>JAVQMG010000039.1:22500-1295000 GCA_032878915.1 Castanopsis chinensis
AGCTTTTACCCATCTGCATTCGTGTTCTCACGACCATGGTTCTATGTGTTTTTCTTTATTGTTGATATTTATAAGAGTAAGAGTAATGGTCAAAAGTTGTTCTTTTCTGTGTACGTATATAGGATTTTGAGGTTTCTAGGATTATCAAATTTCCCTCCTTAAAGTTAGTTCACATCACTACCCTTATAGGAGCCGTTTTTCTTAGACAGTGATAGGCTCAGATGAAGAGTACTGAAGTAAGCATTGGGACTTCCATGAGATCACGAGGTGAAGCTTTTATACTCCTGCCTCTTGTGCTTTGCATTTTGCTGAGGAAGCACATGTGGATCTAACTACTGCTATTGATCCTTCTACTAGTGATGATGATATTAATCCTACCGTTGCTCCTCCTCTCTCACTCTTTGCCATGACTACTCAGGCAGCTCATGGACAGCTTCTAGATGAGTTATTGACTGAGGTGGCTACCTTGCAAGCTGATTTTGCTAAGTGTCGGAGTGTTTTTCCACCTCCTCTGCCCTCTAGTGGTTGATGGTTGCCTTTGGCAATACGTAACAAAAGAGGGGGGGGGGGGTTTTAGGACTTTGAGGACTTCTTGTTTGTAGGGGAAGTAGAGTTTTTGTACTTTGGGGGTTTTTGTATATATTTGAGTATCTTTGGCAAGACGTTTGAGGACTTCTTGTTTGTAGGGGAAGTAGAGTTTTTGTACTTTGGGGGAGTTTTTGTACTTATTGTTTATTGATTATGATAGTATATTTGATATTTATATTCATTTGATATTTTGTTTATCTATATTTTAAGCTTTGTGAATTCAAGTTCAATTTTTTCTAGCGAAAACCACATTTTTGTCCCTATATTTTCACACAATTTCCATTTTGGTTCTTAACTTTTATTTGCACCACTTTTAATCTCTATCATGAAAAATGCATCTCGTTTTTGTCCCTACCGTTACATCAGAGACGAAAAATGCATACGTGGCAAATAGAATGCACTGTTGGCATACTATAAGCTGGTGTGGCAATTAAAATAATAATAATAAATGCTATTTGGCATTAAAAAATGCCATGTTAGTATCTAAATTAAAAACCGAAAATCACATGAATTGAGATCTAAGTGTGTCTTGAACAAGAACAATAGGAATATAAACTCAGATCTAAGAACACAAGCCTAGAAATTAAAAATAAAATAAAAAATAAAAAACCTCTAAAACTGAAAATCATTTTCTTTTGCTTTTCCTAAAATAAATGAAAGAAAACCTCTAGAAAAAACTGAAAATAAAAAATAAAAAACCTCTAAAACTGAAAATCATTTTCTTTTGCTTTTCTCGGGAACTAGTTTTCTTTTGCTTTTCTTAGGAACCAAACAACCATGAAGGATCTTTTCTATCTAAGTTTAGGTGAAACCTTTCTACTGTCCAAATAAACAAAAACAACAGAAAAAATTCAATAAAAGGAAAACTCCAAAATTTATTTTCTTTTGTTGAACCCGACCAAGATCTTTTAGAATCAAAGAATCCCCAACAACAAACTGCTCACCTTCATCATCCAAACTTGACAAAATCAACAATCAAGAACTTAAATTTACTAAATTGAACAAATAATTCTAAAATCACACAAAAAGAAACCATAACAATTCATTAGATATAATAAACCCATATTTACACTTAGAAGAAAAAAGCCACAAAACCCATATAACTTTCACCAATTCCAAACCCAAATTTCACAAAAGTCAAAACTTACAGTGAGGGAAAGAGAGAGGAGGGCAGATCGGGGTGAAGGAGATCGTGAGAGAGAGAGAGAGAGTCTCAATTCATATGACTTTTAGTTTTTAATTCTGTTTTTAATTTTGTTTTTAATTTTTTTAAAAAAAAATTTAGATGCTGACATAGCATTTTTTAATGTCAAATAACATTTTTTTATTATTATTTTAAACGCCACATCAGCTTTCAATGTGCCAACAGTGTACTCTGTTTGTCATATGTGCATTTTTCATCTCTGATGTAACGGTAGGGACAAAAACAAGACGTATTTTTCAGGATAAGGACTAAAAGTGGTGCACCTTGTCAAATGGGGGGATTGTTGGATTCTGAAGATTTAGGATTAAATATTTAAAATCATATTTTGTTAGTGTTGGCAAACTGAGAACAAAATATGTCTAGTCTATGTGTTAGGAAATGCTTAAAGGTGTAAGTTTCAAGCTTCAAGTTTGAACGAACTGCAGAAAAAGGGAGTCACATTCTGCCAAGCTCGATTGATTGAGAATTAGACTTGACCGATCGAGAATCGTAGAAATCAGATTCTGCAAAATGTTTAAACAAGGCTCAATCCCGCGAAAATGTTTAGGGCTTCATTCTAACTTGTCTACATATAAAAGGGAAACCCTAACTACGTTTTGGAGACTTTTGAAAGACTTGCAGGTTACTCTTTGTGAGATCTAAGAGGTTTTGTACATTCTAACTACACAAAAATCTACCGAAGCAAGATCTACAATCAAGCAGTGGTATAACCTAGTTGCTGCTACAAGATCATTATTTCTAGTGATCTGAAACCTTTGAGTGGGATCTCAAAGTCACAAGTAAGGGTGTTTGTGTTGTTGTAAATCCAAGGAGAGAAGGAGTTCATGGATATAGAACTTGCGCGTGATCGTGTCAGTAAGTTACTATTGGAGGTAACAATAGATTTAGGGTTAATTCTTTTGTAAAAACTTCGATTCTTTTATAGTGGATTTGCTTTACCATAAGAATAGTTAGGTCAAATCCTCCCTAGGTCATCGTATCGTAGTGTTATTTACTTTTCACTGCTTTGCATAAGATAATATATGCTTGCTTAACCTAAATCTAAATAATAAACCTAATAATCAACTCGGTTAATTAATTAGGTTAAACAATCTAATTTAAGGAGTCTAAACAAACAAACACATAATATTTTTAAAATCAATCCTGGTATTTGATCTTCCATTTTTACAACAAATCTTACTGTAAACATGCATGCATAGGATAAATCATGAATAATTTTAATAGATCTGTAAAAATATTAATTTTAATTAAAAGAAAAAAATCCTATTGGTTGGTGTTGTTTAATGATGGTAGTCATGTGATCATACAATAATTCCATGTGGACAATATTATCTTTTTAATGAATTAAATTAATTAAATATAGATAAATATATTTAATTTTATTGATTAATGTACTTAGTATATTTAGTTAGTTAGAGTTCCAATAAAGAAGAATGTTATAAAAAAGAGAGTCTATTCTTTACTTATTTAATTGTAGGGTCGTTCTACCATACCCCCCAAAAAAAAGAGGGGGTACGGTACCCCCTGAATCTGAACCCTTCATTTAATACTATTTTAATCTTGACCATTTGATGTAATTTTAATGGTTTTGGTTACCGGTTCAACAAGTTTTATATATATACCAAAAATTATAACATTTAGCAAACTTTTCTCTCTCACGCTTGCTTCTCTTGTCTCTGCTTGCTCTGTCTCAGTTTGCCTATCTAAGCAGAACCCTCAAATCACAGCTAAAACCATACAAGAACCAGACAGCCGCAGCCGCACACCCACAACCTCAAATCGGTGGCGCTTCTTCTCATCCAATCCAACTCGTCAGCGCCGCTCTCTAGTTTCGTCTCTTCCAATCCATCTTCAAATCGGCAGTGCACTCATATCCAATCCAACTCAGCGGCGCTTCAACTGTTCCCGTACGACTTGGCGGCGCTTCTTTTCTGCCATTCTAAATCGGTAGAACTAACCACAATCTTCAGGTTCTCTCTTTACATATGATTAACTTTGATATGGGTTTATATTATTTCTCTAAACTTTATGGGTTTATGTTATTATTGTTTTGTTTGAGTTTCGGTTCTTATATATTTGACAAATTAATCTTTACACCGAAGGGCTTGATAGTCCACCATTGATTACCTGGATCACTACTGCCATGTGAAACGAAATTGTAATAAGGTTGTCGATGCTTTGGCAAAAAAATCTTGGGTTGGGCTAGAACTTCAGGTTTGGGTTGAAGACTTACCTGGGGACGTTATCCCCCTTGCTCTGTTTGATGTTCACAGTTTTCTTATGTTTTAATAAGAAAACTATATAAATTATTGTAGCGATAAATTATTGTAAAATTCTCAACGATATAAATTTATTATGTTCGGTAACTTAATTTTGCAAGTAACTTATTCCTCAAAAAGATGCTCAAATAATTTTGTTTCTTGCAGCTTGATCTAAAAACTTCATCTGTTATAATCCGTTTCTTACAGGCCAAATCTCTTGAGCAACGGGCAGCTGTTGACTTGGACAATGGCCACCCGCTACTCAGAGGTAAAAGATGCTCTCAGTTCTGTCCAGCGTTTTGCTATCAATGTATTTGGATGTTCAACTGGTGAAAAGAACTGTTTTATTTGAACATTTAGTGGAAGATAATCTTGATATTCGTTTTACAATAGTATTGTGGTTAACTCGTACAATTTCGCTTTATCTACAATCTGCAGGAATATCTTGAAGAATGTATTGGACCTAACACAAGAAGAGCAATCTTATATCAAGTAAGAAATGTT
Source organism: Castanopsis chinensis (assembly GCA_032878915.1). NCBI lineage: Eukaryota > Viridiplantae > Streptophyta > Magnoliopsida > Fagales > Fagaceae > Castanopsis > Castanopsis chinensis. The sequence goes on from JAVQMG010000039.1 coordinate 27,058, forward strand.
AAAAGCTTATCACTTCTCAATTGCTTTCATTTAACTATTTGTTATAATTTTTTGAAAACATCACCTAGAAGTATTGAGGTTAAACATAAAATTGGATTTTCTATCAACAGAAAATCATTCTCAATTAATTGTTCATAGACTTTACATTAAGATGTCCCTAACTTGACCTACAACCTTTGTGCTGCAAGAATATGTAAAAGGTGTATCAGCAACTGGAATGCAGTCTAACTATCGTTTTGAGGGTCAACTTAATGCTTGCTGGATCCATAAAATGACACGAACAGAAATTGAATTAATCTGTTCAGCTGGATTTTTGTTTCAGTCATTCATGGCAGGTTTGCATGCATATTTTCTGTATTAATTAACTAGTGCTTGGTCACAAAATATTTTCTCAACTCTATTTCTTATTGCACTTGAGCATAGTTGTTATGTTCTGTGATATGTATCAAGATAATATTCTTTTGTACAATGAGTAATAAGCATATCTTGCAAACTCAATTTTTAAAGCTTCAGAAAGGATAAATTTTAGAACATTTTACCACTTAATTTCATTGATTCAGGATTTCCACTCAAGACTTTGCTTGTGAATGTGCAGGCATGATATAATTGCTCAAATATATTTTGCAAGGAGACTTGCAGAGAAGGTGCATCCTGTTGCTAGAATGATAGAACTTCATGGAGGTCATCTAGTGAGCCATGAGAGGACCGAAGAGGTACATTTTTCATTTGTAATTGATTTGATTACAATAAAGCAACTCATTGGATTATGGCATGGTGAAAATCTAAGATGAAAGGATTTAAATAATCGGTGCTTAATAATAATAATAATAATAATAATAATAATAATAATAATAATAATAATAATAATAATAATTATTATTATTATTATTATTATTATTATTATTATTATTATTATTATTATTAGTGCTTCTTGAAATCTATGACCGTGACTTGATTGGACCATAGTTTACAAGGAGAACAGAACCTAAAAACTTTTCTTTTCCCTTAAATTTCAGGTCAATCAAGCAATTCTTGAATTAATCAAGGCATCAGAAGTGAGTATCAATCCTAATGAATGGACTAATTTGCCAAAGAAAAAGTCTGGTAAGTATTCCACATTGAAGACAAAAGCCTCTCTTTCTTCCTTTGATTGGATTGACATCATGACCTTTAGCTGTAGCTCAGGAGTCATTATCCAATACTATCAAAGCACCACAATCCCTACTTACATAAAATAGGGCCTTGCATGTGAGTTCACAGATAGGAGTAGGGCAAATATGCATGTAAATAGGAAGTATAGTGTTGTAGGAGTGCCCAATAATTCCTTATAGCACTTAGAAAGTTAGAAGTACATTCTAGTTTTAGCCCTACAGCCATTGCATATCAATATTGTGGATAAAGTAATCTGGAAATATAACCTAATGTCAGGAAATTCACTGCACCAGAATTTCTTAACTATAACTATAATTCTAGATTTCAGTATGCTGTGATAAAACTAGCTCAACTGCTAACCAGGGTCATTGCTCAGAGTATACCATAATAAGAGCTTATCCATCATAGCTTCAGGGTGTAACCGAGTTGAACTAAGACGAGCTATGTTTTATGATATTGAATGTTGGGCTATTAATAAGTAACATTTTCATAAAATGAGACCTTTTGTTGTATCTCATAAAATTAACCTCAATAGACTAGTTGAACAACTTTTGATGAATCTAACTACAAACCAAAACACTACTGTTACTTAAATCATAAGTAACAAACTAACAATAACCAAATCACATATGCAATATAAAATTCTACATTCTATTTTGAAATCATGTGTTGATACATGTTGCTTTCTTTTTTTTATCCCTGCAAGGTGGATAGGGCCAAGGGTGACATTAATCAGAATAAACATAGAGGGAGGAAGCAAAATCTCTATCATGCTTTATGTTCTATCAAGACTGAATATTTTCCTGTTATACCTTTTTGGTCTCATTGTTTTGGCATTTGAGTATGGACGACGGGTTCTAAAAAGTTTAAAACTAGTTAAAGTTGGACCTTACCTTGCATTAGATGATAGTCAATGAACCCATGTTTTTACGGTAATCCTCCACTCCAATTTGTTTTTTTTTTTTTTTTTTTTTGTTTGGTCATTCTCTCTTTTCTTGATTAAGAGCATAAATAAGAGAAGCTAAACATTTCTTTTCCTTTTTTGTAGGGGCTTATTGATATGTCACCCTTCCATTACCTCATATACCATAACAAGTGATGAATACTGAATACACAGGATTCATAAAACGATTTTTTTAACAAAAGATGAGAGGCTGACAATCCAGCCATTCAGATTTTCAAAGCGATTGGAGGCAAAAATGGTGGGAGATTGGGACAGCCAATATTTAGGCAGATACCTCTCCCCTGCTATCGGTTCAAGTTTAATTTTTTATACTTGCAAAAGATGATGTAACAAATCCCCTTATGCCTAATCTTCAACAAACTCAATACCCTTTTGAGTGGCAATTTATTAAAAAAAAAAAAAGGCTTCTTGACTCTTTTGTTTAAAAATCCCTCTGCTTCTTTACTCTTGAGATGCAGAATAATCATGGTTTTGGAATCTCAAACGCATAGGTGCAACTATAAGTTAATTACAAAGAAAGCTTCACAAGGTTGTTGGACCATTTTTTATTTTTATAATTCGATAATAGTGGGAAAAGGAAGTAAACCATGTATGTTTCTAGTGGAAACACCATGAAATGCTAGTTAAACTAATAGTCATGTTGGAACTTTGAAATGGACGAGTACCAAACCTACATATTGAAATGCAGCTGTCACTTGTCACAGAAAATAATGAAATTTCAAACAGCTCTAAAGTGCCCAGTAGGGGCTGTACTAGATGGAACCCAAACATAAAAAGAAATATCTTCTAATCAAAATGTAATAGCATTTTGGGATTTGATCCCAAAGATTATAAGCTTCCCTTTAAAAAAAAACTTGGGAAAAGTTTAGATCACCAAATTTCTATGGAGTATTATGGATTGTGATTTTGATTTATGACCTATCAGATGCATGTATATAACAATAGCTAACCCATAAAAAAATTAAAAAATTCCAAAGAAGTCCAAAATTCAAGAGCTACTTCAAGAAGTCCAAAATTCAAGAGCTGGAACTTCCAAAGTTTGAAAGTAGCAAAAATTATCTCATAATAATAATAAAGTATATTAGAAACTACACAAATGATCATTGTGGTCGATATGCTAAACTCTCAATGACAAAATTAATTTAATAATTGTTTTAAAAAGGATTGGGTTGTTTGTTTTTAGTAAAATCGGTCAATTATGCTTAATTGTTTTTAGCTTTTCTATTAGTTATTTTTGTTATTGTGGAAATTTTTTGGGATATTTATTTTGTTTTAGATGGGTCTAAATATAATAATAATTTTATGAAACAAAATTGCATAGACACTTTAGTTGGGGTGGTTGTACTCGTGTTGGACACAATCATTTGACATTTCCGCACACGTGGATCTAATGAAAATGTCCAAAAAATATAAAAGCTGGTGTAGTAGCCTTGATTGATGACTATTTCATACTGGATCTGTAGTTTCAATTCAAGTGTTTACTGAAAACTTTAAAAATGTCAGCAATCTTTGTATTAGATTTTTTGCATAACTTGCTAATTGTATAGTCACCCTATTTCCAACCTTAGCCACCACAATAAACACACAACTATGATTAAGTTGCAGATGTTGCATAAGAACAATTAGAGAGCACATAAAGTTATACATCTTCGGTTTTATAGTATATATGGATGATGTACAAAAAATTAGTAAGCTGAATGCTCTGGGCTTCAATGGGTTTGAGATTGCTTGGAAGGCTTGAAAAGAAAGAAGCACAAGATCAAAGGTGACCAGGGTGAACTGGCTAAGAACCCTCCGATGCTTAAGTTAGTTTTCTCTCATGAACTCAGGAATTCCAACTCTATAAGTGGTGAAAAACTTACTTTGATTTCATATGGCTGAGTCCTTTTATAGTGAGCTTTGGAGTAGTTACTTGTTTAGTAACTTCCTCAGCGTGGATGGAAGTTAGAAGATTCAGACTTAACTTCTACAACTGCCATCAGAAGTTAAGAACTTAGTGGGAAGTTAGAGCGATGAATAAGAATTTTGCTCCTACTTCAGAATAGTAGAACGTGGTTCGAATCATAAGCTTTTGGATATAGATTTACTCTGAAAATTCTAAGTGTTTGGCGGTCGTCCAAGTGACTCTATACTAGACGACCTTCTCGCACTTGGATAACCATCCTGGTCTTAGACAACACTATGGACGAATTAGAGGTAGTCTAATTTTTGGTTCACCATCATATATAAATAATAAAAATATAAACATCAAAAAAATGACCTCAACTATGTTATTTTATAGGGAGGTATGCCTCTGAATGTGATGGAAGCTACCAATGGAGATACGTAAGAAGTTAATTGGTATATTCAAATATTTGTGGAATAAACCAAGATAATTCCAATTGATTTTTTTTTTTTTTGGTTTTTCGATTTTAGGTCTAAATTTTTTAATAATTTTTAAAAAATTACTATTGTGATGAGCGGTTATTAATAAGTAAAAAAGTAACCTCAATGATAAGTCCAAACGTAAAACTATGGTCAAATGAGATATTGGTAGCGTTTATTGTGACGATTGAACTGTCAATTGTAAGGAAAAAATAAGGTACCACCAAATGTGACAAAAGTACAGCCAGAAGTAATGTTGGTACTGCCCAATGTAATAATGGAATGGCCAAATTTGAGAATAAAAAAAATAGGGTACCACTCAATGTGACAAAAATAGAGTTAGATGCGATGTTGGTATTGCTTAATGTGACAATGGAACCATCAAATGTGAGAAAAAAGTAAAGGAACCACCAAATGTGAGAAAAGAACTGTCACATATGATGTTGGAACTGCACAATGTAAAAATGAAACCGTTAAATGTGAGAAAAAAAGTTAGGGAACCACTAAATGTGAAAAAATAACTATCACATGTGATGTTCGAACTGCACAATGTGAGGATGGAATAGTCAAATATGAGAAAAAAGTAAGGGAACTACCACATGTGAGAAAAGAACTGTCACATGTGATATTGGAACTGCACAATGTGAGGATGAAACCGTTAAATGTGGAAAAAAGTAAGGGAATCACCAAATGTGATAAATGAACTGTCACATATGATATTGAAACTACATAATATAGGATGAAACTGTCAAATGTGAAAAAAAAAAAAAAAAATAAGGGAACCACCAAATATGATAAAAGAATTAACAAATGTGATGTTGGAACTATACAATGTGAGGATGAAACCGTTAAATGCGAGAAAAAAGTAAGGGAACCACCCAATGTGACAAAAGAACTGTCATACGTGATGTTGGAACCGCACAATGTGAGGCTGGCACCATCAAGTGTGAGAAAAAAGTAAGAGAACTATCCAATGTGACAAAAGAATTGACATATGTAATGTTAGTACCGCACAATGTGAAGATGAAACCGTCAAATGTGAGAAAAAAAACTGGCACATGTGATGTTGGAACTACACAATGTGAGAATAGAACCACCAAATGTGAGAAAAAAAGTAAGGGAACCACCAAATGTGAGAAAATAACTGTCACATATGATGTTAGAATTACACAATGTGAGGATAAAACCGTCAAATATGAGGAAAAAAGTAAAGGAATCACCAAATGTGATAAAAAAAACTGTTATATGTGATGTTGAAACCACACAATGTGAGGATGGAATCGTCAAATGTGAGAAAAAAAAAGTGAGGGAACCACCAAATATGAGAAAAAAAACGGTCACATGTGATGTTGGAACTGCACAATATGAGAATGAAACCGTCAAATGTGAAAAGAAAGTAAGGGAACCACCAAATGTGAGAAAAGAACTGTCACATATGATGTTGGAACTGCACAATAGGAGGATGGAACCGTTAAGTGTGAGAAAAAAGTAAGGGAACCACCCAATGTGACAAAAGAACTGTCATACGTGATGTTGAAACCACACAATGTGAGGCTGGAACCATCAAGTGTGAGAAAAAAGTAAGAGAACTATCCAATGTGACAAAAGAATTGACATATGTAATGTTAGTACCGCACAATGTGAAGATGAAACCATCAAATATGAGAAAAAAACTGACACATGTGATGTTGGAACTACACAATGTGGGGATGAAACCACCAAATGTGAGAAAAAAAGTAAGGGAACCACCAAATGTTAGAAAAGAACTGTCACATATGATGTTAGAATTACACAATGTGAGGATAGAACCATTAAATATGAGGAAAAAAGTAAAGGAATCACCAAATGTGATAAAAGAACTGTTATATGTGATTTTGGAACTGCACAATGTGAGGATGGAATCGTCAAATGTGAGAAAAAAAAGTGAGGGAACCACCAAATATGAGAAAAAACTGTCACATGCGATGTTGAAACTGTACAATATGAGAATGAAACCGTCAAATGTGAAAAGAAAGTAAGGGAACCACCAAATGTGATAAAAGAACTGTCACAAGTGACGCTGGAACTGCACAATGTGAGGATGGAACCGTTAAGTGTGAGAAAAAAGTAAGGGAACCACCCAATGTGACAAAAGAACTGTCATATGTGATGTTGGAACTGTACAATGTGAGGATGAAACCATCAAGTGTAAAAAAAAAAAAAAAAAAAAAAAGGGAACCACCAAATGTGAGAAAGAACTGTCACATGTGATGTTGAAACTGCATAATATGAGGATGGAATCGTCAACTGTGAGAAAAAAGTAAGGGAACCACCAAATGTGAGAAAAGAACTGTCACATGTGATGTTGGAACTGCACAATATGAGAATAGAACCGTCAAGTGTGAGAAAAAAGTAAGGGAACCACTCACTATGACAAAAGAACTGTCATGTGTGATGTTGGAACCGTACAATGTGAGGATGGAACTGTCAAATATGAGAAAAAAAGTTAGGGAACCACCAAATGTGAGAAAAGAACTGTCACATGTGATATTGGAACTACACAATGTGAGGATGGAATCGTCAAATGTGAGAGAAAAAAGTAAGGGAACCACCAAATGTGAGAAAATTACTATTATATGTGATGTTGGAACTGCATAATGTGAGGATGGAATCATCAAATGTGATAAAAAAGTAAAGGAACCACCAAATGTGAGAAAAGAACTATCACATGTGATGTTGGAACTACACAATGTGAGGACGGAACCGTCAAATGTGAGAAAAAAGTAACCTGGTGTTGCAGGTTACCTATTAGTGGGTACCGTACCCCCTTTTTTTTTTTGGTGGTACTGTAGAATTACTCTTAATTGTAATGCTTTAATTGTTTTATTATATCTAATTATAATGTCCACACTCAGATAATGGCCACTAAATCAAAATCCAAATTAGTGATTAGGTCACTCGTCACGTACAGTCTCTAAGTTTCTAAGAAAGTAGAATCTCCTACTTTGTTTAGGATGTAGAAGTTTTGTCCCTTCTTCGATGGAGAGTTTGTTTTTTCAAAGTCTGTTCTCAAGAGTATCACGTATACTCTTCGAGCTAGTAGTAATATATTTTTTTTGTGGGTTTGGGGAAACAGTTCTTAAAATTCTCTATTGGTGTGGGTTTATGCTATTGGTGTGGGTGTCTGAATCACGATGACAGGGACTGCGAGCTATATATTCAAAGTAACGGTACCTTAACCTTAGATCAACAACACTTTGGCCCGTTTCTAAGAGCACCGCCATACAAATCATCAGGGAAGGACGTGATCTATGTCCCCGGTTACTATGAGAAGACAGCAAGCAGATTGCAGGTACAGAGCAGGGATGAAGGTAGCTCTCATAATGTCGGTCTCGTTCAGTCAGGCACTACAACTCCGGCGGACTCAGAACCAGCAGTAGCTGAGAAAGAGGAGGAAAATCAGACCATGGAGGTAGTTACAGAAGTAATTGAGCAGTGAAGTTTGAGAAAGGAGACGGAAACGTTTGGGGCCATAAATGATAATCACTCAATGCCGAAAAATAAGGAAGTGATTATGACTAACGTAAGAGGCAATGATTCTGATTTCCTTTCGACAAAGGATGAATTTGATATGGTCTTTAACCACTCCAGCTCAGCTAAGTCAATTGATATGGAATTAATGGGCGCAATATTAGTGGGGAATAGCATTGAAGTGTCCAACATAAATGCTAATTCCATTAAGGTGGCAGAATTGGAGTGCAACCAAACTTCTATGATACCAACCCTAGCCGCTTCCATGCAAAATATGCATGTGCCTATCAATCTAAATGATGAGGCTAGCGGATCATCGGCCAAGATTAATGATCACCCAACAAGCATTAATGATCATCGGCCAAGATTTAATGGTGGAGGCTGCTAAGCAGCCCCGCCAAGAGTCATGAGTCTCTTAATATGGAACTGTCGCGGGCTTGAGAACCTAGTGACAAAGAAGGAGCACAGTGATTTAATCTGGGCAAAAGATCCTCCCATTGTGTTCATTGTCAAGACATGGATGGATGAAGCAAGGCTAAAAAAAATAAAACGGAATTTACAATTTGATCGCATATTAAATGTACCTCAAATTCTTAGAGGTGGGGGACTGGTTTTGTATTGGAAGGAAGCAATGAAGTTGAGAGTAGAAACGTCCTCAAAAAATCACACCTTTGATGCCCTTTTGTACTAGAGGCCATCCTTGACAGACTATGGACTCTTAGTTGACGAAGCAAAGGAGTTAGCTAAAGATTTTTCAAAGTTTGAGTTTGGTCATGTACTAAGACAAGGTAATAGTTCAGTCGACAACATTACTAGACATGCAAGACATGTTAGCAAGTTTACGGTGTAGATGGCAGATGTTCCTCCACACCTAGTTTCCGTAATTCAAGCCAATTTGGCTCTATTTAAATAAATAAAAAAAATGTGAATACCCAGCATGAAAGCGTGAATATTATTTGAAATATTTTTTACAAGCATTTATTTCATTGAGATGATATTATAATTCAGCAAAAAGTCTAATAAATCCATCCTTGAGGAATGAAAGTCACCTATAGATGATGTGCAATAATTTAAAATATTATATCTACATTTGTAGATTAATGATCCAAGCTTTATAATATATATATTGATATTGATCGTGTTTAATAATAGCAATCATGAAAATGACCGAGGTTATCCCACAAGCGGCAATTAAAAAATAAAACATAAATACCCATTAATTCGACGTAGCGGTGTCACCCATTCTACCAATTAATCACATCCAAACCCAGCGAGCCAAAAAAGGCGCAAAAACATATAATGATGACTTCAGCAATCCCCAAAGAGTGTGGCACCACTGCGTACGTTCCTGATATAAATGCTATCATCAATGCATCAATAGAGAAATCTACCAATTTAAAGGCTTGTCCTGCTTTTTCTATTCTCTCTGGGTATGGTAGCACCATTCTAACATTAGCCGAAACCATGTAAACTACTATTGCCATAGTGGAAAGACCGAAAGCTAAAGCATTAGCTATCAGAAATACTCTGAAAGCAGCTTGTTTACTTAATACTGCCAATCCCCGATTGACGACTCCGCTTTCATATCCACCCGGCATGGTGAAAGCCGCCGTGAAGGTGACAGATGCGATGATCGTGGCTACCAACAAATTGGTCTCACACGCAGACCTTATAGCTTTCGATTCGGACTCGCTGATTCCTGCCCTTTCTTCTTTGCTTTCAGAGACAGCATTCTTTACCTCATTTTCCTTTGCAGTCTGCCCTTTCTCAGCTTTCTCTTCCTTGTCTGTAGCATTTCTTGTAACTCCATCTGCAGATTCTGTCCCTGTTTCTTTTTGGATTTGTTCATTGCCTTGCACCTCAGGATCCAAATGCCAAGCGACCATTTTAAAGAGTTCTCTTAGACTTCTTTGACCACCTTTCTTCTTTAACCGGTTCATCGTATATCTCTGTAAATTTACAAATATATGATTTCATTTTTCTAACACACATTACGATTTAAAGTAGTGTTATATACAAGAAATTTTGAATAACAATAAACACATGTCCGAACTTGAAGCCCACTATATAGTTGTGATTTCCAACTATGTTATGTCGGCTTTAATTCCGTGCCAAATTTGATTGAAATTTCTTCAATTATTTTCCCTGTATGTATGTGGAATTAATATAGTAAGAGATGAGTGTGAGAGATCGGTGAAAACTCAAGCTTAAAAGTATGTACAAGTGGATTTCGCGACTATCTCATGAGATGCTTACTTGAGAAAATAGCCACGTGTAAAGCACATGACTGGAAAATGAAGAGTCATATCAGGCTATACTTTTCGTGAGTATCTTACGAGTAAGGCCAACTAGCAGCGAAACATTCTATTTGAAAAAAAGTTATGTTTTGTTTTACTATGTCTTTACACACATTATATATGCCCTCATTACTCACAAATTTTAAGAAGTGTTTTTTAGAGAGAAAACCCTAAAGCACACACTTGAGAGATAGAGATTGTCACATCTAAAATTATCTACTCATTTCCTGGTGGTTTTCCTTAACTCCTACCTCTCCATCTCTGTATCTTTGAGAGGTTTCTAGCATAAACATTTACCACACTCATACTGAGTGTAAAGTGAGATTTTTGTGCTACTGGGAAGCATTAGAATGAGCCATTCATTGGCAGATGCAATCGGGTTGAATTACGGGATCCAAAAAATTAAAGAAGACAAGGTTCCGAGAAGTCAATTGGCAGTAGGAGCTTGGAGGGCTCAAGTACATGGGGTAGACTAGGCTTGGAGGATCTTTTGTTATTCATGTACTCCAACTTTATTCTCTAGTGAATCGATTTCAACTTGGAGAGTCGCTTGGAGGGTCGCAGAAAAGTTTTTTGCCGAGTTCTTCTGTTTCCTCTTCGATAACATGTTTATGTGTTATATTGTGTTTCCCTTTCTCTTCCCTACTCTTTAAGCTTTCATTTTATTGTTGATAATGGATGAATATAGCTTAGGGTAGTGTTACCAGTTCATTGTGCTTATATACTTTTGTTCTGCACTTAATCTAAGTTAAAGTAAAAGCAATCTAGTTGTAATTTTTTATTGGGGGTCTAAACAAACTTTTGTATTTTAATGCAAATCCAAGCTTTTAATTTGTATCAGAATGGGTACACTTATCGAATTTTATTATCCTAATGTAATCCTAAACCCCAAGTGAGATGGTAGATCTCAATCCCTCAATGGTCTTCCATACTTTGATGGGAGTAACTATGCATTTGGAAAGTACGTATGTGTGCTTTTCTTTGTACTATTGATGAGACGATGTGGGATTCCATTGAGAATGGGTATGTAAGACCCACTACTACCAAATCCGAATGAGATAAGGCTGCTCTTGCTTTGGAAAATGCTAATAGCAAAGCGATTAACGCTATTTTCTGTGATGTTTCTACTAATGAGTTTCACAAGATTTCGCATGTGAAGACCGCTAAAGAGGCATGGACCATTCTTGAGATAACCTACGAGAGAACCAAATTTCAAATGCTCACTACTCGATTTGAAGAAATAAAGATAAGCGACGATGAGTCATTTGATTCCTTTTATGGGAGACTTAATGAGATAGTGATTGCCAAGCTCAATCTTAGGGAGAAGATTGAAGACGCTAAGGTGGTGAGAAAGATCTTGAGATCCTTACCCGAAAGAAAAGCTTCCAGGCTAAGGTCACCGCCATAGAGGAAAGTAAAGATTTGGATGAGATAAAAATCCAAGAACTCATTGGATCTCTCTAAACCTATAAGCTCGAACTGCCCTCTTACAAGTCCAGCAAACCCCTTACTCTCTAAACTACAAAAGAGGGAATGGGAGATTCCTCCAATGAAGACAACGTAGAGAATGAGGTGACATTTCTTGTGAAGAACTTCCGAAACAAGATAAAGAATAATGGGAAGTCATTTGGCAAAAGAAAATTCTCATCCTCAAAAATTGATAAGAAGAAGTTCAAAAAGAAAGATGAGAAAGACTCTTCATCAACTTAAGGAATCGTGTGCTATGAATGTAATGGGCGTGGACATCTCAAGAAAGAATTCCCAAACTATTTGAGAGGAAAGGGTAAAGTGTTTGAAACCACCCTTAATGATTCAGAAGGCTCAAATTCCGATGAGGAAGGAGAATGTGATAATGAGGTAAACTATTCAGCTTTCATGGCAATTACCACAGTTGACTCTAGAGATAAATTGAGCAACTTGGTTAATGAGCTAAGTGTACATTCTGAAGGTGAAGAAGCTGATGATTTGGAAGATGAGGATGTGTGCCTCAACGATGGTGAGAAGAACTTTCAATAAGTGCATGAAGTGTTGTTTGAAGATTGTGTCAAATATGCCAAAGTGGCAAAGAATGCGGTTAGAAAGATTAAGACAATTGAAGAAGAGCCTAAATCCACGCTTGTGCAACTTAAGGAAGCTAAATGTGAAGTTGAAGAGCTAAAGGAAGAGTTGTTAAATGCATATTCTAAAATCAAGTTCCTTGAACTTGAAATAATCCAAGCAAATGTCAAAGTGGAGGGCATTTCCACCAAGAAGCTTGACAGTGTGCTTTCTTCTAAAAAATCTTCAAATGACAAGACGGATTTAGGCTATACCAATGAAGAAAGCTCAAGCAGTGGACCTAAGAAAGAAGTGAAGTTTGTGTCGGCAAAGAATGTAGAAAAGCCTAAAGTGGAGAAGCCCAAGATTGAGAAACCTGTTGTTGCAAAGAGAACTATTGGTCCAAAACCAAAGGAAAAAGGGAAGTCATTACCTAAAAATGAACGAGGACTTTAAGTGAAGCATTTTTGTCATCACTGTGGCCTGTGAAGGCACACAAGACCAAATTATTTCAAGCTTCAGGCACTCAAAAAGGCTGATTCTTTGTGTGGCTGAGACAACTCAAGAAGAATGCCAAAGGGAATTCAAGCTAAAGAAGAAAATGAGGGAAAACTCATTAGAGATGTTGAAGAACAATTCATCATGCCTTGCTAGCTTCACCCAAAGGTTTGAGAGTTATGTCAATCATACCCATCCTTCTAAGGATCTCACCACCCAAAACACTCGTACAATGTGGGTGAATAAAGGTACTCATGCATGATCACTCACTATGCCCATGCATTAATACTTCCAATGTATTAGGGTTATAATTTCATGAATCATGACATATGCAATCTTCTTGTATCATTGCTTCTATTTTAAGCGTGATTCTTTTACAAGCTTTTGTTTGTTTACCTTGTTTTTTTGTTAATCTTACTTTATTTTTTCTGTTTTTAAGTGTGATGAAAAATTCATAAACCCATAAAAAGTGAAAAATCTTAAAAAGTTTGATCGTTTGTGTTGTATATATCACATGTGAGTTTGGCCTAGTACCTCCGTACTAATGGCATAGTGCATTTATGAGCTTAGCTTGTTATGTATGCACGTCCTTTAAGTGTGAACGACATCTAGAAATCTACGTTTAATTCTTGTAAATAAATCTTCAAGCTTATCATGAATAATTGGTCAATACTCTAGTTTGATCTTGATACATGCGTAGACTTGTGCCTATATATCTTCTCACATTTTTTTTCTTTTTCAAAGAGCTCTACAAATGTCTATCTCTAAAAGGAGAAAAGGGTTGAAAAATTCTTGCTTCAAAAACTAGTTTGATTAGGGAAAGGTGAAGTAAATTTGTATTAAAATGTATGGTGTCAGAGTCAAAGGCTTACTTGTCAAAAATATATCAAAAAGCTCATGGCATTGGTTCTCAAAAATTTGAGTTGTATAGATCAAAAGCATGAAACATGAAAGCCAAATAAAGAGCTTTCAATCGAATGTAAGCACGTTGGTGATGAGTCATATATATTCATTTCTACAAGTGAGATAGGTCACTTGACTTCGTACTAGTTGTGTATGACTTAATTGAATTGATCATTGAAGCTTCATACTAGGCTATGGACTAGTTCATACTTGATCCACACACACAACACACAAGTCTAATGTTCAATGAATGCCTATTCCATTTGTATGATTATACGTGTTTAAATGTGATGTGTATACTCAATTGCTTGATAATCAAACTCAAAAAGATTTTTGAACATTTTATATTTTTTTGAAAGTGTTTTTATGTATTTTGTGTGTTCAGAATTTCTTTCAAGCTATCCATTTCATTTTTTTTGTTGAAGAAACTCTTTCAGAGGCATTTTTTCAAGTAAGAACCTACTCGCGAAAATGAGAAAGCAAATTTCAATATTTTTTTAAATTTACATAGAGAGTTTCTCGACTATTTCGCGAGTAGAAGCTACCCGTGAAATCTGTCAAGGCGCTTTAGAGGCCATTTAGCAAGTAACTTTGCAAGAAGCTTACCCGCGAAATGAGCGATTTTGCAGTTTTTAAAGACAAACAGTGACTGTGGGGGGTAAAAGCGTCAAAACACCATATGGGCCTAAGGCCTAGTCCGAGAACGTGGACTCCGCTAAAGGGGCCGTGAGACGGGAATAGGGCCTCCTAAGGCTGGGGCCCGAAGGCCCGCCGACCAGACCGCCAGCCCATTGGACGAGGATCCGAGGAGAAGGTCTCCTCGGACATAAGGGTCAGGGACAAGAGAGGGTAGCACGACGTCCAGGGAAGAGCTCTTAAAGCTCGGCGAACCATCCCAGGCCTTAATGAGATGCCGAGGAGGGAGACAAGGGTGACGTGCACTGCATAAAACTACTGCCACCGCATTTAAGGCCTTTCACCTACCCGTCTGGCCGCATGAATGGAGAAATGACTTCTGAGAGGACGGTGGACAGCCTTATAGGCATTGGGGAGCGTTTTCAGGGAAAAGACAAGTGGGAACTAAGAATGGGAAGTATAAATAGAGAAGGATGGACCAAAGAATGGGGGGATTTTCTCGAAGGGAAGAAGACTCTCTCTCTCTCTCTCTCTCTCTCAGAAAACATAAGGAAAGCTGGACATCAGCTCCTCGGCCCACGTCCGAAGAGAAGCAGAGACGTTCCCCCCAACTCCTGGCATGCCAGCAGCGGACTTAACCCTTACCCCATAGCCTTCTAGAGCCCCAAGAAGTTTAGGCTTTAAGTCCATTCTCTACAAATTCTATTGTAAATGCCACTTGGGCCGGCCCGGTCACGCATTTAGGCCTAAGGCCAACTTTGTGTCCTTACAGTGACAGTTTTTCAAATATCTCTATTTTGCCTCTTTCGTGCCTCTCTCAACCCAAAACACTTTCTCTCTCAAAATCTCACCCAAAACTCAAGCTCAATCCTTCCTAAAACTCATCTAAGGTATGTTTCAACATTTTTTCACTCTTGATTCCTTAGATTAAGTATTAGATTCTAGAATTTCTAAGGTTGGGTTACTTTTGAAAATGGTTGAGAAAACTTACTTTTCTTACAAATTTTATAATTTTCTTGATTGGGCCGTGTCCAATTGTGTTTGTTTGTAGTTGTATTGGCCCAAGTGGCATTTTTAACATGTATTTAGGCAAGTTTTCATCATGTTAACACATTGTCTTACATGTTAGTGGTTTGTATGCACTCTAAGTGTTTGATGAAATGCCCAAATGGCATTTTCTCATTGTTTTGGAGTCCAATGAGTACCAATTTTTGGGAATTACTAGTTTTTACATTCTTAGCATGTTTTAAACATTGTTTGTGAGTTTCATGCACTTTGCCCCATGAGTTCCTTATCATGCATCTCTCATGCACACTTGATGAACACACTTAATCACTTGACATGTTTTTCATTTCACTCATACTAGATAAGTCTAGTTAGACTTTTAGCACTTAAAACATGGTCTTGTGACTTTGCTTTTTTTTTTTTTTTATGTTCTTTTTAGGACTTTTGTTTGTTTTTATGGACTAACTTGTATCTAATCAAATTTGTTTCCATGTTTGTGTTTGTGTTTGTTTCTTTGTGTTTGTGTTTGTTTTGCAGATGTCTCCTATTAAGTAAAAGGCTACAAAGAAGCCTTTAAAGCGTCCCCTTGCCTCCTCAGATTCATTTTGAAACGACGATGCCAATATGGCCTTCAATGATCGTTACAAACGGGCCCCATACATTCTAGAGAGGACTGTGGACTTAAATTCTCTATAGGGTGCCTTCATTCCAAATGTGTTCAAAGAAAGGACATGGACGATGTTGCTTAATCCGAGGGGCAATGTCTTTAAAATTATCATTCGAGAATTCTTCGCCAATGCCATTATGGAAGGTGATCACATTAACTGTTAGCTAAGGGGGGTAAAGTTCTTAATCACGAGGGAATCAATTTAAGATGTTTTGGAGATTTGACCGACGACCCCACACACATCTCTACAATTTGATGAGAGAAGGGAGAAACTAGAACCCCTTATGGAAATCCTTCGTGGACAACTCAACAAGAAGGCCTTGCACACTGTTATGTTCAGCCCGGAAATGTGAGCCTTGGCCTATATCATGATCTTCAACCTCTACGTAGTGAGGAACTTGACGAACTTGTCAGCACCGAGGATCATATTCCTATTTAATCTCTTCACTCATAAGGAGATCGACATCTGTAGTCACATTTATCACCTTTTCATCAAATGCATCACAAAAAGGAATTCAAAGGTAACTCTACCATTCCCAAGCCTTGTCATGTCTCTTATTTTAAGAGCAAGGGTGAAGATTCCAAGTGGACTTCAAGTGATGCAAAGAGAAGATCCTATAAGTGAGCAAACCATTATCCGAAGCAAAGCTCATATCGCCAAACCAATTGTTGGTGTCTCTAAAATTCCAAGAGATGACGTTACTGAAGTAGGAGGAGACATCGAAGAGGAAATCGAGCATTTTACTTCAATTCTGGAGGGCACTGCACAACCTTCTTCCCAAGCACGCGCAAGAGCTCCCGATCACCTTAATCGTCTACTCAGAAGGGTTGAAGAAATGCATGTCATGCTAGCTTCACACATTAGCTACTCCACATCTCAATTCTCATTCCTTGAAGGCCAGATCACTGCTCTCTCATCTCAAATTGATGACATGATGAGGAAATCGGAGCCGACATCAGATTCGAAGTTCAATACATTCTTGTCTTTTTGGCCATTCCGGTCAAAAAGGGGGAGTAGTTTGAGGGGGGGTAGCATAGTAACAAAGGAACATATTTTAGTATACATTGGTTTGTTTTGGTGGTTTCTAGTTTACTTTAAGTTTTTATAACTTTTGAATATTTACTATGCTTTCGTTTAAAGCTTTCAAGTACTTTAGTTTAAAACTTAGTTTTTTTTAGTTTTTTTTGTATCTTGGTTTTTATAGCTATTTCTTGATGCTTATCACATTCTATTGCTCATAGCCATAATTTCTTTAATGCATCATGTGTTTCTTGGACATGCAATTGATTTTTGCATTGCTTTTAATTGCATTGCGTGTCTGAATGATCATTTACTTGATACATGTTCATTGTGGTCATTTTTTAATAACTATTCATGTTTAATCAAGTTGTGCTTTATAACTTACATTTCTTTTGGTATCTTGATCGCATTTTGCTTGTTCCTATATGTACCTTGTGTTCTACTTGTTGTGAGCTTAATGAAAGTTGATGTATATGCAAGTGTTTCAAGATGCAGGTTTATATGCTGCAAGTGCTTCACAACTTCTAGAATTAAGTGAGTGAGTTTTGTCTATGTTCCCAAACTTACGTTTAAGTCTAGAGTTTGTTTAGGGGTTTTGTCATGGAATAGCCAAAGAGGAAGATTGTAAAGTTATGATTTCCAACTATGTTGTGTTAGCTTTAATTTCATGTCAAATTTGATTGTAACTTCTTCAATCATTTTCCCTGTATGTATGTGGGATTAATTGTAAGGAATGAGTATGAGAGATCGATAAAGACTCAAGTTTCAAAAAATGTACAAGTGAATTTCACGATTGTCTCGCAAGAAGCTTACCCACGAAAAGAGCCATGTGTAGAGCACATGACTAAAAGATGAAGAGTCGAGCCAGACTGTACTTTTCGCAAGTGTCTCACAAGTAAGGCCAACCCGTGAAGGACTCACTAAACATTCTGTTTAGCAAAAAGTTATGTTTTGTTTTACCATATCTTTACACACACTATATATACCCTCATTACCCACAAATTCTAAAGAGAGCTTTTTAGAGAGAAAACCCTAGAAAAATACTTGAAAGTTAGAGATTGTCACACCCACAATTATCTACACATTTCCTTGTAGTTTTCCTCAACTCCTACCTCTCAATCTTTATATCTTTGAGAGATTACTAGGTCAAACACTTACCACACTCATACTGAGTGTAAAGTGAGATTTTGGTGCTATTAGGAAGTAATGGAAGTAGCCATTCATTAGCAGATGCAATCGGGCTGAATTGCGGGATCCGGAAAGTTAGAAAAGACAAAGCTCCGAGAAGTTAATTGGTAGCAGGAGTTTAGAGGGCTCAAGTACATGAGGTAGACTAGGCTTGGAGGGTCTTTTGTTATTTGTATTCTCTAACTTTATTTTCTAGAGGATCGATTTCGACTTGGAGGGTCGTGGAGAGGTTTTTCGTCGAATTCTTTGCTTTCCTTTTCAATAATACGTCTCGGTGTTATCTTGTATTTGCATCTCTCTTCCCTACTCTTTAAGCTTTCATTTTATTATTGATGATGGATGAATATGGCTTAGGGTAATGTTATCGGTTTATTGCGTTTATATACTATTGTTTCACACTTAATTTAAGTTAGAGTAAAAACAATCTAGTTGTAATTTTTTATTGGAGGTTTGAATAAGCTCTTGTGTTTTTAGCACAAATCCGAGCTTTCATTCACAAACTCAGCAATCGTAGCCCACATGTTTGGGCTGAACTGGCAAATAAGGGATGACCAAAACTCCACGAAAATAATTTCAACCCCAACCAACATGGACAGCAAAACCTTAAACTCACTGGTTCACACCTAAAAAGCATAATTGAAAATTTAAACTTGATCAAACCCTTAAAAATTTATACCTGTAGTCTGATTCTTAAATTTATACTTGAACAATTTTTGTCCATTGGTGTCAAGCCCTCCTTGTTTATCGCATTTGTGTCAACATCTCTCCAACCGAGCAATAATGAGAGAGTTGTGTAACGTCCTTTGACAGCTGCAAGATGCATGGGTGTATTTCCTTCTTCGTCTTGCTCGTTTATAAGACCCCTAAGATCTGGTCTATTCAGAAAAAAGTGGACAGCTTCCCACCTTCCTTTTTCTGCTGCAACATGGAGAGCAGTCCGACCCCTGTTGTCCAATAACTCATAGATATCTGGACAAGCTGTGATGAGTTCTTTCATTACAAGAACATTGCCCTCATTTGCCGCAATGTGAAAAGCAGAAAAACCTTCTTTGTTCTTTACATATGCAGCCAAAGTACCATTTTCTAAAAACAGCTTGACTAAGTTCACGTTACCCAGACCTGCGGCAATGTGTAGAGGAGTGCATCCAAAGTTCTCGCCTTGTTCAATCACTGAAGGATACTTTTCCATCACTTCTTTCACAAAATCTAAGAACAGGATGTTGATTAGGTTAGCACATCAACACATGTATATGAGTACGATGAATTTCTCCTAAAATAGTAATTTTTAATTTGATTTTGAAATAGATTACGATTTGACTGATTGCTTGGAATATAAATGGGAAGTAAATCTTCTTACTTTATCTTACCAAAGGATAAGAGTATAACCTTGGAGTTTCTAAAATATTATACATCTATTTATAAAAAAAAAAAAAAAAAAAAAAAAAAACAAGTGACATTTATTGTCATTTATTTCAACTTCTTTTATCATAATGGCTAACGAGCAATATTACATTAATCAAGGGACATTTTTGAGTGAGAGATCAATCCTCAACATATTAATTAGGATTGACCACATATATTCTTTTCTTTCATTCTATTGTATCTAAAATCATAGTATTTGTTAATTTGTTAATTGTCATCCATTTTTATTACTTTTGCTAATGTTAGTTTTGGTCTTCCTTCAACTTTTTTGGTTCCCTAAACATGAATCAACTCACTCTTTTTTACCGGTGCAAGTAATTGCTTTCCTATAAAAATGACCAAACCAAAATTATATTGGATGCACTGAAAGGCTTTAGATAAAACCTAGGTGATGAGAACTTGTATATTTTCCATTGAGAAGGTTGGAGCGTTTGCTAGGTTCTTGTCGGACTTAATACAGAGCAACCATAAGATTATGCTTTCTTGCACCATCAGATTCAGAATATTGGA
Source organism: Castanopsis chinensis (assembly GCA_032878915.1). NCBI lineage: Eukaryota > Viridiplantae > Streptophyta > Magnoliopsida > Fagales > Fagaceae > Castanopsis > Castanopsis chinensis. Next base: position 47,232 of record JAVQMG010000039.1, read on the forward strand.
AACCAAGCATATCCCCAACTTATTTGGCTGTGTTTTATCCCTCAAATTCCATGTGAAAAACAGGAGTGGAGCTATTGCAAAGTCAAGTGATAATTTGATGGTTGGAGCCACCCCAATATTCGAGACAAAGAGCATAGTCATCATCAATTTTACCATCTTTGGGTTCACGAGTCTTGCATTATCCAATCATATAAAGCCATAATTTGCGACCATTGAGAAAGCTACCCAGGGCTTAGGCCCAATGAGAGTAGTTGTCACCATCAAGGATGACTTGAATTGGACAAGAAATATCTTGTTGTTCTATAAAGAAATCAAGTGCAAAACATAATGCAAAAATGAAGTCAGGTCATGGAAATTAGCAATGAAGCACCTTACACAAAAAAGTCAATCCTAGCAGAAAGTCAACATTAATAGAAAGTTTGGTCAATGCACACAGGTCGAGTTAATGCTTCAGGTCTGGGTTTACCATTCAATTTGCTGACATTACAAATCTGCTAATGTGACAAATGAGCTGGCAATTACGTGCACAATATACTGACATGATGCTAGGAACTTACGAAGTGGTGCTGATGTGGCTATAGGGTTAACGTGGCACACTGGGATGACACATGGTGCATGTAAGACGTGTGTTGTGCATGTGCTAGGGCATAGGCCTGTACATGGTGCGGCCGGTTATTTGAGGGTTTTTTCCACCACACTTATAGGGTTCAGTTTTCTCTTATTCTTGACTGCACCTCATCTATGAAGGATTTGACACCGGTCTACACAAGGTGCAATGCACCGTACCAGTTCGATGTGGTTAGTTCGGTTAATTCCTCCATTTTCCTAGGAATCAAACACAACACAGTTAACAACCTAAACCCCATCATAATCATTCAAAAACCCAAATATTCCAGAAAAAGAAAAAGAAACAAAGGAAAACAAACAAGTACAAACAAATTCACAATCTTTCTTTCAAAAATATTCAATTTCAACTCACTAAAAACCCATTTAAAAAATAAATAAACTAAACCAAATCCATAAGAGATAAATCAAAACTATTGAAAATAAAATACATAATCAAACCTCAATGAAAGAATTGTAAGGAGGAGCATAAAATTCAAAATTTTCTATAAAAACTTCTTGAGATTAGCAAAAAGGAGAGAGGAAAAAGTGAAACTCCAAGAATTGTGGCATCAAGTGGCAAAATACGGTGGCAACAAGTACCAACAGCGGAGGCAGAGTGTGAGGAGAGAGAAAGAGAGAGGCGAGGAGGAGACATTTATGGGAGAGGGAGTGCTGGGCGACTGATGAAAGAGTGAGAGAAGTGGGTATCTAATAATTTTAGGTTTAAAATTGGAGCACTGTAGTTTTGATTTTTTTTTTTTTTTTTTTTTAAGCTAATACCAAAACGACATAGTTTTGGAATTGATATTAAAGTTAATGTTAGGCTCAAAATGGTGTCGTTTTGGTATCAAATTAAGATTATATTAAATAATTTTTTTTTTAAAAAAAAACCCTAACATTCTCAACCCAATTATACATCTCCAATTTCTCACTTTCTCTAGCGTCCTATTTCCTCTTCCTTGCCTCTCTCAGACCAACTCTCTTGCATTTTTTTTTTTTTTTTGAATAGCTCTCTTTGCATTCTTTCTACTGAGACACAATAGATCATACATATGTTAAATTATAGCATATATATATACTTGATGCGGTGCGGTTTCGCATTGGAGTGTAAAATAGCTGCCTATCGCCACACCAGCCGTCATCGATATGCCTAAATCTCCTCCGACCACCACATCGATATGCTCTCATTGTGGGAAGCCAAATCATATCATGGATCGATGTTGGGGAGCTTTATAGTAGTCGGATCAGTCGCTGCTTCTCTCTTTCTCAGATCTCGCCACTGCCACCGTCTCAACCCTCTCTTTTTCTCTCAAATCACTCTCTCTCTCTCTATCATGATTTAGTGTTGTGTTTTTTAGAGCATTTTCAAGAACACAAACAAACACGTGAAAATATTTTCCAAAATATTTTTTGAAATGCAACCAAACACCTGAAAAGATTTTCCTTTCCCAAAAACATTTTCAACCGAAATTATTTTAAACTCTGAAAACATTTTACATTGAGCAAAACACAGCTTTAGAAGAATAATAAGCAAGTGTAAGAATTCCTATTTCGAATGTTAGTCCAATATCAATAAGAAAAGAATTAGAGACATGTGGTAGTCCCCTTAAAATATAAATAGAGGGGTGGAGTAATATTAGTAATACTAGTGTGTAACCCCATGTATATATGCAATGGTGAAATTAAAAATAATCAATCTTACATGGTTCAAATTATATATTTTTATGAGAAGTAATTCAAATTATATATAGCATTAGCTTACACTTTTTTAAAACCATAGAATTCTAAAATATGTGTAATAGTTTCTCACTATATAATAATAATAATAATAATAATAATAATAATAATAATAATAATAATAATAATAATAATAATAATAATAATAATAATAATATAATTGGATTTAGACTCTTTGGTTTTTGCACCAAATAATTTACTTGTCACAAAAATTTAAAACTTAGGTGGACATGTGGCACAAAATTGAGCTTCAATTGAAATCCAACTTAGAATTTAATTGAATTTGGACTTTTCGACTTTTACATTTAATAATTCACTTGACGCAAAAATTAAAAATTAGATGGGACATGTGACACAAAATTGAGAATCCAATTAAAATCTAACTAGATTTTCCCTAAACTTTGGCTTTTAATATATACTAGTATGTAACCCGTGCGTAATGAAGTATTGTGGTACTATAGATGTTAGTTTGGGTTATTAAACATATAGGACATAGTTCGACTAGGACATTTAGAGGTACTAAAATAGTTTTCCTTATAATTTTCATGATATTGGTAATGCAAAGTTTTTCATTATGTTACTATTACGTATATAATTTTGAAAATCACAATTGGATACTACATATATGTTAGGTTCTAAAATTTTAGAACAATTGGCAAATCGAGAGCACAAACTTGTCTAGGTATAGATCTTATAGTCTATATGATAAATTAAACAATACTCAAGGTACTACAAGTCAGAATACAAGAAAAAGGAAGATACAGTTTCAAGATTTCGAAACATGCCAGGTTCGACCAATCGAGAACAAGGCGACCTATCGAGAATCGCATCTGCAGAATTTTTAGTTTGGCCCATTAGCCCAAACTTGTCAGTTTGAAACCCAAATCGTGATCTGCTTGTTGCAGTATTTAAAGGACATTATAAACTAACCCTAGTGGTGGTTTTTAGAATGAGAAGAGTGCATCTTGTGCCTCCTATTGTAGATCTAGAGTTTTGTACCCAAACCTCTCTCAGGTCTTCTACTAGTGTTATTCCTTGAAGAATTTCAAGATCCGGTGTTGTAGAAGTTGCTGCCATAAAAAGATCAACTATTGATGGTGATCTAAAACCTTTGAGAGGGACCTCAAAGTCACAAACGTGGGTATTTGCATTCAGCAAATTCAAGATAGAAGAGTTTGTGGATTCAAAGCTGCATGTGGTTGTGTAAGTTCTACAAGAGATAACCTTAGATTCTAGGAAGAAAAATCTATTGTAAACTTCCATTTTATCATAGTGGATTTTGTTTACCTTGTGAATAGCTAAGTCAAATCATCCCCAGTTTTTTACCTTAAAACAATATGTTTTATTGGTTTTCTTGAGTAATCATATCATTGTCTTATTTATTTTTCCGCACTACATGATATGATATTTTGTTGTTTAACAAAGATCTCATTATTAACCTAAATAAACACTTAGCTAATTCATTAGGTTAAAATAATTTGTCTTTAAGGGGTCTTAACAAACAAACAATATACAATATCATTTTATAATTATTGTCTGTGAAATTCTATATACTAAATATAACACAAAATAAAATAATAAATTGGTAAATAGTATCTCCTAAATTGAATGGGAATATGTGCATGAGATCATTTAGCTCAATTACAGTTTGTTACGATGAAATCATCGAATATAAGATATTTGAATAAAAATAGAATAAAATATATATTCATTAGTTCAAAGAAAAAATAACAGCAAAAATCTAAAAATTTTAATTTGTATAGAAAGCTCACAAAAGCAAGATCCAATTTTGATTCTAATTGAATTTTCTCTAAATTTTGATTTAAAAGAGCAAATATGTACTTCATCTGTCCCAATTTATTTGTCCTATATTTCATTTTAGGATGTCCCAAATTATTGTCCTAGTTCTAAAACTAAAAACTATTAATTTACTAATGTTTCTATTATGCCCCTACTTTATTTCCAAAATCATTATTGATAAATTTATTTAAGGGAATTTTTGGAGTCTTACACTTTTTTTATACAGTAAACAAGACAATAAATGATGTTCCCTTAAAATGTTGGATTTTTGAAATAGGACAAACAAATTAGAACGGAGTTTTGAGTCAGAACAAACAAATTGAGATGGAAAGAGTATATATATATATATATATATATATATTATTACTTTTCTAATAATGGATCGTACATAATCATAGTATATTACATAAATGACTTATAAATTTGAATTGTCTTTAGTTATTCAAAAAAAAAAAAAAAAAAAAACTCATAAATATAAAATCATTCAAACTCTCTCGTCCTTTAATTTTATATATAGAGTTAGATATATGATTATATTTTTTATGGTTTATTTATATTGGAGTCCTTGTTTTCTATACTAAATTAACTTATTTGGAAAAAAAAAAACTTAGATTAGATGGAACACGTGATGCAAAATTAGACTCTAATTGAATTCCAATTTGAGGTCTAATTGGATTTTCTCTCAGTTTTACCTATATATATATATATATGTGAGAATTAAAAGAAAATTTTTCTGATCAGAGAGTTGGAAACTAAGCTTTGTTTATTGTATTAGACTATTAGTGTGAGAATACATTTGGATGTATTAGAGATTTATTGTTTGTGTTTGCAAGCTCCACGACCAGCCCATGGTTCAAAGGAACCCCTTAACTTGGTCCAAAAAAAAGAGTGTGTGTGTGTGTGTCTATATATATATATATATATATATATATATATATATATATACACACACACACACACACATATTTGGTTTTGACCTCTACAATTAAAATTTGAACATCCTAACTCTAAATTTCTTTTAAGTCTAGTTGAAACAAGCTTGAATACAATCCTTTTAGTACTATTTTTGCAATATTTTCACAATAAAGTTGTAAATAATGTTATCTAGATCCACAACTAATATCACTTTTTTACCTACCATTAATAACTTGCCATCTAAATTTTGTTATGAATTTTTTGTAAAATTGTTGTGTTAATAGCACTAATGTTAAAATATTTAATTTTATAAGAAAGAAAAAAAAAATCAAATTTTTGCTCATTCATTTAAGAAAAAAAAAAAAAAAATCTCTCCAAGACTCTAACTTACTTAAGTATTATCCAATTAATCTTTTACTGCTTGCTCCAATTCCAAGAGACTGACCGTGTATATGGTTAAAAAACCATAAACTTCTATAGAAAAAACTTATTATTATTATTTTTCTCAATTTCATGTTTCCTCCCAACCCTACTTCTAGGTGTGCTACTATTCTTATTTATTCTATGTTTTTATTTAATTTATATAATTTAAAAATATAAAAGTTATTATTAATTTGACAAAAATGCGTCATTGTTATTCTAACGATCTTTAAACTATGAATAATTTTTTTAGACTATTGTACAATATAGTTTTTTGCTAAGTTATTGTTAGGTTCTAAATATTTAAATATAAATGTTTAGGTTCTAAATTCTTTGTATGCTGGCAAACCGAGAACAAAAACTTGTCTAGGATTAGATCTTAAAGTCTATGAAGTGTTTTAGACATTGCTCAAGGTGTTACAAGTCAAGAATCAAGAACGTACAAGCTGCAGAAAGTAGAATTGAAAAACGGAAGAGCTCGATCAATCGAAGGAAAGGCTCAGCCGATCAAGATGCAAATCTGCATAATTTTAAATAAGGCCCAACAGCTTGCAAAACATTTAGAGTTTGAGTTCAACACTACTATGTATATAAAGTAAACCCTAATACACGTTTTTCAAGTCTTGGAGAGTTGCGCTTGTGGGATATGTGAGGTTATTATACCTTCTACCTCTTTCAAGCACTTATTGGAGATCACACGCATTTTGCTAGTACTGGTGGAGTAAAGTTGTAGCTAAGTTTTAGCTATCAAACGTACTGAAGATCAAAACATGAACTGGAAGTTCACGTGAGAGCATATTCACATTAAAGAAGTCTGAGGGGTCTAAATCTTTACATTTATTGTACAGTATATTTGTATTTCATATAATGTGGAGGTTGTATGTACAAAATAAATAAATAAATAATCTTTTTCTTTTTTTTATGCATTAATGTTTCTTGTCATTTATTATTTTACATGCTTTCGCAATAGGCTACTATTCAAGATTACGTTATCACGAATTCACGATACCCATCAAGAACAACTAATCATCTAAACAATTTAAGAAATATGAGGAGTCCTCTGCTTGATTGTTTACTAATTTAAGATGAATTTATGGTTTAATGGGGAAAAAAATTAAAGGGAAAAAATGAATTCTGGCGTTGGATGTATTTACCTTCTGGAGTGGCTTCTGATCCGAGCAGTTCACGACGCGGGAATAGGTCACTCGTAAAGATCAGAGAAGTAGAGGGTAGATATAAGCTAACCAAGACCGAAAGATAACGCAAGGCGTAACCAACTCCTTTGAAAAGTAACACAAGTCTTCCATATAATTCGATATCTGCATCGGGTAATTCAAAAGGCCAGTTAGCAATCATCATACTAGAGAACCACTACGAAAGGAGGACAAAATGCGAAACATTAATTTCAAGGATTACTAGATCCACGTTTTATTGTCAAATTACCAAATAAGAAAGTTTAAGAAATAATTTCAATCAATCTCTTGAAACGTTGTAATCATAGTTATCAAGTCAAAATTTCAAACTAATTAAAAAATAAATCAATTAGAACAGCAGCATTGGTGGTATCAAAAATTTAGCAACTTGACGTCATAAAAACCTACTTTATCTATTTTACTACCTTACTTTACAAAACACTCAATATCAATCGTTTTATTTTAGCATTCAACATGGTGATTGCTTAAAATTACACCATCATCTTAATCTTGGTAGGCAATGTCACATCAATTTCATGTTTAATTACACGCAAATATTTGAGTTTGAATATTTCTAAAAAATATACTTACTAAGTGTATTTTTCTCTTGTAAGAGATTAAAACCATTCAGCTAATCATATAACAGACATGCTGTCAGGAGAATCCAAGAGTCAAGATCAGTTGGAGCATGGTTTTTGAAGTATTAAATAAGTCAAAAATGTGTGAGAATAAAAAAGTGAAAAAAGAAATTCGTTCAAGCCAAAATTGAAAAAAAAAATCCTGATATGGAAACATCCTGAACTGTTTCAATATTTTTTTCCATAACTTCTTTCATAGATGTCCGATTGACTTGATTCTTGTGACCACAGAAAGAAGCCTTGAAGATCTACAACTTTGTAGTTTACCACAAATTCTAGAAAAATCATGTTAAAGGTCAAAAGTGGGCTGGAAGCTAACAATGGATAAACTTCCAAAAATCAAGGGATTCACATTCTAAATTTGAGGGATTTCTCTTTTTCTTTTGAAGGAGACTGAAATTATAGAAGAGGAAAAACCCTAGAACATTTTTTTCATCTTTTGTTTTATTTTTTTAGACATTTAGCATTATTTTGATGGATATCTTTTGCATAACTATGTGTGGCTAAATCTCTAGCTAGGGTTAGAGGTGAAACCTAATATTTTTATCATGTGTTCTTGGGATTATCTTTGTGCTTTCTATGGATTGATGATTGAATTTTGAGATTGATTTACTATTTGGAATCATTGCATGTAGATAAGTTTTTAAGATTTAATATGATTTTTATTTATATCAAATGCTTGAACTCCTTGATTCATTATGATTTGAGAATATATTTAATGCTTAATCTCTCCTGTAATGTGTCAATTTAATGATTTGCTCAACCACTCATAATCAATCTACTTTATACTTTCCTTGAGTTCTTTATTGTTTTACCTTCCGATTAGGCGAGTTAGATCTCTACCCTAATTGAGCTAAAAATAATCCAAGTTCATGTGATAAAATATTAGGTGGATCCTTGGATCCTTAGCGTTTTCTCTCTATTAATTTCTCGTAGATTTATTTTGTTATTTTCAATTGTAGTTTCAATATTATCTTGCTTCATCTTTGGGTTGAAAAACAAACAAAAAAACTGTTTTTATTTACTACTTAATAATAGAGGTTTTTTACATTAGTGTCAATCATTCTCTGTGGAATAACCTTGGGCTCATCGAGATATTATTATTTACATTATTTGTGCATTTATGTTACCTTTATTTTAATCGCAGTACAACACAATAAAATAATATATCTTTTAATAAAATAAAATAAAATAATTAATATATATACACACACACTACCATGTTAGCTATAGTGCACAACCATGTTTGGTTGTGCAATGTAGCTCAGCAGTAAAAAAAATCTACTGATGCAGCCCACTTTTGCTCTATTTAATTTGATGGTAAATTTAGTATTTTAGCAAAATGCTTACACCAATACTAATGCTCTTACATCCAAGAACTCTAAAATTTATTTCAAGATAAACTATATAATTTGTTCCTAACTTTTACATTATATTTTAATTTGGTCTCTAATGCATTATGGTCCATGCCACTAAGTAATAAATAATAAATACTGACGTTACAAACGGTGATGTTAAAATATTAATTTTTTTGCCACCTATATGCCCATGAAAGCTAATTAAAAAACTATTTTTCTAAATTTAAAAATAACAAAAATAATTCACTTCTTTTCTTTCACTTGAATTACAAATATGATTTCAAATATGAAAAAATTTGTCATATAAAGACAAACTGAACTACACATTAAATTCACTATACAATCCAAATATAGATACCATCACAGAGCGAGTAATAAAAAATATATACTTCAAGGACGCAAAATCAAATCAATATTCTAAAACCAAGAATTTAATCAGATCATGGATTGAGCTATTCTTGGGCTTAGAGGACAATTCCCGCCCACCCCTCCCCCTTCCCCGTCGGCAATTTGTTTAAAAATAAAAAATAATTACTAAAAATAGTATTTATTTTTTGTGTCTTTGTCTTTGTTGATAGTTTGTTAATACTAAATGGATTTTTAGATGAAAATGGATGCTTATTTGGATTTTTATAATGATTTTTTTTTTAATACTTCTACCCCCTAACTTTAAGTTATGGCTTCGTCGCTGAGTCAAATCAAAACATAACTACTCCCTAAAGAACTTCAACATCTTCTTCCTCTTCCTAGTTCCTTCCATCTTCAATTACAGTAGAGAGAGAAAGGCATAGAGAGCGATACAATATATGGCTCTAGCGAGTAGTGCTCCTCTCCTCACTCAGATCATTAATCCTTTCTCTCCCCTTTCGGGTCATGTGTTGTCTCTTAGTAGTTCTGTTTATCCTTCTCTTAGGCCAGTCCGCCACAAATCAGTGGTTGGCTAGGCCTTTTTTGGTTCTTGCATCGTCTTCAAAGCTCAATGTTGTCTTGAAGCCTTTATATCGAGTCCTTCTAACTGCGTTGTGTAGTTATGGTGAGGGTTTTGGGTCCAGCATATTTACAGTGCAACTAGGCTAGATCTTGTAGAGCAGAGAAGGATCAGAATAAAAACTTGTGCTTGATTTTTTTGGTTAAGACTCTATATAGGTGTTGCAATTGGGTTGATTACAAGCTATTGGATTGATTGTAACTGATTAGGATCTGTTGTAAAGATAAGCTGGTACAATTAACATGCGGTTGAGGGAAGTTAGTTAGGTTGGTTAGTTATGTAATTGCTAGAAGCTATAGCATAGCTATAAAAGGACTTGACTCTTGAACATCAAATTCATAACAGAAATAATGGAAGTTTCATTGTTATTGACTCTAATTCTTCTCTCTATCTCTTCTCTATCTTAAGGAGGACTGGTTCCCTCGAAGTAACCACTCATATTTCCCTATTCCACCATTAATTCCCACCTAGAAGCTTAACATTTGGTATCAGAGCAATTCATTGTGGGCATCAATGGCTAAAACCAGATCAACAACACTTATCAGTGACACCATTGCTTCACTTAAGAAAACCTCAGATTACCATACCCATAATATTCAAGATATTCACCACGAGATCCATCAAATGAAGGAATTACATAGCCAGCATTTCCAAGAAGTTCAATAGCAACTTGGTGTGATTCTATAAAAGTTGTCTAATTCTGATTTAGAGAAATCCCCAGTGCAAACACCACGATCTAATGAAAACCATCCCTCAAACATTACTTTGGCATTGACATTTCGAAAATCTATCAAGCTAGAATTTCCTAGGTTTCAAGGAGAGGACCCTGTAGCTTGGGTGTATAAAGCAAATCAGTACTTCAAGTACTACAAAACCCCTGATCTTGAAAAGATTTTAATGGCTACATTCCATATGGAAGGAGAAGCTTTAATATGGTTTCACGATGGAGAAGAAGCAGGTCTGTTTGGGGATTGGTCAGCCTTCACTCAAGCATTGCAAGTGAGGTTTGGAAACACTACTATGATGATACAATGGAGGCATTAACAAGATTGAGGTAGACAACTAGTGTGATTGCTTACAAAAGTCAATTTGAAGCTCTCTCAAACAGAATTATAGGTCTCTCCGAGTCTCACAAACTCAGTTTTTTAATGAGTTGGCTTAAGGATGAATTGAGATCAGCAATAAGGATGTTTGCCCTTCAATCCTTGAATGCAGCTTTTGGCTTGGCTAAAATTCAGGAGGAATACTTACTCAGTTGCAAAAAATGATCTAAATCCTTTCAAGAAGTTGTCAAACCTTCTATTCTTGGAGCACCTCCTAAGCTAGATTAGAAGGGAGAGTAGAAAATGAGGTTGCCACTAAGGAGGATGACACCTGCTTAGATCAATGAAAGAAGGAAACAAGGTCTCTGCTTTAATTATGATGAGAAATACTAGGCTGGTCATCAATGCAAAGGTGAAGCAAAGGAGTTTTTGTTAGATAGCTTTCCTCTTGCTAATGAGCCATCATCTTAAGTCAAGTTGTTAGAATTGGATGACAATGAAGTGGAGGTTCAAGTGGAGCAAGAATTGGGAAATAATACCTTAGAAGCTAAAATTACCCTTTATGCTTTAGTGGGTAGTCCTTCACCAAATACAATGAGGGTTAGAAGCAAGATTAGGGAATTGGGGTTAGTTTCCCTCATTGATTCAGGGAGTACACATAATTTTCTAGATCGTTCTGTGGTATTGACTCTGAAATTGCAAATAGATACTTCTCAAATAATGGACGTGAAGGTGGCTAATAGAGTTGCGATTAGAACTAAGGGTGTTTTTCCTAATGTGTCTTTATGGATTCAACGTCATCAATTTTTTGTTGACTTGAATGTTCTTTCCTTGGGGGGTTGTGATGTGGTGTTGAGGACTCAATGGTTGAGCACTTTGGAGGAAATCTCATAGGATTTCAAATTGATGACCATGAAGTTTTGGTATCTGCAGAAATTGGTGGTGCTACAAGTTTTATTACCGTTCATGTCTTCAATTTTGGGAAGTGAGGAGATGTTTAAAAACCCTTTTAAGAAGGGTTTAATCTTGCAAATCTCCACACCTAATTTAAGGGCAACAACAGCTCCAAGTCAACTTCCAGCAAGTTTGCAAGATTTTCTCAATGAGTTTGGTGTTGTTTTGAAGTTCCATTTGGTCTACCACCCATCCGAGGTCACGAACATGGCATTACACTCAAGGAAGAAGCTCAACTAGTTTGTGAAAGACCATACAGGTACCTTTATTTTCAGAAATCTGAGATTGAAAAAATTGTGAAAGAACTATTAGAAGTAGGCTTAATTAGGCCTAGCCAAAGTCCTTTTTCATCACCTGTTTTGTTAGTTAGAAAGGCAGATAGTAGTTGGCGAATGTGCATAGACTATAGGTCTCTCAATAAAACTACTGTGAAAGATAAGTTCCCTATCCCTGCTGTTGATGAATTGCTTGATGAACTCCATGGGGCTAGTATCTTTTTCTAAACTAGATTTAAGGTCTGATTATCACCAAATTAGAATGAAAGACGATGATGTGCATAAGACAGCTTTTCATACTCATGAGGGTCACTATGAGTTCTTGGTTATGCCCTTTGGTTCAACCAATGCAGCTTCTACATTTCAAGCCCTAATGAATGATGTATTTAAGCCATTCTTGAGACCAGTGTGGGTGATACCATACCGTACCGGCCAGTACGGCTGGTATATACCATACCGACCAATGCACCGGTACAGTTACACCCCTGTTTCGTACCAGAAAAATTTCCGATCGTACCGGCTGCGTACCGGCGAAAACCGGCCGTACTGGCGAAAATCGGCCATACCGGCGCAATCCGGCTGTTTCGGCCGGTAAATGAAAACAACGAAACCAGATGAGAAAAATGAAAAACAAGGCTACCCATTCATAAACCCAAATGAGAAAAATGAAAAACAAGCTCCCAATTCGAAAACCCAAATGAGAAAAATGAAAAACAAGCTACAAATTCGAAAACCCAGATGAGAAAAATGAAAAAAAAGCTGTGTTGCGTTGAGAGAGTGAAAACCATAGGTAGAGGCAGCAATGAGAGTATGAGACAGCAATGAGAGTATGAGGCAGCAATGAGAGCAGGAGACAGAGGCGGCAATGAGAGAATGAGATGAAAATGTGTATTGTAGGCTTTTATAAGGAGGTTGACCTAATAATGGATGGTTAAGATTGGTTCAAGGGTTTTAAAGCTTCTACACCATTGGATCTATTTTTTGATAATTGTGTTTGGTTACACGAATAGGTGGGGGCTGTTGGTTCAAGGGTTTTAAAGAATCTTTGCTTTCTAGCAGATTCTTTGCTAAATGCTAATATATATATATATATATATATATATATATATATATAGACTTTGGCTAATGTATAGACTTCGGCTAATATATATATATATATATATATATATATATATATCAAAGATAATTTATAGATTATCTTTGCTAATATATATAATTTATAATTTATATCTTTGCTAGATAATCTCTTCTTTTTTTTTTTTTAACTTTAAACTTATACCTTCTCAAAAACAAACTTTAAACTTATAAATTTTCTTTGCTAATATATATATATATATATAAAATAGCAGTAAATCCAAAACGGTACATCGGTATTGACTGGTATCCAAAATATATCGTACCGCTGACCAAACCGGTACAACTTTCGGTACGGTATTGACTTCCTTGCTTGAGACACTTTGTTTCAATGTTTTTTGATGATATTTTATTCTTTTAGCAAGAATTTACATGATCATTTAATTCATTTGTGAGCTGTTTTGAAGGTGCTTCTTAGACATCAACTCTTTGCTAAGAAAACCAAATGTGTTTTTGGCTATTCTGAGGTGTACTTAGGGCACGTCATTTCTTGTGAAGGTGTCAAGGCTGATCCAAAGAAAACAACTACCATGCAGCTTTGGCCAAGACCCCAGAACGTGAAGGCTTTAAGGGGATTTCTAGGCTTGAGGATACTACAGAAAATTCATTAGAGGATATGACTCCATTGCTAAACCTCTACCTGAGTTACTCAAGAAAGATTCATTTCACTGGAATGATGCAGTTGGAGCTGTCTTCAAGTAATTGAAAGAGGCAGTCTTTCATCCTCTTGTCCTAGCTTTGCCAAATTTTACCAAACCCTTTATTATTGAGTGTGATGCATCAGAGGTTGGACTTGGGGCTATCTTAATGCAAAACACGAGATCTATAGCTTTCCATAGCAAGGTTTTAAGGGGTAAAAATCTTCATTTTTCTACTTATGAAAAGGAGTTGTTAGCACTTGCTACAGCAGTGAAGAAATGGAGACCCTATGTGCTTAGAAGTCTTTATATTGTTAGAATTGATCATCAAAGCCTAAAATTTTTATTGGTGCAGAGGGTGGGTCCTCCAACACAGTAGAAATGGATCACTAAACTGTTGGGTTATGCCTTTATTGTGGAATATAAGAAGGGGACTGAGAATAGAGTTGTTGATGCTCTTTCAAGACAAATGGAACTGGAATTGAAGCCTTTTACAGATGGCATAGTTAGCTATTTTTTCTTGTTATCATTTCTAGATCCTACTTGGTTGGATAGGCTAAAGGATAGCTATCATCAAGATGAAGAGATTATGCATTTGATTCAATCTTTGCATTCGGGTGTAGCCACTCCAAAAGGTTTGTCTCTACATAATGGTTTTCTCCTATACAAGGGCAGATTCTACTTAGGTTCTCAATGCTCCCTCAAGCCTTTGGTTCATGCTTATGTGCACAACAGCCCTGTTGCTAGTCATTCTGGCTTTCTTAAGTCTTTTCGTACAGCTAAACAAGAATTTTATTGGAAAGGCATAAAGTCAGACCTCAAGAAGGTCATTAGGAAGTGTGATGTTTTTCAAAGGATTAAGGTTGATACTGTTGTCTAGTAGGCTTGTTACATCTTTTAGCCATTCCTACTAAACCATGGACTAAAGTCTCAAGGGTTACCAAAGTCTCAAGGGTTTGAAGTTATCTTGATTATGGTTGATAGATTGACCAAGTATGTCCATTTTATTCCTTTGAGTCATCCTTATACAGCTACTAAGGTTGCTAGGCTATATATGCAACATGTCTTCAAACTGCATCATCTTCAAACCTCAATAGTTTGTGACAGGAATGACACTTCTACTTCAAATTTTTGGTATGAGCTGTTCAAGTTGCTGGGAGTTGATTTGGCAATATCTATTGCTTATCACCCTCAGTCTGATGGCCAATCTGAGATAGTGAACAAGAGTCCAGAACAATACTTGAGAGCCTTTGTTGGAGATAGACCTTACCGGTCGACTGATTGGCTTTCATTAGATAAGTATTGGTTTAATACCAACTTTCACACTTCCATTAAGTTCACTCCATTTAAGGCATTATATGTCTATCCTCCTCCTAAACTTCAAGACTATATTCTAGGCATTTCAAGGGTGCTAGCAATGGATTCTCTTCTTACTCAGAGGCAGCAGATTTTAGCAACACTTAAGGCTTATCTAGTAGTTGCTCAGGAGAGAATAAAGCTTTTTGAAAATAAACACAGAAGTGAAAAGTCTTTTCAGGTGGGAGATTGGGTGTTTTTAAGGTTACAACCTTACAAGTAGAAGTCTTTAACCTCTGAGGGTAAATGGAAGTTATCTCTAAGGCTTTATGGCCCCTTCCAGGTGCTTTAAAGGGTGGGGAAGGTACCCTACAAGCTGGATTTACCTAATGATAGTAAGATATATCCATTTTTTCATGTCTCTTGTTTGACGTTGAAGTTGGGATAGCAAATCTCGCCTTGGCCCACTTTACCACCCTTAGATGAGACAGGTCAAATTATTCTAGAACCTATTGCTGTTCTACAAACCCAAACTAAGAGTTTAAGGTCTAGGTCTATTATTGAAGTTCTAGTACAGTGGTTGGGCACTGCACCTAAGGACGCTACTTGGGAATTGTGCATGCCCGAAAGGAGCTCTTGGGCCCAAATTCTATCTGGGCTCACAATCTATTTATTTTATCGGCTTTTGAATTTCCTACAATGGGCGATCCTATGCTCGACAACCCAAACGCGCTTTCTCTCTATACTCTCGCAATTGTTCTCCCCCTCTTTTCTAAAACGATTACCTTATTTTCTCAGCCTTTTTCCCTTTAAATTGCCAACCCCTTCTCTTAAATTTCCATCTCTTATTTATAGCCTAAGGCTAATGGAGAGGTCATGATTGTTTTCATAGTGAGTGGGAGGAGGGGTCCAATGCTATTACCCTTAAGTGGGTGATTAGTTGAGAGTGAGAGGTGATGAGAGTGGCATTGGAACTGGTTCTACAGCTAGATGGACTGCTCAGCAGCGATACTCCCTAGGTTTGATCGAGCGTACTAGGAATCATCTCCTCGGGAAATTGCATTTCTCGATCAAGTAGGAAATCCATCTTCACGGCTCATGTTGTAACTGGCTTTGTAGTGCTTCCCGGCTTTTGGTGGGGGAACGAGGGTTTCTCAGAACATGTCTATGGCCCGATAAAGCGTGGATTCGTGCTTGGTACTTTAGGATTTGAGGTCCAACTAGTTTTGGGCCCTGTGCTTGTGGCATTGTTGTGATGAGTTTCGTGAGTATTGGGCTTATAGAGAGGTAACGTCTCGTACAATAGCCCCCCTTTAATTCATGCCAGGCCCCCAGGTACCAGTCAAGGATTAGAGTCAGGCGCTATCCGAGAAGTTCAACAGATAGGCATAGAGGGTTTCAGAAGACTCATTAATGCGCTCCTAAAAAGGTGTGTGGTACGTGACCGTCGGTTTAGCTATCATCATTGCCTAACGGTTCGTGGACCGAGGTAACACGCGCATAGCAGTTGATGTGGGGATTCGCAAGGTTTCCCACTTTTCATTTATTAATCAGTGTTAACCTTTCCCCTCTTGGTTCCTATAAATAAGTCACTTTGAATCCTTCTTTCACTTTTACAATCTTCATTCTCTGAGTTTCCTCTTTGTCGAGCATTCACCTGCATGTTAATCCTTCAGCCCAAAACACCTTTCTCTCTTAGAGCCCAACGTAAGTCTTCTACCTCTCTCTTTTACTTCAATTTCTTTGTTCAATCTTATGGTCTAGGATGGGTTATGCTCAATTTCTAAGCACTAAGGCGTCCCTAGCCACCTTTAGGTAGACATTCAACATCCCTGAGGATGTGAATGTGGCGTACTGCCATGAGAGTGAAATCGCTCTCTATAGAGGTTCTAACATCACTTTTTCCCTTTAGTGTCAATCTTGGAGGGTGGGGTTAGCTTCTCCGTGGATGCTTTCTTACTCGATACCCTAAAGTTTTATGGTTTATGTCCAAACCAACTTCCTCCCAATTTTTACCAGGTAGTTAATTGCATCGGTAGGTTGAGTCAAATATACGATCAGAGATTAACCCATCACGATATAAACTATATGTACAATCTGTGTGGGAATAAGGACACCAATTATTATTTGAAAGTCAAAGATACGTGGGTACGGCTAATTTCATGCCTGCTTGATTCTAACAGGAATTCTGCTGGGGAGTTCGTACGGGTGCATGGCAACTAGTTCGCAGCGTGAAGTTGGTTCATACATAATACTAATTCGTTTTTCCTTTCTTCCTTCTCCCCCTTTTTTTTGGATACTAACTCACTGTATCTCTTTGTTATAGATGGTAAAGTATTTACCCCAAATCTTAGAGTGGTGAATATAAGAGACTTGAATTTTGTGCTAAGGTTAGAGATATTCATTCACACCAATGGGCAGTTCCGGGCATCGCACCTTATACTCGGCTGCACTTTCGTGTACAAGACTTGGCAATGTTTCAGCCAAGCCCTTTTAGTGGATAGCCCGTTGTTGTCTTATATCAATGTCCGGCACGCTAACTTCCTCCCACCCTCGTTGACTACCGACGAAGCCCGAGATCTTGGTCCTCGTTACATAACTGCTAAAGACCTTGCCCAGGTTAGGGACGAGTCAGCCGAACAAGTTTCCTGGGCTCTCAGAGAGTAGGGACACATTCCTGCTAAGGGAAATGAAGCCCAAGTCCAGGCAGCCGAAGAAGAAGGAGCCGAACCTATTAGCATTACGGGCACCGAACCTAGCCTATCGAAGAAAATGGTGAAGTAAAGAACAATGAACCTTGCTTGGTTTCTACCTGGGACCAGCCTCGTGGCTCAACGTTAGCTCCCCAAAGGAAAGGAACAGACTCTTCCTGCGGGTGAAAGCAAAAATAGGAAGCGTGCTGCCGAGAAAAATGCTTCCGTCCCAAGTGATGCTCCGCCCAAGATCCAGGAGACACTGGGTGTTACTCACTAGGCAACCCAGGTCGGGACCAACATGGCATCTTCTTCCCAGCCTAAGGTTAGTTGGCAGCCTGCTTTTAGGTTGGGTGACAAGACTTTGCCGGCAAAGGCCAACGTTCGGTTGTGGGCACAGGGTGAAGGGCAGCGGGTAGCCTAGAGTCTGGCATAAGGCCTCCTTCTGCCCGAGGATGCTCACTTTTTCTCAGACGGTGATGACGAGTCGTTAGCTAGGCGACTGTAGTGGCACACCATCGCAGTAACTTTATGTCTCCTTTTTTTCATGTGTTGTGATACGTAGGTGTCTTTTTAGTCTCACTGCTCTATTATTGTTATGTCCTCAGGCCGTGCAGCTGACTTACATCATTGACATGGGCCTAAAAGAGGCGACTGAGGTCATTGAGCGGGAGAAGGCACTGAAGGTTGTGGCCAAGGTCACAGCTAATGAGAAGGGGGAAGCTGTCAATGCTTCTGAAAGAAAAGCAGTAGACGTTGAGAAAGCTCGGTTGGCTGTAGAAAAAAAAACTGACAGACATGGTGACCAAACTGGGGGAGACCGAGCTCAAATTGCTAGCTTGAAAGATGCTGTCGAGGCCTGTGAGGATAAATGGTACAATGCAGGTTTCACAGAGGCAGAAAATTCTATGGAGCCTATTATCCACCAAGCCTGGCATCATGGGTTTGGAGAAGGGTGGATGGCTGCCCTTCAAGCAATGGGAGTGGCCGAAGACTGGGGAATCTCGAGCAGATCCCCTACCCAGCCCCTCCTACCCCTATTCAGAGTCGAGCTGACGCCACAGACGAGGAAGATACTTTGAGGTTAAGGGATCTAGTACGGGCGATTGATGCTTATGTAGAAACAGTTGATCTAGAGGTTACGAGCCATATTTGCACCGGAGTTTAAGATGTTTAAAATCAGGCCCCCGCTATGAGTCAGACAGCTAAGGACGAATCCGGGCAACCCATTTCTACACCTCAACCTACCGACCCTGCCACATGATAATTTAGTTTTTAATTAAGTTCTTTTGTTATATATATTTGGTTAAGCTTAGGTTGCCGGGCCTGTGGCAATGAAATAATTTCTTTAACGTTTGCCTTGACTGATTTTGTTTAAATGGAAATTGTGTGTTTTTCCTATTTCTTCTATCCCTTACTTTTAAGTATATCAAGGCTTGATGTTTGCTACTGAGCTTGCACATGATTATGGTTAATTTTCTCATTATACCTTACTTTCTCACTTATAGTAAGCAATTTTCTGCCCTTAAGATAGTTTGGCTTAGGGTTTTCATCTGCTCGGTGATGAAGGTTAAACCGAGGATAGGTTTCTGCAAGAATATTATAGCATAAAAAATTATAGCTTAAGGTTTCCTCCTACTCGGTGATAAGATCGAACCGAGGACAGGTATCTATCTTTAGAAAATTATAGTTTAAGGTCTCCACCTGCTCGGTGATAAAATCGAACCAAGGACAGGTTTCTTTCCTTAGAAAATTATAGTTTAAGGTTTCTACCTGCTCGGTGATAAAATCGAACCGAGGACAGGTTTCTGTCCTTAGAAAATTATAGTTTAAGGTTTCCACCTGCTCAGCGATGAATGTCGAACCGAGGACAGGTTTCTGTAAGAATATTATAGATTAAAAAGTTACAGCTTAAGATTTCTACCTGCTCAGTGATAAGATCGAACCAAGGACATGTTTCTGTCCTTAGAAAATTATAGTTTAAGGTCTCCATCTGCTCGGTGATAAGATCGAACCGAGGACAAGTTTATGTCCTTAGAAAATTATAGTTTAAGGTTTCCACCTACTCAGTGATAAAATCGAACCGAGGATAGGTCTCTGTCCTTAGAAAATTATAGTTTAAGGTCCCTACCTGCTCGGTGATAAGATTGAACCGAGGACAGGTTTATGTCCTTAGAAAATTATAGTTTAAGGTTTCCACCTGCTCAGTGATAAAATCGAACCGAGGATAGGACTCTGTCCTTAGAAAATTATAGTTTAAGGTTTCGACCTACTCGGTGATAAGATCGAACCGAGGACAGGTCTCTGTCCTTAGAAAATTATAGTTTAAGGTTTCCACCTGCTCAGTGATAAAATCGAACCGAGGATAGGACTCTGTCCTTAGAAAATTATAGTTTAAGGTTTCGACCTGCTCAGTGATAAGATCGAACCGAGGATAGGTCTCCGTCCTTGAAAAATTATAGTTTAAGGTTTCCACCTCTCGGCGATGAATGGCGAACCGAGGATAGGTTTCTGTAAGAATATTATAGCTTAAAAAATTACAGCTTAAGATTTCCACCTGCTCGGTAATAAGATCGAACCAAGAACAGGTTTCTATCCTTAGAAAATTATAGATTAAGGTCTCCACCTGCTCGGTGATATGATTGAACCGAGGATAGGTTTATGTCCTTGGAAAATTATAGTTTAAGGTTTCCACCTCTCAGCGATGAATGTCGAACCGAGGATAGGCTTCTGTAAGAATATTATAGCTTAAAAAATTATAACTTAAGGTTTCCACCAGCTCAGTGATAAGATTGAACCGAGAATAGGTTTCTGTCCTTAGAAAATTAAAATTTAGGGACTCCACCTGCTCGGTGATAAGATTGAACTGAGGACAGGTTTCTGTCCTTAGAAAATTATAGTTTAAGGTTTCCATCTGCTCAGTGATGAATCTCGAACCAAAAATAGGTTTTTGTAAGAATACTACAGCTTAAAAAATTATAGCTTAAAAAGTTATAGCTTAAGGTTTCCACCCGCTCAGTGATAAGATCGAACCGAGAACAGGTTTTTGTCCTTAGAAAATTATAGTTTAATGTCTCCACTTGCTTAGTGATAAAATCGAATTGAGGACAGATTTGTCCTTAGAAAATTATTGTTTAAGGTCTCCACCTGCTCGGTGATAAAATCAAACCGAGGACAGGTTTTTGTCCTTAGAAAATTATAGTTGAAAGTTTCCACCTGCTCGGTGATAAAATCAAACCGAGGACAGGTCTCTGTCCTTAGAAAATTATAGTTTAAGGGTTTCACCTGCTCGGTGATAAGATCGAACTGAAGACAGGTCTCTGTCCAGAAAATTATAGTTTAAGGTTTTCACCTGCTCGGTAATAAGATCGAACCAAGGACAGGTCTCTATTCTTAGAAAATTATAGTTTAAGGTTTCCACCTGCTCGGTGGTAAGATCGAACCGAGGACAAGTTTCTGTCCTTAGAAAACTATAGTTTAAGGTTTCCACCTCTCGGTAATGAATGTCGAATCGAGGATAGGTTTTTGTAAGAATATTATAACTTAAAAAATTATAACTTAAGGTTTCCACCTGTTCAGTGATAAGATCGAACTGAGGACAGGTTTCTATCTTTAGAAAATTAAAGTTTAAGGTCTCCACCTACTCAGTGATAAGATCGAACCGAGAACAGGTTTCTGTCCTTAGAAAATTAAAGTTTAGGGTCTCCACCTGCTCAGTGATAAGATCAAACCGAGGATAGGTTTTTGTCCTTAGAAAATTATACTTTAAGGTTTCCACCTGCTCAGTGATGAATCTCGAATCGAAAATAGGTTTCTATAAGAATATTATAGCTTGAAAAATTATAGCTTAAGGTTTCCACCCGCTCGGTGATAAGATCGAACCGAGGACAGGTTTCTGTCCTTAGAAAATTATAGTTTAATGTCTCCACTTACTCGATGATAAGATCGAACCGAAGACAGGTCTCTGTCCTTTAAAAATTATAGTTTAAGGTTTCCACCTGCTCGGTGATAAGATCGAACCGAAGACAGGTCTTTGTCCTTTAAAAATTATAGTTTAAGGTTTCCACCTGCTCGGTGATAAGATCATACCGATGACAGGTCTCTGTCCTTTAAAAATTATAGTTTAAGGTTTCTACCTGCTCGGTGATAAGATCAAACCGAGGAAAGGTTTCTGTCCTTAAAAAATTATTGTTTAAGGTTTCCACCTGCTTGTTGATAAGATCGAACCGAGGATAGGTTTTTGTCCTTAGAAAATTATAGTTTAAGGTTTCTACCTGCTCAGCGATGAATATTGAACCGAGCATAGGTTTCTATCCTTAGAAAATTATAGTTTAAGGTTTTCACCTACTTGGTGATGAATGTCGAACTGAGCATAGGTTTTTAGCATAAGACAAGTTGCCTTGGCCTACTTCAACTTTCTCCTTATTTGTTAATCGACAATAATAAGTTAGCAGCAATGGAGTTAATTGCGTCTGCATGAATAAGTACCATCATATTAAAATATGAAATGTATATGCACGATACATTCAATTTACACCTTGGTGTACAATCGGTCAGTGGTAAAACTTCTTTAAGTTGTGAACGTTCCATGGCCGAGGAAGCGATCTTTCCTCCAAGTAGTATGCTCCTGCACCTACAATGATGGTCACTCTATAGGGCCCTTCCCGGGACATGGCCAACTTCCTTGCATTGATGTCTTGTGTATTCCTAACAAACTTCCAAAGCACTAAATCTCCCGCGGTAAACTCCCTCTTCCTCACGCTTCTATTGTACCTCTAGGTGAGCTTCTGCTGATACTCTACCAGCCGAATGGTCATCGCTTCGCGGTGCTCCTCCAATAAGTTCAGTTGTCTGAACATTAGCTTTTCATTCTCGGATGGAGCAAATCCCGAGACTCGGGCACTGCATAGGTTTACCTCGGCAAGTAGAGAAAATGGTGTTTCTCCCATGGATCTCCTTAGAGTTTTCTAGTATGCCCATAGGACGCTTGGAAATTCCTCGGCCCATTTACCTTTCACACCCTCCAACCTCTTCTTCAATTCATTAATGAGGACCTTATTGGTGGCTTTAGCTTGGCCGTTGCTCTGCGGATATGCTAGTGTAGAATTTCGATTCTTGATGCCGAGGTTACTGCAGAACTTACTGGCCCTTACTCCGAAAGTGCACTTATCGACATTGAGACGTAGCTGGTATCGCCAGAGTATTTCAAATACTTCATTAAGGTCGTCAATATGTCGCCCTTTTTGTCTGCTTTTTATCACCATGTCATCGATGTACACCTTGACCGTATGCCCAATCTTATCCCTGAGCATCCTCGTCATCATTAGCTGATAAGTGGCTCCTGCGTTTTTCAACCTAAACGGCATCACGGTTTAATGGTAATTAGTATCAAGTGTTATGAAGGCAATCTTTTCCTGATCCTTAGTGGCTAGAGCAATTTGGTAATAACCCTAGAAAGCATTCAGAAAGCTCATCCTTGGGTGCCCGTACGTTGCATCTACCAATTGATCAATCTTTGGCATCGGGAACGGATCCTTTGGGCATGCTTGGTTTAATTCAGTAAAGTCAACACAGACCCTCCATTTACCGTTCTTCTTCCTTACTACCACAGTGTTTGCAAGCCATTCTGGAAAGAACGTTTCTTTTATGGCCCCGGCTTCCTTCAACTTCCCCACCTCTTTTCTAACGGCTTCAACATGCTCTTTAGCCGATCTCCTCGGCCTCTGCTTCTTAGAAGGGTATAAAGGGTCCACATTAAGCTTGTAAACTATAAATTCTAGGTCACCCTAGGCACCTCATATGGACTCCAAGCGAATACGTCCACTTTTTGTACAAGAAAAAGCAGCAACTCCACCTTCTCTTCGTCTTTTAAGCTTGCCCCTATCAGGAAACTCCTTTCACAATTTAGCAGAATCTTCACTTTCACCAGGTCCTCGGCACAGCTAGCCCCCACTTCCTTTTGGGGTTGCTGTAGTTGCTATAAGGGGTTTTTCTTAAACTCCCTTTACCCAGTCTGTTGGTTGGTTGTGGCCACTAAGCACTGTCTGGCTACCTGCTGATTGCCCCTTATCACCATGATTCCATCCTCAGTGCAGAACTTGACCTTTACATGCGAGATGGACGGCACAGCCCCCATGTCATGAATCCATGGCCTTCCAAAGATTACGGTGTATGGCGAGAAAGAAGTAACCACTATGAACGTTACAATTACCTTTTTACCTCCCATGCTGACGATAAGTGAAATCTGCCCTTCTGGAATTACCATATGGCCATCAAACCCCATCAATGGTATATCATACTCGGACAAGTCCCCTTTCTTCAGCCCAAGTCCCTTGTACAAGTCGGGGTACATTACATCCACACCGCTCCCCTAATCTATCATTATTCTTTTTACTATGAAAATTTTTACATGGGTCGTGACTACCAAGGCATCGTGGTGCAACTGAGTGGTGCCTTCCATATCATCATCATCAAACACAATGTGTTGTTTAGTGTGCCTCAGCTTCATCTCGAGAGAATGTTTGCCCGCACAAATTTCTGCCAGTACCACGGCCAATATCTCCCTTGTTCTGGATGCTTGAGCACTCTTTGGTACTGCATGGATGACTTCTATTAATACCAAAGGGGGTGGGAGAGGATTTTCGCTTAGCTAATCTGCCTGCCCGGCCTTCTGATTCCTTGTTGCCCCTAGAAACTCTTTTAAATGCCCTACCTTCACCAAATGTTTTAGATGATCTTTTGATACTCTACACTGCTTGGTGGTGTGCCCTTTATCTTTGTGGTATGTACAATACAAATTCTAATTTCTCCTTGATGGGTCGCCCCTTATCTTATTCGGCCACTTAAAACATGGCTCATTTTTTATTCGATCGATGATCCTATACACCGTCTCCTTGAAGGCCACATTAACTTCTCCAATTCCTAGCTCAGACTCTTGAATCCTCAAATCCTTCCGGGGTCTTAGCTGGAAACCAATATTCCGAGGATGATTTATGATCGGGGCCTTCCCTTTGCTTTGCAACTGATCATCTTTTAATCGCTTATACTCCTTGATTCACCTCATCAACTACCTCATATCCTCGGGAGGTCGCTTCGTCAATGATTCACTCAGCCCGGAATCTTCAGGCAACCCCATGCAGAAAGTGCTCGCCGCGATCTTTTCATTCCCACCTCCGATCTTATTATACAACTCCCAGTATCGGTTAGCATAGTTGCGGAAGGTCTCCCCAACCCATCATTTTCATTGACAACAATGCATCCACAGGCTGCGGGACTCGGCTACAAGTCATGAATCTTACACCAAACTCCTGGATTAGTTCGGAGAAGCTATGGATAGAGCCTTTCCTTAATCCGTTAAACCACCTCAGGGCAGTAGGGTCGAGGCTTGAAGGGAAAACTTTACACATCACCACATCATTTTGAGCATGTAGAGACATCATTTGAATGTAGTGGCTTACATGTTTTACCGAGTCTATTTTTTCGTTGTAGGAGTTGAACGGTGGCCGTGTGAATTTGCTTGGCATAGGTGCTTTTTCAATATCTTTGGAGAATGGTGATTGAGCTGCTTGGCGCAACACCGAGCGCATCACATCTAGGGCCATATTTCAAGGTCGTCCCCCATTTGGGGAAGTTGAATCACGGTCCATATATTCCCTTGAACGATCGCAGTGTCAATGAGACCCGGACTAATGGGAACCTGTTGCATGGCAGTTCCCCACACTAGCTGACCTTTCCCTTCGTTCCTTATGGTCCCTCCTCCGACGTCTACCCCTTGCTTCCAATTCCAAATCTCTCACCATCCCACGTAGATGCTCGAGCTCCTGGTCCCTCTGCTCAAGCTCCCGGTCCCTTCTGTCATCGTGGTTGCGCCTTGAGGGGTCGGACGCTGTCCGAAGTGTTTGAAACGGTCTTTCTCCGAGCCTAGAGTGCTCTGCTTCCTCATACTGCCTGTCTTCGCGCCTTTTCTGCTTTCTCTCTCGCCATGTGGATCCCCGCGAAGACCCTCTAAAACCACTTTCAGCATAACTCCCTAGTCGACTCCCAGACATTTTCCTGTGTGCGTCACGAAAGAACCACAGTTATGTAGGAGTTCCCCACAGATGACGCCAATCGTGCATGCCTTAAAGGAGCTCTTGGGCCCAACTTCTATTTGGGCTCACAATTTATTTATTTTATGGGCTTTTGGATTTCCTACAATGGGTGGTCCTATGCTTGGCAACCCAAACGCACTTGCTCTCTATACTCTTGAAATTGTTCTCCTTCTCTTTTCTAGAACGATTACCGTCTATTCTCAGCCTTTTTCCCCTCAAATTGCCAACCCCTTCTATTAAATTCCCATCTCTTATTTATAGCCCAAGGCTAGTGGAGAGGTCATGATTGTTTTCATAGTGAGTGGTAGGAGGGATCCAATACTATTACCCTTAAATGAGTGATTAGTTGGGAATGAAAGGTGGTGAGAGTGGCATTGGAATTGGTTCCACCACTAGATGGACTGCTTAGCAGCGATGCTCCCTAGGCTTCACCGAGAGCACTTAGAATCATCTCCTTGGGAAATTGCATTTCCCGATCAAGTAGGACATTCATCTTCACAGCTCATGTTGTAACTGGCTTCATAGTGCTTCCCGACTTTTGGTAATGGAACGAGGGTTTCTCGGAACATGTTCGTGGCCCGATAGAGCGTGGATTCGCGCTTGGTACTTTAGGATTTGAGGTCCAACTAGTTTTGGGTCCTGTGCTTATGGCATCGTTGTGATGGGCTTCGTGGGTATTGGGCTTATAGAGAGGTAACGTCCCGTTCAGGAATCACTGCATCAATTGTAGGCAAGGTCTTCTAAATGGGGAGGGGTATGTTAAGACTCTATATAGGTGTTGTAATTGGGTTAGTGACAAGCTATTGGATTGATTCTAACTGACTAGGATCTGTTGTATAGATAAGCTAGTACAGTTAGGATGTGGTTAAGGGAAGTTAGTTAGGTTGGTTAGTTATGTAACAGCTAGAAGCTATAGCATTAACTATTAAAGGACTTGTATCTTGTACATTAGATTCATAACAGAAATATTGGAAGTTTCATTGTTCTTAATTCTCTAATTCTTCTCTCTACCTCTTCTCTATCTTAAGGAGGGCTGGTTCCCTCAAAGCAACCACTCATAATTCCCAATTCCACCATTAATTCCCACCTAGAAGCTTAACATTGTTGTTTCTTCATTGGACTTTTTACTCTGCCCGCAAAACTAGTTGTTTGATTTGTGCTGATGTTCATTAGGTGTTTGGTTGGATTTTTGCTTATATTGTTTCTCTGAGAGACTGTATTGGGTTAGATTTTTTCTTGTAATTATTATTTTTATTTTCTAGCAATAAAATATATGTGAATTTCATTGAAAAAAATGAAATAAAATTAGTTTTTTATAGTGAATTGTTTTTTTTTTTATACAATTTAAAGAAAAAGTAGTCTTTTTAATCAATGCCATATGGCAGCTTTTATATGGTTCAAGTGCTTCACATTTTCTATTTTCTAATTTAGGTATGAGTGGGTTTTGCCTCTGTTCCCATACTCACATTTTAAGTCTAGAGTCTGTTTAGGGTTTTTGTTACGGAAGTGCCAAAGGGGGAGATTGTAAAGTTGTGGTTTATAACTATGTTTTATGTTGGCCTTAATTCCATATCAAATTTGATTGTAATTCTATTTAATCATTTTCCTGTATTTTTGTAGGATTTAATGTAAGGGTTGTGTGTAAGAGTTTGGTGAAGATTCTGTGAAGATGAGGATTTCAAGACTAGCTTGCGACTAGCTCGCGAGTGCCAACCCGCAAAATAGGCCACGTGAAAAGCACATGCTGGAATTTGAAAAGTTTTTGACAGGTTGTATTTCGCGAGTCATTTGCAACTCAGGCCAAGTCGCGAGTAACCTGCGAAACTCTCTGCTTGATTATTTTGAGTGTCTTTTCACATACTTTTACTAACACTATATAAACCCTTATTACCTACGAAATGAAAAGAAGACCAAGGAGTCTTTATTAGAAACTTTTAAGAGATAAAACCCTACCCAAACATTTGGGAGTTAGAGATTTTTTACCCACAATCCTCTACATCATTTTTCTAAAGTTTCCATTGCTCCTTCCTCTACATCTACAAATCCTTGAGAGGTTCTTAGCCCAAACACTTACCTCACCCATTCTAAGTGTTAAGAGAAGTTTTGGAGCCTATGAGAAGCATTGGAAGAAGCCATTAAGTGGCAGATGCAATCAGGTAGAATTACAAGATCTAGATAACTAATGAAGATAAGACTCTAAGAAGTCCATTGGTAGCTAAAGCTTGGAGGGTTCAAGTAAATTAGATAGACTATGCTTGGAGGGTCTTTTTGGTATTCATGTACTCCAACTTATTCACTAGTAGACCGATTTCTGCTTCGAGGGCCGTAGAAAGGTTTTTTGCTGAGTACTTTTGTTTCCTGTTCGATAACACGTCTTGGTGTTATCTTGTATTTTCATCTCTCTTCCCTACTGTTTTAAGATTTACATTTATTGCTTATTGTACTTGCTTATGCATTAGAGTAGTGTTTCGGTTTACTATGCATCTTTTACTCTTGTTCTGCATTTAATTAAGTTAGAGTAAAAGCAACTAAGCCGTAATTTTAAATTGGGAGTCTAAACAAGCATTAGTATTTCTACACTAATTGTGCTTTTAGGACTAACTCTAAAAAAACCAGATATCGTATCTTCTAGTATTTATGGCCCAAATTTAAGTTCACGACAAATACAAAAAGACCATTCAAACATTCTCCTAAAAATAACAATAATAATAACTACTTGCCTCTTAAGTCTTATATGCATTTTCCCTAAAAAAAAAAAAAATGTTAACATGCATTAAAGTGCACTTTTTATCTTTAAAAAATATAAATACTATAAAATGACTAACATTTCATGTAATGCCCAATCTAGGGAAAAGAAAATAAGGCTAAAAGAAAATTCGTAGACTGATTTGTTGTTTCTAACTTGGATAACCCAAACAGAGACGACTACTTAAGGATTTTAAGAAGTGAAGTCTTGAAGATTCTTGAGGTAAATATCCTAGAAATCCATTTTTGCAATTGACCTAGGGATTTATACTTAGACCCTAGGATAAATAATTTTAGTTTCTTTTTTTTTAATATTCTTAACTACTAAGTGAATCGATTTCCTTTTTACTCAAGTAGACTCCTTGTGGGTGGCATGAATTAAAATGTATCCGTTAAGGACCAAAGTTTATTGAGTGTAAAGGATTCTCATGATTGTTCATGGGGTGGAAGAAAATTTTCTTAGGCTTAGGTTCTTATTTAGGCCAGAACTCAGGTTTTTGGTGGGTAATGGGGATGATATCTTTCCGTGGTATGATAATTGGCACCCTGAAGCACCTTTAATTCAAAATTTTGGTCATAGAGTAGTGTATGGCTTTGGTAGTTTCACTAACTCTAAATTCGGGGAAAGTTGTATGCTTCTCTCAAGCTATTTTTAGACGTGCTTTCATAACTTGGTCGGCAATAAAGAACAGATTGCCTACAAAAGAGAGATTAGCGAGCAGAGGACTAGTGGTTGATTTACTCTGTGTTATGTGCAACTGTGCAAGGCTGATGTGGAGAATAGAAATCATCACTTTTTAATGTACCTTTTCTTTAGTAGAATTTGGAAGAGGGTTAAGTATTAGTGCTGCCAAGCATCCATAGGGGATGATATTGTTGACCGGGCAGAGAAACAATGGAAAGGAAAATCATTGAAATCTGTCTACAGTAAACTGGGGCTTGGAGCAGCTGTTTACCACAGTCGGAGTCATAGAAATGTAATCATTTTTCAAGCATCCATAGGGGATGATATTGTTGATGTTTCTAAATGATTGAGCTTTAAGAAAGAGAGAGAGAAGAGAGTGGCGAGGAAGACACAAACCCAGTGTTGGCTTTGGATCCAAATCTTCTGATTAAGAAACCTCGAGCACCATATAAACCCAAAAGAAGAAAAACATACAAAACAATATCATCAAACTTAAGAAAAATAGCATTAAAAAAATAAATTATATAGTATTATTGGCCCATTTTAAATCCTTCCTAACCTGTACATTTTAAGATATACAAAAACAGCAAGCTTAAAAGAGGAAAGTGCAAGAATAAGTAAGGGCCAATTTTTCTGAAAATTTTTAGAAAACTTTTCCCCCACTATTATGTAATAGATATAACTTAGGTACAGTATTTAGGTGTTGTTTCAAAAATTTTTCTCTTAAGATTCAGGCTTTTGATTGTACTTAACTAAAAATACACTAATTTCATGACAAAAAAGCCACGTGACTGAATTTTAAAATGAGAATTTAAGAAACAACTATTAAGTACTGTAGCTAATTTTTGTCATATCAACATAAAATTCGAAGACAGTATATATAGTTTACAATGGCAAAGATTTAGGACTTGAGTTTTTTTAACTTAAAAAGAAAAAAAGAGGATGACTTACCACTTGAGCGAATGGCAACTGCATGCAAGACATTCATGCCATCCCTTCCAGCAAAGGAACATTCTGGAGCAGCACTCAGGATTTGAGAAGCAATCTTGTATAATTTTCTATCCACAGCAAGGAACAGTGCAGATTCCCCAGCGTTATTTATAAACGTAGCCAGTTTTGGGTCCTCCTTAATTAATTCTCCCACAGCCTCAGATTTACCATATCGCACTGCAACGTGCAAGGCAGTATCCTTCACCAGATTCACCATGCTCAGAATCTTCTGGTCACCAATTTCAACATCCAAACTTTTGATATGTTCTACTAGGAGCTTTACCATTGAATGATTTCCTACCCTCGCAGCAACATGTAGCGGAGTATCGCCTTTGGAGTTTGTTTGATACAGAAGGCTTGGACGTATTTGAACCATCTTTTGTGCAACCTGGGGATGATTGCATTGCACCGCAACATGAAGAACAGTGCTCTTCTTAATTGTCACATCTACAAGAGTTTCGGAATTTGTCAATCCCTCAAAGAAACTTAAATCACCAGAGCTAGCAGCACGATACAGTTCAGGCTTCATAGTGTTTTGCTTTCCCTTTTCTCTATATATAGTAGGTTAAAGTTCCGTCTGATAATGGAAAAAAAAAAATTAAAATAAATCACTAATTGTAAAGACAAAAAATAGCTAAATGAGAGAGAGAGAGAGAGAGAGAGAGAGAGAGAGAGAGAGAGAGCGAGCGAGGAAGTGGGGGCTTAATAAGTTGATATTTCTTCATCTCAAATCAAAATATCAAATTTAAATTAGATTTTTTTTTGGTAAGAATTTTTTAATTAGATTATTAATCATAATATCCTTTTTTTTTTTTTTTTTTTTCAAATAGTATGAACTATGAAGTATATGTAGCTTTTATAATTAGAAAAGTGTATGTTCAGATGCCTTATTTTTAGCAGAAGTTATAAAAACTTCTTCATAATATCCTTTTTTTTTTATATAAATAGTATGAACTACAGAGTACATGTAACTTTTATAATTGGAAAAGTGCATGTTGGCCTAATATTTAGCAGAAAAGTATAAGAAGTTATAAATACTTCTTCATAATATCCTTTTTTTTTTTTTTTCAAATAGTATGAAGTACATGTAGCTTTTATAATTGTTTGAGGACTAAAATTTGACTCCTTACGATCACTTTAAAAACAGGCCCGTGTGTTGTGATGTCGAAAGTCATAAAAGATTTGAGTGTGTCTTCCGTATCACTAATTAGTTTTGAGATAGAATGGAATAACTCACAGTCCGACAAATAATATCAAAGTCACAATTATAGGTTCGAGTCACGGGAGTATCATTGTAAGTGAGAGATTGTCGGGAGTATTACAATTTGACTCCCTACAACCATTTTAAAAGCAGGCTTGTGTGGTGTGCATATCAAAGGCTATAAAAAATTTAAGTGTGTCTTCTTTATCATTAATTGATTTTGAGATGAAATGAAATAACTCACAATGCAATAATAATTAGAAATATACATTTAGTTATAAGCTATTATATCTAGTGCAAAAATTGAGGAATACTAGGATTTTGTCTTATATTTTAAACGAAACCTAAATTTTAGGTTATTTAAATTTATTATTTTTCTTATTTTTAATATATTATTTGAAAATTTTAAATTTTTTAGTTATGATTAATGGGTAAGGGTTTTTGTGTGTGTGTGTGTGTGTGTGGGGAGGGGGGGGGGGTAATGTGTAAGGGTATTTTTTGGATGATATAAAAAATAGTCACCAAAATATAGATATAGATAGATTACTATCATAATATCATTAATGGATGAATTTTTCTTTACAAAATATTTAATAATATTTATTTTGATATAATTTTTAGAAACAAAAAAATAATTGGAAAAAAAAATTATCTTATTGAACACTCTCTACCCACATTCTCCCATTGACCTCATGACTAGCTTCCACCCCCTTCCCTCTTCTTCTTTATCATAACTCCATCCCCTGCTCTCTCTTTTTCAGTAATCCAACCTCCCCATTCTTTCTTTCATCACCACTGCCCTTCCCTCTTATGCTTTATCATTGCCCCATCATCCCTATTAGAAATACGCCCCAGGTCCAGAATATCTAATCATTTTTCTTTACATAAACACTCTCTTCTCGTCCTGTTCTCTTCTTTTTATTTTTTGAACTCATTCAGATACGCCCATCATTATTAGATTTGAGTTTTTTTTATGATCGGTTTTTGCTAAAATGTGTTAATTTTGTGAAATATGGGCAGTTTTGGCAGACTGATTAAGTGTAAAGATAAAATCACAAATTATCTTTAAATCAACTCACTGACACCCAAGGATTTTGAGAGAAGAAAATTTTCAATTCTTTTACTCTTTGTTTTTGGTCTAGACGTTTATTCGGTACATTATCTAATTAACTAACTTATTTTAAAAAATAAAAATAAGCTAGTTTTTTGTTTTTTTGTTACACATTTAACATAAAAATTATATCTATATATATATATATATATATAACTATTTCGTTTAATAAAAACTATACAAATAAGTCTTTTTCTTTGTGAAAACATTATACAAATAACTTATTGCAAACTATAGGGATCCCAAACGGACTTTCAACTTCTACTTTTCTCATAAAATTTACTTGGATCTTCATTTTTATTTTTAGAGAAAAAGTTAGAAAGTATTCATACTTTAATATATGTGTAATTTTTTTATTTATTTGAGAAACGCACACACATATATAGGGAAAGAGGATGAGATAAGGGAATATATGTGTAATTTAATTTATAGAGAAGTGGGTATTTTTCTTTTTTTCCTTTAATAGCTTATAGGATTTAAAGGAAATATAACTTCTTAGATTTACCTGTAAATGAAAAAATAAATTTTAAATTTAATATACAATACATGGCTAATACTAATCTATCTACTAAATCCGCAAGTCTAAAAGCACCTAAATTTTCAACAAACCAATCATTTTAAGAGGCCAATGACATTAAATAAAAGTATTTACCTCAACACACTCACTCACCCAGGCTAATGTCTGAGATCTAATCTATATGCGAAACCAAAACAAAATGAATTAGACTAAACTATGTTTGACTCTTTTATAATATTAAAAAGAAAAATGTACAGCTTGTAATCTAACGTTTAGAAATTACTTTATATGTTTTGAAGGTTAATTTCTATGTTTTGAAGGTTAATTTCTTCGACGCTGAGTTCTTCTGGGGGGAAGTGATTGATATTTCTTTTATTTTATTTTTTAGTGATTGATATATATATATATATTACAAGATAAAAATTTGACTCTATCCTAATTTAAGTGTATATATATATATATATATATATATATATATATATATAAAGCTCTCTCTTGAAGACTTGAATCTTAACCCTTGCTTCTCTCACATCTCACAAACACTTATACTTGTGAAATGACTATCATGGTGGTATTGATATTTCAATTCTGTCAAGATGATGTTGTTTTTTCGGCACTGATTTTTTGAAGTATATATAGACCCGTTGGACGTGGCGACTACTAAGTTCAATAATGTACAATTCTAGGTTTAGAGCCCACCATTCTATAGACCGGTTTTGTATTAAGTCTCTTTCTTCCATGGTTCTCTTCAAACCTAAATTACACGTGACCCATATCATATTTAGACTGCGAAAGCCTTTTGGCACATTAGTATGGATGTCAGATTAGAAGAAGTAGATCCAATTGCGTAGTGGGCATCTTTGGTATCAAACATTTGATGGGGTTTGAAACTCATTACGTATTGCTACTTGCTAGGTTCCCTGCCGTTTTGACTAAAAAAACAAAAACAAAAGGAATTCCTAGGTCCAGTATGATGAGCTATGAACATCACGGTACATCTTTCTAACAATTAATATTCTGTGGTCCATCTCTATTGAAAGCTCTATGCATGAAAAAAAAAAAAAAAAAGATAAAACAAAATAAAAGAACGTGAGCTCTTACCTCAATAATTATAATTTAGTTCCGCAAGCTTGCCCTTGTTTGTGTCCCAACTTTCTTTCTGTAAATTTTCCATGGAAACCTTTAAATATATAGGCAACAGTTTCTTGTAGTACAAGCTAGAAACAAATCATATTTATTAAAAAATTCTAAGTGAGGCACGTGAGCAAGGAATTATGTACTACAGAATATAAAAAGGGAAAAGAAAAATTCTTATTAGTGTTTTGATCAAGTGACTGTAGGAAGTACAAGCGGGAGCATATTATGTTAAAAATTTTAAGGGATATAACAAAGGAAGTTACAAAAACTTTCACAAATTATTTCACAACTATGAGCGTGATGGGTCTGATGGAAAATTATTAATAATAAATAATAATATGATATAAGGAGTAGGCCCCAAATTAAAACTAAAAGAACCTTGCTGACTCAAATGTTGTGAAATCTTTCATATACAGTACTACTCATAAAAGATATGTTTTACTCTTTTTTTTGGTGTGTAGATAATGTGATAGTTATGATGGAAAAGGGATATAAACCTTAATTGTTTTCGTTAAAAATATATCATAAGATACAAGTTTAGATATATGGAATTGTGTACTAAAAGAAAATAATGAAGGAAAATAATTTTTTTTATTAACGTTCTGTTGAAGTGACTTAAAATGGTAAGAAGTATGACCTTGAAGTTATTATTTCAAGACTACAAGTAAGGGATAAAGTAAAAGAACCTTTTTTTTCCCCCCTTTTTCTGAGAATCATGGTACAATAACTGTGTACTCAAATGCAATGGATACAGTAAAAGAGTTGTGTACTGAAGGAAGGGAAATAGTATATGAACTATGTACCAAGGATTTTTAAAAAGAGAGGGAAATTAAGGGATACAATAAAGAAACTATCTACTAGACAATTCAGTCAAGCCTCAAACTTATTTCTGTTAAAGACGTCAAGGTTTAGGATCTCAGGACTATTCACCAACCCTTTAAACCAAAGATGGACCCAGGATTTTAAGTTAGCGGAGGCCAGGGTATAAATATATAAATAAACTCCAAATAAGCATTCATACAGTATTAAAATTTTATAAATACACAAAATGGTTGTTTCTGAATACATTAAGATGCAATTATTTACCAACAAAAACAAAAACATAAACAAAAAATTGTTTTTTTTTTAATACGAAGCTGACTAGGAATTTTTTTATTTTTTTATTTTTTTTTTTTTTTTTTTTTTTTTTGAAGTTAGAGCATTGACAATGGTGGTGCTAAAAATTTTAGCTTTTATCCCCTCAAAAAGCTATTTTATCTATTTACCACCTCACTTTACAATACACCCAATATCAAATATTCTATTTTTTTTTACACTTCATTTAAAATAATTTAAACAACTCATCTATATACATATATATATATATATATATGTATGTATAAAACCAAAGCTTCTGAAACTCCACCTGCCAAGGTCGAAACCTTTCATACTCACACAAATTTTCACAAAGAAAACTCACACAGCAAATTAAAGCTATGGTAGAAAGCATGATGGTTCAGAAGAATTAGAGAATTGAAAGAGATGATGACCAAGACGAAGACGACATAATAAGCAGTCTAAAGGGCTGTCTCCTTACTGCCATCCACTCCTATCTCCCAATACGAGACTCTATTCCAACAATAACTTTTTTTTAAAGCCGAGTAGAAGTATGAGCTCTTCTTCTCTTATTTTCTTCTCCTCTACTTTGTTAAATAAAAATTTATTTTATGGTTTTTCATATATTTTCCATGGTTTTTTTTGTGTATATGATTTTTAAAATAAGGAGAATTGAAATTTGATTAATTTATATGAAAAAATTGTTAGTTTTGTTTACTGTTATGATTTTTCCAGATTAAATCTCACACCAAAATAAGAATGAAAAAACAATAGACTCTATTTTTATTTTTTATTTATTATTATTATTTTTTTTTTTTTGAGAAACTATTTATTAGTTTTAGTTTCATCCGGAACAAAATAGATTGCTTGAGATATGATTTGCTATGGAAATATATTCATTAAGTATACTAATACGCTGATTAGATATGTATCTATAATCTTCTAAAAAAATACGTATCTACTATCATTTGTTTTCCATGATTTTTCACGTGTATATGATTTTTAAAATAAGGAGAATTGCAAATTGATTAATTTATATGAAAAAAAATTTATTTTCTTTTACTGTTATGATTTTTCCAGATTAAATCTCACACCAAAATAAGAACGAAAAAACAATAGACTCTATTTTTTTTTTTATTATTAGTTTTTTTTTTTTTTTTGAGAAACTATTTATTATTAATTCTAGTTTTCATCCGGAACAAAAGAGATTGCTTGAGATATGATTTGCTATGGAAATATACGCATTAAGTATACTTATATGCCGATTAAATACGTATATATAATCTTCTAAAAAAAAAAACGTATCTACTATAATAATAATAATGATGATGAAAGTCTAGATACCTATTGCAATAGGATTAGGGTTTAAACACATCCAGTTTGCATATATATAAAACCAAAGCCTTTGATAAATCCAATCTAGATACCTATTGTAATAGGTAATGTAAGGACACAAATTAAGCCTAGGGCCCAGATGTGTGACCGAGCCGGCCCAAGTGGCCTACACAATAAAATCTGTAGAGAGTGGACTTAAAGCCTGGACTTTCTAAGGAGGAAGCTAGCTAGGGCGTACGGGTTGAATTCACTGTTGGTATGCAACGGGCTGATGGGGTGACTTTGGCTTTCCTCGGACACTGGCTGAGGAGCTTCTCTCCTTGCTTCCCTTATGCTAACTAGGAGGGGAGAGAGAATATCCTTGGACAACGAAAAATCTGCCCCTCTCCAGTGGTTCCCCCCTCTCCATTTATACTCCCCATCCCTGGTTCCCCTCTGTCTTTTCTCTGAAAACGCTCCCCCATGACTATAAAGCTGGCTGCCGTCCCCTCAGAAGTCATTTCCCAATTAATGCAATCAGACGGGTAGGTGAAAGGCCTTTAATGCGGTGGTAGCAACTTTATGCAGTACACGTCCCACTTGTCCCCCTCCTAGGCGCCCCGTTGAAGCTCAGCATTACTCACTGAGCTTTTAGAGCTTCTCCTTGGGCTTTATGCCGTGCTTCTCGTTCTCCGATTCTGCTGTCCGAGGAGACATTCTCCTCGGACTCTCTTCCAGTTGGCCAGTGTTCTGGTCAGCAGTGTTTTGGACCCTCGTTTTTGGAGGCCTTACTCTCGATTTACGGCCCTTTGGCAGAATCCAGGGCCTCGAACCAAGCCCAAGGCCCATGTGGAGTTTTGGCACCTTTGCCCACCACAACAGCCCCTCAAAAAGTCATTTGACTCTGATCCGAGGAGGCAGATGAGTTTTTGACTTCTGAATCCTTCCTCTACATGACCTCTTAACCGTCGCATGTGCAAAATCTACTCGCGACTTCTGGGGAGATCTTTGACACTTTGTGATACGCAACACCTGCATTAATTGCTCTGAGTAACTTCCTGTCGCGCACGTTCAACGGTGAGATGCGGATCTAACGGCCTGGGTTCATTCTCAAAAATTTGAGCGAGATGTTTCTTACGAACCGCCACCCCTCAATCATCAAAAACGCTTCAGTAGTCGTGATGTCCCCCATTTCTTCCAAAGAGCAAACATCCTCCGGAGTCATTCAATCTCTCTCTCTTTCTTAAGAAGCTTTCAGAAGTTCGTATACCTCCCTCTTGTAAGTTCTTCCTCTCTTCAAACCTTTCTCTCCTCGGCTGCCAATCTTCCTTCCTTTTTGCCATAGCTCTTTACCTTGTTTTTCAATCAAATGGGTATATTTAAGTGTCTAGTTGATACGACTTCTGGCATGGAAGGATTCTGGGCCAAATACCACATTCCTTCGGATGTGGGCCTAGAATACTGCCCCCCGGAGGCCGTAGCAGATTCTAGATAAGAGGGTCAAGTAGTCATCCCCATAATCGCCTTCCTAAAGGGTGAGATGACTCTCCCCATGAAGGGCGTGACTAGCGAGTACCTTCGTAATCATAGGTTGTGTCCGGACCAATGTACACCCAACATGTTTAGAATATTAGGCTACGTCGATGCACTGAACGAGCAAATGGGTCTGCGCCTTACATGGCACGACGTCGTTTACATGTACGAGTGCCACCGGTTGAAAGACGCCGGCTATTACCTCAAGTCAAGGTCTAACACCATCAGGCTCATCTCCTGTCTGCCTAAGTCCAACAAAGGCATGAAGGATGACTACCTCATTGTCACCGGGCGGTGGCATGACGGTCCCCATTGCCCAGTGAGCGAGGATCAGCCAGGTGTGATTTCCCGGGACTTAGGAGTTTTCAGTTCTTCCCCTCCCCCTTTTTGGTAGATTTGTTGCCATTCGTTGTTCTTCTTTACTGTATTTGCCACTAGTATCTAACCATGTTTGGCTCCTCCGTTGTTCTTATTGCAGACAAACGGCACACTTCTTCTCGCTTGGGTGACGTCAACATCCCGGACCTTAACAAGGTTCTGAGATCCGAGATCTTTGTAACCGAAGATCTGCAGGTGAGAGCCGCCCACCTCATATTGGGGTACGATCCCATATCGAAGGCCTTTGGCGAAGCCGAGCACACGATCCTCGCTGGTGATCAGAGACGCGCGAGGATAGACATGTGCTACCCCGAATTTCCCATCCACCATCCTGTACGGTCAGACCGTAGAGGCCGTCCCTTTGGCAGCACAGGAGGAGGACCAGTTCCGTCTAGAGGATGCCGAGAGACCATTAGGGGGCCACGTGGTCACTATCTTGGACGAAGAAGAGGGCACTTCGGACAGGAACTCCGGCATCGTAGGTCCAATTGCTGCCCGACCAGAGGATTCCTCCGACGAAGACGACGACATGTCGTCTTTGAAAGAGCTCTTTGCTAGGAAAAGGGGTGTCCAGGTCTCCAAGGGGGACGCCTCTGGGTCCCAGCCGGGGTTGCTTCCGCCTCCGCCTCCTCCTCCCTCCGACCAACTCCCTCCTCCTCCTAACGTCCCAAAGAAGAGGAGGAACGGGAATGAGGAGGCAGACAGGGAGAGGAAAAAGAAGCAGAAGCACCAACGGCAGCTACAGCAGCAACAACAGCAAGCTGCTAAGGGCGGGGGGCGAGCCTTATCCGTCAAGAGCGGGAAGATCTGCGGACAAGCCGAGGTCCGCCGAGGGGAGTCTAGCTGGTTCCCCGCTCTGCAGGTAGACGAGGCTTCGATATCTCTCCAGGCGAGCATTCGGGATTTTCAAAGAGGTCACGCCTCTCACCTAGCCAACGCACTAAAGTAGCCCCTTCTCCTTCCTAGGGACATAGAGGACCTAGGGAGGACGGGCCGTACTCGCCTCTTTCTTTCCCTTAAGAGGAACCTGGGCCTGGTACGCGCTATGCCTTTAGTTTTGCCGTTGTCTTTTCAGTTTTTGTGTATGCTAACTTTCGCTTACTACGTTTCCGCTGGAACTTTCTCTCACAGGCCATCTAGGAGGCCTTTGCTGCCGATGCGCTGGTGGAGCATTATCAAAACCAGGTCGACTCCGAGCAGTCGGCCAAGGCGGAGATCGAGAAGGAGCTAGGCTGCGCCGAGGCGAAGAAGGCTGACCTGGTTGCCAAACTGGCCACGGAGCAAACTGAGAGGAGGAGCCTGGATGCAGGCCTAAAGATGGCAGCGGCACAGGTGGAGACCCAGCGCAAGCTCCTGCGCTAGAGAGACGAGGCACTGTCCAAAGCGGGGCAGGAGATCTCGGATCTAAAAAGGCAGCTTACGCAGGCCAAGGAAGCGGCTCACACGATTAGGGAGACCGCGGAGGCCGCAACCAAAGCCGCCTATAACGAAGGGGTCGAGGCGGCGGAGAACCGCCTAATCGAGGAGTTGGGTGAGCTGTGCAGGGAGTACTACCAGCAAGTTTGGGTGGAAACCTTAAATGCTGTGGGAGTTCCTGACAACTTTGAGTGGAGGGCAACAAAGAATGTATGGTATCCCGAGGATATCAGATTCATCGAGGACGCTCCTGCCATTTTGGTTGATCCCGAGACCGCGGCCCCGACGCTGCCTCCTTCCTCCCAGGATCAAGCCCCGCCACCCGAAGAGGTCGTTGCCTCCAAGGAAGGAGCCGAAAAGGGATCAGGCGAGCCTGCTAACCAGGTTGAACCTCCGCCCAAGGTAAAGGACAAGGGGAAGATGGTCCAGGACCCGTCCGAGGCCGAGCCAAAGCAGATTGATGTGGAGGGCCGAACCAAAGAGCCTTCAACTAAGCCAGCAAAGGATCCTCCTTTGAAGATAAAGGGATAGGCTCTCCTCGCGTAGTTTTGTTTTTGTGGACATTTGCCTTGTGGTTTCTTCTTTTAATGAACTTGTCTTGTAATTTCCCTTTTTTAATGAACTTGTGTTGTAATTCCTTCTTTTAATGAACTTGTCTTGTAATTGCTTGGGGGTGGGTTACGCTTATTGCTAGGTATTTTGCCTTGTTGCATGTGGATCCCGACATAGTAGGGTTGACCAACAGATAGCTAATCACGCAAAAGCGTGCCCGAAAGTAAAGGTGACAACGGCTTTTACATAAGTGTAACCAGATCATATTCAGTTCAATGATTAACTTAATTCTTAATGAACGCGAATTGTTATGCCACATTTTCCCAAGGCAGAAGGTCCTCGGACTTGACTTAGCCCATGTTGAGATTAACAAATAATTTGAAATAAATTATATGCAAAATTTCCCCCAAGGCAGAAAGTCCGAGGGCCTGGCTTAGCCCAGGTTGACATTAACATGTAATTTATTTGAATTGGATGTTAAATTTTCCCAAGGCAGAAGGTCCGAGGACCTAGCATAGCCCAGGTTGACATTAACATGTAATTTATTTGAATTGGATGTCAAATTTTCTCAAGGCAGAAGGTCCGAGGACCTGGCATAGCCCAGGTTGACATTAACAGATAATTTGAAATAAATTATATGCTAAATTTTCAGCAAGGCAGAAAGTTTGAGAATCTGGCTTAGCCCAGGTTGACATTAACATGTAATTTATTTGACTTGGATGTTAAATTTTCCCAAGGCAGAAGGTCCAAGGACCTGGCATAGCCCAGGTTGACATTAACATGTAATTTATTCGAATTTGATGTTAAATTTTCCTAAGGCAAAAGGTCCGAGGACCTGGCATAGCCCAGGCTGACATTAACATGTAATTTATTTGAATTGGATGTTAAATTTTCCCAAGGCAGAAGGTCCGAGGACCTGACATAGCCCAGGTTGACATTAACATGTAATTTATTTGAATTGGATGCCAAATTTTTCCAAGGCAGAAGGTCCGAGGACCTTGCATAGCCCAGGTTGACATTAACAGATAATTTGAAATAAATTATATGGTAAATTTTCCTCAAGACAGAAAGTCCGAGGACCTGGCTTAACCCAGGTTGACATTAACATGTAATTTATTTGAATTGGATGTTAAATTTTCCCAAGGCAGAAGGTCCGAGGACCTAGCATAGCCCAGGTTGACATTAACATGTAATTTATTTGAATTGGATGTTAAATTTTCCCAATACAGAAGGTCCGAGGACCTGGCATAGCCCAGGTTGACATTAACATGTAATTTATTTGAATTGGATGTTAAAGTTTCCCAAGGCAGAAGGTCCGAGGACCTGGCATAGCCCAAGTTGACATTAACATGTAATTTATTTGAATTGGATGTTAAATTTTTCCAAGGCAAAAGGTTCGAGGACCTAGCATAGCCCAGGTTGACATTAACATGTAATTTATTTGAATTGGATGCCAAATTTCCCATGGCAGAAGGTTCGAGGACCTGGCATAGCCCATGTTGACATTAACAGATATTTTGAAATAAATTATATGCTAAATTTTCCCCAAGGCAGAAAGTCCGAGGACCTGACTTAGCCCAGGTTGACATTAACATTAATTTATTTGAATTGGATGTTAAATTTTTCCAAGGCAGAAGATCCGAGGACCTGGCATAGCCCTGGTTGACATTAACATGTAATTTATTTGAATTAGATGCTAAATGTTTCCAAGGCAGAAGGTCCGAGGACCTGGCATAGCCCAGGTTGACATTAACAGATAATTTGAAATAAATTATATGCTAAATTTTCCCTAAGGCTGAAGGTCCAAGAACCTAGCTTAGCCCAGGTTGACATTAACATGTAATTTAACAATCGGCATGACACAATGATATCCAAATGTATGGCGTGCACGCCTTTCATTAGTAGTAATACCTTCAGAGATTATTTACATTCCAAGGTTGTTTTACATGTTTGTCTTCTAAGTCGGCGAGATAGTATGACCCTATCCCGGCCACCGAGGTTATACAGTAAGGCCCCTCCTAGTTTGGTCCTAATTTTCCCCATGCCGGGTCTCTAGCTGTTCCGACAACCTTTTTCAGGGCTAGGTCTCCCGGGCTAGGGGTCTGGACCTTACACAGGAGTCGTACCCCCGCTTGAGCTTTTGCTGGTAGCAAGCTAAACGGACCATAGCGTTTTCCCGCCTTTCTTTCACTAGGTCCAGCCCTTTCAGCAGCATGTCGTCATTAGTGTTGGGGGTGAAAGATTGCGCTCTCATCATCAAGAACCCCATTTCCAAAAGGATCACAGCCTCGATGCCATACGCCATTGCGAAAGGTGTCTCCCCAGTGGACCTTCGTGGCGTAGTTCGGTAAGTCCACAGCACGTGTGGCACCTCGTCCACCCACCTGCCCTTCACATCATCCAGTCTTTTCTTGAGTCCATTGACTATCGACTTATTGATTACTTCAGCCTGGTTGTTTCCCTACGGGTAGGTTGGGGTGAAGTATCTGTTTGTGATGCCGAAGTCTGCACAATACTCTCGGAAGGCTTTGCTGTCGAATTGCAGGCCGTTGTCCGAAATAAGAGTACATGGGATCCTGAACCTGGTGATGATGTTCTTCCAGATGAATCTCTTCGCGTCCACGTCTCGGATATTCGAGAGTGGCTCGGCTTCTACTCATTTGGTGAAATAGTCTGTCCTGACGAGCAGCCATTTCTTATTGCCTGCTGCCCTTGGAAACGACCCCACTATGTCCAAGCCCCACTACGCAAACGGCCAAGGGCTGACCAAAGGATTGAGGACGCCACTCGGCTAGTGAATGTTGGGAGCGAATCTCTGACATTGATCACATTTTCTCGCATACTCCTGTGCCTCTCTTTACATGTTTGGCCACTAGTACCTCTGTGTGAGGGCCCTGTGAACTAGTGATCTTCCACTCGTGTGGCTACCACATATCCCTTCATGTAACTCCTCTAAGAGTTGCTCCGTTCTTTCCGGATGCACGCACAGTAAATAGGGCCTCGAAAAGGAGCATTTGTAAAGCTTTTCGTCCTCGGATAGCCAAAACCAAGGAGCCTTTCTACAGATCTTGTCAGCCTCGGATTTCTTTTCTAGCAGAGTGTCGTGTTTAAGGAAAGACACTATGGGGTCCATCCAACTAGGCCCCGCTCTGACCTGGTGGATCCG
This sequence comes from Castanopsis chinensis, assembly GCA_032878915.1. Lineage (NCBI taxonomy): Eukaryota > Viridiplantae > Streptophyta > Magnoliopsida > Fagales > Fagaceae > Castanopsis > Castanopsis chinensis. The sequence continues at coordinate 90,850 of JAVQMG010000039.1, forward strand.
GAGGGCACGACAATCTGGCCTGGCTGGCCTGACCAGGTCCTCGACGAGGATAACCCGAGGAAGGCCCTGAACCGAGGAAGTTGCGAGTGTGGCCAACGAGTCGGCGTGGGTATTTCCATTCCTGGGGACATGCGATAATGCAAAAGATTCGAGTTTGGACCGCAAGTGCTTGGCGCGGGCCAAATACTCTCGCATCCTCAGTTCCCTGGCTTCCAATTTCCCTTCCACCTGGCCGACTACTAGTTACGAGTCTGAGAATGCTTGCACCGTCTTTCCCCCCATTTTTCGAACCATGTCCATTCCTATTAGCAAAGCTTCGAACTCGACCTCATTGTTCGTAGCCAAAAATGCTATCCTTAGAGACTTTTCCACGACGATTCCATCTAGGGATATCAAAACTATTCCTACGCCTGAACCTCTTTGGTTGGAGGCTTCGTCCACGAAAAGCTTCCACCCCGGAGGTTTCTCACACGAGGCTACGCCAACTGGTCTCCCGACCATGTCACATCCCTCTAGGCTCTCCTCTATGGAAGGTTCAGTGAACTCTGCCACCAGGTCGGCCAGGACTTGCCCCTTCACAGAGGTGTGGGGCATGTACTTGATGTCAAAGGCCCCTAGGACGGTCCCCCACTTAGCGATTCTGCTGGAGTAGTTAGCATTCTGTAGCACGGACTTAAGCGGGAGCAGGGTTAGCACGACGACCGTGTGGGATTGGAAATAGTGCGGGAGTCGGCGCGTCGCATGCACTACGGCTAGGATCGCCTTCTCCAACGGCAGATACCGGATCTTGGCCTCTTGCAGGGACTTGCTCACGTAATAGACCGGTCTCTATACACCGTCGTCATCCTGTACCAGAACCAGGCTGACGGCGGGGGTTGCCACAGCCAGGTATGCAAACAGCACCTCGTCTAGATCAGGGCAGGACATAATAGGTGGCCGAAATAGGTATTTCTTCAGCTGCTGGAAAGCCAAGGAGCATTCCTCTGTCCATTCGAATCCCTTCCATTTGTTTAGCAGCTGGAAGAATGGTCGACACCTATCTGCGAACCGGGAGATGAATCTGTTGAGGTCGGCCGTCATCCCTGCCAGCCTTTGGACCTCCTTCGGGTTCTGAGGGGGTTGCAGGTTGCAGATTGTGGTGATTTGGGTGGGGTTGGCCTCGATACCTCTATGAGTAAGCATATAACCCAGAAATTTGCCAAACCCCATGCCGAAGGAGCATTTGGAGGCATTCAAACGTAACTTGCGTTCCCTCAAAGTTTGGAAGGTGCTGTTCAGGTCGGCCAGGTGGTCTGAAACAGTTCTGCTCTTCACAACCATGTCATCCACATATACCTCCATAATCTTTCCTAATTGTGCCTCGAACATCTTGGTCATCATTCTTTGGTAGGTGGCCCTCGCGTTTTTCAAGCTGAAGGGCATCACCTTGTAATGGTAATTGTCGGTAGGGGTAACAAAGGTTGTCTTCTCCTAGTCTTCCACAGCCAAAGGTGTCTGGTGGCACCCTTGGAAGGCGTCTAGAAAACTCATACGCGGGTGGCCGACCGTTGCGTCCACTAATTGATCTATGTGAGGCATTGGGAAGGAGTCCTTGGGACAAGCCTTGTTCAGGTCTGTGAAATCAATGCATACCCTCCATTTCCCGCTTTGCTTCTTCACCACGACCGTGTGTGCCAGCCGTTCGGGATAGAACACCTCCTTAATGGCCCCAGCCCTTTTAAGTCTGATGACTTCTTCCTTAACAGCTTCCAAGTGTTCTTTGGAAGAGCACCGAGGGGGCCGCCTCTTCGGCATGGCCGTTGGGCTGACATTCAGGTGGTGGTAAATGAAGTTCGGGTCGATCCCAGGAACCTCGTACGCGCCCCATGCAAACACGTCAATGTTCTCCTTCAAGAATGCGACTAGTCCCTTCTTTTCCTCGGCGGGCAACTAGGTTCCTACTTGGAAGAACTTATCTGGGTCGTTATCCACAAAAACCTTGTCTAGCCCTTCGCACACAGGCTCTTTCGCCACCACCCCCACCGTTGTGGCGGGAGAGGCTAATTGCTATTTGGTCGGCGCGGCCTAGGCCAACGATTCAGGTTCCGGCCTACGCATGACCGCGGCCGTTAGGCACTGCCTCGCCGCGGACTGACTCCCTATAATATCCTTGACTCGGCCGCCAAAGGGGAACTTCACCTTGGCGTGGAGAGTGGAAGAGACAGCCTCTAGGGCGTGTAACCAAGGTCTCCCCACAATGGCCGTGTAAGGGGAATAAGCGTCTACCACGACGAAATCCACTTCTACCACTACTAGGCCTGACTGTACAGGCAACCTGATCTGCCCCTTCGGGACGACTGTCTTTCCCTCGAAACTTATCAGTAGCGAGTCATAGGCCGAAAGGTCTTCTTCCCTCAAGTTTAGCCCCTTGTACAGGTCAGGGTACATAATATCCGTGCCACTTCCTTGGTCCACCATCACCCTCTTCACATCGTAACCCCCAATTCTTAACATTATGACCAAGGCGTCATCGTGTGGTTGGATGGTTCCTTCCTTGTCCACGTCCGAGAAGCCCAGAATGGGCGGTTCAGTACCCTTAATCTTCTTCAGCTCGGAGCCCGAGCCCTCGGCATGGGCTCGCGCCACAAACATCACCCTAGAAAGGCAGGAGCTGGTCCTTCCAAGAGCGGGGACAATGACGTTGATGGTCCCCAAAGGGGGTCTCGGGGCATGATGGCCCTGGTTCGTCGACCCAAGGTGCTCTTCCTGCCCACTATGCTGATACAAAAACTGTTTCAACTTTCCCTCCTTCATCAGTTGTTCTAGGTAGTGCCACAAGTTCCTGTAGTTGTCTGTCGTGTGGCCGTTCTCTTAATGGTACTAGCAATGGAGGTTCTGATTACGCTTCGCAGGATCACCTATCATTTTGCTGGGCCACCTAAAGTAGGGTTTGTGACGGATTTTCTCAAACACCTGCTGTATAGGTTCACGGAACACGGTGCTGACCATCTGAGTAGGTGTGGGACGATGTTTCTCAACATACTCTCTCCTCGGCCTATTGTTGCCATCTCGGTCTGACCTGAAATCCCTCATCTCTTGAGGGATAACCTTCGCCTTCCCCTTTACTTGCAGCTGATCCTCCTCGACCCGCGTGTATTCATCGATGCGTTCCATGAGCCGACGTACGCTCTTGACAGGCCTTTTGGTCAGCGATTTCCTCAGGTCATGTTCATTCGAAAGGCCGACCTTAAAGGTGCCTATGGCGACTTCATCGAAGTCCCCATCGATTTCATTGTACATCTCCCAATACTTATCGGTATACCCCAAACCCTAAACCCCAAACCCTAAACCCTAAACCCTAAACCTCTCACCCTAAACCCTAAACCCTAACACCCTAAACCCTAACACCCTAACACCCTAAACCCTAACACCCTAAACCCTGAACCCTGAACCCTAACACCCTAACACCCTAAACCCTAACAGCCTAAACCCTAAAACCTAAACCCTAAAACCGTAAAACCCTAAACCCAATGCCCTAGTTGTCGAGATTTAAGAAAAACGGATTCTGAGTTCTGTTTTTATTCTAATCCGTAGATATCTCTTTGAGACTTCTTTTCTTCTAGCCCCGGACATATAAATAGATTATTTTAAGGGCCGTCTAACTGTACACAAGTTTCGCAAGTATTGAGAAACCCTTGTAAAGCAATCTGTGACCTGAGACAAAGTTCTTACCCTAGTTCATCTCTCTTGTGAAGAAATTGCTGTGTAATGTGCACCGTAGGGTTTTGTAACCAAGCATCTTCTTGATCTTCACCGTGTGGATGAATTGAAGAACTTTGCAGCCAACAACTTTCACTAGTTGGTGATTGAAGTCGCGTACTAGGATCCGCGCAATTGGTTAGTCACGTACTTGGGAGCCGTGCATCAAAAGGAGAAATTGTCACTACAGAACAAGTCCAATTGAATATTGGGATAAGGGTTCAACTGTAGGTTGGTAAGGTACTTAGGATTCCTTTACTTGTAATCTCTTGTTGTGATAATTGTGGAGTTTCAGGATTATTGACCTTAAAATCACCCGGTAGGGTTTTTGCCGTGTAGGTTTTCCCCATTCGTAAACAAATCACTATGTCATTTAATTTCCGCTGCATACTTTAGTATATCAGTGATTTATTTGTGCTACCACGCAATTTGCATGTTAATTTGATTAATTAATAACTTGACTAATTAATCAACTTAATTCATCACAAGGGGTCAACGCATTTGTGGCCTATCAAATCATTCTTGAAATCATTAAAAACCCTCAAATTCCAGAACTAAACTTTGAAAAATTAAGAAAAGTTAAAAAAATATAATGAAATATTTCTTACCTTTGTGAATTGGGATGCCTTGATGATGTTGATTCTTGCAATTTTTGGTTTGGGTATATTTATAACTCCAAAGGAGGTTAAGACTATCTTCCAATGGAAGAAGAGTTCATGGCCAACCAAGAGAGACTCAAACCCTAGGAGGAGAAGAACGAGGAGGACCGATCTAAGGTCAACGATCTCTGTGGGTCCCCCATGAGCATTGGAAATCTCGAAGAGCTCATCGATGAGAACCATGCCATCGTGAGTTCGTTGGTAAGGCCTGAGTACTATGTTGGGATTCTTTCATTTGTCGATAAGGATCAGCTCAAGCCTTGTTATGTGATCTTATTCACAATAAGGTTTTTTTTTTCTTCTTCTTCTTCTTTTTACTGTGTTTTAGGGTTTTAGTTTTTTGGTTTAATTTGTTTGATATTGTGTTTCTGTGGAGATTGCTGATGTTTAGAATTGCAAACTCTATAGTTTTTAGAATGTGGAATTGACGGAATTCTAATCTGAATATCTAGAAAGTTTAAAAGAATTGATTTTTGAAAGAACTATGAAATTGTGTTTTTAGGGTAGGGTGGTTTGGTTAGATTGAATGATGATGTGTACATTATTAATTGATCATATTTTCTGTTTAGCTTTGTTTAGTTCCTGAAAAAAAATGTTGGAAAAGAAGATTGATTACCATTTTGTGAATTGTCAAATATTTTAATGATTTAAAGAGCTAAGGAAGCAAGAAGCTCCAATGGGTCAAAAGGGTTCTTCTAAATTTAATTTAATTTTATAAAAAACCTTTTCCATTATTTTGCTTGGTTATGGAGTGAAAAGAGGTACCATTCGCAAATAGTATAATTATAATGGAATAATCTATTTGTTTAAGACCACTCAAATTCAATATGGATGAAGTTGATGACAATTTAGCACATTTTTGCAAGCCAGCTGCCTCCTTTGAAATATAGCTTGGTATTGTTCTTGAATTTTGAGAAGACATCTAATCATAGATCTTGAACTAAGACTCTAGTAATTTGATGAATCTTGTCCTAATAATTAGAATTTCCAAGGCCCTCAATGATGGTTTCAGAAATTGAAAGCTAGGCTGTTGTGTGATATTTCACAGTTCCTTTTGATTTATGCTAGTTGTGGTTATCCTTAGTTTTACAATTTAAGCCATTATATGCATTTAATTACTTATATATGATGATTCAGCAGTGGCATCTGACATTGCATCTTTGAATGCAGCTTGTTGAGTGTGCTTTGATATATGGACATTTCTACATAATCACTTTCTTTGGATATCATTTTTTTTTTTTTTTTAAAATCTTTTACCTAGTAACGTAGATCCTTCTTGAATTTCCCATGCCTAATTAGTGTCAAATAAAAACTGCATCTTTGAGTTCAAAGTTGGTTTTTTCTTATTTCTTTCTCATAATGTGTACAGGAGAATTGTCTAGTAGTGATGAGAAAAAAATATAAAGCACTGAAGCGGGCAACTGAAAGGGAGATTTATCAAAGCACTAATGTCATCTGTTGCACATGTGTTGGTGCTGTAGATCCTCAATTAGCAAATTTTAGGTTCCGCCAGGTTGAAATGCATCTAACATGTGGAAGTTCGTCCAGAATTTAGTAGTTTAAAAGATTACTTTTTTTAAAATTTTTGTTTTTTTGTTTTGAGAAAGCACTAACAAAAGTCAACTGTAAAATCTTGCATTGTTTGAAAAAATGTAGGCTTGCTACTAGCTACTACTGAATTTTATTTCTACTTGCTGCCATGCCCAGTGAAGGATGAGTTTAGAATTTGTCTGCAAATCCCAATAATAGCAAAGTGCATAGTTTGGAAGTTAAGGGAAAAAAGGTATCAATTTGTTTGTTGCTTTGTGTTGAGGGTAATGGCAAAGAAAGCTTAGTTGCTGAAGGACTTTTAAGGTTGAATTGGAAGCAATTGGTGATTGCTGAAAGAGCTTATAGGTATTTTGATTGTCCCATCTTGCATGTTAGAGGTTTTGTCCTCTGTTTTCATATTTTTATTTTAAATTTAATATCATTGTTTTCATGTCTGCTTTGATGTTTTTGAATTGTTATAGGCATGGATAATAGAAAAAATACAATGATTAGCATTGGTAGACACATATTAATATGTCAATGTAATTAATTTTAAATTTTGGGTAAACACTTGAATTGAAACTTAGTGGAACAATAGTTATAGATCCCATATGTATTCTGTGAATGCCTATTTCTGTTTATTTTGTGTGACAAATTGGTTAGTAGGTAGTCTTGCTGAGTTAATTAGCTTCATGATGTGTCCAAAATCGTGAGAGAGGAGGGGCTGATCTTAGGGATCTCCACTGTGAAGGTGGTAATGGCAGGTGAGGAGCTGAGCTCTTGGAGTTTGGCCATGGAGGACTTGGATTTAGAGAGAGAGTGAGATTGAGAGAAACATATCAAAATATGTTGATGATTTATTTGTTGGGTGGGTCAGTCCGATCCATTGAAGAATTGACCTAGTTCACTTAAGCCCACTTCATGTACAATCCCAACCCAATTTTCCAAAGGCCTTAACCTAATTTGAACCCAGCTCAATTAATGGCCCAATCCAATAAAGTACCGAGTCCAAACCACTTCACCTTAATACAAACCAGCCCACATACATTTGTGAAGCCCCAAGTCACCGACCCAAACAAATTATTTCCCATGCTTTCAAGTCATGCCCAACCTAGCCAATTATATTCCAACCCCAAATTTGAATAGGAATTAGAATTACAAACCCTATATTATAAATATTGTTTTATTTGGAGATTAGTATAGATAGGAGTTCTACACCCTGAAGAAAGTTTTTAACTTTAAAATAACAAAAGTGCACAATTTTTAATGTAGCAAAATTACAAATTTGATATTTAACTTTTACATGTCATGCTATATAATGAATTTAGAATGAACTCTTGCTCAAATGTTGACCTCTCCTTATGAGTAAGTGAGTGTTGAGTTTATAATAAAGTTATTCTTAATTCATTTTCCTTCTTTTAAATTTGTGGCACTAAATAGTCTACACCTTTTCTAATGTTTTATTGTAGCTCTCCACTATTTCTTTTTTGTTTTTGGTTTTATTAACTTTTGTTTTGCCATGTCAATTACTTTATGAGTGATTCTGATCCCATAGCAAAAATTTAGAATCCATTGAAAAACAATCATTTATGAGTTTAAAGAATCAAACAGCCAAAATCTTGTGCGATAAGAGCTTATGGCACCAAGGTTGAGACCATGATCTCATTGTGAGGAAGATATGCCAAAGTACATCTTTTTTTTTTGTTTGACTAATCTTTTCGTTCTTTAGTCATATTTCAAGAGATGCTCTAATAATCATCATATAAATATATGATAAAAATAAATGAATCATATAATTACTTCTCTGCATTACATGAAATCCATGCAAAAGCAGTAAATGATTTGCTCTATGAGAAGTTTGGGGCTCTCATTGAAAATATTGTATTTGTGTTGTTTAAGGGTAGTCTTATATAGATTTGCTCTATGAGAAGTTTTACTTGTACCATTACTTGTCATTGTGCTTATATACTTGTTTATTTTAGACTTTAACACTTGAAATGGGAAGGCGAAAGGCAAATCTATGCACGCTTTCTAGGAGTTTAACATTGGTAAGAGCTTCTTCACAAGATATGGATGAAGTGGGGAACCAAGAAACGCACGAAGCTTCTACACAAGGTATGGGCTTTTTACTCAATAGTTTACCATTCATACACAAGGTTTTATGAAACAAATGGGCTTTTGCATGGTTCAGTTTTTTAATTGAACCAAAGTTTTTAATTGGTCATAAGCAAAGTAATGACCACTTTTTTAATAGAATATTTAGACTCATCCTTAGCTTTTCATGCTTTGTTGTTTAACATTGGTTGATATTGTCTCCTTCAAAATTCAGATGTGCAACGAGCTGTACATGTCACTTGCGGGCCAAGCAAGTACTTGGATGTTTGGGATCTTCCCGATGACGAAGAAATTGAGTTGCCACTAAATAGTATGCATCAGCCGATTCATGATGGGGCAAGGACTTTCACTGGTTTCTTAGGTACGATTGCACGGAAACCACACATGTGCCCAATTAGATATCTTAATTGGAAAGACATGCCAGAAGAACTTAAAGAAGAGTGTTGAAGTATTGTAGAAGTATTAACGAAGTTATAATACTTGTAATTATGACATTTTGTACTAGATTTTACATAAGTATTTTAGCATGAACACATTTATAATTTGATAACTTGACTATTTGATTGTAGCAAAAATACAGTGTCCCTGTTAATCCTATTGCATATGCGACTCTGAAGACATTTACCTTACAAAAAATTAGGAAGGCTTGGAGGGATCATAAGTCTAGGATGAAGAAATGGCATTACCTTCCTCATTCAAGAAACAAAGCACGAGTAAAGAGCAACCCACCCAAGGGATGCATACCACAAGATTGGGATATACTTGTCGATCATTGGCATACTGATGATACAGCGGTATGTTTTTTTTCTCTCTCTTTTCCATCATGGATCATACCAAAAGGAGAATGATTATTGAGAAATTAAGAGAATACATATTGGATTGCTTTCAGATAGGATTTGTTAGTTTTATGTGGGCTTTTTGTGAAACTGGTATATATGAGAAGTTGTGTTTCGTATTTCATATTTGTTTTATTTGGTAGAAGTCTTAGAGGTGGTAAATGCTAGTTTGTCTCAAGGTTCAAAAACAAAGGTAAGTGTGTGGTGTTTAATGTTTTGCTATCCACTATATTGCTACAAGTGAAGCTTTTATTATCAAATTGTTACTCTTTATCATCATGTAGTTCCTCTCATTATTTTACTTTGGTTCCAATAGATACCAAATGATATTTTAGAGTAGTTTGGCTTTAGCTAAAAGTGGCTTTAGATCCTTAAAGCATACTATATATAAACAAGAAATTTTGTTGAATGAAGATAGAGTCAGAGAAGAATAAGGATCGTCGTTCTAAACAGGATGACTTACATACTGCTGGCCCTTGTAGCTATGTTGTGCATGTTGCAAAAAAGGTAATAAGTATTATAACGCTTTTTTAAATGATTTCGAATTCTCCTAGAGTTTATGTGGAACAGATGGACAACCTGTAGAGCATGCAGTGTTATATCAAATACTACATACTCGTAAAAATGGATTTGCAGTTAATTTTGTAGTGAACGCAAAAATGGTGAGTAATTTCTCCATTGTAGATGAGAGTAAACAAAATAGGAATTCAAGAAACAATATTGTATATAAAAACAATACTACCACTTGTGTCAAATGAGCTTTGTTCAAGTAATTCAAGTTTTAGAAGTCTTGCAAAATATTGTATATAACTTTTGTATTAGCATGTCTTTTTTGACAAAAACCAAGCATAAGATAAAATCCCATGTGGTTGTTTGAACACTTGTGTACCTTTTTTGAAATCCCATGTCCCATCCTATATATATGTATATGTCTGTTGTGGGGTCATTTTAACTATATGATTTCTAAATTTTTTTTTTGTTTTGTTCAAACCCACATATCAGGACAAAATGAAGGAATTGTTGGTTCAGCCTTCGAATCAATTGCAGTCATCTGACACGAGTGGTAGTATGGGATGGTCAACAGATCATGTGTTTGCCAAAGTGATGGGTAAGGAGTGTAAAGGTCGTATTCGTGGGGTAGGATTTGGTCTAAGCCCAAGTGGTCAAAGTAGCAAGAGTGCTCTCATGGACATTGAAATACACTCAAGTCAAGCACGGGACATTGAAGTTGCGCAACTGAAGGCTTCCACAGCTACTATGGAGGAGAAACTAGCAGGTTTTGATGAAATGAAGCAAAGACTTAGTCAATTCGAAGAAATGGAGCAAAGAACGGCTCACATCCTTCAACAAATGCAACAAATTTCTCCTCAATGCAATCAGGTATATTAACAAAGACTTAGTCAATGTTTTGAAGACATTTTTATCTTAGAAAGAATAAAAAAGCATTTTTTTAGAAAGAATAAAAAATTGAACTTGAAAGTTCAGTTACAAGATAAAGATTAAAAAAAAAATAAAACAATTAGGCAACACCTGTTAAAAATGCAATATTGACTTGCAGGATAACACTTTCTTTTAATAGGTTTGAAAATGATAGATATTCAAGAGTAATCTTTGTGAATTCAGAGAGGATTGTATACCCCTACCTTCTTGAGATTAATTGTTATTAAGATGAAATAAAGCAATTAAAGACAGTTATTAATCTTTCACAAAAGTGCAGAAGTGTGAGAGGTAAGGACAGACCTTTTAATTTCTATAAAGAAGATAAAACTGGGGTAAACTAACTTCTATAAAAAAAAAATTAAAAAAAAAAAAAAAAGACAATAAATACTTTTCTTTTAGTGCACCTACTCTCTGTTGGCTCTAGTTATTATACTAGTACAAGTGCTGTATACACTAGCATAAGAAACAAAAGTATTGAAATCATTGGATGATAGGTGATAATATATGGTCCATTGTAATATACTTTCATCAATTGAGACCAAATTGCTGATGTATCTATTATTTAGATATAATCATTATTAATGTTTAATTCTTCTTGAATATTGTTTTCAAAAAAAATAAAATAAAATAAAATCTGAGCATAAAGTTCTATTATTGTTATTGTTATTGAAGTATGTAAGTGTAAATCAAGATTATACAATTTTGAAGACATTTTTTTCCTTGGTAATATTTTCTTGTCATTCTATTCCATTTATACGCACTTATTGAGTAACCATACTTTCTATGTAGGATGTTCCTCTGGGCGAACATTCTCCAGCTCTACCAAAATCGTCAGCCACATCCTATCAACCAAGCAGCTTATAAGTTTTATCTTAGTGTTCGAGGACTTTTTTGTGTACAAAGAACTATGGAAGACAACCGCATTTTTTGCAAGTGTTGAAGGATATTTTTTGAACACTTGGGAACTTTGATTATAGTATTAGCTTAATTCGAATGGTTGTTTTATTTAAAAAACCACATCTTTTTCTGTTAATCTTATGATGGTGATTATAGACAACGTTATGTATTTGATAATATATTTCTATGTTAATATTACGTTAGTTTGGAGACATTTGTGGTGTTGTTAATTAATTACATTTGTGGTATTGTATTAGTAGAGCTAAAACTATTATAGGTTCTTTGTAACAAGTCTGAACAATATATTTTGATAGGCCAAAAACGCGTTGACCCATTTCTGATGAATTAAGTTGATTAATTAGCCAAGTTCTTAATTAATCAAATTAACATGCAAATTGTGTGGTAGCACAAACAAATCACCGATATATTAAAGTATGCAGCAGAAATTAAATGACACATTGATTTGTTTACGAATGGGGAAAACCTACATGGCAAAAACCCCACCGGGTGATTTTAAGGTCACCACTCCCGAAACTCCACTATAATCACAACAAGCAATTACAAGTAAAGGAATCCTTAGTACCTTACCAACCTACAGTTGAACCCTTATCTCAATACCTAATTGGACTTGTTCTGTAGTGACAATTTCTCCTTTTGATGCACGGCTCCCAAGTACGTGACTAACCAATTGCGCGGATCCCAATACACGACTTCAATCACCAATTAGAGAAAGTTGTTGGCTACAAAGTTCTTCAATGCATCCACACGATGAAGATCAAGAAGGTGCTTGGTTACAAAACCCTACGGTGCACATTACACAGCAACTTCTTCACAAAAGAGATGAACTAGGGCAAGAGCTTTGTCTCAGGTCATAAAGTGCTTGACAAGGGTTTCTCAATGCTTGTGCAACTTGTGTACACATTGACAGCCCTTAAAATAATCCTTTTATATTTTTAGGGTTAGAAGAAAAGAAGTCACAAAGACACATCTACGGATTAGAATCAAAAACAAAACTCAGAATCTATTTTTCTTAAATCTCGACAGCTAGAGGTGTCGAGGTGCTATCGAGCAGCTGTCGAGCCTAAGGGCTGAACAGCTTCTTAAAGCTCGATAGATGCAGCTGTCGAGCTAAGTGTCGAGCTTTAAAATCTGGCACTTCTCAACTTGAATCTTGGACAACTTGCATGGCTTTAACACTTGATCTTGAAACCTTGTTTTTTGAAGTATTAAAATCATCCTAGAGCTACCCAAATACAAGCTGAGTGCGTTTTGTCAAAGGATAAGCCAATTACATAAAAGAATGACATATGTTCAAAACAACTTAAAATACATATATCCTAACAATCTCTCCCTTTGGCAATCCGTGACAAAACCACAACAAACAAATGAATATATAAGAGAAGTCATAAATCACTCAACTCATATTCACTTGTTGAATACAATAAAATCTATCTTAACACAAACTCTTGAAAAACTTTGATAGAAGAGAATTCATAGCAAGTAGACTTTGACAACCTGTATTTCTAAAACACTTTAAATAAAACACATCAAGGCATCTTTGTATGAAGCAAAAATAATAAATTGCATACAAATATAAGAAGCACGTGTATAAAGGAAGAAAAGAAACAACACATGAAAAGGTAGGTGAAGAAAACATACATCATCACATATATACCAAAGATAAGCACAATGTATGTAAACAATGGTCACAAGACCTAGGTACAAGAACAATGTATCTCTAACAAGAAAGAAAAGAAAAGATACATATAGTCCTCACTACATCCCTCATAACAACAACACTCCCCCAATAAAAAATGTCATGTACATGCTCTCCCCTTAAGTATGACTACTCTCATAACCAAAACCTACTCCCCCTTTTTGTCACGAGTGACAAAGGGTAGAGTGTCAAGTAGACATCTCAGCGATAGAGCTAGCATCTCCATCATCATCATCCGAAGCAACATCATCGTCATCACCATCATCATCCTCAAACTCAGAATCCACATGAGATGGTGGAGGAGAAGCCTCAGGAGCAAAACCGCCCATGGTCGCCTATCGCCGAGCAATGCGACCAACACGAACATTCACCTGATACAACTCTGTAGAGAGCGTATCGAGGCGAGCATCCATGCATTGAAGCTGGGCCATGATGTCTCCTAGTGACACATCGGTTGAGGAAGATGAGGGAGCAGATGTGGCTCGAGCAGATCTAGATGGAGCTAGACGGGACGAATGAGCTGTTGAATCCATCCGTCGCGACTTAAACTGCGCCTCACTACGTTTTACGGTAGCGGCGTCTATGGAAACCATGACATGGAAGGGAAAAGGGATGGAGAAATGGCGTAGAATCCTCATGGTAGTAGAAGGAAATATAAGCTTTTCACGGGTAGCCATATCCTTATAGACATCTATAATAGAGAAAATGAAGTGTGAAGGAAAGTCTAAAATGAAATACTCAAGAAGAGACAACAAAAACCGAGCATGAAGCTCTGTGATGGAGTTTTAGTGAGAGAGTAGGTGCAGAACAAATGTCATTACCATGTTCATGAAACGAGGACCTTTAGCAAAAGGCCGACATGGTGTAAACTGATGCTCACCCTAATCAGAAGGGTGCTCACAAAAAGCAGAAATCATTTCGTCTTCAAACACTGTCTGTAGACGCTCACAACCGAGGTAGTGAGGATGCGCAGCCCTCGGAACATGAAGCACATCGGAAACCAACTCCGGTGTGACTACTATGTGCGTACCTTGAACACGAGTGTGAAAGAAAGGTACTAAAGAATCAATTTCATGCATATTAGAGTAAAACTCCTGTATCAACACAGAAGGACAAGTGACTGGGACTTCACACAATGACTCCTAACCCCGACTGTGAATGACATCGGGTAGGTCAGTGTTGGCAAAGTTTGCCAGAAGAACTTGGTGTTCCGAATGAACACCTCGTTTAGAAAAGATCTCCGAGAAGTCCTTTTGGGCATTCTCATCACGGAACCGAACAGAGGAGAGAGTAGGATCAGAAGACGAAGAGGCCCTAGAATGAAGAGGGTCCTAGGATGGAATTGACTTACGTTTTGGTGTCATAGACACTACTAACGTAAACAGAAAGAGGGGGGGAAAGAAAGAAACACTCAGAAAATCCCAAAAGCAATTCAAATATAACAAGTATATTGAAAAGAGAGAACGTATGTGTGGGAAATGCATGAACATGTGACATGCAATAAAAAAAACATCATGGACTCAGCCCAATCCAAACCTATCAGCACACAACAAGTTTGCACACATCTAAATGCATGATATTAGTGTTAGAATACTAATGTGATACAATGCATGGAGTTTTCATGATCAAGTCTACAAAACTCATCCCAAAAGTTGTAACAATAACTCATTAATTGTGAAAAATCCCAAAATTTTTCAAAAACCTCAAAACTAGGTTTCAGAACATGAAATGCATGAAGTATGAGAGATTAGAAGCTTACCAAGTGAAGAATTACTTGAAGGAAGCTTGAAGAAACTTTGGGTAGAGGTTTGGAGTGAGAGAGAGAGGTTTGGGAGATGGAAAACCAGAGCTATCGAGAGACAGATCAAGAGAAATGAGAACCGGATCACACAGAATCTATATAAAAAGGTTTAATAATTCTCGACAGATACAAGTGTCGAAAGGTGTCGAGCCATCTGTCGAGGTAGGTGTTGAGAAAAACAACGTCGACAGATAGAGCTATCGAGAAGGTGTCGAGGAACAACACAAAGACAAGAGAACAGAAGCTCAATCGATCCACCAGCTATCAAGAAGCTATCGAGATGACAGAAACTTCCTCGATTGATCCACCAGGTGTAGAGAAGTTATCGAGATTGCGATAAGAAAAAGCTAAGAAGCTCGACAGATAGCCAGGTGTCGAGGAGGTGTTGAGCCAGCTTTTACAAGAATTTTCCCAGAAGAGAAAAACACAGATATGAATGCAATCACGTATGCAACTCAACTAATGATCCAATCAACAGATTAAGCTCTCAAAATCATCTCTCAACAACAATATTAAGCACATAGATTCCAAAACACACACACACACACACACACACACACACTAAACAAGTTTAACCAATTTTATATTTCAAAAACAAGTTAAGACAGTTTAGTGAGTATACATTAACACATGTAAACCTTGTGATGGCCAAATCACATTGTACTTGCACATGTATCAAAAGTAGCAAAGAATATTGCGTGTTGTGTGTGAAAAACATTGCAAGATTGCATAAGTGCCTCAAAGTTATGACGATTTGAGATATGAGAAAAACTCTTTAACTCACACACAATCATAACTGTTTGATGGGGACTATCACCTTTGAGGTACATCCTATAACTCCCATATCTCCTAGAAAACATGCTTGCAATTATATTTTAAAGCATTTTGTTTTTTTTTGACAGGCCACAATGCATTGACCCCTTGTAATAATTTAGATTAATTAAATTAGCCCAGTTTTTAATTAATCAAATTAACATGCAATATCACGTGGCAGCACAAACAAATCACCAAAACTAAGATATGCAGCGGAAAATAAACAACACGGTGATTTGTTCACGAATGGGGAAAACCCTTACGGCAAAAACCCCACCGGGTGATTTAAGGTCACCACTCCCGAAACTCCACTATTATCACAACAAGCAGTTACAAGCAAGGAATCCCAAGTACCTCACTAACCTACAGTTGAACTCTTACCCCAATACCCAATTGGACTTGTTCTGTAGTGACAGTTTCTCCTTTCAATGCACGGCTCCCAAGTACGTGACTAACCAGATGCGCGGATCCCAGTACGCGACTTCAAACACCAACTAGAGAGAGAGAGAGTTGGCTGCAAAGTTCTTCAAATCATCAAGGATGAACTAGGGCACGAACTTTGTCTGTCAGATCACGAATTGCATGAACAACAAGTTCTCAATGAATGTGCAACTTGTATCTTGTGATCTCTTTCTTGACGGCCCTTAAAATAATCCTTTTATATGTCTAGGGTTAGGAGAAAAGAAGTCCCAAAGACACACTCACGAATTAGACTTGAAACAGACCTGGAAATCTGTTTTCTTTAATTCTCGACAGATAGAGGTGTCGAGAGGTGTCGAGACAGCTGTCAAGGCTCGAGCAAAACAGCTTCTTTAAAGCTCGATAGATGCATCTGTCGAGGTATGTGTCGAGCTTTAAAAACCTGCACTTCCTTGCTTGTTTCTTGGACAGACTTTGACGGCTTCAACACTTAACCTTGAACCACTGTTTCTTGAAGTGTTAAACTCATCCTAAATCTACCCAATTACAAGTAAAGTGCGTTTTGTCTAAGGATAAGCCAATTACATAAAATAACGACATATGTTCACAGACTTGAACTACATATGTCCTAACAATCTCCCCCTTTGGCAATCCGTGACAAAACCACAACATACAAATGAAGATATGAGAGAAGTCATAAATCACTCAACTCATATTCACTTGTTACATACAGTAAAATCTATCCTATCACAAACTCTTGAAAAACTTTACAAGAAGAGAGTCCATGGCAAGAAGACTTTGACAACCTGTATTTCTGAAACACTTATAAACAAAACACATCAAGGCATCTTTGTGTGAAACAGAAATAATAGATTGCATACAAGTAAAGAAGCATGTGTATAAAGATAGAAAAGAAACAACACATGAAAGGTATGTGAAAGAAAAACATACATCATCATATATAAGAAGAGAATAAATACAATGTATGTCAATACATGATCAATGTATCTCAAAAAGAAAGAAAAAAATACATAGATCACCTCACTACATCCCTCAATCCACACTCCCCCTAACAAAAATGTCCTATCTCCTATGCTAACACTCCCCCTAAGAATGACTACTCTCATCCAAAAACTACTCCCCTTTTTTGTCACGAGTGACAAAGGGTAGAGTGTCAAGTAGACATCTCATCCGAAGAGCTCGTATCTCCATCATCATCATCGGAAGAAGCATCATCATCATCATCGCCATCATCATCAGCCTCGGTCTCAGTCGACACATGAGGTGGCGGAGGAGAAGCCTCTGGAGCAAAGCCGCCCATGGTCGCCTGTTGCCTGGCGATGCGACCAACACGGACGTTCACCTGATACAACTCCGTGGAGAGTGTATCTAGGCAAGCATCCATGCGCTGTAACTGCGCCATGATGTCTCCCAAGCTGACCTCGCTCGAAGAAGTAGAAGCAGATGCTCGAGCGGATCTGGAGGTGGCCGGACGGGTGGAAGGAGTGGCATCGTCAGTCTGTCGCGATCTAAACTGTGCCTCGCTACGTTTTACGGTAGCGGCGTCTATGGCGAACATGACGTGGTAAGGATCGGATGAAGGGAATGGGATGGAAAAACGACTCAGAATCCTCGTGATAGCGGAAGGGAAAATGAGCTTATCACGGGTGGCCGTATCTCTATAGATATCGATAATGGAAAAGATGAAGTGTGAAGGAAAGTCTATAGAAAGATCCTCACGGAGGGACAACAAAAATCGAGCGCGAGGCTCTGTGATAGAGTTATAGTGAGACAGTGGGTGCAAAACAAAGGTCATCACCATGTTAAGGAAACGAGGACCTTTAGCAAAAGGTCGACATGGTGTGTACATGTGATCTCCCCAAGAGGTAGGACGCTCACAGAACGCCGAGATCATCTCGTCTTTGGACACAGTCCAAAGACGCTCACAGCTAGGGTAATCAGGATGATCCACCCTAGGTACATGAAGAACCTCAGAGACCAACTATGGGGTGACACAGAAGCGCGTACCTCGGACGCAAGAGTAGAAAGAAGGTATAGAAGAATCTATCCCGTGGATGTTGGAGTAAAACTCCTGAATCAACACGAGAGGACAAGTGACCGGGACGTCACACAGTGACTCCCAACCCCGAGTGTGAATGACATCGGGAAGGTCGGTGTCGGCAAAATCTGCCAGGACAACGTGGCGTTCCGAATGAACACCGCGTTTAGAAAAGTTCTCCGAGAAGTCCTTGTGGGCCTTCTCATCACGGAACCGGACAGAAAGAGGGGTAGAGTCAGAGGAAGACTGTCCCTTAGAACGCAAAGGGTTCTGGGACGGAGTGGATTTACGCTTAGGTGCCATAGACACAGCTAACGCAACCATAGAGAGGGGGAGAGAAAGAAAACACACAGAAAAGTCCCAAACAGTTCAATATTGACAGAATAATATTGAAATGAAAAGAACGTATGCATGGAGAATGCATGAGCATGTGACATGCAACATAAAAACATCATGGGCTCAGCCCAATCCAAACCTAACAGCACACAATAGATAGGCACACATCTAAATGCATGAAAATACAATTAGAATGCTAATGTGATGCAATGCATGTGATTTTGAAGATTAAAACTAGAAAAACAACCCAAAAATTTCATGAATACCCCAACAATTTTGAAAACTCCCAAAAATTTTCAAAAACACAAAACCTAGGGTTTTAAAACAATGAAATGCATGAAAAAGAGGGATAAATTGCTTACCAAGAGATGAATATCGCAAAGAAACTCTTGAGAAAGCCTTGGGAGAAGGTTTGGAGGGAAAAGGAAGAGATTTTAAGAGAGAACAGTGAGTTTCGAGCGAGAGAGATCGAGCAAGTGAGAAGCAAAATCGCGACTGCTTTATATATAGCTTCTCATTAAATCTCGACAGATGATGCTATCGGGAGGTGTCGAGCCTGCTGTCGAGGTCATGTGTCGAGAAATACACATGGACAGATGAAGCTATCGAGATCAGCTATCGAGGAAGAAGAATAAACAAGAAGGAGCCTCGATCGATCCAGAAGCTATCGAGAAGCTATCGAGCAAACAGAAAGTTTCTCGATCGATCCAGCAGGTGTCGAGGTATCTGTAGAGACTGCGATAAGAAAGAGTCTAAGGATCTCGACAGATAGCTCATGTGTCGAGAGGTATCGAGGAGGTGTCGAGATGCCTTTAAAAGTAGTTTTTCAAAAGAAGAAAAACACTGACATGAATGCAATCATGCATGCAACTCAACCAAAGATACAACCAACACATTAAGCTCTCAAACTCATCTCTCA
The DNA here is from genome assembly GCA_032878915.1 of Castanopsis chinensis. Taxonomy (NCBI): domain Eukaryota; kingdom Viridiplantae; phylum Streptophyta; class Magnoliopsida; order Fagales; family Fagaceae; genus Castanopsis; species Castanopsis chinensis. The sequence continues at coordinate 110,130 of JAVQMG010000039.1, forward strand.
ACAAAAATTTTGATGCACATGTATCTCAAAACACGCACACACACACTAAACAAGTCTAACCAATTTTATGTTTCAAAAATAAGTTATGACAGTTTAGTGAGCATACATTAACGCATGTAAACTTTGTGATGGCCAAATCACATTGTACCTGCACATGTATCAAGAATAGCAAAGAATATTGCGTGTTGTGTGTGAAAACATCGCAAGATTGCATATGTGTCTCAATGTTATGACGATTTGAGATATGAGAAAATCACTTTAACTTACACACAATCATAACTGTTTGATGGGGACTATCACCTTCGAGGTACATCCTATAACTCCCACATCTCCTAGAAAACACGCTTGCAACCATATTTTAAAGCATTTTTGATCTTTTTGCTTTTTATTTCTTTGCATATTTTCTTTTTAACAAGCATATCATGCATGGGCATACAAGAGAAAGAAAAGAAATGCCCAATGATGTTAAGCTTTTGACACTGCACTTTTGCTATGCCGAAACATACATGTGTCATTGACATTTCACTTTTGCTATGCCGAAGCATACAGATGTCTTATTATGATTGGCGAGTAACAGTGGTGAGATGGTTATTTATGCCTTTCTCTTGGGATTTTCTAGTTCAACCCGTCAAAAAGAGTGATACGAGTGTTAAGAAGAAGAGATTACTTAACCTTACTCATCACAAACAAAGAGCTACAGAGCTCACTTGCTTAGTTGTGCAGAAGAATGCTCATCTAAGCTACAGGTGATACAAAGTTTAGAAAACTCTGTTTCAATGGCCATTTCAAAAGTTCACATGAACTAATGCACACAAACACACACTGTTTTTGTATTTTTCAATTTTTCAATTTTTTTTTTATTTTTATCAGAAAAGCAAAAAATAAAACACAAAACTGAAAACACACAAACAAAAACATGTAAAGCAAAACAATGCATAAAACTAGATGCACATGCATGAGGAAGAAGAGGGAAGGAAGGAGATCAATCCATGGAGATGACACCAATGTTTTGACGAAGGAACTCAAAACGTTTGCTATCTAGAGGTTTGGTGAACAGATCAGCTTTTTGGTCATCGGTGTGGATAAACTCAAGGGTGAGAACACCATCTTCGACAAGCTCCCTAATGAAGTGATGTCGAATCTCTATGTGCTTGGTTCGAGAATGTTGAACAAGATTCTTAGAGATATTGATGGCACTGGTATTGTCACAGTAGATGGTGAGATGTTCTTGACAAATACCATAATCATGAAGGAGTTTTTGCATCCATAGGAGTTGGGTGTAACAGCTACCAGCAGCAATGTACTCAGCTTCAGCAGTGGATAATGAGATGGAGTTTTGCTTTTTGCTCATCCAAGAGACCAAATTATTTCCCACATAAAAACAACCTCCTGATGTGCTTTTTCTATCATCAGCATTCCTAGCCCAATCAGCATCAGAATACCCAGCTAAGACATTATTCGTGTCTTTGCTATACCACATACCAAAGTTGGCAGTAGTTTTGACATACTTGATGATTATTTTTAAGGCAGTCATATGTGACTCTTTGGGATTAGCTTGATATCTAGCACACACTCATACACTGTAGCTAATGTCAGGTCTACTAGCATTAAGGTAAAGAAGACTACCTACCATGCTTTTATAAAGTGAAGAGTCTACACTTTTACCTAACAAGTCAACAGTGAGTTTAACATTTGGGCTCATGGGGGTTCTAACAGAACTAGAGATTCCAAACCAAACTTTTTCACAAGATTCTTAGCATATTTAGATTGAGAGATGAATATACCTGAATCTTGTTGACGAATCTGCAGTCCAAGGAAGTGAGACAGCTCTCCAATCATGCTCATCTCGAACTCTACTTGCATGAGTTTTGAGAATTCTTGAGCAAGCTCATCCTTTGTTGATCCAAAGATGATATCATCAACATAGACTTGAGCAACCACCAGCTCACCAGCTTTTCTTTTGATGAAGAGAGTTTGATCAGCCTTTCCTCTTGTAAAACCATGGGATATCAGGTATTGAGTCAATCGGTCATACCAAGCTCTAGGTGCCTGCTTTAATCCATAGAGGGCCTTTTTGAGATACAACACATGATCCGGAAAGTGAGGATCAATGAAACCTTTTGGTTGAGCCACATAAACATCCTCTTTAAGCAATCCATTCAAGAAGGTGGTTTTCACATCCATCTGGTATAACTTGAACTTCAAGTGACATGCTAAGGCGAGAAGGATTCTGATGGATTCCATACGAGCTACTAGGGCAAATGTTTCATCATAGTCTATACCCTCCATCTGAGTGTATCCCTGAGCTACAAGTCGAGCCTTGTTGCGGATTACATTGCCCTCCTCATCAGTCTTATTTCGAAATATCCACTTAGTGCCGATGACATGCTCGCCTCCGGTCTGGGAACTAAGGTCCACACATCATTCCTCTGAAACTGAAGCAGTTCATCAAGCATTGCTTCTACCCAACTTTCATCCTGAAGTGCTTCCTTAACTTTAGTGGGTTCAACCTGTGACAAATAACAAGAGTATGACACAAAGTTAGCAACACATTTATCAACTGTGCGTTTCCACAATGTGAGTTCATTCATGTTTCCCACAATAGTTTCTGGAGGATGATTTAATTTGATTCTGGAGAAAGGTCCTTTGTCTTCATGACACTCAGAATCTGGTGATGTAGGAATGTCTGCTGGCTCTTCTACAACACTAGGAGTGCCAGGAGTACTTGGGGATGCAGGCTCTTGTTCCATGAGCTCTGGAGCTCTCCTAGGTTCTGGAGGGAGAATCTCTTTAGGAAGTTCCTCATCAATTTTCTCAGAATTGACATCTGAAGACTCATCAATAACAACATACACTATTTCCATGACTTTCATGGTTCTCTTGTTATATACCCGATAAGCCTTACTTGTAGTAGAGTACCCCAGAAATATCCCTTCATCGCTTCTGGAATCAAACTTTCCTACATTCTCTCTATCCTTTAGAATGAAACAGGTGCTTCCAAAAATTCTGAAATACTTCACATTTGGCTTTTTTCCTTTCCACAACTCATATGGAGTCTTTTTGGTGCCGGGTCTGAAGTATACTCTGTTCACTGTGTGACATGTAGTGTTAACTGCTCCTCCCCACAAATTTCTAGCCACATCCTTACTGTGCAACATGGCTCTAGCCATTTCCTGGATAACCCTGTTCTTTCTTTCTACTACACCATTCTGCTGAGGAGTAATGGGAGCAGAGAATTCTTGAGATATACTTGATCTTGTGCAGAATGACTCCATGTATGAGTTTTCAAATTCTTTACCATGATCACTTCGAATTCGGTCAATTTTCAGGTTCTTCTCATTTTGTAGTCTTGTACACAGTGCTTCAATGTGCTCAGGAGCATCAGACTTGGATCGTAGAAGAATAACCCAAGTGTACCTGGTGAAGTCATCTACTACAACCATGATGTATCTCTTACCTCCAAGAGATTCGGTTCTTGTAGGACCCATAAGATCTAAATGCAATAGCTCCAACGGTCTGGATGTAGCTGATGTCTGAGTGCTTGGATGCTTAGCTTTTGTCTGTTTCCCAAGTTGACATGGTCCACACACAACATTGTTCAACCTACTCAGCTTTGGCATCCCTAGAACAGATTCATGCTTAGATACAATAGAAAGATGTTTGTAACTAGCATGCCCCATCCGTTGGTGCCACAAGTCATCATTTGGCAACCGAATACTATTGCATACAATGTCAGCATCAGGTACCAATCCGTAACAGTTGTCTAGAGTACGTACACCACTTATGAGTTTCTTTCCAGATTCATTCATAACAAGACATTTTCCTTTGGAGAATAACACCATGAAGTCTTGATCACATATCTGGCTTATACTCAACAGGTTCACTCTTAGGCCATCCACGTAGAGAACATTTGCAATGCTGGTAGTCCAGGTAGAGAGATAGTTCCTTTCCCTTTTATCTGTGATTTGCTCCCATCACCAAAAGTGACATTTCCACCTTTCTTAGACTCGAAGACTTTGAAGAGGGATCGGTCTCCAGTCATGTGTCTTGAGCAACCACTATCAAGGTACCATAAGCATGTGTCCATCACTTTAAAGGCGGACTTCATCATGAAACACACTTCATGCTTAGACAACAGATCAGTGGGAATGGTATCTTCTCTCATCTGCCTTCTCCGAGCCAAGCCTTTAACTTTAACTCTTTTCAGACATACTCCTTGGCACATTTTGAATTTGAGACAGTCTAGTTCCTGCTTATACAAACTGAGATCTTTTCCAATAATCATCATGGAGAGAATCAAATAACTTTTAGACTTGTATTTTCTGAGACACTCAAGGAAGGGAGATTAGAAAAACAAGATGTATTTGATATCACAGTTCTCTTCAAATGAGAGACTGACTTTTATCCATGACAACAGGGGTCAATGGATCACACACAATAGATTAAACCCTAATCAGAGTGTGCTTTCTCTGATACCACTTGACAGGCCACAATGCGTTGACCCCTTGTGATAATTTAGATTAATTAAATTAGCCCAGTTTTTAATTAATCAAATTAACATGCAATATCACGTGGCAGCACAAACAAATCACCAAAACTAAGATATGCAGCGGAAAATAAACAACACGGTGATTTGTTCACGAATGGGGAAAACCCTTACGGCAAAAACCCCACTGGGTGATTTAAGGTCACCACTCCCGAAACTCCACTATTATCACAACAAGCAGTTACAAGCAAGGAATCCCAAGTACCTCACTAACCTACAGTTGAACTCTTACCCCAATACCCAATTGGACTTGTTCTGTAGTGACAGTTTCTCCTTTCAATGCACGGCTCCCAAGTACGTGACTAACCAGATACGCGGATCCCAGTATGCGACTTCAAACACCAACTAGAGAGAGAGAGAGAGTTGGCTGCAAAGTTCTTCAAATCATCAAGGATGAACTAGGGCACGAACTTTGTCTGTCAGATCACGAATTGCATGAACAACAAGTTCTCAATGAATGTGCAACTTGTATCTTGTGATCTCTTTCTTGACGGCCCTTAAAATAATCCTTTTATATGTCTAGGGTTAGGAGAAAAGAAGTCCCAAAGACACACTCACGGATTAGACTTGAAACAGACCTGGAAATCTGTTTTCTTTAATTCTCGACAGATAGAGGTGTCGAGAGGTGTCGAGACAGCTGTCGAGGCTCGGGCAAAACAGCTTCTTTAAAGCTCGATAGATGCATCTGTCGAGGTATGTGTCGAGCTTTAAAAACCTGCACTTCCTTGCTTGTTTCTTGGACAGACTTTGACGGCTTCAACACTTAACCTTGAACCACTGTTTCTTGAAGTGTTAAACTCATCCTAAATCTACCCAATTACAAGTAAAGTGCGTTTTGTCTAAGGATAAGCCAATTACATAAAACAACGACATATGTTCACAGACTTGAACTACATATGTCCTAACATTTTTGCTTTTATTTCTTTTCAGATTTTCTTTTATGAAGCAAACCATGCATGGGCATATAAGAGAGAGAAAATAAATACCCAATTATGTTAAGCTTTTTGACATTGCACTTTTGCTATGCCGAAGCATATAGATGTCATTTCATAATAAGCGGGTAAACTAGTGAGATTATTATTTATGCCTTTCTCTTAGGATTTTTTAGTCCTACCCTTCAAAAAGAGTGATACGAGTATTAAGTACAGGAGATCACATAACCTTACTCATCACAAACAAAGAGTCACAAAGCTCACTTGCTTAGTTATGCATAAGGATGCTCATCTAAGCTACACAAGATACAAAGTTTAGAAAACTCTATTTCAATGGCCATTTGAAGGTTCACAAGAACCAATGTACACAAACACGCACTGTTTTTGTATTTTTCAATTTTTTTTTATTTTTATCTGAAAAGCAAAATAAAACAAAAACTGAAAACAAACAAACAAAAACATGTTAAAAAAAAAAATAATGCATAAAACTAAACTGACTCAAAACAGTAAAGCAACACACACATAATGCAAAAACAAAAATAAGAAGGGGAGAGAGAGCAAACGTGATTAAATCACTTGGAACCCTTTTTTTTCCACACCTTGGAAGAACCTTCCCTTTTCGCAAACCCTTGAACTGGTGATGAAGGGAAAGGATTTAAACCGTTCAAGTTCGAAAGGAACATGAGGGTTTTGAGAAGATCTCCAAGAGAAACAAGAGAGGTTTGAAGCTGATTCTAGTTCCCATATGCTATCATGTCATTTCTCTATTAAGTAGGTAACCACTTATAGCAATTTGGTCGAGTATGACCGGCAATACCACAATGATGACTGACAGGCCATAAACGCGTTGACCCCTTGTGATAAATTAGATTGATTAATTACCCTAGTTATTAATTAATCAAATTAACATGCAATATCACGTGGCAGCACAAACAAATCACCAAAACTAAGTTCTGCAGCAGAAAATAAAAGACACGGTGAGTTTCTCCTTTCAATACACGGCTCCCAAGTACGTGACTAACCAGATGCGCGGATCCCAGTACGCGACTTCAAACACCAACTAGAGAGAGAGTTGTTGGCCGCAAAGTTCTTCAAATCATCTGCACGATGAAGATCAAGAAGATGCTCGATCACAAAACCCTACGGTGCACAATACACAGCTATCTTCTTCACAAAGGATGAACTAGGGCATGAACTTTGTCTTTTTGATCACAAATTGCATGAACAAGGATTGCTCAATGCTTGTGCAACTTGCATCTCTTTTGACGGCCCTTAAAACAATCCTCTTATATGTCTAGGGTTAGGAGAAAAGAAGTCTCAAAGACACATTCACGGATTGGACTTGAAATAGAACTGCAAATCTGTTTTCTTTAATTCTCGACAGATAGAGGTGTCGAGAATCTGTCAAGAAGTTGTCGAGGCTCAGGGTAAAACAGCTTCTTAAAGCTCGATAGATATATGTGTCGAGCTAGGTGTCGAGCTTTAGTAACTTGCACTTCCTTGCTTGTTTCTTGGACAGACTTGATGACTTCAACACTGAATCTTGAAACACTGTTTCTTGAAGTGTTAAACACATCCTAAATCTACCCAAATACAAGTAAAGTGCGTTTTATCTAAGGATAAGCCAATTACATAAAATAACGACATATGTTAACAAACTTGAACTACATATGTCATAACAATCTCCCCCTTTAGCAATCCGTGACAAAACCACAACAAACAAATGAAAACATGAGAGAAGTCATAAAACACTTTAACTCATATTCACTTGTTACATATAATAAAATCTATCCTAACACAAACTCTTGAAAAACTTTGCAAAAAAAGAGTTTATGACAAGAAGACTTTGACAACCTGTATTTCTGAAACACTTATAAACAAAACACATCAAGTCATCTTTGTGTGAAGCAGAAATAAAAGATTGCATACAAGTAAAAGAAACATGTCTATAAAGACAGAAAAGAAACAACACATGGAAAGGTAAGTGAAAGAAACATACATCATCATATATATCAAGAAAATAAGTACAATGTATGTCAGTACATGATCAATGTATCTCTAGAAAGATAGAAAAGAAAAAAATACATATGATTCTCACTACATCTCTCAATCTACACTCCTCCTATAAAAAATGTCCTATGCTAGCTCTCCCCCTAAGTATGACTACTCTCATACAAAACTACTCCCCCTTTTTGTCAAGGGGGGCAAAGGGTAGAGTGTCATGTAGACATCTCGTCGGAAGAGCTCACATCTCCATCATCATCATCCTTAGAAGCATCATCGTCATCACCGTCATCATCAGCCTCAGTCTCAGTCGAAACATGAGGTGCCGGAGGAGAAGCCTCTGGAGCAAAGCCGCCCAAGGTCGCCTGTCGCCTGGCGATGCGACCAACACGAACGTTCACCTGATAAAACTCCGTGAAGAGTGTATCTAGGCGAGCATCCTTGCGTTGAAGCTGCGCCATAATGTCTCCTAGCGTGACATCGCTCAAAAAAGAAGGAGCAGACACTCGAGCAGATCTGGAGGTAGACGGACGGGAGGAAGGAGTAGCACCATCGGACTGTCTCGATCTAAACTACACCTCGCTACGTTTTACGGTAGCGGCGTCTATGGCAGACATGACATGGTAAGGATCGGACGAAGGGAATGGGATGGAAAAATGGCGAAGAATTCTCATGATAGCAGAAGGGAAAATGAGCTTTTCACGGGTGGTTGTATCTCTATAGACATCTATGATGGAGAAAATAAAGTGTGAAGGAAAGTCTATAGAGAGATCCTCTAGGAGGGACAACAAAAATCGAGTACGAGACTCTGTGATAGAGTTATAGTGAGAAAGTGGGTGCAAAACAAAAGTCATCACCATGTTAAGGAAACGAGGACCATTAGTAAAAGGTCAACATGGTGTATACTGATGATCTCCCCAAGAGGAAGGGCGCTCATAGAACGCCGAGATCATCTCGTCTTTGGACACAGTCTATAGACGCTCACAGCTAGGGTAATCAGGATGATCCACCCTAGGAACATAAAGCACCTCGGAGACCAACTCCGGAGTGATAGCAAAGCGCGTACCTCAAATGCTAGAGTAGAAGAGAGGTACTGAAGAATCGATCCCGTGGATGTTAGAGTAGAACTCCTGTATCAACACGAGAGGACATGTGACCGGGACGCCACACAGTGACTCCCAAGCTCGACTGCGAATGACATCGGGTAGATCAGTACCAGCAAAGTCTGCCAGGACAACGTGACGTTCCGAATGAACACCTCATTTAGAGGTTCTCCGAGAAGTCCTTATGGGCTTTCTTATCACGGAACTGGAGAGATAAAGGAGTAGAATCCGAAGAGGAAGATCCCTTAGAACGCAGAGGGTTCTGGGATGGAATAGACTTACGTTTAGGTGCCATAGACACGACTAATGTAAACATAGAGAAGGGGAGAAGAAGAAGACAAACAAAAAAGTCCCAAGCAATTCAATATTGGAAGAATATATTGACAAGAAAGAACGTATGCATTGGAAATGCATGAGCATGTGACATGCAACAATAAAAACATCATGGGCTCAGCCCAATCCAAACCTAACAGCACACAACAGATTTGTACACATCTAAATGCATGAAAATACAATTGGAATGCTAATGTGATGCAATGCATGTAGTTTTAAAGATCAAATCTATAAAACCAACCCAAAAATTTCATGAAAACCTCAACAATATTGAAAAGTCCCAAAAATTTTCAAAAACACAAAACCTAGGGTTTTAAAACATGAAATGCATGAATAATAAGGTGTTAGGAAATTTAGACCCCGATTGATAGAATTAACAAGTTTTAAATCCAAGTTGTTAATTAGATTTATTATGCATAAAACTTGTTAAAACAAACAAACATCAATATCATGTCAAATATAAGTGCAGCGGAAAAATAAATAAGACAAGATATGATGACCCAGGAAAACCAATGAAACCAACCAGTTTCACAGTAAAAAACCTGGGGGGAAACCTTCCCGAAAAGCAATCCACTATAGTAAAGAGAAGTTTCAGATCTAGTACAAAACCTTTGTCACTAGACTCTACAATCCCCGTAGATGAACTCACAGTAGAAACCTTCTACTGCTTCAGAACCTCTGAACTCTTCAATATATGAACGCCACCCTTTGATGCACGGATCCCAGTACGTGACTAACTCCTTTGCACGAATCCCAGTACGTGACTCACTCACCAACTTGAGGAAGAAGAATGTTGGCTGCAAAGTTCTTCACTTCATACACACGATGAAGATCAAGAAGCACTTGGTTACAAAACCCTAAGGCGCAAAGACGCAGTAGCTTCTTTCAGAGAGAATTAGGCTTCGGTCATCTTTTGCATGTGTTCTCCTTGTATTCTCTTATGTGACGGCCTCAAAAATATGCCTTATATATGCCTAGGGTTGTGAGAAAAGAAACCCTACACAAATACAAAAGCCTGGCCCAAAAATCAGATCTGGAAATCTCAATTCCCGTAACCTCGATAGATACCTCGATCGATCGGGCAGCTGTCGAGCCTCATTAAATCTCGATAGATACCTCGATAGATAGCTCGATAGATAGCTATCTGTCCGCAGGTGTCCAGCAGCTATCCGCCAGGTGTCCACCAGGTGTCCAGCTTTAGTACACACTTTTTCTTCACTTATTTCTTGGTCCAATCTTCATGGTTTTAATACTAAACTTGAACAACATGTTCTTTGAAGTATTAAACACATCCTAGATCTATCCAAATACAAGTAAAATGCGTTTTGTCAAAGGATTAGCCAACTACATAAAATAGCGACATATGTTAACAAACTTGAACTACATATGTCCTAGCAATCTCCCCCTTTGGCAATCCGTGACAAAACCACAACAAACAAATGAACATATGAGATAAGTCATAAATCACTCAACTCATACTCACTTGTTGAATACAATAAAATCTACCCTAACACAAACTCTTGAAAAACTTTGCAAGAAGAGAGTTCATGGCATGGAAGACTTTGACAACCTGTATTTCTGAAACACTTATAAACAAAACACATCAAGGCATCTTTGTGTGAAACAGAAATAATAGCTTGTGTACAAGTAAAGAAACATGTGTATAAAGATAGAAAAGAAACAACACATGTAAAGATAGGTGAAGAAAACATACATCATCATATATATACCACTTGATAAATACCATGCTGTATGTAAAAATAGTCACAAGACCTAGGTACATGAACAAGGAGATAAACACTCCCCCTAACAAGATGAAACACAACTCCCCCTTACAAGGGCATGTATTTCTCCCCCTAACTTGTAGAATCTTTAAAGAAAGAAACCACAAATACTCCAATTTCTCCCCCTTTTTGTCACGATTGACAGAGGGTACCGAGAAACATAAAGATGATCAAGGATGATCAAGGGGGCTCAAAGAATCCATAAAAATGCATGAATGTAATGAAACAAGATATTATGGATGACAAGATAAGAGAAACATGCAAAACATGTGAAAAACAATGCATGCAGAGAATCTCGATAGATCGAGAGGTATCGAGGAGCTATCGAGCAGACCTCGATGGATCGAACAGCTATCGAGAAGGTATCGAGGAGACAGAAACTTTCTCGATCGATCCACCTAGCTATCGAGAGGTGTCGAGATTGCGATAACATGCAACTGAAGATCTCGACAGATAAGCCAGGTATCGAGAGGTGTCGAGGATGTGTCGAGATGGCTTAAAAACAGTTTTTCAAAAGAAGAAAAACACAAACATGAATGCAATCATGCATGCAACTCAACCAAAGATCCAAACGACATATTAACCTCTCAAAAACATCTCTCAACAAGAAAAATGTCATGCATTTTGATCCAAAACACACACACACACTAAACAAGTCTAACCAATTTTATATTTCAAAAACAAGTTAAGACAGTTTAGTGAGCATACATTAACGCATGTAAACCTTGTGATGGCCAAATCACATTGTACCTGCACATGTATCAAGAATAGCAAAGAGTATTGCGTGTTGTGTGTGAAAACATCGCAAGATTTACATGAGTGTCTCAATGTTATGACGATTTGAGATATGAGAAAATCACTTTAACTCACACACAATCATAACCGTTTGATGGGGACTATCACCTTTGAGGTACATCCTATAACTCCCACATCTCCTAGAAAACACGCTTGCAATCATATTTTAAAGCATTTTTAATCTTTTTGCTTTTTATTTCTTTGCATATTTTCTTTTAACAAGCATATCATGCATGGGCATACAAGAGAAAGAAAAGAAATACCCAATGATGTTAAGCTTTTGACACTGCACTTTTGCTATGCCGAAGCATACAGGTGTCTTTTGACATTGCACTTTTGCTATGCCGAAGCATACAGATGTCATATTATGATTGGCGAGTAACAGTGGTGAGATGGTTATTTATGCCTTTCTCTTAGGATTTTCTAGTTCAACCCGTCAAAAAGAGTGATACGAGTGTTAAGAAGAAGAGATCACTTAACCTTACTCATCACAAACAAAGAGCTACAAAGCTCACTTGCTTAGTTGTGCAGAAGAATGCTCATCTAAGCTACAGGTGATACAAAGTTTAGAAAACTCTGTTTCAATGGCCATTACAAAAGTTCACATGAACTAATGCACACAAACACACACTGTTTTTGTATTTTTCATTTTTCAAATTTTTTTATTTTGAAAAAAAAAAACTAAACAACCAAACAAAAACAGACAAGCAACATGAATGCATGAAAGAAAGATGCATATGCATGATAGCATGATTTCAAAAGCAGAAAAGAAATCAAGCAAAGAGAGTCCTACTATAGATAGAAAGAATTAAAGCAGAGGACAAACAAAAAAGACAATTAAGTCTTAGGATCCTTTCTCACCCACACAGCACGAGTCTTTGGCCGTGAAGATGAAAAGGCACGTGTCCTAGTATGACTACTAAAGGACATAGAAGAATTAAAATTCTTCTGAAATTGAGTTAAAAAGCTCAAGACTTTTAATAATTCACCAACAAATTCCATGACAACGGGGGTCAAGGATCACACTCAGAAAATTAATCCAATCAGAGTGTACCCGCTCTGATACCACTTGTTAGGAAATTTAGACCCCGATTGATAGAATTAACAAGTTTTAAATCCAAGTTGTTAATTAGATTTATTATGCATAAAACTTGTTAAAACAAACAAACATCAATATCATGTCAAATATAAGTGCAGCGGAAAAATAAATAAGACAAGATATGATGACCCAGGAAAACCAATGAAACCAACCAGTTTCACAGTAAAAAACCTGAGGGGAAACCTTCCCGAAAAGCAATCCACTATAGTAAAGAGAAGTTTCAGATCTAGTACAAAACCTTTGTCACTAGACTCTACAATCCCCGTAGATGAACTCACAGTAGAAACCTTCTACTGCTTCAGAACCTCTGAACTCTTCAATATATGAACGCCACCCTTTGATGCACGGATCCCAGTACGTGACTAACTCCTTTGCACGAATCCCAATACGTGACTCACTCACCAACTTGAGGAAGAAGAATGTTGGCTGCAAAGTTCTTCACTTCATACACACGATGAAAATCAAGAAGCACTTGGTTACAAAACCCTAAGGCGCAAAGACGCAGTAGCTTCTTTCAGAGAGAATTAGGCTTCGGTCATCTTTTGCATGTGTTCTCCTTGTATTCTCTTATGTGACGGCCTCAAAAATATGCCTTATATATGCCTAGGGTTGTGAGAAAAGAAACCCTACACAAATACAAAAGCCTGGCCCAAAAATCAGATCTGGAAATCTCAATTCCCGTAACCTCGATAGATACCTCGATCGATCGGGCAGTTGTCGAGCCTCATTAAATCTCGATAGATACCTCGATAGATAGCTCGATAGATAGCTATCTGTCCGCAGGTGTCCAGCAGCTATCCGCCAGGTGTCCACCAGGTGTCCAGCTTTAGTACACACTTTTTCTTCACTTGTTTCTTGGTCCAATCTTCATGGTTTTAATACTAAACTTGAACAACATGTTCTTTGAAGTATTAAACACATCCTAGATCTATCCAAATACAAGTAAAATGCGTTTTGTCAAAGGATTAGCCAACTACATAAAATAGCGACATATGTTAACAAACTTGAACTACATATGTCCTAACATAAGGGAAAAGATGCTTACCAAGTGATGAAGATCAAGAAGAACACTTGAAAAAGCCTTAGGAACAAGTTTGGAGAGAGTGAGAGAGGTTTTGGGAGAGAGAACACGTGCTATCGAGTGAGAGAGATTGAGCGAAATGACTGAATAATCGCGAGGAACTGTTTTATAGACCTTCAGTAATTCTCGACAACTGCAGGTATCGAGAGGTATCGAGACAGCTATCGAGATAGGAGTTGAGAAAATTCACTTCGACAGATGCAGCTATCGAGGACATGTGTCGAGAAAGAAGGATCAAGCATGAAAGATCCTCGATCAATCGAGAAGCTGTCGAGAAGCTATCAAGCAGACAGAAAGTTTCTCAATCGATCTACCAGGTGTCGAGGATGTGTCGAAACTACCTTTAGAAAAAATCTAAGAAGCTCGACAGACAGCTAGGTGTCGAAAGGTGTTGAGGAGGTGTCGAGATGCCTTTAAAAACAGTTTTTCAAAAGAAGAAAAACACAGACATGAATGCAATCATGCATGCAACTCAACCAAAGATCCAAGCAACACATTAAGCTCTCAAAATCATCTCTTAATAAGAATTTTAAAGCACATGTATCCCCAAACATGCACACACACACTAAACAAGTCTAACCAATTTTATATTTCAAAAATAAGATAAGACAGTTTAGTGAGCATACATTAACACATGTAAACCTTGTGATGGCCAAATCACATTGTACCTACACATGTATCAAAAATAACAAAGAGTATTGCGTGTTGTGTGTGAAAACATCGCAAGATTGCATAAGTGTCTCAAAGTTTTGACGATTTGAGAAATGAGAAAATCACTTTAACTCACACACAATCATAACTATTTGATGGGGACTATCACCTTTGAGGTACATCCTATAACTCCCACATCTCCTAGAAAACATGCTTGCAACCATATTTTAAAGCATTTTGATCTTTTTGCTTTTTATTTCTTTGCATATTTTCTTTTATTAAGCATATCATGCATGGACATACAAGAGAAAGAAAAGAAATACCCAATTATGTTAAGCTTTTGACATTGCACTTTTGCTATGCTGAAGCATACAGATGTCATTGACATTGCACTTTTGCTATGTCGAAGCATACAGATGTCATATCATGATTGGCGAGTAACAGTGGTGAGATGGTTATTTATGCCTTTCTCTTAGAATTTTCTAGTTCAACCCGTCAAAAAGAGTGATACGAGTGTTAAGAAGAAAAGATCACTTAACCTTACTTATCACAAACAAAGAGCTACAAAGCTCACTTGCTTAGTTGTGCAGAAGAATGCTCATCTAAGCTACAGGTGATACAAAGTTTAGAAAACTCTATTTCAATGGCCATTTTAAAAGTTCACATGAACCAATGCACACAAATACACACTATTTTTGTATTTTTCAATTTTTTTTTATTTTTATCAGAAAAGCAAAAATAAAACACAAAACTGAAAATACACAAACAAAAACAAGCAAAAGAAAGCAAAACAATGCATAAAACTAGATTGACTCAAAACAGTAAAGAAACACACAAGTAATGCAACACAATAAAATAGGGAGAGAGAAGAAGAAGTGACTAAAATCACTTAGATCCCTTTGCCTTCCACACCTTAGAAGAACCTTTCCTTTTAGTCAACCCTTGAACTAGTGAAGAGGGGGAAGAATATGAGCCGTTCAAGTTCGAAAGGAACATGAAGGCTTTAAGAATGTCTCCAAAAGGAGCGAGAGAAGTCTGAAGCTAATTCTGGTTCCCAGATGCTATCATGCCATTGCTTTGTTGAGTGGCTAGCCACTTGTAGCAATTTGGTCGAGTGTGACCGGCAACACCACAATGATAACAGAAATGCAGCTTCTTCTGTTTGGGCTTTTAAGAGATAGCCTTCTTAGTTCTAGGGTTTCTAGTTTCCCTTTTCTCAATTCAAGGGGGTGCTCATAGGATGGACTTGCCCTTGTCTATGTTCTCACTTGCTAAATCAGTTTTAACATTCTTATCCTCAGTTTTAATGTTATTAGCAGGTGGAACAAAAACAGTAGTACTAGCAGAAGGAGTATTAGAGAGAGAGAATTCATACCCCAATTCTGTACGATCTGAAGAAGATTTTTGTACACTTAGCATCTCGTCCAGCTTTGTACTTGACGTCCTTTCCAATTGTGCTCTAACTTGAAATAGCTCCGCTTCAAGCTTCTTGGTCCTCTCAGCCAAAAAATTATTTTCGAACCTCAGTGCCCCAATGGTCTGATTTGCTTCATCAACCTTGGTGGAAAGCTCCTCACGGTCAAGTTCCACATCACTGAGCTTCTTGGTGGCCAGCCTATAGAGCTTCTCATGCTTCTCAGAAAACTTGTATAGTTTCTCATAGGCGGTATGGATATCATCTTGAGCATCCATAATCTCACACTGGGCATCCACCAACTCCTTTTCTTTATCCACTTCTTCAGTAACCCCATCAGAAGGATTAACAGTGGCAGTGAAGGCATTCAAGATTCTGTCGTCTTCATTTTTGAAATCGTCCTCGGGCTCCGTGTCGCTTAAGGTAACAGCAAGTGCCTTGCTCTTCCCTATGCTCTTAAGGTACGTTGGACACTCTTGTTTCATGTGTCCGAAGCCTTAACACCCAAAGCATTTTGGCCCAGCGGGAACAGTATACTGACTGCCATCCTTGACATCCTTCTTCCCTTTATCCGAATTCTTGAATTGTGAAGAACTGGATTGCCTACGGTCTTTGTTGAAGCCCTTTCTATTGGCATTCTTCATGAATTTCTTGAATTGCCTTGTAATATAGGACTTCATTTTTGAATCTTCATTGTCTGAAGAATCATCCGTATCACTGCTCTTGACCTTTAGTGCCATGCTCTTGCCCTTGCTTGACTTGTCTAACCTAGTCAGCCCTAACTCGTAAGTTTGCAAGTTTCCAACCAGCTCAGTCAGAGGAATTCTGTCAATATCCTTCGATTCCTCTATCACCGTGATCTTAGCATGGAATCTCTCAAGCAGCGATCTGAGCACTTTCCTTACTATCTTGGGTTCAGGAATGGTTTTCCCAAGATTGAAAGCTGAGTTCACTATGTCCTTGAGCTTGGCATAGAACTCATCAAATGACTCATCCTCCTCCATCTTAATTTCTTCAAAGCTTGTGGTGAGCTTTGACAGCCTTGGTTCCCTCATAGGTTGTCTGGAGAATAGTCCATGCTTCTTTAGCAGTTTCTGTTAAGGAAATTTTCTTGAACTCCTCATTGGTGACTGCACTGAATAGGGCATTTAATGCTCTGCTGTTGAAGTTTACCGCCTTGATCTTGGCATCATCCAAGTCGGCCGGTACTTCTATAGGCTTGGTCTAGCCTATCTCCACAGCTTGCCACACTTTCTCATCTAAAGACTGCAAGAAAGCTTTCATGCGTACTTTCCAGTATTCATAGTTAGTGCCATCAAATAATGGAGGTATAATAAGAGATTGACCTCTATCCAGGACAGCAGGGGTCAATGGATCACACACAAAGATTAAACCCTAATCAAAGTATGCTTACTCTGATACCACTTGACAGGCTACAAACGCGTTGACCCCTTGTGATAAATTAGATTGATTAATTACCCTAGTTATTAATTAATCAAATTAACATGCAATATCACGTGGCAGCACAAACAAATCACCAAAACTAAGTTATGCAGTGGAAAATAAAAGACACGGTGATTTGTTTACGAATAGGGAAAACCTGACGGCAAAAGCCCCACCGAGTGATTTAAGGTCACCACTCCCGAAACTCCACTATTATCACAACAAGCGGTTATAAGCGGTTATAAGCAAGCTTTCATGCGTACTTTCCAGTATGCATAGTTAGTGCCATCAAATAATGGAGGTATAATAAGAGATTGACCTCTATCCAGGACAGCAGGGGTCAATGGATCACACACAAAGATTAAACCCTAATCAGAGTATGCTTACTCTGATACCACTTGACAGGCTACAAACGCGTTGACCCCTTGTGATAAATTAGATTGATTAATTACCCTAGTTATTAACTAATCAAATTAACATGCAATATCACGTGGCAGCACAAACAAATCACCAAAACTAAGTTATGCAGTGGAAAATAAAAGACACGGTGATTTGTTTACGAATAGGGAAAACCTGACGGCAAAAACCCCACCTGGTGATTTAAGGTCACCACTCCCGAAACTCCACTATTATCACAACAAGCGGTTATAAGTAAGGAATCCCAAGTACCTTACCAACTTACAGTTGAACCCTTACCCCAATACCCAATTGGACTTGTTCTGTAATGACAGTTTCTCCTTTCAATGCATGGCTCCCAAGTACGTGACTAACCAGATGCGCGGATCCCAGTACGCAACTTCAAACACCAACTAGAGAGAGAGTTGTTGGCTATAAAGTTCTTCAAATCATCTGCACGATGAAGATCAAGAAGATGCTCGGTCACAAAACCCTACGATGCACAATACACAGCTATCTTCTTCACAAAGGATGAACTAGGGCATGAACTTTGTCTTTTTGATCACAAATTGCATGAACAAGGATTCCTCAATGCTTGTGCAACTTGCATCTCTTTTGACGGCCCTTAAAACAATCCTTTTATATGTCTATGTTTTGGAGAAAAGAAGTCCCAAAAACACATTCACAGATTGGACTTGAAACAGAACTGAAAATATGTTTTCTTTAATTCTCGACAGATAAAGGTGTCGAGGATCTATCGAGAAGCTGTCGAGGCTCGGGGTAAAACAGCTTCTTAAAGCTCGATAGATGCATGTGTCGAGCTAGGTGTCGAGCTTTAGTAACTTGCACTTCCTTGCTTGTTTTTTGAACAGACTTGATGACTTCAACACTGAATCTTGAAACACTGTTTCTTGAAGTGTTAAATACATCCTAAATTTACCTAAATACAAGTAAAGTGCGTTTTGTCTAAGGATAAGCCAATTACATAAAATAGTGACATATGTTAACAAACTTGAACTACATATGTCCTAACAATAACAGAGATGATGCTTCTTCTATTTAGGCTTTCGAGAGTTAGCCTTCTTAGACCTAGGGTTTTTAGTTTCCTTCTTCTCAAGCTTAGGGGATGCTCCTAAGATGGACTTACCCTTGTCTAGGTTCTCACTAGCTTTAACATCATTGTTCTCAATTTTAATGTTATTAGCAAGAGGAACAAAAACAGTAGTACTAGTAGGAGTATTAGAGGAAGAGAATTCATACCCCAATCTTGTTCGATCAGAAGCAAATTTCAGATTGTTGAGCATCTCATCCAACTTCGCACTTGATGTCCTCTCCAATCGAGCTCTAATTTGAAACAATTCTGCTTCAAGCTTCTTGGTCTTCTCAGCTAGGAAATTGTTCTCGAATCTCAGTGCCTCAATAGTCTAATTTGCTTCATCAAACTTAGTGGAAAGCTCCTCACGGTCAAGTTCCACATCACTGAGCTTCTTAGTGGCCAGCCTATAGAGTTTCTCATGCTTCTCAGAAAGCTTATACAATTTCTCATAAGCGGTATGGATATCATCTTGATCATCCATCGTTTCAAACTTAGCATCCACCAATTCATTTTCTTCATCTACATCTTCAATAATCCCTTTAGTAGGATTGACAATGGCAATGAAGGCATTCAAAATTCCTTCATCATCATTGTCAAAATCATCCTCGGGCTCAGTGTCGCTCAAGGTAGCAGCAAGTGCCTTGCTCTTCCCAATGCTCTTGAGATATGTGGGACACTCTTGTTTCATATGACCGAAGCCTTGACACTCGAAGCACTTAGGTCCAGCGGGAACAGTGTACTGACCGCCATCTCTAGTATCCTTCTTCCCTTTATCTAGGCTCTTGAACTGAAAAAAAACTAGATTGCCTACGGTCCTTATCGAAGCCTTTTCCATTGGCATTTTTCATGAATTTTTTGAATTGCCTGGTGATGTAGGACTTCATCTTAGAATCTCCATCTTCTAAAGACTCATCTGTCTCACTGCTCTTCGCCTTCAGTGCCATGCTCTTGCCTCTACTTGACTTGCCGATTCTTGTCAACCCTAGCTCGTAGGTTTGCAGATTACCAACCAGCTCAGTCAGAGGAATCTTGTCAATATCCTTTGATTCCTCTATCTCTGTGATCTTGGCATGGAATCTCTCGGGTAGAGATCTGAGCACTTTTCTTACGATCTTAGGTTTAGGAATGGTTTCCTCAAGATTGATAGCTAAGTTCACTATGTCTTTAAGTTTGGCATAGAACTCATCGAATGACTCATCCTCCTCCATCTTAATTTCTTCGAAGCTTGTAGTGAGCCTCTGTAGTTTCGAATCCTTGACAGCCTTTGTTCCCTTATAGGTTGTCTGGAGAATGGTCTATGCTTCCTTAGTAGTTTCAGTGGAGGAAATCTTCTTGAACTCCTCATTAGTGACCGCACTGAATAGGGCATTCAATGCTCTGCTGTTGAAATTAGCCGCCTTGATCTTGGCATCATCCCAATCGGTCGGTGCTTCCGTAAGCTTGGTCTAGCCTATCTCCATAGCTTGCCACACCTTCTCATCTAGTGACTGCAAGAAAGCTCTTATGCGTACTTTCCAGTATGCATAATTAGTACCACTAAACAGTGGAGGTATAATAAGAGAATGACCTCTATCCATGACAATCAAGGGTCAATGGATCACACACAAGGATTAAACATCCTGAACTGTATGAAGATATCGATATTAAATCCCCTGAAGGAGTCATACTATATGGGGAGCCTGGCACAGGAAAAACCTTGCTTGCCAAGGTTCATAATTATTAGGCAGAAATCACATTTTCGTCCCTACATATTTAGGCAATTCTCACTTTGGTTCCTAGATTTTATTTTTACCACTTTTAGTCCTTATCCTGAAAAACGCTTCCCGTTTTGGTCCTTACCGTTACATCAAAGACAGAAAATGCACACGTGGCAAACGGCAGAATTAAAAAAATATTAAAAATATTTTATTTTATTTTAAAATAAAATAAAATTTTAGTTATAATTTAATTGTTTAAATAATAATAGTTCTTCATGTTCTTCCCCAAGAGCATGGTTGCCTAGAAAATAAGAAACTCAAGATTTTCTTCTCTTTTATTTCATTTACTTAGCATCCAAACAAGCAAAAACATATACAAAACCATGATCAAAAGGAAAATGTAGTCCATTTTCCACATTTTACAAATTCTCAAATATAATAATAATAAAAAAAAACAACCACAAATCTCAATCTCTCTCCATTGTTCTGTGCTTCTTTTCTTTTCAATTTGAGGATTGGAATTTTGGAATCTCTCTTCAAATTCACAAAAAGGGTTTGGTCTCAGCAATGTCTTCTTCACAGTCATCACCAGGCTGCTACAACACGCTTCCCTCCACATCCACAACCACCGCCAACACCACTGCCACGCACTCCTTCTTTGCCACGCGTAGTCCATGGCGCGAGCTCGTCCAACCATTCTCCTCCTTCACGTGTCCTTACACACTAGGCGAAGCCACCGCCCGCGTTAAGCACAACCTCGATCTCAGCCTCCTCTTGCACCCGATCTCCATGATCATCTTCCTTGCCATCTTCATCACCTGATCTTTCCTCTACTTCCTTCACAACCGTCCACTCCTCCTCTTCCACATCACTGTCAACAATCGCATCGTCTTGGCCTTGCTCTCCATCATCACCATCGTTGCTCTAGCCCTCATCGATGTCTGGCTTAATGTCATCGTTTCACTAACTCTAGGTTGATAATAATACGTGGGACTACTTAACTCTGAATTTGTATTTAAATCTGGGTTGGGTTTTTTTTTTTTTTTTTTTTTGGAGAAACATCTGGGTTTGTATATGTTTTTGCTTGTTTGGATGCTAAGAAAATGTAGTAAAAGAGAAGAAAATCTTGAATTTCTTATTTTTTGGGTAACCATGTTCTTGGGGAAGAACATGAAGAACAATTATTATTTAGATAATTAAATTATAAATAAAATTTTATTTTATTTTAAAATAAAATAAAATATATTCAATATTTTTTTAATTCTGCCGTTTGCCACGTGTGCATTTTCCGTCTCTGATGTAACGATAGGAACCAAAACAGGAAGCATTTTTCAGGATAGGGACTAAAAGCGATAAAAATAAAATCTAGAAACCAAAGTGGGAATTGCTTAAAAATGTAAGGACGAAAATGTGATTTCCGCCTAATTGTTATATATTTTATGCTTTTGGTTGTTTTTAAATTTAAAGGGTAATCCTATGGAATTTTTAAAAAATTAATCATAGATATTTTAAATTTTGAATGATAAATGAGGTCCTTTTTGATAAATGAATGATTTGAAATATATTGATAAACAATTTTTGGTTGTGTTTTCTTTTGTTTACACACAAACAACAAGTTTTTTTTTCGAATGCTAATTGGAATGGAAGTTTTGTTACATAAACACTCTATAATGGCATATTGCACATTTTTAGGTGAAAGGTTTTGTCATGGTTTGCTGTGTGTATGATTGGTTTAGCCTTTTTATTACTCCATATTATTTTAATTTTAAAAGAAAATGTATGAAATTTTTAAAAAGTTACTATATATATATATATATATATACAATATACAATGTACAATTTCAAAAGAAACTATAATTTTTCATAAACTTACTTTTAAAGCAAAATAAATCAATAAAATTAAAAGTGTTTGCAATATGATTTAATGAACACGCAAGAGATCCAACATGAAATCAGAGAATATTACTCTTTAGCATTTAGTGTGATATGTCAGAGATACAATTAGGTTTTTCTAATATTATATAACGCATATGTTTTCTTTTCAAGTCTATCATTTTTTATTGTGATGATATTGGTGGGACATATATATGATTATAATGATGGAATTATACATGCTTGTATCGCATACAAAACATACGCAGCGAAAGAAATAACGGATCTAATTTATACATAAAAGTTAACATGCGCTATTTAAGTTTCAGAATATAAGAACAAGAGAGTTTACCTTGGAGCAGTAAATTTCAAAACTTGAAGATGAGAAGCACTTGGGAATACTTTCAATCTTCACTCCAATTCCACTAACACCCAAGATGTGTGGCCTCTCAATCAGTTTCAAAAGGAGAATGTCAAAAAGTGTCTAACACTTTTTTACACCACTTCACAAGAGTGTTCCTTCAAACTCTCTCTATGAATTCTCTCCAGATTCACACTTGAAAAATTCTGTGTGTTTCTCCCTTTGTATCTAACTGATTATCTAATTGGGCTGGCCTTTTGGGCCTTTCCAATTGGGCTTAAGTGTGTGGCTTGGAGTGGGACCAAAAGGGACCAATAAGACACTAGCTCCAATTGGCCTTGGGCTTTTCTGTCAACTCTTGACAAGTCCAAAGTTACCATTAACTATATTTAATACCACTATATAAATATAGTTGCACTCTAGGCCTTATTTATAAATTATATCCCAAGACTTTATTATACATGCCACCCCTTCATAAAATATTCATAGTAATACAAAGTCATGAAAATAGACTGCCACTTTGTTTATTACTACATCTTAATTCCTTGAGTACCCAGTTTAATTTTTTAAGTTATTTATCATATATTTATGAAATCTAATTCCATAAATATGTACTTTAGTAACTCCTTACTAAAGTGGTTAGGCCCAACTCTCTGAAAAACAAACCCATTAAACTTATCTCAAGGGAATATTTTGTATCTCCGTTAAGAGACTATGAATTCCATCTTGAGAATATATGTTCCATCAACACTAAATGTGGCTGCCCAACATACTGAGATTTTGACCGTTACTATAGATTTCATTCCTGATATATTAAAGCAACCTACACTTTATAATCAGGTCCATTATCCTCTTAGGATTAAGAGTTCATGCAAATATAAGTCGTGAGTTTATTATTCAATTGACAGTCGTTAGGAGAATAATAAATCTCACACCGGTCTAGTTCAATATGTCTTAACTCTTAAAACATATCAACATATCAACTAGAAATCTCCATTTCCATGATCAAGACAAATCATCTTAGTTGATATGTTATAGTCTTTGCAGATGAAATGCCCAATTTCATCACTGACTACGAACTATAATTCTGAGTTTGCAAAGAACTTGTGATTTATATCTTTTGTGACTAAATCACATAAATCACATACTATGCATCTCATGGACTATATGATAATGTCTCAATATTCATGTTACAATTATTTTCAAACAATAATAAAACAACTTTATTAACTACAACATTAAGTCATACATAATAAAATACATAGCATCATACAATAGAATTTAAGGACACATATCCCAACAATCTCCCACTTGGCCTAAAGACTATTGTGCACTAATCTAACTCCCACCTCCTCCAAATGTGACTCGAAAGTCCTTTGAGGCAAGGCTTTGGTGAAGGGATCCGCTAGATTCTTTGCACCATCAATCTTTGCTACAATCACATCTCCACGAGCAACATTGTCTCGAATGATGTGGTACTTTCTTTCTATGTGTTTTCCTTTCTTATGATTCCTTGGATCTTTGGATTGTGTAACTGCTCCACTATTATCACAAAACAATGTAATAGGAACTTGCTTAATCCTTACAACACCAAGATCAGAAAGGAATTTCTTGAGCCAAACAGCCTCCTTTGCTGCCTCACAACTAGCAACATATTCGGCTTCCATGGTGGAGTCCACAATACAAGATTGCTTAACACTCCTCCAACTTATGGCTCCACCTCCCAAGTTGAAGACACAACCCGACGTGGATTTTCTAAAATCTAGATCCGATTGAAAATCGGAATCTGTATAGCCAAAGGGAATCAAATCCTCACAATGGTAAACAAGCATATAATTTCTCGTTCTCCGTAGATACTTGAGAATATGCTTTACAGCTTGCCAATGTTTAGGTCCTAGATTTGATTGATATCGGCTGACCATGCCAACTGAATAACAAATATCTGGCCTAGTACAAAGCATGGCATACATGAGACTTCCTACAGTGGAAGTATAAGGAACTTGTCTCATGATATTTTCTTCCTCTTGAGTCTTAGGCCTTTGGTCATCAGACAGAGGAACCTCATGTCTAAAAGGAAGTAATCCTTTCTTGGAGTTTTGCATGCTAAACCGTTCTAGAACCTTATTTATGTATCTAGCTTGTGACAAACCTAACATCCTATTCTTTTGATCTCACCAACGCTTGATCCCTAGAATATAGTTAGCTTTACCCAAGTCTTTCATATCAAATTGGCTTGACAACCAAACTTTAATCGTTGACATTACTCCTACATCATTTCCAATGAGTAGAATGTCATCAACATAAAGCACTAGGAACATTACTACTTTGTCTTGATGTCTCTTGTGCACACATGGTTCATCAAGATTTTGCTCAAAACCAAATGATTTGATTGACTGATCAAATCTGATGTTCCATGATTTAGATGCTTGCTTAAGTCCATAAATGGACCTTTTCAACTTGCATACCATATGCTCTTGGTTCTTTGCTATGAAACCTTCTGATTGCAGCATGTAGATTTCTTCTTTAAGATTGCCATTAAGAAATGCAGTCTTGACATCTATTTGCCAAATCTCATAATCATAATGAGTAGCAATGGATAAGAGAATTCTGGTAGATTTAAGCATGGCTACTGGTGAAAAGGTTTCATCATAATCGATGCCTTCTTTTTGTGTATACCCTTTAGCCACTAGCCTTGCTTTAAAGGTTTCAACCTTTCCATCTATCCCTTTCTTCCTCTTGTAAACTCATTTGCAACCAACAGGTTTAATGCCGTTAGGGGCCTCTACAAGTCTCCAAACTTGATTGGAATACATGGAATCTAGTTCAAATTTCATAGCTTGGACCCAATGATGTGCATCTATATCATTTATTGCCTCCTCATAAGTGTAAGGATCCGATTCAGCCTCTTCTGAGATAGCCTTATAAGTTCTCCTAAACCTATAAATCTCACAAGAGGCCGAACAATTCTCCCACTACGACGAGGCAATTGTGTACTAGACATTTCATAAGTAGTATCATGTGGTGTATCTAACACAACCACTTTTTCCTTAGTTTTATCCAATGGTTGTTGATTTACAGACTCATTCATTTTAGCCAATACAACTCTACTTCTAAGAGTAAAATTATTCATATAGTCATTTTTCAAAAATTTAGCATTTGTACTAACAAAAACTTTGTTATCATTTCGACTATAGAATAAATAACCCCTAGTTTCTTTTGGATAACCCACAAGCAAACACACTTCCGATTTTGGTTCCAACTTATCAGGCTTCCCCTTTAGCACATGTGCTGGACAACCCCAAATGTGGAGATACCTCATACTAGGCTTACGCCCACTCCACAATTCCATGGGTGTTTTGGGGACAGATTTTGATGGAACTAAATTCAAAAGATGTATTGCTGTATCTAAGGCATATCCCCAAAAAGAAATTGGTAAAGTTGAATAACTCATCATAAACCTAACCATTTCTAAAAGAGCCCTATTCCTTCTCTCCGCTACACCATTTTGTTGAGGTGTTCCAGGTGCAGTCAATTGGGATATAATCCCATTTTGAATTAGGTAATCCTTGAAAATCCCAAGAAGGTATTCGCCACCTCGATCAGATCGAATGGCCTTTATGCATTTGCCTAATTGATTCTCAACTTCAGCCCTAAACTCTTTGAACTTTTCAAAGGCTTCGGACTTCCGTCTCATTAGGTACACATAACCATATCTTGAGTAATCATCCTTTTGCTTGGGTTGACATAGGACCACATACATCTGTATGAACTAATTCAAGCAACTCTTGAGCTCTTCTACCTTTTACATTAAAAGGTCGCTTGGTCATTTTACCTTCCAAACAAGATTCACAAACTAGAAATTCGTCAAAGTCCATGGGCTCTAAGAGTCCATCTTTGATCAGTCTTTGAATTCTGTTTGAATTAATATGACCTAAACGCAAATGCCAAAGATATGCTTCATTAGAAGGAAACTTTCTCTTTAATGATTTTACATGTGAGTTACTATCTAATTCAGAATTATGTAATTCATGCTTAACAGGAGTTAAAATATAAAGACCATCCATAATATTACCAGAACAGATAAACATTTTATCCTTCTTTATTACAACATTATCTTTTAGGATAACACAATATCCTTGTTTACCCAAATAAGTTGTAGAAATTAAATTCCTACGTATATTAGGTACAAATAGACAGTCTTGCAATATTAAAACCCTAGACTCAAAGCATAAATTAACAACACCAACAGCTACAACCGGAATTCTGCTCCCATCAGCCAAAGTAAGAAACAATTCTCCTTCACTCAATTTTTTGGTCTCCTGAAACCCCTACAAAGAATTGCAAATATGATTAGTACAACCTGAATCCACACACCAGGAATTCGTGGGATTCTGTACCAAACATATTTCAAGAAGAAATGAAGTTTTCATACCCTTGTTCTTAGCAGCTTTAAACTTTGGACAATTCCTCTTCCAATGTCCTTTCTCACCATAATAGAAACACTTGCCTTTGAGCTTCTTTCCTTTGTCGGCAACCCCTAAGGCAATTTGCTTACCCTCTTGCTTAGTGAAATCCTTCTTCTTCTTCTTCTTACCCTTGCCTTTCGACTTAGGTTGAGAAGTAGAAGCTTCACCAACATTAGCTTCAACATTAGAAGTACCAAGGATGCCTTCCGCCGCAACTAACTCATTCATTAATTCAGAAAAAGAATAAACCTTTTTGTTCATATTATAATTCAGTTTGAATTCCTTGAATGATTCCAGTAGTGACTGGAGTATCATATCCACTTGGGATTCTCCATCAATGTCGGCACCTAAAACTTCCAATGTATTCAGATTAGAGATCATTGTAAGACAATGTTCTCTTACTAAACTACCTTCAGCCATCTTGGTATTATAAATTTGCCTCATGGTTTCTTGTCTTGTAGAACGGCCTTGCTCACCAAACATCTCTTTCAGACTTAGCATAATGTCCAAAGCTAGTTCTACATCCTGCATTTGATGCTGTAGAACATTTGAGATGGACGCTAGGATATAACACTTGGCCATTTCATTAGATTTCTGCCAACGATCATATCATTGTTTTTCCTCAAGAGGAGCATCTAATGAAGGAAAGCTATGTTGGGAAATTTAGACCCCGGTTGATAGAATTAACAAGTTTTAAACTCAGGTTGTTAATTAGATTTATTATGCATAAAACTTGTTAAAACAAAAAAACATCAATATCATGTCAAAACTAAGTGCAACAGAAAAATAAATAAGACAAGATATGATGACCCAGGAAAACCAATGAAACCAACCAGTTTCACAGTAAAACACCTGGGGAAAAACCTTACCGAAAAGAAATTCACTATAGTAAAGAGAAGTTTCAGATCTAGTACAAAACCTTCATTCCTAGACTCTACAATCCTCATAGATGAACTCACAGTAGAAGCCTTCTACCGCTTCAGAACCTCTGAACTCTTCAATATATGAATGCCACCCTTTGATGCATGAATCCCAATACGTGACTAACTCCTTTGCACGAATCCCAGTACGTGACTCACTCACCAACTTGAGGAAGAAGAATGTTGGCTGTAAAGTTCTTCACTTCATCAACAATAAAGATCAAGAAGCACTTGATTACAAAACCCTAAGGCGCAAAGACGCAGTAGCTTCTTTCAGAGAGAATAAGGCCTAGGTCACCTTTTGCATTTGTTCTCCTTATATTCTCTTATGTGACGGCCTCTAAAATAAGCCTTATATATGTCTAGGGTTGTGAGTAAAAAAACCCTATACAAATACAAAAGCCTGGCCCAAAAATCAGATCTGAAAATTCTGATTTTCGTAACCTCGATAGATACCTCGATCGATCGGGCAACTGTTGAGCCTCATTAAACCTCGATAGATAGATAGGTATCTGTCGAGCAGCTATCCGCAGGTGTCCAGCAGGTGTCCAGCAAGTGTCCAGCTTTAGTACACACTTTTTCTTCACTTGTTTCTTGGTCCAATCTTCATGGCTTTAATATTAGACTTGAACAAATGTTCTTTGAAGTATTAAACACATCCTAGATCTACCCAAATACAAGTAAAGTATGTTTTGTCAAAGGATTAGCCAACTACATAAAATATGTCCTTAGCAGTCTCCCCCTTTGGCAATCCGTGACAAAACCACAACAAACAAATGAACATATGAGAGAGTCATAAATCACTCAACTCATACTCATTTGTTAAATACAATAAAATCTACCCTAACACAAACTCTTGAAAAACTTTGCAAGAAGAGAGTTCATGGCATGGAAAACTTTGACAACCTGTATTTTTAAAACACTTTAAACAAAACTTATCAAGGCATCTTTGTGTGAAGCAGAAATAATAGATTGCATACAAATAAAGAAACATGTGTATAAAGATAGAAAAGAAACAACACATATAGAGATAGGTGAAGAAAACATACATCATTATATATATACTACTTAATAAATACCATATTGTATGTTAAAATGGTTACAAGACCTAGGTACATGAACAAGAAGCTAAAAGTAGCTCCTATAACAACAAGGAGGTAATCACTCCCCCTAACAAGATGAAACACATCTCCCCCTTACAAGGGCATGTATTTCTTTTCCTAACTTGTAGAATCTTAAAAAAAGAAACCACAAATTCTCCAATTTCTCCCCCTTTTTGTCACGATTGTCAGAGAGTATAGGAAGCTATAAAGTTTTACTCGAGAAACATAAAGATGATCAAAGGGGCACAAAGAATCCTTAAAAATGTATGAATGTAAAGAAATAAGATACTATGGATGACAAGATAAGAGAAACATGCAAAACAAAGAAAGATGGAATGCATGCAAGGATATCTCGATCGATCTAGAGGTGTCGAGAAGCTATCGAGACAACCTCGATGGATCGAGAAGGTGTCAAGGATCTATCGAGTAGACAGAAACTTCCTCGATCGATCCACCAGGTGTCGAGAATGTGTCGAGGCTGCGTTTAGAAAAAGTCTAAGAAGCTCGACAGACAGCTAGGTGTCGAGATGTGTCGAGGAGGTGTTGAGATGCCTTTAAAAACAGTTTTTCAAAAGAGGAAAAACACAAACATGACTGCAATCATGCATGCAACTCAACCAAAGATCCAAGCAACACATTAAGCTCTCAAAATCATCTCTCAATCAGTAAAATTAAGCACATGATTCCCAAAACAAGCACACACACACTAAACAAGTCTAACCAATTTTATATTTCAAAAACAAGTTAAGACAGTTTAGTGAGCATATATTAACGCATGTAAACCTTGTGATGGCCAAATCACATTGTACCTGCACATGTATCAAGAATAGCAAAGAATATTGCGTGTTGTGTGTGAAAACATCGCAAGATTGTATAAGTGTCTCAATGTTATGTCGATTTGAGATATGAGAAAATCACTTTAACTCACACACAATCATAACTGTTTGATGGGGACTATTACCTTCAAGGTACATCCTATAACTCCCGCATCTCCTAGGAAACACGCTTGAAACCATATTTTAAAGCATTTTTTTAATCTTTTTGCTTTTTTATTTCTTTGCATATTTTCTTTTATTAAGCATATCATGCATGGGCACACAAGAGAAAGAAAAGAAATACCTAATTATGTTAAGTTTTTGACATTGCACTTTTGCTATGCCAAAGCATACAAATGTCATATCATGATTGGTGAGAAACAGTGGTGAGATGGTTATTTATGTCTTTCTCTTAAGATTTTCTAGTCCTACCCGTCAAAAAGAGTGATACAAGTGTTAAGTAGAAGAGATCACTTAACCTTACTCATCACAAACAAAGAGCTACAAAGAGTGATACGAGTGTTGTGCAGAAAAATGCTCATCTAAGCTACAAGTGATACAAAGTTTAGAAAACGCTGTTTCAATGGCCATTTTAAGGTTCACAAGAACCAATGTACACAAACACACTATTTTTGTAGTTTTCTAATTTTTTTTTATTTATTTTGAAAACAAAACAAAATAAAAACTAACCAACCAAACAAAAATAGACAAACAATCATGAAAGCATGAAAGAAAAATGCAAATGCATGAAGGCATGATAGAAGAATGCAGATGCATGAAAGCATGATTTCAAAAGCAGAAAAGAAATCAAGCAAAGAGAGTCCTACTTTAGATAGAAAGAATAAAAGCAGAGGACAAAGAGAAAAGACAATTAAGTCTTAGGCTCCTTTCTCACCTACACAGCACGAGTCTTTGGCCGTGAAGATGAAAAGACGCGTGGCCTAGTATGCTTACTAAAGGACATAGAAGAATTAGAATTCTTCTGAAATTGAGTTAAAAAGCTCAAGACTTTTAATAACTCACCAAGAAATCCCACGACAACGGGGGTTAAGGATCATACTCAAGAAATTAATCCAATCAGAGTGTACCCGCTTTGATACCACTTGTTGGGAAATTTAGACCCCAGTTGATAGAATTAACAAGTTTTAAACCCAAGTTGTTAATTAGATTTATTATGCATAAAACTTGTTAAAACAAACAAACATCAATATCATGTCAAAACTAAGTGCAGCGGAAAAATAAATAAGACAAGATATGATGACCTAGGAAAACCAATGAAACCAACCAGTTTCACAGTAAAAAACCTGGGGAAAAACCTTCCCGAAAAGCAATTCACTATAGTAAAGAGAAGTTTCAGATCTAGTACAAAACCTTTGTCCCTAGACTCTACAATCCCCGTAGATGAACTCACAGTAGAAACCTTCTACCGCTTCAGAACCTCTGAACTCTTCAATATATGAACGCCACCCTTTGATGCACGAATCCCAATACGTGACTAACTCCTGTGTTCCCAGCTAGGATGAAGCACCTTAAGATTGGTTTTTATTTTGTTAAGGAAAGAATTGTCAATGGTTGCATTGTATATGTTTTGTATCCCACAAAGGACTCGTTAGCCCATATTTTCAGCGAAAATGGGCAAATGCCCATTTCGGGCCAAAAAAAAAGGGCAAATGTCTCCTTTTCTAAACTAATTAGGAAAATGCCCCTCTTTTGAAACTTAATTTTCTCAAAATCGAGTTTCAAAAAAAAAAATTCTAGAGCTCTATAGCGATGTTTTAAGGAACCTATAGTAACGTTTTAAGGACCTATAATGGCGTTTTGTAACTCGAACTCCATAAACTTGAGTTCCATGCAAGTTTTATTTTTTATTTTTTATTTATTTTTTATTTTTTATTTTATTTATTTATTTATTTTTACCTATAACTCAAGTTCATGGAGCTCGAGTTACAAAACGCCACAATAGGTCCTTAAAAACATCACTATATGCTCTTTAAAACGTCGCTATAAGGCTTAACTCGATTTTGAGAAAATCTTGTTTCAAAAGAGGGGCACTTCCCTAATTAATTTAGGAAAGGGGGCATAATGCTGTTTTTTGCGCGAAAAGGACATTTGCCCATTTCGGCCCCATATTTTCATCAAGGAACTTCCTGTTGCCAAATTCTAGATGATCAAATTCAACCTAAACCTTATTTCAAATTGTACTTAGTTATTAAGCAAAAAAAAAAAAAATGCGCGCTAATTATTGCAAGCGAATTGTATACATATTTGCATGTATTGAAAACATTTGTGTAATTATATGTGTCATTCCTTAATACAGTTTGTATTTATGCCATTCTTCATATAGTTGCTATAAATACATAGTTCCACACCCATCGTATGTGGGGCTGACAGAGTGAAATTTTTTTTAGTCATTCTTTGCCTATTGATACTAAAGAGTATAAGTTTTCTTATGCATAAGATCCCAAATACCTTTTTCATACAACATTTTAGAATGTTTAAGTAAATCATCTTTATACCATGTATTAAAAGCCAAATATATTAACTTCAAATACTAATAAGTTGGGATAGTTTTAACTGATTTTGGTTTCCCAAGTAACACCATTTGTAAGTACCTTATAGAATCAAAGGACATACCAAACCAATGTCACATAATCACATCTCAAAAAAAGAAACAGAAAAAGAAAAGAAACAAAAAAACAAAAGAAAACTTGAGCAATAACACAGATTATAATATTAGACACCCCTGCTTATGTTTCCATGTAGTGCCAATTTGATTTTGTTAACCTTGGTCACAACGTCCTTAATGTCTGGTCTTCCATCTGGTGATTCTTCAGAACATCTTAAGCCTAATTCTAAGATAGATAAAAGAACAGTTTGCATACCAGTTACATGTCTTCCATCTTCAATCCTGAGTAAACCATTATCCACAACTTCCATTCTATCTGGAAGTGATGCAATCCATTGCCTCATAGCTAGTTCTCCAACAAACATTTCATCAGTGGGTTTCTTTCTTGTGATGATCTCCAACAATATTATTCCATAGCTATAAATGTCACCTTTGGTTGACACTCTCCCTTCTGAGCCATACTCTGCCAAGTTCACATTTGTCAAGATGTTGATAAGTTAGTGGTCCACATGCTTGCCAACAGGAGAAAGAATAAGTTTATAAAAATAACCACTCACACATTCATGCAAGTTTTTTATTTTATTTTTAAATCTTGTTTACTATATCCATCCATTATCAGTATATTGATGTATATATGTAGATTTGATTTATTGAAAAAAAAATTATGATATGATCAAGATATGTCCATTTGCTATTATCTTGATTCTAATAAAAATAAAAATACATTTGATATTATGCTCTTAGGGATTACCTTTGTTATAGGAGTATATATATATATATATATATATATATATAATTTTTTGCTTCAATTACCCAAGATAAATCTGAACACATTTACATCTCCTTGGGAGGTGGTTTAGTGGTAGGAATCCAAATGATCCATCACACACAAGAGTCTTGGAATAGTGGGTTCGACTAGTGGCAAGTCTCATTTGTTTCTAGGTGGTTTCATGCCATAATGCAAATACTAGGTTTAAGTGGTGTAAAAATAACAACCATACTTGCAATTTTTTTTATTTTTTTTTCTTTTTTAATTCTATAAAATATAAACACATCTTCGAGTATCTACCTATCCATTTGTGTCTTCATTTCCAATAAATATAGGAACACAATATTTTTTACAACTTTTATTTTAAGTATTGACATCACCAGATCTACCATGACCACTATATTGTTTAGTGTCAATGGCTATAAAGTTGGCTCTAATTAATATGTGGCGTAAGGCAAGCTAAACATTACCGTAGTTCTATTAACAAGTCCATTATTGAAACTCACACTAAATTTATTTTATTGAACAAATTCATATTTGATTAGTGAGCATGGCTTATATAACAAATGGCCTTAATACAAATTATTTATTTATTTTCTTAAAATAATAATTTTGTAGAATAAATTTTCTCCAGCAACCCTTACATAAGAGAGACTCACAAGTAATTAAGTAATTATCTATTGAACCAATCACACTATAGTTTAAAGTGTATGTTCATATGTATCTAACGCAATCACAAAACTGAGCTATGAACTACCAAACAATATGTTAATATTTAAAATTGTATCTATTAAAGCTATGCACAAAATTAGCCTAGTAATTAAATAGATAGACAACGTTGAATTCATGTACCTGGTGCGATGTAGCCAAGTGTACCGAGAGTTTTGGTTTGCGTTGCGCCCTTGTTTAGGGCTAAAATTTTTGCAATGCCAAAGTCACTAACATGTGCAACCATGTCCTCATCCAAAAGAATATTAGACGGCTTCAAATCACAATGCACCACAGCTTCTGATTGACCATTGTGGAGATATTCCAACGCTAATGCAACATCAACCATAATGCTCACTCTTTGGACAAGATTCAACCAATTATTATGAGAGTATAACCACTTTTCAAGGGTAGCATTTGACATGTATTGAAGCACCAAAGCTCTAAACTCAAGGTTGGAGCATGTACTAATGACTTTGACAAGATTCCTATGTCGGATTGCCCTTAACACCTTGCATTCGGTATCAAAACTTTTGAAAGCACCCTCCAGTTGCAAGTTTAGAACTTTGACAGCAATGATAGTCCCATCAGATAGTATTCCTTTGTACACAGAACCAAAACCTCCTGTTCCAAGCAAGTTGCTCTCACAAAAGTTGTTTGTTCCACGAGAAAGCTCTTGATATGATATCATTCTATGATCCACTATAGGCAATGTGATAGGCAAACCTGGAATTTGCATGTTACATTGTGGATGTCTTCTTCGCATTATGACCAGTGCTGCAAAGATTATAATTGATGCAATGGCAGGAACAATATATTTGAGCAAAACTTGTTTCACCCTTGATCCAAGAGAAGTTGTACTTGTACAAGGTGGAACTCCAAAAATTGGATTCCCACAAAGTGCTTCATTACCTAAAAATGATTTTGCAGTGAAGTTTGCAAAAGGTCCAGTGGATGGAATCTCTCCCGATAGCTTGTTGAAGGACAAATTCAAATACTTGAGATATGGTAGTGTCTCAAGAGAGTTTGGAATAGCACCGGAGAGATTATTGTTTGAGAGATCCAGTTGATCCATTCCCCTCAATTGTCCAAAAGATTGTGGAATGTTTCCTTGGAATGAGTTCTTTGACATGTTTAGATAACTTAGGCTCTCAAAAGCACCAATGATGCTAGGAATATTTCCAGTAATTTGGTTACAAGATAAGTCCATGACTACAATAGCGGGCAACTTTGTCATGCTCGGAGACAAACTTCCACTGAGGAAATTCGATGATAAATCCAAGAATAACAGGTTTTGAAGACTCCACAAATTCAATGGGATCGATGATGTCAATGCATTATAACTCATGTTGAATTTTTGCAAAACACTGAGGTTTCCAATGCAATTCGGGATAGATCTTGAGAGACTATTCATAGAGATCGACAATTCTCCCAGGTTCTTTAGTTGACAAAGTTGTTCTGGAATCGATCCTTCAATCAAGTTGTCATCAAGAAACAATCTTTGCAATCTCTCCAATCCCCCCAATGTGGACGGTATGTTTCCGGTCAAACTGTTACCCGACAAATCAAGTAAGTACAAGTTTTTCAAGGAACCAATTCCCATTGGAATTTGATCCTTTATTTGGCTTTTACTTGCAACAAAGACTTTAAGCGAAAGTGAAAATTTTCCAATAGCATCCAAAATTGTAATATTCAAGGGATTTCTGGATAAATATAGCTCCTCCAAAAATCTGCAATTAGTTAAAGATAAAAGGAAACTGTGCCCTTGATGTCCAGGCTCCGCTGTCAGCTGATTTGCACTTAGATCAAGCCATTTTAGATTTTTTAA
Source organism: Castanopsis chinensis (assembly GCA_032878915.1). Taxonomy (NCBI): domain Eukaryota; kingdom Viridiplantae; phylum Streptophyta; class Magnoliopsida; order Fagales; family Fagaceae; genus Castanopsis; species Castanopsis chinensis. Next base: position 145,972 of record JAVQMG010000039.1, read on the forward strand.
GTTCCCAAGATTTCTGGGTATATGTCCAAAGAGAAAGTTATCATCCAAAGCTACCTTGAAGAGGCTGGAAAAATTTGAAAGATATGATGGAATATGACCACTAATTTTGTTCAAATCAAGTGCTAGAATTTTAAGATTAAGGCAAGATATCCAAGTATCTAATGGAAGATTTCCAGACAAGGAATTTGCAGCCAAGTAGAGCTCTTGTAGAGAGGTAATGTTGAAAATATTTTGGGGTATTGACCCAGTGAGATCATTCCCATGAAGTCCCAAAATTTTCAGATTTTGGAGACGCCATAAATCACTTGGAATGCCTCCTTTCACGTTGTTTCCTTCGATGGCAAACTGTTGTAACATCGACAAGTTGCTTATGATAGGAGGTATATTTCCAGTTAAGTTGTTACCTCCAAGATACAGCACTTCAAGCTTTTCTAAACTCCCAAAATCTTTTGAAATACTTCCATCAAACTTATTGTATGACAGAGATAAGACAGAAAGCTCTGCACAGTTATTAAACTGTGAGGTGAGCTTACCGTTGAATTCATTTTTGGAAATATACATTCCTTGAATATTAGGACATTGGGTGCAAAGATTCATTGGAAGGGCTCCTGAGAAGTGATTATGTTTAAGACCAAGAGTCGATAGAAAAGTGAAGTTAAAGATGACAAGAGGAAATGGACCAGTAAGGCTATTGAATTGCAAACTCAAGATCTCTACTGATGACATATTGCTGAGTGACAATGGAATTGTACCACTTAGACTGTTTCCACTAAGATATAAATGTCGAAGTTTGGGTAACATGCCTAATTCTTTAGGTATGCCACCACTAAAATTGTTGTAATCAAGATATAAATATTCAAGCTTCTGGCAAATATGTATAGTTGGAGGGATACTACCTTCCAATAGGTTGTTTGACAAGTGAAGTTTCCTCAAGCGGTGTAGATGACTAACCTCATGTGGCAGAAAACCACTGAAGCTGTTGTTTTCAAGATCAAGTGAGACTAGGAAGGAGAGGTTGGCAATATGAGGGGAAATGGTTCCATGGAGACCCACGTAGGAAAGGTTCAAGGCTGTGACCCTTTGTCTGCGTCGGCTGCAAGAGACCCCAAACCACTCACAGAAGTTTGTTGTTGTGGACCAGTTACCACCAGCAAAGACAGAATCGTTTGGGCTAATAGTGATTTGAGATTTGAAGGCAATGAGAGCTGATTGATCGGTAAAGTTGTTGGAAGATTGGGAGAACTGAAGTACGCATGGCTGCATTAACAGAAAAGCCAACAGGAAGAAAATGTATAACATTTCCATTAGCGTAATGTGCATGCACAAGAGAGACAGAGAAGGCTCTTTGGAATAGGATAGTCTTGCCGTTTCATTGGTACAGCTTATTAATACAAAGTCATTTCAAATGTATCATATTCATGGGTATGGAACCTGGTTATTCAACCCTATGTGTGAACACAATCTACATGGTCATGAATTTGAATATGTCTACTAATTGTTGGAGTATTAAAATTTAATTTTTGTTTTTTATACAAAATAGAATTCTACTCTAACTTAATCTAAGTGTACATGTGTGTAAAACTCCCTTTTGGAGGCTTGCACATTGGCCCTTACTCCCCACACTCTACAAATACTTATACTTGTGGAGTGACCATCGCACCATGGGTGTACAGTGTTAGAGTAATAAATTATTATAAAATCTATCTTTTATTCATTTGGTTTCATTTTAATTTTGGTTAAGATAACATTGTATTGTGATAAATTTTTTTATAATAGTAAACTCTTAATTTCTTAAGAGATGAGAAATTTAAATAATAAATTTGAAACTTATAAAGTTTAATTGTATATTAGGCAAATATAATACGTGTGAGTTAAAAAGCGTTGTGAAAATATGTATTTCAGTATTTAAATACTGAAAACTGTTGTTTAAACGTAGCAAACACCTTCTAATTTTGAAGATACAAAATTTTTCACCATTTTTTTAATTATGGAATAAGTTGCCTTTGGATTTATTGTTAAGTTTTTCCCTGCGAAATAACAAGCCAATCTCACTTGGAAGATTTTCTGTTTTTCTTTTTTCTTTTTAGTCAGTAAGTTAAATTACACAAGAGGCAATTTCAAATTTGAAAGTCTATAGACTTTTTTTATTTTTGGATATGGAAAGTCTATAGACTTGTGGGTCCCAAAATTCCACTCCTGTCAACGTAAACGAAAAAAAAAAAAACATTTATGGTTTGCATTCAAGGAATGAATGATGCCAAGAAAATGGAGAAACAGAGAGCTATCAATTAACACTAGACAAGGCTTGTACCGTACATGACAAAAAATAAAAGGCCAAGTTTTTGTGAAAGAGACAAAAACGAACAGCTGTTTTCACTTTTTCTCAGTATCGGTGAACCTCTGTTTTTCTATTAGGATAGATCTACATGGGAAGGTAATCAACCTACGATTTTATTAGAATATCATTTTCAACTTTATAATAAAACCTATTTTTTAATAATGATCTATTTATTAATTAATTATTTTAGAACAATTTTCTGACTACTGTTGTGCTTCTTTTTTTTTTTTTATTAAAAAGTTTTTAAAAGCATTTCCTAAAAATGGGTATTTTTTAATTAATTATTTTAAAAAAAATTTCATACTACTATTATGTTTTTTTTTTTAATAAAAAGATTTTAAAAGCATTTCTTAAATTTTTTTTTAAAAAAAACCAATTTTAAACAGAATACTTGTACCATTAACGACGAGGAATAAATGGCTAAGTAATTGCTTTCAGCTTAAAAAAGACAAAAACCACTTCGGATGCTTGACTATAGTCACGTTAAACTTTTTTTTTATTATAAGAAAACAATGATAATATAGATGTTTGTCGAGACAAATTCTTTACACAATTTGTTTTAAATGGGATACTTCCATGCAACAACATGACTAGGAGTAAATGCCAAAACAGAGAGCTAGCAATAGCAACAGTAGTGAAAAGAAATGACTTGTACAGTGCATGTCAAGGAAAAAATGGCCAATACTAATCAACAATAATAACAAAATAAAAAGCAAATATGAATATATTTCATATTATTAAAATAAATAAACAAAAATAACAAATTCATAGCTACTAAAATATTTACAAATTGATGGAGTAAGAATGTGATTAGTGTTACTTAAAAAACATATTGAATAAATGTTTGAAATTATTATTTTTGATTGGTGACATGTTAATTTGTAAGATATAAGTAGTAAAATTTGTAATATTTTTAGTATCATACAAGAATAAAATGTTATGAAAAGTATCGTAAATTAGTGTAAATAGTGATATAAAATTAAAAATTAAAAAAGAATAGTAAAATAGGTGCAAGTTGGACGTAGGACAAGGAAAAATCTTGGTTTGGTGTTTGTGAACCTTTTTTTTCCTTTCTTTTTCTTGAGAGTCACTTTCAACCAGGTAGAATTCATTTTTTTTTCTTTTTTTTTTCCTCCACGTTAGTAAGTACTTCAGAGTGCTGATGCTAGAAAATTTTAGGAGTCAGGGGGGGCAGGTGCCCCCCTCTGGCTCCGCCAGTGGCACCAGGTATGGGACGAGGATTAATTGAGCTCAGCAAACTTTTTGAACATTTATTATAAGATTGAATTTTGTTATAGGAAAATATTTATAGCTCTGCAGGAAATGGTTTTGTTGCGCTAATTGAAGTCAACAAATCCTACCGCCTAATGCGCTGCATATAAATTAATTGCAAGTACAATATTTACTTATAACTTCTTATGTTACATAGACAAAATTTGACCTCCTAATGCACTACAACAAGTCTGTCATTGCGCAATTAGTCGTCCCCTAATGCACGACCCAAGTCGGTGCTTTATTTTTAAAACGTGAAATGATGCCTCTATTAATGCACTGGAAGTTTAGTCAAGTCTCCTTCACCCCCAAATGCACGGTCAGTTAGTCCTTCTCCTGTTCTCAACTAATATACATTACAAGACCAAGAAAGTCCTCCCCCAAAATACACGGCCAATTAGTCATATGCCCCTAAAGGCCAATTTGTCAAGAAAACAATTGAGAGGACACCAAACATCATAATAACATATTATTGACAAACGACAAGTAGAGGGACGAATTAAAGCAATGGAAATGACCCATGAGTGCCAATCATGCTTGAGAAGGTGCCAGTTAGTCCTTCTCCACTAATATACATTACATGACCAAGAAAGTCCTCCCCCAAAATACACGGCCAACTAGTCATATGCCCCTGAAGGCCAATTTGTCAAGAAAACAATTGAGAGGACACCAAACATCATAAAATAACCTATTATTGACAAATGACAAATGATAAGTAGGGAGTCTACTCTAGCCAATCATGCTTGAGAAAATAAAATTTTTCTCAAAGTTGTGGTTTCATATTTTTGTTTTTGTGGTTTCATATTCAATAAACACTAAAATGAATCTCAAAGTTGATGCAAGAGCTAAACTTGCTTATGAAATTTTTTGAAGGTGTAAGTTATATTAGTAAAAACTAAAAAGCCTAATGACTTCAAAGTTTATGGTGAGCAACTCATAAACCCTTCCACTTATAAATGTTTTCAATCACACGGTTGTAGGGCTTAATGGTGATGTTGCTATGTCCATAGATGCAAGTGCACTGGATACGCATTTACGTAAAACTAAGCTTGCAGGTATTAATTCAATAATTGTACTTAGGCTTATAAAATATGTAGATTTTAAATTATATGTTTATATACAGATTTAGATATATAATTAGGTTTTTTTTTTTTTGAGAAATAATTACAACATACTGCTAATCTCGCAGCTCGAGCCCTTTCCTCCTTAGACCTCCAAGCACTTTGTGCATGGGAGGTGCATGGGAGGTGCCAATTCAGCTACAAGACATTTGGCTATAATTAGGTTTTTTATTGTTTAATTATAGTGGAATTTTTGTTTTCTACATTAAATTAACTCATTTGACACAAAAATTAAAAAAACTTAGATTAGATAGGAAATTAGACCTAACCTCTTTAGTAGGGAGTTCCTAAAGTATATATTTATGAAATTGGATTTCATAAATATATGATAAATAACTTAAAGGATTAAACCGGGTACTTAAGGATTAAGATGTAGTAATCCTCAAAGTGGCAGTCTATATTCATGACTTTGTATTAGTACGAATATTTTATGGATTTGGGCTATGTCGGCTCGCAATTCACTTGGCAAAAGCACTTTGATGATGGTCACTCCATTTGGGAAAGACTGGATCGTGGCTTGGCTAATAATGAATGGTTCTTGAAGTTTGTGGGCACGAAAATTCATCACGTCTCCTCTAATAATTCTGACCACTGCCCTTTATGGATCATTCTTGAAGGTCTTGAATTGCCGCAAGTCAAAAAACCCTTCAGGTTTGAAGAAATGTAGCTATCTGACTGAGGCTGCATAGATATTGTTGAAGCTGTATGGGCATCCCCAGAAGTGGCCGAACCTGATGTCAAAGTGGTTAGGAAAATAAAAAAAAAAATGTGGGAAGGAATTACATGAGTGAAACCGAACCCATTTTGGGAATGTACGTAGGGCACTAGAGAAGAAAAGAAAAATGTTAGCTAAAGCCAAAAAAGAAGCCATGAGGTCAGGAACAAATTTCAAGGTACAGGAACTCAAAATGGAGATAATTGATCTTGTTGATAAGGAGAATATAATGTGGTTCCAAAGATCAAAAATTTTGTGGGTAGCAAATGGTGATACAAATTCTAAATTTTTTCATTGTCGAGCCACTCAAAGGATGAGGAAAAATTCAATCTTAAAAATTAGGAATGATGTTGGCAATTGGAGTTCAAACAGTGAGGATGTAGCGGAAACCTTAACAGCTTACTTCCAAGCTTTGTTCACCTCAGCAAATCTACCTCATTGTGAAGCTGCCACCGACTCTATCAATAGGGTGATAACAGATGAAATGAATGATCAACTCTCCTTGGAGTTTCAGAATTGGGAAGTTCAGCAAGCTATAAAGCATATGGCAACCCTCAAGGCACTAGGCCCAGACGGTATGCCTCCTTTATTCTATCAGCACTATTGGAGTCTAATTGGTGAGGATGTTACACAATCAGTCCTTAATTTTCTGAATTCAGCTTCTTTACCTGAACATCTTAACCATACATTCATTATTGTCATTCCAAAGAAAAAAAACCCGAAGCATGCTTTCTGAATTTAGGCCTATTAGTCTTTGTAATGTTTTATATAAGATTTTTTCGAAAGTCTTAGCAAATAGGCTTAAGAGAATTTTACCAAAAATTACCACTGAACATCAAAGTGCTTTCACTAAAAGCCAGCTCATATCTGATAATATTTTGGTAGCCTTTGAGTCTCTACACAGCATGTAGAAGCATACAGGGAAGGATGGATTTATGGCAATCAAGCTTGACATGAGCAAGGCCTATGATAGGGTGGAATGGCCTTACCTTGAAGCAGTAATGAGAAAAATGGGGAAATCCATTAATGTGTGGCTTGATGCTTGGTTGTCACCCTTAGATCATCTAAGGATCTTATCACCATAGGTTGAAGGTTTTAAAGATATAATGGTGTTTGATCTCATTGACCCGGATTCAAAGAGGTGGGATGACAGTTTGTTGCATGGTCTGTTCAACCCTGACAAGGTAAGTTTGATAAAGAGCATTCTGACAGGCCACAGATGCGTTGACCCATTGTGATGATTTATGACTTCTCTCATATTTTCATTTGTTTGTTGTGGTTTTGTCATGGATTGCCAAAAGGGAAGATTGTTAGGACATATGTGGTTCAAGTTAGTTTGAACATATGTCATTATTTTATGTAATTGGCTTATCCTTTGACAAAACACACTTTACTTGTAATTGGGTAGAATTAGGATGTGTTTAACGCTTCAAGAAACTGTGTTTCAAGTGTTGAAGTCATCAAGTCTGTCCAAGAAACAAGCTGGAAAGTGCAAGTTATTAAAGCTCGACACCTAGTCTCGACACTTAGTCTCGACACATGTATCTATCGAGCTTTAAGAAGTTGTTTCAACCCCGAGGCTCGACAGCTCCTTAACAGCACCTCGACACCTCTAGCTGTCGAGATTTAAGGAAAACAGATTCTAAGTTCTGTTTTGATTCCAATCCATGGATATGTCTTTGGGACTTCTTTTCTTCTAACCCTAGGCATATAAAAGGATTATTTTAAGGGCCGTCAAACTGTATGCAAGTTGCACAAGCATTGAGAAATCCTTATTCAAGCAATTTGTGATCCAAGACAAAGTTCATGCCCTAGTTCATCTCTCTTGTGAAGAAGTTGCTGTATATGTGCACCGTAGGGTTTTGTAACCAAGCATCTTCTTGATCTTCATCATGTGGATGAATTGAAGAACTTTGCAGCCAACAACTCTCTCTCTAGTTGGTGAATTGAAGTCGCGTACTGGGATCTGCACAATTGGTTAGTCACGTATTGGGATCCATGCATCAAAAGGAGAAACTGTCACTACAGAACAAGTCCAATTGGGTATTGGGGTAATGGTTCATCTGTAGGTTGATAAGGTACTGGAATTCCTTTACTTGTAACCGCTTGTTGTGATAATAGTGGAGTTTCGGGAGTGGTGACCTTAAATCACCCGGTGGGGTTTTTGCCGTGTAGGTTTTTCCCATTCGTAAATAAATCATCGTGTCAATTTAATTTTCGCTCCATATACTAGATTATTGGTGATTTGTTTGTGCTACCACGTAATTTATATGTTAACTTGATTAATTAAAAACTTGACTAATTAATCAACTTAATTACTCAACTCATATTCACTTGTTGAATACAATAATATCTATCCTAACACAAACTCTTGAAAAACTTTGCAAGAAAAGAGTTTATAGCAAGTAGACTTTGACAACCTGTATTTCTGAAACACTTTTAAACAAAACACATTAAGGCATCTTTGTGTGAAGCAAAAATAATAGATTGCATACAAATATAAGAAGCATGTGTATAAAGACAGAAAAGAAACAACACATGAAAATGTAGGTGAAAGAAACATACATTAACATATATATATATATCAATGATAACATTATGTATGTAAAAGGTACAAAAGCAATGTATCTCAAAAAGAAAGAAAAGAAAATAAATACCTATAAATCCTCACTAAATCCCTTATAGCAACACTCCTCCTATCAAAAATGTCCTATACAAGCTCTCCCCTTAAGTATGACTACTCTCATAACCCAAAACTACTCTCCCTTTTTGTCACGAGTGACAAAGGGTAGAGTGTCAAGTAGACATTTCATCAGAAGAGCTAGCATCTCCATCGTCATCATCCGAAGCATCATCATCATCACCATCATCATCCTCAGTCTCATAAGCCACATGAGGAGGTGGAGGAGAAGCCTTAAAAGCAAAGCCACCGATGGTCGCCTGTCGCCTGGCAATGCGACCAATACGAACGTTCACCTGATACAACTCCGTAGAGAGCGTATCGAGGTGAGCATCCATGTGCTGAAGCTGCGCCATGATGTCTCCAAGTGACACATCGCTTGAAGAAGAGGAGGGAGCAGATGTAGCTCTAGCAAATCTGGATGGAGCCGAACGGGAGGAAGGAGCTACAAAATCCATCTGTCTCGACCTAAATTGCGCCTCACTACGTTTGACGGTAGCGGTGTCTATGGCAAACATGACATGGAAGGGGTCGGACGAGGTAAAAGGGATGGAGAAATGGCGTAGAATCCTCGTGATAGCAGAAGGAAAGATGAGCTTATCACGGATAGCCGTATCCCTATAGACATCTATGATAGAGAAGATGAAGTGTGAAGGAAAGTCTATAGTGAGATACTCTAAAAGAGACAACAAAAACCGAGCACGAGGCTCTGTGATGGAGTTGTAGTGTGAGAGAGGGTGCGAAACAAATGTCATCACTATGTTCAAGAAACGAGAACCTTTAGTAAAAGGCCGACATAGTGTGTACTGATGCTCACCCCAATCAAAGGGGCGCTTACAGAACGCAAAGATCATCTCGTCTTTGGACACAGTCCATAGACGCTCACAACCAAGGTTGTCAGGATGACCAACCCTTGGAACATGAAGCACCTCGGAGACCAACTCTAGAGTGACTGCAAAGCGCGTACCTCGAATGCGAAAGTGAAAGAGAGGTACTGAAGAATCAATTCTGTGGATGTTGGAGTAAAACTCCTGGATCAGCACGGAAGGACAAGTCACCTAGACGTCACACAGTGACTCCCAACTCCGACTGTGAATGACATCGAGTAGGTCGGTGTTGGCAAAGTCTACCAGAACAACTTGGCATTCCAAATGAACACCTCGTTTAGAAAAGTTATCCGAGAAGTCCTGTTGGGCTTTCTCATCACGGAACCGAATAGAAAGAGGAGTAGGATCAGAAGATGAAGAGCCCCTAGAACGAAGAGGGTTTTGGGATGGAATGGATTTACGTTTTGGTTCCATAGACACTACTAACGCAAACAGAAAGAGAGGGAGAAAGAGAGAAACACACAGAAACACCCCAAAACAGTTTAATATATAACAAGTATATTGAAAAGAAAGAATGTATGCATGGAAAATGCATGAACATGTGACATGCAATATGAAAAACATTATGGGCTCAGCCCAATCCAATCCTACTAGCACACAACAAAATTGCACACATCTAAATGCATGAAAAAGAGAGATTAGAATGCTAATGTGATGCAATGCATGTAGTTTTAAGATCAAATCTATAAAACCAACCCAAAATTGCAATCAACACTCATCAATTTTGAAAAACCCTAAAATTTTTCAAAAACCCTAAAACCTAGGTTTTAAAACATGAAATGCATGAAAAGAGAGAGATTAGAAGCTTACCAAGAGAAGAAAAACTTGACAAAAGCTTGAAGAAACCTTGGGAAGAGGTTTGGAGTGATTGAGGAAGGTTTTGGGAGAGAGAGCACGAAGGTATCGAGAGAGAGATCGAGAGAAATGAGAACAGAAATTGCGCTGAACATATATATAGAAGTTCAGTAATCCTCGACAGATGCAGGTATCGAGAGGTATCGAGACAGCTATCGAGGTAGGTATTGAGAAAATCAGTGTCAACAGATACAACTATCGAGGAGGTATTAAGAAAGAAGGACCAAACACCAAAAGAATCTCGACCGATCCATAAGCTGTCGAGAAGGTATCGAGAGGACAGAAAGTTTCTGGATCGATCCGCTAGGTGTCGAGAAGCTGCCGAGATTGCAATAAGAACAAGCTGAGAAGCTCAACAAACAGCCAGGTATCGAGGAGGTGTCGAGGAGGTGTCGAGCTGGCTTTAAAAAGCAGTTTTTCAAGAGAAGAAAAACACAGACATGAATGCAACCACTCATGCAACTCAACCAATGATCCAAACAACACATTAAGTTCTCAAAATCATCTCGCAACAACAATTTTAAGCACATGAATCCCAAAACACACACATACTATAAACAAGTCTAACCAATTTTATATTTCAAAAATAAGTTAAGACAGTTTAGTGAGCATACATTAACGCATGTAAACCTTGTGATGGCCAAATCACATTGTACCTACACATGTATCTAAAGTAGCAAAGAATATTGCGTGTTGTGTGTGAAAAACATCGCAAGATTGCATAAGTGTCTCAAAGTTATGACGATTTGAGATATGAGAAAATCACTTTAACTCACACACAATCTTAACTGTTTGATGGGAACTATCGCCTTCAAGGTACATCCTATAACTCCCACATCTCCTAGAATACACGCTTAGAATCATATTTTTAAAGCATTTTGTTCTTTTTGCTTTTTATTTCTTTGCATATTTTCTTCTATTAAGCATATCATGCATGGGCATATAAGAGAGAAAAGAAATACCCAATTATGTAAAACTTTTGACATTGCACTTTTGCTATGCCGAAGCATACAGATGTCATTCAATGATTGGTAAGTAACAGTGGTGTGATGGTTATTTATACCTTTCTCTTAGGATTTTCTAGTCCTACCCGTCAAAAAGAGTGATACGAGTGTTAAGTACAAGAGATCACTTAACCTTACTCATCACAAACAAAGAGCTATAAAGCTCACTTGCTTAGTTGTGCATAAGGATGCTCATCTATGCTATAAGAGATACAAAGTTTAGAAAACTCTGTTTCAATGGTCATTTTAAGGTTCACAAGAACCAATGTACACAACACACACTGTTTTTGTATTTTTCAATTTTTCAATTTTTATTTATTTATTTTTTTTTATAAAAAAAATAAAACACAAAACTAAAAGCAAACACACAAAAACATGTTAAAGAAAGCAAAACAATGCATAAAACTAGATGCAGATGCATGCAGAGGAAGAAGGATAGAAGGAGATCAATCCATGGAGATGACACTGATGTTTTGACGAAGGAATTCAAAATGTTTACTATCCAGAGGTTTGGTAAACAAGTCAGCCTTCTGAACATCAGTGTGAATGAACTCAAGGGTGAGAGTACCATCTTCGACAAGATCCCTATTGAAGTAATGTCGAATCTCTATGTGCTTAGTTCGAGAATGTTGAATCGGATTCTTAGAGATGTTGATGGCACTGGTATTGTCACAGTAGATGGTGAGATGTTCTTGACAAATACCATAATCATGAAGGAATTTTTGCATCCATGGGAGTTGGGTGCAATAACTTCCAGCAGCAATGTACTCAGCTTCAGCAGTGGATAAAGAGATGGAGTTTTGCTTGTTACTCATCCAAGAGACAAGATTATTACCCACATAAAAACAACCCCCCAAAGTACTCTTTCTATCATCAGCATTCCCAGTCCAATTAGCATCAGAATATTCCGCTAAGGCATCATCTGTGTCTTTGCTGTACCACACCCCAAAGTTGGCAGTAGTCTTGACATACTTTATGATTCTTTTCAAAGCAATCATATGTGACTCTTTGGGATTTGCCTAATAGCAAGCACACACTCCTACATTGTAGCTTATGTCAGGTCTACTAGCAGTAAAGTAAAGAAAACTACCTATCATGCTTCTATAAAGAGATGAGCCACCACTTTTACCTAACAAATCAACAATGAGTTTGACATTCGGGCTCATAGGGGTTCTAACAGAACTAGCAGATTCTAACCTAAAATTTTTCACAAGATTCTTAGCATATTTAAATTGAGAGATGAATATACCTGAATCTTGTTGACGAATCTACAATCCAAGGAAGTGAGATAGCTTTCCAATCATGCTCATCTCAAACTCTGCTTGCATGAGTTTTGAGAAGTTATGAGCAAGTTCATCCTTAGTTGATCCAAAGATGATGTCATCAACATAGACTTGAGCAACCACCAGCTCGCCATCTTTTTTCTTGATGAAGAGAGTCTGATCAGCCTTTCCTCTTGTGAACCCATGGGATATCAAGTATTGGGTTAGCCGATCATACCAAGCTCTGGGTGCTTGCTTTAATCCATAAAGTGCCTTCTTGAGATACAATACATGATTCGGAAAGTGGGGATCTATGAATCCTTTTGGTTGAACCACATAGACTTCTTCCTTAAGTAGTCCATTTAAGAAAGTTGTTTTCACGTCCATCTGGTAAAACTTGAACCTCAAGTGACAAGTTAAGGCAAGGAGAATTTTGATGGACTCCATGCGAGCAACTAGGGCAAAAGTTTCATCATAGTCTATTCCTTCCATTTGAGTGTATCCTTGAGCTACAAGTCGAGCCTTATTGCGGATCACATTGCCTTCCTCATCAGTCTTATTGCGGAATATCCATTTTGTGCTGATGACGTTCTCGCCTTCCGGTCTAGGAACTAAAGTCCACACATCATTCCTCTGAAACTGAAGTAGTTCATCATGCATTGCTTCAAACCAACTTTCATCCTGAAGAGCTTCCTCAATTTTAGTGGGTTCAACTTGTGATAAATAATAGGAATAAGACACAAATGTTAGGACATATGTAGCTCAAGTTGTTGACATATGTCGCTATTTTATGTAATTGGCTTATCCTTTGACAAAACGCACTTTACTTGTAATTGGATATATTTAGGATGTGTTTAACGCTTTAAGAAACAGTGTTTGAAGATCAAGTCTTGAAGTCATCAAGTCTGTCCAAGAAACAAGCTAGAAAGTGCAAGTTACTAAAGCTCGACACCTAGTCTCGATACATGTATCTATCAAGCTTTAGAAGCTGTTTCAGCCCCGAGGCTCGACAGCTTCTCGACAGATCCTCAACACCTCTATCTGTTGAGATTTAAAGAAAACAGATTTTCAGTTCTATTTTAATTCCAATCCGTGAATGTGTCTTTGGGACTTCTTTTCTCCTATCCCTAAACATATAAAAGGATTGTTTTAAGGGCCGTCAAACAGATGCAAGTTGCACAAGTATTGAGTAATTCTTGTTCATGCAATTTGTGATCAAAGACAAAGTTCATGCCCTAATTCATCTTTTGTGAAGAAGTTGCTGTGTATTGTGCACCGTAAGGTTTTGTAACCAAGCATCTTCTTGATCTTCATCATGTGGATGATTTGAAGAACTTTGCAGCCAACAACTCTCTCTCTAGTTGGTGAATTGAAGTCGCGTACTCGGATCCGTGCAATTGGTTAGTCATATACTCGAAGCCGTGCATCAAAAGGAGAAACTGTCACTACAGAACAAGTCCAATTGGGTATTAGGGTAAGGGTTCAACTGTAGGTTGGTAAGGGTTCAACTGTAGGTTGGTAAGGTACTCGGATTCCTTGCTTGTAACCGCTTGTTGTGATAATAGTGGAGTTTCGGGAGTGGTGACCTTAAATCACCCGGTGGGGTTTTTGCCTTCAGGTTTTCCCATTCGTAAACAAATCACCGTGTCTTTTATTTTCCGCTGCATACTTTAGTTATTGGTAATTTGTTTGTGCTGCCACGTGAATTTGCATGTTAACTTGATTAATTAATAACTTGGCTAATTAATCAACTTAATTAATTACAAGGGGTCAACGCGTTTGTGGCCTATCAAGTGGTATCAGAGCGAGCATACTCTAATTAGGGATAAATCCTTGTGTGTGATCCATTGACCCCTGTTTGTCTTAGATAAAGGTCAGTCTATTACTTAAAGAGATCTGTGTTATCAAATACATCTTATTTTTCTAATCTCTACTTGTTTGAGTGTCTCAGAAAATACAAGTCTAAAAGTTATTTGATTTCTCTTGTGATAACTATTGGAAATGATCTCAGTTTATGCAAGCAGGAACTAGACTGTCTCAAAATTAAAATGTGTAAAGGAGTCTGTCTAAGAAGAGTAAAAATTAAAGGCCTAGCTCCGAAAAGGCAAATAAGAGAAAGCACCATTCCCACTAATCTTACATCTAAGCACGAAGTGTGCTTTATGATGAAGTCCGCTTTTAAAGTGATGGACACATGCTTGTGGTACCTTGACAATGGTTGCTCAAGATACATGACCGGAGACCGATCCCTATTCAAAGTCTTCGGGTCTAAGAAAGGTGGAAATATCACTTTTGGTGATGGAAGCAAATCACAGATAAAGGGGAAAGGAATTATCTCTCTACTTGGACTGCTGGACATTGCAAATGTTCTCTATGTAGAAGGCTTGAGAGTGAACCTCCTAAGCATAAGTCAGATATGTGATCAAGAATTCATGGTGCTATTCTCCAAAGGAAAGTGTCTTGTCATGGATGAGTCTGGAAAGAAATTCATAAGTGGTGTTCGCACTCTAGACAACTGTTATGGATTGGTCTCTGATGCTGATATTGTATGCAATAGCATTCGGTTACCAAATGAAGATTTGTGGCATCAACGAATGGGACATGCTAGCTATAAACATCTCTCTATTGTATCTAAGCATGAATCAGTCTTGGGAATGCCAAAGCTGAGTAGACTGAGCAATGTAGTGTGTGGACCATGTCAGCTTAGGAAACAGACAAAAGCTAAACATCCAAGCACTCAGACATCTGCCACATCTAGACCACTAGAGCTACTACATTTAGATCTCATGGGTCCAACTAGAACCAAGTCTCTTGGAGGTAAGAGATATATCATGGTTGTGGTAGACGACTTCACTAGGTACACTTGGGTCACTCTTCTACGATCCAAGTCGGATGCTCCTGAGCACATTAAAGCACTATGCACAAGACTGCAGGATGAAAAGAGCCTGAAAATTGACCGAATTCAATGTGATCATGGTAAAGAATTCGAGAACTCATACATGGAGTCCTTCTGCACAAGATCAGGTATATCTCAAGAATTCTCTGCTTCTATTACTCCTCAGTAGAATGGTGTAGTAGAAAGAAAGAACAAGGTTATTCAAGAGATGGCAAGAGCCATGTTGCACAATAAGGATGTGGCCAGAAACTTACGGGAAGAAGCTGTCAACACTACATGTCATACGGTGAATAGAGTGTACTTCAGACCCGGTACCAAAAAGACTCCATATGAGTTGTGGAAAGGAAGAAAGCCAAATGTTAAGTATTTTAGAATCTTTGGAAGTAATTGCTTCATCCTAAAGGATAGAGAGAATGTGGGAAAGTTTGATTCCAGAAGTGATGAAGGGATATTTCTAGGATACTCCTCTACAAGCAAGGCTTATCGAGTATACAACAAGAGAACCATGAAGGTCATGGAAACGATGAATGTTGTCATTGATGAGTCTTCAGACTCTGGTTCTGAGAAAATTAATGAAGAACTCCCCAAAGAAATTCTTCCTCCTGAACTTAAGAGAGCTCTAGAACTCATAGAACAAGAGCCCACATCCCCAAGTACTCCCTGTACTTCAAGTGTTGTAGAAGAGTCAACAAATATGCCTACATCACCAGATTCTGAGTCTCATAAAGACAAAGGACCTTCCTCTACAATCAAACTAAATCATCCTCCAGAAACTATTGTGGGAAACATGAATGAACTCACACTGCGGAAACGTACAATTGATAAGTGTGTTACTAACTTTGTGTCTTACTCTTGCTATTTGTCACAGGTTGAGCCCACTAAAGTTGAGGAAGCTCTTCAAGATGAAAGTTGGGTTGAAGTAATGCATGATGAACTACTTCAGTTTCAGAGGAATGATGTGTGGACTCTAGTTCCAAGACCGGAGGGCGAGTATGTCATCGGCACAAAGTGGATATTCTGAAATAAGACTGATGAGGAAGGCAATGTGATCCACAATAAGGCTCGACTTGTAGCTCAAGGATACACTCAAATGGAGGGAATAGACTATGATGAAACATTTGCCCCAGTTGCTCGCATGGAGTCCATTAGAATTCTTCTCGCTTTAACTTGTCACTTGAAATTCAAGCTTTACCAGATGGATGTGAAAACAGCTTTCTTGAATGGATTACTCAAAGAGGATGTCTATGTGGCTCAACCTAAAGGATTCATTGATCCACACTTTCCGGATCATGTGTTGTATCTCAAGAACGCCATCTATGGATTAAAGCAAGCACCTAGAGCTTGGTATGATCAGTTGACTCAATACTTGATATCCTATGGGTTCACAAGAGGAAAGGCTGATCAGACTCTCTTCATAAAAAGACAAGATGGCGAGCTTGTAGTTGCTCAGGTCTATGTTGATGATATCATCTTTGGATAAACTAAGGATGAACTTGATCACGAATTCTCAAAACTTATGCAAACAGAGTTCGAAATGAGCATGATTGGAGAGCTATCTCACTTCCTTGGACTACAGATTCGTCAACAAGATTCAAGTATATTCATTTCTCAATCTAAATATGCTAAGAATCCTGTGAAAAAGTTTAGATTAGAATCTTCTAGTTCTGTTAGAACCCCCATGAGCCTAAATGTTAAACTCACTGTTGACATGTTAGGTAAAAGTGTAGACTCTTCACTTTATAGAAGCATGATAGATAATCTTCTTTACCTTACTGCTAGTAGACCTGACATTAGCTACAGTGTAGAAATGTGTGCTAGATATCAGACAAATCCTAAAGAGTCACATATGACTGCTTTAAAAAGAATCATAAAGTATGTCAAGACTACTGCCAACTTTGGTGTGTGGTATAGCAAAGACACAAATAATGTCTTAGCTGGATATTCTGACGCTGATTGGGCTGGGAATGCTGATGATAGAAAAAGTACTTCAGGGGGTTGTTTTTATGTGGGTAATAATCTTGTCTCTTGGATGAGCAAAAAGCAAAACTCTGTCTCTTTATCCACTGCTAAAGCTGAGTACATTGCTGCTGGTAGTTGTTGCACCCAACTCCTATAGATGGAAAAACTCCTTCATGATTATGGTATTTGTCAAGAACATCTCACCATCTACTGTGACAATACCAGTGCCATCAATATCTCTAAGAATCAAGT
The DNA here is from genome assembly GCA_032878915.1 of Castanopsis chinensis. Lineage (NCBI taxonomy): Eukaryota > Viridiplantae > Streptophyta > Magnoliopsida > Fagales > Fagaceae > Castanopsis > Castanopsis chinensis. The sequence goes on from JAVQMG010000039.1 coordinate 163,213, forward strand.
TCAACATTCTCGAACTAAGCACATAGAGATTCGACATCACTTCATTAGGGAGCTTGTCAAAGATGGTACTCTCACCCTTGAGTTTATTCACATTGATGACCAAAAGGCTGACTTGTTCACCAAACCTCTAGATAGTAAACGGTTTGAATTCCTTCGTCAAACCATCGGTGTCATCTCCATAGATTGATCTCCTTCTATCCTTCTTCCACCTCATGCATTTACATCTAGTTTTATGCATTGTTTTGCTTTCTTTAACATGTTTTTGTCTGTGTGTTTTCAGTTTTGTGTTTTATTTTTGCTTTTCTGATAAAAATAAAAAAAAAAATAAAAATTTGAAAAATACAAAAACAGTGTGTGTTTGTGTGCATTGGTTCTTGTGAATCTTAAAATGGCCATTGAAACAAAGTTTTCTAAACTTTGTATCTTTTGTAGCTTAGATGAGCATTCATATGCATAACTAAGCAAGTGAGCTTTGTAGCTCTTTATTTGTGATGAATAAGGTTAAGTGATCTCTCGTGCTTAATACTCGTATCACTTTTTTTTACGGGTAGGACTAGAAAATCCTAAGAGAAATGCATAAATAATCATCTCACCACTGTTACTCGCCAATCATGATATGACATCTGTATGCTTCGGCATAGCAAAAGCGCAATGTCAAAAGCTTAACATAATTGAGTTTTTCTTTTCTTTCTCTTATATGCCCATGCATGATATATTTAATAAAAGAAAATATGCAAAGAAATAAAAGCAAAAAGATAAAAATGCTTCAAAATATGGTTGCAAGCGTGTTTTCTAGGAGATGTGGGAGTTATAGGATGTACCTCAAAGGTGATAGTCCCCATCAAACAGTTATGATTGTGTGTGAGTTAAAGTTATTATCTCATATCTCAAATCATCATAACATTGAGACACTTATGCAATCTTGCGATGTTTTCACACATAACACGCGATATTCTTTGCTATTCTTGATCCATGTGCAGGTATAATGTGATTAGACCATCACAAAGTTTACATGCGTTAATGTATGCTCACTAAACTGTCTTGACTCATTTTTGAAATATAAAATTGGTTAGAATTGTTTAATGTGTGTGTGCGTGTTTTGGGATACATGTGCTTTAAATTATTGTTGAGAGATGATTTTGAGAGCCAAATGTGTTAATTGGATCTTTGGTTGAGTTGCATGCGTGATTACATTTATGTCTGTGTTTTTCCTCTCTTGAAAAACTGTTTTTAAGGCAATCTCGACATCTCCTTGACACCTAGCTGTCTGTCGAGCTTCTTAGTCTTTTTCTTATCGCAGTCTTGACACATTTTCGACACTTGGTGGATCAATCGAGAAACTTTCTGTTTGCTCGATAGCTTCTCGACAGCTTCTGGATCGATCGAGATTCTTTGGTGGTTGATCTTTCTTTCTCGACACCTGTTCTTGATAGCTGTATCTATCGAAGTTCATTTTCTCAATACCTACCTCGATAGCTATCTCGACACCTCTTGATACCTTCATCTGTCGAAAATTACTAAAGCACTATATATGGGTTTGTCGCGATTTTTCTCTCATTTAGCTCGATCTCTCTCTCGATACTTCACTATTTTTCTCTCCCAAAACCTGTCTCACTCACTCCAAACCCCTTCCTAAGGATTCTTCAAGCTTTTCTCAAGATCTTCCTCACTTGGTAAGCTTCAATCCTCTTATTCTTCATGCATTTCATGTTTTAAAACCTAAGTTTTGGGGTTTTTGAAAATTTTTTGGGTTTTTCAAAATTGTCGAGAGTTTTATGAAATTTTTGGGTTGGCTTTATAGATTTGATCTTTAAAACTACATGCATTGTATCACATTAGCATTCTAACAGTATTTTCATGCATTTAGATGTGTGCAAACTTATTGTGTGCTGATAGGATTGGATTGGGCTGAGCCCATAATGTTTTTATATTGCATGTCACATGTTCATGCATTTCTCATGTATACATTCCTTATTTTCAATACTCTCTTCCTATATTAAACTGTTTGGGACTTTTCTGTGTGTTTCTATCTTTCTTTCTCTCTCTATGTTTGCGTTAGTAGTGTCTATGGCACACAAGCGTAAATCCATTCCATCCCAGAACCCTCTGCGTTCTAAGGGATCTTCTTCTTCTGATCCTACTCTTTTGTCTGTCCGGTTCTGTGATGAGAAAGCCCACAAGGACTTCTCGGATAACTTTTCTAAATGAGGTGTTCATTCAGAACACCAAGTTATCCTGGCAGACTTTGCCGACATTGACCTACCCGATGTCATTCACAGTCAAGCTTGGGAGTCACTGTGTGACGTCTCGGTCACTTGTCCTCTCGTGTTGATATAGGAGTTTTACTCCAACATCCACGGGATTGATTCTTCAGTACCTCTCTTCTATTCTAGCGTTCGAGGTACGCGCTTTGCTGTTACTCTGGAGCTGGTCTCCGAGGTTCTTCATGTCCCGAGGGTGGATCATCCTGATTACCCCGGATGTAAGCGTCTATGGACTGTGTCCAAAGATGAGATGATCTCTGCATTCTGTGAGCGCCCCTCTGATTAGGGAGATCATCAGTACACACTATGTAGGCCTTTTGCTAAAGGTCCTCATTTCCTTAACATGATGATGACTTTTGTTTTGCACCCACTATCTCACTACAACTCTATCACAGAGCCTCGTGCTCGATTTTTGTTGTCTCTTCTAGAGCATCTTACTATAGACTTCCCTTCACACTTTATCTTCTCTATCATAGATGTCTATAGAGATACGGCCACCCGTGATAAGCTCATTTTCCCTTCCGCTATCACGAGGATTCTACGCCATTTTTCCATCCCTTTTCCATCGTCCGATCCTTTTCCTGTTGTTAGGACATATGTAGTTGTTCAAGCTTGTGAACATATGTCGCTATTTTATGTAATTGGCTTATCCTTAGACAAAACGCACTTTACTTGTAATTGGGTAGATCTAGGATGTGTTAAACACTTCAAGAAACAGTGGTTCAAGATTAAGTATTGAAGCCGTCAAAGTCTGTCCAAGATACAAGCAAGGAAGTGCAAGATTTTAAAGCTCGATAGATACCTCGATAGATACATCTATCGAGATTTAAAGAAGCTGTTTAGGCCGAGCCTCGACAGCTGTCTCGACACCTCTCGACACCTCTATCTGTCGAGAATTAAAGAAAACAGATTTCCAGGTCTGTTTCAAGTCCAATCCGTGTGTGTGTCTTTGGGACTTCTTTTCTCCTAACCCTAGACATATAAAAGGATTATTTTAAGGGCCGTCAAAGTGAGCAACAAGCAGAAATCACAAGATACAAGTTGCTTCTTCTCTTTCATGCAAATTGTGATCTGTGAGACAAAGTTCGTGCCCTAGTTCATCTCTGATGATTTGAAGAACTTTGCAGCCAACATTCTTTCTTCCTCAAGTTGGTGAGTGAGTCACGTACTTGGATTCGTGCAAAGGAGTAAGACGCGTACTGGGATCCGCGCATCACATTGGTTAGTCACGTACTGGGAGCCGTGCATTAAACTGGAGAAATTGTCACTACAGAACAAGTCCAATTGGGTATTGGGGTAAGAGTTCAACTGTAGGTTGGTGAGGTACTGGGATTCCTTACTTGTAACTGCTTGTTGTGATAATAGTGGAGTTTCGGGAGTGGTGACCTTAAATCACCCGGTGGGGTTTTTGCCTTAGGGTTTTCCCCATTCGTGAACAAATCACCGTGTTATTTATTTTTCGCTGCATATCTTAGTTTGGTGATTTGTTTGTGCTGCCACGTGATATTATCTGTTAATTTGATTAATTAATAACTGGGCTAATTTAATTAATCTAATTATCACAAGGGGTCAACGCATTTGTGGCCTGTCAAGTGGTATCAGAGCAAGCACACTCTGATTAGGGTTTAATCTATTGTGTGTGATCCATTGACCCCCGCTGTCATGGATAGAGGACAATCTTTAATTATACCTCCTTTATTTGATGGCACTAACTATGCATACTGGAAAGTACGCATGAAAGCTTTCTTGCAGTCTTTAGATGAGAAAGTGTGGCAAGCTGTGGAGATAGGCTGGACCAAGCCTACAGAGGCGCCGGCTGACTGGGATGAAGCTAAGATCAAAGCAGCAAACTTCAACAGCAGAGCATTGAATGCCCTATTCAGTGCAGTCACCAATGAGGAGTTCAAGAAAATTTCCTCAACTGAAACTGCCAAGGAAGCATGGACCATCCTCCAGACAACCTATGAGGGCACCAAGGCTGTCAAAGATTCAAAGCTGCAAAGGCTCACCACACGCTTTGAAGAAATAAAGATGGAGGAGGATGAGTCGTTCGATGAGTTCTATGCCAAGCTGAAGGACATCGTGAACTCAGCCTTCAATCTTGGGGAGACCATCCCAGAACCCAAGATAGTAAGGAAGGTGCTCAGATCGCTGCCAGAAAGATTCCATGCTAAGATCACGGCGATCGAAGAGTCGAAGGATATTGACAGAATTCCTTTGACTGAGTTGGTTGGAAACTTGCAAACCTATGAGTTAGGGCTGACTAGGTTAGGCAAGTCGAGCAAGGGCAAGAGTTTGGCACTGAAGGCCAAAAGCAGTGATACGGATGACTCGTCAGATGATGAAGATTCCAAGATGAAATCCTACATCACAAGGCAATTCAAGAAGTTCATGAAGAATGCCAATGGAAAGGGTTTCAACAAAGACCGTAGACAGTCCAGTTCTTCACAATTCAGGAATCCGGAGAAAATGAAGAAGGATGTCATGGATGGCGGTCAGTACACTGTTCCCACAGGACCAAAGTGCTTTGGGTGTCAAGGCTTTGGACACATGAAACAAGAGTGTCCTACGTACTTAAAGAGCATAGGGAAGAGCAAAGCACTTGCTGTTACCTTAAGCGACACAGAGCCCGAGGACGATTCCGAGAATGAGGACGACGGAATCTTGAGTGCCTTCACTGCCACTGTTAATCCTACTGATGGGGTTACAGAAGATGTGGATGAAGAGAAGGAATTGGTGGAGTCCAAGATTGAGATTATGGATGATCAAGATGATATCCATACCGCCTATGAAAAGCTATACAAGCTTTCTGAGAAACACGAGAAGCTCTATAGGCTGGCCACTAAGAAGCTCAGTGATGTGGAACTTGACCATGAGGAGTTGTCCACAAAGGTTGATCAAGCAAATCAAACCATTGGAGCATTGAGGTTCGAGAACAATTTCTTGGCTGAGAGGACCAAGAAGCTTGAAGCAGAGCTGTTTCAAGTCAGAGCACAACTGGAGAGGACGTCAAGCGCCAAACTGGACAAAATGCTAGATGCTCAGAGATCTTCTTCGGATCGTACTGGATTGGGGTATGAATTCTCTCTCTCTAATACTCCTACTTCTAGTACTACTGTCTTTGTTCCACCCGCTAATAACATTAAAACTGAGGAGAATAATGTTAAAACTGATTTAGCTAGTGAGAACGTAGACAAGGAAAGGTCCATCCTAGGAGCACCCCCTAAAATTGAGAAAAGGGAATCTAGAAACCCTATGAATAAGAGGGCTAACTCTCAAAAGACCAAACAGAAGAAGCCGCATCTCTGTTATCATTGTGGTCTCGCCGGTCACACTCGACCAAATTGCTACAAGTGGCTTGCCACTCAACAGAGCAATGGCGAAATAGCATCTGGGAGCCAGAATCAGCTTCAGTCTTCTCTCGCTTCTCTTGGAGACATTCTAAAAGCTCTTATGTTCCTTTCGAACTTGAACGGTTCATATTCTTCTCCCTCTTTACTGGTTCAAGAGTCGACCAATAGGAAAGGATCTTCCAAGGTGTGGAAGCCAAAGGGATCTAAGTGATTTCAGTCACTTCTTCTTCTCTCTCCTGTTTTCGTGTATTGCATTACTTATGTGTTTCTTTACTGTTTTGAGTCAGTCTAGTTTTATGCATTGTTTTTGCTTTCTTTAGCATGTTTTTGTTTGTGTGTTTTCAGTTTTGTGTTTTATTTTTTGCTTCTTTGATAAAAATAAAAAAAAAATTGAAAAATGAATAATACAAAAACAGTGTGTGTTTGTGTGCATTAGTTCATGCGAACTTTTGGAATGGCCATTGAAATAGAGTTTTCTAAACTTTGTATCATCTATAGCTTAGATGAGCACTCTTCTGCATAACTAAGCGAGTGAGCTTTGTAGCTCTTTGTTTGTGATGAGTAAGGTTAAGTAATCTCTTCTTCATAACACTCGTATCACTCTTTTTGACGGGTTGAACTAGAAAATCCTAAGAGAAAGGCATAAATAACCATCTCACCACTGTTACTCGCCAATCATAATATGACATCTGTATGCTTCGGCATAGCAAAAGTGCAATGTCATAAGACACCTGTATGCTTCGGCATAGCAAAAGTGCAGTGTCAAAAGCTTAACATCATTGGGTATTTCTTTTCTTTCTCTTGTATGCCCATGCATGATATGCTTGTTAAAAGAAAATATGCAAAGAAAAAAAAAAGCAAAAAGATTAAAAATGCTTTAAAATATGGTTGCAAGCGTGTTTTCTAGGAGATGTGGGAGTTATAGGATGTACCTCAAAGGTGATAGTCCCCATCAAACAGTTATGATTGTGTGTGAGTTAAAGTGATTTTCTCATATCTCAAATCGTCATAACATTGAGACACTTATGCAATCTTGCGATGTTTTCACACACGACACGCAATACTCTTAGTTATTCTTGATACATGTGCAGGTACAATGTGATTTGGCCATCACAAAGTTTACATGCTTTAATGTATGCTCACTAAACTGTCTGGACTTGTTTTTGAAATATAAAATTGGTTAGACTTGTTTAGTGTGTGTGTGCGTGTTTTGAGATACATGTGCATCAAAATTCGTGTTGATAGATGATTTTGAGAGTTTAATGTGTTGATACCTCTCGATACATAGCTATCTGTCGAGATCCTCAGACTCTTTCTTATCGCAGTCTCGACAGATACCTCGATAGCAGCTGGATCGATCGAGAAACTTTCTGTTTGCTCGATAGCTCCTCGATAGCTGCTGGATCGATCGAGGTTCCCACTTGCTTGTTTCTTCTCCCTCGATAGATGCATCTGTCCACGTGCTTTTCTCGATAGCTTCCCTCGACAGCTACCTCGACACCTTCAGCTGTCGAGAATTACTGATGCTCTATAAAAGGGTCCTTCGCGATTTTTCAGGACATTCTCTCGATCTCTCTCGCTCGAAAACTCTCTGATCTCTCTCAAAAACTTTTCCCTCTCCCTCCAAACCTCTCTCAAGGCTTTCTCAAGTGATTCTTCGTGTTCTTCATCTCTTGGTAAGCACATTTATCCCTCTTTTTCATGCATTTCATTGTTTAAAACCCTAGGTTTGTGTTTTTGAAAAATTTTTGAGAGTTTTCAAATTGTTGGGGTTTTCATGAAATTTTTGGGTTGGTTTTCTAGTTTTAATCTTCAAAACCACATGCATTGCATCATATTAGCATTCTAATTGTATTTTCATGCATTTAGATGTGTGCCAATCTATTGTGTGCTGTTAGGTTCGGATTGGGCTGAGCCCATGATGTTTTTGAGTTGCATGTCACATGCTCATGCATTTTCATGTATACGTTCTTTTCATTTCAATATTTCATTCTGCCAATATTGATTTGTTTGGGACTTTTCTGTTTGTCTCTTCTTTCCCCCTCTTCTATGGTTGCATTAGTAGCGTCTATGGCTCCTAACCGTAAGTCCATTCCGTCCCAGAACCCTCTGCGTTCTAAGGGACAGTCTTCTTCTGACTCTACCCCTATCTCTATCCGGTTCCGTGATGAGAAAGCCCATAAGGACTTCTCGGAGAACCTTTCTAAACACGGTGTTCATTCGGAACGCCACGTCGTCCTGGCAGACTTTGCTGACACTGACCTACCCGATGTCATTCACACTCGGGGTTGGGAGTCACTGTGTGACGTCCCGGTCACATCTCCTCTCGTGTTGATTCAGAAGTTTTACTCCAACATCCACGAGATAGATTCTTCAGTACCTTCTTTCTATTCTTGCGTTAGAGGTACGCGCTTCTGTGTCACCCCAGAGCTAGTCTCTGAGGTTCTCCATGTCCCTAGGGTGGATCATCCCGATTACACTAGCTGTGAGCGTCTCTGGACTGTGTCCAAAGACGAGATGATCTCGGCGTTCTGTGAACGTCCTACCTCTTGGGGAGATCACATGTACACACCATGTAGACCTTTTGCTAAAGGTCCTAGATTCCTTAACATGGTGATGACCTTTGTTTTGCACCCACTCTCTTACTACAACTCGATCACAGAGCCTCGTGCTCGGTTCTTGTTGTCCCTCCTTGAGGATCTCTCTATAGATTTTCCTTCTCACTTCATCTTTTCTATCATAGATGTCTATAGAGATACGGCCACCCGTGCTAAGCTCATTTTTCCTTCCGCTATCACGAGGATCATGAGTCGTTTTTCCATTCCCTTCCCCTCGTCCGATCATTACCATGTCATGTCTGCCATAGATGCCGCTACCGTAAAACGTAGCGAGGCACAGTTCCGATCGCGACAGCCGGATGCTGCCACTCCTTCCACTCGTCCGACCACCTCCAGATCAGCTCGTGCGTCTGCTTCTTCCTCCTCTAGCGACGTCACGTTAGGAGACATCATGGCGCAGCTACAGCGCATGGATGCTCGCCTCGATACACTCTCCACAGAGTTGTATCAGGTGAATGTCCGTGTTGGTCGCATCGCCAGGCGACAGGCGACCATGGGCGGCTTTGCCTCAGAGGTTTCTCCTCCGCCACCTCATGTGTCGACTGAGACCGAGGGTGATGATGATGGCGATGATGATGATGCTTCCAACGATGATGATGATGGAGATGCTAGCTCATCGGATGAGATGTCTACTTGACACTCTACCCTTTGTCACTCGTGACAAAAAGGGGGAGTAGTTTTGTATGAGAGTAGTCATACTTAGGGGGAGTGTTAGCATAGGACATTTTTGTTAGGGGGAGTGTGGATTGAGGGATGGGACATTTTTGTTAGGGGGAGTGTGGATTGAGGGATGTAGTGAGGTGATCTATGTATTTTTTTCTTTTCTTATCTTTTAGAGATACATTGATCATGTACTTACATACATTGTACTTATTCTCTTTCTCTATATGATGATGTATGTTTTCTTTTTCACCTACCTCTACATGTGTTGTTTCTTTTTTATCTTTATACACATGTTTCTTTACTTGTATGCAATCTATTATTTCTGTTTTACACAAAGATGCCTTGATGTGTTTTGTTTACAAGTGTTTCAGAAATACAGGTTGTCAAAGTCTTCTTGCCATAAACTCTCTTCTTGCAAAGTTTTTCAAGAGTTTGTGTTAGGATAGATTTTATTGTATGTAACAAGTGAATATGAGTTGAGTGATTTATGACTTCTCTCATATCTTCATTTGTGTTGTGGTTTTGTCACGGATTGCCAAACGAGATTGTTAGGACATATGTAGTTGTTCAAGCTTGTGAACATATGTCGCTATTTTATGTAATTGGCTTATCCTTAGACAAAACGCACTTTACTTGTAATTGGGTAGATCTAGGATGTGTTAAACACTTCAAGAAACAGTGGTTCAAGATTAAGTGTTGAAGCCGTCAAAGTCTGTCCAAGATACAAGCAAGGAAGTGCAAGATTTTGAAGCTCGATAGATACCTCGACAGATACATCTATCGAGATTTAAAGAAGCTGTTTAGCCCGAGCCTCGACAGCTGTCTCGACACCTCTCGACACCTCTATCTGTCGAGAATTAAAGAAAACAGATTTCCAGGTCTGTTTCAAGTCCAATCCGTGTGTGTGTCTTTGGGACTTCTTTTCTCCTAACCCTAGACATATAAAAGGATTATTTTAAGGGCCGTCAAAGTGAGCAACAAGCAGAAATCACAAGATACAAGTTGCTTCTTCTCTTTCATGCAAATTGTGATCTGTGAGAAAGTTCGTGCCCTAGTTCATCTCTGATGATTTGAGGAACTTTGCAGCCAACATTCTTCTTCCTCAAGTTGGTGAGTGAGTCACGTACTTGGATTCGTGCAAAGGAGTAAGACGCGTACTGGGATCCGCGCATCACATTGGTTAGTCACGTACTGGGAGCCGTGCATTAAACTGGAGAAACTGTCACTACAGAACAAGTCCAATTGGGTATTGGGGTAAGAGTTCAACTGTAGGTTGGTGAGGTACTGGGATTCCTTACTTGTAACTGCTTGTTGTGATAATAGTGGAGTTTCGGGAGTGGTGACCTTAAATCATCCGGTGGGGTTTTTGCCTTAGGGTTTTCCCCATTCGTGAATAAATCACCGTGTTATTTATTTTCCGCTGCATATCTTAGTTTGGTGATTTGTTTGTGCTACCACGTGATATTATCTGTTAATTTGATTAATTAATAACTGGGCTAATTTAATTAATCTAATTATCACAAGGGGTCAACGCATTTGTGGCCTGTCACATGTTGTGCCTGCCATAGACGCCGCTACCATAAAACTTAGTGAGGCACAGTTCAGATCGAGACAGTCAGATACTACTGCTCCTTCCTCTCGTTCGACTACATCCAGATCTGCTCGAGCGACATCTGCTTCTTTTTCCTTGAGCGACGTCATTCTTGGAGACATCATGGCACAGCTTCAGCGCATGGATGCTCACCTCGATACACTCACCGCGGAGTTGTATTAGGTGAACGTTCTTGTTGGTCGCATCGCTAAATGACAGGCGACCATGGGCGGCTTTGCTTCTGAGGCTGCAGATGATGATGACAGTGATGACCATGATGCTTCTGATAATGATGGAGATGCGAGCTCTTCTGATGAGATGTCTACTTGACACTTTACCCTTTGTCACTCGTGACAAAAATGGGGAGTAGTTTTGATGTATGAGAGTAGTCATACTTAGGGGGAGAGCTAGTATAGGACATTTTTTATAGGGGGAGTGTTGATATGAGGGATGTGTGAGGATTACATGTATTTCTTTTTCTTTTCTATCTTTTTAGAGATACATTGATCATGTACCCCGATCATGCGACCATTTATTGACATACATTGTGATTATTTCTTGATATATATGTTGATGTATGTTTCTTTTACCTATCTTTCCATGTGTTGTTTCTTTTCTATCTTTATACACATGTTTCTTTTACTTGTATGCAATCTATTATTTCTGTTTCACACAAAGATGCCTTGATGAGTTTTGTTTAAAAGTGTTTCAGAAATATAGGTTGTCAAATTCTACTTGCCATAAACTCTCTTCTTGCAAAGTTTTTCAAGAGTTTGTGTTAGGATAGATTTTATTGTATGTAACAAGTGAATATGAGTTAAAGTGTTTTATGACTTCTCTCATATGTTCATTTGTTTGTTGTGGTTTTATCACGGACTGCCAAAGGGGGAGATTGTTAGGACATATGTAGTTCAAGTTGTTGACATATGTCGCTATTTTATGTAATTGACTTATCCTTTGACAAAACGCACTTTACTTATAATTGGGTAGATTTAGGATGTGTTTAACGCTTCAAGAAACAGTGTTTCAAGATCAAGTGTTGAAGTCATCAAGTCTGTCCAAGAAACAAGCTGGAAAGTGCAAGTTACTAAAGCTCGACACCTAGTCTCGACATATGCATCTATCGAGTTTTAGAAGCTGTTACAGCCCCGAGGCTCGACAGCTTCTCGACAGATCCTCGACACCTCTATCTGTCAAGATTTAAAGAAAACAGATTTTCAGTTCTGTTTTAATTCCAATCCGTGAATGTGTCTTTGAGACTTCTTTTTTCCTAATCCTAGACATATAAAAGGATTGTTTTAAGGGCCGTCAAACAGATGCAAGTTGCACAAGCATTGAGTAATTCTTGTTCATCCAATTTGTGATCAAAGACAAAGTTCATGCCCTAGTTCATATTTTGTGAAGAAGTTGCTGTGTATTGTGCACCGTACGGTTTTGTAACCAAGCATTTTCTTGATCTTCATCGTGTGGATGATTTGAAGAACTTTGCAGCCAACAACTCTCTCTCTAGTTGGTGAATTGAAGTCACGTACTCAGATCCGCGCAATTGGTTAGTCACGTACTCGGAGCCGTGCATCAAAAGGAGAAACTGTCACTACAGAACAAGTCCAATTGGGTATTGGGGTAAGGGTTCAACTGTAGGTTAGTAAGGTACTTGGATTCCTTACTTGTAACCGCTTTTGTGATAATAGTGGATTTCCGGGATTGGTGACCTTAAATCACCTAGTGGGGTTTTTGCCGTCAGGTTTTCCCTATTCGTAAACAAATCACCGTGTCTTTTATTTTCTGCTGCATACATTAGTTATTGGTGGTTTTTTAGTGCTGGCATGTGAATTTTCTTGTTAACTTGATTAATTAATAACTTGGCTAATTAATCAACTTAATTAATCACAAGGGGTCAACGCATTTGTGGCTTATCAACAAAGTTAGCAACACATTTATCAACTGTCGTACTTAAGACATGGTTTTGACTCAAGTGTACCTAGATTCAAGATACAATAGAGAGATATCTACCATTTGTTGGTGCCGCAAATTTTCAACCATGCTATGCACACAATATCTCAAGAACCAATCATAACCTCCAAGAGAGTCGTCCATCAAGTTCTTTGAGAACGACGTCATATCTTGATCACATCTGACTTATGCTTAGAAGGTTCACCCTAAGACGTTTCTGTAATGTGAGTTCATTCATGTTTCCCACAATAACTTCTGGAGGATGATTTAATTTGATCCTGGAGGAAGGTCCTTTTTCTTTATGAGATTCAGAATCTGGTGATCTAGGCAGATCTGCTGGCTCTTCTGAAATTTTTAGGTTATCCTCAATGGGCACTAAGTGAGCATTTGGATCCTGATGGCGTTTGGATCCTAATGAACCTGCGTTTATGTTTTTTTTTTTTTTTTTTTTTTTTTTTTGTGCACGCGTTTCAGCTTTAAGAGACAAGTGCACTGTTTATGCACTGTTGAGTACTGTTCACGCACTGTTGAGCCATGAATATTGAGTTTTTGTGTGAACAGTGCACCCGTGCACTGTTCGTGGAACTCATAAATATCACTTTTCAACAACTTTTTCATTAAAAATGGGTCTCACAATACTATTCACACATTTAATAATTATTTTGCTACAGATTTTCCAGTTTTTAGTATTCAACTGTATCCAAACGGACCCTAAACAGAAGGATTCTATTAGAAAAATTAAAATATGTGTCATTTGAATAGAAACTACCAGGCCCATATACCTACAATTAAACACAATCCATGAACACAGCCCGAGCATTACAATCAAAGCCAACAATTTCTAAAAAATGCCTTACGAATATGAAGCAAAATTTCATGTAATGTCAAATGAAGGAGCATCCAAGTTGTTGTGCTTGTTTGTAATTTTAGTGTGCTTATTCAAAAATATGCTTAAAATCAATTTATGCTAATTATATTTTTGGTAAAATTCATCCCACCACTGTGTACGTTCATAACAAATATCCTATTCATACATGTTAATAGAGTAAATATAGATGATCATAAATATTAACCAGGTCGAAGATCATATAGAAATCATTAAAATATTGATTAATATGATTACATGATACTTGGACTAAATATTAAAAATCTTACAACATTTACTTACAATGCTATACCAAGTTTGTGCCACTACACCACTAAGCTTGTACCCTAGGTGATCTAGGAATTGAAAATACAAAATTCTCCATTGCTTGTTCCATAGTAAAGGACCCAATACAACCCAAAACCCAACCACAAATCCAAGTGCCATACTTACAAAAAACCAATCCACAAAACCCTTGCTCCTTTTGTTTTCAATGTTTGGTTTTGCATAATTTACAGTACAATTATCAGTAAGTGGAGGTCCACAAAGCTTGTTTCCAAAAAAACTGGATGCGTTGAGGCTCTATAGCTGAGTGCTTGAAGGGATTCTCCCAATCAAATTGTTGTTCGACAAGTTCAAGTGGCTCAAAAATGTCAAACTTGACATACTTTGAGGAATTTGACCTGAAAGTTGGTTTATAGAGAAATCAATAGATTCTATTGATCTCATATCACCTATATTCTCTGGGATCCTTCCAGTCAAGATATTAAATGACAAATTCAATGATTGTAGTCCTTGGAGACTAGCCACTTCTTTAGGAATCTCTCCTGACAAATTGTTGTTGGAAAGATCTATAATATTTACCAGTCGAAGTGTGGTGGAATATTCAAGATATTTTCCCTTAATCACAAGCAATTCACTTTCAAAAGGCAAATGACTATAATGTGGTCTATCAACATTACAAAAAAGGGGATAATTTGGATTGTTATTTCTGGCCATTGTACTAAGATTGTTAACACATTTAGGTATGTTTCCAGATAGCTTATTATGTGAAAGGTCAAGGATTTGGAGAGAAGTTAAAGCACAATGTCCATCCGGTATTTGACCATAGAAATTATTGGAGTGAAGGTTGAGAATCATCAAGCTTGAAAGTCTATGTCCAATCCACTTAGGTATGCTCCCATCAAATTCATTTTTGCCAATATCAATAATAGACAAGTCTTTACAATTTTTCAACAAAAATAGAAGTTTTCCGGAGAATTTGTTGTTGTACAGATGCAAAGACTTAAGATTACTTAAAGACCCAATGGATGTTGGAATTTTACCAATGAAATTGTTGTTCCCCAAACTTAAGAAAATCAAGCTTTGCCACTTCATCCAACAATTACTTATTTTCCCTGATAAAAGATTTTTTCCAAGATTGAGATATTCCAATTTTTTGGGCTCATTCATCTTGTAACACAAAAAGTGAGAAATAGATCCAGATAGTTAATTGTTAGAAAGATCAAGAAATGTCACATTCGAGGATATACAAGGTAATGCTGTGAAGTTATTTGAACTCACATCAATTATTGAAGGATAGTACAACATCAAAGGGATATGTGGAATCTCTCCATAGATTTGATTGTGACAGATATTTAGATACATAAACTGAGAAGACAAGTTCCAAAGCCAACGAGGAACTGCATCTATAATCCCTGTGTTGGATATGTCCAAGCTTGAAAGTTTCTTTTGTGAATAGAGCCATGAAGGAAATTTTGACCCTAAATTCCATGATCCCAAAACTAAGGTGTTGAGTTGAAAAGGAGGGGTCCAATTGTCACTTACTTCTAAAGTTAGTTAATTCTTCAGTGCAGTAAATGTTTTTAATCTCATTAAATTGGCAAAATGAACTTCTTACACCACACCCTCCAACATATTGAAACAAATATCCATACACTCTAATTTGAAGAGCTATCCAATGCTTTGAGGGAGAGTACCATTAATTTGATTACTCTCAAGATACAAGGATCTCAAAGAGGAAAGATTCCACATAGACCATGGAATTGGACCTGAAATTGAATTATTCCCCAAATTAAGGATGACCAAATTTTTAAATTGCCCAAGTTCATTAGTCAAATGCCCAGAAAGTTGAGCATTAGACAAATCTAAGATCTCTAGACTATTTGAAACACATCCTGATAGACTTTCAAAGATTTCAGATATCTCTTGACCCCGTTTGTTGTATGACAATCTAATTTCCCTTAATTTACAGAGACTACCTAAAGATCTTGGTACCTTTCCTTCAAGTTCATTGGATGACAAGTCTATGCTAATGATAGATGTTAGCTTTCCAATGGCACTAGAGATTGTACTCTGCAAATTATTGTAGCAGAGGTTGAGGAACTCAGTATGACTAAAACTGTACAGCCAATTGGGGATTGAAGAGTTGAAAGCATTTCCATGTAGATCGAGGTGCCTAAGTGAAGTCAGGTTCTGGAGATGAACAGGGATTGGACCTTGAAACTGATTGTTAGATAGATCAAGAGAAACCAGATTATGAAGACCAAAGACCCAAAATAGAATCGAAGTGTTTTCAAAACGGTTGTACGAAAGATGGAGGGTGGTGAGAGATGAAAAGTTAATACTACAGGGTATTGGTGGTGGGATGAAAACAGAAAGTGCACAACCTGACAATCGCAACTCTGACAAGGAAGGGAGTTTTCTTATCTCCTGTAGCCAATCAGAGGCTTGGCTAAGGTTTGCAGAACTCAAATCAAGGTGTTGTAGTAAAGGAAGACCAGAGAGCCATTGAAGGTTCTCAACATATAAATCATAATAATTATTATATTCTCCAAGATTGAGATAGTGCAAATTAGAGAGATTCCCAAGTTGATGAGGAATCAATCCCACAAATCCCACATGGGAGAGATTAAGATATCTTAAGCTCCCCATTGAACCGAGGAATTTGGGAATTTGAATACCACCAAAATCATTGTAACTGAGGTCCAAGTAAATCAAATGCTTCAAATCAATCAAAGAACGATTTATCTTACCACTGAACCTTGACCTCTCATAAGTTTGCAATTGAGCTTCCTGTTGGTCTTCATCAGTTGTAAGCTCGTCATACAGAGGATAAAAGGTTCTGAGATGGAGTTGGAGGACATGACCAGTGTGGCTATGGCAAACAACACCAATCCAATCACAACAATCCACGGCAGATGCAGCAGCATGCCAAGAGGCAAGTCGGTTTGAAGGATCTTTAAGGTCTTGCTTGAAGTTTAGAAGTGCATGTCGCTCGCTTTCAATGCAATGAACCTCAGAGTCGGCAGTGAGGAAACAAAGGAGAAGGGTTAAAGTAACAACTATTATTATTCTCAACAAGGAACCCTCCTTCACCATCATGATCATGCTTTTATGAAAATAATAATAATAAAACTAATGGTGATATACGATTTTGTTATGTTTGGTACAAATGGCATAGGACTTATTTATAGGAAGCAGACCCATCCATCCATCTTATTGCATTGTGCTCAAGGAGTTTGTTTGAGCTTTTAGTCGGTTTTTTGATGCGTTGAATTTCAACCACACATTAGGGATTGACTAACTAAGTAAGTCTTGTAGATGGGACCCTCTATTTGGGTACATATCAATTTTCTAACTTATGAGAAGTGCAACGCATGGTAACTTGATTGGTCAATTCCCATCCATTACTAGTATCAAAATTCAACAATCTTTAAAATACAATATGTCCCACAGTGACTTAAGTCTTTGGTATTATGGTAGTGATTGTTTAACAACAAAGGGGCTATTCGGTAAAGTTTTTTTAGTAAGGTTGTTTTAAAAAAAAAAAAAAAAAAAAGAAATACGTGTGGGTGAAAAAGTGTGTGAAAATGCATGTAATGTTGTTTAAAAACTGAAAACACGTTAAACTATTATACCAAACGGGGCCAAAGTTTTTAAGGTGATAAAATGATGATATCACTGCTTGTATGCTAAAATTATATAATAATAGTCATAACAATAGGATATCATGTAGACTTATTTGGACCTTACATTTAAAAGTTGCAAAGAAAAAGGGGACAAAAGTTTTATTTTATCATAGGCAAATACTCCTCATTGGAATTACAAAAACTTGGCTGGATTGAATTATTCTGAGGCTCAAAAGGTTAATTATCATAATTTGATTAATGGGCTAAATTTTTCAATTCCACCCTCAAATTGTAAAACAAATTTATTGCATTGGACAGCATGATGTAACAGTGCTCAAAATTTATAATGTACTAGCTTGAAATTTGTGCTTACGCACGAAAACATTTAATAATGGTGATAATAAGATAGTTTTACTTAGTTAGTTGAGTGAATTAGTCATCTTAGATTTTCTTTGATATATATATATATATATATATATATATATATATATTGGATGGCATGAGCTTTTAAATCTCAAAACACAAGGTTAATTTTATCATCAAGAAAATCAAAAGTTCATGAATGTGCAAGTGTCAAACCTAGCCAGGAACTTTGTTACTCAATCAGCACCTTATGGTGTTTCAAACGGGGAGTCAGAGTTAATTATAGTTTAAATCCTTCCATCTAGATTGTAACTATTGAATTATTAGGAAAAAAAAAATGTCAAAATCTAACATATTGATTTTCTTATTAGTGTCTATTTTGGAAGTCTTCCAAGTGCCTGGACAATTTTCTATTAAAAGACCTAGCTATGATCAAATTCCTTCCCACGCACACTAACATTAAATATACTTAACACAAAAAGTGTAATGTATTTTAGATGGGATTTTAATTTGTCATTTGTAATAAATACCACTATGATTACTTGTTTAAACAAGATTTTGATTCGTCATTTTTATAAATCCCACTATTTTTACTTGTTTACATAATTTGAGATAGCTATTTCCACTTTAAAACTTTTTTATCTTTTATTTTTATTGTTTTCACTAAAAAGGCAAAAATCATAGGTGATTACCCTTCATGACTACCTCTGATATTTTAAACATGGGTTGAAAAAAACAATCAAGCCAATATTCCTTTTTAAGTTGATATCATGAGATACTTTGTAGGCAGGGAATGGATCTCAAGGTGCCATACATTAAACTGTCACACATTTTTAAGTTGATTTCAAAGATATGAGCCTTTGTTTTTTTTGTTGGGTAGTAATGGCCTTCTGTCCCAAATTCATTTAAAGCACTATTTGGGGTTTAACCTAATTTCGACATTCCCTCGAAAATGAAGTTTATTTATCTCAATAATTTTTTTTTTTTTTTGGCAAGGATTGCATATAATTTTGATGTTATAAATAATGAGGATTGAGGAAAAACTTCCCATGTTGTCATGATTGAATTGTCAAAAAAAAAAAAAAATTCCTTCTGCATGAATCTTTTAGTTAGAAAGACTGAGGACCAATTGGAAACTGCCTTACCTAAAACAATCCCATCAGATGTCAAACACTTAACAGTTAATTCCTCTTATAGTGGCAGTTTGTCATTAAATTTGTTTATTTTATGATCCGTACCAAAAGATATTAGTAACATGCTTTTTTTTTTTTTTTTAAGAAGATAGTAACATGTTTTCTAAATTGTTCCTTATGCGGCTCTACTAGCAATAATAAGATTAGTAAAAATGGAACAAGCGACTTTATCATGCGTACAAAATATGCAAAGAATATTTTTTCTTTAAAAAAAACAAAGAAACAAAAATGCTATAGCTATTGTTTTCATCCTTATAAGAATTGAAGCATAGATTAAACTTTCATTATTCTTGACAAGTATTTTTTTTCAATTCCTTTATAATTTATTATTTTGTGTTGGTTTAAACTTTAAACGGATTTTTTTCTCGAGTTTGCAGAGCATGGGCCTTAGATAAGAGGTTCAACTCTTAATAATGCCAAGCATTGATTGTAAGTCTTGTAAATGGAACAAATAAAGATAAGAATATAGTCAACTTTGGTTAGCCATAGCTTGATTTGCTAGACATAAATTTTCTTCCCTACCAAAAGTCCGACTATTTTAGATAGAAATTTCATTGATTATTACTACTTGTATACAAAATTCAAGGACCATTAAATTCAAATAGGTCCCTCACTAATCTAACTAGGTGGCACGCGGCAAAGAATTCCTCACCATTCAAAAGTTATTGTATAAACTATGACCAAACGTCACTTTTCAACACATTTCATAACGATTTAGTCTCATGAATAACTATGCCCTAATATATTCTTTTTCCAAAATCTTGATTTTGGGTGAATTGTCCTCAAGGTATAGGTATAATATTTTAAAACCAAATCCGTGAAAAAAATGTTAGACTTCCATTTTTAATTCCTTCTATCGGCACGTAGTTGGAATCCAAATTTCAGGTAGCTCGGTGGGCTATTTATCAAATGACACTAGCTCTCTTGATTTGTATCGAAAAAATTCAAAATTTCTGTTGAAATTAAAGCTCGTAATGTCTACTTTCTAAAACATTCAGCACGGGGTAAGGAATTCCTTACCGTTCAAAAGTTATTGTCAAAACGGTGACCAAACATAACTTTCCAACACAATGTCAATGCGATTTATTCTCGTGAATAACTGGCCACTAACAAAAAATTTTCCAAAAGTTTGAATTTTGGTCTATTGTTAGCAAGGTATAGGTATAATATTTTAAAACCAAATTTATGAAAAAAAGGTTAGACTTCCATTTTTAAGCCCTTCTATCTACATGTAGTTGGAATCCGAATTTCAGGTAACTCGCTAGGCCATTTTTCAAATGACAATGACTCTCACGATTTGTGTTGAAAAATTCAAAATTTGCATTGAAATTCATGCTCGAAATGTCTACTTTCTAAAACATTAACATGCGGCAAAGAATTACTTATCATTCAAAAGTTATTGTCAAAACTATGATCAAACGTCACTTTTCTACACATTTTCATAACGATTTAGTCTCATGAATAACTATGCCCTTATATATTCTTTTTCCAAAATCTTCATTTCGGGTGAATTGTCCTCAAGGTATAGGAATAATATTTTAAAATCAAATCCGTGAAAAAAACGTTAGAGTTCCATTTTTAATCCCTTCTATCGGCACGTAGTTGGAATCCAAATTTCAGGTAATCCAGTGAGCCATTTTTCAAACGACACTAGCTCTCATGATTTGTATCGAAAAAATTCAAAATTTGTGTTGAAATTCAAGCTCATAATGTCTTCTTTCTAAAACATTCAGCACGGGGTAAGGAATTCCTTACCGTTCAAAAGTTATTGTCAAAATGGTGACCAAACATAACTTTCCAACACAATGTCGATGCGATTTATTCTTGTGAATATCTGGCCACTAACTTAATTTTTTCGAAAAGCTTGAATTTTGGCCTATTGTTCTCGAGGTATAGGTATAATATTTTAAAACCAAATCCATGAAAAAATGATTAGACTTCCATTTTTTAAGCCCTTCTATTGGCATGTAGTTGGAATTCAGATTTTAAGTAACCCTAGAACATTTTTCAAAAGACAATGACTCTCACGATTTGTGTTGAAAAATCCAAAATTTGCGTTGAAATTCATGCTTGAAATGTCTACTTCCTAAAACAATAGCACAAGGCAAAGAATTACTTATCATTCAAAAGTTATTGTCAAAACTATGACCAAACGTCACTTTTCTACACATTTTCAAAGCTATTTAGTCTCGTGAATAACTAGATCCTAATGTATTCTTTTTCCAAAATCTTGATTTCAGGTGAATTGTCCTCATGGTATAGGAATAATATTTAAACACCAAATCTGTGACAAAAATGGTAGACTTCCATTTTTACGCACTTCTATCTACACGTAATTGGAATCCAAAGTTTGGGTAACCCAGTGGACCATTTTTCAAACAACAATAGCTCTCATGATTTGTGTTGAAAAAATTCAAAATTTGTGTTAAAATTCAAGCTCAAAATTTCTACTATCTAAAACATTCAGCACGCGGTAAGGAATTCATTGCCGTTCAAAAGTTATTGTCAAAATAATGACCAAACGTTACTTTCCAACACATTGTCAACGCGATTTATTCTCGTGAATATCTGGCCACTAACGTTTCTTTTTTTTTTTTTCTTTTTTTCCAAAAGCTTAATTTCAGGTGGATTGTCCTCAAGGTATAGGAATAATATTTTAAAACCAATCCGTGAAAAAAACATTAGACTTCCATTTTTACGCCCTTCTATTGGCATGTAGTTTGAATCCGAATTTCGGGTAACTCGCTGGGCCATTTTTCAAACGACAATGACTCTCACGATTTATGTTGAAAAATTCAAAATTTGTATTGAAATTCAAGCTTAAAATGTATACTTTCTAAAACATTAGCACGCGGCAAAGAATTTCTTACAGTTCAAAAGTTATTGTCGAAACTATAACCAAACATCACTTTTCAACACATTTTAAAAGCGATTTAGTCTCATGAATAACTAGCAACTAACGATTTTCTTTTCTTTTCAAAAGCTTAATTTCAGGTGGATTGTCCTCAAAGTATAGGTATAATATTTTAAAACCAAATCCATGAAAAAAATGTTAGACTTCCATTTTTACGCCCCTCTATCGGCACATAGTAGGAATCCGAATTTCGGGTAACTCGCTAGGTCATTTTTCAAACGACAATGACTCTCATAACTTGTGTTGAAAAATTCAAAATTTGTGTTGAAATTCATGCTCGGAATGTCTACTTTCTAAAACATTAGCACACGGCAAAGAATCCTCACCATTCAAAAGTTATTGTCAAAACTATGACCAAACGTCACTTTTCAACACATCTTCATAACGATTTAGTCTCATGAATTACCATGCCCTAATATATTCTTTTTTCCAAAATCTTGATTTTGGGTGAATTGTCCTCAAGGTATAGGTATAATATTTTAAAACCAAATTCGTGAAATAAACGTTAGACTTCCATTTTTAATCCCTTCTATCGGCATGTAGTTGGAATCCAAATTTCAGGTAACTCAGTGGGTCATTCTTCAAATGACACTAGATCTCTTGATTTGTATCAAAAAAATTCAAAATTTGTGTTGAAATTCAAGCTCGTAATGTCTACTTTCTAAAACATTCAGCACGGGGTAAGGAATTCCTTACCATTCAAAAGTTATTGTCAAAACGGTAACCAAACATAACTTTCCAACACAATGTCGATGCGATTTATTCTCGTGAATAACTAGCCACTAACTTAATTTTTTCCAAAAGTTTGAATTTTGCCCTATTGTTCTCGAGGTATAGGTATAATATTTTAATACCAAATCCATGAAAAAATTATTAGACTTCCATTTTTAAGCCCTTCTATCGGAACATAGTTGAAATCCAAATTTCAGGTAACTCGGTGGGCCATTTTTCAAAGGAAAATAACTCTCACGATTTGTGTCAAAAAATCCAAAATTTGCGTTGAAATACATGCTTGAAATGTATACTTTCTAAAACAAGAGCATGCGGCAAAGAATTCCTTATCATTCAAAAGTTATTGTCAAAACTATGACCAAACGTCACTTTTCTACACATTTTCAAAGCTATTTAGTCTTGTGAATAACTAGATCCTAATGTATTCTTTTTCCAAAATCTAGATTTCAGGTGAATTGTCCTCAAGGTATAGGAATAATATTTAAACACCAAATTTGTGAAAAAAAATGGTAGACTTCCATTTTTACGCCCTTCTATCTACACGTAGTTGGAATCCAAATTTTGGGTAACCCAGTGGACCATTTTTCAAACGACAATAGCTCTCATGATTTGTGTTGAAAAAATTCAAAATTTGTGTTGAAATTCAAGCTCGAAATGTCTACTATCTAAAACGTTTAGCATGCGGTGAGGAATTCCTTGCCGTTCAAAAGTTATTGTCAAAATAATGACCAAACGTTACTTTCCAACACATTGTCAACGTGACTTATTCTCGTGAATATCTAGCCACTAACGTAATTTTTTCCAAAAGTTTGAATTTTGGTCTATTGTTCTCGAGGTATAGGAATAATATTTTAAAACCAAATCAATGAAAAATTGTTAGACTTTCATTTTTAAGCCCTTCTATCTACATGTAGTTGGAATCCGAATTTCAGGTAACTCGCTAGGCCATTTTTCAAATGACAATGACTCTCATGATTTGTGTTGAAAAATTCAAAATTTGCATTGAAATTCATGCTTGAAATGTCTACTTTCTAAAACATTAACACACGGCAAAGAATTACTTATCATTCAAAAGTTATTGTCAAAACTATGACCAAACGTCACTTTTCTACACATTTTCAAAACAATTTAATCTCGTGAATATCTAGCCACTAACGTTTCTTTCTTTTTTTTTCTTTTTTTTTTTTCCAAAAGCTTAATTTTGGGTGGATTGTCCTCAAGGTATAGGAATAATATTTTAAAACCAATCCGTGAAAAAAACATTTGACTTCCATTTTTACGCCCTTCTATTGGCATGTAGTTTGAATCCGAATTTCGGGTAACTCGCTGGGCCATTTTTCAAACAACAATGACTCTCACGATTTGTGTTGAAAAATTCAAAATTTGTATTGAAATTCCAGCTTAGAATGTATACTTTCTAAAACATTAGTACGAGGCAAAGAATTTCTTATAGTTCAAAAGTTATTGTCGAAACTATAACCAAACATCACTTTTCAACACATTTTCAAAGCAATATAGTCTCGTGAATAACTATCCACTAACAATTTTTTTTTTTTCAAAAGCTTAATTTCAGGTGGATTATCCTCAACGTATAGGAATAATATTTTGAATCCAAATCCATGAAAAAAAACGTCAGACTTCCATTTTTATGCCCTTCTATCGGCACATAGTTGGAATCCGAATTTCGGGTAACTCGCTGGGCCATTTTTCAAATGACAATGACTCTCACAATTTGTGTTGAAAAAATTCAAAATTTGTGTTGAAATTCAAGCTCAGAATGTCTACTTTCTAAAACATTAGCACACGACAAAGAATTCCTCACCATTCAAAAGTTATTGTCAAAATGGTGACCAAACGTCACTTTTTAACACATTGTCAAAGCGATTTATTCTCGTGAATAACTAGCCACTAACCCATTTTTTAACAAAAGCTTGATTTTGGGTGGATTGTTCTCGAGTTATAGGTATAATATTTTAAAACCAAATCCGTGGAAAAAACCGTTAGACTTCTATTTTTTCGCCCTTCTATTGGCATGTAGTCTGAATCAGAATTTCGGGTAACTCAGTAGGCCATTTTTCAAATGATATTAACTCTCTTGATTTGTGGCGAAAAAATTCAAAATTTGTGTTGAAATTTAAGCTCGGGATGTCTACTTCCTAAAACAAGAGCACGCGGCCAAGAATTCCTCACCGTTCTAAAGTTATTGTCAAAATGATGACCAAACGCCAATTTTATGTTGGCTTTGTGATATGAGACTGAAGTTGGTATGTATGTTTTAATATTTATCAATAAAAGAAAGTCGTTGTAATTTATTAGAAGCAGTGAATTTACAACGAAGGTTAAAAAAAAAGTGAAATGATTTAGCTTCTCTTTCTAAAAGGTATATTCAATTCTAATATAATTTCTTGTTAAATTCCAAAATATTTTTTTGCTTTTAAATAGTAATCACCTAACTTTACTAATATTTTGTTTGTAAAAATTTGTTCATCCATAAGATTAGAACCCTTAGTCTTTAAAATATATTTCATTTAGCATTGCAAACTCATGATAGAAGATATAAAATTAAGGGGGTATTTGGTAGTGGTATTTAAACAATAGTTTTCAATGTTTAAACATTACAACACGTATTTCCACAACACTTTTTAACCTACATGTATTTTCACAATACTTAAACAACAATACTAAAAATCTCTAACCAAACGAGCCTTAATTTTAAAAAACATGTTGGTATGTCCCAAATTAGTTGTTTTAAACAAGGACAAAACAGTGGCGGCTCTAGGAATTGTTACACGATAGTTCATTATGAATATTTATTGCCAATATTAGTAGCTATGACCATTTTATATTGTTAAGTTTGTCTAAATTTTTATTTTTATGTAGTTAATATTATATATTGGTCATTGTGTTTATAAAAATATTTTAAACTAAATGACTAAACTCAACTCGCTGGCTCTATATTAATTATTGACGCATACAACCACACTCTTTCATACATAAAATAATTCACTAAGTGTTTACTTAACCAATCAATTGCTTGAATAATCACTAACTTTGCAATTTTTTTCTTGAATTTTTCTAAACTCAACTCATTGGCTCTATATTAATTATTGTGTTTACTTAACCAATCAATTGCCTTGGAGTTGGGGATTGGAGTTGAAAAAGGGCCGAAATCCTTTTCTCTTTAACCCTTTAATCCTTTTTCTTTTTCTTTCACCTTCGTTTTTCATATAATTTTATGTTTTCCTCCTATTTTCTTAATCATGACCAAAACTCTCTTCCATCTTTTATTTTGATTTTTTTTAATGATTTTTCCTTTTCCTTTTTGATAACCATCCAAGTGATATTTGCATTAATTTCATTTTGAGTTCGCAATTCCAAATTGTTTAATATATAGATATCTCCAAGTTTTAAACCTAAATTAACCTTTGCATTCTTAATCTTTTAAATGGTATGAAAATTGTCAAAAACCTTGTAGTTTAATGACATAGCATATTCTCATTTCAACATAGTCTTGAGTTTCGCCCAACAATTTTTCTAGCACACTGATAACCTAATGTTTATGAGGACAAATCATAATCAACAAGCAGAGTATTATTAAAAATAAATAAAAAGACCAACATAAAGCAACTTTTGAATGCCTTTGTCAATAGTTAAGTTGGCATTCCAAAGCCATTGCTTTCAAGAGGGTTCTAAAATTAAAAACCCATAATCACTTAGAAGAAAACCATCCGAAATCGAAAATCAAAAATCTAAGATTATCACAAATCGTGTAATATAACTTGGTTGCTTTCTATTGAACTTGTAAACCATAAATCGTGTAATAAAATTTTCATAAATTTTCATTTATCTCAAAAACTTGATTTTAATTTTAATAGGGAGATTATAACCCCAAGGACCACGCCTTTGAAACAACTCAAAATCTAAAGTAATGGAGGAAAAGTGAATTTAATCACTTAATCAATATTTTGTATATGTTCATGCCGCAAGTTAACCCATTTGTGAGCATTTGAAGGTTTATGTAATAAGTTGTAACAGGATTCTTTGAAAGCCATCTCATGAGTTGGGGGCTAGCAACAAAGGGTAGACACTAGACAAGCAGTCTTAATTGCAAATTTGGAGTAAAGCGGTTTAGGGAGTGCTGAAGTTCAATGTATAATACTGATGTTGACTAAAGCTCTTGGCATTTAGTGGGCTATCAAAAAATGTTCAGAGTTCAATGCATATTAAAAACATAAAGAACATATAATCTAACACTAGGTATTTTCAAAATTTTAATTTTATTAAGGGGTATAACATTGCTTAGAGTTACACACTTACACTGGTGTTGATAAACTAGAATATAATGGACTAGCTAATATTAATGGCAATGCTTGACATGATTAAGTCACACTAAAGATAACATTCAAGTTCGTAATCATCAATTTTTTAAAAATGATTGAGTAGAATTTATGCAAAGATTAAGAAGTGAAAGTTACACAAGATATAGCATTCAAGTTTGGAATAATCAATTTTTTAAAATGATTGAGTAGAATCAAATCAAAGATGAAAAAGTTCATATCTTTAAAGTATTTTTGTCTTAATGTTTTTTCTTATTTTCTTGATTATTGGGAAAGAATATATGAAGAGATGGTAAGAATTCTTATAGACCAAAATTTCTTTTTCTTTTTTCAATCTTCTATCCGTTTCTCTTTTATGTCGATCTAATGTTTATGTTTTTCTTTTTTTGACCTCAATGCTTATGTTTTTCAAAAAAAAGAAAATGGAAAGACGAAACACACACACAAAAAGGGAAACAATCCATTACACTTTTGAAGCAAAAGCGCTAAATGTATTAGAACCCAAGTTGCATGTTTATTACAATTACTAATCTACTTATCTTAAAGAAATCAATAATACATTAATTAATAGTAAAGATAACAAAATAAATTCAATTAGCTAAGTTGTATGATAGAGACACAATATATTCACAACAGGTGGTAAACTGTTAATAGTTGGTAAAAAAAATGATGTCTTTGATGACCCAGATTAGAACCACTAACATATTGTCATCTATGTTTTAATATAGTTCAACATATAATTAATAAATATAATACAATATATGATGTTTCTTTTGGGTGTTGAATATATGACATAATTAGGATTGATCTATCATTATCAAATTACTATTTTATTGCCAAAAGGTGTGCATCCCAACTAGCACATCTTGATGTTTTCAAAGAATATATCTAAGGAACAAAAATAAAGAGTTTCATGCATGTGTGTATAATGTAGATAGAGATGCATAAAGAAATATAATAAATGAAAGAGAAATAAATTGATTGCATAGACGTGTTTACAAAAAAAGAAAGAGGAAATGTTAGCATGAAGTCTAGATATAATAATAATAATAATAATAATAATAATAATAATAATAATAATAATAATAATAATAATAATAATAATAATAATAATAATAATAATAATAATAAAAAGGATAAGAAAAAATGAGAAAGATAAGTATAAACATCTAAACAAGTAAGCATCAAATTCCTTGCCAATTTCTTCTCATGTTCTTTCTTTTGTGTTGGAGAATGTTTTTATGTGTCAAAGGCATAATAAGCCTATATATAGAAGAAGTTATGGATGAGACCTCCACATGAACATATATTTGACAAAATTGATATTGAGACTAACTTAGAAGCTTTTCTCTGTGCATTTTGAAGTCAATATTGGATTATTCTTACGGAAAGTAATGATGGTTGTTTTTACAAATTTATTTATATGCATGTGTGTTTTTCTATTACTTTTCATAAATAATAGGTTGATTTAATTAATTAAATTTTGTTGTATAGATGTTAAATAATGTAAATTTTTTGGCTTATTTAGTACTTGAATTAACATTATATTTTTTTGAGATATATAGTATTTCTAAATGGGTTTGGTTCATGCTACATTTGACTTTGCTTTCATAAAAATTACATCATTTAGCTACTTTTTTTTAAATTGCTATTTTCTTGAATTCATATTCTTATTAAATATCTATTATAGGTTAATCACGTGCAAAAATTCACAACAATCAATTGCAATCTACTGTTAAATCTATATGGTTATTTTTTTAATATATTTAATAATTCAAAAAAACCATAAGATCTCTTTATAAATTAACGAGTTTCTAATGCCTAATTGCTTCAATATTCAGAAAGAATATAGATCATAACAATATTTGGCAAACTTGATAGTTCGGAAAGAAATTTATTTTAACTTTGAATTAAGCAGAAATTTTTTGAATATTCCAAAAGTAACAATCCTTCCTCTCATATAAATGTAGATCCTCACCAAGAATTTAATTAGTGTGACCTACTATTATGTGGGAGGAAGGAACATTAATCTTAGTGTAAAGAATTTGACATGAGGACCCTAATAAAATCTCACTCCTATTGTAATGTAAAGAATAACTTATACATAGTGCCTATTATATATTCATTTTATCTTTTATTAATAATCTTAGTTGAAAATTCATAATTGTTTTTAATACTCATTTT
The DNA here is from genome assembly GCA_032878915.1 of Castanopsis chinensis. Taxonomy (NCBI): domain Eukaryota; kingdom Viridiplantae; phylum Streptophyta; class Magnoliopsida; order Fagales; family Fagaceae; genus Castanopsis; species Castanopsis chinensis. The sequence continues at coordinate 192,154 of JAVQMG010000039.1, forward strand.
AAAGAAATTTTATCTATCTCAATATTTAAAGCTTTTCAACATTGTCTTCGACATTTTACATTGGGAAAAAAAACAATAAAAATTTACTTTAGAGAACTTAATCACTAGTTTTATTTAATATTATTAACAGGTGACAAAATAGTGAAAATATACCTCCACCCAATCCAACCCTAATTTGACAAACCATTAGTTTTATTTTTAATTAATCACTTCTTCCGAATCCAACAATTTTATATTTTTTCAAAATCCAACCAAGCCCAAATACTGAGCATCAACCTCCAAATGAACCCAAATGCCTCCCATCTTACTTATGCAAAGAAAATTATTTTAACATTAGATTTGATGAAAATTATTGAATACTTAATCATTTCCCAAAAAATGGTGGGTTCTTACCATGAATTTAAATAGTAGTACCCTCTACTATATGAGAGGAAAGAGTATTACTCTCAACATGTAGAATATTTACTTAGGCTTAGAAAACTATTATTATAAAATAAAGTTATTTAGTAGAACAACTTTTGTAAAATTACCCAAAGTCTAACTTTTTAAATTATAATGAATATATATTGACATAAACAAAAGACACTGAAACAAATTTCACTTCTCTAACATAATAATAATTATTGTGGTATCAATCAAGGACAAGATTGGAACTTGAATTGTGCAAGAATAATGTCTCTATTTTTTTTTTCATAGAATTAATGTCTTATTATTTATCCCTACTCTTTAGACACCTTTTCTTTAATTATTTTTTTAATGGAAATATTCATGTTATACACTTATACTAATACCCTTAGTTTTCTATCTTTTAATTATTAAAATAAAAACCCTTAGATTGTAAGTAAGCATTTTATTTTATTTTTTGGTAACTTCTATTTTCTATTTTTATATTTTAAAAAAAAAAAAAACTATTCCACTTGTCCCAAAAAAATAATTTTCATTATAAAACAATGAGTCATAAACTATTATGACTATTTTTAGGAGATAATGTGTGTCCCATCACGTGTATTACACATGACTCATTTAATTGATTGAGTTAATTAAGTTATGTGCATTGTACATAACAAGGACTAATGTGATTTTCCTATCGGTGGTTGGAGCCAAACTTTGTAACGCAAATGTGTGGAGAGAGAGAGAGAGAGAGAGAGAGAGAGAGAGAGAGAGAGAGAGAGAGAGAGAGAGAGAGAGAGATGTGTAGTGTGAAATATGAAGAGAAGGACACTAATAAAATCTAATTCCTTTTATAATGAAAAGAACAACTTATACACAGTGCCTACTGCCTATCAAATATTTATTGAAAATTCATAATTTTTTTTAACACTCATTTAAAAAAACTATTATGTATCTAAATATTTAAAACTTTTCAACATTGTCTTCCACATTTTACATTGAAAAAAAAAACCCTAAGCGTTACTTTAGGTAAACTAAATCACAAGCTTTATTTAATATATACTAACAAAATTTTATTTGTAATTTATTTTTTATAAACTCTATTTTTAATTAACCACTTCTTCCAAATCCAACCACTTTACTTTTATAAGACCCAAATCAGACACCTGATGTGCGTGCAAGTGCAACACTCACTTGAACCCAAATGCTGAGCAGTGGGCATCCACCTCCGAAAGAACCCAAATTTCTCCTATCTTTCTTAAAATCCCTAAATCCTTACCTCTAATCTCACAAGCTGACATTAAAAATTAGATTTCCAAATCAAATTTGAGCAACCAAGCCAGCGAGAGCAATAGCGTCTAAGCTTAGTGGAGAAGTACACGATTGTCTATTTCGTATTGGTCTTTACTCTTTTGCAAAAGTTTACTAATTAGTGAGAAAACAAATGCTCTAGCCTTCAATCAAGCATCTCATGTGCTTCTCTCTCTTTCTCAGTTTGTTTAGTACTGATTATTTTCTAACTAGATTTGATGTTGCCTAGAAGATGGTGCTTCAACAATGGCGGCATCCGTTGGTCTTTAATGAAGACTAGAGAAGTGGAGATTTTTGTTTGGGGTGCTGGGAACCAGTATTTGATCCAAGCTATAGTTGTAACGAATGCAAAGATTCCTTCATCATAAATCATGTGCTAAACTACCCCTTGGGTTGCACCATCCCTCACACCCAAATCATCCTCTTATTCTCTTCGACAAATATTCATATTGTGCCAACAAAGAAGAATACAAAAATTTTAGCAAATGCAACATTTGCAGAGAAAAGAGTAATGAATACAATTATTGTTGTTACCGTTGCAACTTCAACATTCACATCAAATGTTCTTCTTTATCACTCACCATCGAAACTGAAGTCCATGACCACCAATTGATTTGCATTTGGAAGCTAATGAAGTTTACTTGTGACTTTTGTGGCAAAGACAGCAATTTACCCAATTGTTGTGTCTAATGTGATTTTGCTATACATTCACGTTGTGCTGCTTGCCCACGCAAACTAAAAGTTTATCATCATAACCACCCTCTCCAACTCACCCCTTCTCTTAAAGTCCATCAATCCGACTCTCCAATTTGTCTACTCTATGTTCAAAAAGTGGTATACTCCCCTTTAATAGGGAGTACATAAATTTGGAGGAACTTAAATATGAGCAGTCCACCAAGTCAAAATTTGAAGATCCAAAGCTCTATCAATTCTTTGACTCAAGAATTTGCAAAGTCAAAAAAATCACTGTAAGGAAGGGTAGAACTGAAATAGCCACAGAAATCAAGCACTTCAGTCACAAGCATGATTTGAAGCTTACTGGAGAGATTCTGAATAACACAGAATGCAACGGGTGCGTACAATACATTCTCTTTTCATGCTGCAGTTGTACCTTGTGTAGCTCCTTTCTTCATATATCTTGTTCTAAATTACCCAAAATAAAACGACACCCACTTAATATACACCCTTTCACCCTCAATTATCAGCAAGCTACTTTTTTCTGTATTGCTTGTGCCTGGCGGTGCAACAGCCTTAAATACTCCTGTAAGATTTGCTGCACTAATGTCCAAGCTCAATGTATGATGTCATTAAACACCCTTACTCATGCCAGTCATGAGCATCTTCTTTACCTCTCATCCACGGGCTATACAGAAAATTGTAGTAGTTGTAATTTTGAAGCGAATGTAATATTTTGTTGTGCTACTTATAAGTTTGCTCTAGACTTGAAATGCACTACACTACCACTAACCACATGGTACAAGCAACATGAACATCTATTTATTCTCTGTTATACTCCTGAAGATGACTCTGGTGAATATTACTATGATATTTGTGAAGAAGAACGAGATCTCAAGCAATGGTTCTAATACTGTGCAGAGTGCATCTTTCCCGCTCATCATGACTGTATTCTTGGGAAAACCCCAAATATCAAGTGACACATATAATAGCCACCTGTTGGGAGGTGCTACACATTAATTTGGCTGTCACCCGAACACTATTACTTTCATTGAAGAAATAAAGACCACCGGCAATGTCAAAAGTGATCTATCAATGTGCCCGATGTAATTTCAACATTCACAATAATTGTTTTATAGAAAGACCACTGTTGTTTTAATTTTTATGTATTTTTTTCATTTAGGTTGAGCCTTTAGTTCTTTATTTTTGAATCTATTGTATTATTATGGTTGTCTATTGGTGTAGTTTTGGGGAACTTTGTTTTTTAGATGAAGCTTATTGGCTATTTATTGGTTTATGGCTAATTTGTGTGTAATTTGAGTTGGTTGGGGGTTGGGACATTGGTCGGTTGCTGATGATGTGACCATTTTGGGTTTGTGGGTGGTGTTTGGGCTATATCCTACCTATTTAACAAAAGATCTTAGTAACCTCAAGACTCAAGTTGCGTCGATTACATGATAATAAGCAGGTAAGGATCAAAATTCTAAAAATTCACAGTTTTTTTTTTTTTGGGTGAATTTGCATTTTATTTGTTACAACCATAGTTATTAGGTATATCTAAATTACAAATTCTCTTAAGATATATGAAATTTCTTTGAAGTAATTGTTAATTAAAATGTGAAGTTGAACTTTTCTTCTAAAGTCTACTGTTTTACTTAAATAATACCTAAGTACAAAAAATATCAACTCTATTGCATTCTAATTACAGAAAAACCATCTAAAATGAGGGGGAAAGTATTGGTCATTAAAATAGCCCCTGAAATAAGAAAATTATTTTCTAAGTTACTTGTGAATTGGACAATTGTTTATGGTAATATGATGTACTATTTCATACATTGATTCATTGTCTCTATATGATTTTTATTCTGCTGAAGTATATTTAAATAGACTGAACCCGCTTATTATCCAACAGGAACCACACAACCAACCCCTAATGTTCATCATGCCCTTTATGAGCCTCAACCTCAACCTCAACCTCAACCTGATTCTCCTACCCAAACAGACATATTAGGATTTACTAATTATGATAAACAGATTAATGTTTTAACTAAGGAATTTCTTTTAGATAAAGAATTATTAAGACATGATTACTTAAAACCTGAAAATACCGACAAAAAAAAACCAATTTCTCAAAGAATATAATGAACAAGAAAGAAATAATTTAAGAACTAAATATTATGAAACGATGACAGATTTACAGACACACTTAAGTTTCTTTGACTTTTTGGACTATCGTAATTAAAATATAAGTGTAATAGATAAAACTTTGTAATGGACTAAAACGGATAATCATGAAAATATGTACCAAACTCATGCACCCTTTGAATCAATGATACTGAGCCAAAGTAGTGGAGTTTAGGTTTTGACTACTCCTATCAAAAAACCTAGTCTAAGTGATGATAATAAAAATCTAGACAGCATAATTCAACAGAATAATTATACCAATATATATCTAAAGTCAATTGGTCAAAAGTTGCAGGAGATAGAAGACAAAATTATAACCCCTTCTACTTCTATAAAAAAAGAAAATGAGTCTAAAACCCCTCTATTCATTCCCCATGAAATTCCCGCTCACCTTAGATCACCCTTAAAGAGGCATGTGACAGAAAAAATAGATAATCTACTTGATGAAATAAATAAAAAACTAGGCCTAATGAAAATAGAATCACAAAAAGATATGGAGCCACTAAAAAACAAAGGTCTGATAATGAATACATTAGGAAGGACTGAGTCTTTAGGCTCTAAAGAAGAACCAGACAATAATCAATTGACAGACTTGACAGACTTATCAGACATAGATAATTTAAAATCACAATTTATTAGCCAACAATCCTACTGGAAAGAAAAATTTATAGCTAGTTTACCTTATTTCTTTGCACAAAAGGTTAGACAAGATATAGCTAATAATGATGGTACAATAGAATATCCTAATTTGACTTATAGTGGTATAATATCTTCTATCAATAAAACAGGTTTATGGTTGTGCAATGATTTAAGATTAAAAAATCAGATAGAGAAAGAAAAAAGATATGCTAAAAAAGAGCTAGGAACTTTTTGCGAGCAATACGGCTTTGACCCTTTGATTGATCCATCTAGAAAAAGATGAAAAGAAAGAAGAAATGATGATAGATACAAATATAATAATAGAAGATATCATAAAGTAGGACTAAAGATAAGAAAGAAGAGTCCAAAAGAAAGAAAAACAATAGATATAGAGAAAATGATGCTACTTGTGTCAAATGTGGTAAAAAAGGACATATTAGTAAATACTGCAATTTTCAAAGAAAGATAAATAAACTTGATATATCAGTAAAATTAAAGAATAAAATAATAAGTATAATGGAATTGACAGATAATGATGAAACAGATAATGAAATTCATCAGATAGATAATCATGACACCACCTCATCATCATCATCTACAGATGTTGATTCATATAATGGAAAGACTAAATTATGTGATTGTAATAATCCTGATAATTGTTATTGCAAAGGGAAAGTGAAAATATGTGTCTTAACAACACAAGAAGACATAATAATGGATTTGATAGACAAACTCCCAGATCTATAGTCCAGAAAAGATTATTTATCCAAATTAAAAGAATCCATAACTCAACTTGATAGATTTGAGATAGACCTAAAAGATTATAAGTCAACTTATAATTTTGCAGAAATTACTAATAGATTTAAACCTAATAAACCTATAACAATAATAGACTTACAGACAGATATTAATAATCTAAAAAATGAACTGAAAGATTTAAAATCAGAAAATTTCAATCTTAAAAAATATGGTTGATCAGATAGCTACCCAAATTATTAATATAAAAGATAAAATTAAATACTGGAATGAATCTTTAATAGATTCCCCTAACATGAATAAACACAATTATGGTGGAGAAAATTCTTATGAGGATGAATTTTTAAATATAATTGATAGAATGATATTCCAAAAGTGGTATACTGAAATAACTCTGGTTGTTCGTAAAGAATTCTCACTAACAGTTATTGCCCTTGTTGATTCAGGAGCTGATATGAATTGCATACAAGAAGGATTAATACCATTTAAGTATTATGAATTAACCACAGATATTAACTCAGGCTAATGGTGACAGACTTAAGATAAGTAATAAGTTAACTAAGGCATACATACACAATAATGGAATCAATCTTAGAACACCTTTTTTCCTAACAGACAAATTGTCCCCCAAAGTTATTCTAGGAAATCCTTTTTTGGCTTTACTCTATCCATTTTACACAACAGATAATGGAATACATACTCATATTTTTGAGACAGAAATAATCTTTAAGTTTATCATACCACCTATTCCTAAAGAAATACAGTTGTTAAAAGAAATTTTCATATTTCAAGATAAGTGCACTGATGAAAATGTGCCAGCAACAGAAAGTGTTATAAGCCCTGTAGCAGATAATACTATACTCTCTACTCAGCAGCAATAGTCTTTGCATATATATAAATATATCATTCTCTTTAGAAATTTGTTTTTCAAAAAGATCATAGCCAACTAAAAGTCCTTTCATAAAACTTCTCTATAATTTTGTATTCTCTTCAAAAACCAGACAGCCCTCAAAAAAGCTTTGAAAGATGTCCAATACCTAAATCAAATCCTTTAGTGCATGAAGGCCTTCAATAACGGCGTACTTGCAATATTAACTTTATTGTTAATTTTAAAATTAATAGTCAATTGCCTGGCAAGGAAAATAGCCATCTTAAGGCTAACAGATCTTTAGATCATATTTTGCCAAAATTTTAACAATGCATGAAGGCGTCTCATTAGAGACAATATCCCTTCAACAGATAGATCCAAGATAGAGATTTAAGATAGACCAGATAGAAGAAGAAAGACAATAGCGACAGATAACTATTCTCTAGCAAGCAGACAAATCCAAGACAGCTAAGACAGATAGACAAATACAGGTGTCCATCCAAGATTCTCCAAATCCTTATGATATATGATAGAATCATGATAGATATTCAAGAAAGTCCAAGATCTAGATAGATTTTACTATTGTTTACCAGCACAACAGAATCATGATAGATATCCAAGAAAGTCCAAGATCTAGATAGATTTTACTACTATTTACTAGCAGACACACAAGAAAGTCCAAGATGGTGGCAATCTAAACAGATTTTCAGATAGAAACAAACAACAGAGAGACAGAAGCAGACAGAAGTAGTTGATTAATATTTACAGATGACAGATGATAGATCACTATTCACTACCACGAGCACAAGAAAGTCCAAGACAGTGACAAACAGACACAGACAGATAGATATTTATTACTACTATTTACTAACATGCGTAAAAAGAAACCTGACAGATTCTCAGACAGAGTATTGTTTAAGATAAGCCTCCACCGACAGTTTAACTTGAGTTAATTTCGCAAACTCAGGTTACTTTTGAAGACTAACCATGGTTCATTTCTCTATAAAAGGGACAGACTTTGAAGACAGAAGTAAGCCTTAACTTTGAAGCCTTTCATTTAGAAGAAAGAAAGAAAGCCTTTGATAGCCCTCCTACCATAAACTACCCAGGAAGAAATATGGAAGCATAAACAATGATAAAATAGATGATAAAGAAGAAAATAACAAAATAGATATATTCAAAATAAGGTTAAAACAGAATATAGAATATGAACACAGAGACTGATAAAATCTTACTTGAATAAAACTTCTGTCTTTGATTAAAACTGAAAATACTTCTGTCTGATACAAGCTTTTGAAAATAAAAATTGTCTGAAGAGTTACAAGATTACAATGTAAAAATTTGTCTAGGAAAGGTTACAAGATTACAAAAGAAAAGAAGAAGTACAAAAGTCTATCTAACAGAGGGAGAGGAAGGCTATCAAAGGCTTTCTTTCTTTCTTTAAGGCTTGAACTAAGGCTTCAAAGTTAAGGCTTAAAGATTCAAGCTTGCTTCTGTCTTCAAAGTCTGTCCCTTTTATAGACGAGGAGAACCACAGTTAGTCTTCAAAGTAACCTGAGTTTATAGAATTAACTCAAGTTAAACTGTCGGTAGAGGTTTATCCAAGTAAACAGTAGTAATAAATATCTATCTGTCTGTGTCTGTCTGTTACTGTCTTGGACTTTCTTATGCTCATGCTAGTGAATAGTGATCTGTCATCTGTCATCTATAAATAGTAATCAACTACTTCTGTCTGCTTCTGTCTCTCTATTTGTTTCTATCTGAAAATCTATCTAGACTGTATTGAATCTTATCTGAAATACGCTAGTAAATAGTGATCTGCTACTTCTGTCTATTTGCTTCTGTTTGTGAGAGTATACTGTCTTGCTCGACATATTTGTCTTAACTAGTCTATCTGTCAATCTGTATCTGCATAGTTATCATAGTCTAGCAGATCATCCTCACACTGCTCCTCATATTGTTCATGCTTATGGATAGTTTCATAATTGCCACATAGAATGCAATATGAAATAGGGAGATAAATAGGAACACGATCATTTGCTATCATTAACTTGGGATCCTTAACAGTCTTTCTTTTCCCAATAAGCCTTCTTGCCGAAGGTCTTAGACCATATACTGCAATTTTGTCTGTATGGCCATATAAGTGGAAACCCCTGTCTAATTCTTTCTGCATTTCATAAATCTTGTTACTCATAAAATTAGACAATTCTTAAGCTAGGGCATCTGGATCATCAAGTGATAAGAAAGTATCTCCTTTATATCAGTTGTATTCAGGGATGCAACCCCAATCATGGATAAGGACCAAAATATGTACTGGCCGAGCTTCCATATAATAGCTATTATCCCAGTCTAGAAAAGTACTTCGGATAGTAATCTTCATATAATTAGATCCTCCAATCGAAGCTGCTGCCTCTTGGATAATTTTGGGAAATAAACCAATCTGAACTCCAGAAGTAATAATTAATTTTCTAATGAATCCTGCTTCTAGCATTTCAGATAACCATAAAGGATCACAAATTACTGGATCCTCTGTCTCTGCATTAATAAGTAATCCCAGATAGGGATTGTATCTATTACTAGTTCCTTCATAAACTCTATCTGCTTCTCCAAATCTTTCATACCATGTAGCTTTATGAGAGCCATGTACCATCTGTCATGTCTTTTGTTCTGATGAATGCTGTAGAAATTAATACTTTGAAGAGATTCATCCATCTATCATAAGAACTTGTTATAGCTTTATGGGTTAGCATATTTTGTTGGATTTCAGGGGGTAAGGTTCTGATGGTAAGTCTCAGTTTTTGCTAAATCTTAGGGTGGAGCTTTGAAAAGCTTGTTCCCATAAGATAGCTTTTTAGAGATTGTGAATCTGTCTTTGTGGACCTTGAATCTCCATCCTCCTTGCCAGGGAGTTGACAACCAAGTGCTTCAATAAATGCACTGGTGTTAATAAGATGTAATTACAAAGCCTTAAGGGTCTTGTGATGAAGATGCTAAAGTTAATTTATTAATTTGTAATTTATCAGTAAATTGTGATTCTAAATTATCTATGTCTGATAAGTCTGTCAAGTCTGTCAATTGATTATTGTCTGATTCTTCTTTAGAGCCTAAAGACTCAATCCTTCCTAATGTATTCAGTATCAGACCTTTGTTTTTTAGTGGCTCCATATCTTTTAGTGATTCTATTTTCATTATGTCTAGTTTTTTATTTATTTCATCAAGTAGAGTATCTGTTTTTTTTTTTTTTTTTTGTCACGTGTCTCTTTAAGGGTGATCTAAGGTGAGCGGGAATTTCATGGGGAATGAATAAAGGGGCTTTAGACTCATTTTCTTTTTTTATAGAAGTAGAAGGGTTTATAATTTTGTCTTCTATCTCTTGCAACTTTTGACCAATTGACTTTAGATATATATTGGTATAATTATTTTATTGAATTATGCTGTCTAGATTTTTATTATCATCACTTAGACTAGGTCTTTTGATAAGAGTAGTCAAAACCTAAACTCCACTACTTTGGCTCAGTATTACTGATTCAAAGGGTAGATAAGTTTGGTACAACTTTTCATGATTATCCGTTTTAGTCCATGACAAATTTTTATCTATTACACTTATATTTTTATTATGATAGTCCAAAAGGTCAAAGAAACTTAAGTGTGTCTATAAATCTGTCATCATTTCATAATATTTAGTTCTTAAATTATTTCTTTCTTGTTCATTATATTCTTTGAGAAATTGGGTTTTTCTGTCAGTATTTTCAGGTTTTAAGTAATCATGTCTTAATAATTCTTTAACTAAAACAAATTCCTTAGATAAAACATTAATCTGTTTATCATAATCAACAAATCCTAATATGTCTGTTTGGGTAGGAGAATCAGGTTGAGGTTGAGGCTCATAAAGGGCTTGATGAACATTAGGGGTTGGTTGTGTGGTTCCTGTTGGATAATAAGTGGGTTCAGTCTGAATAGGGGTTCTTTTGATCTTTATAGGAGGGGGAAGGTGTATGACTGGGGGAAGGTTTTGTGGAGGTAAGGGCCTAGAATCTGAGAAGGGTGACTTGGAGGAAAAAGAACTTCTAGGTGTGAACATCACAAGGGTTTTTCTTCCTGAAGAACTGCTGGGTCGAATAAGGCTATCAGTATATCTGTCATTGTTATTGAAATAAATAATAACTGTACCATCTGTCTTTTGGGCTATAAAATCTGGTTCTGTGTTTTCTATTTTTGGTGTGGGAGCAATGGCCTCTAATTGCCATCGTTCAGGAAGATTTATGTCTTTCCATTGTATCTGTCTAGGGACACGAAGTCTACTATTTGGAGTTGAGGCTTGAAGAAGGAGAGTATGTCCTTTAGGAGATGGATCAACTATGGATTGTGGGTCAAGGGTTGTTTTCATGAGTTTATAATAAATTCCATGGATGATGGCTAAAGGTTCTGAGCCTTCTTTCATGTAATAACCGTTTGTCTTAACATTCAAAGTTAGAGCATCCATAATATTTCTGTCTGTTAAGCTTAAAGCAAAATTAGGATAACAATTAAAATATACTGGTCCATTACGTAAACTTGTTTCCATCATTCCAAGAAGCGAGTCATCAAATCTTAAATGTCTGTCATCTCTTAAGAAAAGTAAGACACTTGCATTTAAAGCTTCTCTTGTTAATGGTTTTATAGCTACTTGAACCAAACCAATATGTAAAAAGGCATATTTTTCTTTATGTCGGTTGATTGATTCCTCTGAACATAATTGAACTGTTTCATATTCATTAAACAAAGAGCAAGTTCTTTCAACAGTTTTTATAGTATTATCTGTCAAGAAGGATAATTTAGAAAATGTAGTCTGTTGGTAGATTTTATCAGTTTTTTCTATCGGTATATTCCATTTATTCCATTCTAACAATTTTCTATCTATATCTCTTATGCTGTATTCTTCAGAGTTAACTACTCTATCATTGTCCATGTTCATATCAGTGTGTGCCTGACCTAAGTGTGAACTAGCAACAGACAATGAGCGATTAAACATATGCATATTACTTCAAAGCAATTAACAAGTACGGCATACGTGGGCCCTGGTGGCGTAAGTTCGGAACTAGCAGCATGTAGGTGATCCCGATACGTATGTGACTCTGATAGGTACCACCCGTGTCCCTATGTTTCGGGCTAAGTGCAATGTCCAAAAACCTGGGCACGACTGTCCAATTGCGGTGAGAAGTTCTGCTTTGGGAAATTCTCCCTTGGACTGATCTCCTGGGTAGTTTATGGTATCAGAGCTAGGCAATACACCCCCTATGTATGAAACTCTCACTTCCCATACAAGGGTAAAAGAGGGCTCCCCACCGTACGACATACGTGGACCCTGGTGGCATAAGTTCGGAACTGGCAGCATGTAGGTGATCCCGATACGTATGTGACTCTGACAAGTACCGCCCGTGTCCCTATGTTTCAGGCTAAGTGCAATGTCCAAAAGCCTCGGCACGGCTGTCCAGTTGCAGTGAGAAGTCTCGCTCTGGGTAATTCTCCCATGAACTGATCTCCTGGGTTGTTTATGGTATCAAAGCTAAGCAATACACCCCCTATGTACGGAACTCTCACTTCCCATACAGGGGTAAAGGAGGGCTCTCCACCGTACGGCATACGTGAGCCCTAGCGGAGTAAGTCCGAAACTGGAAGCACACAAGTGATCCCAATATGTATGCGACTCTAATAGGTACCGCCCGTGTCCCTATGTTTCAGGCTAAGTGCAATGTCCAAAAGCCTGGGCACAGCTGTCCAGTTGCGGTGAGAAGTCCCGCTCTAGGTAATTCTCCCATGGACTGATCTCCTGGGTAGTTTATGGTATCAGAGCCAGGCAATAAACCCCCTGTCTATGGAACTCTCACTTCCCATACGAGGGTAAAGGAGGGCTCTCCGCCATACGACATACATGGGCCCTAGTGGCGTAAGTCCGAAACTAGCAGCATGCAGGTGATCCCGATACGTATGTGACTCTGATAGGTACCGCCCGTGTCCCTATGTTTTAGGCTAAGTGCAATGTCCAAAAGCCTAGGCACGGCTGTCTAGTTGCGGTGAGAAGTGCCACTCTGGGTAATTCTCCCATGGACTGATCTTTTGGGTAATTTTGGGGAATAAACTTATCTGATCTTCTGAAGTTAGTACTAACTTGCTAATAAACCCTGCTTCTAACATCTCTGATAACCATGAAGGATCACAAATTATTAGGTCCTCTGTCGCTGTGTTAATGAGTAATCCCGGATAGGGATGCTGTCCATCATAAACTCTTTCTGAGTCTCCAAAACCTTCATACCATTTGGCTTTATGCGATAGCCATACCTCATCTTTCATGTCTGTCCTGATAAATGCTGTAGAGATTAAAAGTTTAAAAAGATACATCCATCTGTCATAAGAACTGGTTAGGGATCTATGAGTTAATATATTCTGTTGGATTTTTGGGGGCAACATTCTAATGGCAAGTCTCAGTTTTTGCTAAACCTTAGGGTGGAGCTTTGAAAAGCTTATTCCCATAAGATAGCTTATTAGAGACTGTGAATCTGTCTTTGTGGGGCTTGAATCTCCATCCTCCTTGCCAAGGAGTTGACAACCAAGTGCTTCAATAAATGCACTGGTGTTAACAAGATGTAATTCCAAAGCCTTAAGGGTCTTTTGGAATAAGGATTTTTGTCTGAGGGTAAAGGCTGCTTGTAAATTATCAAGAAGTATTTTAATGTGAACAGGGAGGTCTGTAAATTCTCCGTCTTGAAAAGTAAGATCAATGCGAAGCACTTCTTGCAGAATTTCACTTTTGCCACTACATCAATACATTGCTTCTACTAGCAACGTATCCTGAAGGGATGTTGTCTCAAAGATCTCTTTTCTTTTGGGTTGCACCATCGGTGCTTTACCTTTTCCTTTTCCATCTGCTCTCGAAGGTCTTTTGTCCATATTAGTCTGCAATTGGGTAAAAGGATTATGTTTTAAAACAATCTCTTGAAATTAAATATTTTCTTGCAAAGCCTTTTTCAAATTTGTTTTAAAAATCTTTTGGCCAATGTCTTTCTGTAAATTTCTATTGAAATACTTTGAAAGAAAATCTTTTTTGAGGTTTAAAGTATATATAATAAAACAACAAACTTTCTGTACTCCGTCATGCTCTCGCTGAGTAGTGGTAGTGGTATAAGAGTAGTCATAATAAAGTCTATTAATATTGGAATTATTAGAATCTAGAAAATTCACAAAATCTATCATGATTTTATCTCTTTTATAAGTATTTCTATATATTTCGTTCTATGAGAATATGTGAAATAAGGCTTCTCCATATAGTCTTTCATTAACTACTGTAATTAGAAAATCTGTTAGAGACTGATAATTAACCCTATCTATTAGGAAATTAAATCTGTCTTTACTTTAGAAATTTCCACAATTAATGATTAATAAAGGAGTATCTGTCAAGGCTTCTTTTATTAAAACATCTGTTGCCTGAGCATGTGAGAATGCTGTAAATTCACTTAGTATGTCTATCAAGTTGTCAGTCCATTCATGTTGACTAAAGGAAATTATAAGCATAGTTCTTCTTTTTTTATCAAAGTCTTTCTTATAAGAAGAGTAAGAATAAATCCCTGTCTCTATCTCTATATCTTTAACTATCAATTGGTCGTCAAATGATATTTTTGTCTTTAAAGGTGAAAAACTTGTTTCAGTTCTATCGATTCTTTCTTTATCTATATCTTTTAGGATACTGACTTTTTTAGAAGAATAATTTTCTTTCAGGATAGGTGGCAAATTGAATCTAAAGAATATATCTTTTCCTAACACATTAGTTTTAATTCCTTCATCTATCATTAAAAAGGGGTAAAGTGAAATCATCAAAGGAGTTCCTAAAATAATTTTAAAAGGAATGTCTTTAATTAAAACAAAGTCTGTCTTAAGGCATATTCCATCATTACATATGTAAGTATTAGGTGTTAATCTTTCAGATGATTTTTCATAATACTTTAAAGGTATTAATCCTTCTTGTATATAGTTCATATCTGCAACTGAGTCTATTAAAGCAATTTCTATTAAAGAGAACTCTTTATTAATTACTAACGTGATTTCTATATACCATTTTTGAAAAATAACTCTATTAATTAAACTCAAGATATTCTGTCTATCATTATTATCTTTTTCTATTAAAAGGGGGTCTGTGATGGATTTAGAGTCTTCTTTTAGATTTATTATTTCTACAATATTTTTTTTATTTATGTTTGTCAAATTATCTTCTTTAATTTCTTTAATCTCTTCCTTTATTATTTTTGCTTCTATTATTGAGTCTTGTGGAGTTATTGGTTTTACATCTTTTTCATCTTGTGTCATTTCTGTCTTTTCTTTCTTGTCTTTTTGTAGTTTTCTACATTCCGTAACATGATGTCCATATTTTCTACACCTAATGCAAACAATAGGTATATCTATAGAGTCTTTTAAATCTATTAAATAGTCTTTCTTATCTTTTAGTTGATTAGGTAAATTATCTATCAGTTTCATTATTATGCCTTGCTGTTTCTTTTTTCTTTTCTTGACTTTAATTGGGTTGGTTGATTTGAATCCTTCTTTTTCTCTTACTTGGTCTATCTCATTTTGCTTAACATTAAACATTTCCATTAATTCATTTATTATAACTGTCTCAAATTCTAATCTACTAATTTGTTTAACAATTTTATTATGTCTGTCACATTGCTTTTTAGTATGTCCATATTCTTTACATTTATGACAAATTATATTTTTAGTGTGTCTGTTATCTTTCTCACTGTCTGATAACTCAATAGTATTTAAAACTGCTACATTTCTTTTCCTATCTATATCTAAAGGTGAATTTAAAAATACTATCTTTTTAGCTATCTCTATCAAGCTATCATCTTGGGTATATATAATAGATCTTTCAATTGCCTTTAGTCTTTCATCAATTTTATCTTTTAGACTATCAATTTTCCCTCTTTTGTTGACTTCTTTTACTTTTACTACACTATCACTATTCTTCTTTTCATTATTATTATTAGTTTTCCTACATTATTATTATTATTATTATTATTATTATTATTATTATTATTATTATTATTATTATTATTATTATTATTATTTGCTCATAATGATACTGTTTCCTATAGATGCATATTGATAAAAATAGAAAATTCTTGTAATAGCCAAGTAGACAACCATAAGAACAGAAAATTCCTGTAACAACCAAGCAGACAACCATAAGAATAGAAAATTCCTATCACAACCAAGCAAACAACCAAAACGAGACAAGTAATTGTCTAAAGTAATTGTCTATGGATGCTTGAAACATTTTTTAGTGAATAGTATTAGTGTGTAAATTCATTGAGTGATATGTATATGGTCTAGAATTATCATATTGAAAATGGGTGGCACATAAGAATGAAGCTTATGAGTTTATGCAGCTCATTCATGACAGTTCTGTATTTGAGAGAAAAAGAGGAATCCCAAGAACAAGTGTAAGACGTCTTGGTAACGAAAATGGACCAATGCACTAGGTGAGCTTCTGAAGTTATATTTAGAGATTAGATGTGAACATGGTTGGGCTTACTAGTCAAGAATTTTATATTTAATTGGTGGCAAAAGAACACTAAGAGCATTAACCAAGTTTGGCCTGGAAGAAAATATAGAAATGAAGTACAAAGGATTTGTTAAATACAGCTAAGGTTTTGTCTTTCAAAACTGTAAGCATTTTCCATTTCTTAGATCCTATAAGTAGATATCAACTTTAGTACAAGTTTCCATTTCTGATTTACTTGAGATGCTTGATCTTTGTAATTATCATTAATAATTGTTGGTATATCTCTTGTATACTTCCGATGTACATGCATTGCACACCACTACTTTTTATTGAATTATTTCTGGACATTCACTGCCTCTAGTGTTTTTTGCTTTTATGATTTTGTTTTCATTCTATTTTAACCTATTTATAGGATCTCCTGCCAGTTGAAGGGAGCCATACATTTTTCAAACATATCAAAGCAAAATAAAACTGTTTGTAAAGTATTTGACCTTTTTACTATTACAAGGATAGTGTTTTGGTACGTGGGAATAAGGTATTTGAGAATGGGAAGTGATGATGACAGTGATAGTACTGGAACTAATTAATAATGTTAATAGTGGAGTCAAGAAAATCTTGGGGAAAATTAAAATTTCTGCAAAGTTTCACTTTTATCTGGAAAATATTGCATGATGCTATACTAGTTAAGGCAGTCTAATTAGATAGAAAGCTTAGTTGTGATGCTGTTTGTAACCTTTGTCAAAGAGAAACTGAAATAATGGACATCCTATTTGTGTTCTACACCTTTTCTAGAGCTATCTGGTTTGGGTGAGATTTATCCATAAAGAGCACAGAGTTTTAGCCTAATTCATTAAAATGCACTTTTAAAATAGCTCGTCCAATAGATTTGATATAGAAACCTTTAACTTCTTTTCCCAAACTCTACATACCACTCTCTAGGCCATATGGCTTCACATAAATCAAGTGCTAATGCCTACTGATGAAGCGTGAGTTCGTTAGTCAGAGTGGGCAGATGGAATCAATTCCTAGTACATGTGAAAGTACTCTCAAGGATGGTCACTGGTGTAGTGCCTGCCACAACGTCTCCATTGCCAAAGTCAGTACAAGGGAACCCTTTGTAAGTTAAAACAGAATTGTAGAATAATAGTAAAAAATCTGAGTATCTCCTTTACCTTGTGTTGACACTGTGAAGGCCTTATATATGTTTTTATAGCTTCTAGTCGTTGAGGTAGTTATAGTGGCCTTAATTTCCTTCTTGGTAACGTCTTATGCTTTGTAATGTCGCTTCAATGTGCTCCAATGGTTCATACGGCTGACTCTGTAACCGCTTCGGGTAGAGTTGACCGCATTGAATGTTCCGGTTGCATTCGTCAGTGATATGGGTATTTGTTTAGCTCGTCTGAGGATGTCCTCGTCTATATTGTTAAGGTCGTCTTTAGGAAACGTCTTCGTCAATCCTGTCAGTTGCCCCCTGATTCTATGGTCGTCGTGATGTGTCATGACGATCATAGAATATAAAAGGTTATAGGTTGTAGATGACTCTTGGGGTTTCACTCCGTATTAAATGCATAATGGCGGTGCTCCACAGATCATGGCCTACGTGGCACATTCTGACTAGTGTAGTTAATGCTCCAATGTATGGGTCTATCGGGTTTCTCGCTGGTGTTTAGTTTTCTGAACCTTGGTTTTAAACTTCTCCCCTTCTCATTTTTCACTTTTCTCAAAAGCTTCCAATCATTGTTCTAAGTATTTTCTTTGCTAACCTCACTCGGCAACTCTTCTCCAGACCGGTGTGTTGTGCGGTGGTGCTTCCCTTGTCCGCCACTTTTTAAGGTACATTTCTTCTCCTTTTCCGGCTTTGCTTTTCCCCTTTTTATTCTATTGTGATATAGCTTATGATTTTTTTTTTTTGTGGGTTTAGCTTGTATCGTTCCCTTTGTATCTGGATTTCCATGGTTAGTAGCTCTGAGGTTAGGATAGTTGTCCCATCAATTTCCTTCCTTTTCGTGTGCTTAGGGGGGGTCTTTAAGCGTTTTCCCACATCTTGAGGATTTCTTTTTTGAGCGTAAGTGTTTGGGTGTTGTATTGGCTGACATGTTGCCTTTGCTTGGTCAATTGATTGATTGATTCGAGAGTCGAGTAAGAGAGCAGGAGACGATGTCTAAGGTTAGGTCTAGCGAACTCGAGACTGGATTATCGTCTAGCGGTGATCCAGTGGAGGGGGATACTGCAGTTTCCTCCCCTCAAGAAGTTAGGGCCTTTTACGCCCTCAAGGAGGAGTGTGGATTGGACACTGACACATTGGGGAGATTTAGGGATAGATTCCAA
Organism: Castanopsis chinensis; assembly: GCA_032878915.1. Taxonomy (NCBI): domain Eukaryota; kingdom Viridiplantae; phylum Streptophyta; class Magnoliopsida; order Fagales; family Fagaceae; genus Castanopsis; species Castanopsis chinensis. Next base: position 210,840 of record JAVQMG010000039.1, read on the forward strand.
TTCCCGGAACGAGTTAAGCTTCGTCTGCCCAATAGGGAGGATCGGGCATGTCAATTTTTCCCCGGGGAGGTATGTTTTTATGAGTCTACCTTCGACTGTGGGTTGAGTTTTCCTGTCCATCCTTTCTTCATGGAGCTATTAGACCGCTTTGGTATCGCTCCTGGGCAGCTTATGCCTAACTCATGGAGAATAGTGGTCAACTGTATGGGAATATGGCTGGCCGCTATGGATGGAGATATGCTCAAGGTTGACGAGCTTGTCTATTTGTACCGTTTAAAAGCGTCTAAGGAGCACGGGTACTATGAATTGGTGCCCTGGGAGAGGAGGACTAGGATCTTCAAGGGTTTACCTTCGTCTTTCAGGTATTGGAAGTCCATATTTTTCTTTATGTCTGGGGACGATTTTGAGACTCCTTCTGGCGAGGTTTGGAGTGATCTCCCGAGGTTACATCGTCGGTGGGGAATTCTGACCTTAGGTGTGTCAATATTTCTTCTCGTCATTTAAGTTTTATTACATTTACTATTATTGCTACTGATTCTTTCACTTCTTGTTTTGCGCAGTTAAGAGACGGCCCAAACTTAAAAGCAGGTATAAGGAGAGAGTGCAAAAGGCCATCGAATATGCGCAGACGATTGAGAACTGGGACGATCTTGTGGATCCAAGGACTCTTGCCTTCTACTATCCTGGACCAAAGCCTTCCTCCTTCGTCCTGCGTAATTTTGAAATCGAAGGAAAAAAGAGTAAGTGTTAGGTTCATTGGCACTGATTTTTTTTTTTAAAACAAATGTTTCCCTCTTGCAAAGATGATGACTGAATTCAACAAGGACATGTATGCAAAGATGAGGTCGAAGAAGGACGAGCCATTGTCCAACATAGGGAAGAAGACAGTGCGTGTCACTGGGAAGGGTCCCTCTGTCACTCCCATTGTTTCTGGTGTTGAGGTGACAAGGATGACTTCTCCTTCGACCTCGGTTGAAGAGCTTCCTACTCCTGCCTTTAAGGGGCCGTGTTTATCCGACAGGGAGAAGGAAATGCTCAATCCTCACATGTCCACTATCTAGGATGATGAGAGACTGGCGGTGGACAGGGCTCACGAGGTCGTGACTGTCGAGGATTTAAAGGTCCTTTCTGGAATGTCTTTCAACAATGTCGTGAGTCGCCACATCCATAAGCTTGTTCAGGTAAAATGTTTGTGCAACCTTTAGTCTCTCTTTCTTTTTCATTCTACTAACGATTTTGAATTTCTTTTCAGGTTTTGGGGGAAAGTCTCCACATTGCCTCTGAGTATTTCACTTAAGAGGCCAAGGTGGCTTCTCTCACATTGAGGATGGAGGCCTTGGAGGCAGAAAGTTCCGCGCTGAAGAAGAATTTGATTAACTCCATGGGTGAGGCCACCACTCTGAAGGAAAAAGTGAAGACTTGGAGTGACGACCTTAGGGTTGAGCGTCAATTGACCCTGGAGAAGGATGAGCAACTTCTGGGTGCCAAGGAAAAGCTCAAGACTATTGCTGCTAGGTCTGTTGAGGCCTTCCAGACAACTGATGAGTACAACACAGTCTTGTTCAGCTGGTACTTCAAGGGTTTTGAACTTCTATGGAGGTACCTCGTCAAGCATTCTTCCTGGGTAGATTGGAGAAATTGGATTTGGAAGAGGTCGACCAGGAGATGGCTGCCGATGAGGTTGCCCAGTCTTCTGCCACTAAGACTGATGCTCCCGAGAGTACCCCTGCTAGTGACGCCCCTGTCGGTGATAATGTTGCTCCTGACTCTTGAACTTGATCATTATGAATTTTTTTTTTTTTTTTTGCGTGTGCCCATTATGTTTTGGGTTTTGTAATTCTAACTTCGTGACAATTTCTTTTTAATCTGTTCGATATTTTTAGATGTAAAGACAATGGTAATTGCCTATTGTTTTTGGGCCTTAATTAAATATATGGCTGTGTACTTACTTGCTTCTGCGATTGCACGCTTATTGGCTCTTGACATGCTTGTGATGTCTTACATCCGCTATGCCATGTACTCAGTAAAATTTTTAGTTTTTACTTTCCTTTCTCTTCTTCAATGATTTGCTTCTCGTCCACGCTACTTCTGTCACTTAGTTGATTTTTTGCAACTCAAACCTCTTCGAGGGTTTTGGTGAACTAGTTGGGAGCTTAAATCCAGCCTGAGCTTTGTCCTTGTTTGTTGCAAGTTCTTTGTCCTCTCTCCCTTTTTTTTTTTTAGCTTCGTTAGTAATTTACATCCGTCTAGGTGGAATCTTGTTACTTAGCCATTTTTGGCTTTTGTTGTTTTTATTACTTCGTCAGTAACTTACATCCATCAAGGCGGAATCTTGTTACTTAGCCATTTTTGGCTTTTGTCATTTTTATGACTTCGTTAGTAACTTACATCCGTCAAGGCGGAATCTTGTTACCTAGTTATTTTTGGCTTTTGTGACTTACAACCTTTAAGAGATCTTGTCATTCTTATGGATTCGTCTGTAACTTACATCCATCTAGGCGAAATCTTGTTACTTGGTCATTTCTTTAAACTTATAGTTGACTTAGACCTGCTCATACGAAGACATTAGCTGAATTATCCTTTCATTAATTTCAGGAATAAATACATTTATTTGATACATCTATTGATGGTACTTCTTCAAGTGCTCAATGTTCCATGGTCGAGGGAACCTCTATTCGTCTACAGTTTCCAGGTGATAGCTGTCTTGCCTAGAGTACTGGATGACTCAGTAAGGTCCTTCCCATGTAGGACCAAGCTTTCCTTGGGCAGAGTCTCTAGTCGCTATGGTAACCTAGAGCAAGATGAGGTCACCTATGTCGAGTCGTCTGAGTTTTACCCTCTTATTGAAGGCTATCTTTTGCTGGTACTTCATCATTCTGTGGGAAGCTTTGTCTCTTACTTCATCCAGACAATCCAGGTTGATTCGCAGGTGATCGTCATTGCTTTCTTTGTTGAATACCTCTCGCCTGACGCTGGTTACTCCTACCTCAACCAGGATTACTGCTTTAATGCCACAAGTGAGCCTAAAGGGGGTTTCCCTTATTGGGGTTCTTGCTGTGGTTCTGTAGGCCCACCAGGTGCTGGGCAATTCCTCTGGCCAGGCACCCTTCGCGTCGTCCAGCTTGGCTTTGATAATCTTGAGCAATGTCAAATTCGTCACTTTCGTCTGTCCATTCGCTTGTGGATGCCCTGGAGATAAGAATTGGTTCTTGATGCCTAGGCTTGAACAAAAGTCCCTGAAGCCTTGGCTATCGAACTGCTACCCATTATCTGATATGATCGTCGTCAAAATGGGCAAGCTCTTCTTTACTCTTGACGAGCATATCATCTATGTATACTTTCATATTCTTGTCGATCTGTTTTCTGAACATCTTGTTCACTAATTTCTGATAAGTAGCTCCTGCATTCTTTAATCTAAAAGGCATTACCTTATAGCAATAGAGTCCTTGGCTCGTGATGAAAGCAGTTTTCTCCTAATCTTGTTTAGCCATTTTTATCTAGATGTATCCTAAGAAAGCAACCATGAACGTCAACAACTTATGTTCGGCTATAGAATCCACAAGCTGGTCTATCCTTGGTAGAGGGAAACTATCCTTCAGGCACGCCTTGTTCAGGTCCGTGAAGTCCACACACATTCTCCACTTCCCATTTGCCTTCTTTACTAGGACGACATTTGCATGCTAATCAGGATAGTACACTTTCCGAATGAATCTTGCCGTCAATAGTTTGGTAACTTCATCTGTAACTACTTGATCTCATTCTGGGGTGAAGACTCTTTATCTTTTCTAGACGAGCTTTCTTTCCGGGTTCACATTAACTTATGTTGAATGACTTCTGGAGATATGCCTGGCATGTTCTCGTGGCTCCATGCGAAGACATCTAGGTTCTCTTTAAGGAATTGGACGAGCCTTGTTCTCATCTCAGGACTTAGCGTCGTCCCTATTCTCGTTGTCTTGGTTACCTCTCCTTCAGCTAGTTCCACTATTTCTAGGGCTTCCATTTTATCTTCTTCCTTCTCTTCAATCATCCATATATGGTTCTCCCTTGCAGCCAAGACGGCCTGGTAGCACTCTTTGGCTAAGACTTGATCTCCTTTTACTTCGCCGACCCTATAATCCGTTTGGAATTTTACCTTCAGGCAATAGGTGGATGTGGCTGCCTTCCATTTATTGAGTGTGGGCTTTCCAAAAATTACATTATAAGATGAAGGGCAATCCACCACCAGGAAGTCTAGCTGACGGGTCAATTGCCTCGGGTGGGTCCCCACTGTTATTGTCAACATCACTATGCCCTTGGGATATACCCTGTCTCCACTGAAACTGACAAGGTGGGAGTCAAATGAGTGTAGTCTCCTTGGATCTATCTTTAGCTACTGAAAAGCATGAAGGTAGATGATATCTGCAGAGCTTCCATTGTCCACGAGGATCCTTTTGGTGTTGAATCCCTCTATAGTCAACATTATGACTAAGGGGTCATTATGAGGCTGATTCACCCCCCCTATCATCCACTTCATTGAAGGACATATCCTGGTCTGTTCGCCTTTTCTTAAACGGAGGTATCATGTGGACGTTATTCACCTGTCTTTGGCATGATTTCATAAGGGATCTAAATGACCCTCTTGTGAAGGGCCTCCTACAATCGTCTTTATCTCCCCGATCACATCCTGCAAAGGCTGGGGAGAACGATTGTCACTTCTGGACGAGGACTCTTGCTGGCTCTTATTGCCATCTCTGAACTTGCTATATTCCCCCTTCTTCACATATTTCTACAGTTTCCCTTTTTGTATCAAATCCTCTATTTGCTCCTTTAGGTCCCAACAATCTTCTATGTAATGGCCATGATCCTTGTGAAACCGGCAGTATTTATTCTGATCACAGACGTTGGGGGATGAATGCAATGGTCTCGGCCATTTGAGGTAGTGCTCATCCTTAATCTGTGTTAAAATTTTGTCAACAGGCATGACTAGAGGGGTGAGTTTTACCGTTCGGGGACTTTTATCGTCTTTCCTCCTATTCCTATCACTAGTCCAACGATCTGGACGCTCCCTCTTTTGTCCCCTACGTTCATCGTCCTTCCTTCCCGTGCCTCTTGGCTTCTCTACATCCCCTATGGCTGCTAACGCATCTTCAGCATTTATGTACTTTTGTGCCTTTATGAGCATCTCTGCCATCGTCTTTGGAGGATTCTTCATAAATGAAGCCACGAGCTCTCTAGATCTCAGTCCCACTTTGAAGGTCGTCAGCTGCACCTTGTCGTCTGCTTTGTCTACCTCTAGGATCTCCCGAGTGAAATGTTTCACGTATGACCTCAAGGTTTCCCTTCTTTCCCTACCTAATGGTAAGTAAGTAGTCCGCTGGCCTCTTAGGACGTTGCCCCCCAATGAAGTGATGTAAGAAGGCGTTCCTCAACTACTCGAAGTTGTCAATGGATGATGTTGGTAACTTTGTGAACCATTCCCTTGCAGCTCCTTTGAGAGTGGTGGGGAAGGAATGACGCAATATCTCGTCAAGGGGCTGTTGAAGGCCCAATGTCATTTTGAAGGTGTTAAGGTGATCCTAAGGGTCCTTAAGCCCATCAAACGGCTCGAGTTGAGGTAGACAAAATTTCGACGGCACTGGACATTCGAAAACTGCTGCAGTGAAAGGCAAATCCGTGGCCCTTATCATTCTATCCACGCTCTGATCCGTTTTCTCCTTGATGGCATTCCTCAACTTGTCCATCTCCTTCCTCATCTCTCAAAGAAGATCTGAATTCTGTTCTTCTAAAGTAGTAGGCCTTTGATGATTACTTCTTCTATGACTATCTCCCTCATCCTCTGGGTTGCCCTTGGACCGATTCTCCTCCTGTTGAAGCCGTAGCTTCATTTCCTAATTTTTTCTGGTAAGCTCTTCAACAGTGGCCGCAAAAGCTTAGACTTACTGAGCCAATGTTGCGAAATCTTGATTGCACTCCATCTGAATATATAAATTGGTGGAAACCGCGTTTTCGAATATGAATATGAAAATGTCGATTTTCCCCATAGACAGCGCAAAACTGATGAAGCGTGAGTTCGTCAGTCAGAGTGGGCAGATGGAATCAATTACTAATACGTGTGAAAGTACTCTCAAGGATGGTCATCGGTGTGGTGCCTGCCACAACGTCTCCGATATCAAAGTCTGTACAACGGAACCCTTTGTAAGTTAAAATAGAATTGTAGAATAATAGTAAAAAATCTGAGTATCTCCTTTACCTCACGTTGACATTGTGAGGGCCTTATATATGTTTTTGCAGTTTCTAGCCGTTGGGGCAGTTATGGTGGCCTTAATGTCCTTCTTGGTCACGTCTTATGCTTTGTAATGTTTTAACATCACATGCTTCAACAGTAAGGTGGCCAGGCATAATGCAGCATGAAAAGCAAATTTTCAAAACATAAATATAGCACTGGATTTACAAGTAATGACTCTTGATAATTTGTAATTTTGAATCTAAAAAAAAAATAGATTTTAAATGAAAATAGTTACCAAAAATTAAATAAATATTTTATTAATATTCAAAATATAAGAATATGCCCCACTTAAAGTAGTCGCCTTAAGACCTATAGTACATTTAACCAACCCTGAATGCATATTAAAGATATAAAGAACATGTAATCTAACAATGAGATTTTAAAAATTTTAATTTTATTAAGTAATATAATATCACTTAAAGTTATACTAGGTGTTAATAAACTAGAATATAATGGACCAACTGATAATTTATGCTTATTAGAGGTACCAAATATTATTGGCAACCACATTTTTATTTTTTTAAGAAGGATATTAGCAACCACTTGACATGATTAAGTCACACTAAATACAACATTCAGGTTTGGAATCATTAATTTTTAAAAACGAATGAGTAGAATTTATGCAAACATAAATAAGTGATTAACTTACACAAGATATAGCATTCAAGTTTGGAATAATCAATTTTTAAAATGATTGAGTAGAATCAAAGCAAGGACAAAGAAGTTTGTTTCTTTAAAGTATTGTTGTCATTATATTGTTTCTTATTTTCGTGATTATTAGTAAAGAATATATGAAGAAATAGTAAGAATTTTTATAGACCATAATTTCTTATTCTTTTTTCAATCTTCTTTCCTTTTCTTTTCTACGTCAATTTGATGTTTATGTTTTTCAAAAACAAAGAAAATGTAAAGAGGAAAAACACACAAAAAAGGAAAACAAGCTTGAAAATTACTCCTAACAAAGCCATTACACTTTTGAAGCAAAATCGTTAAATGTACTAAATGTTCAGGTTAAATTTATTTACAGTTACTAATCTACTTCTCTATAAGAAACTAGTTAAACCAATTAATAAATATCTTTAAAAACTTTAATACATTAATTAATATAAAAGATAACAAAAGAAATTCAATTAGTTAAGTCATACGGAAAAAAGCTGGGGACAATAAATTTACAACAACTAAGTGGCAAACTGTTAATGTTAGATAGAAAAGTAAACACTACTTGAGCTCAAGAGCGATACTATCTTCATCATAGTATGCTACATCTACATCTAAAAGGACGGCAAACCCAGCCCTAAAATTGGCTAAGGCAGCCTCATTTCTAAGCAGATGAGAAAAACTCATTTCTAACACTACTAAAAAAAATAAATAAATAAAAAAAGGTAACTAAACAAAGGTAAGGAACGAGCAAAGGAACTTGTGGGCTCTAGGAAATGTACTCTCGGTGGGAGAGTCTATGCTTGGTGGGAGAATATATGCTCGATAATGAAGAGCTCAAAAAGATGAAGAAATGAAAAGATGGTCTTACTGGAGGAGGGTTATTATTTATATGAGAGAAACAATTAATGAAGATTGGGGCTAGAAAAACTTTTCGAATTACTTTTTGTAACCTCCACACACATGGCTCTGGTTCACAAATCGTTAGGTCATAATTACCGTCAGATGTGACAGGCTGTCATTACGTTTTTTCCAAAAAAAAAACTAACTGCTGTCTTGTCTCCCATTAATGACTGGCAGTTCACATCTCCGATGAATAGTTTATGAGGTGATGTAGGTCCTTGATTCATTCTTGGATGCCAGGAACAAATCAATGGGGGCCTATTGTATGGCATACGGCAAACAGCCCATTTCCCCTAGGCCCAAACTTGAATAAGCCTATAAACAGTACCTGGCCATGGGCCCGCCAATTCTTTTGGATAACCATTTAGCAGCCTAAGAGCTTTAGCCCATCATTTGGGAGTTCGGTGCACGGCAGAACAATCTCCATAATCAGTAGGTGCACCGATGCTACTCAGTTATACCTCGGCAAACTAGGAGTGCCTTGGGAGACTCCGCTACCGAGTAACTTTCGAAGGCCAACACCAATCCAAATGTCCCAGCTCCTATTCCTAGCAAAGCATATTTTTGTCAAGAATAATCAAATTGCGCCCCACTCACACGAGTGGTATCAAAGGGAAATCATGACTTAATCCACTATCTTCAAGCTATATATGATGAAAAGAGGGAAAAGGGGTTAGACATTTGAGAGGAAAGACTAAGAGAGTAGCTAAGCATATGAGAGAGAGCTTTCAGAGAGAGAGAGAGAGAGAGAGAGAGAGAGAGAGAGAGAGAGACAAACTAGCTTCTGTATTAGGCATTTCAACAAACCCATCCAGGAACTACCCATTATAGGATACTCAAAACTGCTTCATAAGGTTTTTTAATTCTCAAAATTTTATAAGACATGCTATAGTACTATTCTAATTATAAAATGGCACTATAGCAAAATCTCAAAATGTTTAATACTTTTATATTCAATGTGGGCCTGGCCAGCTATGGAAAAAGAATTTTAATTTCTTTTTTTAATCGGTCTTCTCTCTCCTCTCTGGTCTCCAACTCTCTCATTGCTCCTTATTTCTTTCTCACTTTCTTCCTCTCTCATCCTCACTCTACTCCAACAACTTCAAGTCACTGTCGTGCCATCGATCTCTCTTGGAATTGCCGATCTCTTTCTCTCTCTCGGTGGTTGTAGTAGTGTTTCTAATGGTGGTTGGTTGCTTTGATTGTTGGTGTTTGGCTAATTTTGGTTGATGGTAGTGGGTTGATCGGGTTGTGGATGTGAGATTTGGGATGGGTTTGAGATTTGGGATGGGCTCAGATGTGTTGTTTTTGTGGCTGTGGATGGGTCTCACTTGCGCTGCTGTCGATATTGGTTATGGTGGTTGATGTTGTGGTGTTTTTTCTTTTTCTTTTTTTGGTGTAGGGGCTGATATTGGTTGTAGTGTTTGTTTGAGTTTTTTTTTTTTTTTTTTTGGTAGTAGTGGCTGATATTGGTGGCTAGTGGTTGATTTTGTGGGGGTAGTCGGTGGTTGTGGGCTGTAGGCTGTGGTGGTTGATCTGTGCGTGTGGGTGGTGGAGGATTTTGTATATGTATATGTATGTGTGTGTGTGTGTATATATATATATATATATTTGTAAAAGTTTTTTTAGATTATTTTAATGTGTTGGATATATTATTTTAATGTGTTGAAGGAAAAAATAGAATATCTGATGAATGGGGTATTGTAAAGTGGTGTGTTAAAATAAAAAAAGTAGGATTTTATATGTGAAAATGGCATTTGAGATAGAAGAGCTAATGAGAATGCTCTTACTAAATCATCTCTTTGAATTTTTTTTTTTTTATTTAAAAGAAAGAACCATTAATTCAGATTGTTTAATGCATGGTTTGTTTGAACTTTGAACGCTTGTTTCTAGAAATTTATGGGTCAAACTTCTAGATTGGTACCCTTATCCTAATAAAATACACCCTGAAATATCGACTTACAAAAAGAGAAATGATATGTTCACAATATTTTTGTAATAAATCTTAAGTGGCAGGTTGTTACTTGTTGTAATTGTTGAGGTAAAAAAGTAATCTCAGTGTTAGGTTCAATTTTGAACCAATAACAACTAACCACCTATAATTGTTGTAAAAATGTTGTGAAAATGTTGTGGACATAGCAAATCTCCTTACACAAAATGAAAAACTATTATGCAGAATTATAATCAGATTTCAAAGAGCATTTAGTGAATACATATATATATATATATATATATATATATATATATATATAATTTAGAAATATGAGTAATCAAAGCTCTAGAAATTTTCACAAACAACAAATGTCATCACAATGCTATAGAAATTTTTAGGCCGAAAGGATTAATTAAAGTGGGTTTTAATTTTCTCATAAAAAAAGTGGGTTTTAATTTAGTTCAATTGATAAGGTATCTTATCTTAAAATAAGATATTTTTTATTCAATTCTCATCTATATCAAATATCAATGAATTTTTTTTTTTTTTTTTTAGCAGAAGATGTCTTGTCTTGTTGATAAAAGTAATTATCATAAAATTTATTGTCATAAGTTTGAAATACTGTTATATCTATATTTTAAAAGGAAGGAATATTGTCTAGCCAACTATATATACAAAAATTGATTGTGGTTTTAGAAAGCTCGGATTTGTGTGAAAACACAAGAGCTTGTTTAGACCCCCAATTGAAAGTTACGGCTAAATTGCTTTTACTTTAACTTATCTAAGTGCGGAATAAGAGTAAATGAGGTGCAATAAACCGATAACTAGTCTAGTGCATAAACATGAACAACAAACAATAACAATCAAGCACACGAGTAAGAGAAAAAAGATGCAAACACAAAATAACATGCCGATGTGTTATCGAAGAGGAAACCGAAGAACTCGACGAAAAACCTCTCCGCCATCCTCCAAGCAGTAAATCGATCCACTATACAATAAGTTGAGATACACGAATAGCAAGAGACCCCCCAAGCATAATCTACCTAATGCATCTATGCCCTCCAAGCTCCTACTCCAACAAGGCTTCTCGAAACCGTGTCTTGTCTAACTTTTTAGATCCCACAATAGGCCCAATTACATCCACCAATCCTCACTGGCTTCTTTTGGCAAATCTCCAAAACTTCCCAAGCTCCAAAACACTCTCTATACTCTGAAAAGTTGTGGGTTGTGTTTGGGTACAAATCTTCTCTTAAAATATGACAATGGGAGAGGGAAGGAGAAGAGGCTATAATGATTTCTCACTAAGGATGAATAGCTCTCTCTCTAAAAGATGGGTGTGTGTGTTGTAGATAACCTATCTAGGGTTTTTCTTTTTGAATGATCTCTTTTACTTTCATGGGTAATGAAGGTATATATAGTATAGGTGAAGGGTAAGAAAGTCACACTTAAAAAATCTTCAGGCAGAGAATTCCACAGGTATCTTTCGGGAAGGCCTTACCTGCGAGACACTTGCGAAATCCTTCAAGCTGGCATGACTCATTAGCTTCAAGCATGTGCCTCTCACGTGGCTCTTTCGCGGGTTAGCTTCTTGCGAGCTTCTCGTGAAATCCACTTGTTGTTCAATTCATGTTCGACTCTTCACCGACTTAATACTAAACCTAATACAATAAAATTCCACAAAATACAAGGAACAAAATAAAGCAAATACAACACTTTTTGTCATAGAATAAAGCCAACATAAAATATAGTTGTAAATCGCAACTTTATAGTATTTATGAGAAATATGATGGTAGAGAAGTGAATACCGATTTGACCAAAACAAGAAACTATTATTAAGAAGGACAAGTAGCTCCTATATTGCCAACCCCTAAATCCCTAACCATTAAATCGCTAACACTTAAACTTCTATCCCCTAAATTGTAACCCCTAAATTGGTATCCCCTAAACCCTAAATCCTATAAACCTAATTTCTAAACCCTAAATCCTCAAACTCTAAACCTTAAACCACACTGATGAGGATGTGCACACATCCTCAATTTCAAAACTCTATATTTTCATATACAAAATCGTGCAATCAATCTTTTTTTTATCCTGTCATTCAAAAAAGATATGCGAATAACTAGTTAATCATAGCTCAAATGTACCACAAATCACATTAATAACGAAGTTGAAAAATGATATTTACTCACCATTTTTACCATCATTTTTTATCCAAAAATAATTTTTGAATGAGGTTTTTTTTATTAGAAAGCAGACATCATGGGCTTTAATTTTAATACAGATGTCTCCCAATTTGGATTAGGGTTTTGGGGCTCCCCCACCACCCCTCTACTACCAAAAAAAAAAAAAAAAAAAAAAGGTCCTATAATGTGGTTAAAACTTAAAAGATTAAACAAAATTGGTCTTTAATTTTAACTATATAAGAATCATTAAAGAATTATTACCTTTGCTTGTTTAAAATAGAATCAACCAAAGATGTCTTTCTAGGATCAACATGAGCCACAATCTTTATATTCCTTACATCCCCTCATAACCGGTTCTTCTCTAATAGGCCACAACACATAAACCTTTATCAAAACTAAGCAATCCATAACAACCAAACCTAAATCAAATATAATGCCAAAATTTTGTTTATAAGAAAATACCTTTACTATTGTGGTACATGGTATTACGGTGGTGGGATGCCGCCTGAAGGTGGTTGCTGGCCTAACTATGCTGGCAGCCCTTAGACTTATCTTTCTTTTCAATGTGCCTTACAGATGTTTTTATTGCTTTGGGGCTTTGCTTGCAAATAGGGTAAAACTTGGATATAAAAATTGTTGTTGCAGGAAATAAAGTTCAGAGAGCGGGGGAGAGAGGGGAATGTAGAGAAGAAAGAAAGTTCGAGCAATCAAAATCAAGCAAGTTGAATTGAAAATTACAATTTCAAACACAACCTCACTATGAAATTCTACCAGAATTCAAATATCACTTGGTTTAAATAGAAGTAATAAAACTAACCCCAAAAAGTATCATTGTGGAAAATTCTTTTTAACAAATAAATTCAACAAATCAAAATCAAGAAAATCCATCTTAAAATTACAATTTCAGACACAATTACACAAACCCACTATGAACACATACGCTTTTATCAAACCATTTGATTAACAAAATTGCATTAAAAAATAAAGCCAATAAAAAACACCAATAAAGGAAAACCTGAGAAAAACCGAAAGAGAACGGTTTGATATGGTATGTACTTCTCTACTGTGTTCAGCATCTTGTTCTTTCTGTTTTCAGCTTCTTATTTCCTCTGTATTTGGATTTCAGGGCTGTCTTATATGTATTTGTTTTCATCTGTTATCAATAAATAGGAACAAAAATCCAATTCAGATGCAAAGTCTGCAATCTTAGCCCTATTGATACAATCACTGCAATATATGAACTATATGGGGAAAAAATCTAATACAGAGAAGCATATACTGGAAAAACTTAATAACAATGCTAGAAAAGAAACATGGGAAACGAAATTATAAAGGGAAAAAATGTTTCAACAAAAAATTTAAAACATGAAAAATAAAATGAAAGCTTTAAAGTGTAGAGATTTACTCAAAACAAATTAAACCCAAATATCCCAAAGGAAAACCAAATCCAACACAAATAAAGGATATTAAAAACCATTCTTAATCCAAATTCATTATTCAAAACCAAATCTAAGCCAAGCAATTTAATGCAATCCAATCCTGTCAAAATACCCAGACCTAAATCAGATTTGATCCTAAATTATAAAAAAAATAAAATAAAAAAAAATCCAAAACAGCAAAAAACAGAGACTAACCGGTGGAGGGAATGGGTTTTCCGATGGCAGAGGCTTGGACTGTCGCTTGACGCAGTTGAGGGCAGATTTCTTAGTTTTTTTTCTCTCTCTCCACTCGCTGTGCCTAGGCCTCATTGCCTCTTTCTCTATTTCTCTCCGTGTCCCAGGCTTCTCTGTATCGCTAGGTCTTTCTTTAGTTCCAAATAAGGCGGCGGCGGTGAGGGTTTCGTCATCGAGTGGTCCGACACGGTGAGGGTTTCATAGCCTCTCTCTCGATTTCATCACCTCTCTATCTCCACCTCTCTATTTCTCTGTCTCTTGATCTCTCTTTCTCCTTTCTCCCGTGTTGCAATCTCTCTTTAAGCGGTTAGTTTCTTTTATACCAAGGGCTCCCAAAACAGTATTTTAACCGGTTATTCTTTTGTTTATATACTGATAAACTATCAAACGGGGTCAAAATTGTGAAAGAATATACCTTTTTGTTTTTTAATTGACACGTGTCTGACTTTTAAACTGTCTGACTGTTTTAAAGATGTGATAGGAAGCCTTTCCAAACAATGCACCGAGCAATTTTTCAAAGATTAAGTTGTATACGTGTCTAAATTTTAGGTAGTCAGTTATCCTATTTGTCAGTACCTCCTTAAATGTAGGAATGAACTTTCTCTCAGCTTCTGCTATTATATATATATATATATATATATATAGATATAGATATAGATATCTATCTTATCATTTTTCTTGTCCATGTTAACAAAGATATTTATTCAATTATTTAGTTACCTAATTTAAAAAATTTAAAATGGAAAGTGATTTAAAACATCTCAAATTCTTACATTACCACCACATTTTAAAATTCAAACTCAAAAAAGATTTAAAAGTTCAAGTTAAAAATTTTAACTTTAAAAACTTTATTAAAAAAAACACCCCCACCCCCACCCACTTCTAAAAATTTGTAAAGAGACTATTTTTTTTTAGTAAACAGTAATACTTATTAAAATACATGCAAAAAATAGTAATATTAGTATTTTAAACTGGATTTATAATACATTATTTAACCAAAGACTACTTTTTTATTATTTGTTCATGTATAAAAGTGTAGAATCACGACCTTTCGCATTTGGCTTTAGTGGACATCGTGCTTGTTGTATATAATCCAAATTGTTAATTACTTCAACTTAAATTATAATCCTTTGTATGGTATTGGCCCAAGATAATCACATGATCTCAAAGTGGTTGAGATCTTGTCTCTTATGTTTATCAATCTTTGCTTTGCCGTCCACGAATTTGGAAACTCAAAGAGAGAAGACTCATCTTAATGGTTCGACTATCAATGTCAATCATACAAAATCAAAGTAACAACACTAACCTTAGTTTTTTTATAAAAAAAATAAATAGCATAGTATTTTAAATTATGAGCATCCATTCTATAATAATTGTTCTTTACCATTATTAGGCCAAGACACAAATTAATCTTTTCATTAAAAAAAAAAAAAAGATACAAATTAATTTTTTGGTATAGATAGGGATTAAACCTTACATCATTTATTTGATGATAAAAAACTTTACCAATTGAAATAATTGAAACTCACTGTCCTTTAACGGACTTCAACTTTCATAAGGATTTGCTTCACAATCAAAGTGGGAACAATTTTTTTTTATTTTTTAAATGGGAACAGTATAAGAGCAAAAGATTTTCAAAATCTTTTTTTTTTTACAAATGTTGTAATGGTATATTGTGATTAAAACAATATCACTTTGAATTATTTTCTTAAACTTATTGCTTTTAATTCTATGTGACTTATGCAATATTGATTAGTTAAATGTAACTTATTTTATTAATTTTTAGTTATCATTTTTTAAAAATAGAAAACACCCAACCAAACCGATTAAACAAAATGTTTAATTTCTATTAGGAAAAAAAATCAAATAGATTTTAAAAACCCAACCACAATTAATTGGACTCAACACTCAAATTAGTATGACAAAACACTACTCGTAAAAAAAAATAATAAAACACGAGAATGACAAAATTATGACAAAGTTTGGCTATAAACTTTGATGTAGCCAATAGCTAAAACTCTCACTAAAAAAATTAATATCTCTACATTTTAAAAATATAACTGTTAAATTATATAATCTATATGTTTTTAATACACATGTCAAATTTTGTGTTAATTAAATATTATTTACTATTTAATCCATAAAATTATTTTTATGCATCATATTAAATTATATAAAATTAAAATTTAAAATTTAGTTCAAGACATAATCATTAATTTTTTATTTTTAAAATTTTTTCATAGACTAAGGACATAAGAAAAAAAATGTAAATTAGTAATATATTTATCAAAATTCATATTCAATAAAAATATATTTTGCAAAATTGTAGTCATTGCCTATTTGTAGGTCAAACTTTATCCCCAAAATATCTACTTGTCAAAATTCTTGAGCAAAAATGGACCATATTTCAATATAGCAAGTGGGCAAATTTTGGACAAAATTTAGTTACAAAATTAGTTGTACTCTGAAACTACAATATTACTCAATAAAATAAACATTACAACTTTTTTTGAAAATCTAACATTTTTTGTGTCAATCCGATACTATTTATTATATGATCTATAAGCTTATATTTTGTGCATAATTTTAAACTACAAAAACTTGCAATTTAACAAATTTATTGATGACATATCTATTGATCTTTAATTTTCTCTAAATTTGCAAGTATGGAAGATATAAGAAAAAGATAAAATCTAATGGCAGATTTGTTAAAATTTACCTCTAATAAAAATATATTAAGTAAGTTTGTAACTTTAAACTATAACCAATTTTGTAACTAAATTTTTAGTCTAAATTTTCTGTCTCACTCTTCCTACTGTACTATATACTCCATAAATAAAAACATAACACATGTTCATCTATTTTATTAAATGCTAAATTTATACTTTTTATTAGTTTAATTATCTAAATATGATGGATTATATATTTATTTATTTTAAAAAATTAAAATAATAAAAAATATAAATTTAATATTTAATAAAATAGATGGATAGTGACATGTTTTTATTCGAAGATTTCATGCGGCAAATTTCTTGTCCACCATTTCTAACAACTTTAGGCAAGTTTATTGTAGGTCCCGCAAAAACGTTTCCTTACTTGCAGCTGTAGGATGTGGCTTACACGTATTGGTGGGAATTTGGTTGGAAGTTTGAGCATTTAATAAAAGAGGAATGGTTAAAGTTTGTTGAATGTATACGGTTGGTCAAAAATGCCTCAAACCTGGACTATTGGATACGATCTCTTTCTCCCTAAAGCGAGGGAGCGTGACTTTTTCTTAAAGGTCAAAAGCCGCCATAGCTTAATTAATTCTTGCGGTTACAAAAATAATTATTTATCATCAAATTAAGTGTTTATTTGTTTGCACTTTCAAATAATAAAAAACACTTTTTACTTTAAAATTTAAAATTCCAAGTGTTTAGTGGGAATTAAAAAGTTGCTTTAGTAAGAAAATTGTGTTTTTAAAAAGTGCAAGAGCTCCAAAAAGCCAAAGGACTTTCAATAGCTTTTGCAAAAAAATTACTTCAACTTTCAAGAATTGCTAGTTCAATTATCAAATTGCCCACTTGTTTTGTTAAAAACCTAACTTTACCCTTAAAAACCTAACTTTATCCTTTGAAACCCTTTCAGACCATCATACCAGAACAGATAACACCATATTCAATAAGACAAAAACGTTATTAAAATAGTGATATTGATCTTATTAAAAATAGATAACATTATTAAAGTAAGACAAATAACAAACTTGGTTCAAAAATTTTAGAATAACACATAATTGAAGAAAGAAGACGGGCGTTAGCCAATGGCTTTACCGGTGGGTGCTCCCAGTCCAACTAGTATTTTCCTTATGCCTTCGACTGTGGGTTTACCTGAGATTAGACCGATTCTCCTCCTGCTATTCAACCAACTCGGTCTGACTTGACTTTGACCACTTCATGATCGTTGGTCACAATTTTTCACGTCAGCACAATATTTAAATAAAATTATTTTTATTTAGTCCAAACTTAATCAGGAGTAAAACTCTATTTCTCTAACAGGTCTAACTTAAACTCAAACTCACCATTTTTTTTAAACAAAACTGAAACCTCTAAAGCTCTCACAATTATTCACGTCAGCACAATATTTAAATAAAATTATCATTTTATTTAAATGAAATTATTTTTATTTAATGCAAACTTAACAAGGAGTGAAACTTTATTTTTTCTAACAAGTCTAACTTAAACTCAAACTCACTATTTTTTTTAAACAAAATTATTTTTGTTTAGTCCAAACTTAACAATGAGTGAAACTTTATCTCTCTGAAAAATCTAACTTAAACTCAAACTCATCATTTTTTTAAAACAAAATTATTTTTGTTTAGTCCAAACTTAATAAGAAGTGAAACTCTATCTCTCTAACAAGTCCATCTTAAACTCAAACTCGTCATTTTTTTAAAACAAAATTATTTTTCTTTAATCCAAACTTAATAAGGAGTGAAACTCTATATCTCTATCAAGTTCAACTTAAACTCAAACTCAAACATTGATAATTTTTCTTTAATATCTTTTGGTCTTTCAGAAGTTTTAATATCTGAATTTTTGAGTTATTTTTTTGTAGTATCTGAAATTATTTGACAATTTTTTTGTAAGCCATTACATGTTCAAGTAATAGCTTCTCTATCAATTTGTAACACAAATTGAAGTTATACAAGAGCAAATCATGCAATGGTGTAGTTTTTTAATCAATTTAAGATTTTATCAAATTATTTTAGTCTATCTCACAAATAGGTAAGTTATCATGCATAGCACGGGTTAGCGACTAGTTATTATTATTTTTAAGTAGCTTTTTTTTAGTAAGTATTATGAAGTAGTTGATTTAAAAATGAAATAAACTCTCTTATATATACATTGTTCTTTTTGGTAATTTACCACTTAAACCACCACTTTTATAAATATTAGTCAAATACTCAGCTTTTTTCATAAAACGCTTTTTAACAGTTTTTTTCAAACACTCAACTTTTTCATAAAGTCCAATTTCATACCGCACTTTTTGAAAACCCCACTTTTTCAAAAAATCTAGTTTCAAAGAACTAAACCTAACTCACCCTAATACACTAATTAGTTTTTGGTGTAAGTAAGGATTGTACCCCAAATATCTTATTCAACCGTCAAAGACGTTACTAGTTTAGTTAACTGGGACCTACAACATTTCTCTATTAAAAACTCTAAGACCACACATTTAATCACACGTGATAAGCAATGATTGGTTTTTGGGTCACGTAAATGAGTTCACAATTGTTAATAAACCAATTATTAAAAATTTTGACATTATTTTTATGAAAAATATAAAAAATCATCAAAAAAATTACTTATTTCTTCTTTTCCCTTGGTTTATTTTTCTTTAAATACCAGTGATTATCCATATATAAATATAATTTAATCAAAAGTTGATACATCATGCTAATTGATCACAAGTTAATACTTAATGCTAATTGGGGTAAAGTTTCTGGCTCATGTCCTGCCCCCCATTCACACAGTTTTCATATTCCATGATTGCCATGCAGTTGTCAACATATACGCATAAATGTCCGACACGTTTATTGTCTTTTTTTCTTGAGTGTCTATTTGAGATTGATTAAATTTACACGTTAATTGTCTTTTTTCGTTGAGTGTCTATTTGAGATTGATTAAATTTATTGACTCATTTGTCGTACTAATTTAAACTTTGATAAAATGTATAGCTATATAATATTTAAAGGAAAAAGAGAGAAGGCATTAATTTAGCCACAAAAAGCTAGCATTAGATCTTCTATCCAAATCAAGGAAGTCAATACTGTACTGGAGATTGTACCGGTTTGACCAGTGGTACGATATATTGCGGATACCAGTCAATACCAATATACCGTTTCAAGTTTATCGCTATTTTATATATATATATATATATATATATGTACACACACGCGCGCACAAAATCTCTAGAACTATGTTTATAAGCATATAATATTTCACTAATATTATAATAAATATAAAAGTTTATCATAAAACATAATTTCAATTCAGAACAAATTATTCATAGTTTTAGATTTTAGTATCAATTAAAAGAAAAAAAATAAAAAACATAATATAAAAAATAGAAAGCTTAATTGTTCATTACGTATAATAAAAAAACAAATAATACTAATAAGTTAATGTAAGTAAGTTACTATTATGCCCTTACAAAAATTTAAAAAAAAAAAAAGGCTTTTTTCTGTACCGGCCGGTACGCCAGTACGTCCGGTACCGATCGGTATTGCCCGAAATTGGCCGATATGGCCAGCACATGGCTGGTACGGCCGGTATGTAAACCGGTACCAAATGTTATCGTTTCAATACCGGTATACATACCAATACGGTACATACCGGCCGGTATAGCCAATATTGGTACGATATCGACTTCACTGATCCAAATACTATTTTAATCGACTAAAAAGTTATTTTATCTATTTTAACACAGTATTTTACAATACATCTATATCTCATAATTTGCTTTAACACATCATTTATTCAAATAACCTAAAATTACTCTTACCTTTTATTAAAAAAAAAAAAAACAAATAAAAAACCTCACCACCACCATAAACCATTGAAAGACGAGTAATGCTGCAATCACAAACTATTTTACAACATTTTTATAAACGGTTATTGTGATCAACTTATTATTGGTACTCATTTGGGCCCACCAATAGCATCACTTTTTTATTTACCAATATTCACACACCATATCAATAGTTTGTAAAAAAGTTTATATCTCTAACATTTTTCTTGAAAAATTGAAGTACAACTTTGGTTTTCAAGCCATACCAACCAAATTTGGTCTCATCTTTAAAATAAAATAAAATAAAACAATGCCAACAATCAAATCCACAAAATCAAAATCAACCTAAAACCACAATATCAAAATCAACCACAAAACACCTATAAACACCAATTTTCACCAAGTGCAAGAGATCATAGTAATATAATTCTCGCAATACAAAGGTCGAACCACAAGGAGCAGGGTGAATTCAAAGACAATGTAATTAAACAACACTCTTGGTAATGATGAAAAATATTTGTTGCATGGTGATTGTTAACAATAAATAACGACTAGTTTAAATCAATATTTTAAATGCCAAGGCATCAGGGTGTTTCCTTATATCGATATGGAATTAGTTATGATCTAAGAGAATCAATATTTCATAATTGATTGTTCTTAGACAACCAAAAACCTATGATTTAGTTGAACTGAGATAATTCAAAAATGCATGATAATCTAGATTAATAATGCAGTTAGAATAGTTTTCAGAAAAAATCCATTCACTTTAAAACCTTATTTTTATTTGAAACTATTAGAAATTCATCTAAACAATAAGAAAAATATGATTGAAATTATTGAAAGTATAGAAGAATTAATACATCAAAAGAAATCTAATTGAACAATCTAATATGTTGTTATCTAAAATCTTAGAAAGAATCGCAATGAATTATCATACCGTATAGAAGAAGCATTATCCCTAGCCCTAGTAAAGAGCTTAGGTTGCCATGATAGAATAATAAAACACAAGTTTTTCTCTCCAAGATTCGTTTTCCATAGCCCCCACCCCCCAAAGCCCTAATGTCAAAGATAAAACTTTTGACTATTTAATTTTTGTCCAGATTTTCAACAACAACTTGTGAGTTAACTTAAGCCTTCTAAAAGTGTAAATTTCGAAAAACTTAAAATTGAAAAATGGTAGATATTTAAGTTACAGTTTCGGCTCATATGGCCTTGAGTCAATTGATATTTTGAGGAGAGAGATACGCCCAAAAAGGATGCAGTATTTTGCAAAAACTCAATCTTTTTTCTTTTCTTAAGTCTTTCCAAACTTAATTAAAGACTTCATCCTTTTCCACTTTCCAATTACTATCAATAGTTACAAAAGGTTTGAACTTCTGAAACCCATAATCTTGTTCCACGGATTAAGTTTAGAGAAAAAAAAAAAAAAAAAAGGAATATAGGATTGGATAAGCAACAGAGAGAACAGCTAGATGGTTCCACTAATTTTCCCCAATTTCATCATCTCATTGTGCAATATTTATAAAGTAAAGTCCAAAATTAGAAAGAAATTAAAAAATAAAAAATAATAAAAATAAAAAAACAGGATAAAGCTAACTATGTATGAGCTGAGTTAACTCAACCATGGCCGAGTTGACCAAGTTGATTTTGTAACTTACTAGTCTCACCCATTTATATAATGTTAAATGACCGAGTTGACCTCCTAATCTCAATTTGAAACTTGAAATATAGCGATAGCCAATCATTAACCTCAAAGCTAGGAACGGAGGCAGACTTGGATTTTGGGGGGCAATGCCACCCCCTGCCCCCTCCCCCCAAATGTTTTTTTTTTTAATCACTAGTATACATATAGGTACTACTTTCAGCAATTTTTTAAATAAAATTACACTTTATCCCCTAAATAATATTATTTATTCTTTTAAGAATAATGCTACAATTACAAACTTTTCTACAATACTTATACAAACTGTTGAGGTATAAATTATTACTAGTTCACACCAGGGCCAGCCACTTTCATCACTTTCTTACTTACCAATAATCACTCACCATATTAGTAATTTGTGAAAAAATAAAAATTGTAGCTTTGACATTTTCCTCCTTTTAGAGGGCAAAAAAAAAATTTATACAAGCCTAAAACAATTAGTCCAAAAACAAAAATTACCAATATAAAAGCTAAAAAGAATTAAGCACAATCAACCAATTTTATACATCAAAAAAAAAAATAATAATAAATAAAAAAAAAACACTCAAAGACTAAGCAGCAATAGAGCTAGAGGACAACAGCAAAGTCGGCCTCCCTAATTCCAAGTCCTAAATCCATTCCTGTCAAAGCCCTCACCTATCTTTGCTAAAGCTATTAAGGTAGCCATCGAGTCAAGCAAGGCAATTCACCAGGTGCTGATCCGTACAAGGAAGAGTGTAAGGAGCAGAAGGTTCGAAGAGGAGAGGCAACTAAAGGGGATGGGATGGTAGAGATGGTGATTGTGGTGTCGGAGGGTGATAAAGATCGGATGAGCAAGAATGGAGAATGAAAAGTAGTGTTAGATGTGTAACAAAGAGAATGGTTGGTTTTATCAAATTTGCTAAAGTGGATGCCTTGGATTTTTAATTAATGTGGCTAATTTTAGTTTTCCCATAGCATTAATTGTGCATACTACTTGGCATGTTGGCATTTTCCATTAATGAGTCAACAGTAAAGACCAAATTAATTGCAAGTTGAAAATAATAGGAACTAAATTATTTGTGACCTTAAAATGTAGAGGCCAAATTCACTGCGATCTAAAAATTTTAGGACTAAAATAGTATTTTGACTTTTTTTTTTAATAGTTTTTTGGTCTAGGGTTTTCCAAAAAAAAAAAAAAAAAGCCCAATCAATTTCTTTGTCTATATAGGCCAATAAATTAATTACATTCATTTAAATTCATTGGATCCAAGTTAAAATAATATCATGACTTTAATTTATGTCAATATACACATATTTTCTAAAAAATTTATAAAACTTTACTTTAACCTCTTATGATGTGGGCAACGAATAAATACTTAATATCCCTTCTTATGATGTGTCTTATGCTTTTATTGCAACGATTATTATGCTAAAATTATGAGGTATTATCCTCTATATATGTGTGTCGTATGCTTTTATTATTTTATTATCTTGCTTGATGATATGATGAGTTGTTGATTTGTTGTTAAAAATTATAATTGCATGGATCATATAATCGAGATAATCAGTTTTTAATTAATAATTAGAGGTCGATCCTTGGTGTGATAGCAAGTGACTGTCCCCAAAAGTGATAAGTCGTAAGTTCAGGTAAGGTTGCCTACAAGAACCTCTATCAAACCCTTTAAAAGTAAGAACTTTGTACACTATATATAACATTTTAGTATCTATTTAATAATTCTAGTGTAAAATTAACCAAGGAATCTAAAAGAGATTAAAAGCTCATAATTCAAAGTTAAATATTAAACATTTTCCCTATTAAAATGCCATCAATATTGGGTTTGAAGATTAATAAATAGGGGGAAGGGGGGGGATGTTAAATATTAGTATGCAGCGAGAAAAAGGGAAAAGAAAATAACAAAAGCTATGTATATAAATTGAATGGTATTATACGTGTTAGTACGAAGTATGAAGAGTTGTACAAGTAATCTAGGGGTTGGCTGAGTTGGTGGAACTCCTAGTCTCAAAGTATTTATACTGAGCTTGACTGAATATACTCTTTAATTCGAGTCTTGCTATCTATACTTTAAAAAAAAACCTTCCTGAACTATTACTTTATTCTTTATTGGGCCCACCCGATGTGAACACGGTAGGAAACCAAGTAAGAATCCAATCAAATTGAATATGACTCATGACCTCGTAGTTCACCCAACATATGTTAATACGTTTGTCAAAAAGAAAAACATGTTTTAATACAACCACTGATCATCTGACGCGTTCACCAAATGTGACGACATGTGGGAATGGTCTAACGAATGGCAAAGTAGCAATTAGCCAATTAGTAGGGGTAACGTAGGTGAAATATAAATTAATACGGTGAAATGAAATGATTGATATCTTCATTATTATCAAACCCCCGAAACCGAAACCGAAACACCCCCCAACTATATTCTTCTTTAAATTCCCCATGAGTTGGCAAATTCAATGCCCCGCCGAAGTTAACAATTAGAAGTTCGTTGGGGTAGTTGCATCCTCCCCCTTCCCACCATTGTCACTCTGCCTCACCGCGCCCTATAAAGTCTTAACCTTCTTTCCCATCTTTTCAAGCCATTACTCTCTCACGTTTCCTACCTAGCTAGCTAGACGGTACATCTACCTCTCTTTAATTTTCACTTGAATTCCGATTTGGATTTTGTTTTTTATATCCAAGTTTCCAACCCCCATACTACACAACTGCCTTCTTTCTTCTCTTCTCTAAAAGCTACCAAAATTTTCATTTTGATCCCACCACCACCACCATGGGAGATGAGAGGAAGCAAACCCCAGAAACTGTACCGGTTTCGGTTCAAACTCCGCCCGAGAGAAAGAAAAATAAGCTCCCTAACTTTCTCTTATCCGTCAGACTCAAATATGTGAAACTTGGGTACCACTACTTAATCTCCAATGCCATGTACCTCTTGCTTGTTCCACTTCTTGCCGTGACTTCGGCTCATCTTTCTATGCTCACTCTTCAAGATGTTTTGCAATTATGGGACAACCTAATAAAGTTCAATCTCGTTTCGGTGACTCTAGGCTCATGCGTAATGGTTTTCCTTGCCACCTTTTACTTCACCAGCCGTCCAAGAAAAGTTTACCTAGTAAACTTTGCGTGCTACAAGCCTGAAGAGGCTCGAATATGTACGAGGGAGATTTTCATGGAAAGATCTACTTTGACTGGGAGTTTCACGGAGGAGAACTTGGCTTTTCAAAAGAAGATTCTGGAAAGGTCAGGACTGGGCCAAAAGACCTACTTCCCTGAGGCCGTCTTGAGAATCCCGCCCAATCCCTGTATGGCCGAGGCAAGGAAGGAGGCTGAGACAGTCATGTTCGGAGCCATTGATGAGCTCTTGGCAAAGACTGGAGTCAAGGCTAAGGATATAGGGATTCTTGTAGTCAACTGTAGCTTGTTCAGCCCAACTCCATCCCTCTCCTCCATGATTGTGAATCACTACAAGCTCAGAGGGAACATTTTAAGCTATAATCTTGGTGGTATGGGTTGTAGTGCTGGCCTTATTTCTATAGATCTTGCTAAGCAGCTATTACAGGTTGGTTTTCTTCCGTATGTTTTTTTTTTTTTTTTTTTTTTTTTTTTTTTTTTTTTTGGATTTCAAATTTAAATTTCTTTGTTTATCCAACTCGTAAGAAATTCATTAATCGTCCATTTTAGAATTAATCAGTTAATAGAATATGTAAATTACTATTTAACATGTAAATTACTATTAATCAGTTAATAGAATATGTAAATTACTATTTAACATGTGTTCTTAGCAATTGAAGCAGTTAACTCACTAAGAAGAGCCTTCCTTTTTGTTAGTAGTCGTTGGGTGAATGCTTTTATTATCCTAGAAGTCCATGATCCATCTGTCTATGATCAAAAAATGGTATTGAACACTAGGCATTTAGTAAAAACTCTCACTTATATGCAGCGGGCCTCTCTCTCATAATATGAGAGGACCTCATATGCGACTACAGTGATTCACGGCTGAGAGATACCAGCCACATAATGATAGTCGACCCCCACTTGTCTGCATCTCCAGCTGGTCGTAGGTGTCACATATTGAAAGATGTATGGACCATAGTCCTGAGGGTTATTAATTGGGTCCGCAACACATTCATTAAGCAACTAGTACTTCCCATCCACCCTCTTATTAAATGTCCATGCATGTGAAAGGGTACAGATACTGATGGCAGATTTGGAATATTTATTTAAACACATATTTTAAATTTTTGGATAATATTATATATATTTTAACATTTTTTTTATTTACATATATTTTTAAAAAATACAAATAACGTTACTAGAACAACATTACCAAACGACTCTTAATTTTTTCCACTACTGCCCACTCTTAGTGCAATAGTCATTACATAAGTATACACATTTATAAAATGTGTGAGATAAGAACTGGTGTTCAAGTATCTAAAAGGGAGCTTCACATACAAATCACATGTACATTTTAAATATATATATTTTTTATTAAATGCTAATTTAGCTATAAAAAGCATGAAATGAAATGGAACTTCATTTTTTTTCTCATGAAATGGAAGTATATTTTTTAGTTAAGTAGTCACATGGCTAAATCTTAAAAGGAAAACCTAAGTAACAGCACCTAAGGTATTGTGCCAAAGTTTTTTCTATACATATACATATACATATACATATATATATATATATATATATATATATATATATATATATATATATATATATAGTTTGTTACAGAGTTGGTTGTAAATGGTTACAAATTATTCATGTTCGAATACATATGTCAAATTTCATATCAATCAAATAATATTTGTTATTCAATCCATAAACCTATTTTTTATGCATAATTTTAGTTTAGAAAATATGAAATATAAATATTTGATTAATGACATAGATATTGATCTTTAATATTCTAACAATTTTGTATTTATGAAAGATATAAAAAGAAAATGTTAGATTTGTTAAAAATCATATTTAATAGAAATATATTAAGTAAAGTTGTAGCCAATAGCTACAATTAAGTTTAACTTTATGAGACAAATAAATACAAATAGTTAAATAGCTTGACATACCATACAAATGCAAATATCTAATTTAAACTTTGAAATGAAACTATTTCAAATATAGTTTAAAATTTTAATTAACCATTCCTCTTAATTAATCTACCTGCAGGTGCACCCCAACTCTTATGCCCTAGTAATGAGCATGGAGAATATAACTCTCAATTGGTACTTCGGCAACGACCGATCAATGCTTGTCTCAAACTGCCTCTTTCGCATGGGTGGAGCAGCGATCCTCCTATCCAATCGTTCTTCAGATCGTCGTCGTTCAAAGTATCAACTCATCCACACCGTACGTACCCACAAGGGTGCCGATGATAAGTGTTACAATTGTGTGTTCCAAAAAGAGGATGAAACCAAAAGAATTGGGGTCTCACTCTCAAAAGACCTAATGGCAGTGGCTGGAGAAGCCCTCAAAACCAACATCACTACACTTGGGCCATTAGTCCTTCCCATGTCTGAACAACTTCTATTTTTTGCAACTTTAGTGGGAAGGAAAATCTTTAAACTGAAGATAAAACCATACATTCCAGATTTTAAGCTAGCTTTCGAGCATTTTTGCATTCATGCAGGGGGGAGAGCAGTGCTAGATGAGCTAGAGAAAAACCTGGAGCTCACGGATTGGCATATGGAGCCTTCAAGAATGACCCTTAATAGGTTTGGGAATACTTCTAGTAGTTCTTTGTGGTATGAATTGGCTTACTCTGAGGCTAAAGGGAGGATCAAGAAGGGTGACAGGACGTGGCAGATTGCTTTTGGTTCGGGATTCAAGTGTAACAGTGCTGTATGGCGTGCTTTAAAGACCATCGACCCAGTTAAGGAGAAGAGTCCTTGGGTGGATGAGATTGATGAGTTTCCAGTTCATGTGCCTAAAGTGACAGCCATTAATATTTCTTGAAAGTTTAAATTACGTTTTTTCGTGGGAGGGAGGGAGGGAGGGAATTTGTGTGTATTAAATTTATTTCTGAATGCCATATAAACAATTGAAATCTGTTGCTTAATTGAATGTTTCTTATAGCTTTCGTGTGTTAATTAATTGCCTACGTTTCTAATTCCCATATCTATATAATAAAAGCGGCAATGCTGTTACAGTGCTTTCACACCGTGTATTTAATGTATTGGCACAGTGTAGCACTATAGTGGCAACAGTGTTTTGGTTTAATTTTTTTTTTTTTCAGCCCTTTTGTTTATTCAACTAGCACAGTGCCTAAAGTTTTTTTTTTTTTTATTCAATAACAGGTTTGTGTTTTTTTTTTAATATTGATGTAAGTTGACATTTATATTGTTATAAAAACACAAAAAATTTTACAATATTTTCACAATTACTAGCGTGTCAATTTCTTACAATTCGAAATAAAATAATAAAATAAAATATGAGATTAGTTTTTTTTTTTTTTTTTAGTAATCGGTTTGTGTTTTTTTATTTTAAATATTGATGTAAGCTAACATTTATATTGTTAAACGACACAACAAATTTTACAATATTTTCACAATTATTGACGTGTCAATTTCTTACAAGTCAAAATAAAATAACAAAATATAAGACTGTAGCCACCACAACTAAAAATAAATGTTTTAAAAAAATATTACAACACTTATTGTTATCACAATACACTGTAGCACTGTAGTTACAATAGTGCTTTGGTTTAATTTTCACAATTATTGACGTGTCAATTTCTTACAAGTCGAAATAAAATAATAAAATAAAAATCAGTGTCCATTCGAAACTTTTTCATGTTTGCTTATTTACTTTTTCTTTTTGTCTCAATTTAAAAAATAAAATAAGTGTAAGTTCGTTGTCACATATTTAATATAAATATTATAATTTTTTTTATCTTATATTTAGCAAAAAGCTCTGGGCTTGTTTTGTATTGTTGTTTAAACAATAGTTTTCATTATTTAAATAACTGTACACTTATTTTTACAATATTTTTTCACTCACACATATTTTCACAACACTTAAATAATGTTACTAAAAATCTCTTACCAAATAGACCTTTTATTGCAAAATGGACACTCAATAATGTGATGATACGCAATAAATTTCACAACTGAAAATAAATGTTTTAAAAAAAATGCTACAACACTTATTGTTATCACAATACATTGTAGCACTACAGCTACAAAAGTGCTTTGATTTAGTTAGTCACTTTTTTTTTTTTTTTCAATAATCGGTTTGTGTTTTTTTTTCTTTTAAATATTGATGTAAGCTGATATATATATATATATATATTGTTATATTGACACAACAAATTTCACAATATTTTCACAATTATTGACAGGTCAATTTCTTACAAGTCAAAATAAAATAATAAAATATGAGATTGTAGCCAACTACAACTGAAAATAAATGTTTTAAAAAAAGAATTGCAACAGTTATTGTTATCACAATATTTTCACAATTGTTGTGATCTCAATTTCTTATAGATCAAATAAAAAAAAATGCTAAGTCCACAACATTTAACATTAATTTTTACAGTGCCTAAAGTTTTTTTTTTTTTTCCAGTAATTGGTTTGTGTTTTTTTTTTCCTTTTAAATATTTATATAAACTGGCATATATATTGTTATACTGACACAACAAATTTCACAATATTTTTACAATTATTGAGGTATCAATTTCTTAGAAGTCGAAATAAAAAAATAAAATATGAGACTGTGACCAATCACAATTGAAAATAAATGTTTTGAGGAAATGTTACAACACTTATTGTTATCATAATATTTTCATAATTGTTGAGATCTCAGTTTCCTATATATCAAATAAAAAATTGCTAAATCCACAACATTTTAAAATTAATTTCACAACAAATCATAAGTAAGCTATTTTTGATGGATAGCACTGGAGCTATAGTGCCTAAAGTTTTTTTTTTTTTTTTTTTCCAGTATTTGGTTTGTATTTTTTTTTCCTTTGAAATATTTATGTAAGCTTACATATATATTGTTATACTGACACAACAAATTTCATAATATTTTCACAATTATTGACGTGTCAATTTCTTACAAATCAAAATAAAATAATAAAATATGAGACTATCACTAACCACAACCGAAAATAAATGTCTTGAGAAAATATTACAAAACTTATTATTATTACAATATTTTCACAATTGTTGAGGTTTCAGTTTCTTATAGATCAAATAAAAAAATGCTAAGTTCACAACATTTGAACATTAATTTCTACCGTGCCTAAAGTTTTTTCTTTCCCACTAATCGATTTGTGTTTTTTTTTTTCTTTTAAATATTTATGTAAGTTGGCATATATATTGTTATACCGCCACAACAAATTTCACAATATTTTTACAAATATTAAAGTATCAATTTCTTACTAGTCGAAATAAAATAATAAAATATGAAACTGTGATCAACCACAACTAAAAATAAATGTTTTGAGAATAACAATAGCAATGTTATCAGTTTAGAACCAATAATAACTTTTCATTTGGAATTTATTCTAAAAATGTTATAATTGTAGCCTTTCTCTCAAATAAAATAAAATAAAATAAATCTATTCGTATCCTAAAAATGAAAATATTATGAAAATATTGTGATTTTTTATTGTATTCCTAGACTTCTTTTTTAATATAGTCAAATTGGGTGAGCTAAGATTTATGATTTTATATACAAAATCTATATTAATTTTCTCACTACTAGACCAGCACATGCCTCATACGTACAACCAACACTAGTAGTAGTATAAAATAAGGGAACTCCTTAAAATATTTTCCTCATCCGTACTGCCATACAAATATTGAGATAAGGGCAACATGTACAACTTAGGGGTTCAAATGAACCCGATGAATCGGCAATTTACATATATAATATTTTTTTTATTTGACCTACCTAAAATAAAAATTTGAACATCTTGACTCCAAAATTTTTTTAAAACCTCTTTAAAATAAGTTTAAATATAATCTTCTTAACAATATTTTGGTCTTTTTAAATACATACCAAAAAAAAATATAGCCCAATAACAAAAGTAAAAAAAAAAAAAAAAATTCATCTTAAATCTTAATAAAAATTCATTTAGATCTTACCAAATTTACAATAAACTAATGGAAACAAATGTGTACACTGTACAGTATAATTATCTAGAATGTAAATTTACATTAATTCTAGACAAATGTGTACAATATAATTGTCTACAATGTAAATCTTATATTAATAGTATAATATAAACATATAATTGTCCTAAGCTAATAAATAAAAGTATTTTAAGTAGTAATAATTAAAATTCATTTCATAACAATAATTAATTTGTTCATTGTATTAAGAAAAAATATGTCAAATGAACTTGCAGTTTATTTTTTATTCTATTGCTAGTACGTACTATAGACAAATTTGTAATAAGGAAACCATGCAGACCATAAGATTCATCTCTTATTAACCTCCTTAGAATAAAAATTTTGAAGCCACCACTCATACATTAATTTTAGAAGCAAAAATAATTGTTTTGTCTACTTTTAAGTAGATCCTAATTTGTAACAGTTCACATCTTGGAAATACATTTGGTGAAATATCATTGTTGCGATTTGAGAAATATTATCAAGGACAAATTTTTACTACAAACTTAATTGCCTCATGCTACAAATCCATTCAAGAAAGAGAGAGACTTGGGCAAACCAAGTCTGAAGGTGAGAGAGATATAATGACAACAAAATGAAAAGGGATAAAATTAGGTAAGGTGGCTTGTGCATTTTAGACCACTGGTTATGTGTCATATTGGATGGTGACAATTAAGATTAAGCTATGGCTTCCTTTTGACCTTCAAAAAGAAACAGTCACCCTCTCACAATCAAGGACATCGTGTCCAAGACTCCAAGTCAATATGAGGCTCTTTTTTTTTTCCTTTTTTTTTTTTTTTTTGTTTTTTGGTGCCAACTTTAACCATTCCTGATGCCTAAACTTCCAACCAAATTCCCACCAATTTGGTTCATTCAACCAAAGTCCCCACCTGCAGTTTTTTTTTTTTTTTTTGGTATGGAGTTGGAACAGAAGTAGTTAGATCTTAGAAATGGTGGACAAGAAATAAGCCACACACGAAATACTCATTACCAGTAGCGAAGTCAGGATAGAGTTGGGGGTGGGGATTTATATATGATATATACACTTACACAAATTTATATGAAT
Organism: Castanopsis chinensis; assembly: GCA_032878915.1. Classification (NCBI taxonomy): domain Eukaryota; kingdom Viridiplantae; phylum Streptophyta; class Magnoliopsida; order Fagales; family Fagaceae; genus Castanopsis; species Castanopsis chinensis. Next base: position 242,876 of record JAVQMG010000039.1, read on the forward strand.
ATATAATATTTGAAACCAATTTGAAAAATTAAAAGATATTCATTTAAATACTAAGTGCATTTAATGTAATTATACAAGAAAAAAAAATCTACAAAAAAAAGCTTATTCATAATAATGTATTTATCTATTAAGATATTTCTAACATGAGTGATCTATTTTTTTTTTTTAAAGCCAAAACTTAAGTTATGAATAAAACTATTAGTAGTTAAATATACTAAGTGCAATATATGTGAATTTCTATTGTTTTGGTTTATGTATTCCCATAAAATGTTCAAATTATAATATGGTAGGGACAAACTAAAAAAATTTCAGCGCAAGGCATCTGGTGGAAGACTTAAGGTTCCTCAATAATTCATTTAGAAGTTATGCTCTTTTTCAAGGCCAAAGAAACAAAGTGACAATTGAAAAATCCAAAAACAAAAAATAGGCAAGGTATTTAATAATAATGGTATTTTTTCAGCCCCAAAAAAAAAAATTAAAAAAAAAGCACAAAGGTATTTTTTGGGTGGGCTAGGGGGGCGACTACCCCACCTCGACCCCCTTGGTTCCACCCCTACTCATTACCTTTCGAGTTCTGACACTCTTAGGTTCTAAAAGTTTAAAACAATTTGCAAATTATGAGCACAAATTTGTCTAAATATAGATTCTTAAATCTATAGGTATGATTAGACAATGCTTAATGTGCTGCAAGTTAGAATAGCTACAGGTTCAGAAAATTTGAAACATGCTAGGTTTGATCAATCAAGATGCATTTTTGTAGAATATAGTTAAAACCCATAAATCCATTAAGCCCATTAAGTGATTAGGGTTTTAGATCTAATTCTCCTAGTATTTAAAGGAAATCCTAAGGCACCTTTTAAAGGAGTTTCTTTTAGAGAGAGAGAGAAAAGTGCATCTTGTGCCTCCTATTGTACCCAAAACTCTCTTAAATCTTCTACCAACAATATTTCTTGAAGAAACTCAAGATCTAGTATTATAGAAGTTGCAGTCATCACTAGTCATCAAAGTATACTACAAGAGGTAGCATTAGATTTAGGAAAAAATCTATTGTAAACACTTTCATTCTATTTAGTGAATTTGTTGCGTTGTGGATTGTTTAGGTTAAATCCTTCCCAAAATTTTTGACCTTGAAACAGGATTGTTTCATTAATTTTCTTGACTTATCATATTGCTTGTATTCTTTACTTTTTTTATGTGCATGATATGATTTATTATTATTTAACTTAGATTTTCATAATTGACCTAAGTAACAACTTGGCTATTATATTAGGTTCAACGATCTATTTTTTTAGGGGTCTAAATAACAAATAGATATCACAAAAAAACAAAACAAAAACAAAAGCCTGGATATATATGTGTGTGTGTACTCGTTTTTTATGAGTAGGTATTTTGTCATTGTCATTTTAGTATTGAATCCAACTAATTGTGTGTTGGGATTTGGGACTTGTGATTTAGATATTTTCTGTTTTCGGTTATCAAGTATCGTAGACCCAAGAACATTAAACCAAAGAAAAAAAAAAGCATGAAGTGATTCAACGACATTTTCATCTTCAAGAATCTACAAAACTGCAATCCAAAAAGAGACCAATATAACAGCAGCAACCAAGGAAGCACTATAAATAAATGATATCCATCTAACATTTGCATCAAAATTAAAACGAAAAACAAACTACAAATGCACAGCAGATAGTTTCTAATGCTAAAAAAGATTAGATTTAAACATAATTAACTATACAAAGTTTGACTAGAAACTTGATTGTAACCATTTGTTACAACTCAAATTAAAAAAAATTTACTATAAATATATATTTTAAAAATCTAACAATTGAATTACATATTCTTTATGCTCTTAATACACATGTCAAATTTAGTGTCAACCGAATGTTATTTACTTTTCGATTCATTACCTTATTTTTTATGCATAATTATAAATTACAAAAACTTGAAATTAAAACATTTGATTAATAATGATCTTTTGAAAATTTTACAAACATTGATGATATAATAAAAAAATATAATCGAATAGTAGATTTGTCAAAATTCACATTTAATAAAAATATATTAGATAGAGTTGTAGCTATTAACTACAATCAAGTTTATAACTAAACTTTAACCAATCTAAATCGAACAAATAAGACATTGAAGTTTGATCCAAAAAAATCTTCTTAATACTCATGTCAGGGGATATACGCCACTACAATTCCACAAATGGATAGTTAAATACAAATCCAATATCCTTGGAAGTTAGGGCCAAATCATCATATGATGTCAAGTTTTCCAGTTACATGCCCCATACACCACGAGCAGCTGCCACTTTGTTGCTTGGTCTAGATGTCAGTTCATACAATATCCTTGCAAACGTATCAGAATATCTGCCATCTGAGAAGAGTATCTCTGCAAAAGCATTCTCATAAGCTAGCAGCAACGCTCTGTTCTGTGGCTCAGAGACGAGGCTCTCAAGTATCATTGCAGCTTTCCTGCAAATTTCTGGAACAGGATGCGGTGCCTTGATCACTTTCAGCAGCCGGTCAATTGCCCTGAATTTTGTTAAATTGTAAACATAAATTAATAGGGAATTTTGGCAACAAAAATTTTTTTTTGAAAAAAAAAGAAAAAAAAAAAAACCCACTAATCTTGGACTATGAAGACTGAAATTTGAAAGAACATAAAGAAAGTCACCATCGCTCATTGGCAAGCTTCAATCGGCAGTCCATATTAACTTCAGCAAGGTTATAGAGTGCACCAACAGCAGCCGCTTGTGCATCAAATGCTGGCAAGCTCAAAAGATCAATTAAACGCTTGTGTATCTGCAGTGTTCATTCAGCCCTCATTATAGTCTTAGTGCATAAATAATACATGTTCAATCTACTTATATGTGGAACAAAATTAACCTGTGAAACAAATGGAAGAAGGAAAGGCTCATTATCAGGATTTATTATCAAACGCCCAAGTAATTCAGCAGCCGCACAGTGCCATGATTTGACTGCAGATCCCAGCATCCCCATTATGGCTTGAACTGCACGTTTCTCTCTGTTTAGTGGAAATTATAGATGAAATGATCATCCTGAAGTTAATAAATCAGTACCAGTAGCTAAAGAAAAAAAATCAGATCAGATTTCTTACGTTATTTTGATGTAGGATGGCTTTGATGAGCTAAATATTCGAAGATCAAGAAATGGAGCCAAATTTACAATTGTCTCAAGGGCATTTGTGACAAGTTCCTCATCCTCTGTTTACAAACGGGGACTTTTAGAGGCAATATACAACAAAACAAGAAGGCAGAAACATTAAGAGACCTTTTTTTTTTAACCAAAACATTCCAGGAAATATCTAGAATACTTAAAAGCGATATCATGATATTATACTTTTAAGTATAATTTTAAAATCTTCTAAAAAAAGTGTAATTTTAAAATCAATTATACTTCTCATCTTAGATGAGATAATATGTACTCATAACTGATGACATAAAAGAAATCTTTAAGCTTTCTACAACAAAATGCATCACCTTTGACATGATCTTCTATACACTGGAACACTGTTTCCAAACAATGCCGATGCTGGGCCATAATGACTTCATTGTCTGGCATGAAAGAGAAGTTCCGGATTATATTTGAAGCAGCAACAGCACACTGCTGTTTTTCTGCTCGCCCTTCTTCATCTAGATTAAATAAACCATCTTCGTCAAACCACCAATCCGAAGAACGAGATTTGGACATATTTTTCTGCACTACTGCTTCTGTAACAGAAGAACCAGATCCCAGGCTGCCAAATGAATACTACCCCATAATTAGGTCCCAATTAGTCAAACTGAATTTAATGCTCAACATTTGGATCACAGGAATAAAATATATATGTTGAGCCTACCCAGGATACAGGAGAGTGCCATTTGAGCCTAACACCTCATATTCATTCCCAAATCCTGTTACAAGAGAATTTGCCCCTAGTGTTCTGACCCTCGGTGTCCTTATGAGTTCTTTCGAAAGTGCTATATCACGCCAGTCATCAATCTGTCTCAATCTTGAATGCAGTGAGTAATTATAGCATAGTGACAGAATTTAAAACAGGATAGATGAATAAAAACGCATACCACTTGGAGAAGAGCATCCAGCAACCCAGGTATTTTTGCAAGAGGGGTTGCATCTCTGCGCATGTCTTCCTTTTCTTTGAAAGAGAGCAATGTGAGAGTATTTAATGCCCAGGTCAGCTCACTCTTTAGCCCACTTTGAATAGCTAGAACTATCCTCTTATTGTTTTGATCTAGAAAGAGTTTAACAGTCAAACAATCTAGGATTGAGAATATTGACAACACACTTTCCCAAACGTCTTGGAGGACCAGTAGTGCATAAGTGGAGTGAATAAAATGAAGAGATGTAGAAGACCATAACAGAATCATCAGAAATATCAATCCCAAATTCCCAACTAGTTTAAGAAGCAAAGGAGGATTTTTTGCAAAAAAATAAGGGGAATGTATCAGTTGAAGAACACAACACTGCTCTAACATCTGAGAGAAAGATTGCAAACATTTCGTGGAAGCATAATGTAATGGCAGAAAAAGCTTAGAAGGAAATTGTTATAAATGATGTCACAGAATGGACTTTTATTTTTTATTTTTGGATAAATAAGCAGCTAATATATAAAAAAAAACAAACAGTCAATACACAGTAGATGCCTGCAAAAACAAGCATAACTCAACACAGGCTTAGCTAAAAATACATTCAAGAATCCTCCACAACCGTCTGTTCACATCCCTGGAAAAACACATAACACCCCATTCTGCGGGGAGTTTTTGAGTACATCTACCACTAATTCTAAAGCTTACAACATCCCTAATATTCTAGACAACACAGTCCTCTCAGGGAAGCATGCAGCAATGAGGCCCTTTCTTTTCTTCCTTAAAACCCCAAATGAAGCCCTTTCTTTTACCTTACAACGTAGTCTTGATTCCCCAAACAGCATTCTCCCATTAACTCGCCATCCTAACCTCTTTTTACTTACAGAGATCATTAAGAGACACCTAGTGTTCCATGCAAATTCTTGGGACCAACGCGTTCCTGTGAGATTCCCGCTTCAAATCAGCCACTAAATCTACAAGCTAAAAAAAATGCATTGGCATTCATCTAATCCTACCCTCCTACACTCGTAGTGTATAGCATTTAAGAAACAGTAAATTTTACAAGTTGTGGAGTATAAACAGAGGAGCATCAACGAATCGCACATTCGAATCTAAAACAGAATGCATTGATTGCATTAGCAAGCACATTGAGTTGTAAATAAATTTTCAGTTCTAAGAAAAAGTAAGATTTTTGTTGAAGCATAATTCATGTATTAGGGTTTACAAAAAGTAAATCAGGGAAATTTAAGCGAAGAGCGAGCGAGCGAGCGAGCGAGCTAGCTAGGGTTTTGAAGGAAGGAAAGAAAGAAAGAAAGACTGACCAGCGAAGGAGCTGTGGACGTGGAGAGATGGGCCCAGGAGGTTTGACGGAGCCGCCGTGTCGGCAGCTGCGGCTGCGGCTGCTGCAGCTGCAGCGGCGGCTGCAGCACTGCTGTTGCTACTGCCGAATGGGCGCCCTCTTTTGGGAGTGGGAGCGGAGGCTCCGCCACCAGACTTGCCCTGCTCTGATCTCTTCTGCATCTCTCTCTCTCTCTCTCGCCGTGCTACTCTCTGACTCTGTTAATGTGAAGTGCCTATGGCTATGGGTATCGGTTTCTTTCGTTTTAGATTTCTTATTAAATTAATTTTAATGCCACGTCACGTAGCACTAGCAGCAGCAGGCGTTAAATAAATAAAATGAGGATCCAAAAGTCAAGCCCGAAATATGTCTTAAAGACTCTTAACTTAAGGCCCCAAGCCCAACTAGGCATTAAATATTTTTTTGAGAGGAAGAAAATAATTGAATGGAATATATTAGACTTTGAAATGAGGATACTCTTGCAAGCAAAGCTTTGCTCCAAAATCCAAATACACACACACATACATATATATATATATATATATATATATATTACTAATCATCACTATGCTCAGGGTAGGAGACAACTTTTCTGTAAGCATCATCTTTTACAAACTTTCTATGTGAGACAATTAAACTTATGAGTAGGAATATTTATTCTATTGTAACATTTTTTTTTCAACGATAAAGATTATTATTTTTACCGTAATATTCATTTTGTTTATCAAACCGAAACGTGTCATTAATCTTTTAAAGTAAACATTTTCATCTATATAGTAAGTTATTTAGAATAATCATTTGTGAGTTTAGTCAGGGAAAAAAGAGTTTGGATTTGTGAGAAGACTCATTGCTAAGGCAACTTCTCTCTCCTTGATTTCGTTCAAGGTTCTCTGACCTGAGTCCCATGGCTCGATGTCTCTTCTATATTTTTCTATACTTTCTTTCTTCCACTCCTATTTCATTTTTGACTTTCCTTATCCACCCTCCCTAATTACCCATTCGTTCTTCCATCTCAATCTACTGTAACTCCTAGGAGCTCTAATCTTTCTTGTCCCACGATCTTCTTCCTTCCCACCCTTAAACTCTTTCTTTTCTAACCCTCTATCTTTGAAGTCATGAACCAAAACACAGATCTAAAGGAAGCACTAAGTGCTGAGATCGAGAAACTGTGTTGTCCTAGTAAACCCATTAGACTCAAAGCTAATGAAAAGGTGGTTGTGGAGTTGTTCAATACAGGTTTGATGGGCAAGTTATTGGCGGATAAAAGTGTAAATAAGAATGTGGTAAGGGCAATAATTCTTAAAGCGTGGAGGACTAGTAGAGGAGTGCAAATAATTGATCTGAAAGAGAATACTTTTCTATTTAAGCTCGCTAGTGAAGGAGATCGAAGAAGAATTCTAGAGCTGGGGCCATGGAATATTGAAGGGTACCTACTAATATTGAAGCACTGGAATCAAAATCAGACAGTTGAAGATGTAGATTTCTCGAGCCTCTAGATATGGGTTCAAATACATGGCCTCCCAATTGAATATATGGCAAAGGAAAATGCTGAGGAAATAGGTGATCTGGTGGGGAAAGTAGTGGAAGTTGATTTCACAGGTGATGGGAAAATATGTATGAGTAAATTCTTAAGGGTGAAGGTAGAGATTGAAGTTGCTAAACCATTGAAAAGTGGCTTTTACTTGGATAGAAGTCCTCTTCCAGAACTATGGGTCAGGTTTAAATATGAAAGGATTGCAAATTTCTATTATAAATGTGGTAGGTTGGGGCATTTAAAGGTCAAATGTGTATCTATGGGAGTAAATTCAGAGAAAGCTTTAATGCACGACCCTTTTGGATATGGCCCATGGCTGAAGGCAGATCCCATGTCAAAAAGAGCTTCAAGATGGATGGAGTTTATCTCAGAGGACAATAAAAAAACAGAGGAAAGGAGTGAAGAAATCCAGAGGGCTGAGGTTCCAGGAATGGTGACGCATGAGTTTCAAGCGAATGAGGGTCAAAGAAGTGTAGATGGGTCTGACACGATAGGTCCACTAGTGGAAGTCTCGAGAGATCACCATACTAACTCTCAAATTTTATCAAAATATGTTACATCCAAGAAGATTTCTCTAGATAATGTTCACAACCACCCTTCTCAATCTTAACCAAAAGTCCTATCTAGTCACAAAAACCAGAATCCACACCATCAAGTTAAAAGAGTAACTGCAACAAATACCATAATCCTCATGGAAATGGAACCAAACCAAAACCAACATCCACAAGACTCAACCTACCCTCTGACAACTAACCATCCCCAAGAAAAAACTAGTCCCACCTCACTAATACCCCAAACCCCAGATGAACCCGTGGATTTAATACCTGAATCGGACATAATGGACCCCACTCTTCTATATAGGCTGTCCAAAGCCCAAAATAACATGTTGTCCTGGGTAGCATGCTACAATGAAAGGGTTAGTGAAGGCCCAATCGAAATAAGATACAAAAGGTTAGTGAAGATATTAATGGCCTGGAATGTAGCCAACTACGTAAGACTAGTGGAAAAAGAAAATGGGATATTGAAGAGGGCCCATTCTTTAGTAAGCCAATGAAACTCGTAAAAGTTGGATTTGGTCTACTATAAATTAATTCTCACTCTCAATTTCCAAGATCCCATGGAAATGAAAGACCAATAAGAAAGAAGAAGCTCAAGGTGATGGCTAGAGGAAGATATGATAGAGACAATCAAAGCTGGACACCGAAGGTAAGATCTCTTGATGATGATAGTGTGTATTCTATTTCCACCCTTGAATCCAAAATGGCTAAGGAGACGGGCCTTACCATGCCCCACCCCAACCATGATTGTCTTAACATAGAATTGTCAAGGTTTGGCTCAAGCCTCGACAAAAAGATCTTTACGAGCTATAATAAGGGATATTTGCCTAGATGTGATTTTTTTGTTTGAAACAAAAATTCCTACTAGTAAAGCTAGAAAATTTTGGAGAGTATGGGGTTCTATAATCTGGATTTTGTGGATCCAAAAGGAAGAAAAGGTGGATTGATTGTTGGCTGAAAATTAGGAGTGGATATGGAAGTGATGTCAAAAACTAAGAACTTAATTAATAGCCTTGTTTTTTCGGACCCAGTAAATGAACCATGGCTTCTTTCTCTAGTTTATGAACCCCCAATTTATAGTAAAAAATGTCAATTTTGGGAATCTATAAGTAAAATAGGGGAGGTTCTTAATGGTGCTTGGATTTGTATGGGTGATTTTTGTTAGGACATATGTGGTTCAAGTTGTTTTGAACATATGTCATTATTTTATGTAATTGGCTTATCCTTTGACAAAATGCACTTTACTTGTAATTGGGCAGAATTAGGATGTGTTTAACACTTCAAGAAACTGTGTTTCAAGATCAAGGTTGAAGTCATCAAATCTGTCCAAGAAACAAGCTGGAAAGTGCAAGTTATTAAATCTCGACACCTAGTCTTGACACATGTATCTATCGAGCTTTAAGAAGCTGTTTCAGCCCCGAGACTCGATAGTTTTTCAACAGATCCTCGACACCTCTATCTATCGAAATTTATGGAAAACAGATTCTAAGTTCTATTTTGATTCCAATCCGTTCTTATGTCTTTAGGACTTCTTTTCTCTTAACCCTAGACATATAAAAGGATTATTTTAAAGGCCATCGAAGTATGCACAAGTAAACAAGTTGCTTAAGCATTGAGAAATCATTGTTCAAGCAATTTGTGATTTGAGACAAGATTCATGCCCTAGTTCATCCTTTTTGTGAAGAAGTTGCTGTGTAATATGCACCGTAGGGTTTTGTAACCTAGGATCTTCTTGATCTTCATTGTGTAGATGAATTGAAGAACTTTGCAGCCAACAACTCTCTCTAGTTGGTGAATTGAAGTCGCATACTGGGATCCACACAATTGGTTAGTCACGTATTGGGAGCCGTACATCAAAAGGAGGAACTGTCACTACAGAATAAGTCCAATTAGGTATTGGGGTAAGGGTTCAACTGTAAGTTGGTAAAATACTAGGATTCCTTTACTTGTAACCGCTTGTTGTGATAATAGTGGAGTTTTAGGAGTGGTGACCTTAAATCACCCGGTGGGGTTTTTGCTGTGTAGGTTTTTCCCATTCGTAAACAAATCACCGTGTCAATTTATTTTTCGCTGCATACTCTAGGTTATTAGTGATTTGTTTGTGCTACCACGCAATTTGCATGTTAACTTGATTAATTAAAAACTTGGCTAATTAATCAACTTAATTTATCATAAGAGGTCGATGCATTTGTGGCCTATCAAGTGGTATCAGAGCAAACACACTCTAATTAGGGTTAAATCCTTGTGTGCGATCCATTGACCCCTGTTTGTCATGAATAGAGGTCAGTCTCTTATTATACCTCTATTGTTTGATGGAACAAACTATGCATACTGAAAAGTACACATGAGAGCTTTCTTGCAGTCACTAGATAAGAAAGTGTGGCAAGCTATGGAGATAGGCTAGACCAAGCCTACAGAAGCGCCGGCCGATTGGGATGATGCCAAGATCAAGGCGGCAAATTTCAACAGCGGAGCATTGAATGCCCTATTCAATGCAGTCACCAATGAGGAGTTCAAGAAGATTTTCTCCACGAAAACTACTTTCTTCCATGAAAACTGCTAAGAAAGCATGGACCATTCTTCAGACAATCTATGAGGGAACAAAGGCTGTCAAGGATTCGAAGCTACAAAGGCTCACTACAAGCTTCGAAGAAATTAAGATGGAGGAGAATGAGTCATTCGATGAGTTCTATGCAAAACTCAAAGACATAGTGAACTTAGCTTTCAATCTTGGGAAAACCATTCTTGAACCTAAGATAGTCAGAAAAGTGCTCAGATCTCTACCCGAGAGATTCCATGCCAGGATCACGGTGATAGAGAATCGAAGGATATTGACAAGATTCCTCTAACTGAGCTGGTTGGTAATCTGCAAACCTACGAGGTAGGGTTGACAAGGATTGACAAGTCAAGTAAAGGCAAAAGCATGGCACTAAAGGCTAAAAGCAGTGACACAAATGAGTCTTCCAACGATGAAGATTCTAAGATAAAGTCCTACATTACCAGGTAATTCAAGAAATTTATGAAAAATGCCAATAGAAAAGGCTTTAACGAGGACCGTAGGCAATCCAGTTCTTCACAGTTCAAACGCCTAGATAAAGGGAAGAAGAATACCAAGGATGGCGGTCAGTACACTGTTCCCACTGAACCTAAGTGCTTCGGGTGTCAAGGATTTGGTCACATAAAACAAGAATGTCCTACGTACCTCAAAAGCATTGGAAAGAGTGAAGCACTCACTGCTACCTTGAGCTACATTGAGCCCGACGATGATTCCGATAATGAAGATGATGAAATTTTGAATGCCTTCACTACCACTGTTAATCCTACTGAAGGAATTACTGAAGAAGTAGATGAAGAAAAAGAATTGATGGATGCTAAGTTTAAAACTATGGATAACCAAGATGATATCCATACCGCCTATGAGAAATTATACAAGCTTTCTGAGAAGCATGAGAAACTCTATAAGCTGGCCACCAAGAAGCTCAGTGATGTGGAACTTGACCGTGAGGAGCTTTCCACTAAGTTTGATGAAGCAAATCGGACTAATAGGGCACTGAGGTTTAAGAACAACTTCTTGGCTGAGAAGACCAAGAAACTTGAAGCGGAACTGTTTCAAGTTAGAGCACAATTGGAGAAGATGTCAAGTGCAAAGCTGGATAAGATGCTCAGTGTTTAGAAATCTGCTTCGGATCAAACAGGATTGGGGTATGAATTCTCTCTCTCTAATACTCCTTTTGCTAGTAATACTGTTTTTGTTCCTCCTGCTAACAACATTAAAATTGAGAACAATGATGTTAAAACTGAATCAGCAAATGAAAACTGAATCAGCAAATGAGAACTTAGACAAGGGTAAGTCCATCTTAGGAGCACCCTCTAAGCTTGAGAAGGGGGAAACGAAAAACCCTAGGACTAAGAAGGCTAACTCTCAAAAGCCTAAACAGAAGAAGCAGCATCTCTGTTATCATTGTGGTATTACCGGTCATACTCGACCAAATTGCTATAAGAAGTTTGCCAATCAACAGACCAATGGCATGATAGCATCTGGGAACCAGAATCAGCTTCAAACCTCTCTTGCTCCACTTGGAGATCTACTCAAAGCCCTCATATTCCGTTCGAACTTGAACGGTTTCAATCCTTCACCTTCTTCACTGGTTCAAGGTTTGGCAAAAATGAAATGTTCTTCCAAGGTGTGGAAGGAAAAGGCTTTTAAGTAATTTTGTTCACTTCTTCTTTCTCCCTCCGTTTTGTTGTTTTTGCATTACTTATGTGTTGCATTACTTATGTGTTGCTTTACTGTTTTGGGTCAGTATAATTTTATACATTGTTTTGCTTTCTTTAACATGTTTTTGTGTGTTTGTTTTCAATTTTGTGTTTTTTTATTTTTCTTTTCTGATTAAAAAAAATAATAAAAAAAATTAAAAAATTGAAAAATACAAAAACAGTGTGTGTCTATATACATTAGTTCTTGTGAACCTTAAAGTGGCCATTGAAACAGAGTTTTCTAAACTTTATATTTCTTGTAGCTTAGATGAGCATCCTTATGCACAACTAAGCAAATGAGCTTTGTGGCTCTTTGTTTGTGATGAGTAAGGTTAAGTGATCTCTTGTACTTAACACTCGTATCACTCTTTTTGACAGGTAGGACTAGAAAATCCTAAGAGAAAGGTATAAATAACCATCTCATCACTGTTACGCGTCAATCATAAAATGATATCTGTATGCTTCGGCATAACAAAAGTGCAATGTCAATAACTTAACATAATTGAGTATTTCTTTTCTCTCTTATATGCCTATGCATGGTTTGCTTAATAAAAGAAAATATGCAAAGAAATAAAAGCAAAAGAACAAAATGCTTTAAAAATATGATTGCAAGCGTGTTTTCTAGGAGATTTGGGAGTTATAGGATGTACTTCGAAGGTGATAGTCCCCATCAAACAGTTATGATTGTGTGTGAGTTAAAGTGATTTTCTCATATCTTAAATCGTCATAGCTTTGAGATACTTATGCAATATTTTGATATTTTTTATACACAACACGTAACATTCTTTGCTACTCTTGATACATGTGCAGGTACAATGTGATTTGGTCATCACAAGGTTTACATGTGTTAATGTATGCTCACTAAACTGTCTTGACTTGTTTTTGAAATATAAAATTAGTTAGACCTGTTTAGTGTGTGTGTGTGTGTGTGTGTGTGTGTGTGTGTGTGTGTGTGTGTGTGTGTTTTGGGATCCATGTGCTTAAAATTATTGTTGAGAGATGGTTTTGAGAGCTTAATGTGTTGTTTAGATCATTGGTTGAGTTGCATGCGTGATTGCATTCATGTTTGTGTTTTTCTTGTCTTGAAAACCTGCTTTTTGAAGCCAACTCGACACCTCCTCGACACATTCTCGATACCTGGCTGTCTGTCGAGCTTCTCAGCTTTTTCTTATTGCAATCTCGACAGCTTCTCTACACCTGGTGAATCGATCGAGAAACTTTCTGTCCTCTCGATAGCTTCTCGACAGCTGATGGATCGATCGAGATTCTTTTGGTGGTTAATCCTTCATTCTCGACACCTCCTCGATAGATGTATCTGTCGAAGCTGTTCTTCTCAACACCTACCTCGACAGCTGTCACGACACCTCTCGATACCTACATCTGTCGAGAATTACTAAACTTCTATATATAAGTTCAACACGATTCGGATCTCATTTCTCTTGATCTCCCTCTCGATACCTGTGTGTTTTCTTTTCCAAAACCTCTCTCACTCACTCCAAATCTCTTCCTAAGGTTTCTTCAAGCTTTCTCCAAGTTCCTCTTCACTTGGTAAGCTTCTTATCTCTCATTCTTCATACATTTCATGTTTTAAAACCTAGATTTTGGGGTTTTTCAAATTGATGAGTGTTTATCGCACTTTTTAGGTTGGTTTTATAGATTTGTTCTTTAAAACTACATGCATTGCATCACATTAGCATTCTAACAATATTTTCATGCATTTAGATGTGTGCAAACTTATTGTGTGCTGGTAGGATTGGATTGGGCTGAGTCCATGATACTTTTTATGTTACATGTCACATGTTCATGCATTTCCCATGCATACGTTCTTTCTTTTCAAAATACTTGTTATATTTTGAACTGTTTTGGGACTTTTCTGAGTGTCTCTCTCTTTCTCCCTCTCTTTCTGTTGCATTAGTAGTGTTTATGACACCTAAACTTAAATCCATTCCATCCCAAAACCCTCTTCGTTCTAGGAGCTCTTCATCTTTTAATCTTACTCCTCTTTCTGTTCAGTTCTATGATGAGAAATCCCAACAGGACTTCTCGGAGAACTTTTCTAAACGAGGTGTTCATTCGGAACACCAAGTTAATCTGGCAGACTTTGTCGACACTGACCTACCCAATATCATTCATAGTCGGGGTTGGGAGTCACTGTGTGATGTCCCGGTCACTTGTCCTTCCATGCTAATCTAGGAGTTTTACTCTAATATCCACGGAATTGATTCTTTAGTACCTCTATTTCACACTCACTTTCGAGGTACACACTTTGCAGTCACTTCAGAGTTGGTCTCCGAGGTGCTTCAAGTTCCAAGGGTTGATCATCCTGATTACCCCGGATGTGAGCGTTTATGGACTGTGTCCAAAGATGAGATGATTTCTGCTTTCTATGAGGGCCCTTCTGATTGGGGTAAGCATCAGTACACACCATGTAGGCTTTTTGCTAAAGGTCCTTATTTTCTGAACATGGTGATGACATTTGTTTTGCACCTTCTCTCTCACTACAACTCCATCACAGAGTCTCGTGCTTGATTTTTATTGTCTCTTTTAGAGCATCTCACTGTAGACTTTCCTTCACACTTCATCTTCTCCATCATAGATGTCTACAGGGATACGGCTACCCGTGATAAGCTCATCTTTCCTTCTGCTATCATGAGGATTCTTCGCCACTTCTTCCTCTCATTTCCTTCGTCCGACCTCTTTCATGTCATGGCTGCCATAGACTCCGCTACCGTAAAACGTAGTAAAGCGCAGTTTAGGTCAAGACACACAGATTCAGCAGCTCCTTCCTCCCGTCCGGCTCCATCCAGATCTGCTAGAGCCACATCTGCTCCCTCCTCTTCCTCGAGCGATGTGTCACTTGGAGTTTAGGTTAAGGCGCAGTTTATTTCTTGATATATATATATATATATATATGTTGATGTATGTTTCTTTCACCTACCTTTCCATGTGTTATTTCTTTTCTGTCTTTATACACATGTTTCTTTTATTTGTATGCAATCTATTATTTCTGCTTCACACAAAGATGTCTTGATGTGTTTTGTTTAAAAGTGTTTCAGAAATACAGGTTGTTAAAGTCTACTTGTCATAAACTCTCTTCTTGCAAAATTTTTCAAGAGTTTATGTTAAGATAGATTTTGTTATATTCAACAAGTGAATATGAGTTGAGTAATTTATGACTTCTCTCATGTCTTCATTTGTTTGTTGTGGTTTTGTCACGGATTGCTAAAGGGGAAAATTGTTAGGACATATGTGGTTCAAGTTGTTTTGAACATATGTCATTATTTTATGTAATTGGCTTATCCTTTGACAAAACACACTTTACTTATAATTTGGTAGAATTAGAATGTATTTAACGCTTCAAGAAACTGTGCTTCAAGAAACTGTGCTTCAAGAAACTGTGTTTCAAGATCAAATGTTGAAGTCATTAAGTCTATCCAAGAAACAAGCTGGAAAGTGAAAGTTATTAAATCTCGACACCTAGTCTCGACACATACATCTATCGAGCTTTAAGAAGCTGTTTCAGCCCCGAGGCTCGACAGTTTTGCGACAGATCCTCGGCATCTCTATCTGTCGAGATTTATAGAAAACAGATTCTAAGTTCTGTTTTGATTCTACTCCGTTCTTATATCTTGGGACTTCTTTTCTCCTAAACTAGACATATAAAAAGATTATTTTAAGGGCCGTCGAAGTATGCACAAGTACACAAGTTGCTCAAGTATTGAGAAATCATTGTTCAAGCAATTTGTGATCCAAGACAAAGTTCATGCCCTAGTTCATCCTTTTTGTGAAGAAGTTGCTGTGTAATGTGCATCGTAGGGTTTTGTAACCAAGCATCTTCTTGATCTTTATCGTGTGGATGAATTGAAGAACTTTGCAGCCAACAACTCTCTCTAGTTGGCGAATTGAAGTCGCGTACTGGGATCCGCGCAATTGGTTAGTCACGTACTGGGAGCCGTGCATCAAAAGGAGAAACTGTCACTACAGAACAAGTCCAATTAGGTATTGGGGTAAGGGTTCAATTGTAGGTTGGTAAGGTACTGGGATTCCTTTACTTGTAACTGCTTGTTGTGATAATAATGGAGTTTCAGGAGTGGTGACCTTAAACCACCCGGTGAGGTTTTTGCCGTGTAGGTTTTCCTCATTCGTAAACAAATCACCGTGTCAATTTATTTTTCGCTGCACATTCTAGGTTATTAGTGATTTGTTTGTGCTACTACGCAATTTACATGTTAACTTGATTAATTAAAAACTTGGCTAATTAATCAACTTAATTTATCACAAGGGGTCAACGCATTTGTGGCCTATCAATTTTAATCAAGTCTGGTCCCAAGCAGATAAATTCGGTGGAAGGCCAAATGCTGGTTCTTCTAGTGGAGGCCCTCGACCAGTAATAGAGGAAAATGGGCTCATTGATATGATGTTCTCAGGCAATCCATTTACGTGGTCAAAAAAGAGGCAAGGTCTAGCTAATATCAAAGATAGGCTAGATAGAGCCTTCGCAAATGACAGATGGAGATTTTTGTTCCCAAGAGCGATTGTCTATCACTTTCTTGCCTCAACTTTAGATTATTCGCCGATAATATTATTTACTGAAGGAGAGCAAAAGAATCTCAAAAAACCCTTCAAATTTAAGGAAGCCTAGACTCGTGATAAAAGCAGTTTTTGGTGGTAGAGAAGGCTTGGAGAAAAGTCCACATGGAACCCCTATGTATAAAATTTGTAGAAAGATCAAGGAGACAAAAGAAGAATTCAAAAGGTGGAATCGTGAATGTTTCGGTAACATACAAACTAGAATCCGTGAATGCTGGGATCAATTACAAGAATTCCAAAATGCTGAGCCCACTAAAGAAAACCTGAGAGCTTAAGCTAGTGTTTATGCAGACCTATAGGAATGGCTTAAAAGGGAGGAGATATTGTGGAATAATAAATCTAGGAATAAATGGCCTATCACAAATGATCTGAACACTAAATATTTTTACTTGTCCACAATTATTAGAAGAAGAAGGAACACCATTGATTTCCTCAAAAACCAACAAGGCCGTTGGATAACAAGGGGGGGGGGGGAAGAAATTGGCCAATGCTTTGTGGATTATTTTACCAACCCAATCTCTACTTCTAATCCCCCTATTCCAAATAATTTGGAAAATCTTATCTCTCCAAGTCTATCAGAAGAGAAGGTGCAGATGTTAGCTTGTATGCCTTCAGTGAAAGAGATTAAGGATGCTATTTTTCAATCTAGGCTCTCATAAGGCCCCAGGGCCTGATGGTATGTCAGCTCATTTTTATAAATGCTATTGGAATGTTATTGGGGGTGAAATTGTAAAAGCAATAAGTAGTTTCTTTAATTGGGGATACATTCTTAAGGAAATCAACCACACTTTTATAGCATTGATCCCTAAAGGTCATAATGCAGCATCAGTGAACCAATTTTGGCCAATAAGTTTGTGCAATGTTCTTTATAAGATTATTTCAAAGTTTTTAGCGAATAGACTCAAAAAAGTTTTGCACAAATTGATTTCCCCTTGGCAAACGGCCTTTGCTCCTGGGAGGAAATTCAAGAAAATACTTTCTTGGCTCAAGAAATTATTCATGAGATGAAGAAGAAAAAAGGGAAAACAAGTTGGATGGGACTTAAAATAGATATGCAAAGTTTTATGACAAAATAGAGTGGTCTTTTCTCAAGAAGGTGATGACAAGCTTTGGCTTTCCTCAAATCTGGATTCAATGGGTGATGCAGTGTGTTACCACTACTTCTTTCTCTGTTTTAATCAATGGGAGTCCATTTGGGCATTTCAAACCATAAAAAGGACTGAGACAAGGTGATTCTCTCTCGCCCTTCCTTTTTGTTCTTGTATCTGAGGTGCTATCGGAGCTTATAGAAAGAGAGGCTGTTTCCAACAAAATCAATGGGTTTAAATTAGCAAGTGACTTTGCCCCTATTACCCACTTGCAATTTGCAAATGATCTATTCATCTTTGCCCAAGCAAATGAGGAGAATATAAACCAGATAAAAGTCTATCTAGACACTTTTGAAAAGTGGTCTGGACAAAAAGTGAATTTCTTCAAATCTGTAACTATTTTCAGCAGAAATATGTCTCAAGCTTACAAGAGGTGATTGGCCAATTTGATAGGTATAAATGCTTCAACCAAAAAAGAGAAGTATCGTGACCTTCCAATGGTTTCGATTACAGAAAAGGAGGTTGCTGTAGAGGAAATTATAGAAAATGTGAAACAGAGGCTTCAAGGTTGGAAAATGAAAACTCTTTCCCAAGCGGGAAGAACCACCCTTATGTCCTTAATTGCTGCAGTTATGCCCTCCTATCAAGCCTCGTCTCTACTCCTCCCCAAAAATGTATGTGAAAAACATGACTCCCTTAATAGGAATTTTGGTGGGGTTGTAGTGATGAGAAAAAACATGGGCTCTTTCTTAAAAGTTGGGATTCTATATGCACTCCAAAAGCATTGGGCGGTCTTGGAATTACGAAAACTGAGGACATGAATTGAGCTCTTGTAGCTAAATTAACTTGGAAGGTGGCTAGTAATGCAAGGAAGCCTTGGGTAACGATGTTTCAAAAGAAATATGTAAGGGGAAAGAATTTCATGAAGATGCCTATACCCAAATCTATCTCTTGGTCATCTTAGAGTATCTTTAGTTGCAGAGGTGTGGTAAAAAAAGGTCTTTGTCATAAAATTGGGAGTGGGTGGAATACTTGGATTTTGGATGATCCTTAGGTCCTTGAAGAATCAGATTTCATTCCAAAAGTTAAAAGTGGAGTTGTTCTAACTGAGCATTTAGTGGCCAATCTCATTGATAAAGACAGTCGCCAATGGGATAGGGGAAAGTTAGTTGAGCTCTTTATTCTAGAATTAGTAAATAAAATTCTTGGAATTCATCTATCACACCGAGTCTCCCATGATCAAATTTTTTGGTGCCTCTCTCCATCAGGGGATTTTACAATTAAATCAGCAAACAATATTCTAAGATCAGCAGCTCAAGCCCCCCATCAACATCTAAATAGTAAAGTCTGGAAGAATATTTGGAAGCTCAAAGTAAATGCAAGACTCAAACATTTGTTATGGAAAGTAGCTTGGGGAGTTCTTCGGACTTGTGTAGTTATAAATAACAGGTTACCCATTCCTTCTACTGATTGTTGTTTGTGCAAAAATGGCCCGAAAACTCTTGACCACATATTCCTTCAATGTGATTGGGCATCCAAAATATGGCTCCTTGCTCCATGGCCTCTCAATCTTTAGAATATGGGTAGCATTTCCATCTTTAACTGAATAAAGAAAATTCTAAATCCTAAACACCTGCTTGGTCTAGATGATTATGATGTAAAGTATTTTCAGCTCTATACTCTAATTGTCTTAGACCAAATTTGGGTGACAAGGAATAAAACCAGGATTGATGGAAAGAATTTCAATCCTTTGGAGCTTTCTAGACAAATTTTGAGATTATATGAAGAACATAAACAAGCCTGAAAGGACAATTTGCACAACCCTATAAGGAAAGTGATATGGAAGCCTCCTCCATATGGGTGGGTTAAAATAAATTTTGATGTTGTTGTAAGAGAAGAAAAAACTTCTCTAGCTATGGGGGTGTCAATATTCAACTCAACCTGCGAACACGACATGAACCTGACACTGATTTTTTCGGGTTAAGGTTGGGCCTTAATAGGTTTGGGTCATAAACGGGTCAACCCGAAAGCAACACGATAAGAAACATGTCATAAGCAAGTCAACCTACATAACCCGCAATAGACACGTTTGACACGCCACTTTATTTGTGTCAACCAGAAATGACTCACTTAACACAACCCATTTAACTCGTATAACAAATAAATATTCATTTTATTTTAGATTTGTCAAATACCTTTTATATTCAACATATATTTTAAATTTAAAAAGAAAAGTGAGTAATTACAAAAATTTACAAGGGATATAATTGGAAATTGAAACTTTACAGACCCTAGAACTACTAATACCTTTTCTTTTTCTTTTTTTGGCATAGAACTTGCACAAATGAAATTGGATGAGCTTGTGGAAGATGTTATGAATTTGGACATCAACAAAGAATGTATGAATGATAATCATGGTCATAGTTAGAATTAGTCTACTGTTTGCTCAAATTATTTTAATATTGATACTTAGCATTTGGTGAGTTCCAAGGATATTATATTTTTGTTGAACTATGTTATTTTATTTTTGTTAAACTTTGTTATTTTGAATTTGAGTTGAAGTGTATACACTTCTTTTTGAGTGTAAAGTATTTATTTCTAAATGAATGTTATATTTTTGTTGAACTATATTATTTTGAATGTAGGTTGAAGACTTGAAGTGTATGCACTGTTTTTTAAGATGAAAAAAAAAATTATTTCTAGATGAATGTTATATTTAATATTATACAGGTTGAAATGGGTTGTGTTACATTCATGTCAACCCAACACGACTCGTGTATTAAGCGAGTCAAATGGGTCGAGTTAGGTCAATTTGCCTTATTAACAGGTTGAGTTAGGGTTGAAAGATCATAACATGATTATTAAATGGGTTGGGTTAGGGTTGAGCCATTTAGTCGAATACCCCTATCTTGACATGACATGAACCCGACACGCTAACTCAAATTGACACCTCTATCTAGCTATAATGGGCAAGGATGACAGAGGATTTCTGATGTTTGCTTGGACAGATCAACTTGAACCAGTTAGTCCTCTGGGGGGTGAAGCTAAAGCTGCACTTTGTGCCATTAAGGGAGCCATTGAAAATGGGTTCTCTGAAATCATTGTGCAAGGTGATGCTTGGAATGTGATAGATCCTTTGTGTAATTTAAGAATGACACATCTCTAGAATATTGCAGAGGAGATTACAGATATTTTGGATTTTGTAAAGTGTTTTGATGCTATTTCATTTCCTTTTATGTATAGAGAGGACAATGTTCCAGCCCATCTTTTAGCCCAATGGGTGGCTTTTGTTAATTGGGTAGGGCCAGTTCCCATCTCTAAGGTCCCTCTCATAGTTTCTAAGGCTGTGGAAAGAGATGGTTCCAGGCCTTCCCTTCTTTTGTACTATAATATTCATAAATAAAATTTTAATTCAGCAAAAAAAAAAAAAAAAGTTTGGGTTTGTGATTGTGGGTTAAGTCTGAGAAAGAAGATAAGAGGTTTGGTTTGTGATGGTGAGTTCGGTCAAAGGGAGAAGGGAAGAGCAGATTTGTTTGGCAACGTGGGTTGAGGGAAGAGAAGCAACAGCTTAGGTTGAGGGAGAACAAAGAAAAAAAAAAAAGCAAAAAGGAGGCAAAGGCATGGGAGAAAGGAGAACCAAAAAAAAAAAAAGTGAAGAGGCAGAAAAGAAAAGGGAAAAGGTGGAGCGTGTGATGAAAAAAGGAAAAGAGCACACATGTCTGATTAAACAGATAATTTTTTTTAGCATCTTGCTATAGTGGTCTACTATCTCTAGCAGAACATTGTAGCTGAATGCCAATTTTATAACATATAGCACATTTGATGTAATGTGCTGTTTTAGAATCAGATGTTAAAACATAGCATATTTAGCATTTGAAACATTTAATGAGAATGCTTTAAGAGGGGGAAAGTGCAATTAATTCTATTATAATTATCTTAAGTAAGACCCTACATTATATCTTTGTCTCCACTCCCCTCGAACTGGAATCTAGAAAATAGTCAATAGCACAATGATAAAAGGAAAGCCAATTTACCATGAGTGTTGCAAAATTAATAATAATAATTCACAAACTCAAGTAACATCTATAATTACCCAATGATCTTAGCTTCTCACGATGGCGGTGGTCTTTCCTATAAGTGTTAGGGATAACATATTTTGGAGAAACTCCAATTGACTAGTTAGTATATAATATATAAGAGCATTCTCATCAAAGATTATAAAAATTTTAGCATTTAGCATCTAAAAAATCAACTTTATAACATTTAACAAATCACTTTACAATACATCCTACATCAAAACTTCTTTTTTTTTTTTTTTACCACTTCATTTAAATATATATATACATATATATATATATATATTTATTCTTCCTCTCTCTCCCTCTGTCTCTCACTCTTTCTAAAACCCAACAAATCTAGAACCTTCTCCTTCTCTCTAATCTTTTGCTCTCAAACCCGTGCTCCATGGCTGGCCACCAAGCCTAAGTCTCACCCTCTCCATATTTTTGGCCTAAAACCCTTCTCATCCCTTCGAGCCCTTCCTCTTCAACTGATCTCTCCTTCTAAACCTCCATGGCCAGAGCTTTTCAAGCTCATCACCTCCAACCACGCACCACCGCCAAACCCAGCCAAAATCAAATCACAAAAAACAAAATCACGAACCAGATGCCCCAAATCACAGACCTAGAGCCAGAAGACCTAAATCAGAGAGACCACATCCACTGAAATCACAATCCACAAAACCACAACAAAGACCCAAATCACAAATCAAATCACACCCACTGAAATCAAAGCACAAAACAACCAAAATCACAAAATCAAAACAACCCACCCTCAATGAAAAGCGATGAGCAAACCCCGATCAACCTAGTAAAACCTAGCCACACCCGGAGCATCTCATGTCTAGTGTGGCACTGGCAGTGGAAACCACACTCAGGGAACACGTTCACGACACCTTTGACGAGGCCCTAGGAGCAACGGCAGCGCCATCCTCATCATCGCGTCACTCACCATTGTTGAAGTAGAGATCAAGAGTCAAAGAAACGGAGAGGCATAGAGAAGGAGAAAGTGAAAGAGAGAGAAGAAAGCAGTGGAGAAGAAAGGCACAGCACAAGGGAAAGTGAGAGAGACCAAAAAAATATATATATTTTAAAAATTCTAGCATCTTGCTACAGTAGGGTGTCAAAGATGAGATTGCACCATAACTCAATGCTAAAATTTTTAGGATTTAGCATATTTGATGTAGGTGTGTTTTTATTGATAATAGCTTAATGTTACATATTTATATCATTATTAGAAAAGCATTATCATACTTATTTAGAGTTAATTCATGCATTTTATAGTTGGTTTTAGAATAATGCTAAATAATCAATTTTGTACTTAATTGAATTTTAATACGCGAATTTGCTTTATGTAGAATGATGAAATTAAATAAGTGAATTTGTGCAAAGAAGAAGTCTAATGAACTTTGATTTTACAAAGGTCATGATGAAGTTAAAAAAAACCAACCCAATTAAATTCAAGTCCAATTAGAGCAAGGAATCAAAGGAAATTTTCACCAAATCCAAGTCCAATTTGGATTAAGATTCCAGCTTGCGCACCAATTAGTATTTGAAGCATAATTTTCGGCTCAGATGTCCAATCAAGATAATTCAAGTTAGGTTGAAAGCTAACTTAAAGGGCTACCAAAAGTCTGAATTATAAAGTTAAATAGGTAAAAAAACGTCGGTTAATTAAACCTAAAAACTTGAGATTTTCTTCAAAAGGGAATTCAACTTGTAATAAGATTTCTTGACCTATTTAAAGGCTCTTTAGGGAAAATTTCAGAGGAGAGTTGCGGTAGAACATAATTTAGGGTTTCTTAAAGTTTCTTTACAATTTTTAGAGTTTTATTTGTGTTATGACTTGTTAGAAGCCTTGCTAAGGTAAGGGGTGAAACCTAACCATTTATTGGTATGTTCTTAACAATTATTTACTAGTTTTAATTCTTATGTTATTATGTTTTTTTATTGTTTTACTCATCTAGAAAATTGTTTAGTTCTGTATAATTCTTTGATTTATCATAGACTCCGGGTACATTAAATGCTTAGTATTCCCTGCGAACTAATTCAATAGTTTTGTTTTGCCTAAAATCAATCAATTTTATAAAACTACCTTAAACAATTAATTCTTGAGTTCTTATTGTTAAATCATCCGACTAAGATCATCCTTCTTATGAATTTTAGTTGAGTTATAAAATAAATATTGCTAAAACTACTAATAGATGTGTTGTGTGTAGATCTCTAAACCTTAACGCCTTAATATATTGTTATTTTCTCTCAATTTAAATTTCTTTTATGTCTAAGATAATGCTTATGGATTCCACCATTTTGAATACGTCTAATATGTTCTTACATAACTGGATCAAATTTTGCAATCATTTCAATTAGACTTAAAAAATTTCCATTATTTTCTTCAAAAATCTTTTCAATTTTTCCTTGAAATGCCAAATTATTTTTACCAAGATTCTTTACTACAACAATAATTCTTAATAAAACCTTTTTCCAATAATCTTTCTCTTTGTTAATTTGTTCTTGGATATTTTTATCTATTGTTTTATTATTTGACAATCTCATTTCCAAATCTAACCAAGTGTTCATGTTAGTTATATGCTCTCTAGTTGTTTCATGCTTTCTAATTTTAGAACTAATATTTTTCCAATCTCAAGTTCCTTCATTACATAGTTGGCCAGTACATTTAGACTCAAATAACTTGCAACAAAAACAAAATACTTGGTCTGTATCTTTTGAATACACAAGTCATTTTCTATCATGCTTCTCCCCATTTGATAATATTTGAGTGTAATAAATAATAGAATTGTCTAATGTCATCACCTCTAGGAAAAATTATATCACTGTCTCTAATTGGACATCTTTCTACTAATAAATCTCTTAATTTTGTGTAAATATTTTTCCAATTACCTAGATCATAAATATTTGAAGGAATATAATTCAACATGTCATTATTATTTTCATTTTCTTCTAGTTGAACATCATTATGGTGAACTTGTTCATTTGTGACATTTTCATCATTATTTTCATTTTTTTCTAAATTATTTTGAAGTTCATTATCAAGATTTGTTGTATTGCAAAATTGAACATCATTGTTATCTTACAATTGTATTATTTCATTATCTTCTAACTCTTTTTGGAGAATTTCTTGCTCATTTGTGATATTTTTATCTAAATTTTGTGTTATATTTTGTTTATTACTAATAACAAATTTATCCATTGATCCTTTTAGAGACTCAATTAATTTTTCTTTTTTCTTTTTTTTTTTTTAAGTTTTTCATATCCAGATACATATTTTCTTGTAGACATTTCTAATCAAACAATATATTTATAAAGACTAAAATAAAAAATAACTTTCAAGTGTAGAGCAAATAAGAAATAAAACCTGATTTATATAAAAAGTATTATTGTAGTTTCACCGAACAATAACAAGTTTTTAGCAATCTCAACCTCCATAAATAAAGACTTATTTAATATATTACCACTAACTAAAATATATAAATTAAGCATAAGAATAACAAAAATTTAAGCACAACTATAAGACAAGGCTTATTAATAAGACCCACTCACAAAAAAACACAAAACAAATGCTATCTAAAACCCCCAAAAAAAAAAAGGCTTTATCGGCTGAATCTTGTTACAAAAAGTCAAAAACTGCTGAATCTTATAACAAAACCAGGCTTTATAAAAAATAAAATAAAATAAAATAAAAAAAACGTGGAGGCCCAAAACTGATAAACAAAACCAGGGCCCAAAACTGATAAATAAGTCAAAGTGCCCAAACCCCAAATATTTTATAACTGAAAACTGAAGTGAATGGTTGAACGGCTTGATACCATACGGTGAGCAGTTGAGGACTTGAAGGAGGCGAAGAGCAGTCTAAGCAATGAGCAGAAAATCAGATTCCGAGGCGGTCAAGGCCAGGCAGAGGAAGCTTGCAGGCTATTGCCTTGCTTGAGCTGTTGAGCATATGAGATTGAGAACAATGGAGTGGAGAGAATCAGAGAGAATGAGAGACAGAGAAAGGCGGAGAGCAGAGAGAAAGGTAAAATTTTTAGGGTTTGAGTCGTTTTATTTGTTTTGATTTGTGATTGTTTTGTGGTGAATCTCTTAGACCAGATTTGTTGTTTATCTGGTTGATTTTTGGTTTGTCTAGAGGATAATAATGTTTAACCGGATTTACCAATTTTTTTTGTTTTTGGTTAAAAAGATGTGCCAGATTTTTGTAATTCATGATATTCATCTAAAACTAATTTTTTTTTTTTTTTTTTTTTGCCCCTACTACCTCATATTTTTTAAAATTTTGGGTCTCCCTTCCACTTGGGGGCCTTAAGCAATTGCCTAACTCGCCTAAAGGAAGGGTCAGCCCTACCTTCACTGGCTCCCCTTCTCTAAACAAAGTCTAGTCCCCACTCAATCTCCATGAGTAGTCCACTATCCAAGTAATTATTCACCAACCCATATGTAAAAAAGTAAGGCTTTTATAATTTATATTGTCATTTAAATCAGGTGTTAAATGAGACAAAAATTAGGTATAATGATGAAATAATCATCATTGATTACAATGATTTTTTAATTTATGTGTCAAATGAGATAAAAAAAAAATTAGGTATATTTATGTCTACTTTTAATCACATGATCAATTTAATAAGTTTTAAGGATTGGTTTTTTTTTTAGAAGGCAAGTGCTGGAATTTAGTAGATAAATGAAAGCTCGGATTTGTGTGAAAACACAAGAGCTTATTCAGACCCCCAAATAAAAAATATGGCTAGATTGCTTTTACTCTAATTTAAGCTAAGTGCGGAATAAGAGTAAATGAGTGCAAACAACCGATACAACTACCCTAAGCCATATTCATGCAATATCAACAATAAATGATAAGCTTAAAAAATAGGGAGGAGAGATGTAAGCACAAGATAACAACCCGATGTGTTATCGAAGAGGAAACCGAAAAACTCGGCTAAAAACCTCTCCGCGGCCCTCCAAGCAGTAAACCGATCCACTAGAAAATAAGTTTAGAGTATACGAATAACAAAAGATCCTCTAAGTCTAGTCTACCCCATGTACTTGAGCCATCCAAGCTCCTACTACCAACTAGCTTCACAGAACCTTGTTTTCTCTAGCTTTCCCGGATCCCACAATTCATCCAGATTGCATCCGCCAATGATTGGCTTCTTCTAATGCTTCCCAGCAGCACCAAAACCTTACTTTACACTCAGATTGGGTGAGGTAAGTGTTTGGGCTATCAACCTCTCAAAGATTTGAATATGGAAAGGTATAAGTAGAGGAAAACTACAGGGAAATGTGTAAATGATTATGGGTATAACAATTTCTAACTCTCAAGTGTATTTTCTAGGGTCTCTAAAAAGCACTCCTTCCAATATGTGGGTAATGAAAGTATATATAGTGTGGGTAAAGGCCTGGTAAAGTAAACATGATAAAATAGCCAAACAGAATGTTTTGCGAGTATTTCATGGGAATGCCTTACCCGCAAGACACTCGCAAAAACTCTAGGCTGTCATGACTCTTCGCATTCCAGTCATGTGCTCTATATGTGGCTACTTCACAGGATAGCTTCTCACGAGCTTCTCGCGATCTTCTTGCGAAATTCACTTGTCCTTCACTTTAAGCTTGAGTCTTCACACTTTCTCACACACAACTCTTACAAATAAAAACCCCACATAAATACAAGGAAAAGAAATTCAAATCAAATTTGGCACGTAATTAAAATCAACATAAAATAGTTGTAAAATCACAACTTTTAAATAACAACTAAAGGGGAATATGCATAAAATACAGGGAAAAAGAAGGGAATAAAAAAGGTCACATTTCTATATTAAAAAAAAAAAAAAAAACAGAGGTCACGTTATGCTCTATTCCTCATTGAAATTTTTTTCCCCTTTTATTTCTTCTTTATTTCCTATCAACCATATGAGTTCAAGTACTATAATGTGTTTCCCTTGGTCCTCTTGTTAGCTTCGTTTTATGATGTTTTAAAAGAACAATTAATGGGTTTTCTCCAATAGAGCTAGGGTTTATATATATATAAATATATATATATATATATATATATATATATATATTATGTACAACTTGGAGTATTTGAGAATTGAAAAGATTGAGATTTTTTTTCCTTTCGAAAAACAAACCTTGACTGATCTATTGAGCATTCATAGCCAACCCCCAAAAATTTAAGAGTAAGGTTTGGTTGTTTTTATAGTTTGTTTTGGGGTGGGGTGAGAGAGACTAAATTTATTTGACCGTTTTCTTTTATTTGACTTGGTTTAGTCTTAGTATTTCATTTTACTATATGATAAAAAAAAAATTATCAATTTAATTATTTATTTGTATCACTCTATTTTCTGAAAATTTGAAAAGTTTTTAGGAATTTGTGCTAATCAAATTCCATTAGCATTAAAATAAGGTTTTTAGTGACCTTTAGCGTTTAGATATCTGCCTGTATTTAAATGTTGTCTACATCTTCCACTCTCTGTTGGATAAAAATTTGGTTTTGTATCTCATACAAAAACATACAGCGGAAGCAACAAACAAGGATCTATTTCATTCATGATTGACAACATGCACTCTTTAAATTTCAGAATTTAAGAACAAGATAGCGTACTTTGGTATGGAGAATTTCAAAACAAAGATTAGAAGCACTTGGGAAAACTTTTAATCTTCACTCCAATTCCACTTTACGCCCAAGATGTGTGGTCTCTCAATCAGTTTCCAAAGGGAGAACGAAAGTGTGTCTCACACTCTCTCTTTTTCTCTACGATAAAATCACTTAAAAAATTCTATATGTTTCTCCATTTATAACTAACTGATTATCTAATTAGGCCGGCCTATTGGGCCTTTTCAATTGGGCTTTAATATGTGGCTTGGAATGGGACCAAAAGGGACCAATAAGACACTAGCTCCAATGGGCCTTGGACTTTTCCGTCAACTCTTGACAAGTCCAAAGTTACCATTAATTATATTTAATACCACTATATAAATATAATTGCACTCTAGGCCTTATTAATAAATTATATCCCAAGACTTTATTTTACACGCAACCCCTTCATAAAATATTCGTAGTAATACAAAGTCATAAATGTAGACTGCCACTTTGTAAATTACTACATCTTATCCTTGAGTACCCGGTTTAATCCTTTAAAGTTATTCATCATATATTTATGAAATCCAATTTCATAAATATATACTTTAATTTCTTACCAAAGTGGTTAGGCCTAACTCTCTGAATAACTGAACCCATTAAACTTATCTCAAGGGAATATTTTATATCTCCATCAAGAGACTATAAATTCCATCTTGAGAATATATGTTCCATCAACACTAAATGTGGCTGCCCAACATACTGAGATTTTGACCATTACATTAGATCTCACTCTTGATATATCAAAGCAACCTACACCTCATGATCAAGTCCATTATTCTCTCAGGATTAAGAGTTCATGTAAATAGAAGTCGTGAGATTTATTATTCATTTGACAGTCGTTAGGAGAATAATAAATCTCACAACGGTTCAGTTCAATATGTCTTAACTCTTAAAACATATCAACATATCAACTAGAAGTCACCACTTCCATGATCAAGACAAATCATCTTAGTTGATACGTTATAGTCTTCGCAGATGAAATGCTCAATTTCATCACCGACTACGAACTATAAATTTTGAGTTTACAAAGAACTTGTGATTTATATCTTCTGTGACTAAATCACATAAATCACATACTATGCATCTCATGGACTATATGATAATGTCCAAATATTCATGTTTCCATTATCTTAGATAAAAATAAACAACTTTATTAAACAACATTAAGTCATACATAATGTCATACATAGCATCATACAATGGGATTTAAGGGCACATATCCTAACAATCTCCCACTTGCCCTAAAGACTATTGTGCACTAATCTAACTCTCATTCCCTCCAAATGTGACTCGAAAGTCCTTTGAGGCAATGTTTTGGTAAAAGGATCTGCTAGATTATTTGCACTTTCAATCTTTGCCACCACAACATCTCCACGAGCAACAATGTCTCGAATGATATGGTACTTCCTTTCGATGTGCTTTCCTTTCTTGTGATTTCTTGGATCTTTGGATTGTGCAACCGCTCCACTATTATCACAAAATAATGTGATGGGAACTTGCTCCATTCTTATAACACCAAGATCAGAAAGGAATTTCTTGAGCCAAACAGCCTCTTTTGCTGCTTCACAAGCAACAACATACTCAACTTCCATGGTGGAGTCCGCAATGCAAGATTGCTTAACACTCCTCCAACTTATGGCTCCACCTCCCAAGGTGAAAACACATCCTGAAGTGGATTTTCTGAAATCTAGATCCGATTGAAAATCTGAATCTTTATAGCCAATGGGAATCAAATCCTCAAAATGGTAAACAAGCATATAATTTCTCGTTCTCCTAAGATACTTAAGAATGTGCTTTACAGCTTGCCAATGTTTTGGTCCTGGATTTGATTGATATCGGTTGACCATGCCAACTGAATAACAAATGTCTAGTCTAGTACAAAGCATGGCATACATGAGACTTCCCACTGCAGAAGCATAAGGAACTTATCTCATCAAATTTTCTTCCTCTTGAGTCTTAGGCCTTTGGTCATCAGACAGAGGAACTCCATGTCTAAAAAGAAGCAATCCTTTCTTGGAGTTTTGCATGCTAAACCGTTCTAGAACCTTATCTATATATCCAGCTTGTGATAAGCCTAACATCTTATTCTTGCGATCTCGCCAAAGCTTGATCCCTAGAATAAAGTTAGCCTCACCCAAGTCCTTCATATCAAATTGGCTAGACAACCAAACTTTAACCGATGACATTACCCCTACATCATTTCCAATGAGTAGAATATCATCAACATGAAGCACTAGGAACATTACTACTTTGTCTCGATGTCTTTTGTACACACATGGTTCATCAAGATTTTGTTCAAAACCAAATGACTTGATTGCTTGATCAAATCTGATGTTCCATGACCTAGATGCTTGTTTAAGTCCATAAATGGACCTATTCAACTTGCATACCATATGCTCTTGGTTCTTTGCTATGAATCCTTCTCGTTGCATCATGTATATTTCTACTTCAAGATTGCCATTAAGAAATGCAGTCTTGACATCCATTTGCCAAATCTCATAATCATAATGAGCAACAATGGATAAGAGAATTCTGATGGACTTAAGCATGGCTACTGGCGAAAAAGTTTCATCATAATCAATGCCTTCTTTTTGTGTATACCTTTTCGCCACTAGTCTTGCTTTAAAGGTTTCAACCTTTCCATCTATCCCTCTCTTCCTCTTGTAAACCCATTTGCAACCAACAGGTTTAATGTCGTTAGGCGCCTTTACAAGATCCCATACATGATTGGAATACATAGAATCCAATTCAGATTTCATAGCTAAGACCCAATGATGTGCATCTATATCATTAATTGCCTCCTCATAAGTGTAGGGATTCGATTCTGCCTCTTCTGAGATAGCTATATAAGTTTCTCCCAAACCTCTAAATCTCATAGGAGACCGAATAATTCTCCTACTACGACGAGGCATCTGTGTACTAGGCATCTCATGAGTAATATCTTGTGGTGTATCCAATACAACCACACCATCCCTAGTTTCATCCACTGGTTGTTCAACTACAGGTTCATTCATTTCAGCCAAGACAACTCTACTTCTAGGATTAAAATTATTCACATAATCATCTTCTAAAAATTTGGCATGGGTGCTAACAAACACTTTGTTATCCTTATGATTATAGAATAAATAACCCTTAGTTTCTTTTGAATACCCTAAAAACATGCATACTTCAGTTTTGGTTTCCAACTTATCAGACTTCCCTTTCAACACATGTGCTGGACATCCCCAAATGTGAAGATATTTCATACTAGGCTTGTGCCCACTCCACAATTCCTTAGGTGTGTTGGGAACAGATTTTGATGGAACTAAATTCAAAACATGCATAGCAGTTTTTAGTGCATATCCCCAAAAAGAAACTGGTAAAGTTGAGTAACTCATTATGGACCTAACCATTTCTAAAAGAGTCCTATTCCTTCTTTCTGCTACACCATTTTGTTGGGGAGTTCCAGGTGCAGTCAATTGGGATACAATCCCATTCTGAATTAGATAATCCTTGAAATCCCCAAGAAGGTATTCGCCACCTCGATTAGATCAAATGGCCTTTATGAGTTTACCCAATTGATTTTTAACTTCAGCCCTAAACTCTTTGAACTTGTCAAAGGCTTCAGACTTCTGTCTCATTAGGTACACATAACCATATCTTGAGTAATCATCCGTAAAAGTGATGAAATACTCATAACCTCCTTTTGCTTGGGTTGATATAGGACCACATACATCTGTATGAACTAATTCAAGCAATTCTTGGGCTCTTCTACCTTTTGCATTAAAAGGTCGTTTGGTCATCTTACCTTCCAAACAAGATTCGCAAACTAGAAAGCCATCAAAGTCCATGGGCTGTAAAAGTACATCTTTGATTAGTCTTTGAATCCTATTTGAATTAATATGACTCAAACGCAAGTGCCATAGATATGCATCACTAGTAGAATGAAACTTTCTCTTTAATGATTTTACATGAGAGCTACTATCTATTTCAGAATTGTATAATTCATGCATATCAGGAGTTAAAATATAAAGACCATCCACAATATTACCAGAACAGATAAACATTTTATCCTTCTTTATTACAACATTGTCTTTCAGGATAACACAATATCCATGTTTACCTAAGTAAGTTACAGAAATTAAATTCCTACGAACATTAGGTACATACAAACAGTCTTCCAATATTAAAACTCCAAACTTAAAACACAGATTATACACTCCAACAGCTACAATCGGAATCCTGCTCCCATCAGCCAAAGTAAGAAATAGTTCTCCCTCATTCAACTTTCTGGTCTCCTGGAACCCCTGCAAAGAATTGTAGATATGATTAGTACAACCTGAATCCACACACCAGGAATCTGTTGGATTCTGTACCAAACATATTTCAAGAAGAAAGGAACTTTTCATACCCTTATTCTTGGCAGCCTTGAATATTGGACAATTCCTCTTCCAATGTCCTTTCTCACCACAATGGAAACACTTTCCTTTGCTTTTCTTTCCTTTGTTGGCAACCCCTAAAGCAATTTGTTTACCATTTTTTTTAGTGAAGTCCTTCTTCTTCTTCTTACCCTTGCCTTTCGACTTAGGTTGAGAAGTAGAAGCTTCACCCACATTGGCTTCAACACTAGAAGTACCAAGGATGCTTTCCGCTGCCACTAACTCATTCATTAATTCAGACAAAGAGTAAATCTTTTTGTTCATATTATAATTGAGTCTGAATTCCTTGAATGAATCTGGTAGTGACTGGAGTATCATATCCACTTGGGATTCTCCATCAATGTCGGCACCTAAAACTTCTAATGTGTTCAGATTAGCAATCATACTAAGACAATGCTCCCTTACTGAACTTCCTGCAGCTATTTTGGTATTATAAATTTGCGTCATGGTTTCTTGCCTTGCAAAACGGCCTTGCTCACCAAACATCTCCTTCAGACTTTGCATGATGTCCGAAGCATGTTCTACATCCTGCATTTGATGCTGTAGAACATTTGAAATAGATGCTAGGATGTAGCACTTGGCCATCTCATTAGATTTCTGCCAACGATCATATAATTGTTTTTCCTCAAGAGGAGCATCTAATGAAGGAAAGTTAGGACATGGTTGAGTAAGCACATATTTATGCTCTTCAGCAATAAGAACAATGTCCAAATTCCTTTTCCAGTCAACATAGTTGGATCCAATCAGTTTGTTTTGATTAAGAATAGCAACAAGTGGGCTAAATGATGCCATGATTTAAATATGAAAATAATAAACATGAATATAATAAGTAAACTGGACATTATCAATTTAGCATATAAGCATATAATATGGAACCTTAATAAAACCATAAAAAAATATATGCAACGACAACCCAATCCATGTTTACAATTCCTTGGTAGCAAGTTTATTATAAACATATTAATTGGTTGAGAACTATTCTCATTATTAGTGCTATCATGATAACTCTTATCAAACACTAATTATATGCCGTATTACCTTTAGCCTCTAAGTAATAATGACATAGCTCATTTGGGAGGTTAACATTACACTTAGTCTAGTGTACACCATTATCTAGAGTCATGTGTAGCCACATTTCATTTCCCTTTTATAGTGTTTAAACTTGTAGTACCATGAAACAAAACACCCTCCTTTGGGATCGCGAGGCATATGCGCCAAGACGAGGTGTTTGTCCACACTACTTTAAACGGGTAAGTTCAAACTTGTAGTACTATGAAGTAAACACCCTCCTTTGGGATCGCGAGGCATATACGCCAAGACGAGATGTTTACCCACACTACTTTGAACCGATAATGGAGGCCATGAGATCCAACCCTTGTATCTCTCTCCCACTAAAAATTTTAAATTAAAGATTTTTTTTTTTTAAAGTCAAGGACCATAACAATGCTAGACACGTGAAAAACACAATCCTAATCTCATTAGGAATAAATTTTCATTAAACTAACATTAATATATATATAAATATATATATAACGTAATACAAACCTATATTATATTATATATAATATAATATATATATATATATATATATATATATATTACGTTATAAAACTATATTATATATATATATATATATTTATATATATAATATAATATAATAATAATAATATATTATATTATATATATATATATATATATAAATATATAACTTTTGGAAAGTTGAATCCTTCAGGTACG
This sequence comes from Castanopsis chinensis, assembly GCA_032878915.1. Taxonomy (NCBI): domain Eukaryota; kingdom Viridiplantae; phylum Streptophyta; class Magnoliopsida; order Fagales; family Fagaceae; genus Castanopsis; species Castanopsis chinensis. Next base: position 277,217 of record JAVQMG010000039.1, read on the forward strand.
GATTCAACTTTTCCAAAACCAAAAAAATGGCTTTCATCCTTTATATAATAAGACAAAACATGATCCCAATGTCATCTAATCCATGCAATCCGTATATACCATGCAATCCATGCAAAAATCAAGTTTTCATGCATGATGGCCGTACGGTACAATCATCATGAAAAGGCATATGGCAGTTACATCAAAAAGCAAAAACTACCAAAGAAAAATTTTGCAATCTGCATGACGTGAAGCATATATTGCCGCACAGTGTAGTAATGGCTTTATATATATATATATATATATATATATATATATATATATATAAATCATTTTATATGAATTTCAACGCGACGTTAATTCATAAAACAATAATTATCAAACTATGTCTACACTAAAATAATAGTTTTCTTAAATTCTAAAAATTTAATTACACATTATATAATCATGATATGAAAACCTGGCTCTGATACCAATTGTTGGATAAAAATCTGGTTTTGTATCTCATACAAAAACACACAGCGGAAGCAACAAATAAGGATCTATTTCATTCATGATTGACAACATGCACTCTTTAAATTTCAGAATTTAAGAACAAGATAGCGTACCTTGGTATGGAGAATTTCAAAACAAAGATTAGAAGCACTTGGGAAAACTTTTAATCTTCACTCCAATTCCACTTTACGCCCAAGATGTGTGGTCTCTCAATCAGTTTCCAAAGGGAGAACGAAAGTGTGTCTCACACTCTCTCTTTTTCTCTACGATAAAATCACTTAAAAAATTCTATATGTTTCTCCCTTTATAACTAACTGATTATCTAATTGGGCCGGCCTATTGGGCCTTTCTAATTGGGTTTTAATATGTGGCTTGGAATGGGACCAAAAGGGACCAATAAGACACTAGCTCCAATGGGCCTTGGGCTTTTCTGTCAACTCTTGACAAGTCCAAAGTTACCATTAATTATATTTAATACCACTATATAAATATAATTGCACTCTAGATCTTATTAATAAATTATATCCCAAGACTTTATTTTACACGCAACCCCTTCATAAAATATTCGTAGTAATACAAAGTCATAAATGTAGACTGTCACTTTGTAAATTACTACGTCTTATCCTTGAGTACCCAGTTTAATCCTTTAAAGTTATTCATCATATATTTATGAAATCTAATTTCATAAATATATACTTTAGTAATTTCTTACCAAAGTGGTTAGGCCTAACTCTCTGAATAACTGAACCCATTAAACTTATCTCAAGGGAATATTTTATATCTCCATCAAGAGACTATGAATTTCATCTTGAGAATATATGTTCCATCAACACTAAATGTGGCTGCCCAACATACTGAGGTTTTGACCGTTACATTAGATCTCACTCCTGATATATCAAAGCAACCTACACCTCATGATCAAGTCCATTATTCTCCCAGGATTAAGAGTTCATGTAAATAGAAGTCGTGAGATTTATTATTCATTTGACAGTCGTTAGGAGAATAATAAATCTCACAGCAGTCCAGTTCAATATGTCTTAACTCTTAAAACATATCAACATATCAACTAGAAGTCACCACTTCCATGATCAAGACAAATCATCTTAGTTGATACGTTATAGTCTTCGCAGATGAAATGCCCAATTTCATCACCGACTACGAACTATAAATTTTGAGTTTACAAAGAACTTGTGATTTATATCTTCTGTGACTAAATCACATACTATGCATCTCATGGACTATATGATAATGTCCAAATATTCATGTTTCCATTATCTTAGATAAAAATAAACAACTTTATTAAACAACATTAAGTCATACATAATGTCATACATAGCATCATACAATAGGATTTAAGGGCACATATCCTAACACTCTCCCCATATCACAATCTAATTGTTTTACGCCATGTAGTGCAGTGAGCTGGTCATCCCATATATAATGATAATACCAAAATTTTGGTTTACATAGCAACTCAAATGATCCAATTGCATCTCGTGGCCTTTATATGAGTTCCTTTCTTTTACTCAGCAGTTTGAATAAACCCTCTAATGGAGAATGAGAGACAAGAATACCCAAAAAAGCCTTCCTTTCCTTATTCTTATCTTATCATTTCCTTTCATTTTTCTTCAATTATCACAAGAACCGGATGAATAGATGCTAGTAAGTATTTCTGGATTTTAACTCCATGTTTTGTGGTAGAGCCATTTTACTTTATCAACTTCAAATTCTATAATAATAATAATAATAAATTTAACGGAGACTTGTCTGAAATCTATCTGGAGATCACATGACAGAAATGTTCACAAGGTACAATGCATATGTTCATACTTTTTGTCATTTTTATAAATGTTGCAGAATGGGATGTACAGTGTAAAGTAAATATGGAGAATACACATATGAGAACCTTGAGAGTGAACCCTACTGGCCTTCTGAAAAGCTTTCAGGATTTCCATAAATGGGGCTGGTGGTTTTATTGCCTCACACGTTGCAAGGCGATTGAAGAGTGAGGGTAATTACAGTATTGCTTCTGACTGAATAAAAATGAGCACATGATTGAGGGCCGCATGTTTTCTCATGAGCTCCATCTTGTTGATCTAAGGGTGATGGATAACTGTTTAAAGGTCACAACTGGAGTTGATCATGTGTTAACAGTTTAAAGTTGCTGCTGATATGGGAGGTACGGGCTTTATTTAGTCCAACCATTCCGTCATCTATATATATATATATATATATATATATATATATATATATATATATATAAACTAAAACATAATATTTATTGTTGTTGCACTTCTATTAAACCAAATTAGTGGCCACATTATCCACTTATTTTCTCCCTATTCTCAAAAAAAAAAAAAAAAAATCTTCGTCTCTCCGTTAGCCCACACCTACTGTTACATTTCTTCCAACATTTTCCCTCCAATTTCACTCTTTATCTTCCCACTACTTTCTACTTTTCTGTTACACCTCATTCATCATTTTCTCTTTCTTATATTTTGGCTCTTCTTCTCTGTATTTTATTTTGTATAAATTTGATATCATTTCTAGTATTTAATCTATATTTTTTTCATACAAAACTATGAGTACTCTTTCTCCCCCTCCTTTCTTTTGGTGTATTTTTGTTCATTTTTATTACTCTTTTTTTTTTATGTGGTTCTTTTTTATAACTCTAATTAATTAAGATTGATGGTTCAATTTTTTTAGAATGTATTTTGGTATTGTGTTTTTTTTTTTTTTTTTAATTTCAGATAACAACATCCTTTCTCGCTTTTATAGCTTTTGTTGAATTTTGGTTTGGGTTTATACTTAGCTCTTTTTTAGAAATAGGAATTTGAGTCTATATAAAAACACAATTTACATGGTTATGAATTTGAATATGTCTACCTATTGTTTGAGTAGTAAATAATTATAAAGTATATCTTTTATTCCTTTGGCTTCATCTTAATTTTGGTTAAGATAATATAGTAATTTTGTGATAAGCTTTGATTATTATGATAATCTCCTTATTCCTTAAGAGTTGAGAAATTTGAATAATAAATTTAAAACTTATAAAATTTAGTTGTATATTAGACAAATATAACGTACTGCAACAAAACTTAGAAGAATATGATTCACCTTAAAAAATATTAATCAAACACACAAAAAATAATAGAATGATTTATTTATAGAGATAAAAAAAATTTTAAAAAAAAATTGTAGAAATCTTTTTTAAAAAATAAAAAATACTTGAACTAATTATTACTTTTTATGTATTACACACCCCATTACATAATATTTATCTATTTTCACTCATTGCATGAGTCTGCAGCTAGCATGTATAACAACACAATCATCTACTTTAACATGCTTGAGGCTGTGCGAGAATCAACAAAGTTAAGAGGTTTGTTCCCTTGGATTTAATGTATTCTCGATTTTTCATTTCTTTTCATCATCCCTCTGATTAGAGCACATAGTTCATGGTCTATCAAACCCCCCTCCAAAGGTAATTCATTTTGATTTATTCTCTTAATGCACATTTGAAATAGACTTATTTTTGTATTTTATCACATGAAACAGCTCTCTATTCTTCTAAATGCATAGAGTCCTTTTTTTTTCTTTAAGGGAAAAAAAAACATATCCTTTCATATTATTTATATTTTTTCCTTTCAAAAATTAATTTTAATATATATATATATATATATTTGTGGTTTGAGGAGGGGGGGATTATTTGAAGATAGGCTAAGGAAGCAGTAGTCATTTAAAGATATGAAATGATGATTGGGTTAGATAATTAAAATGGCCCTTCATGATTTTTATTCTCACACAATATTAATAATAATAAATCTTGCTACATTCGATAAGAATTCGACCTTTTCAATCACCTCTATTGGAATTTGGGGAAGCCTCTAATATCTTTGATAATGTAAATTGTTATTTACTGGTATCACTTGGAACATCATTAGGTTTTGGCACAATAATTTATCGTGAACCACTCACTCACTCAAATTTTTCTACTAAATGTTGGATTTTATCACACATGCAGGTGCTTACTTATCTGAATATTAACTTTGCCAATATGATATGTACGTTCTTTTATGCCTCTAGTGCTTGTATTTACCCTGAATTTAAGCAGTTAGAAACTAATGTGAGCTTGAAGGAGTCTGATGCTTTGCCTGCAGAGGTTTATTTCCTTACTATTTTTTGCTTTTGCATCTACTTATAAATTTCCTTATTGAAATTGATGGGTCTCTATCTCAAATGGCACCCCCTCCCCTTGTGAAAACAAGGTGCAAGGTGAGGGTGCAGATGCGGGTTCATGACTTACAGGTCGCAAAGTGTAACTCACCAATAAGAGGGAAATAAATGAATTTGATGGACTCTTGTTCTTGTATAACATCCTCAAGATGCATATGACTTGGAGAAGTTCATGACTGAGGAACTATGCAAGCACTCACTAAGGACTTTGGGATTCAGCGGTTCAATAACTTATATATATATATATATATATATATATATATATGTATGGACCCTTTGGAACCTGAAAGGGTCAACTCCTGCTTATAATTTCTTGTGACTGGATAAATTTTAATTTTTCACCCCTTTATGGGTGTTTTTTTAGTTAATGCATAGTGCTTGTCTTGTCTTTTGTTTATGTCAGGCGGGAGAGAGAAGACCCTCCTGCATTTTGTAGGAAAACCATCACTTCCACTGATAAGTTTTAGATGAGGGGAGATGGGGCTACAAACCCGATCTTTCACATTCATTGATGAATATGTAGAAGGTCTCCTAAGGTAACCGTCAAGTTTATTTTTTGTTGGCTTTATACCTTGCCAAAATCTTTGTATTTTTGTTACTGGGGGTTCCTTTGTGTTTGGGTTGGGTATCTAGAGTCCAATGTAGTGCTGCTGGAGTTTCAAGTTCGCACCTGTGAATTGAGGAGTGGCACCGGCAAAATTTGAACGTGGCAGATCTTCAAAAAGTTGTTGGGATTCAAACTCGCGGGACAGTCGCACCCACAAGTTTGCTGAACGAGAGGAAATTCTATTATTTTCCTCCCTGCTGTACCAGCGCCTTCCCACTGTATAAATACATCATTTCCTACAAAATTAACCCCAGGAATTCCATCCGAGATTTGAAAGAGCATACTCAGAGCCAAACATCTTCAAAACTCTCTACTCTTCCCTGTCACCATATATAGCGAAATCGTTGAGAGGTGATTATCCCAAATCACAATCATCTCCATCCTTTAGTTTTGTGAGTAAATTACTGTTGTGGGAACCATTGTAGCACTTCCATTTTGGCCATGGTGGCTTGAAAATGCAACTACTGCTTGGTTATAGATTAATTTAGAGACTAAGTTAGAGAATGGACTCAGCGAAGTCAATTGTGAGCAGGAGCTTATAGAGCTCGAGTTAAAGATTTTAGCACTACTTGGAGGGCTGTGTGCCTGTGTGGGTATTTTTCACTGCAACTATCTATATTTAGTAAATTATTTCAGTGCATGGGTTTTTATTTTAGACAGTACCTAGACCTAAGTAGAAATAAGGATCATGTGCCTCAAAAAATATTTGTACTTGTTGTTTGATGAGCTGGGCTTAGTTTACCACAGCTATATTGGGCTAATTATGAATCAAGTTGTGCACAAAACATGGGCCCTACAACACATATGTATTCATACATGCAAACATATATATGTTGTAAAAATAAATGGCTAAAGAATAGTAAGGAAATAAAGAAAAAGCATGTAAGGACATTAGGAATCATCAGAAAATAAAGTGATATGTCATTATATTAAGTTTTAGTACATTGAACCCTATTTCTTGCTGGGATATGTCATAAGGTTCAAATAAATTCGAAGGTCGCAGACTTAGATAGCTCTTTGTAGGCTTCCAAGATTTCTAAGATTTGAATAACCTTGAATTCAAGTGTATCATGTAATACTAATCTCAGGATCCCTCACAGTGTTTCTCTTTTTTCTCTATTTTCTGAGGTTTAAATGAGTTTCATAAAGGCTCTTTTTGCTCTGATTAATTTTTGCTAAATGTTCTTTGCTGATGACTTGATCCCCCTTTTTTAGTATCTTCTTAGGGCTTTTGGTGTGCCATTGATTCCCTCCATTTACTGCTGTGGGTACCAGAACTAATGTTGTGTCAGCAACATTGATAGCTGATCATTTCCTTATTTTCTCACTGCATTCTTCTTTTGATGTTTTCCCCCAAAAAGTCGTCAGCCGACCTTCCTTTTTTTGGGGGTCCTAAGGGTTGACTTTTAATCTTCTAACTCAAAGCTTCTAGATGGACCTTTTTAGACCCCCCCCCCCCCCTTTTTGCTGCTTCACCCTTTGCCCTTTTCTCTAAATAGGTAGATTCCTCACTGTTAAGCTAAAAGATCCCCAACCACTTTCCTTCATGCTTCACCTTCTACTTTTCCTAAGGTATTAGACTCCTTTTTAATAAGTGATGATTCCTAAGTCATAAGCTTTTTTCTGAGTCATAGGCAGCTATTGGGACATGTCTATCTTCGTTCCATGTATCCATAAGCATGCTTCCTTGAACTATCAAAATCCCAGCTACTTCTCTCTTGTATTTCCAAGAATCCCCCCTAGTTCTGACAGTTCTCAAGTATCCTAGTCTAGTCTCTTTCTGAGCTCCTAGGGAATTCTTTCTCACAAAGGCTAGGCCAAGTTTCTTTTTCATTTTTCTTCATTTTCTAAGGCCTAAGGCTTACCCATTCATGGGCTTGAGCATTTTTTTACTCATTTTAAGTGGGCATTGGTTCACAGAATGGGCCTTCCTTATCGTTTAGGGCCCCTTAGTTTTAGATCTTGAATACTTGTGATATTTTGGACCTCAACACAGTATTAGATGCAAAGATATAATTTGCTATTGGTGTTGGTGTTGGTGTTGGTGTTGGTGTTGGTGTGTGTGTTGGTGTTGGTGTTGGTGAGATATTAATTGTCTTTTAGTATAATTTGTATTGTAATTTATGATTGTGAAATTTTCTGACTGACAGCTGACTCTTGTGATTAAGGGCATTAGCCTGAGGCTTGACTGGCTTGTCTGTTGAGTGGGGTGGGGGTGGATGAGCACATGGAGCCAGGTAAACAATAATTAAAGCAGTGTAATGTGCACATCAGCACATGGGATGTGTAATGTGCACATGAATGTGTGTTAGTGCAACTAATAAACAATAATTTAATGAACCAACAATTAATTGGGGGAAAAAACTAATAAACAATAATTAATAATTTAATTAATCAATACATTATAAAAGACAAACAAATTAAATTATGTTAGGCTAAACAACAATTAATAATTTTATAATTAATGAAACAACAACATTACAAATTATAGTTTATAAAAGACAAACAAACTAATGAAACAACTAAACAACAATAATTAATAATTTTATTAATATTTCAAATGAACTTATAGTTTACTGTACGGGTACCTTTGTTCATTTCTTTTCTTTTCATTTTTTTTTTTTTTTTCCTTTTGAGGTTCTTTGGTGTGCAGAATGCGAATTTGTTTTGGTTTAAGAACTTTGTTTTTAAGTACAAACTTTATGCCAGCCAAATCTTTAGTTTCGGCCGTATTTACCGAAACATCCTGCAATAGACCGAAATAAACCGAAATTTTTTCAAAGTAGAATAGAAACACCCTAGATAAAATTCCTAGAACTACTACTATATATAGATTGACAAAATCTAACTTCCGAGAGCCCGTGAATATTGGAAGCAATGAAATGGTCAGCATGAATGAGATGGCTGACAATAGTCCTCAGCTTTGAGAACAAAAAACTCCCCATCCACCATATTCCAGGCCCAGAAGGTGTGAAGGGTCAAAACTCGACTAACACTCTAATTAAGTAGAAGCTAGGTTGGGCCCCTACTATGAAATTGAAGGTACAATGTGTAGTCTGTCTTTACTGTTTAGTCACTACACTCGGGCCAAAATGGCCAAATACCACAATTTTCAGAAATTAATAGCAAAAAAACACTATTTCAGAAATAAATAGGAGAATACCACTTTTCTAGTACTCGAGTTTCTTAAACATGAGTTCTAAATGGTACTTGAGTTTAAGAAACTCGAGTACCTAGAACTTCAACCACCGTGACACTGCTGACCTGGAATTTTTGCGATTTAAAAAAATAATATGGTACTCGAGCTTGGTAAACTCGAGTTCCATGTAACACAGTACTCGAATATACTAGACTCAAGTATCTATTATAAATAAAATTATGTTTATGTTTATTTCTAAGGTACTCGAGCTCACCAAGCTTGAGTACCTTGTAAGGAACTCGATTTTAGTAAACTCGAGTTCCTTATAACTTTTTTTTTTTTTTTTTGGATAATCGAGAAATAAACATAAACATAAACATAAGCAGCTTTTTTATTTTTTTATTTATTTAAATAGAAGCATTGTAAAATAAATTTTAATTTCAAAATATGAATTAATTTCTACATTAATTAAAATTGTTCATTTTTTTCTCATAAAAATTGTTCACTATTTTCTGCAAAATTTATTTTTACAATTTTGCATAAAATTATTTTTGGTTCATCATTATTTAAAAAATCGTTCACTCTCTTTTCTGCGTAAATTATTTTCTGTTCACTATTTAAAAAATTGTTCACTGTTTCTTTATAAAACACCTACTAAAATCGTGTTTTCTAAATTTGAACGCCAGATCAGAATGCTTCTTCAGGCTTAAATTTCACAATAATCGAATTTTTTATTTTGCATTGATAAAATCTATTTCTACATTAATAAAATTTGCTCTCTACACATTATGTTTATTGTATATTCAAACTTAACTATTTTATTTGATGGTAAGAAACTTTATTTTTTTTAAGCTAACTAGATTCACAAACAATGTTCAATTGATGATTGGAAATTTTCATCTCAAAATATATATTATTTTTTATGATTGGAATTGGTAGTTTATTATACCACCATTGTTTGTGTTTTTTTTATTTTATTTTATGACTTATGAAGTTGGGCAAATATTAAGTTCATTCTTCATACAACTTGACCTATGATATTCAACTACACAAAATAGAATATCATAAGATGTAAAAAATTATTTCTGTGTACAACCAATAAGTAAACAAATCTATATGTTCTTCAAAAAAATAAAATAAAAAATCTTCTTCGTTTTATTTATTTATTAAATGTACATTTCTGTTCAAAAAATATATATTAAATGTACATTCCAATTTATTTTAAATATATGATTTTTTTTAAAGTGCATCCTAAAATATACTTTTCTTTTAATAATCTGATACCTACAACAAGAAAGATTGAGAATTTAAATCCTAATTTCTTATTAAATAAAGCAGCTTAAAGACAGCCTTTTAACATTTATGTATTTTACCAAAAACATTTATGTAGAACCATTTTAAAAATTCTCATGTCAAAAAAAGTTTTAAATAAATAAAATTAGAAAAATGAAATAAATATGTTAATATTTCATCCAAACATTTCCATCCACCTCATGGGTTAGCAACGTGTGCCAATAATAAGTGACCAATATATAAAAAACCATCTTTTCAAAAACTAAAAATAAAACCATCATGGAATCAATAAATTAAATTTATATATATATATATATAAAAGCTTAGCTTCAAACCAATTTTCCTTAAACTCACTATTTGATTATTAAAGAGACCATTTACATATAGTTTTAACTACATTATTATTTTAGTAAACCATATCAGCCGCGTTATCTAGAAATGAACCTGCCAACATACTTGCTCGTCTTGAACAAAAGAACAATCAAATGCAAAGGCGATTAGACCGTTTTCATCCAATCCAAAAAGCTAGGAAACATCTAAAGGGGAAGGCGCAAGAGCGAGCCATCAAGTCTATTAATGAAGTTACTGCGTTAGATGACGAAAGAGATATTTCAGACTTCTCAGATTCAAGTAATGATGATTTCCAAAAATTTTTACCTACGAACATTAGACATTGTTGTTAATGTACACCATTGCTACATTGATGTTCGCAATGCTGCATGTGCTGCTCAACGATTTGGTACATTCTTTGATTTTCCATTGGATTTACACGATTTTGTTCATTCAATGATTTCAAATTTTTCAACAAATTCGGATGATCAATACATTAGTACATAGTTTTCCATTTAACTTTCACGATTTTGTACATTTAACAAATCCAAACTTTTCAACAAATTCAGACTATTTGTATATCTAATTTACACAATTTTATTTTGTGCTTTCAAGATTTTATACATTCAACGAATAAATTTTGTTTTTTACAAATTCAAACGATCTGTACATCTAATGTACACAATTCTGTCTCGAATTTTCACGATTTTGTACTTACAACAAAATTTGATAGGCCAAAAACATATTGACCCCAAGTGATTTATTAATTGATTAATTAGTTAAGTTTATTAATTAATCAAATTAACATGCAAAGCTCGTGGTAGCACAAACAAATCACCAATTAAACTAAGTGCAGCAGAAATTGAATTAACATGGTCATTTGTTTTCGAATAAGGGAAAACTAACACGACAAAACCCCACCGGGTGATTTTATGGTCACCACTCCCGAGAACACAGATTTTATTAATGTAGTAAGCAGATTCGAATATACAGTAAACATGATGTGCAGAGAGCAAATTTTATTAATGTAGAAATAGATTTCATTAATGCAGAAAAACAAATTTGATTATTGTGAAATTTAAGCACGAAAAATCATTCAGATTTGGTGTTTAAATTTAGAAAACACGATTTTAGTAGGTGTTTTATGAGAAAACAGTGAACAATTTTGTAAATAGTGAACAAAAAATAATTTACGCAGAAGAGAGAGTGAACAATTTTTTAAATAATGCTGAACAGAAAATAATTTTATGCAAAATCCTAGAAATAATTTTTGCAGAAAACAGTGAACAATTTTTATGAGAAAACAATGAACAGTTTTAATTAATGCAGAAAACAGATTTTATGAATGCAATAAGCAGATTCGAATATACAAGAAACATGATGTGCAGAGAGCAAATTTTATTAATGTAGAAATAGATTTTATCAATGCAGAAAAACAAATTTGATTATTGTAAAATTTAAGCATGAAAAATCATTCAGATTTGGTGTTTAAATTTAGAAAACACGATTTTAGTAGCTGTTTTATGAGAAAACAGTGAACAATTTTGTGAATAGTGAACATAAAATAATTTATGCAGAAAAGAGAGTGAACAATTTTTTAAATAATGCTGAACAGAAAATAATTTTATGCAAAATCCTAGAAATAATTTTTGCAGAAAACAGTGAACAATTTTTATGAGAAACAATGAGCAGTTTTAATTAATGTAGAAAACAGATTTTATGAATGCAATAAGCAGATTCGAATATACAGTAAACATGATGTGCAGAGAGCAAATTTTATTAATGTAGAAATAGATTTTATCAATGCAGAAAAAAAATTCGATTATTGTGAAATTTAAGCACAAAAAAAGCATTCAGATTTGACGTTTAAATTTATAAAACACAATTTTAGTAGGTGTTTTATGAAAAAAAAAACAGTTAACAATTTTTTAAATAGTGAATAGAAAATAATTTACACAAAAAAGAGTGTGAACAATTTTTTAAATAATGCTAAACAGAAAATAATTTTATGCAAAATCATAGAAATTTATTTTGCAAAAAACAGTGAACAATTTTTATAAGAAAACAATGAACAGTTTTAATTAATACAGAAAACAGATTTTATGAATACAGTAAGCAGATTCGAATATACAGTAAACATGATGTGCAAAGAGCAAATTTTATTAATGTAGAAATAGATTTCAGCAGAAGAAAAAATTCTTAAGCATGAAAAAGCATTCTGATTTAGCGTTCAAATTTAGAAAATATGATTTTAGTAGGTGTTTTATGAGAAAACTGTGAACAATTTTTTAAATAGTGAACAGAAAATAATTTACGCAGAAAAGAGAGTGAACAATTTTTTAAATAATGCTGAACAAAAAACAATTTTATGCAAAATTGTAGAAATAGATTTTGCAGAAAATAGTGAACAATTTTTATGAGAAAACAATGAACAATTTTAATTAATGTAAAAATTAATTCATATTTTGAAATTAAAATCTATTTTACAATGCTCCTATTTAAATAACTAAAAACATAAAAAAGCTGCTTATGTTTATGTTATGTTTATGTTAATGTTTATTTGTCGATTATACAAACAAAAAAAAAAAAAAAGAGTTATAAGGAACTCGAGTTTACTAAACTCAAGTTCCTTACAAAAGCTCAAGTACCTTAGAAATAAACATAAACATAATTTTATTTATAATAGATACTCGAGTCTGGTATACTTGAGTACTGTGTTACATGGAACTCGAGTTTACCAAGCTTGAGTACCATATTATTTTTTTAAATCACACAAATTCTAGGTCAACAGTGCCACGGTGGCTGAACTTCTAGGTACTCGAGTTTCTTAAACTCAAGTTATAAATGAAACTCGAGTACCATTTAGAACTTAAGTTTAAGAAACTTGAGTACTAGAAAAGTGGTATTTCCCTATTTATTTTCGAAACAGTATTTTTTTGCTACTAATTTCAGAGAAAGGTGGTATTTGGCCATTTTGGCCCTACACTCGGCCATTTCTGACTAAGGATCACTGACTTTTGGATAAAATAACAAATAAAGAAAGAGAAGGTTCAAGGTATTGACTTTTCAGTTTATGGGTCATCAAAAGTAGTAGGAACTCAAGCATCTATAAAATTGGGCTCTCTTTGTGCTACTGATGACAAAGAATGAAGCTTAAGTTTCCCCGGTATACCAATTCATATTATCAATGCCACTGTATCTTGTTGGTGTGGAGCATTGGCATATGTTTACATATTCAGATAATGAGCTATTAAATTAATATCCTACTATATATGTATTTATTGTAATAAAGGTGCACATATTCTTGTATTTTCTTGCCTTTTAGATAGCGGACCTTTGCTGTTTGGCCATGACTTATTTTGAAGTTACAAACTTTCTCAACCATTCCATGTCAATGCATTTTCAGCCTACTAATAAATATCAACCATTTTTTGGTACCTATTTGGATGAAACCTTCCTGCGTTATATTCATTAAATGTAATTGTAATCGTTACCATTTTTGTTTCTTGTTTAGAAGATGTGGACTGTGATAATAAAGACAGTGAATTGAATTGTTAGGGACAAGAGAGAAAAGCCTTGTTGCTCTTTCCTTGTGTTCCACATATGCCCACTTTTATGTGCCCAATTTCGGATGACTAAAAGCTGTTCAAACCATTGTGAATCAAAAATACTTTGGTAAATTTCATTAACTACCATTGAGGTTTGGAGTAAAGCCAAACAGGTTCAAGACTTTTTAAAATTCACCAATTTGGTTCCAAGCACAATTTAGTCCCTAAACAGGTTTAAAGAACGTTACTTATTTTTTTAACTCTTCCTTCTCTCTCTTCTCTCTTCTCCTCTCTAACTTATACCTCTCTTCTCTCTCAAATCACCACTATAACCACCAAAACACAATTAGTGAGATCTACAGCCTCGATCAACGAATCTTGGTTTCTCCACTACTATATTTGAGGTTTGGCTTGGAGTAGGTTTGGTTGCAAGGTTTGATTTGGTATTTTCTGTGTTGATTAGGTTCTTTTTTGAATTAGTAGTGGTGGTTTTCTTTTTGTGGGTCTCATTGATGATGGGTTTGGGTTTGAGAAAAGGAGGGTTTTGTTGAATTTTCTAGTGTTTCTAGGGTGGAGTTTGTGAACCTTGAGTTGTTTGGGTGTTGTGTATTTTTTATGCATGAGAACCTTTACTTGTGGGTATGAATTCAAACCCGATCTGTCCTTTGTTTGGATACTTCTCCGATTTGGGCAAGTGTTCTTTAAGGGACAATGACATCGATCCTATCATGGGACCATCTCATGACATCAGCGATGACAAATTTGGTTTCAATGGTGGTGGTGTGTGGGTTTAGTGGTGGTTGGATTGGTTTTTAATTTGGTTTGATTTGGGTGACTGTGACAGTGGGCCTGTGGTGGTTAGGTTCCTATTTATGGTTTTGGTTTGTAGTGGTGGGCTCTATAATGATGGTGGTGAGGCGGTGGTTGTGATCTCAACGAGTGGATTTGTGGAATGTGATGGGTTTTATTTTTGTGCAATTTGAGTTCAAACTTGTGGGTTGTGTCGTGAATCTCGGTGTCTATGGGTTGTGGACTTGTGGTGTTGTGGTTGTGCATTCTCGTCTGAGTTTGGGTAGTCACAATGATGGTTTGAGAGAGAAGGGAGGCCTGGGATCGAGTGAGAGAAGGACAAGAGAGAAGAAAAATTAAGAGAATAACTACCATTTCTAACACCATTTAGGGACTAGCTTGTGCTTACGGACTATATTGGTTAGTTTTAAGAAGTTGTGGACCTGCTTGGCATTAGTCCAAACCTCAAGAGTAGTTAGTGAAATTTACCCAAAATACTATGATGGTTCTTTGGATATAAGCATTCAAAGAAAATTATTTGGATTTTAGTTTTTATTTTAAACTAGTCACAAACCCACGCAAAGTGTGGAAATAAATAATTATTTTGTAATTTATGATATAATATATAATTTTTTCTCTAAAATTTGTTGAAGATAAATTGTTCTCCCTAAAAATTAAACAATTTCTATTCGGTCCAATTAGGTCTACTTTAGTCCAATTTGGTCCACTTGGTTAATCTTGGTACCCTTCAGTCCATTTTGGACTAATTGGGCCTTGAATCTTTTGTAGGTTACCGTTTCAAGTTTAGCTCAAAAGTTCTTCTTCTTTTTTTTCCTTAATTTTTGGGTTGAAAAATATGAAATTTATTATATTTGGCCTAAACTCTTTTGTTTTGAGTTAAAAAAATAATAATAACAATAATACAAGCTCTAAAAATGTAATAAAAATAATAAATATTCAACAGCCCTATTCTATCCACGTTGGTTCTATTCGGTCCACTTTATTTCTATTTGGTCCACATTAGTTCTATTCTATCCACTTCAATCTTATTCGGTCAACATTGGTCTTATTTAGTCCATTATGTCTACTTTGGTCTTAATCAATCCATTCATTCTTATTTGGTCCAATTTTGTAAATTTTGTCTACTTCGGTCCTATTCAATTGACATCGGTCCTATTTCGTCATATTTAGTCCTATTTTTTCCTATTCGGTCCATTATGTCCACTTTGGTCCTAAGTTATCCATTAGTTCTTTTTCAGTCTACTTCAGTCCACCTTGTTCCCATTTAGTCTTATTTTGTCCATTTGGTCCACTTCTTTCCATTTGGTCCAGTTCGATCTATCTGTGTCCGCCTTGGTCAATTTCGACCGCTTCAATCCATTTTCGTCCTCTTTGGTCCATTTGTGCATTTGCATATAGGAAAAAGACATATTTGGGTCGAGAGCGCCTATTCTAAATCCAAATTTATTAATATATATATATATATATATATATATATATATATCTCAAACTCCTAATATCTAAAATCTTAATCATAGTATTTATTGTTACAACACTTTTGTTGTGCCACATTAGCACATATAGCATTTCAGTCTGATTAAATTTAAGTAAAAATATTTCTAAACATGAAGGTTATGAGTAGACATACATACATGCATGTATGTATATATTATTATTCAAATTCTTCATTCTCTTAAAAGAGATCATTATGATAATCAAAACTCATGACCAACTTATTCTAAATATGTATAATTTATTCTCAAAATTTTTTTGTAGATAATTTGTTCTCTCTAAAAATTAAACAATTTCAAAAAATAATTTTCATCACTCTATTTTCACAAATGTCTAATTTTATCATTTTTGATGTTTTTGATTGATATTATTCCTTTTTTAAATAGCCCATATTCTTATAACTATTGTTATGATGTATATTTTCCTAGTTTCTTTTGGTATAATTAAAATTTTTTTAAGTTTCAAAGTTATTATTCAAATTCTCATTCTCTTAAGGAAATTATTATGATAATTAAAACTTATTATATAATTACAACTGATATTACTCAAATAATTGATAGTACTTTCAATCCAAACTTGCATTTTCCAATTCTTAAGTAGTTACACCGAATTGGACTGAAGTGATCTGAAATAGACTAAATAGACCGAAGTAGACCAAATTGGACCGAATAGACCTAAGCGGACCACATAGGCTTAAGTGGACCACATGGGCAAAAATGGATGGAATGGAGCAAATGGACCAAATTGGACAGAAGTACACTGAATAGACTGACTAAAGCAAAGTAGACTGAATGGACCTAATTGGACTAAAGTGGACCAAAGTAGACTGAATTGGACCTAAATGGACTGAAGTAGACTGAACTAGACCCCAAATAGATGAAGTGGACCGAAATAGACCGAATGCCGATCTGTAATTAGCATAGCCAAGATTGTGTATTGATATAAACTCAAATTCTTACTTCCAAAATAATCAAGTATTAACTCAAACAAAAATCAAATCCAAACTCAGAGAGAGAGAGAGAGAGAGAGAGAGAGAGAGAGAGAGAGAGAGAGAGAATAACCACTTCTTCAAGAGAAAATGTGAGAGAGAATAATAAGAAATATATAGTAAATAATATGAGAAGAAAAAAGTGTGTATATATATATATATATATATTAATAAACACCAAATATTTATCCAATTCATGTTATGTTATGTAATAAAATTACATTATATTCTTGTATACTATCTTTATAATGCAATAAGAAAACATCTATAAGTACAACTGCAAGAATATTTTTTAGAAAAATCCACCAAAAAGTGAAAAAAAAAAAAAGAAAAAAAAAAAAACAACAACAACAACTTGACAGAGAAAGAAAGAGAAATAACCTTTTGTGTGTGAAAAAACAATGTATAGAATGGAATAGAGAATTGTAAATTTATAATAAAAGGGGGGAAAAAGAAAAGCCATAAATAAAGGAAGTTAAAGGGATAGAGAAAAAGTGATATTAAGGTAAACAGTAGTGAGGAGATAGAAAGGTAAAATGAAGGGAAAAAGTTGAAGAAAATATAACAATAACTTGGTAATTTAATAAGAAAAAGAAAAGTTAAAAATAAGAGAGAGAATATTGAAAATGAGTGGATGATGTGGCTCAACAGGAGTGTAGCAATAATAAATACTACGCTTCAGCTTTTAGATATAATATATAGATAGATGTCTTGAATGTAGTATGAAAAGTACAAATTTTTGGTACCAATAAAGTTCATGGATGGATTTATAAATAAGTGGATTTGAAATGGTTGGGTATAAGATATTGTTTCAAATTTATAAGACACAAGTGTTTATTATTTTGGGAGCAAAAATCCTCAAAATTTTTATGTTCCATGTGTTATCAAATTTTATATTTAAGAGTCGTTCTTAAAATCTATATCCAACCTCAATTTATTTAGTTTCTTTAAAAATAATTTCATGTGTTTGTTATATCAAGTTTTCTGTGGATAAAGATATAAAACTATATATGAAAAATACACATGGGATTGAGCAAGTATAGGTTTATCAGTTATGCAACACATAAAGATGCAATTTATATGGAGTTTTGCTTGCAACAAATCTATATGAAGTTAATGGTTGGGCTTGCTTCAATGTAATATATATATATATATATATATATATATATATATATATGTAGAATATGCAACTATGAAGAAGCTACTGGCAAGTCCTGAATTATTACTGCCCTGATTAACAAAGGGCTGGCAATTCACATGGTAGTGAACAACTAAGAAGAGATAAAACATCTCCTCTATCCAACGGGGAGGGTTTAGTAACTAGGTTAGTTTCATTTGAAGGTGACAATGAAATGAGGTTGGTTGCAAACAATCTGTAATAGCCAAATATGTGGCCAACCCTGATTAGGTATATTAAAGTTCCATAGCCAACTCTAAAATATGGGAACTATGTTGTTGTCTTGTAGTAGTCAAACATGCTTAATTTGGAGACACTGCCCTTTTTGTCTATTCCCATAGAAGTTAATGTATGTTTGAACAAATCTTGTTGAAAGACGGTAAATTAGAATTTGTCAGGAATAAAGCTAAAATCATTCCAAAGTGAGGCTTTATTAGTATTAAATATTAGCCATGATATATTCCATGTTTAATATACTAGTATGGATGCAGAAGTGGAAGCATAAAGTATAAAAACACAAAAATAAAAGACTTACATGGTTTAGCCAAATGGTCTACGTCTATGGAGGAAAACCTAAATGGCTACATCTCTAATATATTAGAGTGTAGTACAAATCATATGTTACAATAAACTATAACATGGATATATATAATAGACTAAACCTTAAACTGATAGACTTCTGGTACAAATAAAAGACTTAATTTGCATACAAAATATAATTAGGCTTGGGCCTATACTAACGGGTTAATATATTTTTAAGAATAAGACGCTACAAAAAAATCGTCTTATTGCAACTTTTTTTCTTGGCGCTTTTAAAAACCGCCATAATAGAGGAGCCTGTAGCAATGCCTTTTGAAACCGCTAGTATAGAAAATCCTATTATGGCATCTCAAAACTGGCACTTTACTAATCGCTGCAAAAAGAGGCCTATAGTAGCGATTTCCAAAAACGCTGGTATAGGAGGCCCTATTGCAAAGTTTTATAACTGCCACTATAGGTTAGGTTTATCATTTTTTTTAATTACTTTAATTTTGAAAGTATCCTATCCCAGTGCTTCAAAAGCACTAGAATATGGTTGTCCTATCCAAGCGCTTCTAAAAGCGCTGTATTAGGGTTTACTCCTTCCCTTATGTGATTGACCTATCCTAGCAATTTAAAAGCGTTGTAATAGAGTTTACTCCTTCTCTTATGTGATTGACCTATCCCAACGCTTTTAAAAGCACTAGAATAGGGTTTATTAATTCCCTTATGTGATTTACCTATCCCAGCGCTTTTAAAAGCGCTGGATATATCAAAGCAAATAAAAAAAATAAAAATAAAACAATAAGATTTGGTTGGGGTTTTAATTTTTTCTCTTCTTACCCATTACACCAGTCGTCACTCTCTTTCTCACTCACCGTTACCCTCACCTTCGCCTCTCTCTCTCTCTCCTTGCCTCTCACACCTGGCCTTTCCACTGCCACAGCCGCCTCCCAACCTAGCCGCCGCCGTGCCCTGACCTCCTCTCCCCTTATTCTCAACTCTTGCTCTCTCCCTCATCCTCGCCTCTCTCTCTCTCTCTCCCTCACCCTTGCCACTCTTTCGCTTACTCCTCTTCCCCTCTGCTCCTCTCATGTCCTTCTCTGCCGCTAGTCTCCTCCACTGCCAATTTTCTAGTACCTCCTCCACCCTTTGTAATATTTATTTTGTATTTTTTATTTTTGGGTTTTCAGTTCAATACATAGAGTGTGGGTTTTATGGTACCTCCTCTACCCATTGGTGAGTGCTTTTTTTTTAATTGTAGAAATTTCATTACAAGATAATCATTGATTTAAATTTCATATTTTTGTGATTGAATATACTGTTTGGGGTTTAGGTTGCAATGTGATTTTGATTTACAATTTTTTTTCCCAATTGGATCTTGTGGTTAGTGCTTTGATATGGATGTTTGGTTGTGAGATTGGGGTTCAAAAAAATTGGGGTTTTTATTTTTGGTTGATTGTGAATCCATAGGTATTTTTTTATTTGGGATTTTCAGAGTTGGGTATCTATATTGCTTGTGTTCATTTGGCTATAGGTTTGGGTTTGTGCTTGTATTTGAAATGCAACCTGTGTAACTTGTGGTCATTTGGTTATAGGTTTTAAATTTTAGGTTACAAGGATTTGAGATTTTCCACTACTTCATCTTTATTGCCAGTAATTTTACACTCTCCTTTTTTTAGAGGTTTTTGACAAGATTCCTAGTGCAACCTATGATTTTGATAGCTGGTGTGTAATAATATTATTCTTTTAATGGATCCTAGATATGGGGAGATATTGAAGTAAGTTTTCTCAAATTGTTGTGTTTATGTTTCATTTGTTATATTTAGGTTCTGTTTGTTTATTTTATTCATAATTTTTTTTTTTTTTTTTTGGTAGGGGTGAATTGTTAGGCATTTGGAGAACAAAATGAGCTCCTAATGGATTCCTATATATCAATGACACATGAATCGCACAAACTTTAGGTTTTCTTAATTATCCAATTTCTTTTTAAATATTTTTTTGTGTACTTTTAGTCCCAATCCCTATGATACTTTTAAGAATAGGCAATTGGGTAGTAGAAGCATTTACTATCTACTGTTGTTTCTTATCATGGATTCATGATATGTTCATTGCTCCGATTCGCTTTACTCATCTCTTTCCCTTCACACACTCCCTAAGACCAATTCATTTGCAAAGTGTATATTGAGTGAAGAAAAATATCATTTGATTATCTGTTTCATGTTGTTATTTGTTAATTTGAAACGTACCATACTGAATCTTCTTGATTTACAATATGAAGGTAGAAAAAGAAATGCTGATACGCAAGTTTTTCAAAATAATGACAGCTCATGGTTTAACAAAAAATGTATGTTTACTTTGAGTATATATACAATATTATGTCGTAATGTCCTACGTATCTTATTTAACAATTTCAAGTGTTCTTGAGAAATATTGGCATCTTACAAGTGTCTAAATAATTTCATCATCACCTTGGATTTCTTAGATACGAACCAAATATATCTTGCTATCATTTTCATTTGCAATTGTTTTTGGACCTTTAGATTTCTAGCAGATAGTTTGGTGAGTAAAATCTGCTTCATAATACCCAACTAGCCTATAATTATATGTCAAAATTACTGCTGTGGTGGGTTGTTGATATGGATCAAGCGAGTGGCTTGCATGGTGATATAAGATGGTGTATTTTGGGAGTGTTGATTGATCTGTGAATATTGCAAATTTTTATTGTTCAAAGCGTTGTCAATGTAAATTAGACTTAGCTTTTGCAGGATAAGAAGCATCAGCTGTGGTAAGTTTGGGTTTCCATGGCTGTGCTTATTCTTCTTTTTCTCTTAGCAGCTTTTGTAGTTGCAGTTGATGAAGGTGACTCTTTCTTTCTTTTCTCTATTGGATGTGCTCTTTATACTTGTTTTGTGAATTTTTTTCCTCTATTCACAGTATTTGGTTTTGGTATTAATTTTACTCAATATTATAATATCTCAGTTGTTTCTTAGAGTTTATAGTGCATTGACATGGTATGCATGTATTCTCCACTTCTCTTTGATGTCGTAGAGTCACAAATTAATGACCAATTTTTAATGCAAATGCACCAAAAAATCAAAAGAAAAAATGGCCTCTCACACTCTCTTTGTTACCGTGTGTTTGTGTTTTTTGGGGGCAGGTTAGTTCTTTCCTAATCCAAAGGTTGTGTGTGTATCTTCTACTCTTTTTGCTTATGAGGGTTGGTGGGTCAGAATATATTGAGTATAGAGTGGGAGTTGGGGGTTTTAAATGTTACTTGGAAGTTTGGGATTACTTGATTTTTAAACAAGTGAAAAATGTCAGGTATTTTCTCTTGTCTTGCTTCACTTGAATGCATGTTGCATGCCAAGTGTTTGGTAAATTACCTCTATGAGGTATACAATTAGATTACTTGACTTTTAGTTGTGATAATTGTTATATGAGGTTATGAGTTGCATTCCTATTGTGTTATTTAGCAATGTTCTCATTAAATAAACTTATAACATTATCTTTATTATATTTAGGATGGTGATGATCCGGGTGATCATTCTCCTACTAAGCAAAATCAATCATCAAGCTTGTGGGGTTTTTTTTTTTTTTTTTTTTTTTTAAGTTTGCAACTATGATATAACATTCTTGACATTTGGAATGTCTTGTATTAGGCATAACAATTATTATAGCTAGAAATTGTATTATTGTATTATATTAATTTGATAGCTTGTGGGGTCTATATTGACTTGTGTCAACTAGATCTAGTCATTTATTTTATATTGATTTTTGTTTAGCTAGAAACAAGGTTGGAAAACAAAATGTAGTGACAATATTTTTCCTAATTTTTTTTTTTTTAAAGGACTTATAGCAACGTTTTTGAACTGTTGAAGGCTATATTAAAAAAAGACCTATCCCAGCACTTTTAAACTGCCGCTATAGCTTGTATTTTTAAAAAAAAAATACCCTATAGCAGCGATTTAAAAAGCGTTGGGATAGGGTTTGAAAAGCGCTAGTACAGGTCCAGCGACCCTCTACTGACTGTCACTACGCAGAAGTTTAAATTGCCAAGATAGGCATTTTGGGCCTATGCCAACACTTTTTGAGGCTATCCAAGTGGTTTTTCAAATGCTGGGATAGTCCCACTTTTTTTTTTGTAGTGAAAAAATCATTGCCCCATGGCTGCATGAAGAGATTATGATAAAGAATGGAACAAATATAAGTAAACTCTGAGATCAGTCTTCATTTGATGTCATTCCATTTACATAAATTTGCAATTGAAAAAAAAAAATACCCGGATGCATATGATTGGAAAATGTATAATAAATAAATGCACCATAATAATTTAGAAACTAAAGTGGAAACATACAAAAAGGAAATCAGTTCTTTACGGAGAACAGGACGAGAGATTTGACAAAGGCTGCTTTAGCAATTCGGTTGTTCAAGTTGAATTGATTCTAAAAGCTAGAGGATAGGCAAAATGATTATGGCCCTGATGATGGAAGAAAATGAAGATAACAGATTAGATCACCAACCTTAAAGTAGTTGTGCAACGAGGTTTTGTTGAGCTGACCATGGTCCTAGATGATTGTGGTGTTTTTTTTTTTTTTTTTACAAGATAGAATTTCTATTCTAACCTAATCTAATTGTATACGTATGTGAAGCTTTCTCTTGAAAACTTAAACCTCAGCCCTTACCCCCCACACCCTACAAGCATATATACTTATATAGTGACCACCACATCAAAGGTGCGCAGTGGTCACTCTACAAGTATAGTGACCATGGTCCTTTTTTCTTTTCTTTTTCACTTGCATTTGCTAGCTTTCTTGAGAGGTCAGATCAATAGAAGAGCACACAACAGTAATTTGTTTTGTCAATAGAGTCACAAAAACTCAACGAATAGACATCAAAACAGAGGGTCTAATTGGTACATGTATTTAAATACATGTTTTCAGTTTTTAAACAACATTACACGTATTTTCACATACTTTTTCACCCACACGTATTTTCAAAAAATACAAACAACGTTACTAAAACAACGTTACCATACAACCCCTGAATTTTCCCTTTTACTTTAGGGCATGGTAAGGTATGGAATTTCATGGTTTTATTGATGACTGATATTATTTTGCTCTTTCAGTGAAAATAGTTAAAAAAAGAAAATATTCCATGTTATTTTTTCGCTAACTGATGAATGGTAGATATATGTGAAGTGCTAATTTTCACACACAAATCACAATAAACCAGAGCAGCCTTGAAGGATCATGGATTCAATATTTGCTTTAAATATATGCTACAGACTGAGGGTGCATGTATGAAATACAGGTATAATTAAAGATTCATTATCTGTCTAATGCTGGCTATACCTTATATTTCAGCATTTTTTTATTTCTGGACAATGTAAAAATAAATATGAGCTATTCAGAACCTCATAAGAAATATACTTCATGATCTACAGATCGGTTTCAAAAAGTCTTTGGATGCATATTGATGTTCTTGGGCCAAACTTATATGTGGCAATAGGCAGTCTGAAGTCCCTTGGCTGGTTTTGCAAACATAGGTTTTGATTTTCTACTACTACTGTCCTGACCAATTGCTTGTATATATCTATTGTACATCTGTAAATCGCATCATTCTAGACATCTAACTTTTGGTGCAGAGTCTCTATCATTCTTCCCTAAGGTAATGGTCCCACAATTAAACTTGTTCATAAATGATTAGTTAGTGTTTCGTACACTTGAATTGTTTTAGTTCATATTCTTTGAATAAAGTAGACCCAAATGATTACTTTGAGGTTTTTTTTTTTTTTTTTTGCTCTCCCTAATCATTTCCCATTGAATATTTGCAGAATATATACCATGCATATAAGAATCAAGATGCAATGGATTGTGTGTAGGGTGTAGCGTTCTTGTAAAGATATGGTGATCTTTCACTTGTGAAATAAACACACATTTACTGTCCAAGTACAAAGTCCGTGAGAGGTTGCATACGATCCGCCATTCATCAACTTGCCTTTTGCTTTGTTGGAACTCAACTCCATATTATATTTGCCTTACTTGGAGGATAAGTTAGTTTGCAGATCGCGATTTCTTTTTATCTGTGTCAGCGGCTCAGCGCTACTCCTAGCTTCTCCATATTTTCAGCAACTCATTCGTGTTGCCTTGCAAAATGTTTTGCACTATCTTGACCAACTTAATTATGTAAACTACGACCGAGTACTAACACGACAGAGAGCCAAGATGACCTAGCTATTACCATTATTTTTTGTTCCAACTAGGCAATCTTAACAAGTCAATGCTAATACTAATACCAATACTAATTAATGTGCATCCGATGCTATTATTAAGATGATTATTAAAAGGTGATTGCTTCAACTGAGCATTCTTGATATTAATTAGCGATTACGGTAGCCTAAAATCAACTAATGTTATTCTGTAATAGAAAATTCATAATCATTGGGCTCGTGTCATTTTCTGAATTTCTTTTTTGGGGTGGTTGAGATGATCTCTATTATACTAAAACTTAAGACTATATTCTCTAGCTATTTAATTTGATTCTTGAACAAATAATACAACTCTAGTTTTAGTCCCATCTTACTCCTTTATTGGTGGTGTTAGCTGTTAGGGACAACCGTACTAGCTTTTGTATTAAGCATTTGGATTTGAATGAGTGATTATTGCTCTTTTTGTTTTTTTAAATTAATCACCATCCATACTCTTTTGAGACGTCAAGTTGGCTCCAAGGTACTTTGTTTAACTTCTTACCATTGCTCTAGTGACTCGTTGCCGTATATACTGCACCATGCTCTACTATTGTAATTTATTTATATAGGCATAATGTATATCATGAAGAGACTTCAAGACCTTAATATATATAATATAAAATATATTAGAACGCAACCTAATCTAAAAACTAAAATTTAAGGGCCTGGACCTAATAATTCAAGTTCTTTATTTTTCAAGACTTAAGCTCGCACATTTAAACCCAAGAAGTTATTGAAAATTTTTTCATACAAGATAGAATTTCTATCCTACCCTAATCTAAGTGTATATGTGTATGAAGCTCCCTATTGGAAACTTGAACCCCAGTCTTTGCTCTCCACACCTCACAAGTATTTATACTTGTGGAGTAACCACCACACCAAAAATGTGCGGTGGTAACAAGTTATTAAAATTTGGAAGTGTATAATATACTAGAAGGTAAAAACACCCAACAAGTTATTGAAATTTGAAAGTGCATTATATACTAAAAGGTAAAAACTCAAAATGCTTTAGTATAATATACTGTTGGATATACACGTGCATGTAAAGTCTCATATTAAATAAGAATGACAAAAGGGAGTATTTAATATTACACAGTTGGGCCCAAACCCATAATCGTAAGTCTTTTGGGTTAAGTAGTGTTCTTATGTTATATTAACTATTCAGTTGGAGGGTCTGCAATGTATTACTTCTCCAACAAGCAGGATTAGAGCAGGTGGTGTGCAGTGAAGGTGGCAAGGTGTTCAAGGTCCATTTCCCGGAGAAGACAGAGCAAGCTTGAAGGCTCACACAAATGATCCTAGAGATAGTGATTCCAATGGACAAGAATGTATGAGTTAGTCGTGAGGGCTTAACAGTCAGAGGGAAGCAAGTAGGACTTGTTCGTGGCATAGAGAGAGATTCACATGTGAGGGAACAAATATTAGGTATACACGTATGAGGAAAGTCACACATTGAATAAGAATGACAACATAGAGTGGTTAATAAAATATAGATGGGCCAAAACCCATAGATGTTATCTCCTTAATATATACTAAAAAAACCAAAAATGGTTAGCATTATATACTATGCATAGAGAAGTACCTAATAAGAAGCAAAAATCTGTGATGGAGCAATGGTCAGTAGGATCGCCTAACCAATCAGAATCTAAATAGGCATGAAGCTCAAGAGAAGCCTGAGAGAAGTAGTGAACACCAAGATAAAGTGTACCATTGACTATCAGAGAATCCAAAGAACGGCAGCATAGTGTACTGAATTAAGGGCGTCCATGAATTTGTTGACAAATTCCAACTTGCTGACAAATTAGAAAATGCAGTGAGAGCCAATTCACAATTGTAGGATTTGACAAATTCCAACTTGTTGACAAATTAGAAAATCCAGTGAGAGCCAATTCACAATTGTAGGATTGGACAAACAATTGACTCCTAATATTTCTACGAGTTTGTGACCGTGACTCTGCAGGTACTGGAAACAAAGATGACTGGTTGATAGTGATATCCAAAGTGGAAATCGATTTTGCACAAATGACATTACTGCTTTGGCATATTCTAGTAGTGCAGGGGAGATTCGTCACGGATTATTCGACTTGAATTGCATCATAAATTCCGATGGAATTAAGACTTATTTCAGGATGACGAGGATGGAAGAGCGGAGAAAATTAAGTAAAGATTTGAATCATTCAATAGGTTATTTTCTTTGCTCTTAGACTTCCTATTACCAATCATGTCTTTCTCCTTTAGGAACAAATTAGTTCCAAGCTTGATTCTATAAAATCCTATCGAGCATCCTGAAGTAATATAAGCTCTAGCAGCTATATATAAATGGAGAATGTTAACCAGCACCGCTTGGTGCTCGTTAAGGGCAGAAAAGACAAAAAATATTTGTTAGAAAAGCTATAACACTAAAAAAGTAATATAAATTGAAGAAAAAGACGTTTGTAGTGCAGCGTTAACACAACCCTATATAAATATGACGTTTGTAGCATCTCTCACTATTGTTTAAATGAATCAAATATTTGAGAGAGGAGAGAAGTCTGTTTTATATTGAACCCTTTTGTCGTGTAACCTTTAAATCCGTTGCTGGATTTCTGCATATAACATTTATGATGACAGCATCATCCATGGCCCCTGGGATTCAGTCAGCTAGACTAGCTGAACTTCAGCTGGTAAATGCACGAACTCATAAAAACATTAATAAAAGCTTTCCTCAGCAAAGCAAACATAAAAACTATTAGCCTTGTTCTTTCACCTATGTTTAATTATATTTTGAGTATCACCTGACATAGAAGACATTTATTGAACTATGGGCAAAAACCCATCTAAGGAAGTTAATAGTAATAACTTTCTTTGGATATCAAAATTACTTTGAGAATTCCTAATCTGAACCTCCCCATTTATTAAGTTTGAAAATTTTAATTTAGATTTATTTTTCTTTTTTCGTGCATTCTATGACTTTTGAGAGCAACATTCACCCAAATGCAACTTATTGGTCCTTCCTCCCTTTGTTTTTCTCCGCATAAAATTGTTTTGGCCATTTCGTTTGGTGGTTCGGCACTTCGGCTCATACAAAATGTAGGATTTGGTCAACCACAACTACGACCATTTGCAGCTCGCAAATTGCAAATTTGCCTTTCTTCTTCTTTTTCCTTTGGCCGAAGTAAATTTCCTTTCCCTTTCTTTTTTCCTTCTCTTTAAAAAATTCAAAATTAAAACATCAAAACAAATCCCCCCCCAACCCCCAAAAAAAAATAGTTCATAGTTTTAATTGAGTTTTTGTTGGTATAATATTTTGGAGACCTTTTAATTTCCTCAACTTGGATCAACTCACTCTATTTCATCAGTTTGCTAATCAGTCTCATTTGAACATGACCAAATCATCTCAAGTGACCCTCTCTCATCTTTTTATCAATAGGAGATACCATTATTTTTAAGTAAATTTTCTCATTTTGAACTTTATCTATCTCATTTCAGATTTATCTATCTCATTTCAGATTTCCTATTTAGATGATACTATAGTAATATGTAAAAAAAGTTGAACAAAATGATGCATAACCAGGTGTGGGAGTATTAGAGAAAAAAAAAAAAAAAAAAACCCTTGAACTTTAGAGTACTCCCTAAAAACTTTTATTTTAGTCAATTTATTCCCTCAACTTTATATATGTGCCAAATTAGTACAACAATTAATATGTTGTTAATAAACTAACATACTATTCATGTAAGATGCATATATAACATGGAAATTACCGAAATCAAACATTTGGAAGTGAAAGTGTGAAACCCATAAAGAGAGGAGAGAGAAACTAGGTTCAATTTAGAGAGAGAGAGAGACTAAGGAAGTTGAGGGAGGAAAATCTTGGTGAGTTTGGATGCGGGCAATGTTTTTGCAATAGTCATATACTTAAGGCTTTGGACAAAAGACAGTAGTCTAATGCAATATGTCTTATACTCTTAAGACACATCAACATATTAACTAGAAATTTTTACTTCCATGATCAAGGAAAACTATCTTAGTTGACACGTTAAAATCTTCATAGATGAAATGCCCAATTTCATCACTAACTACGAACTAAGGTTTTGAGTTTACAAAAAACTTGTGATTTATATCTTCTGTGATTAATCACATAAATCACATATTCATATTATATGATAATGTTCAAATATTCATATTACCATTATTTTAGATAATAAAGCAACTTCATTATTTATAACATAATGTCATACACAACATCCTACAATAGAATTTTGACACTAATTCTAACATGTAGGTTGATGAAGGGCTCTCAAATGCTTAGGTCAGTAAAAATCACAAAATATGCTACAAGCTATGAGGCGGAGGTAGGGTTTTCTTATTGTGTATGCCTTAGAATAGTGTTAAGATGATACTCATATATACTAGGTACGAATTAATCTTAGGGTGAATAAGATCTTGTAGCATATTATAATTGAAATTAAAGAGAACTCCTTTAAGATAGGACCCTTGTATCTTTACCTACATTTCCTACAATTCCTTTTGAAATAACTGCTCCTAGGGTTGTAAACGAGATTATCAAATGTTCAAACTCGGTTTGAGCTTGAACCAAACTTACAAATATTGTTTGAACTTAAGCTTGTCAAAAGGTCCAAAAATTTAAGCTTGGTTTGGCTTGCTTGGCTCGACTCATTATTCAAGCCAAGGTAGAGCTCAAACTCAAGCTTAATATTGAGTTTATCCAATACAAGTACATTATCAAGCATATATTAAACATATTATCAAACCCTTTTAGTTGAATGAGTGATCCTAACTCCAAATTAATTAAAAGTTTAGTAAAATCTAAGCTTATTTTTCAAGCTCATATCAAGCTTATTACTAAACTCATAAACCAACTTAAGCTTACCACATTTTTTATCAAGTCTTATTGTTCACAAACTTATTCATGAACAATCTTTTCAGCTTGAGCTCTATTTGTTTATTAAATAATCCCAAAATTGAAGCTTATACTTGATTTATTTATAAAAAAATAAATATGAATAAATTTTTTATCAAGTCAATCTTGGGATATATATGAACAGTTTGATTTATTTAGGAATGACTTATATCAACGGCTTCTTAGCTAGAGTGAAATCGAGCTCACACTCACTCCTGCCATATCATTCTTTCTTCTTGGGGGGTGACGAAGCCACGTCATTCCATTGTCCATTATTGATCTGCCACCATAAAATTCAAGTACCCAGTTATTATTTATTTGGGTTTAGTTGATGTTTGTCTAGGGATACATATTAATCATCTATTTTAAGGAAATTTTTATGAAAAATTTAAAAAGCTGTCAAAAAAGTTAGTCCTTTTTAATTATCCACTAATAATCTGCCACTATAAAATCCATGTACTCTGTTAGTATATATTTGGGCCCATTTAATGTATGTCTTAAGTTATACATTTATATAGGGAAAATGTGATGAGATAAGGAAATACACTAAAGGTTATATGTGTGTGTTTCTCAAATAAATAAATAAAAGATTATACATTAATTATCTATTATAAGGAACTTTTTATGAAAAATTTAAAAAAAAAAGTCAAAAAAGTTAGGCCCTATTTGGTACATCATTTAAAAAAAAAAACACATATTTTTAAACATTACACGTATTTTCACATTTTTTCATCCATATACATTTTCACACATGTTTTCAAATAACAAAACACATATTTTTAAATACATGTACCAAACACTCCCTTATTTTTTTTTTATTTTTTTTTTTTCCCTTCATAAAAATTTCTTGCAATGATTTACTAGTTTATGTGATACCTTGATAAGGGCCTATTTATAATTCTGAAAGCACCCATGTATCTACTACACACGTGAAGATTCTCAAGAGGAAAAGAATAGGAAAAAAAAAACAAAAGCGAAAAGGAAAGAGAAAAGAGAAGGAAGAGAAACGATCCTTGTAGACTTGTGTACTATAAAGAGGAATGGTCCAAACAGTACCACATGTCACCTAGTCTCGAGTCCAGATAAATGCATGAATAAGATTCCAGCTCTGTAGGCAGACATGTCAAATCATGATTGGATAAGGGGTATTGGCCAGAAGTTTCAAGAACGATATCACACACAGTTTTGGGGCTGTATTATGCCAAACAAAGAGAAAAACCAAAAGGATTTTACTCATGTGTTATTCTTGAAAATTGAAAAAATTTTGACAATTTTTTTAATTTTTGAGAAAATTTTTTTAAAAATAGATGAGTTAATGTGTGTCCTTAAGGCACACATTAAGTCATTAACCGGACCCAAATCAAAAAGCATATATGAAAGAATATTCTGATCCAGCCAAAAGGATGAGAGTCCACCATTCTTGAGATGAAAACGTTTGCATCGTTATATCTCCCCTTAATAATTCTCCAGTATGAGTGCTCTGATTATGATACCGTATAGACAAGGTAAAAGCGAATTTACATTTTACTCCTCAATACAAGCAATCTCCACGGGAGAGAGAAAAAGAGTAGGTGGGAGGTTGCTTTCAAAAGGGCATTATTATTGTCAAACTTTGTGGAAATTGCTTTTTATTATTTTTGCTTTTGTTTTGTACATGAAAGAGACCCCTGTATCAGTCTTATCTCGCCCAAAAAATAAGAAAAGGATAAAGGCCCCCAAAACCCCCTTATTAGTTCTGAGGGGCTTGTAACCGACCCTACCCTATTCTTAAGTTACAAATTATACTAGTATTATATATGTATGATAATAATAATAATAATAATAATAATAATAATAATAATAATAATAATAGGATAAATACTCAACATAATAGATTACAAGAGCCCCCACTACAATGATTGTGAGATAATCTTTTAAAAATAGAAAATGGTAGGTAAACCCATGTAAAAAAAAATAGGTAACCGAATTTTGGGTAAATAAAAAACAGCAGGTGCAGGTTTGGGTTTTGCTTGAAATGCCAATTTGCTATGATATGATATGATGCACATTGTAATTTAAGCAACTTTGAGAGTTGAACTTCGGTTGGCAAGTTTCCTAGTATTTATGGCTTGTTTGGATGTTTAAAAATGGAGGGGAGTAGAGTAGAGGGAGAGAAAATAATTTAATACCCTTGTTTGAAAGTTTTTTAAGGACGGAAGAGGAGGGATTTAGAGGAGTTTATAGGGATTTCAACTCCCTCTAACTCGTCATTTTTAATTCCCCTAAATTGGAGAGATATAGAGGGAGAGTGGATAATAAAAATACTTAATCAAATAGATTACCAAATTTACCTTTACTATATTAACAAAATTATAAATGAAAAGACTAATTACTCCCCTCCTCCTTACTTAATTTTAAAAACATCTAAACAAGGTGGAGAATAATCATTCCCCTCTACTCTCCTTCCCATTACTCTCCTCTCTTCTACTCTCCTCGACTCTCCTCCCTCTCTAAACTTCCAAACAGGTCATTAGAGTTAGAGATATGAATTGAATTTATTTGGGAATAAAGGATGAGTCAAAGACTAGGCAGTCAAAGAAAATCCTTCACTTTGTTTTTCAAAACTTGCCAAAATTGAGAGTTGAACTTATGTTGGCAAGTTTCCTAGCATTTAGAGTTAGAGATATGGATTGGATTTATTTGGGAACGAAGGATGAGTCAAAGACTAGGCAGTCAAAGAAAATCCTTCACTTTGTTTTTCAAAACTTGCCAAAATTCAAGCAGTCAAAAATGTGTTCTAATTAAAAAAGCAGCATCTTCTTATAATAAGCAACTAGTATTATTTACCTAAGATCTTAAACCCAAAAATTCTGTCAAAGCAAAAGAAAAGTTTCCCGGTGGCCGAGAATCTTTAACAATGTGTTTCAACTTTCACGAGCTGGGGTTGAAACAAACAATAAACGCGTTCGAGACAAAAATAAATAAGAAGAAAGAGAGAATATCGCGCAATTCTAATGAAGTCTTTTTTTTTTTTTTTTGCCTCCCCCTCACGGTGTTCGAGACGCCACGACCTCTGCCGTCATCCAATATACATTCTCACTCTCACCACCAAAAAGAAAAGAAAAAGCCCCAAAGCAAACGAATTACACTCTAAATGAAAAATTAAACCAAAAAAGTGACCTCAAGAATGCCAATGCCCCTTTATTAAAAGTCTCTCATCCTTCTTTGTTCCCTCACAAGAAACCGTCACCACCACAAAACCCAAAAGCAACTATGACATTCACCCAAATACTATTACTATTAACAATCATAAATAAAGCAAGCATGATGGACACAGAGCACTGTACTAGTTTAGAAAATCGATGAAAAAGGGTGAAAATAAATTTTAAATTTTTTTTAATCTCATCGATTCTCACTCCCAGCCAGGTGCCTTGATTTAATTTACACAAATTTAGTAAACATTTACCCCTTTTTTTTTTTGCGCTGTACTAGTTCAAATTTATTATTACAAAGATTATAGCTCTGCTGCTTAGTTCATAAACTCATAAAAATAAAATAAAAAAGAGAGGGAGACTAAAAGAGAAGAAAAAAAAAAGATTGTACTATTCTCCGAAATACGATTATGTTTTTAATATATAATTTTTTTTTTTTATACCGGGAAAAAAAAATCCAAAATTTTGGTTTAGGGTTTATGATCTTTGAGGAGAGAAGCTAAACCGGTGACGAGCTTTCCATTTGGTCGTGATCTGTCAAGGCTCTTAGGTTTAACCGCCGGTGGATGCCACGTAAGCAAGACATCATTCAGTTTCCCATTACTAAAATTGGAAAATTGGGAAGAGTGAGAGTGAGAGTGAGAGGGAGAGGGCGTGGTTTGGTCACCAAAAATGAGACGGAGGTCACCGCAATCACTGTCCGTGTCTGTGTCCGTGGCAGTAGTAGAGGCAGAAATGGCGTGGGTTGTTTGAGGTTGAATAGTTGTTGTTGGTCGTGTATAAGGAGAGAGCCATTTGGCACGCATGTAGTCAGCTTTCCTCCAAGGCGGAAAGTGCATCCCCTTCTTCTTCAAACTCTGCTTCGCTGCCTCCGATACTATCGACGCTATTTGACCCAACCGATCAGCTTTTCCCACATATATGTACGGTAGAGATTGCAATATCGCCTTGTACGTCCCAGTCGATCTCGCTATCTCAAACTCCGATCGGAAATCTATATCCACCAGCAATCTTTCCCCTTCTACTATCACATCTATGTATTCGTATTCCCCTGAACAACAACACCATACAACACAATCTTAAATAATTATAATAATAATTCTTCTTTCCTTTTATGATTAATCGTTTCAAAACTCACAGAATTAATACCTGCTGGGTAAGAGGGAGATTTGTCCCACTTGGATTTGCAAATAGAGGAATCATAGCCAAGAGACGACAGTCCATCCGTCACTATTTTTCTCAGATCCTCTTTACTTTTGTTAATTTTGTTGTTCTTGTCTACGATTTTCGCCGCGTCTGCTAACAGGTTTCTCTCCGCAACGCTAGCACAAGGGGTTAAACTCTGCTCCACAAACCACATATAATATATAATCTAATCATTCTTTCCCCTTCAATAAAAATCGACCATAAAATATAAATAAATAAAATTCCTGAATTGAGCTGAATTTGAATTAAATTGAATACCTTGAGCGTATCGAAGACATCGGATCCAGTGCCAGTGCCAGAATCGCCTCCGAAATTAGAAGCAAAGTCGTCGACCTCGTCGTCAGAGCTGTCGTTGCTATTGCCGTTGAAGCAATTGCAGCGGCTTCGCCCGTACTTGCTTGTCGCTATAGACTGCTGCTTTGTCTCATTGTTGTCTTCAATAAAACTCTGCACCATCTTTGCTAAGCAAACCGAGCTCGGCTCCAACTCTGCTACTCCTCCATGGGCTTCGCCGCCACCGCTGGGTTTCTCCGCCGACGATATCCTCAGAACACTAGGGAATTGCCGATCAAACAGCCTCTTCAGCCGCGATTTCAACACCGCTGGTTTCACCGTATCGGCTCGAACCGGTTCTTCAGCATCAATATCAATAGGTTGGATCTTCATCGGAAATGGTATGTTCAATGTTCAATTAACACCCAAAAGCAACAAACAAACAGACAACAAAATTTTTAAAAAAAAGTATGCTCCGCTCTATACTCTAAATCCCTTTCCGCCTTGTCAGCTCTGCTTCATTTTTCAAAGCTCCGATCCGCTTTGAACTCACAGACTCAACAGTACACAAAAATTTAATGAAACATTGTCACTCAAAAGTCAAAACCCATCACTCCCTCTGATTCTTTGCATTTACTTCACACAAAAATATGTACACGAACAAGAAAGGCATAAAACGTGAAGCAATGCTACCACTCAACAGATTCATACACATTCACCATCTTTTCTAAATCTCTCAAGCCAAATTCTCCACAGTTTCAAAATTCTGTCCGATCAACTGGTCAATCTAGTCCAAAACTAGACTAGCAAAATATAAAAAGCCTACAAAAATTTATTTACTCGCGTGAAATTGGCACCTTCTTGTTGAACTATAGTATCAATTTTTTTTTTTTTTTTTTGGTCTTGCAATGAAGAAAGGAATAATTTTTGGGAATAGGACAAAGAAAGAAGATGGCTTTCGTTCAGGGCTTTTCGTGGAAAACGTGACGGCGATGGTCGGAGATATGGACAAAGGGTATTTGAATGGACGATAAGGTCGCCGAAATTAGCATTTTCCGGCGAGAGAGAGAGAGAGAGAGAGAGAAAAGAAGGGGCCTTGTTGGTTATGGTTTTTGGTGGAGACTGATGGAGTGGGTGGTGGTTTGGGCATTTATAAGAAGCATCTGGACTGACTCTTTATCTATCTGATCTGTATTTGTATTTTGTATTTGCTGACTAGGATTGTTTTGGCCACCTTTACCCATACGTGGCACCAATTATCCTCGCACTACACTCTCCTGACCTCTCCAGCGCCGCACGTAGTAATAGCTTCTGGACGTTTCTAATGTTTCACACGTGTCGGGTAGATGATCATGGTTCATACTTTAAATTACTAGACTAACCTTCCACTACTATGGAATATCGGGCATATGCCCCTCGTATTCCGGACAGCATATCGTAAACCGTCTCCAGGTCCAGGGAGCGATGCGATGGTTGGTGGCAAATGAAAATGTGCAATATTTTGCACAACATTTGGTTTGTTTGTGGCTTTGTGCCTTGTGGCTGTGGGGGTGGGGGTGGGGGTGGGGGGATCAGACTCACAATGGGAAGTTGGGAACACCTTAAACTCTGTTCACTCCCGACTTTTTAGTTTGATGTGTGTGCCTAACATTAAGCAACACGTATTACATCGCTACACGATAATAAGTTGTCAAATTTTTATGTATCACTTTAATAATGTTATTACAAAGAGTATTCTCATCATACTAGTCAAATTAGCCAGATTTATTGGGGAAAAAAAAACCTAGAGACTCTCAAAAAGTCCACACATCAGCCTCTAGCCAAAATAACCTAAAAGAACCTAACAATGAACAGTGTTAAGCCACAAGCAGCGATTTCTCTCACCACCTAGGGTTTCTCTGCTAGGGTTTAACTCTCGCTAGGGCATTCCTTCTCTGCATGTAAAATTTAGTCCCTACCCTTGTGTAGGTTTCTTGGTTCCCTTCAATTCTTTGGTTCTGATAGGACGGTTTGTGGATCGTTTGTATCCTTTCCGCTTAGCTTGGTTGTTCTCTTTGTTTTTTTTTTTCTACTGGCATGGCTAACATTAAGGATCTTCGGGCTTGTTTGTCACTGACCGATGAAGAAGAACAAGGGGCCGATGTCTCCAAACAATGTGAGATTTGTCCATATTGGTTAGCTGCAAAAAAGTTTACTAAAAGAGTTGTGAACAGTGAGGCTATTACTCGCACTTTTAAACCTCTTTGGAAACCAATCAGGGAATTCAAATTTAGAGACATTGGGGGGAATTTGTTGCTTTTCGAATTTGAGGATGCTATTGATTTAGAAAGAGTTTTGGAGTTTGAACTTTGGTCATACGACAAAAACTTGGTTGTTTTTCAACATGCTGTTGATGTGGAATCAGTCCTTCTAGTGGCTTTTGCTTCGATCAATTTTTGGGTGGTACTTCATAACATCCTAGTAACAAGCTTAACCCTGGAGACAAGTGAAGCCGTGGGGAATTCTATAGGATCTATAGTCCATGGCTCCATGCAACTTGCCCAGAGGATGATGGACTCTCTACAAATAGTTTCACTATCAAGTGTCAATGGGCCTTGACCCGCAACTCATTTCATATTGGTTGTCAAAATAAGTCATTTTATGTCATTCTCCTAATAGTTAAGGCGAAAAATGTATTTTGGTCTTTTCAAAAAATGGTATTCCCTTCCATTCTTGATTTTGGAATGAAATTTCCAATCCTCTTCTAAAGCTGGTGCCCGAATTAATTGTTGTTATATAGACCATCCTTTTTTTTTGTGGCTAAAACAGACCATACAATTATTGGTTTCAGGGGTTCGCAGCCCTACATGAAATAAGAATAATAAGTAAATTTTTTTTTTTTTTTTTTTGTGAGATTATAATAAGTACAAATGTTGGCACAACAGAAGGGTAAGAAATGGAATTCCATTTTTGGCGAGTTTTAGAGAAATTCAATAACTGCATTGGCACATTATGATACCATTCTTCATTATAAAATAGCGGAAGTGTTGCTTTCCCTTGCTAGTAAATGTATGGGACAAACCTATCCAAAAAAAAAAAAAAGAAGTATAGGACAAAAAACAATTATGAGCATTGCTATGTTTGAATACCATAATTTAAAAAATTAGCGCACGTTTCAAAATATATATATATATATATATATATATATATATATGTAGCACATATAATCAAGAAGCGCCTATTGTGGGGAGCAAAAAATGCTTTTATGGGGCTGTCATTCTTCCGTTTATCTTAAGACTTGATTTCATTTTCGCTGCATCTGACCCTTAAGGAGGACACCCAGAGGCCAGAGCCTAGTTATTATCTTTTTGCTTTGCAAACTGTGCGAGTCGCCTATAGGCCAACTAGTCGTTTAACTCTTGGTATATATGGTTTGAGTAATAAAATTAATACGACTATACGTTTTTCACGACATTTTTTATAACTAACGAGAGTCAATACTCAATGTTTTATTATTGGAGCAACATAACTTTAATATTGGCTCACCACTGATACAGTGATACCATTTTCAAAGTTTTATTAGCACCAATAATAAATTTATAACTATCTAAATAGTTGTAAGAAATTAATTGTGAAAACTGAAAACGCTTATCTTTAAATTTAATTATTGATATGTCTTTCAAAAAATAATTATTATATGATTATATTTATTTATTTATTTAATAACTCAGTAGTTACAATAATAAAGTTATGAGCTTTGAACTCTAATTCTCCTTAATTATGAAAGCATATAATGTCATCAACCTACAAGACTCTAAATCATTATTATTGCCATTGTCAAAAATAAATAAATCATTATTATTGCCTAACCAATTAAAAAATTTTGAGATCAACTTGCACATATTAAAAGTTGTTTGCGTTGTGTGGGGAATGATAGCTTGCTTGGTTCTGAGGTTTTGTTCTTTGTTTTGCTTTTTTAAATTACCAAACTTATTCTCACATCTTAGAAGACAATTAGTTTTTTTTTATAAATAAAAAAATAAAAATAAACTATTTTTAAAGAGAGAAAGATTTTCAATTTTATATAATGTACTTTGTGCATTAAAAATGTCAATTAAGTTACAAGACTCTTGACTTCAAATTCATATAAATAAATGGGTCATACTAATGGGTGCTCTTAAGGCAATGATTAACAATTTATTTTATGAAAGTTTTGACACCACTTTTATGGAAAATGAAAAAAAATGTCAAAACATTAATTACTTTTCCTTCTTTTCTCATAAATTTTTTTTTAATGGATTGCGAACTATTCCAGTAGCATTTTCCTAAATAAATTGACAAACAAAGGTTTGAAATCCATAACAAATTTGACCCACCAATTCTGAGATCGACAGATGGTGACTTTTCTTTGGGGTCTCCTTGTAGTTTTTACAAAAGAGAAATGTTAGAAACATCAAATTTTATGTTTCTAGATTGATATATTTATCATTTACTTTTGCCATTATTCTTATCTTATATATTGGATTTTTTTTTTTTTTTGGGGGTTAATAAAAAAGACATGCAGTGCCACTCAATGAAAGTTTGACTTAGAAAAGATTTATTTAAATAGCAAAAAGTTTATGGACACGCATTTTACAACACATTTATCATAATTTACACGTGTTAAGTATTGATTGGATTGCTCTTTATCAAGTACAAGTGATGGTTCCATAAATAAATTTTTAAAAAAAGTACACGTGATGGTCTCATGTGTAAATATTATAATCCAATCACAAATTGACAAATATGCAAATTATAGCAAATTGTATTTCAATATAAGAGTTGTTCAAATAATAAAGAGAAACCAAAAAAAAAACATGTATAAACTTGGGTCAAATTAAATCAAACTGACCTATATTTCTAATTTACAATTAAAATCCATGAATCATGAGAAATACCCAAATCAACCCTTATGTTACCATTCCACTAGTTTATTAGCGAAAATGAAATCATGTGTCATGCATGTCATAGCATTTTACTAAAACATTTTTAAATTAAAATTTACTAAACCAATTGTTATAATTTCTTTC
The DNA here is from genome assembly GCA_032878915.1 of Castanopsis chinensis. Taxonomy (NCBI): domain Eukaryota; kingdom Viridiplantae; phylum Streptophyta; class Magnoliopsida; order Fagales; family Fagaceae; genus Castanopsis; species Castanopsis chinensis. The sequence goes on from JAVQMG010000039.1 coordinate 316,698, forward strand.
TTTCCTTCTTTTTTCTTTTTCTCCTTCTCCTTCCTCCAGCTCCTCTCCTCACCACCTCACCACAACAAGAGATGACATGCCCTTCTATGGATTCCCAGTTTCGGTGCATACCATCAAGCTCCAAAAGACAAGCATTACCTCATCAGTATTAACTAGCCTAACTAACTTTGTAATGCCTCGAGAAAAACTACATCTGCACTATACTCCAAAAGAACTAGTCTAGTTATTAGGAGGCTTCTTGTAGAATATAAAACTCATATCAAAGTTATATATGTCCAATGTGGAACTCATGACACACCCACACAACACACTCTTAATCAATATCCAATCAAATTAGGGACATAATAATTTCCCTCACTTAAATCCATAACGTCTTTATTAAGTCCCACTTTTGTGGGTATTGTATCCAAGCCCACACAGGATCACCAATTCGACTCTAATACCATTTACAATAACCCAAAGAAAAGCACTAGTCACATTTGCACTATACTTCAAAAATACTAATCTAATCACAACGAGCTTGAATCAACCCAATATATGTCTAATGTGTGACTTATTACACACTCACACAACACACACTTAATCAATATCTAATCAAATTAGCTAGGGACATCCGAAACTTACCCATGTCTAATCAACCTAGAAAAGCAACTTAAAATCTCCTTTACAAACCCAAAGAAGAATACCAAAAAAAAGAAGCAAAAAAGATACAGGAATGAGAAAGACTTTCGATTGAAGAAATGTGAGCGTATGAAAAATGAATTACGTGGTTAGGAGGCTTGAGATAGCTAGAAAGAAAAATCAATGGAATGAGAGAGTTGTGATTAAGAAGAAGTGAAAACAAAAATGAGAGGGGACGGTTTTATGAACCTGCGAGGCTTGAATCGTAATTGATAGTCTAGGCAATCATAGTTGAGTGATAAATAATGCTGAAAACGCAAGGGGATATCGTGCTAACAATTTCATCCTGCCTATAGGGAACTGATCACCACCCTCATTGAGAGAAAACGCTATAAATGCATCTTTCACCTATAAACGCTATATATTATTTTTAAGGAAATATAATTATATGGGTAAGTTTTATTTTAATATTACAACTCATTACCAACGTTATGAATAAATTTAGTTATTCCATTACAATAAAGGTGCTCTTAGATTTCATTTATTAGTATTGCAATAATGCATTCACAACTCACCTTGACCAATCGACACTACAGTTTAATGAGTTAAGTCATTAGGGCCCGTTTGAATTGTGGATAGAAGGAGGGAGAGTGGAAGGAGAGTAGAGAAGAGTAAAATTAGCTTAAAATAAACTAATTTTGGGTTAAATCTATTCTAGTCTCCCTCTCTTAATCCAAACAAACCATTAGTTCAGTTTCAAGTTTAAAACAATCACAAGTAGCTTGTAGCCTTTGCTTTATTAGGATAGAAATTAGAAAGAGTTAAACGAGTAAAATTTAGGTTTACAATGAACATGACTCTTCATTTGACGCTTGTCTAGTCATTATCCTCGGAATTATAATGAAGACACTTACATGTTATAATTTTGTGTACAATTGTGAGTACATTTGCCAAAGAACATGTCATCCAATTGAAACCAAGGGGACAAAACAAAATCAAGAAGCCCAACCAGTTTGAATTGAAGGCAACATAGTCTAGTCAAGTTGAAGACACTGTTGGGCTTAACTTCTTTGTTACTAAGTCCTGCTCCTTGTCCTTTCTTCCCCTTGTTACGCAAATAACCTATACAATGTTGAGGGAGCTTTCTCCATGTGAACTAAACATAGGAGCTTATAGTTTTCAAAACGAAGAAGGGAAGGGGAAGTGAGCTTTGTAAATTGCAACTAAGTCCTTAGTTTGTTGCCTTGTATTTAGGGGTGGCAAAATTAAATACGACCCGCGAACCTGACAACACGACATGAAATTAGCAAGTTATAAGTCAAGGCTTAATGGATTCATGTCATATTCGGGTTGACACGATTGGCCCGTTTAATAAATGACTTGGGCTAGTGTTCAACATATGGAACTCGTTTGATCTATTTAACCTATTTAATTAAACGACATTTTACTAATATACCCATCAAACCCTAGGTACATAAACTCATTAGTAGTGATTTATTTTCTTTAACATATTGTAATTAATAATTTGTGATATTTAGATATGCTTTAATTTTAAATAATTATTTGTGATGCAATTACTCGTTAGTTTCGAATTTTATATTAAAAATATTTATTTATTTGTTTTTTTTATAAATATTTTTTTTTCATTTTGGTAAAATCTAATAAACAGATCAACACGATTGACCCATTTAATAAATGGGTCGTCTTAGGGTTGAGGAATTTTGACATATTTAATAAACATGCCGGGTTAGTGCTAACCTATATAGTCGGATACTCAAGAGTTGACACGACACGAACCCTACACGCGAATACGAATTGTCACCCCTATTTGTATTAGATTTTAGATATCTCATTAGAGACATGATGAAATTCTTTTTTGAGTCAGGGAAAGAAAAACGCTTATTAGCCTTTTTTTAATATTAAAAAAAAAAATGACTCCATGTTTGCTTAATTATTATCACATACATGAAATGCATCTTCTTACTGATTGTGTGTGGATCCTACAATTATATGGAATCCTCTCAATGTGAGAAAAATGATGCATACACCCAATACATGGGAAACATTCTCCACATTTGATGACTGACAATTTCAACAAATTTGTGTAGGGATGGGTAGGAGTACAGTACTTCTCAAGTTGCGTGGCTCATTCTCGCTACATAGGTGTATTGTACAGGGCTTTTTGTATATACTGAAAACGAAATAAAGAAAGCAGAAAGCAGCACGTCAATACCCTAAAATGAATCAGTGGTGCAGAAGAAGCATGATTGTAACATACTAAAGTTACTAACATTGATAATCCATAATACTGAACATCATGCATAACAAGTAGTAGTAGTCTAGCCCAGGCCCCGCCTCTGAATTATGGCATTCCCATGAATAGAGCATTTAGCTTTTTGTCATCATTTAGTAAAGCTGTAAAAATGTTGCAAACAGTATACCTATATTATTGCGCAAGCAACTGATAACCAGAATTTTCAAATACCAGCATCTACTTTTCCCATACATCAAATTGCTCCTAATTAATTTTAAATTTTCTCTTTGTGAAAAAAACTGCACAAACCTTTTTTTTTAATAACTTTTTTTTATGCTTTGGATGATGAAACAAAATGATGTTCCATGGGTTAGCAATTTGTCACAAATCTGTTGGGTTTAATATCTTTCCCTGTAAGAACTTTAATGTGGCAAGACTATTTATGTCACTTTAGTGAACTTCTTTTGATGATGTCTATTGAAATTATTGGATTGCTTTTTTAAAAACTCATCATTCCCTCTTTAAAGCTTTTGGGAACATGGGCTTGTTATTAGCTTTCGGAGCTTTAGATTTACAATGAATTGCTTTTTGTGACTTGAGGAAAAGTTGCAGACTTTAAGAATTTCTTTGTTCGGTGAAAGTTACAATGGCGTTTGGAGGTCCTACCTTCATAATTTCAAATGAGCAATTAGGTCTCCTGAAACCCTAATCTCAATTGTTTGTACTTGAGTCTTATTCCCCATAAATCCATACTTAAGGACCCAACTTTCTTTTCATGTGCAAAACAGTCTAATATAATGTTGTCTAACATGTACTTTCTAGCTAGCTGTCAAATTTAAAGACCTTTTTTTTTTTTTGGGAAAAAAAAAAAAAAAAAAAACTTGGTTGCAAATTTTATCTTAATGACTCTTGTGTTTGGTTGCAACTCTAAAAATGATCTTGAAAGCATTTTATAGAGAGTTCTTAAAGACTTTACAGTTTCTATATTTTAATTTTTTTTTTAAAATGTTATAGCATCCCCATTTTCAATTATAATAGAAAACTTAGGTGCCGAATTTTATACAATTCTGAGGTTACCGCTAATTAAATAAATATAACTAAATCTTCATCATATATTTCTATATTATATTAAATTATTAATTAAAAATTAAATAATTCTCATTCTTTAGCATAGGCGACTAAAGTATGCGCTGGTTTATTGGCATGTCTACTCACATGTGAGCACTCAAAAGAATGAAAATCCTGGAGTCTAAGGCTTGTCCCAGCGACAATATGGGCGATAGAGGTTTGAGCATCCGTGGGGTTGGCCAGAGCATGCAAGACTAGGCTTGAGTTTGTTTCGAAGATGACGTCATGGACCCCTACGTCCCATGCGAAGATAGATGCTTCATCTAGTGCCTTGGCTTCAGCTTCCAACGGGCCCGGTGGGAGAGGGAGACGTTTACTTAAAGCAGCAATTACCGTGCCCTCATGATCACGAATGACGACACCGACGCCAATCATGTCTAGGTCAGGGAAGACAGCAGCGTCCACATTCACTTTATACCATGGAAAAGCAAGTGGGACCTAGTGTTTGTTTGTGGCATCCTTGGGCTGTGTGGGCCGAAAATGGGCTTCTTGATACTCCATGAGCATGAATCGGGCTTTTGTTATTATATCATGAGGAGTTTGGCGTGTAGCTCCCATTCTTATCTCGTTTCGACTAAACTAGAGACCCCATGCAATTATCATAGTGAGTTCGAGTAGCTCTCTCCCTATGTGTTGCTTGAAGATCAAATGGCAAAGAAAATCCATGAAGTCTCTGTAGTAGACTCCATGTCCATCGAACGGTATATCTGAGGCCTTCCAAGTGGCTTGTGCTACAATGCAATTCCAAAAGAGGTGACCGGTGGTCTCAGGGGCTAGACCGCATGCTTCATAGGTGGGGTTGTCGAGGACATGTTAGTCGCATAGGTTGGCCTTTGTAGGGAGGATATTCTGGCAAGCACGCCAGGTAAAGATCTTGATTTTATTCGGGATATGAAGGTTCCAAAGTCTTCGCCAAAAGAGATTTAGGTTTGTGTCATGTGAGGCCTTCGTAGCAAACAAGCTTTGGGTCATGGATAGCACCACCTTCTACACACTATTGACTGTGAAGTTCCCTTTTGGTGTGTAAGCCTAAACTATATGATCCCTTGGTTTGTGACGACTTAAGGGGGATGCCAAGGATGGAGTGTACATCAGCTGGGAGGAAAATTTGGTCAAGCAAAGTAACATCCCGCTCACCAGTCTTTGAGCTTATTAGGGTGCTAACCTTTATGTCCGCCGACAATAAAGTAGGAGGTGTCAGCACATGAAAGGTCGAAGGCCTTGGGATCCAACAGTCTACCCAAATGCCAATTGAGGTACCATCCCCCACCTGCCATTGACAGCTCGAATTCACCACAAGTTGTGTTGAGAGGATGCTTTGCCATGCGTATGAGGGCCTAGGGCCCAACTCGGCGTGGCAAAAGTCAGTGTTTGGGAAATATCAAGCTTTGAGCACACGATGCAATAAGGAATGGGGGGTTTTTCTACAAACGCCATCCCTGTTTAGCTAGTAGAGCTAAGTTGAAAGCCTTTAGATCTCAGAAGCAAACACCATCCCTGTTTAGCCAGTAGAGCTAAGTTGAAAGCCTTTAGATCTCAGAAGCCTAGCCCACCCTTCTCCTTAGGAGCACACATCTTGTCCCAGCTGAGCCATGCCATCTTATTTCATCCCTCCTTTGGCCCCACCAAAACCTTCTCATCATCCCAGTTAAGTCATCACAAAGTGTATCAGGGAGTTTAAAGACACTTATTGTATATGTGGGGATAGTTTGCCCTACCGCCTTAACAAGCACCTTTTTACCTGCCTGGGACAACATCTTCTCATTCCATCCCAAAAGTTTATTATCAAGTTTTTCCTTCAACGCCCTGAATGTGTGTTGTTTTGAACGACCCACTAGTGATGGCAAGCCCAAATAAGTTTCATGTTGTTTAATGACCTCCGCCCCAAATTGATTTTTAATGCCCTCCTGAATGGTCTGCGGGGTGTTTCGACTAAAGAAAAGGGCAGTTTTTTCTTTGTTTAGTTGCTGGCCAGACTCATGCTCATAGATTACTAAGAGATGCTCAAGGTGGCTGCATTGTTCCAGAGTGGCTTGGCAAAAAATGATGTTGTCATCAGCAAAAAGAGGTGAGAGATTCGTGGGCATGAGGTGAAGCAGATACACCCTTCAAAAGACCTTGTGTGGTAGACTGTCATAGAAGTGCTGAAAGTCCCTCTACACAAAAAAGAAACAAGAAAGGAGAGATGGGATCCCCTTGTCCCAAACCCCTAGTAGGAGTTATATGACCTTGAGGTTTACCATTAATTCAAACATAATATGTAACAGAGGTAATACATAGCATCATAAGTTTTACACATTTCTCATTGAATCCCATTTTCTGCATGATTTTTTCCAAACATTCCCACTCAACACAATCAAAGGCCTTACTCATATCTAGTTTCAAGGCCATCTCACCAACTTTAACACTAGTTTTTTGATGAAGGTGGTGTATGATTTCAAAAGCAACAATAACATTATCAATGATAAGACAATCAGTCATGAAAGCACTCTGATTTTCACTAATGATAGCTGGGAGAAAACGCTTCAATCTATTTGCAGGTAAACCTAGAAATAACATTACATAGACTTATTGGTCTGTACTGGGTAATTTTTGTGGGGTCATTAATCTTTGGAATGAGAACAATGTGTGTTTCATTAAAGTTTAGGGGTGCAATGCCGAAGTTTAGAAAATCCAGGAACAGTCTTTGTGGCACACTCACCCGTAAGAGACCAAAAGTCTTAACAAAATAGAGAAGGCATACCATCGAGGCCCGAGGATTTTTTGGGGTGCATCTGTTTGAGAGCTCTGTGAGCCTCGTCTATTGTGAAAACTTGAGTCAAGGCGTTATTCATGTCCTCTGTTATCACTGGCTGAATCGCATCAACAAGCAGTGAAGAATCAGTAGGGCCATTGCTGCGAAAGATATTTTCAAAATACTCCAAAATGATGTTCTCAGTAACGCGGTCATCTTCCTGCCAAGTCCCAGCTGAATCACAAATGCCTTTGATACAGTTTGTCTTTGCGGTTTGAGGCTGTTTTATTTTTTTTTTAGCTTGGATGGAGGAATGTCCTCCTTTCATTGCATCGCTTGTAGTTCATGACGCTTTGTCATTCTCTTCTTTTGAATAAAGTTCACATATTTCTCATAAAAAAAAAATTATCATTCTTAATACCAGTATTAGTGTATTACATAACATGCATATGGGAGAGAGAGAGAGAGAGAGAGAGAGCTTGCTGAAGTTCATTTTTTTAATGGAAAAAGAATCTGCAACAGCAATACTACTTCAAATTATTAACTCATTTAATCAGTTTAAGCATGTAATCCTCAATCGCTTCCTACATTGGATATACTTTGTGATCATGAAATCTTTGCCATGCCAAATTATTGTCATAAAAATAATTCGAAGAAGAAGAAGAAAAATCAAGACCACCAAGCGATGGTATAATATTTGCAACCCCCTAAATATTTGCGGTACTTTGCTGTTCTTATTCAAAATGCTCCATACGGTACACAATGGCTATGGCTAAAAGCTATCTAAGCATAGTGGCTGTTCATTTTATAATTTTTATTGCTACACCTAAATGGATCATTACATTTGCTTTAATGCCAAAATAGTCAAGTACTATAGTGGCTGGAACTGATTTTTAGAGAAACCAAATCCGGGATGCCTCTAGATTTGGAGCTGTAAATGAGTTGAGTTTTGTAAAGTAGCAAATGTTTAAGTTGGGCTCAACAATGAATGTAAATTATTTAAACATGGCTTGAGTTTGAACCAAGCCTATAAATGATGTTCGAGCTTAAGCTTCTCAAAAAGTCTAAAAATTTGAGCTTAGCTTGGTTTGACTTAATTCATTAATCAAGCCAAGTTCAAGCTCAATATCAAATTTTTAAGCTCAAGATCCAACATGATTACATTATCAAGCCCATATCAAGTTTATTATCAAGCCTATTTGGTTTGGGTGAGTAATCCTAACTCCCAATTACTTAAACAACTTTAGGATCAGCTTGTTTTGTATCAACCCCTAATGTTCAAAAGACTCATAAACCTTTTTTTTTCTTGGGCTTGGCTCATTTATTACATAATCCTAAAATTATGGCTCAAATTTGGCTTGTTTATAAACAAATAAACATGAACACATGTTTTTATCAAACCAAGTCTGAACTATGTATGAACAACTTGATTCAACCTACCCTAGAATAGAGAAAGCATTTAATTTGATATTTTAGGTTACAATTAGAGCATTAGCATCTGTAAGGACACAAAATAAGCCTCTAGCCTAAATGCGTGACCAGGCCGGCCCAAGTGGCCTACACAATAGAATTTGTAGAAAGTGGGCTCGAAGCCTAGACTTTATGGGGCTCTAGAAAGCTACGGCGTATGGGCTAAGTCCGCTATTGACGTGCAAGGAGTTAGTGGAGCGACTTTTCCTCTCCTCGGACGTGGGCCGAGGTGCCTGTGTCGTGACTTCTCTTCTGTTATCTAGGAGGAGAGAGAGAGAGTGAGTCTTCTTCTTTCTTTAGAGAAAATTCGGATCCCCTTCCTATGGATACCCCTTCTTTATTTATACTCCTCATTCTTGGTGCCCATCTGTCTTTTCCCTGAAAACGCTCCCCAATGCTTATAAGGCTGACCACCGTTCCCTCAGAAGTCATTTCTCCATTAATGCGGCCAGGCGGGTAGGTGGGAGGCCTTTAATGCGGTGACAGCAGCTTTATGTAGTGCACGTCCCACTTGTCCCCCTCCTCGGCGCCCCATCGAGGCTGAGGGTGACTTGCTGAGCTTCAAGAGCCCTTCCTTGGACGTCGTGCTACGCCCTTCGGTCCCTGGCTCTGCTATTCGAGGAAACCTTCTCCTCGGACCCTCATCCAACTGACCGACGGCCTGGTCGGCGGGCCTTTAGGCCCCTATTTCAGGAGGTCCCATTCTCGGTTCACGGCCCCTTGGCGGAGTTCACGCTTTCCGATTAGGCCCAAGGCCCACATGGTGCTTTGACGTTTTTACCCCCCACAGCATCCATGATTACAAACAATGTTCTGTTTTACCATCTAAAAAGTTACTTTATTTATTATATCATCCCACTTTACAATACACCCAACGTCTCAGTTTTTATTTTTACATACAACACATTAAAATAATATAAACTACATAGTAAAATAATAAAAATATATATCTTACTTCACACTCTTCATCTCTATTTCTCTTACTCATTGTCCCTCTCAACCACCCATCACCACCGTTGAGCAACCCAGTCACACCACCCACCCCCACCACAGTCGTGGATTCAAACCCAAACAAAACATAATATCCAAACCAAAACTCAAACCCAATGCCCAAAAAAAACCCATAGCCCACACTAGAAACCAGACCTACCATGACCACGCCACCACCGCACCACCCTCACTAAATCACCCCACAACCTAGCAACAACCCACGCCACAAAACCCATAACCCACGTGACCCATAATCCATAACCCATAACCTCCACACCACCATTGCACTACCACGGCCCATGCCACCATGACCACAAAATCTAAACCCCCATGCCACCACAACCTACTACGACCTAGACCCACCACACCCCTGTCACCACCTGATCTACACCTCCAATGCATCAAAACTCTTATTACATAAAACAAAGCACAAACACACAGGCATAACAAACCCCAAACCCATATAAGAAAATCCCCATAGAAATAACCAAAACCCAAACCCATGGCTTAACAATCAACAAAGAAATCAAATAAAAGAAGAACCACTTGGTGGTGGCTTGCAGTGACCTATGACAGTGGGTTTGGTCTTGGTGGCTTGGTGATGGTGTGCATGTTCACCATGGGTTTTGGGTTTGAAGAGAGAGAGAGAGAGAGAGAGAGAGAGAGAGAAAACAAAAATAATAAAAAGAAGAACCAAAAATCTATATATATATATATATATATATAAAAGTAGAGACCTCATGTGGGAGACCATGAGGTTCTACCAAGTGGTAAATGCCCTAAAAGGAGAATTGAACTCTCACCACAATCTGCCAAATTTTCATTAATTACTTCTTCTTTTTTTTTTAGGTGAATGCATCATCATTAATTTACTAGTCTTTTTAGATACAAAATCAGTAATTTACTACTTATATTTGGCAGTTTACTATGTAAATTTACAAAATGTTCTATGTATGATGAAGATTTGAAAGCTTTATGAGGTCATCCATATATATATGCTCAAAGAATCACTTCTCAACCATTGTGGTTCTTGGTTGATAAGTGACTGCATATTGCAAAATGTCATTTTCATATTAGTTTGGGATTCATACAAAAAATAATAGAGTATTGCTAAATTCGAATTTTGCACTAACTGTGCTCACTAGAAAATTTTCTTCATTTTAAGCTTTAACAAGATTTGATTAAACATTGATGTTTGGAGGACAATGGTAATTTTTATCTTTTATGTTGATGTCTATAATTTCTTAAACATTGTAAATATATTTGTCTCATTACTCTTCTACAACTCATGATGAAACACTACATAGACAAAGAATACCCAGTTTTGGAATAAAAAAATGTCTAAGGACTAGAATTTGGTTTGAATTTAGTTATACTAGCAAACTTTGTAGATTAATTGTAACTAACAATAATAGAATTAGCATTATTTGTAAAAATAATTGAAATATTCTCAAGTGCCATATTAAAAATAAAAATAAATTAAATATTAAATTTTTGTTTCATTTAGTTCAACGTTTAAAAACCTTTCAAATTAAAAAATAAATATTATTTATTTCCTTTGGACTTATGGTTTTTGTAAAGTCTAAGTTTGACTGTGAGCGTTTGAAATGTATATCTTGTTTGAGAGAGAGAGAGAGAGAGAGAGAGAGAGAGAGAGAGAGAGAGAGAGAGAGAGAGAGAGAGAGAGAGAGAGAGAGAGAGAGATTTTATAACAACTTTTATTCTACATTGTGTGTGCAATTTATAATTGTTATTTCTTATAATGAACTCATTAATAACAAAGTTTTATTACAATTATTCTATAATATATGTACAACATTCTTCAAAAGCATCTTACATAAAACATTATAGCATTATTCATGCATCGTACTGGCAACTTACTAGTATTAATAAAAAATGGAGAGAAACAATAAAAAAAAAAATTAAATACAATCCTGCTACAATAACATCTTACTTATAAGATGTTACTATAGCTAGATTGTAAAAATTTTTACAATTAACCCTCCAGATAATGCACACTTATTATGGCTTGATGCTATACAATGGCAATTTGGGGTTGTAAAATGCCAAGACTCTTAGGCGTTAACAAAATTGCCCGGTGAGTGGGGGACGAGTGGGCATGACCATGAAATTAGTAGATGGGTGTCATTTTCCATCATAGTAATTACGTTCGATGGAGGTTCATAAATGAGCTAGCGTTGATGGAGAGGGCCTTTTTGTGGCTATAAATAATACATATACTTTCTTTTCTTTTTCCCTTTTTTGTGGTTTTTATTTTAAAAAGCAATTTTGTGGTAATATTATCCGGTGGATGAGGGGTCAAAATCTTGTAGAGACCCTAACCATAATGACACTATGACAGTACTTAATTTACACATGAAAATCTTATCCGAGTTAGCAAACTTGGGATTTGGATAACCAAGTATAGGTTCTGTGAGCCTGTGATGGTTGTGACTTGCGATCATTCTCAGCCTCTAGATTTGAACAAGGGCACAATCCCCTTGTGCGGGGTGGGGTCTCATTTAAAATATGATATGCATGCAATAACTTCATGATTTTAGCTCAAATCTTACCATGATGAAAGCAAATCCTTTCTACCTCTTACGAATTATTAAGGGTGATGTGGAAAGCTGTTCAGGGTGTCCTTTAAGAAAAGCCATATAGCTTTCTTATCAACCAAAACCAAAACCAAATAGGGGCAGATCGATGTCGCACTCAACCGAGTGTCATCACTGCCTTATCTTCCTCCAATATTAGAATTTAGAGTTCAGACCCATCTGTTGGCCTACCAAACGCCTTGCTTCATATAAAACTTATTCAAGTCTGTATCTTTCTTACCTCATACATCTAATATGACAAGCTAACTTCAAAAAATATATATATGACAAGCTAACCTTACATACTCTCCTATATAATACTCCAAATGGGTCTGGTGATGATCTTATACGAAGACTAAAATGTCTGTTTTCTACATACCTATATCATATGCCTTGCTTGGCATAGCCTATATTATATAGGTCTCCTACATAATCTTTTCAGCCCTCTTATTATCATAAATAATTCAACTTAGTGCTTTGTAATTTTAAATCAAGGGCCCCCCATTTTCTGTTCCCTCTGAATCCTTAAGAGGGCTTATAGGTTCAGTCAAAAAATAAAATAAAAGAGGGCTTATAGGTCAAACAGCATTATAGTTGAAGATGTAATTGCTATCTTCCACGTGCCCCTCACGTGCCATCACTTTAATTAAGGGATTTAAGGCTTTGGGAACTCTTCTCTAGCTCACATTAAATGTCATATATTGGTGTTCAAGAATATGACGCAACTTGTCTTCTCCTAGAATCTTCATTTTAGTGCCAGCTAATAAATATTATTTTAGGTACAATAAATTTTTGCATTTAACTATATATTCATATATACAGTAATACTTGGTACTTCAATACTACCACGTGTACCATTATTTAAATGGTTGACCCAACACATCCGTTGGATTGAAATTTTTTGCATTATTTCTTAACCGATGACTAATTGATTATTAGAGAGAGAGAGAGAGAGAGAGAGATAATGGTTTTTTTTTTATGTTTATGAAAATAAAGCCAAGAGAGAAATTTATATTTGAATGCTGAACATTACAAAGGTCACTATTATTATGTCCATGTGTATACCGGTTCATATAAATTAAAAATATTTTAATAATATGATTGAAACTGAACAATAAATTAGATAATAAAAAATTTCTCAAAAAAATTAGATAATAAAAGTTTTATATATATATATATATATAATAAATCATTAAGATGTGAAATGAAGACCTATCATATAAGAGCAAGTTTTTATTAAACTATTAACATAAATATAAATCGAATTTTTTTAATAAAAAATAAAAAAATTCTTGAAATATTGATTCTACTTCTACTATAAATTTTACTATTACATAAATCTTATAAATTAATGTGTCAACTTCCAAAAATGAAATTGGAAAACTAATTTAAAATTTTAATTATGTTACTTTTTTTTTTGTTTTTTGTTTTAATTTAATTATGTTATTGATTTGGCATCAATCACATTTTTATAATTACTTTAGTTTGTAAGTTTGTTGTAGTAAAATTTGTAATAATTTTAACATTTTATTCTTAAAACTTTTTATAATTGATTTTTAATTTGAGTTATATTTTTAATTTTTTTTAAAATAAATTTGCTTAGAAAAATTATATTAATAATATTAATGCACCTAGAATGACTCACATAGCGAAAGCAAGTCACATGACATATGTGAGTTCCAACTAACTCAACTGATAAAGTCTCTGATGGTTGAATAAGAGAGCTGAGATTCAATCTTCGCCTACACCAAAAACTTATTGGTGTCTTAGTCTGATGATAAAGAGCTATCATCAGCAGCGGACGCCATAAGTTGAAACTCTCTCTCAAAAAAAAAAAGGTCACATGACATATAATAGTTATCTTAAACCAGAAATTGGAGGCATAACATGTAATAACCAATTATTATTATTATTATTATTATTATTATTATTATTATTATTATTATTATTATTATTATTATTATTATTGGTGATTAAAATTATTTTAATTGTATATAATTTATTGAAAATTTAATATTAAAGTTTCATTTATAATAAATTATGTTAATAATTTTACTAGACATGTTAAAAGAAGAAAATATGAAGGAAAAAAAATCTACTTTGCAGTTGACACAATTGAAAATATTAATTTTATTATATCGCTTGTCATTTGCACATTTCCAATTTTATTGACTTTCAAACTAGATTTATTCAGTTAGCATGTTTGGACTTTGATCAACCATGAAGAGTTTCGTTCGTTATGGTAGACGCTCTCTTATCAGAAAGATTTTCAATTTCAGACCCAGACATGGAATAATGATAATCAAAAAGGTCTTATTACCCACTTGTTTGCTTCAATTAAAACAAAGTCGGTGTTTCAAACATTATATAGTAATTAAAATGAGAGATGATGTCCGATGAGGACATAAAGGTATTTGACAGGGAAAGCTATATATGAAATGAAATGATATGATATGATATGATGGCTATGTGTTTTGCCAATCCAACACCAAAACCCACTCTTCTCTTCTCTTTGGGACTATTGTGATTTGGATTCTTGCTTTTAGGCTTCTGGCAAAAAGCTAAACAAGGCAGTATTCTCTGTTCTTGTCTTTTCTCCCCTCCCCCATGACGTTATCTCATTTATTTGATTCTTATTAAATGGTGTTTAATTAGATCACTGTACTAATAATTGAATGATCGAGTGTTTTGTAATGATTTTCTTTTTTCTTTTTTAATATATAGAATATTGATACATTTTAAGCGAAGAAACGCAGATTTGAGAAAACATCATACAATATCATTAAGCTATAAAATTCTTAACAACTGTCTAACATATATGAGTTGATGGTCTTTATTAATGGACCAATGAGCCATCTATAGGGGTTAGAGAATGGGACCCATGATGATGATGCTAACTACTAGGATATCATCAAAAATTATCAAATCCATCACCGATTTTCTCACCCATATGAAGCAAACAAGAGATTAGGTGAATTAAAAACAAATTGATTCTCAAAAAAAATAAAAAGGAGATTAGGTGACACACTGACAATCCAGTAGTCAATTTATGATATGTTTCATAGAGAAATGACCTCAACCTCACCATGATTAGAATTAGAACCATTAGTTTTTCCTTGACCTTTTAAAACTATGGTTCACCATATAATATTTGAGTAGTTTGTTTATAAAATTATATTTTGGATTCATTTAGATGGTTGTTGGGCTATGATTTATTCAATGGAAGATAATTTATCTTTTTAAATCTTAGACTCATGTAGAATACACTACACCAAAAGATTTTACTGGTTAAAATTCAGGTGTCTCCCCTGAACTTGATGGCACAATGGATTAAGTTAGATTGCTAGCTATTTATTAACTTCCTTTGTTAGGGTACCATCCTGGGATTTGGTTTGGATCTAGTGTAATTATTGCACGTGGCAATCCATGATTGTGCCATCTACTTGAATTTTGCTAGTGTAGCAGGTATAGGGCTTTTAAGTTTCAAGTCATCTTCAGAAACTTTTTAAGTTGAATCAGGCAGCAATGGGGCATCACAAAGTCACAACTATTCAGCAACCCAAAAAAAAAAAAAGTCACAACCGGTCCCACGAAATTATTGGATTGCAGGCAATGCAATGCAGGTCATGGTTTGTGCCCTCCCAGTGCACACCAGTAAGCTGATGGGTAGGAGCTAGGAGCTAAGAGCTACGACTTACGAGTCATCGCCTCTTTCAGGCCCATATCCAAGTGTGGACCATATAAAGATCTTTGCCCTTTTTTTTAATTATTTATAACAAAAATATAAAAATATAAAACTGATCTTTTAATTTTTACTTTTTTTTTTTCAGTTTTTTAATTTTTAATTTTATAAATTTAGTTCTTTAATTTTTAATTTTTGTCCATATATGACTGTTATAATTCAATTAGTGGCTGCCATTAATGTCACTAAAATGACGCTATTTTGCCTCTCTTTTTTTTAAATTAAAAGAAAATTAAAAAATCATTGTTCCCCTTCCCTGAGGTTAAGAATTATTGTTTCTTATACATGATGATAACATAAGTCAATCAAATAACTGTAAAATTTTGAACACGTCTAGACAACAATCATATTCTATCAAAGTATTAGTTACTGGTTAACTCAAATTAAGAAAAATACTCATTTTCTTGTTGAGAACTATTCATCTTAAAATAGAGGGTAAATTAGATAGAACAACCACAACCAAAACCACCGCACTGAACATAAAACACCACACGACCAGAGAGAAAGTAGATCTGGAAAAAAAAATGGTCTTAAAAACCCAAGCCACTGATTGGACTATTCATCAACATCGTCAATTTGATCAAACTGTACAAATTTGATCGGACTATATCTCGCCTCCATTCTCGTCGATGAGGGACCCTATGGCAATGATTTCGAGGATGCCGAAAACCTTTTTAGCTTGAGCCCGGAAGCTACCATCTACAGATTTTGAGGACGCCATTGAAGGAGAATTTTTTAGGGCAAGAGGGTCGGCTTGGGGCTTAGGTCGACGACAAGTGGAGTAAGAAAGATGGTTGGAGCTAGGCCGGCGAGATGGGTCTGCGAGAGTGGAAGAAGAGAGAAAAAAAAATTAAAGGGGAGAGGGTGGGACTATGAACCGAAGAAAGAGTGGCTAGAAGTGTTTTTTTTTTTTTTTTTTGGATAGGAAGTTCGCAATTTCATTAAACGTGGGTGGTACCCAGAGAAATTACCTCAGATTGAATCTGCAATACAATAATAAGGGGAGTGTCCTCCACCCAGATCGTACAATTTACAATACCCTTGGCATGCTTAGCCATTAGGTGAGCTGCTATATTACTGTCCCGTTTAGTAAAGCTTGCACTCCACAAAGTGAACACTGTTAGCCACGTTCTTGACCCCACTATGACCTGTTGAATAGAGGCTGGGGCAGGTGTCTCATGTGTCAGCCCATGATAGACAGTCTGTGAGTCTCCCTCAATTATGATCTGCTTAAGTCCCAACTCCCATGCAAAGATGATCCCGCATTCCATTGCCTTTGCTTCAACTTCCAAGGCGCCCAAAGGAAAGTGTAACTTCTTTGAAAGTGCTCCCATGACCTGTCCTCTGCCATTTCGAGTAACTACTCCAATTCCACAACATCTTGTCTCCTTGAAAACTGCACCATCAACATTGATCTTATACCAGTCCGACGGTGGGGGCTTCTAGGGGATCGGGGCTTAAGCGGATCTAGGGCCAAGGACATTTGATGCTTGTTTGTACTCCTCAATGTACCTGTGGGAATTGTTTACAATCGCATTTGTAGTTTTGGATGTGCCACCATGGGTAACATCATTGCTATTCCTCCAAATGTCCCACGCAGCTGTTGCCAGGATTTCCAAGTCAGCGTGATCATGTTTCTCCCTCAACAGCCAAAAAAAGTCCATAAAGTCCCGTGGTTTCCATAGAGGGCTGGGGGGTTGCACTTGTAAAATAGTTCATACCTCTCTAGCGAGGTCACAGGCCTAAAAGATGTGCTCTGGCGTTTCAGTTGAGTCACACAGGGCACAGTCGACCTCTATCGAAACATAGCAGTCTCTGAGTCTCGTTTTTTTATAGGAGGATGTTTTTACAGGCACGCCAAATGAAGCTTCTAATTTTATTTGGACAGTTCAAGCTCCAGATAGCCTTCCAAGTTGTGGTCATAGGTGAGCTGTCAGAGCATTGGCCATTGTCTTGGCTAGTTAGGAGTCTGTGAGCTATACAGTATGCGCTTCGCACAAAGAATTCGCCATTTGCAGTGGCTGACCAAATTTGATGATCTTCTATAGGTAGGACACTAAGTGGAATGCCAAGAATTGTTTCAGCTTCATGGGGAAGAAAAATGTTGTAGATAAGGTCTGTTTTCCATATATGCAAATCATGGTCAATGAGGCATGAGACTAGCTCACCATTAGCTAAGTGAAGTGCCCCCCTTCTCGGACTTGTAACGCTGAACGTTGTTGGAACGGGAATCCACTTATCCTCCCAGATTTTAGTTCGCATTCCATTTCCTATGCTCCATCTAACTCCCTTAGTAATAATGGGTTTGGCTGCCATGATGCTCCGCCAAACAAAGGAAGAACGTTTGCCAAGTTGGGCATCAAGAAAGGTGGAGTTATCAAAGTATTTGGCCTTGAAGACTTGGTAGAACTGAGTGTTGTGGTTTTTCAAGAGCCGCCATCCTTGTTTTGCTAGAAGTGCTAAATTAAAGGGGCGCAAGTCTCTAAAGCCCATTCCCCCATCAGCTTTAGGTGTACATAACTTATCCCAAGCTATCCACGGTATTTCCTTTCCTCCTTCTTTTGGCCCCACCAAAACCAACTGATCATAGCCCCCAAATCCTTGCATAGAAAGTCCGAGAGCTTAAAACAACTCATCGTGTAGGTAGGAGTGGCTTGGGCAACGACTTTGATGAGTGTTTCTCTCTCTGCACCCGACAACAATTTTCCTTTCCAGCCAGCAATCTTCTTCCCAACCTAGTCTTTGATTCTGTTAAAAGCTCTTTCCTTGTTTTTCCCCGATTAATGAGGGAAGGGTCAAGTATTGTTCATGCTATTTAATGATTTGGGCACTAAAGAGGTTCTTGATGGATTCTTAAGTTTCAGGGCTGCTGTTTTTGCTGAAGAATTAGGAGGTTTTCTCTTCATTCATTTGCTGGCTCGAGGTTGTTTCGTAGTTTTGTAATACCTCCCAAACCTGGTTGCCTACTAATATAAATGTCACCCATATCTACCTCATTCCAAAGAAAAATGCTCCCTAAAAAATTACGGATTATCGCCCTATCAGCCTTAGCAATGTTATATCCCGTATTGTTTCAAAGGTCTTGGCTAACCACCTTAAAAGGGTGCTGCCTAAAGTTATTAGTGCCTCCCAAAGTGCTTTCCTCACTGACAGGTTGATTACAGAAAATGTGCTCGTGGCATTTGAGACAATGCACTACATTAACCAGCGGAGAAAAGGCAAAGAAGGTCTCATGGCCATCAAACTTGATATGAGCAAAGCATTTGATCGAGTGGAATGGCCATGTTTAGAAATAATCATGCGCAAGCTGGGTTTTCAAAAGCGATGGATCTCTCTCATAATGATGTGCGTCACAACCACCACATACTCCATCCTCATAAATGGAGAACCAAAAGGATCGATTCGGCTATCACGAGGAATTCGCCAAGGTGATCCCATATCACCTACCTCTTCCTCATATGTGCTGAGGCACTCTCGGCAATGTTAAAGAAGGAGCAACTTCAAGGCAATATTAAAGGTGTGGCTGTATATAAGAAAGCACCACCAATCTCCCACCTGCTCTTTTGGTAGAAGATAGGGGGCATACCATCAGGGCCTGGAGACTTCATTTGGTGCATCTATTGTATGGCGCGCCAAACCTCCTCAGGTCGAAATTCCTTGGTTAGGATTGCATTCAATTCTGCTGTTACTTTTGGCTCAAGGGCTTGCTCCACCACATCAAACTGTATGGGCAGATCAAAAGTAAAGATGGATGTATAGTAATCGAGAGTGATCCTTTCTATATCTTCAGCATTGTCCCTCCATAGCCCATGGTCATCCACAAGTCCCTGAATGGTATTCTTCCTGTGACGCTGGCTCGCTGTGGAGTGGAAGAACTTCGTATTTTTTTCACCTTGTTGCATCCATAAGGAGCGTGACCTTTGCCACCACATATCGTTTTCTTTGTCCAAGAGGCTGTTTATCTCCTTACAGAGGAGATGGATGTCCTCGGCATACTTATGAAGTGTATCCAGGGATTCCAAGTGTTAAAGCTTATCCGGCTTTTCTTTCAATAGCCTGTTGACGTGCCCAACAACATTCTTGTTCCACCACTGAAGTTGATGTTGACAGCTTTTAATGCGTTCTTGAATCATTGGGACCTCCGTGGAACTATTTGGCATGGATCATGCAAGCTCTACAATTTCCTTACACTCTGCATTATGAAGCCACATTGTTTCGAAATGGAAATAGGGCTTCTTTCTTTTATTTCTAGCAGTGGGATTTAAGTGTAGGACTAGGGAGCAATGATCAGAGGCAGCCATGGACCGATGCTGCACCCTTGCTCTTGGGAATAAGCCTTTCCATTCAGAGTTCGCCACCATCCTGTCTAGCCGAACCAAAGTTCTCTGGTCACCAAACCTTCCATTGCACCAAGTGAAGCTCGGACCACTAAAACTGAGGTCATGAAGGGCGCATGCATCGAGAGCGTTGCGAAAAGCTTGCATTTGCTCAGCATTTCTCTCTGCCCCACCACATTTTTTCTCCAAATGTGTAATCTCATTAAAGTCTCCAAAAACTAACCATGGTAAGTTAGCTGCTCATTCAGACGTTCTAGAAGCTTCCAAGATATATGTCTTTTTTGAGTATCATGGTGTCCGTAGAAACCTGTTGCTCTCCATTTCAAATTTTTCGTTGAGTCTGAGATGATCACGTCAATATGGGAATGTGAGTACTTATGGACGTCTACATTGCTTCCTTCCTTCCATAGTAGTGCCAGACCGCCACTTTTGCCATCACTTGGAACAATAATCCCCTGCATATACTCTAACTTTGCCTGAACTCTTGCCATGAAAGAAGTACCAGCTTTTCTTTTTCAGGGGAAGGGGTTGTTTTCTTCTTTTCTTTTCTTTTCTTTTTCAGATTTTTCTTATTTTCTTTTAATTTTGAATTTTTTTTTTTAAAAAAAAAAACATGCAAAACAACGCCATCTCAGTGACATTAACAACAGCTACTAAATGAGTTGTAACGGAGTCCTACGTTGACAAAAATTGAAAGTTAGAAGACTAAAATGAAAAAATGTAAAAGTTAAAGAATCAATTTTGCATTTTTGCCATTATTTATTTGTATTTTTCAGAAATATTACCACTGTCAAGAGGCCCAGTGTTATGTGTCTATAACTCTATATATTATCATTTAATTTAAAATTATAGTTTTGTTATTTCGATAAATAAATAAAAACGAAGATAAATTGTTATGTTACTTTTTGAAATAAATGTTATCTAGCTATAGTAGATAAAAATATAGAATAGATTTCTTTGAATTTAAAGGTTAATGTTTATTTTGTAGTTTGTACAACCATTTGTTTATATAATTTGATGTTGTGTGTGTGTGTGTGTGTGTGTGTGTGTACACGAGGCCAATCAAATGGGTTGGATCTGATTAAAAAAAATAGGCATGGATATAAAAAAATAAAAAATAAAAAAAAATTTGGATTAAAATGAGTTAATATTCTTAGCATCTATACTCCATATAAATCAAAGATGACTCTAAATCAAAGAGCTCTTTAAATCTGAGCTGATTCACAGAAATGTCCACTATGATCCCAATGTATAGCATCCGAGCTTGCAAGAATCAAGATGGAAAGAAATGAAATCCTGAAATTAATGGTTTGAAAACAAGTTTGAAAAGTGAATGGACCCATTCAGATCCAGAATCAAATCAAGATCTTGACAGAAGCCCTACACGAATGACAGCGAAAACTTGCAACGTCACCGGAATGATAATTACTACTCACTATAATCTGTAGTGTGTTTTGACAGACAGACAGCAGCAGTTACCTACTGAGATGGAGGCTGCATTACCAACTAAAATTTTAACCACTTATTCTTGAACACAAAAAAGTGTCGAAATATTTGCATTCTGCAAGGTCGTTTCACGCCTAACCTAAGGTGGATCCAATTCTATCATATTGAAAACCACACCTCAGTACGTCATCCCTCATAAGAGAAATCCTAGTCTAAAGATAATAATCCAACGAATGAGTTACATTTCAACAGGCACCTCCTCCCCTTAAAACTTTTATGGTTTTATTTGGATTTAGAGAGAGTAGAGAAAATTTGGCTGGAAATTAGGCTCTACTCTACTCCCCCCTCCTCCTCCAACAAACCTTTAAGGGAGGGTGAGATTCATTGGATGCATGTGTAACTTTACTTTGGGGGGGGGGGGGGGGGGAGAGAAGGGATCATTCTATACTCTTCTTTCCTGCACAGTAGTTCAAAATTACTGTTGAAGATGCTTGATTCATATTTCAAATCTTTTTTCAAGCTGCAAAAGAATACAATAATACAAACACCACATTGTTTCACAAACCAGAAAGGAAAAATTTAAAGGTGCAGGAGATCTACCTCGGGCATACAGCAATGCATTTTGTGATAAATAGACTAAGCAAAATTACTCAGGGGGTACAAATAGTGCTCACTTGCTTAAGACTAGAAGAGCTCAAGTGGAATATAACTCACAGCCCTAACCAAATTCTACTGCAGCCACTGGAAAAAGCAATGCTGCAGTAAGTCAAGGAAGGAGAGCACTGGATTCATGATTACACTCTTTCTTTCCAGCACTAAGCAACTTGTGGACCCAACAGTGAAGGATATAGAAGTTTAGACGGATATTATGATTTAGAAGGAACAGTGCTTGCAATCCAAACAAATTCAAGTTTTCACGGAACATTCATAACTTGGATAGACTGTAACATGTCTGAGACAGCAATGACAAGGTCACCTGATTTGATTAAGTTCCTGGCCTTGAGCAATGAAAATGTTTTGTTAAGGTTGCTTTCCATATCATCAGAGAAGCTTAAACGGAAAGGTATCAGGCCCCACTGTAAATTCAGACGCCTCCGCACAGATGTTGTGGTAGTAAACGCAAAGATTGGGCAGTCAGGTCGGCAACGTGAGAGGAGAGATGCCATGTGGCCTGTCTTTGTATAGACAAAAAGTGCATCCACCTCCAAATTATTAGCTGCAAAATCAAAAACCATTTAAGTCCACTGAATTTTTTTTTATAAGTACTCAAATTCATTAAGAGGGCAAAACGGTGCAACCCATTACACTGGAACCATACAAGAGATGCACCAAAAATCAACAACTAAACAAAGAAATCAATAAATTTTAACAAGTTTGAAAGATAAAAGCAGCCAGCGGCAGCTTTCCAATTATAAAGGGCCTGCAATAGTAGCGGCTTTAACTCTGAAGTTGTTTTCTGACTTTTCTCATAATCTTCAAACTACACACACTGTGTTCTCTCCAAATACACCACATGATGCATAAAGGAATGACATATGCTTGCATATGGTGCCCACCAAAACTTCCTTTTCAACAAGTGGATAAATCCACCAAGTCATGACCACTGCTCCCCCAACAAACATAAGATCATATCCCAAAGTTCCTTGGCTACATCAAATGAAGGGAGCAAGTGATCTGTGGTTTCCCAGCTTTTTTTGCACATGTAGCAACAATCCGCTACTGTGATGAGTCCCTTCCTCAAATTATCCATCATTAGGATTTTACCTAACACTAAAATCCGTGCAAAGAATGCCACCTTCAAAGGTTGACTCAAGACCTAGCTGATAGGATCCAGATAGGCAGGGCAGGATCAGTACTACAAGGAGTATATTGGATAACAATAAAGAATCTTTAATTGTTCATTATCATCTCCAACCAAAGCAAAAAGTGTCATCATTCATCAACAAAGATCAAAAACTAGAGGAAAAAATAGGGGGGCATTAGATTTTTATGAAAATTAAATCAGCTAGTTCTGTTTTAGACAAAATTAAAGCAAATAATCTACAGCTGTAACTTGAGGCCAGATCATTACTTGGAAAAATAAATTAGAAATGGGACTGTTTAAAAAGAAGAAACAATAACAACTACTACAATACATAAAATACAGTCAAAACACAACAATTATTGTAAATTACATGCAAACACACGGACTATGCATGGACCACTTACAAGCTAAATTTATTTACCATATCCATAAACAGAAATATAAAGAGTGCTTACCCATCTTGGCAGCAGAACTACAAATCTCTTCTGAAATTTTGTCTGAAAATGAAGATCCAATGTCAGGGAGTTCCATAGCTTCATGGCGTTTCTCCTCCCTCCACCACCTCTCTATTCTCAGACTGACACTTCTCAGAACCGCCAATGCCTTCTCCGGGAACTGGCCCATGGCAGACTCACCAGAGAGCATCAAAGCATCTGCTCGCTGCCTAACTGCTTCAGAAACATCAGCCACTTCAGCTCTGGTAGGTGTAGGGTATTCAATCATGGATTCCAGTAACTGAGAAGCAACAATGACTGGCTTATTGAGCTGCCTGCACACTTGAACAATCCTTTGTTGGGCCGAGGGGACCTGTTCCAGTGGTATCTGAGCACCTAGATCTCCTCTTGCTACCATAGCTCCATCTGAGGCTTGAATGATCTCTTCCAAATTTTTCAGTGAGTCAATACTCTCTATCTTTGCAATGACAGAAATGTCACTGCATTATCACATAGAAAATAAGCTACTCAGCCTAAAAACTGATTATATCTCAATTGTTGCAGAACTAAAGATACTGAAAAAATAGAAAATATGAAACAAAAAGGATGACATTCATCTAATCAACTTGGGACCAAGTTGTAACTTGCAATATTTTTTTTTTGATAAGTAAGAATGATATATATACGAAAGGCTACTCTATGCATGAAAAACATAGAGCAAACCCAGAAAGTACAAGGAGAAGAAAACAGAGAAACAAAAGAGAAAACCAAACAACTAAGAAATTAAAAGAGAGAAAGGGAGCAAAGAAAAGAAGGGAGGGAATCACTAGACGTGAGTCCCCACGCCCGAGACCAATCAAAAAGAGTTCCACTAAAAAAAGCGAGCAACTGATCACTGAGTTATCCAAATCCTCAAAAGTCCTCTGATTTCGTTCCTTCCAAATACACCAAAGGATGCACAACGGGACTAAGTTCCAAATCTGAGACGAATGCTTCCCCAACCAATTCCACCAACCAAAAAGTAAGTCTAGGATCGATCTAGGAATAACCCAAGACAAGCCAAAAGTAATAAAAACAAAACTCCATAACCGAGAAGCCATCTCACAATGAAGAAGTAAGTGGTCAACCGTCTCTCCACAATGACGGCACATAATGCACCAATCCACAAAAGCGAACCTCCTCAATCTCAAATTATCTCCCGTTAGGATCTTATTCCAAGCTACACACCAAACAAAAAAAGAGACTCGCCTAGGGCCTTTACTCTCCAAATTGCTTTCCAAGGAAAGACATTTGAGGGAGAATCCCTTAATTTGTTATAATAGGACCGGATGTCAAAAGCCCCATTAGGCTTCAACTTCCATCTCATCCGGTCACCAACCTCCATAGGAGGGTTGATGGAACCCATTAAACGAAGAAACTGCAGCCCTTCATCCATCTCCTAATCATTAAAAAATCTACTAAAACGGACATTCCAAAATCTTCTCTCCTCCGCCCCCTGCCTAGACAAAGAAGCTTCAACAGAAGCCTCCTTATCAATGGCAATACCATACAACCTTGGGAAAGCCAGATGAAAAGGTTGATCCCCATGCCACCCATCCTGCCAAAACCTCACTCTATTCCCCAACCCAACAACAAAATGACAGTTTTTGCTGAAATCCTCCCAACCCATGCGAATTCTTCTCCACACACCACACCCATGAGCTCCCCTACCCAGCTTTGAGGTCCAACCCCCCCAATCTTCCCCATATTTTGAGGCTACCACCCTCCTCCATAACCTACCCTCTTCCTTCCCAAACCGCCACAACCATTTCCCCAATAAAGCCTTATTAAAGGTAGAAAGTTTCCTTATTCCCAAGCCACCTTTGGCTATAGGCGCACAAACTTTATCCCATCCTACCAAGTGAATCTTGCTATCACCCCATAAGAAATCCCTTTGCAACTTTTCAATTTTATTAGCCACATGAGTAAGAATTGTGAATAACGAAAGAAAGTAAGTCGGAAGGCTAGATAGCGTACTCTTGAGTAACATCAAACGACCCCCCTTAGACAGGTACAACTTCTTCCACCCAGCTAATTTCCGCTCTATTCTTTCTAAGATTGGATTCCAAATCGAAGGGGAGTTATGAGAAGCCCCCAACGGCATGCCAAGATACGACATGGGCAAAGTTCCAACTTTGCAGCCCAAGATGTCAGCCAGAGCATGCACATCAACAACCTCCCCAATTGGAACCATTTCACTCTTAAGCACATTGACCTTCAAGCCTGTTACCGCCTGAAAACTAAGCAACAATAACCGAATATGAAGAATTTGCTCCACATCAGCATCACAAAAAAGGATAGTGTCGTCTGCAAATAATAGATGAGAAACACGTTCTCCTCCATCCCTCCTACCCTCAAGATTAAAACCACGGATCAAACCAGCTCCCTCCACTCTTCTCAACATCCTACTAAACACCTCCATCAAGATCAAAAACAGCAAAGGAGATAGAGGATCTCCTTGTCTTAAACCCCTTGAACTACCAAAGAAATCAGCTGGAGTCCCATTAATTAAAACAGAAAACTGAACAGTGGATATACAAGTACGGATCCACTTGCACCACTTCACTCCAAAGCCCATCCTATTCAACAAATACAACAAAGCCTCAAAATTCACATGATCGTAAGCTTTCTCCATATCGAGCTTACAAATCACTCCAGGCACCCTACTCTTCCTTCGGCTATCCACACACTCATTCGCAATAAGAACCGAGTCAAGAATTTGTCTCCCACCCACAAAGCTATTTTGATTCTCAGAAATCAACTGATCTAAAACCACTCTCAAGCGATTTGCCAAGACCTTAGCCAGGATTTTATACACACTTCCCACCAAACTAATAGGTCGAAAATCTCTAACATTCGAGGCATCTTTCTTTTTAGGAATTAAAGCAATGAAGGTAGCATTAAGGGATTTTTCGAACTTGCAATGTTGGAAAAATTCCTCAAAGACCGCTAAGACATCTTCCTCCACTACCCTCCAACAATGATGGCAGAACACCATAGTAAACCCATCCGGACCTGGAGCTTTATCCCCTTCCAAGTCCCTTACAACTTGAAGAATCTCTTCTCTATTACTCATTATAATGAACTTAAGAGTGTATACATATGCCATATTTTACTAATATGAGAGAGCCAACAATAAGTAGTGCATCTTAAGTCAAAATTGGGGTGTAAAAGAGAAAAAGGAAGGGTGGAGGGATTCGGACAGTTTTCTTGATGGCATCAAAACAGTTGGGTGGAAAATACTGCATGTAAATAAATGAGCTTACCCATCACGAGACCGCGCAGCAACATAGCTTTTAAGATGTTTAATCACTTCAGCAGACTTGACAAATGATATAGCAATAAAATCAACACCCTCTGCAATCCCAAAATCAATATCCAACCAATCCTGAATATACAAAAAGCTTCAATATAAGACCAAACCACACAATTTTTGCAGTGATGCAGATCAATTTTACAAACAAACAAAAATGTGAAAGAGTATTCGCACAGATGAGCATGTGCGTGTCACATACAAAAAAACATGTGTGTCCTAATTGAACATGTTTTCCGTTTTCTATTTCTAAAATGTATAATAATAGCTATTGATAGATGTTTTTCCAGTTTACAATATAATATAAAAATAAATAAAAAATGTATCCCCAGTTTTGTCAAATACAAAACATAAGTGGTGCCAAACAACCCCTGAAGTATCTTTCCATGTATATGAGTGTGCATTTTCAAATTGAATTCATTTATTCAGCTTTCTCAAAAAAACACCAAGCCTTGAATCTCATCAAGATTGCTTCACGCATTTAAAAGTCAAAACAAGCTCCAAGGGCATATAGTGACAACTTCAACAACCTGATGCCTACACATGTGACAGAGAAGAACTCAGATCACTCTGCATCTATCCAAAAAGGTCAGAGTAATTCCTCCAATTGCATGTGTTCAAGAAAGAACAGTTACTAAAATGACCAAAGCTTTATTCACGTTTAGACCAGTATTCTCCTTTTTTTTCTTTTTTTTTTTTTTTTTTTTTTTTTCTTTTTTTTTTCTTAAATAGTAAATACAGGAAAGGGGGCTGGTGGGGTTTTGAACCCCAGTGCCCAGGCACCACAAGAGATGCTGGAATGACTGGAGTATCTCTTGAAACCTCATGTTTAGAGTTTAGATAGTTCACTAAATAGGAAGTTTTCCAATGATGGTTTAATGCAAATTAAGGAATGACTACAACTAATCTAAATATTTTTCTTGCACCTAGAAATCAATTCTCTGCAGGTTTTACGAAATGTATATATAGCAGGTAAAGAATCAAAATGCCTACAGATACCAATGTTAGGGTTACAGCTGAGAAAGGAAAACTTAGTAACTGTGGCAGTATAATATGTTAGCTGGAAAATCTGTTTTTGTTAAGTAAAGATGGTGTGTTAGGTACTAACTCACTTAACTTGACAAATACTCAAACAAGAACCATGATAACAATTAATCCTACTTTATGCATTTCCTTGTCCCATTTAGTACAATACAATGTTCAAAGCAATGACGTATCCAAGAGTAGCCCCAAGAAAAATATCAAACTTTTCTAATCAGTTGAAGAATTCAGTAATTAATTCCACATGTAGTTCCTATTCGTACCTATACATAACTTAGCATAAGATTTAGGGTAAATTACAAATTACATTCCTAAAGTTTGGGAGTGTTTAGATTTTACATCCTGAAGTTTTGAAATATAGATTTTACCCCCTGAAGTTCGGTTGTGTTTGGATTTTACACCTTGAAGTTTCAGAATTTCTTCAAGATTTGGATTTTATCCCCTGAAATTTGACAATGTTTGAATTTTACACCCTAACATTTCAGAACTTAGATTTTACCTCCTAAAGTTTGGGAGTGTCACAATGGGAGTTGTTTAGTCATTATTATTTGTAGTCTTCCCTTTGATGTTGTGTTTACTTGATTTGGGAGTTGTTTAGTAGTGTAGAATGGGAGGCTCTGTTTTTTTCTTCGTTGAATCAAAGTAGTTTGAGTTTTCAGTTGAGGAAGGTGGTTTGTTTTACCAGCTGCACATTTTTGAGAGAGGCAGAGATTACTTAAGATCAATTTTTATGGGAAAAGGTAGTGCAAAGAGACTGCTGTTCTATGTGGAAGAACTGATCTCCGGGCAGTCTAGTGGTCAGTTCGCAAGATCGTTTCGCGAGGGGGACAAATGCTTTATTCTTCAGTTGGGTTCCAACTCTCATGGAGCTTTCTTTCTAATCTCAGAACTCACCCAGGGCCGTCGTAAGGGTTCTATAGTGGTGCCAGAAGGGAGGAAGGGAAGTGGTTGGGGAGGTTTTGGGTTACACCTGAGAAAGGTGTTAGACCCGGAGTCTTTAACTCCCAAGAAAGCAATCAACATTATTCCCTTTAGAGATGCCTCAAAATCTTTTGCGTCAGTGGTGGCCAGGAAACAGACTTTTAACGGTGGAACAAGGGATGAAGGTAAGAACAAAACTGTGCTGATGCAAAACTCAGATCTAGAGCAACCTGGGAGGAAGAGTCTGTCAGGCTCCAGCCGTAATATCCGTGAGGAAAGCATCCTAGGGCAGAGGAACCATCAAGGGGCGAAGTTTGCGTCAAAATTTAGCCGTAATAACAGTGTTACCTACAAGGGAAGTACTCTGGGACAGAGAGCAACTTGAGACGAAAATTCTGGCAACAATAAATGGGTTTGAAAATAAAGAAGTCAAAGCTGAGGTGTCTTTGGATATGTTTCTGCGTTTGGAGCGTGGGATAGATGGGAGCTGGGCTATAAAATGTTCTGAGGTTGAGGAAGTGGGCCCAACAGTTGTGCAACCTAAAAAGCCCAATATTAAAACTATGCATAAGATTGTTACAATTGGCCCAATTAAAAATGACAAGCCCAAACCTGTTTGGAAGCCTCGACAAAACCAGCCTTGGGCAAACCCAGTCCACAGGCAGCACCATTCTAATCTCGTGGGCATGGGCGAGAAGGAGTCTCGGACTATGCCTCCGACTGTGCAACTTGGGGATGCGAGCCCGACGGCTGATGGGGTGACGCCGATGAGTGTGGTGGGTGGTCCGGCGACCGGAAAAGAACCGGAGTCTCGAAGTAGCTCTATTTTAGGCAATCCTGACTCCGGCAAGGCTGATTTCTCTGGGTTCACGAGCTTCGGTGCCGAGGTATCTCAAGGAATAGGTACGAGGGACGTTGGGTTCACCGGTGAGCTGGTGTTTTGCTCGGAACTGGCAGGGGAGGTGCTTCCGTTTCTGAAAGAGGGAGCACCGATCCTCTGTCAGCAACCACGGTTCACTCATAATAGATTTTCCCCTCTCTCAATATTAGATAAAGGGTTGGAAGCTGGGGTTGAGGAAGAAGAAGCCTATGAAGATGGAAGGTGTAGTGGATTTGAGGATTCTGTTGGGGAAGTTCAGTCTGATTGTGGTCTTCAATTAGTTCCGTGGGATAACAGTGGGGGGGCTGAAAGTGATTGTGACTGCGGAGTTAAGGATAATTGGCTATTGGACTGTGATCCTCTGTCTCGTTGGGAACCTAATGATCTCAGTGTTGGTCTTCTGGCTCAGGATTCTATCAAGGGAGCACAGGAGATGGAGTCTGGGCCACCATCAAATTGGGTTGCACAGTTGATGAAAAAATTCTGTAAAATGGTAGGTTTCCCTATAGTGAAACATGAAGCTCAATGTTTGGCTCTTTTTCGCATCTTGGAACAGGATTGTCTCAAGGTGAATGATGCTGAGGTGTCTAAGCGACCTGTAAACTCAGGGACAAGAGGGTTAAGGGAGCTTAAGGGGCTTATTTCTTATGTAAATTACGACGGTGCTGCTGCTAGGAGTAGGAAAGGGGGTGCTGACAGTCTTAAATGACTCTACGACTACTTTCTTGGAATGTAAGGGGGCTTAACAACCCCCGAAAGAGAGTGGTTTGTAAGAATCTGCTAAAAGAGTGGAAGTGTGATGTTGTTTGTTTTCAAGAAACAAAAGTAGCTTCTTGCAATGTTGCTTTTGTTCGGAGTTTATGGGGTAGTCCTTTTATTGACTGGGCTATTTTGGATGCTGTGCAGTCTTCGGGAGGGGTCTTGTTGATTTGGGATAAGAGGGTCTCTGAGAAGATGGATGTTATTGTTGGTCAGTTTTCTGTCAGTGTTTTATTGAAAGGTGTGGTGGATGATTTTGTTTGGGCTTGTACAGGAGTGTATGGCCCTAATGATAATAGTCAGCGGCTTTCTTTTTGGGAAGAGTTATCTCAGGTGCGCTCTAGGTGGCCCATGGCTTGGTGTCTTGTAGGTGATTTCAATATTATCAGATACCCAAGTGAAAGGCTTGGCTGTGAGTCTTTCAGTCCTGCTATGTTCGCATTCTCGGATTTTATTGAGAATAATTCTTTAGTTGATTTACCCTTGGAGGGGGCCACCTTCACTTGGTTTAGGGATTCTGGGCTCCCCTCTATGTCAAGAATTGACAGGACTTTAGTTTCTCTTGACTGGGAGGACCACTTTCTCAATGTTTCCCAACGTGTGCTTCCACGCGTTCTTTCTGACCATTGCCCTCTTTTGGTGGAAGCTGGTTTTTTTCGGCGTGGTCAGAGTGCCTTTAAATTTGAAAATATGTGGTTGAAAGGAGAGGATTTTGTTGATAGAATAAAGCAATGGTGGGAGGGGTACAGATTTGTGGGCTCTCCAAGCTACATCTTGGCTCAAAAATTGAAGGCTCTGAAAGCAGATTTAAAAAAATGGAATAGGGAGGTTTTTGGTGATTTGGCTTTTGGAAAGAAGAACTTGCTGTCTGAGCTGATTGGTTTAGATGCGAGGGAGGAGTTGGTGGGTCTTTTAGACGAGGATCAGATTCGTCGCCTTCAAATCAAAGGAGACATTGATATGTTGGCGTCTCTTGAGGAGACTTCCTGGAGGCAAAAGTCTCGGGCCTTGTATGTGAAGGAGGGTGATAATAATACTCGGTTTTTCCATAAATTAGCAAACTCTCATAGGAATGCTAATCAAATTAAAAGGATTGAGGTGAATGGTGTTCTTTATGAGGATGAGTCTGATGTCCGCTCCCAGTTAGTTCTTTTCTATCAAGACTTGTTTAAGGAAACTGAAGTGGGTCGTCCTACCATGGATGGGTTAGATTTTGCTTCTATTGAAGAGAGGGAGCGGTTATCGTTAGAGAAGGAGTTCACTAAGGAGGAAGTCATCCAGGTATTAGGGGAGATGGAGGGGGATAAAGCCCCTAGTCCTGAAGGTTTCACCATGGCCTTTTTTCAAAAATGTTGGAGTGTGGTAGAAAAGGATGTCATGGATGTTTTCGCTTATTTTCATCTGCACTCTAAGTTTGAAAGGTCTATGAATGCTTCGTTTCTCACCTTAATTCCTAAGAAGTGTAATGCCGTCAACATCAAGGATTTTCGTCCCATCAGCTTGGTGAGTAGTGTTTATAAGTTGCTATCCAAGGTGTTGGCTAATAGGTTGAGGGTGGTTTTGGATAAGCTCATTTCTGAGACTCAAAATGCTTTTGTGAGCGGAAGGCAAATTCTGGATTCAGTGCTTATTGCAAATGAATCCCTGGATAGCAGGTTGAAGAGCAGAAGTCCAGGGGTGGTTTGCAAGCTTGATATTGAAAAAGCTTATGACCATGTGAATTGGGAGGCATTGTTCTATTTGATGGACCGAATGAGTTTTGGGCTGAAATGGAGGGGGTGGATTAAGGCTTGTGTTACATCTGTTCGTTTTTCTGTCCTAGTAAATGGCTCCCCTGAAGGTTTCTTTAGAAGCTCGCGTGGTTTGAGACAAGGGGATCCTTTATCCCCGCTTTTGTTTCTCTTGATAATGGAGGTTCTAAGTAGACTTTTGAAGAAGACAGAGGAGTGTAATCTTATTCAGGGATTTCATGTGGGAGCTGTAAATGCTGTTGGTGTGCGTATCTCCCATCTGTTATTTGCCGATGACTCTATCTTATTTTGTGATGCCTTAGGGAACAATTGTTGTCTATAAGGTTGGTGTTGTCTTGTTTTCAGGCTATTACGGGGTTGAAGGTCAATATTGGGAAAAGTGAGATCATTCCCGTTGGGGAGGTGAATAATATTGATGCTTTGGCCAATATTCTTCAATGTGGTGTGGGCAGGTTGCCTATGAAATATTTGGGAATGCCATTGGGATCTTCCTTTAAGACAGCTGCTATTTGGAATTCTATTTTGGAGAAAATGGAGAAGAAGCTTTCTGGGTGGAAGCGACTCTATTTATCTAAGGGAGGTAGGCTCATGTTACTAAAGAGTACTCTTTCAAGTCTTCCTACGTACTTTTTATCCCTTTTTACTATTCCTAAAGCTGTGGCGGCTAGATTGGAAAGTATTCAGAGGAATTTTCTATGGGGGTCTTCTAAGGGGAGATTTAAGTATCCGTTGGTGGCTTGGGATAAGGTATGTTCCCTAGTTGAGTAGGGTGGCTTGGGGATAAGGAGTGTGGTGTCTTTCAACCAAGCTCTTTCAGGGAAATAGATGTGGAGGTTTGGCCATGAAGTTACCCATCTCTGGAGGAGAGTTATCTCCACAAAATATGGGGAGGAGCAAGGGGGATGGTGCACTAAAGTTTGCAGGAGATCTCATGGGTGTGGCCTCTGGAGAAGTATTAATGATGGGTGGGAGAGTTTTTCTAAGCACCTATCCTTTGTAGTGGGTGATGGTTCTCGTATCCGCTTTTGGCATGATAGATGGATTGGTGAGAATTCTCTTAAAGATCGCTATCCTGAGCTTTTTGTGTGTTCAGCGGTTAAGGATGCTTGTATCTCAGAGGTTTTGTGGGTTCCAAAATGGGGATCTGTCAGAGTGTGGAATTTAAGGTTTTATAAAGCTTTTGAAGATTGGGAGTTGGCTGCTTCTTATTCTCTTCTTCAGCTTATCCAACCTTGTATTCCTCGAGGTGATAGGAGAGATACTCTTTGCTAGTGGCTAAATGGGGATGGTAAGTTTAGTATCCGGTCTTTCTACCATGCGATTCGGGGTGTCTCGAATTCATTGTTTCCTTGGAAGGGTGTTTGGAAACCAAAGATTCCTAAGCGGGTGGCGTTTTTTTTGTGGACTACTGCACATGGTCGGATCCTCACTTTGGATAATCTACTGCTTAAGGGCCGCCCTTTAGCTAATTGGTGTTGTATGTGTTGTTGTGACGGAGAGTCAGTTGACCACCTTCTTCTTCATTGTCCTATTGCTCTTTCCCTATGGGCTGTCATGCTTCAGACTTTTGGCATTCATTGGGTTATGCCAAGTTCGTTGACGGGTCTACTATCTAGTTGGCATCAGTGGCTTGGAAAACATAATTCGGATATTTGGAATTTGGTTCTAGGATGCATAATGTGGAGCGTGTGGTTGGAGCAAAATCGTCGAGCTTTTGAAGATAAAGAGAAGACGGTGGAGGAGTTAAAGACTTTATGCCAACGCAGTTTATTAGAGTGGTCTCGTTGTTGGGGTTTTACTGAGTGTTCTTCTCTCTCTGTGTTTATGTCTTCCCTTAGCCTAGTTTCCTGACTCCTCCCTTGTTCTTGTGTTTTGTGTTCTTGTTTCTTTCGTTGTTCAGCATCATGAACAGCTTGTGCTTCTCTGTTTTCTTTTCCTATCTAATATAAGTTTTCGGTTTATCTATCAAAAAAAAAGTTTGGGGGTGTTTTGATGTTATACCCCTAAATTCTAAAACTTCAAGCTGTAAAATCCAAACAATCCCAAATTTTAGAGAGTAAAATCCAAACACCCTTAAAATATAAGGGGTAAAATACAAATTTCAAAACGTCAGGTGTAAAATCCAATCACCCCCAAACTTTAGATGGTAAAATCCAAATTCAAAAACTTCAAGGTGTAAAATCCAAACACTTCCAAATGTTAGGGGTGTAATTTGCAATTTACCTTAAGGTTAATATATAATATTACATTGAACTCTAGAGTTTGTGGGGAAAGAGAAAGAAAAAAAGAGAGAAGTGGGGGTAGGGGGGACCAACCTTAGAAGAAATTGTGGGAAGCATGGCATTACGTTCTCGCACCAGACTCCCATCTCTCCAGAAAGTTAAATTAGCCCGGGGGAGTAACAGTCCAGGATCAGTACATTGGCACTTGACATCTGGACCAATCTTCTCTATGACCTCGAACCTCACCATTCCACCATCCACCAGGAGGTCATCCCCCACTTTGACATCTGTATCATATTAGACCACAGTTGAAAAGTGACTGATTTATTTAAAATGCACGTCGATGCAATAACAAAATCATTAGAGAAAAATCATTTTTCATAAATCAAAAGATATTTTTACGATAATTACCTTCAGCAAAACCATCATAGTTCACATTGATGGTGCGTTCTGGGAGAGTTGAATCAAAAGCTCTGACACTAAAAGTCCAAATCTCACCATCCTGCCAATATTGAGTGACCAATCACAATGAGCTCCAATGTGGCCAATAAAATGATGTACATATTGCACCATAGAAATCAGACAGAATGATTTGATCTCATTCAAAAATTTTGGACAGAGACATTAGGAACACTGGTTAAGAGCATAGTTTTATGAAAAGGTTAATGCCATCAACATAATTGGATGTTTATCATTATGTTACAATGAGATGCAGTTTGATTGCTTCACAAGTATTAGTGCAAATCTACATCCTCAGAAAGATAAATACAAGAATTTTATATGTTCACCTCAAACACATTGAATTGGAACAACAAGTAACAAATTTCACACATGTTTTTCCAATATCTAGGCCATCTTTTAAAAAACAAAAATCCAAAAAAAGACTATTTTGTTAAGAGTCTATTGAATAGAACATTATAAATAAAAGGGCAATGACAGGAGGGACAGATGTGGCTGCTTTACAGCTAAACACACATCAACACATCTGCCTCTCTGCAAAACTCAAAACAAGTGCTGAAATTAGCTCACTTATCAAAAAAAAAAGTGCTGAAATGAAATTAGCTTTATTTAAGCTCACATAATAAAATTTATGACATTCTGAATTTGAATATAACAAAAGTAATGGAAATCTTGGCTGGAATATTTTCTTTCAACTGTAAAAGTTGAAGGCCCAAGCTCAATATTTGTCTTTGAAATGTAAATATATTGTAATTTGTTCATTGAAATATTTAAGAAGTCAAAATGCATGGTTGGTCCCTAAAGGAGCAATTTGGCGGATGAAGTTTAAAGGGATCACTTTTAGTCTCTAAGAAAGTTAAAGTGATTAGTTTTGAGTTTGACTATTATGTCATCTAAGGGAGTCAAAGAGATCACTTTATACTTCATGGACTGAGTGATACAATTGATGAGCTGAACACTTTAAGGACCAAAAGTGTACAATAAATGTATCAAGTTCATCCATCATCGTTTATATTTTCTTAACATAGTTCAATTATGAGCAAAAAGAAATGACAAAATATGAGAGTATGAGAGAGAGAGAGAGAGAGAGAGAGACCTCAGCTTTGGCGGAAGAAGAGCCGCCGAGATCACCCATGTGGATTTCACTGCCCTCAGTGTCCATCATGATGGCAACGGCATAGCCTTTCTCTTCGTTGAGCCTGCGAACGTGCTGGATGACTTGGCGGTGCCAATCACGGGTACCGTGGCACATGTTGATGCGGGCGACGTTCATTCCGCCAACGGCCAAGGACTCCAACTGGTCGAATCCACAGGTGGAGGGTCCGATGGTGCACACCAGCTTGGTCCGTCGGGTGCTCCTGAACCCGTTCTCTTTGAGCTCCGTCTCAGTGACAGCGTCCACTTCTATGGAACCCGCAGCCACTGGGTACTCCTCCTGACGAGAGAATACGGCGCGATTGCCGTTATCGGAGACAAGGAGTGGGGAAGATGAGTCGAGATCTGAGGAGGAGGAGGCGGCTCTGATTGAGATGAGAGGGAAGCGGCGATTGTAGGTGGTGGAGGGTTTAGGGAGGTAAGAATAGCATTGTTTTGTGTTGGGGTTGGGGTTGGAGGGGAAAGTGAAGTTGGGTGTGGATGCATGGTTGAAGAGGTGGAGCGACTGCGACTGCGACATGGTGTTTCGTGTTTTAATCCGGAAATGTGAAACAAACACAGAAATCAAAGAGAGAGAGAGTCTGTGTGTTTGGAATTGGAAGGGAACGAAGGCAGAGTCGTGTGTGTTTCAGTGTCTCTGTGTAGCTAATTTAAAAGACAGAGAGAAAAGGAGAGGCGGAGATTGCGAAGTGTTGGAACTTCGAATATGTCGCCCAGTTATGAGGGAGGATTGAGGAGCAAAAAGGAATCCTCGTACGACTTATGACTATGAGCTTAGTTAAAGTTTGCCTGCCTTTGCTCCTGCCTCTCTCTAAACTCTAAACCAAAACGTTTCGAGGATAAAAATCTAGACTTTAGTTTAGTTTTAGTAAAGTGAACTTGATGACGTGTTTCGTGTTCATTGGCTTTGAGTTTCATCCAAGCTCAAAGAGTGTGGATCTACGGCTGAGTTATATGCATTTTGTAATTTGGGTCCCACTTTTTTATAGATATTTGTGTCAATTATATTTTTACTATTTTGCATTTGCTGGCGTGTGAATTGAGAGAGAGCCTATACTTTTTTTTCTTTTCCTTTTTTTCTTTTTTTCTTTTTTAATTCGGGGAGGGAGAGAGCATACACTTGAACACTAGCATAGCATCTCATAAAAATCATAAATTAAATAAAATGTGCAAATACTTCCCAATACAAAGCCCTCTTCTGCTACAAGTCTTGAACATGGACTCTTGATTCCAGATGACATATGTCAATCTATTTTCAAGTCTTTCACTCTCTTGAACATTTGTCAAGGATGAGCCAGCCCCTACCATCTACTATAGAGATTTTTGATCCTCTTAAAGTAAAATATTTATGTTACTTATTGCCTATAAATAGGCCTCTAGTATCCTTAGATCAGCAGATAGAGAGTGAAAAAAGAAAGCCCTTATAAGATGTGTTTCAGTTTCTCTTGTGTCTGATATAAAAAAACTGTTGAATCTAATAATATTCCTGAGTTTGTTGTATCTTGTTCTGTGTTCCATTCCTTATATTCAGGTTATCTTTTATACGTTTTTAGCAATATATGCTATTAACCGGTTTTTATACTCATAATCTTTTTAGCTTTATACACTATATAGAGCCACATAAAAGTGTTGTAACCAGTTTCTCCCACCTTTGAGTAGTATACTTTGATTATTGTCCTGATTAGTATGTTCTGTGATTTACAGTTGTCACTATATGTGGATCCTCCGTATTCATCACATCAGAATACTAGATTTGATAATCAAGTAAAATACTAGGGAGTTGTTCTTCATGTTTTAAAGAACCTAGTTTTCCTGAGTTATTTTGTGGACGTGTAAGCTTAGAAGTGGCGTTTTTGTCCTGTTAGGCCTTAGGTAAATAGTTCTTCCCTTAAGAAACTATCATAGCTAGTTCATCTGAAGCAATTATGGATACCACTACACCTACTTTTGACCTTTCTCTTCGTAAATTCACTACAAATAGATTAAACTACTTGTATGAAATCTCCCACATACCTGAAGATAGTAAGATTCCTATTACTGATTTCCCTATTGTAAATCCTTACACTGTATTTGATAAACCTCAAAATTCTTTCAGAAAGTCCATAAAAAAAATTTTAGGTCCTTCTCATCCTTCTACTGTCAAAGAATATGTTCAGGCTTCCAAGTTTGATCAGTACAATATTACAGCCAGTGAGAATGAAAATTTTATCACCCTTACCCTTCCTCAAAAATTTGTAATCCCATGAAAAAAAAACAAGGATACACACATCTCCACTTGGTGCAGTTAGATTGGCACTAAACTTTCATGGAAGAAAATGAACTCCCTGTAGCCTCTAGAATTTCACTCCTTGATTCTAGATTCTTGGAATATCATAATGTAGTCATTGGAACTGTTCAGACTACCTTCAATGCAAGAACAGTCTTTGTTACACTTTTCCCCAACTTCAACATGTCTCTCAAAGATCCTTACCTTTATAATGCTCTTAAAGTACAAGTTCAGATTACAGGAGCTTCTCAGGTGCAAGATACTTTTGCTGTCACACTTCATTATCAGCTAGCCTATAGACTTCAAAATCATGCTTTTGACATGGCAGTTCTAGAGATAGCCCAATCCAATGATGCTCTATTGATCCAAGTTGACCTAGGCATAACGCCTATGTGCACATTTGTTCCAAGACAATTAAACAAAGACCAAATGACTTCTCTCTTTCCAGAATCATGGATTACAAAATATAAGATGCTTCATTAGGCGGCTAAGCCAATACAGTCTAATAATTCTTTCTTTGTCAAAAAAGTAAATGGTGAGGTTGAGATCAGATTCTTGACAACAACACCAAAAAAGGAGGTAACTGTTTTTGATCCACCTAGTGTCATATGAAGGCCTAGATGGTCTTCAAATCAAAGCATTCTGACAAGATAGAAAGCCTTGCTATGAGGGAAAATCATCTTCTAGTCATATATGGTGAGATTTTTGTGACTGTGCTGATTGACAAGATGAAGAAGTTTTTGAAAAAGATCATTCACGAAGAAAGAAAAAGTCCTCCCAACAGATTTTTAAGGAAAGATATGAGGCAGGAGATCCAAAAGTTGACCTCCTTGGAGAACCCTCTAAAAAATTTGATTATTATGTGCTCTTTTTCTGAAAAAGAAGGAGCAGCAGCAGCAACAATTTTTCATCCTAAGATATTACCCAAAAAATTTTGGCTACCCCATCATCTATAAAAAATTGCTTACTGAATTTTATAATTTAGTAAAAGCTTGTTTTTGCCATGGGATTACAAATTCTAGGGGAAGGGTTTGAGAGACATGTTGAAGTTGGGGAAGAGTGTAACAAAAACAACAAGGCTATTACTGGAATGGGTCTAAAGTGTGTGTATATATATATACACACACATATATAAAAGCTGGTAAATTCACAAATTGCCTAGTAATAATGGAAGCTTTTTGCCTTTTCTTTTTACTTAGTAGCATCGCCGTCAGAACATGTATTTTTGGGGATCTTGGGTGTTCTAGTTAAATCAACTTACAAAATTCTATGTTGACATATGAATGATTTGTAGTTTAAATCTTGTATTCGCTAAAACTTAATTAGTTTCTTGATTTGATAATAAATATCAATTAACGTTTTATATTTTTGGAACCTTGAACGGGTGTAGACTGGACTAAGTATCCAGCCAAATATGTTTTTATTTTTTTACTTAGCTTGGGTCTAATACTTTAATATTTTTTTTTTTCATGAAAAAAAAAAGTGTAATATCATATATCATTAGAATAGTGCATTAGACTCAAGCTTTGCTTTTTATTTTTATTTTTTTTTTTTGAGAATTTTAATTTATAGTGCCCACTTTTAATAATAGTTCTTTATTATCAAACTAAAATACCAATCAGTATTTGATATAAAAAAAAATTAAATATCAAATATCTTATTTAACTATCAAATACTTAGAGTTAATCAAACCTCAATTGCTTTTAATTTAACAAAAACACTATTCAAAAATCCCTAGGTGTGGAGCAGTGGACCAACTCGGCATACCACTTAAGATGTAGCAGAGAGGTACACGTCATATGCCATGGTGGCACAGACAGCATCATCATCCACCTCTTTTCTTTTCAATTTCATCTTAACTAGTCATACTTTTTGTCGCTTACAAATACAAATACCCAAAATACTAATATTAGAATTTAGATCGCAATCTCTCTCTGATTCTTTCAGCCTAAATTTGTTAGGGTTTTCCTTTTCTCTGCTGGGTTGGGTTTCCCATCTTCCAATTCCAATCCCATAACATCTATCACTCAACCCCCAGGTTCGATTCCTTTTCATCTCATAATTTTTATTTGATCTGATCTGATCAATTTTAGCACCTCACGAGAATCGTTTCGATTTGTTTGTTTGTTTGTTTATTTCTAATAATATTTTCATTCGAAATCAATTACCCATGTCTTGAAATTCAATCACGAACTCATAAATTTTATTACTTTGGATCTTTTATAGGTTGGTAGTACTATTATAATAATGGGGGCGATGATATCGAGATTTTGGTTCATGTTGTTTCCTGCAAAGGAATACAAGATTGTGGTGGTTGGGTTAGATAATGCAGGAAAGACCACCACCCTTTACAAATTACACCTGGGTGAGGTTGTCACTACGCACCCTACTGTTGGGAGCAACGTTGAAGAGCTTGTCTACAAGAATATACGCTTCGAGGTTTGCTACCAACTTTCCTACTCTTATTTTGCTTTCTGATAATTATTGCCTAGTTGTTACCCTTTGGCTTTGGGAAAGTTTTTGCTTTCCGTTTATTTTTACTAAATGTTTGTGTTCCTTTAATTTTATTTTTTATGTTCATATTGTAGTTGGAAAGTGCATGTAACTTAAGGAAATAAAGAACTTGGGGTTAGTTGGGTGATGCTTGTTTTCTTGTAATTTGGTTGAGTTGAAGTATGGCATAATTGGTCCTTTTTTTCCTATTACTGATCTAGTATTGTTTCGTTGGCACATTTTGAAATCTGACTTTGTGTATGTTGTGGCTTCTGTTTATGTATGTGGAAAAAAGAAA
Source organism: Castanopsis chinensis (assembly GCA_032878915.1). NCBI lineage: Eukaryota > Viridiplantae > Streptophyta > Magnoliopsida > Fagales > Fagaceae > Castanopsis > Castanopsis chinensis. Next base: position 357,852 of record JAVQMG010000039.1, read on the forward strand.
AGGTAGTATTGAAAAGTTGTATATTAGTGGAACAAAGAAATTTATGCCAAGGATATCTACCATGGGATGTCTCATAAAGATTTCCATGTGGTTTCTATTGACCTGGAGAAAGCATATGATACGATACCTAGAGAGGTTGTGGTGGACTTAGTAAAAGAATGGAGTTCCACTAAAGTATAGCAAGTAGATTGAGGATATGTATGACAGAGCTGTAATTAGTGTGAGAATGAGTGCAGGATCAACACTAAGTTCATATCTCTTTTTATGCTAGTGGTGGATAAGTTCACTAGATCAATTAAAAATGCAGTCTCTTGGTGTATACTTTTTGCAGATAGTATGGTTTTAGTGGATGAAACTAGACGTGAAATTAATATTAAGCTGGAAATTTGGAGAGAGCATTTAAAATCTAAAGGTAGAACTAAAACATTGTTCATGGATGTAAGTTTTTTAAAAGCAGAAACAATGATGTTTGGGTTGTAAGACTTGATGGTCAAGAGATACCAAAAAATGAGAGCCTTTGATAAATTGGATCACTAGAATGGATGTGAATTATAGAATAAGACCAAGATGGATGAAGTGCAAAGTGCATCAAGAGTATTGTTATGAGCTATTAAATTAGGAAATCCCCTAAAAGATATGGGTGATCCCTGTAAAAAAAGATGAGGAGAGACACTTGAGAGAGGAAAAATATTATTGAACTAGTGAGAAAGAGTTAGTTGATTCAAGTTAAAGGAACAGAAATAGAGCAAAACCTAAAGTAACATTAGTAGTAGCAGTAAAAAGGTACATGTCAATTAAGGAGAAAACAGAGAGTGTGACTTTAAATAGAATAGAACAGTGGAAAAGAAATAGCTGACTTTGATAGTTTAATTGGGTTGTGTTTTCTTCATCTTCTTCTCTTTTTATTTTTGGGTTCTTTTTTTAAAGCTATTCAATCCACATGTATAGATGTCTTCTATGTTCTGTTCTTGTTGTTTCCTCAGGCATTAAATGAACAAAAAATCTTATGCTGGTTTACTTCTTCAGCCACCAAGAAATGCATTTGTATTTTATCTTAAGGTTTTTGAAAATCTTAGGTTGTACCCACTTTTGCAATCTTACACGTTCAAAATCATTTTCTATATTCCCTTCTCCTTTCTATTTTCTCACTATGAAAATCTTTTTGCTGTGACAAAGATTCAAGTTGGATCTCTCTTTTTTCATACACTTCAACTTGGCTAGATGTACATCCTATTTTGACATGTAATATATTTGTTATTTATATATTCCTAGTTTATGTTTGTTTGCATGTGCAGGAAGGTCTGGTCATATAGAGTTGTCTCAAGTAGTTAGGTTAAAATATATTAGACCTATATGCAGTACATATATGCTTGAGAACTAGGTTGTAACTAATTGACACATTTGTTAGCTCCTAAAGCTTGTGCAAAGACACGTTTAGAAAAGTCATTACAGTTGTTGTTTGTTGGGGAGTTGAACCCATTGTTAGGATATATTTGGATGGAAGGAGAGGATAGAACTGAGAGAGCAAGGGCACCCTTTTTTTTTGGGGGTTGGGGGGGGGGGGGGGGTTGGTTGGATGATCATGTCAGGAGAAGTGAAATGATATCATATCCCCTAACAGCCCCTTTTCCCAATTCTCTCAAATTGGGAGAATATGAAAGAAGATGATACATGTACCCTTTTGTTAGGGAGAGGAGGGTAAATGATAAAGAGACGGAGGGAGAAGAGAGAGAATAATTATCTATTTCCTTTATTTGGATGTTCTAAAATGTAAAATGGAGGAGAAGGGTATATATCCTTCAACCTACTTTGGTTGTTGGGTGGAACAAAAAGAAGATGATAAGATATTTTAATTTGAAAATAGCGTGTGACAAGTGATAAGGATTTGTTTAGACATTATTAATACTTAAATCGTTAAGGTTTAAAGGTTAGTACAGAAAAAATTATCAAAAAAGGTATCTTCTCCAACCAAATTCCCCCAAATTGAGTGAACTAAAAGGAGGAGGTAAATCCAAATGGGCAGGAATGGAATTCCTACCTCTTCTCCTCTCTCATCCAAAGATACTGTTAGATTGGAGAATATATTATTGCCCCCGTTCTTCTAAGTATAGTTGTAATCTTTATTTTACAAGTAAATTAGAATCAACTCAAAAAAATTGTGAACCTCTAATTCCTTGTTACTGCATCCAATTTTCTAATCAACATACAAAGAAATAATGGAACTTTTAATTATGCCTTCTATTACAATATGCGTGAATGTTTAAAATACAAAAAACTAAAAGCTGGACATTGTCAAGATGATCAACAGCTTGATTTTTGTTGTAATGAATATTCATGGTAATGCAACCAGAAAAGAAATTGAATTATCATAAACCAATGGTTCTCAAAATTTGTTAGTGATTTCTCTGTATTGATAGAGATTATGATAGTTGAGGCTTGTCATCTTTTTTTTTTTTGATAAGTAACATAAAGATTTTATTAAAAACACACAGTCCAGTACATAAGAATTGTACAAAAAGGCTAAAACATCAAGAAATCAAATTACAATGATCTAGCAACGCAGGAAGGGAAAAACAAGAAAAAGATGGTAAAACAAGACCCCATTCGAGATGAGTAAAAAAGAAGAAAGGCTTGAACTCAATGATGGACTGTTCACGACCCTCAAAGCTTTTAAAATTCCTCTCCCTCTAGATACACCACATCAAGCAGTGCAGCACAAACCTCCAAATAACTATAATACGATGACATCTGAAATTGCATATCCAACAATCCAACAAATCCACTACCTTTTGAGGCATCACCCAACAAATACTAGACAAGGAAAGGATCATACTCCACATTTCATAAGCTTTAGGACAGTGAAGGAGGAAATGATCTACAGATTCTCCACACCTTTTGCACATAAAACACCACTCAAGGACAACAAAATGCCTCTTTCGAAGGTTATCTATAGTAAGAATCTTGCCTAAAGCTGCAGTCCAGGAGAAACAAGCTACCAGAGGAGGAACTTTCGATTGCCACACCATTTTCCAATGGAAGGAAATGCCAGTAGAAGGGGACATAGAATGATAATACCCACTCACCTTGAAGCCTCGGCTGCTGGTTGGCTTCCAACAAAGAACGTCAGAACCAACACCCTGCACCTTTGTGGAATAGATCAAAACTATAAACGAATTCAAAGATTGAGACTCTTGATCATTCACTAAATGACGAAATTGAATGTCCCAAGTAATTCTCCCATTTGCATAGCGCATAACCTCAGAGACCGAAGCATCCCTTATCCTACTAATATTATATAGATCTAGAAACGCCTCCTTAAGAGGACAATCCCTACACAACACATCATTCCAAAACTTCACACGAGATCCATCACCCACTTAATACTGAATGAACTTGGAAAAATTCCACTAGCCGCTCCGAATGAACTTCCATAAACAGACACCATATGGCCTAGACATAGATTTTGTGCACTAACCACCCCACTCGTCCCCATACTTTGCCCCAATAAACCTTCTCCAATGGCATCATTCTCCACACCATAGCGCCACAACCATTTGGCTAATAAGGCAGAATTAAACCTTGCCAAACACCTAATGCCTATCCCACCCTTCTTCACTGGCCTACATATCTTGGACCAATTAAGTAAATGAATTTTATGATTGTCCCCAATACCAGTCCAAAGGAAATCCCTTTGTAATTTCTCCATCCTTTTAGCCACCTTGATTGGAATAGGGAAGAGAAAGAGGAAATATGTAGGTAAACTAGAGAGAGTACTATTGGTGAGAGTAACCTTACCCCCCTTGGATAAATACAACCTCTTTCAACCAGCTAGCCTTCGCTCCATCTTCTCCAAAATAGAATTCCAAATCGTCTTATCTTTAAAAGAAGCACCCTATGGAAGACCTAAATATTTCAGCGGAAGAGTAGACTCCCTACCGCCCAAATCTCCACTAGCTCATGAAGATTAGGCACATCCCCAACTGGAACCAAATCAGACTTTCCTAAGTTAATTTTTAGCCCTGACATCTCCTCAAATCTAGAGAGAATCCCATGCAAAGCTGTTATATGATCGCAATCAACATCACAGAAAACAAGTGTATCATCTGCAAACAAAAGATGAGACACTGTCATCAAGGAACCAATCACATTCCCCACTGTGAAGCCCGAAAACTGCCCTGCTGCAGTAGCAGCAACCAACATACAACTCAAGGCCTCCATGACAATATCAAAGAGAAAAGGGGATAAAGGTCACCTTGCTGAAGTCCTCTAGAACTCCCAAAAAAGTCAGATGGGCAACCATTGATCAAAATGGAGAATTTAACAGTTGATATACGATTCCTGATCCACCTTCTCCACTTTTCGGAAAAACCACACTGCTGTAATAGAAACATGAAAAACTTCCAATTCACATGGTCATATGCTTTCTAAATATCCAGTTTGCACAGCACCCTCGGAACCCTTGCCTTCAATCGACTGTCTAAACACTCAGAAGCAATAAGGATAGAATCTAAAATCTGTCTACCTTCCACAAAGGCATTCTGAGATTTTGAAATAATGTCGTAAACCACCCTTCACATTTTATTCGCTAACACCTTAGCAATAATCTTGTGCAACCCTCCCACCAAACTAATAGGCCGAAAGTCTTTGACATCCACATCATCAATTTTCTTAGGAACGACAGCAAGAAAAGTAGCATTAAGGCTCTTTTCAAACGTAGCAGGACTGGAAAAAATGCCATTGTAAAACCATCCAGACCTGGTGCTTTATCACTATTGAAATCATTGACCACTCCTAAAACTTCTTCCTCATCAAAAGGTCTGTCCAACCAAGTGGCATTTTTCTTAGAAATTCTAGAAAAAACAACCTCATCCAAAAGAGGTCTGTAGACCTCATTCTCCGAGTACAGCTACCTATAGAAATGAGTAATGCATCTTCTATAGATAACTCTCCATCCACCATAAGCCTGTCAATAGTATTGCATCTTCTATGCGAATTTGCGATACGATGAAAAAATTTTGTGTTCCTATCTCCCTCTTTAAGAAAAAGAGCCCTAGATTTTTGCCTCCAACAAATTTCTTCCAACAAAGTTGATTTTTCTAGCTCTCCTAGAATTCGATCCTTCTCCCCACTTTCCTCTGCTATAAGAACACGGTCATCCTCAATAACTTCCAGTGCATTAAGATCCTTCCATAAATTTTGCACCCTCAGACCTATATTACCGAACTCCTCCACATTCCATTTTTCCAAATCCAATTTCAACATCTTCAGCATGTTAGCCAAAGCAAAACTAGGAGTTCCTTGGAAATGATTGGACTCCCACCATGAACTCACCCTTTCCAAAAATCCCTCATCCTTTAACCACATGTTCTCAAACCTAAAAGGTTTTTTGCCTCCGTGTAAATTCCCACCCTTGAGAAGGATTGGAAAATGATCCGATAGCAACCTAGAAAGACGGCGTTGTCATCTAAACTTGTGAAACTCTTAGGTTTTCTATTCCATTTGGAAAATGAATATATAGTTTGTGCCTATGTTGTATTGAATGGTTGACTTGGTCGTGCGTGTGAGAAGTTGTGTAATTGCTTTGTAGCATCAATCTTGGTTTCATTTTAGACATAATAGATAGGGGATTGAACCTGTCTGGCTAAATGGCTGAGAGTTGTTGAAAAAATGACATTTATCCATCTTAAATGTAAAGCAGCTAAACATGATTATTTGCCAATGTTTTTTGTGTCAGGTTTGGGATCTTGGTGGACAAGAAAGACTCAGGACATCATGGGCAACATACTATCGTGGAACGCATGCCATTATAGCGGTGATAGACAGCACTGATAGGGCGAGGATCTCTATTATGAAGGATGAACTATTCAGGTTGCTGGGACATGAGGATCTACAACATTCTGTTATACTAGTTTTTGCAAACAAACAAGACCTTAAGGATGCCATGACCCCAGCTGAAATCACTGATGCCCTTTCTCTTCACAGCATCAAGAATCATGATTGGCACATTCAAGCCTGCTGTGCCCTCACAGGAGAAGGGCTGTATGACGGCCTGGGCTGGATTGCCCAGCGGGTCACCGGGAAAGCACCAAGTTGATTAAGGAATGGAATAAATTAGTATAAAACAGAAGAAAAGGAAAATTTATGTATCCATTCATTCATGGGTTTGAAGGATGAGTGATATAAAAGCCTCTTTTATGTATCATCTAAACTGTATGGGAGCTACTCCCAAACAAATTTGTAGATCATTCAGTTTTTATTTGCTCTAAGTAATTGTGTTCTACTCAATGAAGTATTACAGTAACACATTCATGTTGAACCATGCTGTACAACAAAAGAGATTTTCATGTTATGCGTTTTAGAGCATATAATTGAAAACTGTTTTTGTTTTTTTGGTCGGGGGTTTGCTGTGAATTAAAAACATCTCGATGGTAAGAAGATAATGCAATGAAATTTTCATCTGTACCATTGAGCCTTTCATGAATCATTTACCAATGAGAAAGTTTTGCTATAAAATCCTCATATGCACAATGTAGCATTCCACCAAATGATTGCCAATTAACACAAAATCTACTCAAAGCTGCAAGACACTAATGTAAAGGTTTTTTTTTTTTTTTTTATCTTTTCTTTTCTTTTCTTTTTTCCCCTAAGGCTGTTACATGTCTGTGAGTTGAAGCGTCTGTCAAAATATGATCATGGAAGTTGGTTCTTGAAATTCACGATGATCATCACAGTATCCAGCATCTGCAACCTTTTGAATCTTGTGGGCCTTCAAACCATCGGTCCCAAAATGGATTTATTGGGCCAGTTGTTCTGCCAAACCAAAAGAAATATGATTTTATATAAAAGGTAAAAATGAATCTTGGGAAAATTTTAAAGCATTGAAAGAATATGTTGGGCAGGGAAGTATTACATTGAGAGCAAAGGATCAGGCCTTGATTCCACATTGCTTATCATTCTGGCATGCAGAATAGAAACTCAAGCTTGTGAATTGACATAGTAAAAACTAAAAACTAAAGGTTAGATAAATGTTAAATGAAGTATTCTATATTTTCTCATTCTTACTCCTTGCTTGCAGCTGAGGCTTTTTCCATCTTTTCAAGCTGTTCCAGCTCTTCCTGCATGTGCAGCAAATCCAGTCAGTCCAACAGCCAAAAATATAAACAATGCTAAAATTACATCGAGAATATGTAGCAAGAAGGAAAGTTATCTAATCTAATACTAATTACAGAAAACACTCACATTGAACTGTGAGGTTATTCAGAAACAGAAATGTGTCAAAAACCAACACATCTCAGTGGGCCAGTTCCTCTGGATGTTCTTTGCCTCTCCAATTACCAGATTGATTAAACTACATTGACCAGAAATACTTTCCCATGACAAATTTATTGCAATAGGCTATTTAAACCTCCTATAAAATTCCCAAAAATATATACAAAATAGATGCTAACTATGGGAAGCATCAGGAACTATCAAGATTAGCCAATATGGGAGGCACATACAATAGAATCAAGCAACAGAGGCAGAAATCAACCCAAAAAGTTTTGGATATAAGATAAGAAACTGATTCTATATACCCAATTACCAGAAGCAACTAGACTTGAGGATGAAATTCTCTAGAAACATAGTCATACCCAATGAACAAAGCTTCCACTTTTGCGGGCTCTGGTTGAGGTGATTGGCAAGCAGCCTTACACCCAATTTTTTGGGAGAGGTTGATTCCCAAATATGAGAAAACCCCTCTTTTCCTTTTTTTTTTTTTTTTTTTTAATTTTTTTATTTCTTTTAAAAAATTATTTGGGTGACATACTGTGTCAAATATTCACACATGAAACTATCAACTTCCTAGATGTTTTGATTATTCAGACAGACTCAAACAAAATTACCAGAAAAGTTCTCCATAGGGTTTGGATGTGAATAATGGAAAGTAGTTCCCTACTAAGATACTGCTATATTATACATGAAAAACTTTTCAGATGTAGGTCTGACATAACTTCTAAGCTTCCTACCAACTCCCAACAGCCAAATATAGTCTATGTAGCCATCCTTCACATTGGAAGTGTCCCAAAAAGCAACGTGACAGTACCTAATTCCTTCCCTAATTTGAATTACACATTTCACTGCTGGTGGAAGTCTGAGTTACAAACTCCAACGCTGTTAGTGGCACATCAAGGCAGAGGACCCTGCTGCATGCCTATGGAAACTTGTTATCTCAATGGAGCTTTCCTCAAGCTTGGTGCTAGTTGACAGCAGTGAAATAAACTGAAGGAAATGAGAAGGTAGCTGGATTAGCCAACTCTACTGATTTTTATGACCCGATTTATTTAAAAGAGAAAATGGCTTGCCTACTGGGGCAACCTGTCAAATTAGGATTAACAGTGACCAAAGGTGAGAAGATTTTTTAATTTTTGTTTTGGGGAGAGGGGGGGGGGGGGGGAATGGGGAAGAACAGAGTAAAGGGTAATAGGATTTGAAAGTACAACTTGTTTGAGAAGAGAAGGTAATTCCAGGTTTAAGCAGTGTACCTAATTTGTCAAACTTGTTGAGATGCTAACATTCTCTTTGAGATAATTTATTCTATAACTTTTAAGGTGTACAAGCATAAACCCCAGGGTGATTTCTGGGCACACAAAAATTTGCAGCAACTGCAAAAACAGTTCCAAGATATATTGACTACATAATAAACTAGAGTTTCAATAAGATATGCTAGTCCGCTGAGGCCTTGAGCATTGTACCAAAAACCATATTGGCTGCATAGCCAAGTCATTTACACAATTTGTCCACAATAATGAAGACCTTTTCTTAAGTTCTCAAACTTTCAAGGATCTCTTTGAAGAAACTGTAGCTCACCCACTGAATATGAGGCAAAGCGTACAATATAATTTCCATGCCAAGATGTTTAAGCCTTTTCCCAATTATGTATACTTAAATCTGACTCTGAACCTAAAAACAGAAAATCAAGAATTTTCTTCTCCCTCTGACTTCACTACTTGTATATCTTCAGTAATCCAAAATTTCCAACAACGGCAAGTCTCTAACTTTAACTTCCTCTTTCTCCTATGCAATTAAATTATACCAACACAACTCAATCCATTGATTCAAAAAGGATTTTAAAAAATGAATGAAATAAATTACAACTCAAAAATGTAAGGAATGAGGATACAAAAATTTATTCATTTGGATTTTCAACATACTGATTGCATGTATCAAGTCATTGTTATACCTTCCACAGAGAGATATGTTAGAACAGTTATAGATCAGTTCAAGCATTTGAAGGAATTATCCAACCATAAATGTTATGCAAGATTCTCCAGAGGATCTAAGTCTAACACCATTTAAATAAGTGTGCGTAAGGTCATGTAGCCCGTTTTTTTGAACATCAAAAATTAATATGGGTCGATGCAAAATCATAGTAAGTATTTGTGCATCATACATTGTTTATCAAAATCAAGTATAGTATTTTTTTTCATCATACATTGTTCATATGTAGATAGTCAAACCTAAGAATTATCCAAATTCAAAAAAACCAGGTTGCCCAATATTAACTTTAAAATAATAAAAACAAAAACAAAAACAAAAACCTACACTCTAAATGTCAAGACCTACATCTCACCTTCCAAGATGGAAGAAAACAAATTGCCTACGAATTCCAACAAATCTAGCTGCTTGACACTTATGAGAGACAACAGCAATCAAGTTTGGTTGCATCAAAAGGAATATGGAATGCAGATAGAGTGAGGGGACAATAAAATACACCCACACAATCACCTATTTCTCAGATTTGAAATTTCTATCATCCTGTCTACTGCAATTGGAATTAAATTTCCTCGCCGTGCATTATAAACTACATTGACTGAGAGGAAAATCAAGTGTCCACACCTCATTTCCCAAGAGTACCAAAAATCCACTTGCTCAAAAACCTAATCACTACAATCTAATGTAAAGGACAGGGTCCTAAGGATAAATCTAGAAAATACTTTTTGGAGAAAGACCATTCACAGTCAATGAAACAGTAAGTCACTACCGTTTTTGAGACCAATGCACATTTGGCAAGTGGCAACACGAAACAACACGTCACAGGGATACCCATAAACTGATAAAGGGATCTGCATTGAACTTCCTGAACTCTGTTGTGATCACAAAACATCAGAAACCGTACCCCCTAATTCAGCACACAGAATCAGAAGTAGCAATTTTTTAACATGACCCAACTGCGTTCCACAAGTTCTTAATGTTTCCTAAAAACCATGAAGATAATTGCAAACTGCTCAAAGCCTCAAGCAGTCAAGCTCTGCACCATTTCAATATATTCACCAATTGGATGAAGAATCCAGGTCCATTCCCAACTCAACAAAAGTAGTTGCTTGTCAAGAATATCTCTGTTATATTAAAGATAATTATATTTCAACTAGATTCCTGTCTCAAAAGTCCAGCATTTGTTATATCAAGTTTGAAATATGAAACTAACGACCTATTAGGCGACTTTACACTTTACAGAGACAACAAATAAGTAGATTCAAAACTGCCCAGATTACCATTTATTCGTTTATAAACACAAACACGCACAATCAGATAAAAGAAAACAATAGAGGACTAAACAATCAATAACTCAACAAAACAAGATCATAGCCTCATAGGCCAGAAACAATTTATTAAGAATAAGAAGTTACCTCTAAGAATCTAGCTTCTTGTTCAAGCCGCTTCAGCTCTGCTTGTATCCGATGCTTCCCTCGCGTATCAGTGGCTGACAAAGACTGGACCCGCTGGGTTCTCGGGCTCGCGGATTCGGAACTATCCGATTGCATCTCAGCATACAACAACCAGAAAAGGAATATAAAAGCCCTAGCTTTACAGGAGAAAAAAACACCACTTATCTATGGACCCAACTCAGAAACAAGGTAAGTAAAATCAACAGAAAGACCCCATTAGACAACAAAAGAAGGAAGACCCAGAAATCTTAATGGACCCCACAAGCGCTCCTTCATTGAATAACAGCAAAGACGCGGATCTAATAGAAAGACAGAGAGTTGGGTTGGAAGGGTTCTTGTTTGGCCGTTTTAGCCTGAGCTTTTCAAGGGAATGAATGAAGAGAATAGAAAAAAAAAAAGAAAACTTTGTTGATGTTGTTGCGTAGTACGGTAGTGTATAGTCAGTAGTGCTTGTGTGAAAGCTGGGTCTCTTTTGTGATTCTCATTTTCTGTGTCTTTTTTGTCTCTCTACCCTCTTTGGCGTCACTTACCAAAAAGGGTCTCTGTCTCTCTCTCTCTCTCTGCTTTTCGACTTTGTGCAGCTCCACGCGATGTTCCCCTGTGCGGTGACTGCGACAGTAGACTCTGTCAAAAACAAACTTACTTTTCCCTTAACTATAATAAGAGACTTCTCTAAATAAATAAAATAAGAGATGTTCAAGTTTTTATAGTTAAAAATTAGCGTAAAGATGATGAATGATAAATAATATTTGATTAATTAATCATAAAAAATATTGTAAGGATAAAGGGTCTATAAAAAGATATTGGGCCTTGAACCATGTCTCAGGACATTAAATCGTTCGAGAACACATTAACAAGGACGCACAAATTAATAAGTTATGGAAGAAGTCTGGTCATAAGAGAATGAGAGTGTAATCCGATGAGAAATACCTCCTCAGGTAAATAGAGTAGGGGTCAAAGGTTTGACCTTTCATCAAGAAAAACACACTAGACGATCATTGTGGTAAGAATAAGCATCAAAAGGGAATAAGACAAAGGAAGCTGAGAAATATCTAGGAAAAAACTGCTACTATCGCATTGAATGCTCTACAGTTAACTTTCTGGCTGCATTAATGTAGAGGTGATACCTGAGTAGAGACATGCAGTCTTACAGCTACCCACAAAAACTTCAGGAATGTGCTGATGGGATATGGATCAACACCATCAATTTGATCTACACATGGAGGGCTGAGATGAAGTAAAATAGGAGAATATAAGGAAGAAAACCCCCATTACAGAGGGGGATCAGATAATCTAGAGAAAAAAATCATTGTATACTCAAAAACTGGAATTGTGTTTAAGTTTGAGAAAAATATATAAGAACTACCATCCTCGGACTTTGCCAATGAGGATTTTCTTTGCATTAAATTGTTTATTCATGCTTTCAAATATTATTTAGCCTACTGTGAATATTGTTCAACACATTGGAGTTTAGTTTCTAGCTCACTCTTTACAAATTCATTGTTTTGGGCTCTTTAGGCCTTAGTCCTTTTCACCTTTGGGCTTTCCAAGCTAAACGTGCCCTTACAAATATCATAAACATTTGTTAGTAAGATAAATCTCTTTTTTTTTTTTTTTTTTGACAAGAAGATAAATTTCATTTTGATAAAACATCACTCTTGAAGTTATATTATAAATAAATAAGTATAAGGAATCGATATCTAACATCAATAAGCTCATTGTGAGAAAGAGGACTATGAATTTCATCGTAAATTACAAAAACTACTCATTTGGTATAATCTTATAACATGCGATTGATTCGAATTAATCGGTTGAAAATTCATAATAACTCAAAAAAATTTAGATTAAGGCTTCTTTTTATTATACTTATCTCTCATGTTGTTTGCTTTATAATGAATTTCCTATAACTTTAACGGAATTCAATGATGTGGCAAGTGACAACAATAAACATTACGAAAGAATTAAAGAAAAAGTTTGTTCAACCACAAAGCTCACACCTTGTGAACGTATGTAAAGCCAAATGAGGGTTGAAGGCAATGGTGGACTAAGGATTTAACTCCAAGGTGAAACTTTTATACATGTATGTATTACACTAATATATATATATATATATATATATAGCCATTCATTTTTATACTTAATGATATTTTAATGTAACAAAATTCAAAAAATGATATCATATTAATTATATTTTATTTTTCTCAAATTATTTATCTACTAAGGATTTTTGGTATTAATAAGTTGTATATTGATTTTTTTTCAGAGTCAAAATTTCATGTTTGGGTGAAATATTTTTAAAGTTAGATAGACACAAAGTACAACTTACATAAATTTATGTTGTATGTAATTATCCCAAAATTTTATTAATAATACACAATTTTAATAAAGGAGGTTAAATTATTAAATAAATAATATATTTTCCTATTAAGTTTTTATATATAATTTTTTTAAAATAATGTTCAATAAAAATTGAGTTTTGTTATAATTTTTTTTTCTCTTACCTTCCTTTTCTATTTATAGGTATTGAACTTTAAAAGACAAAGATTTTCTTCCTTTTTATTTCATATATTTTTAAAAATAAAAAACAGAAGAGATTGTTGATTATAAGTATGATATTTTCAATAAATTCACCAAAATATAATAACAATTATAGGAGAAGGGGTAAAAATTGTAAGTTAAATGTTGTTTTTTTTTTAATTTTAGTTAGACTAAGGGAAATTATTTCTCAAAAAAGAAAAAAAAAAAGGAAATTATAACCCCCATCCTTTCCAATTTCATCTATAGTTGAAGGAGAAAGTTAAACAGACAACTATATATGTGAGGGTCGAACAATATTTGTTTTTCAATCGAAATAATTGGCACTTGCCATATTATTACAAACTAAATTAATATTAATTTAATGGAGATGCCTCACAAGTAAATCATAGGAAAAATAATCATTACAAAATAAATCACATAATAATTATATAATCTAAGGATATACAAAATGGATGTGATATTTATAATTTACTCTATTTATAAAAAAAAAAAAAAAAACTAATGTAATAATATGCGATAGTGTATAAATATCGTATGTTGTGTAAATCAAAGTAACCCAAAAAAGTAAAGATATATTATACAAGCAGTTTAATAATTAAAAAAACACAACCAAATTGTGACAAAATACATAAGTAAATTAAATTTATAATGTCCAAGACTTGTTCGGAGGAAAGCAACTACTTATATTATTTATTATAGATATCATGGTCCGAGACATATTATTTTGAGTTAGTCTTGGATAAGTCTAGTATTCTCTAAACCATACATTGGTTTGAACTTTGAACCAATACTGTGACAAGATTATCTAGTTAAGGAAAAAATAAGAAAAATATAATGATTAGAAAACTCAGAAATTTTTCATGGCAAATAATGGAAAGCTCTCTCATAAAAATAAGTGATTTTTTTATGAAAAAGAAAAAAAGAAAAAAAGAAGAGTGATTTTTGAATTTTGACAATCTTTTTAGAGAGCGTATTTGGACGAGCCGATTAGGCGCGTGACAGCAGCGGCGGCGGTGGCACCACGGTGCTTAATAAATGGAAGTCCACTAGTTAGGGAAGTGGCAGGGCACGTGGTTGTCCATGTTCCACCGTGTTGTGCACGCGACTACTATAAAATACACAAGCGCGTGTTGTTGTCTCAGGTGTTGTTAAACCGTGATTGGCTATTTGGTCTGTTGTAATTTGCAGTTGCACTGAGTCGGCCTGTTTCTCTTTGTCCATCTTTGCTTTGTCTTCGTTGGCCATCAAATTCAAACTCAAGATGGTTTTCTATTAATTAAACCCCACCTTCCACGGGCCCTCCCTCCTATATTTGTTTAGTTTGAGGTTGTATCAATCAATCACCTTCTCCTTTTTCTTTTTCGGTTTTGTATCAATTTCATGTTCAAGCCCTGAGAGCATCTCCAACAGGTTTTGTAATTTGTAAAATTTTGTACCGTTTGAAAAATAAATAGTGACTTTTACATTTTAACTACCTATTTTTTCAAATTCACTTTCTAACAGATTTTTTATCACATTCTTTATCTTATTTAAATATTATTTCTTCATTCATTCTTTATTCTTTTTTTATCATCATATATTCTTCATATATTCATTCTCAACAATTATATTTTTTAATGAAAAATGTTATATTCACAACATTTTTTGTAATACTTTCACAACAAAATTTACATGAAAAGTTACTACTAATTCTAATTTGAACTCTCCATTAAAATTATTTTTTTACTCACTAATATTAACTAATTATAATCTGATACTTAAAATTTATTGTAAAAATATTGTGAGAACCTTTCTCAAATAGTATAATAATATTTTTTATATTATTTCTACTTTCTCACATTTCATTCTACCCATACGTTTTTTTTGCTTTTTTTTCTTCTTCTTTTTTCCCTTGTTTTTCTCCTCCACACACGTTTTCCTATAAATTAGTGTAGTGAATTCCGTACCGTACCGGCCGGTACCGCCGGAATTTATCGTACCGGCAGGTGAACCGGTATAGAAACACCCATGATTCGTACCGCTTAAAATACCGGCCTTTACCGGACTATACCGGACGTACCGCCGAATATCGGACATCTCGGCCGGAAAATGAAAATCCGGCGGTACTGAAAACTTGAAGAAAATGGAAAAAATTAGCAACAAAAAGCTCATGATGCCGTCCTCACCGGTTGTTTTACAACGTTGTTGGCCATTCCCCCAGCCTTCCGCCTTCTGTTTTATCCAACGGCTTCTCTTCTTTCTTCTTCTTCTTCAGTTTTGACCGAGACTGCACCAGTCTTCCTGTGCCTTGTTTTAGTTGTGTGTGTGTGTGACTGTGTGGCTCTTATTTCTTGTGCCTTTTGTTTAGTTGTGTGTGGCTCTTGTTTAATTTTTTTTTTATGAGTTCTATGTCTCCTGACACCCCACGTGAAAGTTTAAATTTCAAACATGCTAGCTGGCTGCCACTCAAATTGGATAGGCATTTTATGTTTTTCTTTTTAATAATTAATATTTTTTTTTTGATAACCTAATTAATTAATATCTTTTTAGTTCTTTATTATTATTGCAATCTATATTTCAGGTTATATACATATATATATATATATATATATATATATATTTTAAAGTATGTCAAGTTATATTAATGGGTTGGTATTTGAGCAAGGACTAATCATATTAAAAATAAACAATTAATTTAGAAAAATATGCTATTATAAATTTAAGTATTCTTATATAGATTTATAAATAATTCTAAATAAATAAACAAGTATGTATATATCTATAAAAAAAAATAATAGCGATAAATCCGAAACGGTACACCGGTATTGACCGGTACCCGAAATATATCGTACTACTAGCCAAATCGGTACAGCCTCCGGTACGGTATTGACTTCCTTGCTATAAATCCCATCTCTATCCGGCCCTCCCTCATTTAATTTCTTTTTCTCCCTCATTCGTCATTCATCAAGAACATGCTTTCCCGCAGCTCCTCTCTATTTTTTCTCCAGCTTTCACGCTCTTTTTTTTTTTTACTTGATTCCGAAACACTCGTTCCCAACGTAGCCCAGATGGGCCATCTTCATCCCAAAGCAGTTGATCCAGCCTGGAGCTGTCGCTCATCTTCTTCCCCAATGCAGTCTAGATGGGTCTGGCTTCTGTCTTTTTTTTTTTTTGTTATGATTTGATTAATTTTAAAATTGTGTTTTTGAGTTTGTATTCTGATAATCTAATTATGCTTGAGTTTAGAAATTTTTGAGAGAAAGATTGTTGAGTTGGCAGCCGTTGAGTTTGTAGCTGTGAGGGGAGAGAGAAAGAATTTTATTTTTTTTATTTTTTTATTGAGATGGACGAATTTTTTAAGCATAAAAATTCGTTTGGAGTTGCTACAGTGCTTCTCTAGAAACACAGAAGCACTGTAGCAACTTCAAAAAAATTATGGAAAAATTTTGTGTTTGGAGAAGCTGTTGGAAGGTGAACAGTACGTGAACAGTGGCATTTTTTGGACTAAAAATAGAGATACCGAACCTGTTGGTGATGCTCTAAGTTGTAACTATATATACAAAATGACACAACCATATGGGACTGTTACAAATTTAGCCAAGAAGTTGTCTTAGTAAAAAATGAGAGGTTCTAGGTTTTTGAGGTTAAATCGAGATTGAATCGAGGCCGAACCGTGATGATATCATAATTAATTTAATAATTAATTAAAACCTAAATATAGATATTAAATTTCTAAAAACTAGCAAAATTGACTAATATATCTATATATGTAAGGAAAATTTAATGATTTTCAAGCATATATTTAATAATTAAATAAGACAGTTAATAAAATAAAATAATAACTATGTTGTTGAGTCGTCTTATATCGGTAAGGTGTGATATTGAGAAGGAGTTTATCACTTACTCCGCGACACTAACGGCCTTGGTGTTGGCGTGTGAGTGTATTTTCTTATCTCATCCTCTTCCCCTGTGTGTGTGTGTGTGTGTGTGTGTGTGTGTGTTTCTCAAATAAAAAAATAATAATAACCATAAAAACATTAAAAATTATGATTAATTTTTAAAGTAAAGTTGAATATCTTTGAAGGATTTTAATTATATTTTTTTTAATTCCTTGTAAGAGATGGATAATTTAATTAAGTAGAATAAAATTGTGTTAAGTTGTTTTTATAAAAAAAAAAAAAAAATTGCTAAGGGGTTGGACCGCACAGTTCTTACCACTGGTTCATGCAATCCAACTCCGGTTTTAGGAGTTCACGGAATTAACAATAAATCCGGTTCTTTATGCACAAAAAATTGGTTTTCATCTCGATTCTCGGTTTTCATGGTCCGACCTTCCGATCCGGTTCGAGTCTAAAAACAGTGATGCACACACGGAATGAATTATGGACATTTTTATAGATAGACATATAATCGCTCTTTATTATTATTATGTTAATACATCAATCATTCTAGTGTAGGCCAATTATGTTGAATGATTCAAATATATTAGATCTCATGTTGTTAGCAGTTCAGGAAAAACAATCTTGACATTTTCCAAAATTAGAAGCTCATAAAAATATGGTTGATAAATTTAATAATGATAAAAATACAAGACATCTGGTTAGTAAAACTAAAATTACGTAAATGAATTTTTTTATCAATTTCTATTCAAATATTTATGATTCACAACTAAAAATTACTCCAGTAGGCAAATTAAAAAGAGTTAACAGTGTGGTTATTTACATTATTCATAACCTTTCTTTTATGTTAATCAAATAATAGTAAATCACCAAATACACATTAGAGCATTCTTATCAAGAATGCTAAAATATTTAGCATTTACCATTTTAAAATCTTACTTTATTAATTTTAACATACCACTTTACAATCCACCAAACATCAAAACTTCTATTATTTTACCATTTCATTTAAATACTCTTTTTTTATTCGTTCTTTATGTTTTTTTATTCTTTCTTTTTATGTTTTCAAATAACTACCAATAACTACCATTAAACAACTTTTTTTTTTTACAATGTTGTTATAGTGGGCTGCTATGTCTAGTAGCCCACCGTAGTTGGATTGCAAAAAAAAAAAAAAAAAAAATTAAGAGGTTTGATGGAGTATGACTTTTAGTAATTATAGCATTTTGTATCTTAAATTTTAGCATAAATAGCATTTATTCCTTTTGATAAGAATGCTCTTATACGCTTTTAATCACTTGAGATATCATAGATTTTTTTATGTACACCCTAGAGATTTTTTTATTTTTAATTTTTTAAATCTACTCTAATTCATAAAGTTGAAATTAACGGTGTAAATGAAAAAGAAAGGCTGACATTAGAATTCATGAAAGAAAAAAAAGAGCATTAAATAATTGCTATTTTTGTGTGATCCTCGCCAATCTTTCTGTCCATATTAAATGAAAGACAACTAACTTAATCCCTTCGTGGATCCACTCGACATGAACAATAATTAATCCCTGAATGAAAACTTTAAAAAACAAAACCAAAAAAAAAACAGTTGGATAACTGGAAATAGTAAATACAAACATGTTTGAACACGAAAAAGAAAGTAGAGAGATACACCAAAGCTGCGAAGGATACGTGTTAAAGTTTGGGAATGAAGGTGATGACTGAGTACGTACATAGCCGTACCCTTTTGCATGACACACACGTGTCGTTCTCACTGCCACATATCCAAGTGTCACATTCTCTGACACATGTCCTCTACTCTCTCTTATATATAAATATATAAAAATAAATGCTGCCTCCTGATCGGCCGACTATTTTCAAGACACATCTTTTACCAAAACATGTCCTCTCTCTCTGCAATTTCTTCTACCCTCATCAAAAGGACCTGGATCCCATTTTACTCCTCCACCACCGCTAAAGCGCCACCATTGCTACTTATCTCCCACTACAGTTCACTCAGAAGCCAAAATCCCACTTCTTTCTCTGCTCGTTTGCTACCTAATAATGACCCTTTCAAGAGTCCCCCAGAGTTTCCCAAGCTACCTAATCATCAACCTTTACCTACTGACACTGTTCCATTGGAGGTCCCACAGATTTCCACTACTCCTGAGATTGACCCTGGTAATACTCCTCCTGAACTCAACACTAATCCTACACCCTATAACCCAGACCCTGGACCCGAATTCCCAAAACCGGCGATACCACCACAACCGGATCCCGGACCGGAACTCCCAATACCGCCACGTCCGGATCCCGATATCCCACTTCTAAAACCGGATGTAGTGCCGCCGTATCCACCGGATTATGTTCCACAGAGGCCACCAGGGCCGGAGGTAGTGCCTCCGCCATTTCCAGATATCAGTCCACCGACTGGGCCCTATGTTTTGTAGGAGCTAAGGTGAATTAATGTATGGATTGGTTCTTTTGATTAGCGTCCAACTTCCAACCTTTTGATTTATATATATTTGCTTGGTTTTTTTTAATGCTTGAAAATTAAATTTGATCTTTAATGTTTTTGCTTAGCATCCAACGTTGCTTGTAAATAAGAAATGTTACAGAAGTTATATATGAAACCTATCCAATTCCAATAGGTCAGAGTTTTGAGCTGGGGTCTGCTCGTTCTTGATTAAATTTTGTATTTCAGATTATTAGTATTTTTTTTTGGGGGCGACTTCTCGTTATATATGTACAACTTTAAAATAGATATTTTTTTTTTCAAATCAAATTTATATATTCGTATTGAGATCCTCATCCTTTCCTGTGTGTGTGTGTGTATTTGTGGCAACTTCAAAGTTCAAACTTATGCGTTGGGTATTTTTAGGAGTGACTGTTTTTATTGTGATCACACTTATAAATCTGGAAAGTCTACCCATTTATTAATCTTAGTGGATATTTCTACAAAATTGAACGAAGCAAGTTCACCTATTCAACAGTGAGGATTAAAACCCTATGTTCCACGATTCTCCTCCTTTAATTTAGAAACCAAGGAGAAGGGTAGGGCTCTCTAGCTTAGAAAAAGGAGCGGTAATTGATTCAACCGCAAAATCATCGGTTTAAAAATCAATTTTTATTATTAAAAATGAGTATAAATTATTAATATATATAAATAAATTTAAAAATACATAAAATTAAGGATAACTATTTATAAAATAATTATTGTTAAGAAGGTTTTTTCTAATACAGAATTTAATTTGTTTAATATATAAAAATGACAAAAAGTAGACACTTGAATTAATATTTTGACTATTTTTTTTACCCCAAATTAGAAAGCAAAAGACTTGAAATCTGATAAATAAAATTGTAAAATTGAAGGAAATTAAGTTTAGTTATTAAATCAATACAGTTCAAATAAAACTGTAGGGTTCACTATTATTCTAGAGAAACCATTGGTTTTTCACAAATTTATTAATTTATTGCAAATTAAGTATTTCTTTCATATTGATTCAGGATTTTGTGTAGTCCACCAATTTGATGGTGCAACCACTAGTTTGGTATGGTTATAATAACTATATATATATATATATATATATATATATATGGCTGCTAATTCTCAAGCTTCCTCAGCTTCCTTGTTTTGATAAGTAAGCTCTCCTAGTAGCTGATGGCATTAATCTCACCCTACATTTGAGTTATTATTCTGAATTATTCAACCCAACCCATATCAATATGTGATATGTCCTATTTTTAATAAGATTGTAGCTAATACCCACTTTGATTAATTCTTTTGCATTTTCTTTATCTAGGCAATTTAGGCAAAATACACAGCTTTGAATGACCGAAGAATCAAAAGATATGCTGGTATAAAATGGTTCTCCTTCTCCCCCTCCTGCGAGATTTGAAAAGGTTGAAGAATCATTGGCTTTAAGTTGATTTTTTTTTACCCTCACGTGGGAAGATGAATAATGAAGGGGCAGCACTTTCTTTTTTTTTTAACATAATTTGTTGAAATGGTCAACCGTAATTGATGGAAGAAAGAAGTGGCTGTATAACTGTGTGTAAATGATTATATAATCCAGCACTCAGAGTTGATCACTTCACTTCAACAGGTGGGTTGGCAAGTGATCATTTCCTCCCTTTTAGGCTTTTACCACCTTGTTGGAATAAATTAATGGATTAGGATCCATTTATGAGTTTCTTTCACTTTCTCAATAGACTCGATCAAAGAAGTCCAAACGGTAGTAATGATAGATTCAGCCCACAAAAATTAAGAGTAAGCACGTTTGCTGGCCCAATAGCATTGACAAGAAATGTATTTATTATTTACAGCTTAGTGATATTGATGCTTATTTTTGCGATACATCCTCTATAAGCTTGACTCAATCAAGCCCATTTTATATATTATATTTTTTGTTATTTTTTTTAAGCATGGCTCAAGCTCATGGTATATACTGCAGGAAAATTAAGGAAGTGTGGTTTGGAGGGTATGGGTTGATTTCTTTCGGATTTTTGCATGAGCCAGCCTATGTGTGCAATCAAGTGGGAAAGGGACACTAATATCACCTTTATGTGTGCTATCAAGTGGGTAAGAGATGCTAGTAGAATCTCAGGCTCATGGAGGAGATCTTCTACCTAAAATTTTCACCCCAAAACATCTTTTATGCTTTGGCTAACTGTGGCTCAAAGTTTCAGCCCGAACCATTTTTTTCTTTAAAAATGGGTGGCTTTCATTGGACAACTTTAGCTACTAACTCTCATTCAGGTAAGCCTCTCAATGATCTAAAACAACTGAAAAGAGGGAGCCAATGAAGGTTTAGTCAAGTATTTCCCTTAATGATGATAAAAGTAAGCCTTCTTTTTGTCCAAACAAAAGCAAATCTGAACCAAACATCAGCTTAACAACTTAGAGGTCCATAGCCTCATCTTTTTCCTAAAAATCAGCCATTAGCAACACTCTAAACTTAATATGAAAGTTTCTCTTCAACTCAAAAATCAATCAATCCACATTCTACCCTTAGTGCTGGAACTTTTGAGCAAAACCTCATTCAACTAGCTAACATTTTCACAATTTTGAACCTTAGGGGTGGAAATAAAAGTACAGGAGAACTTTCTCTTTCTTTCTCACTATCTCTCGCAATTTCCTCTTCTTGCTATTTGTGGATCGAAGTTTCGGATCTGTGTATTTTTTTCGACATTTTCTTGTATTTTAGTTATGACATTTTGATTTCTCTCCTATTAAAGGACAATAAGCCTTTTATTTGTTATACATTTAGAATTTTGGGCTTGATTCTCCGTAAATAAATATTTTTAAAGAACTCGTAAGGAGATTTGGGTTAATCTTGCATTTTTGGCTCTTGTCGCAAAAACACCCCCAACTGGCCAGGCTAATTCCAAAGCAATGTCTTATTATTATTATTATTATTATTCTTCCTTCCTCACAAGTTTTCTTTTATTTTTCTTTTGTGCTCATCACAAATTTTTTTTCCTTTCATAGGAGGATAGAAACTCAAGTAGTGATGTCATATGTGTGTCTCTCTCCCCCTGCCAAGATGCCACGTGTCCAAAATCCACCGTCCAATAACATAAAGAAAGAAGCCGATAAATCCGTTAGATTTGGGACAGGTATCAAATATTTAATGAAAAAGTGGCATCATCAGCATCACAACCTTCCTTGGATCACACGAAAATTTCCCTCTTTAATAAAGAGAGTACAGAGGAAAATAAAAGAATCAAAGATAGAGATTTACCCAAATGAAAAGCCCCCCCAAAGCTCACGACTTCCCACAACTTGCAATAATAAATAAATATATAGTTTCAAAAAATAAAATCCACCGCCACTTCTCGCTTCTCACTGCTATCTCACTCACTCACACAGTCCTTTCGCACTCTCGAACTCCCGATCTTTCCCAAATAGTCGTGAAGTGATAAAAATGGCGTCCCATATCGGCGGCGTCAATCCACGCGCGTTCCAACTTCTTCCACCATACAATCACTCACAAAAACACCCACTACTACTACCATTACATTTCCATTTACATTTACTGGGTCTGGGTCTGGGTGTGGATGAGAGAACAACAAGAAGAAGCAGATTGAGGCTGCTGAGAGTTAGGGTTTCGGATGCCGATGACTCCTACCTTCACATGTGGAAGAATGCAGCCGACAAAGAGAGAAAATCCATCGACTTTCAAAATATCGCTCTTAATAACTCACCTCCTCCTCCTCCTCCTATTGACCATGAAGATTTGGAGAAGAAGACCGTCGAGTTCCAAAAGATTCTCCAAGTGTCTAAAGAGGAGCGTGACCGAATCCAGCGAATGCAGGTCATCGATCGTGCCGCCGCCGCCATAGCTGCCGCTCGCGCCATTCTCAACGAAAACGCCTCCACACCGGAAACTGCTTCCGACGTTTTTCAAGATTTCAACACTGAAATTGATGCCACTGCTACTGGATTAGCTGCTAAGCAACAAGGTAAATTGGGCTCACTCTGTATTCCCCTCCCCCCCCCTTTTTTTTTTGGGATTTATTGTGAGGATTTTTATGATTGCTAGCGATATCACTACACAAAAAGTATGCTTATTGCAACTTGTTATTGTATCAATATCAAAATTAATCTTGTTGACCGTTGTCCTTCTTGGTATTGGAAAAAAAAATGAATGAAATTTTGATGAAGAGATTACATTTTGAAAAAGAAAAAAAAAAGATGAGGATAGCAAAAAGTAGTACTAGATTTGGTAATTTTGCAACCTAGCTAGGATGCCCAACGTTGAGACTGATGTTGGATTGAGGGTGATTGAAATTTTTGAAAGGGTAAGCACTAAGCAATGATATGTGAGGAATCATTAGAGCCACATTCAAGTGCTACTTTGAAATCAAACCCTATATGGTTGTCCTACTTATCACTTGTATGCTTGTTCAACAATGAAAATTTGTGTAAGAAAAGTAGAAATAGGCCAGATCCAGCGTCTCATACTTGCATGGTTGCTACAATTGCTTATGGTACTTGCCTGCTACTCTTAGATGCAAGAAATTCAACTCAGCCGCATGTTAGTAGTCTTTTTTTGTGGGTGTGTGTGTGTGCAACTATCAGTGGCGACTCTAGGAATTTTGTCTAAGGTGTTTCTATTCCACTTTGAAAAAATTTTGGGTCATTTTGGTCTATTTCGGGTGTTTCGGTATATTTCGGTAAATACCGACCGAAATTCAAAATTTGGCAAGTATGAAGTTTGTACTAAAAAAAAAAAATCTTAAAACCAAAACAAATTTGCATTTGGTACATCGAAAAACCTCAAAAGGAAAAAAAAAAATAAAAAAAATGAAATGAAATGAATAAAGGTACCTGTACAATAAACTATAAGTTCATTTGAAATACTAATAAAATTATTAATTATTGTTGTTTAGTTGTTTCATAAATTTTTTTGTCTTTTATAAACTATAATTTGTTGTATTGTTGTTTCATTAATTATTAAATTATTAATTGTTGTTTAGCCTAACATAATTTAATTTGTTTGTCTTTTATAATGTATTAGTTAATTAAATTATTAATTATTGGTGTTTAGTTGCTTCATTCATTTTTTTTACTAACTACTAGGAGTTTAGCACAACTCCATTGTGCGTTAGCACACACCTCATGTGTGCACAAATCTCTGCCTCTGCATGACTTTTACTTCCCCAATTCAAATATCTCACTCCTAACCCCACACCACACTGCCCCATGGCCCTATCTACCCCCCACTTAACAGATAAGATTCACACAAGAGGAGTTAATCAGATAAATTCACAAATCATAATACACTAAAAGACAAACTTACCAACACCAACTGGCCAACACAATGAGACACCAACGGATAAAGTCAAAAAAAAAAAAAAAAAAAACAGGGGCAAATAATTGAATAATTATAAACATTTAAAGAGAGAGAATCAGTTCAAAAGAAAGAGAGCTCTCTCTCTCTCTCTCTCTCTCTCTCTCAGAGAATAGAACAGTCTACACACCACACTCCATAGCAAATGAGCAAAACTAGGGATGGCAATGGGGCGGGGCGAGGCCGAAGGATGGGATCTTCGCTCCCGCCCCGTACATATTTTTCTTGCCCCATCCCCGCCCCGCCCCGCCCCGTCCCGCCTCACATAACGAGGAAAATTTCTTGCCCTATCCCCGCCCCTTAAGGCCCCGCGAAGACCCGCGAAGCCCTGCCCTACACAGTAAAACTTTATTTCTTGTTAATTTTCCCTACAACTATTACCATTTTTTCAAACAAAATGACATGTTTCAATATTAAAAATATACTTGAAATTATAAATAAATTTATCCTATCAAATCAAACTAATTTTTAGCAAAAACTAAATAATATTATCTAAATGTTTCACAAGACAATGTCACAAAAAAATCTCATAGTATGACACAATAAAATAATCCAAACTCCTAATAAGATGATGATATTGGTACCTTACTTCCAACTTTGCTAGAGAGAAAAAAGAGGTAGAATCACGTTAGGTAGAATAAAATAAGATGATGATATTTTTGTTTAAATAATAGGGTTGTAGAGTATGAAAAAATTACAACTTAACCTTTATTAACAAGGGGTAGGTAGGGCGGGCGGGTATGGGGCGGAGCGGGTTTAAAAAGTGTAATCTCATCCCTGCCTCGCCCTGCCCCGCCCCGCCCCGTTGTGCGGGTCTAAAATCTTGCCCCATCACCTTTGCAGGGTGGGGAAAATTTGCACGAGGCGAAGCAGGGAGGGGCGGGTCAAGCGGGGCGAGGGAAAAATTGCCATCCCTGAGCAAAACCCAAAGATTAAAAGAGAAAAAGAGAGAAGTAAAGTGTAAAATAGGATTGATGTTGGGCCTGTTGGGTATTTGTTTAGGATTGATGTTGGGCTTTTTTTTGGGCTTGTTCTTTTACAATGATTTTATTTATTTATTTTTTCAGATTCTTGGTTACAATTTTTTTTTTTTAGATTTTAGTTCGAAATTTGTTTGGCATAAAAATTTTGAGGGTGTTCCTGATATTACTTGAGAGTGTTTCTATTTTTTTTTTTTTAAATGTAAACAAATAAAAAATTTTTAATTATTATATAATATATATATATATATATATATATAAAATTTCAAGCCAGGGTGTTCCTAGGAACACCCTGGACTCTAAGTGGCGTCGCCACTGGCAACCATATGATGCAATGTTCTTCAACCATATGATGCAATGTTCTTCATAATGCAATCGCAACTTTTGAATTGAACAAGGTACTCAGAATGAGAGCATATTTGTGCCTCGGTCAGAAAGCTCTCAAAGTGGAACTCCAGGTCCAGATTTTTGGTCCTGGGCACCCCCGGTGAATAGTGATATTAGTTCAGATGATGTCAATGACACGCAGATATCTGGAAGATCTTTGGTGTATCCAACTTCAAACAACCCTGTTGTTGAGAAGGATTGGCCTGTGGGTTTTCTCTCAATTCCATTTGAGAGTACACTTTCTGAAAGCAACCCCAAATATACTCTTCCACCCCTTCAATCATTCATAGATGTTGAAAAAGTTGAAGCCTCAGAGGCCAGTTTGGAGACACCTTACTTAGAAGAGGAACGTGAACATGGTGTCCAATTTTCAGCACATGCAGCAGAGGCAGCTCATGCACTTCATAAGAAGGATGGGCAGTCACCCCATGGAATGAATCCTGATGGCTCAAGATGGTGGAAGGAGACAGGAATTGAGCGAAGACCTGATGGTGTGATTTGCAGATGGACAATGACCAGAGGTGTCAGTGCTGACCAAGTTGTTGAGTGGCAAGATAAGTTTTGGGAGGCTGCTGATGAGTTTGGATACAAGGAACTTGGTTCAGAAAAATCAGGACGTGATGCCACTGGAAATGTTTGGCGCGAATATTGGAGAGAATCAATGCGGCAGGTTAGTAAAAGTTTTTATTTTTTTTTTAAAAAAGAACAAAAGAAAGGTTAGTAAAAAGTTATATATCTGAATTGCCAATGAGCTCCAGTTCAAATGGCACCTCTTTTTCCTTGTAAAATCAAGATGGAGGGTGAGTTCATGAGTTCAAAGCCCATTGGGTATGTGTGAAACTCTCCAATAAAAAAATAATTTATTTCTGATCTGCAAATTGGTTACTTTTGGTAGCTAGATAACCATACTTTGTGTAAGACCGGTTCCTGGGGGTTAGCTTGCAATCATTGCCTGCTTAATCAGATTGTATCCTACATCTATGGCTTCAAGCACCACCAGAGCATGCCTTAAGGCTCTCTCTTTTCTTCTCTTTTCTTGAAAAATTTTAACTTTCAACAACCTTGGCTGCATTGATATGGGCTGCATTCTTAAAAATTCTTCTTCAGTTGTTCCCTTTTTGTTCTGCACTCTCCTGATGCTAAATTTAGGTAGAAAAAATAGACTGTTTTGATGCTTATGTTTATATATTTACTTTTGACTCTTACAAAATAGATTACAAAGAACTGAACTCTGAGTTTTATCTGTGAAGGAGTGTGGGCTTGTTCATCTTGAGAAAACTGCAGACAAGTGGGGAAAGAATGGAAATGGCGACGAGTGGCAAGAGAAATGGTGGGAACATTATGATGCTTCTGGCCAAGCGGAAAAATGGGCCCACAAGTGGTGCAGCATTGATCCCAACACACTCCTGGAGGCTGGTCATGCCCATATTTGGCATGAAAGGTACCAAACCTCATGTTTGAATTGAATTAAACTTTGTGCTCTGGTTCCCTATTGTATGCAACTTGTATAAATGACAATTCTAGAGTCACCACAATATTTTGACAGTTTAAAGACCTTTTTTTTCCCAATAAAAGTAGATTGGATTTGGATGAACCTTAAAAAACACCTGTGAGTTGACCATGAGTGCACATTCATCTCGTTGGTCCTCTTTACAATGAATGGTATAATCGGCACAACTCTTCTGTAACCTTCTGACAATTCCAAGTCCTAGAGCTTCATTCTTTTGTAGTTGGTGTTTTTAATGTTCCTTGGGGTATTGTTGAAAGCTTTTACTAGATGGTGGTCATTTCAATTTCTTCTTTTAGAGGACATAACGTTGAGTGCGGTTAGGTTAACTGGTTTCAATCTTTCTTCCTTGAGATGTAGCTCCAATGAAACTGCTCGTATGTCATGCCACGAGTCATGATTTTGTTGTCTTCCCATCCTAACAAATTTTCATTCAGGAATTTAATAGTAACTTATTGATTCAAAATCTGCCAATGCAGTATTCTCTCTCAAGAGATCACAACATCTCTTATTATTTTCTAGATAAACGTGTTCCTGTATTTATGAGTTCATTTTTTGTGCTATTGGCAGGTGGGGTGAGAAGTATGATGGGCATGGTGGCAGCATAAAATACACTGACAAATGGGCTGAACGCTGTGAAGGTGATGGTTGGGCAAAATGGGGTGACAAATGGGATGAAAACTTTGATCTCAACGGTCATGGTGTCAAGCAGGGGGAGACTTGGTGGGAAGGTAAGTATGGAGAAAGGTGGAATCGAACATGGGGTGAAGGCCACAATGGCTCTGGATGGGTTCACAAATATGGGAAGAGCAGCAGTGGAGAGCACTGGGACACACATGCACAACAAGATACATGGTATGAAAGATACCCTCACTACGGTTTTTATCACTGCTTTGAAAACTCAGTCCAACTGCGGGAAGTTCAGAAGCCATCTGAGATGTCATGAACCACGGTTTTATTCTTGTTTTAATTATTATTAATATTATTATTTCTTTATGTAAATTCCTTTGTTTCTACAAAGGAGGTCAATATGTATTACGAAAAATTCAAAGCTCCTTCGGTGTAATATAATGTTTGACATAATAAGTCAGTCAGCCACTGAATCCTCCTTTGTCCTATATAGGTCTGTCTGTCATGAGCTGCCTTCACTCCTTTGTCTAATATGATGCAATAGTTTTATGAATTCATATTCAAACGTATAAATAGAAAAGTTTGGAGAACTTCTTTTGTGCTTAAATTAAAGAGTTCCTCTTATTTGACTTTGCTATTAAAACTAAGAGCACTCAAAACAGTGGTACTGTATTGGTATATTTTAGCTCCTCAAACACCAAAAAGCATACTCCAGCAGTGGAGTTAAATCTATGTTTTTTAGCTCTATTGCTATAGTGCACATCTATAAATAGATGTGCATTGTCCATGAGAGCTAAACAAAAAAAATATTATTTTACTCCTGGTCCGATTAAAATAATAAAAATGGTTCTCTCTTTTAGTCACTCTGTGCCTCTCTCTCTCTCTTTGTCACTCTCACCTCTCTGTCTCAAAGTCTCTGACTCATGCCTCTGCTGGCCTCAACGTCATCGACCCCAGCCCTAAGCTGCCAGCCTCAACGTCACTAGCCCAAGCCGACCTAAGCCCCAAGCTGCTGATCCATTGCTTTGGTTTTCCACCGATCAGACCCATCCGCCTCAGACCCACTTCTCTTCCGCCGATTAGACCCACGCCGACATTGTCCTCCTCACCGAAGCCCAGCTCTGTGATTGGTGATTTTTTATTTTGTTTGTGATTGATAATTTTATTTGGTCTAGGTTGAGGAAAAAGATTGGAGATTTCGGTTGGTAGTTTTTTTTTTTTTCCTGCCGTGGATTGTTGGTGGTGGTGGTGATTGTGGTTGTGGCTGATGGTAGAGGTGGTTGTGGTTGGTGCTGTGAATGTTTTTGGAGTACTGGGATATATTATTTTATTGTAATGTTTATATTATTTTATTGTGTTAAAAGCTAAAATACATCCACTGCTGCAGCATGTTTGTAAGTAAAATAGATAAAATAACTTTTGGTGGAGCTGAAAAGTTAAATTTTTAGCTCCACTGCTGTGGATGCTCTTAGTTTAAAGTTTTACGGCAGTTTTATAGCGAAAACAGTGAGGATGAGCTAGCAACCTAAAGTCATTGACTCTTTTGGACGGTCGCAAGTTATTAAACTCTAATCCTCTAAAAAATTAGAAAAGTTTTTAGACGTTAGTCTTAGTTGGCTAACCCAGGATTTATAGAATAAGAAGAAAATAAAAAATCCTGACTGAAAGAAAGAATTGTACAGGTCAGTTCTTTTTGACATCATGCACCTAATATATGACGTCCAAATTATCAAAATTTTCTTTCTAAGCCCGAGTTCAGCTAATGTCGTGCCAATATGATGTTGTATTTGGCAAATATGCTCATAAGATCCAAAGCCTAATTTGAATTATCCTTTAGGGATGGGCAAAAGTTGCAAACTTGCAATTTTAGAAAGAAACAACAGCAAAAAGAAAATGCCTTATGTTGTGAAAATATATCTTTTTATAAGAGTTTGTTGAAGACTCTTTTTTTCAGTCCCACATGGCATTACTTCATTGGCAACCCATGTCACATCAACATATTATTAATTTTTTGGGTAAACCTCTTTAAAACCCAAAATAAGCTCATATCTCATTCAACTACATAGATCGGGCTCACATGACTCGCGAGATCTTTATTTTAAGAGGCAGATACATGGTCCATATTTCTTCTTCATTAATTGGGATCCGTTAGTACATTTTAAATTAAATATGTTGAAACTAAAAAAAACTGAAGAAAAATAAAGAGATTAGATATAATAAAATTTGTTAAAGAAATAGTTACTTGTATGTAAGTTAGATTGAATAAATTAAAAGAAGTTTTCTAAATTAATAAATAACATGTAGGTTATGTGAAGGGTTGGAAGACTATATATGTAGCTATGCTATGGACTAATTTCATATCAAGAGTGAATGAAGACAAATAGTTAAAAGCAAAAAGTATTGTGTAAGAGAGTGAATTCAATAATATTCTTTAATACTTGCGAGATTTCGGGTCAAAGAAAAGTGTTCTTCTGGTAGAGTTTTGGACTTGAACACTTTGTGCAGAAGCTGTTCTAGCCATACTACATTTGTTGGACTGTTGTATATTGAGGGAGACAAGTTAGAAAAGGTCTGCACCGATTACAAAGATTAGCTAACCAATGACTTGAATCTCCTTAAAGAGAGCGAGTGCAGCGCCTCAGTCCAAATAGTGTTGTGTTTATTTTTTCAAATTAATAATATTCAGCGTATTATTCAGTTTTTCTTTTTGTTGTTTCCATTATTATTGTATTTGCACCAACAATTTTAAGGAGATTCAAAATGGAGCCAAAAACTGAGAAGCCAAATGACAATGTTGGAAATCTCAACAAGCCCTTCCGTTTTAAGGGAGCCCATTTCAAAAGATGGAAAGCCAAAGTCCTTTTCTATTTAAGCCTCTTTGAGGTAGCCTATGTCCTCACTAAGAAAAATACAAACAAGCCTCTACTGACAACATGACCGAAGACGAACTTTATGATCATCAAGAAAAAATAGATAAGTCTAAACAAGATGAGTATAAATGTCGTCATTATCTTTTAAATTGTCTTATGGATCATTTTTATGATTATTATAATACTACATACAATTCTGCAAAGAAAATTTGGAAGGCTTTACAAAGCAAATATGACATTGAAGAGGCTAGTGCAAAGAAATATGTAGCTAGTCGTTTCTTTCACTATCAAATGGTGGATACCAAATCTGGTGTGGAACAGGTTCAAGACTTACAAATGATCGTAGTAAAAGTTAGATCCGAAGGCATAAAGATTGAGGACAACCTTATTGTGGCTGGTATCATTGACAAGCTACCACCATCATGGAAAGAGTTCCAAGAATTAATGCGCCATAAGCAAAAGGGGATGTCTCTAGAATCCTTGATCACTTGCATCTGCATAGAGGAGGAAGCTAGAGGACAAGATGCACTTACAACACAAGAGGGTAATGGACATTCTACCACCAAGGTAAATTTAATTTCAACAAACAATAACTAGCCCAAAGAATACCAAATTTGGTGTGGAACAGGTTCAAGACTTACAAATGATCGTCGTAAAAGTTAGATCCGAAGGCATAAAGATTGAGGACAACCTTATTGTGGCTGGTATCATTGACAAGCTACCACCATCATGAAAAGAGTTCCAAAAATTAATGCGCCATAAGCAAAAGGGGATGTCTCTAGAATCCTTGATCACTTGCATCTGCATAGAGGAGGAAGCTAGAGGACAAGATGCATTTACAACACAAGAGGGTAATGGACATTCTACCACCAAGGTAAATTTAATTTCAACAAACAATAACTAGCCCAAAGATCATTTTCCTAAAAATACTCAATTGAGGCCAAGAAAGAAAAATATGAAAAATTATGATAGACCTCACAATAGAGGCAACCCTAGTCAAAGGAATAAGAACCAAGGATCCCCTTGCAATAACCAATAAGTTAATGCATGTTTTGTCTGTGGCAAGATTGGGCATATAGCTCGATTTTGCAAATTTTGAAAACATGAATCTGTCTCACAGGCTAATGTTACCGAAGAGCCTTTAGTGGCTATGATTATAGACATATACATGGTCCAATATGTTGAAGGGTGGTGGGCAGACTCTGGTCCCAATACGTATGTCTGTTATGATAAAAATTAGTTCAAAATATACACTCTTTTTGAAGAAGAAAAAACAATTATGCTTGGTGACTCAAGTAAAACCAAGGTACTTGGGAGTGTGAGGTTAAGCTAAAATTTACCTCTGGACGTGTGCTCAATTTGAAAGATGTGCTATACACTCCGTCCATGAAGAAAAATCTAATGTCAAGCTATTTACTGAATAATGCTGGCTTCAAACAAACAATGGAATCTGATCAATATGTAATCTCTAAGAAAGGATTATTTGTGGGCAAAAGGTATGCTTGTGATGGAATGTTCAAACTAAATATTGAAAATAATGTCATCCGCTAGTTCTGTTTATATGTTGTCTTCTGTGAATTTTTGGCATGTTTGCTTGTGTCATATAAATAGTAGATATGTGGAAATTATGAGTAACATAGGATTAATCCCAAGACTAACAAAAGACTCTGAAAAATGTGAAGCATGCAGTCAAGCTAAAATTACAAAACGACCTCATAAAAATGTTGAAAGAAATATTGAGTTGTTAGAACTAATTCACAGAGATCTTTGTGAATTTAAAGGGAAATTAACTCGAGGAGGAAACAGGTATTTCATCATCTTTATAGATGATTTCTCGAAATATGCATATGTTTATCTATTAAAAAATAAAAGTAATGCTTTTGAAAAATTTAAAGAATTTCTAAGAGAAGTTGAGAACCAATTCGGTAGAAAAATAAAAAGATTTAGAAGTGATAGAGGTCGGGAGTATGAATCTATTGAGTTCAACTAATTTGTTTAGTCCTAAGGAATTATCCATGAAATTACTCCTCCATACTCACCTGCATCTAATGGTGTGGCTAAAAGAAAAAATAGAACTTTGATTAATTTAACAAATGTCATGCTTATTGAGTTAGGTGCTCCTCTAAATCTGTGGGGGGAAGCAATTTTAACAGCTTGTCATGTTTTAAATAAAGTGCCACACAATAAAACTAAGCTTACACCTTTTGAGTTGTGGAGGGGGTATAAGCCAAATTTGGGATATTTTAAAGTTTGGGGTTGCTTAGCCTTTGTAAGGTTAACGGATCCCAAAATACGTAAATTGGGTGTTAGAGCTACCACCTTTGCTTTTCTTGGATATGCAATAAACAGTATAGCCTATAAAACATGATCTATGCGAAGGGTTAGAAGACTATATATATGGCTATGCTATTGACTAATTTCATATCAAGAGTGAATGAAGAAAAATAGTTAAAAGCAAAAAGTATTGTGTGAGAGAGTGAATTCAATAATATTCCTTAATACTTAAGAGATTTTGGGTAGAAGAAAGGTGTTTTTCCTAGTGGAGCTTTGGGCTTGAACACTTTGTGCAGAAGCTGTTCTAGCCATACAACATTTATTAGGCTGTTGTATCTTGGGGAAGACAAGTTAAAGAAGGTTTGCACCAATTACAAAGATTAGCCAACCAAGGGCTTGAATCTCCTTAAAGAAAGCGAGTGTTGCGCCTCAGTCCAAATAATGTTGTGTTCATCTCTTGAAATTAATAATATTTAGCATATTATTCAGTTTCTCTTTGTATTGTTTCCATTATTATTGTGTTTGCATCAATAGGATCATAATCCCACAACATCATCAACATCAACATATGAATCGAGTTTAAGCAATGAATCAAAGCTCATGGTCTATATTACCTTTCTAACACTCATGGCAAGTGGCTTATTCAACAAGAGCCCATATTTACACAAAATGACAACAAAACCCAATGTACGTCACCTTATCTTCGGCTTATGAACCAAACCCATAAGTCTCTTTGGAGAAATTTTGGGAGTTGTGATTTGGAGAGCCAAGAGATATGTTCAGTAAAACTCCTGCGGTTTAAAGTTGATAAAAGAACATGTTGCTTGGCATGTCTTCTCCAACTCCCTAAACTCTGACGAGTCCGTATGTAGCTGGTAACATATGGTAAGCATCTCTTATCATGTGACACTTAGAATGATAAAACTCTTCATTGATCTTTTCCTAAAACTTAATATTCATCATGTGACAAATACTCAATATCCCTAGCCATCTAACTGCTAAGAAAATAATTGTTCATTCAATCCCCAGCTGTTGCTATACAAATTTAGAAATTTCATTATATTATTCTACATAACTTTCATTGTTGCTTTCAGCTAAAATCTAACTCAAACACATGGCCTAATCTAATTGGTTATCTTTAATCTCCAACTATATGTAAAATATTCGTGATATCTTTCATACTCAGTTGCTGTCTGCCACAATCTGACCATATATTTTTTTGCTAGCTACCAGAGTAGAGCATTAAATACTTTTCTGACTCACCAAGATTATATCATAACACAATGAGACGTTGACTAAATCTCTAAAATTTCATTAACTTTAAACCAACGATTCTATTCCTTACTAGAAATGTGTTGTAATGGAACCTTGCACCAAAAACACAAACACCTAAAAGGAAGCATTTCCAGCAAAATTCTAGCAGTGTATTCAGCACTTGACACCTGACTGAGAGTGATATCATCAGCTATTTAATGCTGAAATTCCAGTTGCTAGCTGCTATACCCAAAATAGTAAGAAACCCTTGAAAGAGATCTTGCCATTTTCAGCCAAATCCATAAAATGAATGTTGAATGTCCTCTTCAGTAGTCTGAAATCACTCAGCTGACCTCATTTGTTTCTTCCCAAAACAACAGTTGTCTCATGATAGCTTTTCATGATAGCTGTCACAACTTTTCCTGACAGTTGAGACAGCTTTTCTTGATAACTGTGACAGCTTTTTTTGAACAGATGTAATAGCTGACTCAGCAGCTTGAGCATTAGTGATTTTTCTTCGTTTGGCTAAAACCAAAACCAGCTAAAGTAACTATCTTTTTCTTGCCAAAATGCCTTCCTTTTCTACTACTTTTTCCCCAACAGCTCTTATCCAAAACAACAAGAATACCTTAAAGCTAAACATACATTTTTTTTCCCAAATCTTAAGATGGATTTTTTGAAAATTCATTGCTATTTAGGACATATTTTGGCTGATATTATTTGCTAAAATACCCCTCTTAAACTCAGCTAAATAGAACTCTTCATCAACACCTCAAAAGGGAACCAAGGGAGAAAAACAACTCTTTCAAAAACCTCTCTATGCTCTCTCCCTAAGCTCTTAATGAAGTTTTGAGATTTTAGTTTCCAAATCAGGAACAAAACTCTTCAGCTCTTATTTCATAAATGCCTTCATAAGCCTTCATCTATCCTCCCAAAAGAAAAGTCCAACAAAAAATCTCAGCAACATTGTTAAACACACTACATCACTATTACCTCTCTTATACTCATCCTCTCATTCTCCATATTCAGAAAATACGTCTATCTTACTGCTCCTATCCCCAAATACCTGAACACATTTCCATACTCTTCTCTTGCAAAATCTTTCCTCTTGGAAAGCAATCTTTACAACTTCTCTAATGGTTATAATTTTACATTTTTACTATCTTTAACTTCCATATCTCTCATACTTCTACATATCATACATATTACAAATGCTACATCTCACAAAACACTCATATCTCTAAACATTTCTTTCCCCACTTCTTTTACACAATCTCATACACATTTACTACACTATTACATATAACACACTATACTCTTCTAAACTCCACTCTCATAATCTTTCACTTTGAATTTCTACTGTTTTGCTACTCATAAACACATATCAATACTTTTCTCTCTCTCTCTCTCTCCCTCTCTCTTAAAAAAACCATTCTCATGGAAGGCAGCACTATTCATAACCTCACAACAACTAAAAGAGCATTGTTAAGGGGAAAACTCATTTAAGTGCATGATAAGAGGGCAAGCTTAACCAGCCTCTACACATAACTGGGCCTACTCTCTCTTCTTCCAGTTGCATCCATTTTTCCCCCTCAATCTTGAAGTTATCATGGCAAATTGCCTCTCTACTGCTGGGGTTATTCTGTTGGGAAATCATCAACTCATAGAAGCTATACAGCTGGGCTACATACCATACAAAAATAAGTGATTTTGCTTCCATATCTTTAAATATACATCATTAAGTACATGATTGCTTCACATTTAAATATATATTACTTTATTCCAACTACTATTACAACTATTAACCAAGGTTTAAACTCATTTAAATGCATGATAAGAGGGACAAGCTTAACTAGTTTCTACCGATGGCATTCTGCTGGAATCCTATTAGCTCACTGATACTATACAGCTGAGCTACAAACTATATGAAGATAAGTGACATTACTTCTATATCTTTAAATTTACATCATTGAGTACATGATTACTTTACTTCTAAATAAATACTACTTTATTTCAATTGTTATTACAACTATTAATCAAAACTATTATATCAAACACATATTACGTATTTATTCAACCATTATTGTGATTCTTAGACTTTGGCTTTGATGGTTTTGTAGGCTTAAAATTACACCGGTAACCGTTGGACCATGTGACCCAATGTTGAGTTTCGGGACGCAACTCCCAAAATGAACCAAAGTCTAGCAAGGTCACCCCTCCAAAGTACCACACGTGGCCAAGCAACCGAAAAAGGCCCCTGAACAGAGTTATAATAAGTTTCTAACTCAAATAACATCCCAATTAATATATGTCATATGAATTAATTTTAAATCTAAAAAACGTATTTTGTGCATCTAACATATACAACTTTTCTCTCATAACATGTA
This sequence comes from Castanopsis chinensis, assembly GCA_032878915.1. Lineage (NCBI taxonomy): Eukaryota > Viridiplantae > Streptophyta > Magnoliopsida > Fagales > Fagaceae > Castanopsis > Castanopsis chinensis. The sequence continues at coordinate 395,110 of JAVQMG010000039.1, forward strand.
GATATGTGTGTGTGTGTGTGTGTGTGTGTTTTTTTTTTTTTTTTTTTTTTTAATTTAAAAAAAGTAGTAAAAGAGATCTTAAACGTTGTAAGGACACAATTTTTTTTCGTAAGCTCAAATTAAGAAAGGGAATCGGCCCAAAGAGCCCAATACAATGAATTTGTAGAGACTGAGTTAGAAAACTAGGTTCTAGTAGGCTTAGACAATTATCGTAGTGATTAGAAAATGACAATAGAATAAAGATAAGTTGATGTTATCTAAAGAAAATTGTCCTCGGACACAATCCGAGGTGGTTAATTCTTATATTTGATTCTTTTGGGATTGGTTACAAGTATTGTTTATGACTCTGCTGTGTTTTTCTCTATCTTTTTCTCTAATCCGCTCTGCTCTGGATTTTTCCTCTATTTTATTCAATCTTCTCCCTTTATCTTTACCTTCCACGTGTAGATCAGATTATTTGTGTTGATCCTTGTCCCATTAGCACATTCTTTAAGTCTTTGGGAGTAACTGTAAGGCTGAAAAACTACTGTTTAGGTATTACTTCCTCATTAATGTAGCCAGAGAGTTAGCTACAGAGTATTCAATGCGGTGGTAGCAGTTTTCTCTTAGATATTTCATAACTTTCTTTTGTCCTGCATTCTCACGATGCATACCCTTATCAACAGAATCTCTCGAAACATTGCTTTTAGGTGGCAGACCATACCTTTTGACCTTTGTTTCGTTTAGCCGAGGAGACACCTCTCCTTAGACCTCTCCTTAGACCATTGTAACTTGACTTCTTTCTTTATTCATCAACGCTAACCTCCCTAACAATGTTTACCCCGTCCTTGGACAATTAGGCGTCCTCAGATCGGGCCCCCAGCCCAATATAGCATCATTGGGCCTATTATCCCTACAAATGTATTTGTTGAAAACACAAAAAAAATAATTGACGTCTATAATAACAATTTAGGGTCCGTTTGGATAGAGCGTTTTGCTGAAAACTGAAAACACTGTAGCAAAATAATTTTTTAATGTGTGAATAGTACTGCAGAACCTATTTTTAATAAAAAATTGCTAAAAAAGTACATGAACAGTACGCGCACAGTGCGCGCTGTCCCCCCAGCACCAGAAATGAAAAAAAAGAAGAAGAAGAAAACGCGAAGCAGCTGGACGTGGACGTCCAGCTGCTCTATCCAAACCCACTTTTAATATGATTCATGTAAGCATTTTTAGTTTACAACATTTGCAATGAATAGTTTACTAGCATTATTCCTTTTTTTTTTGGGGGGGGGGGGGGTGGCGGATTAGCTTCATAGTTGTACAAACTAGTGAGTCAGACATGGTAAAATTGGACTTAACTTGAACTTGGAGGATTTCACGGAGTAAAGACCTATGATTTGACCTGATTTAAAACTTCTTTTCAAAAAAAAAAAAAAAAAAACAAATTTGTTTGATTTGACTTTTCAGCAGCACAATGCACAAATACAGAGAACATAATTTTGCCAAATCTAATTAACCAGAAACCAATGCTTAAAAGGATAGCCTCATTGACTGTACTTATAATTGTTATTTCATGGAGAAGAAAAGAAGGAAAGAGATAATATACTAAGAAATCATAATAATTCCTAAGTATAAATACTACACAAAAACATGTCATGTTTTGCATTATACAATCCTAAAAGATCTACTAGGATCTAGATTACAAGATTTATTAACATACTACACATAAATTAACTCATGAAACAATTACATTAGCTTTTTTATTTATTTTTTATTTTATAATTATTTGGTAAGTTATACTTGCATCTTATTACAATAATTTTTTCACACTAAGTAATTTGTCAAAAAATTACCAAAATTTTCATGTGAAAAAATAGAGGTTAATGCATAGTTTCATATCCTATCGACGTATCATAAGTGCTCATAAATCGTACAATACAGTGTGCGTATCGTATAAATTGTATCTGTAGGGGTGACAGGCATAGAAGTACACGTTGGGTGGTGGGCCTCGTCCGAGGATGCCTAAGAGCCCGAAGACGGATAAACGTCATCGTCGAGGCCCACGTTAGTGTCTGAAGAGAGGGGTCTGGTCATGAGAGTTCAGGGAGGAAGTTCGAGGAAAAACGACACCTCGGCTAATCAGAGTAGAAGTCAAAGGGTGTGGTCTTCTATTAGGAGCAACACTCTGGAGGCTTCTATTGATAAGGATAAATGTTAGGAAGGCAGGGGACAAAGGGAAGCAAAGAAATATTTAAGGGAAAACTACTACCACCATATTGAATACTCTGCAGCTAACTCTCTGACCGCATTAATGTAGAGGTGATATCTAAACAGTAATATTTAGCCTTACAACCACTCTTAGAGACTTTAGGAAGGTGCCGATGGGATAAGGATAAAAGCCAACTACTTGGCCTACATGTGGAAGGGGGAGATGAAGAAAAAGGAAGGGAATATAAAGAAGAGAGACACCATTATGAAGGGGGATTAGAGATTTGAGGAAAAAACATTGTAGCAACATGAATTAGATTTGTAACCAAATTCAAAAGATATATATATATATATATATATATATATATATATTAGAAATAGTCTCCTCGGACTGTGCCGAAGACGATTTTCTTTGGGCAAAACTATTTATTCTTGTTTTTTTGTCATCTGAGCTCACTGTAATTACTATCTAATTCGTTAAAGCATAATTTTCTAACCCACTTTTTACAAATTTATTGTATTGGGTTCTTTAAGCCTAGATCCTTTTCCTTTTCCTTTTGGGCATATGTACCAAACTACGTCCTTACAATATCGTATCGTAAAATCGTACGTATCGTACGATACATTAATAAATGCTTTAAAATAAGATTTTTTTGTCAAAATTTGTACTTTTATTTGAATCTAACAAATTGTTAGATTTGTTTTTAACACAAAATTATTAGGTTACTTAATTTAGCCTAATAAAATAAAATATTCATAAGTTTTTTTTTCCCTTACAAAATTTGGAATACACACTACACAGATACACTTCACTTTAATATTTACAAATTTATTTTCATACTATGAATAAGATATTAATTGATAATATAATTATTTTTTTATTTTTGTAATCATTGTTATAAGTCCAAGAAACTAGAATGCCAAGAAATTTTTTTTTTTAAAATTATTAAAACAAAAAAAACAAGAAGAGAATGTAATTTTTAATAACGATGAAGAAAATTTTAGTGATGAAATAAGTTTGCATAATGGTAAACATGATGATAGCATTGACTTAGATGTGGTTGATTAGGAAATATGATGAAAATAAATTATTATTTTTGGGTCATTTGTAATATATTGTAACTTTTGAATTTAAGCAATTTGAATGTATATGTCATAAACGCATGCTAGTTTGATTTATTTAGTTAACTTGTTAAATATTATTATAAATTGATGAATAAATTTGCCATTAGCTAAATATATTCCAAATTTATAATGAAAATATTTAGCTAATGACAACTATGTGTACATGTTTCAGCTACATATTTTCAATGTCTAAAGTTTGCTCAAATGGTGATGTTTGCCAAACGGTACCGTTTCTTCTGAGTTAAGTGATAGTGCCTAAATAGATGACGCCAAAAAAGACCCATCCGTGCGACAATCGGTGCTACAATAAGATGTGGTTCCCGTCTCGTGATTACTCAGCTCTGAAACACCAAGGCTCTTAACTCCGTCCACTTTCTCTCTCTCTCTCTCTCTCTCTCTCTCTCTCCATAAATCCCTCTATCTTTCAAGTTTCTGTTCACTGCCTCTTTGTTACATTGGTAAGCAAAGCTATCTTAGCTTTTTTCTTCTAATAGATATATGGTACAATTTGAGTCTCCTTTTATTGAATTCGACCTTTAATTTGATTACTTGCATACCCATTTCTTACAAAATTGTAAAAACCGTACTTTTTTTTTTCTTCTTATACTCTTATTAGAGTAGCCAGTATCTTTGTTAGTTGGTTTAGGGGTTTGTTCATTAGTCTTAAATAGTCACTGAGAAATAGCAAAGAAGTCTGTTTGTTTCTCTTTCTCTCTCTCTCTTTTCGTGTGTGTGATTTCATGGCTTCTTCATTGATCAATGGAGCTCAGAATCTCAAGCTCATTAGTGGCAAAACCATAACTCCAACTGGGTTTGGCTTTGTTGGGTCAAATTTCCAGGATAGGCGCTTGCCCTATAAGAAGGGCTTAGTGTCTTTTGGTAGGAATTACAAGGCTGGAACTTTAACACCCAGATGCAGTATATCATCCTCAAGGCCAGCTTCCCAGCCTAGGTTCATGCAGCACAAACAAGAGGCATTTTGGTTCTATAGGTTCTTGTCTATAGTTTATGATCATGTCATAAACCCTGGTCACTGGACTGAGGATATGCGGGACGAGGCGCTTGAGCCTGCTGATCTCTTTGATCGGAATATGATAGTAGTAGATGTAGGTGGTGGAACTGGGTTTACCACTCTTGGTATAGTTAAGCATGTGGATGCCAAAAATGTTACAATTCTTGACCAGTCCCCACACCAGCTTGCCAAGGCGAAGCAGAAGGAGCCCTTGAAGGAATGCAAGATAGTTGAGGGTGATGCAGAGGATCTTCCGTTCCCAACTGATTATGCAGATCGATATGTATCCGCTGGGAGGTACTATCTTTGAGTTTCATTGCTTGTTAGAATGTTGTTTATTTATATAGGTGATTATTGTATTGCAATTGAAGTTTTCTGGCGGAGAATTATAGTGCATGGAATTGACACAATGTTAATCTTTTTAAGACATTAATGAATTCCATGAAGTGAAATTGAAAATTGATTTCATTTCATTTTTTAAGTGAGGCTTCATTCCCTTTTTAAAGAGAAAAAGGGAATGGAAATTTTCATTCATACTGGTCTTGTAGTACATTCAATGTATAGGAAATAATATCTTTCTGAATATTTATAATTGTGAAGACTTAAAGTAAGAAAGTGTGCTTTTATTTTTACGTTTGACTTATGATATTGATAAAATTATTTCCTTACAGAATGGTATCTTATAATTATAGTTCTGTTGTAGGCTTTTAGCATCTCTATATCATTTTTTTTTTAAATCCTTTTCTTTCTTTCATGTAATATACTTTCTAGAGGAAATGTCTTATGTTCTATAATTATTCCTCAGTATTGAGTATTGGCCAGATCCACAGCGTGGAATCAAGGAGGCGTACAGGGTACTGAAGATAGGGGGGAAAGCCTGTCTTATAGGTCCTGTGTACCCAACCTTTTGGTTGTCTCGTTTCTTTGCAGACGCGTGGATGCTCTTTCCAAAGGAGGAAGAATACATTGAATGGTTTCAGAAGGCTGGTTTCAAAGATGTTAAACTAAAAAGGATTGGTCCAAAATGGTACCGTGGCGTCCGTAGGCATGGCCTGATCATGGGTTGCTCTGTAACAGGTGTGAAGCCCTTTTCTGGGGACTCTCCCCTACAGGTAACATACTTCTTCATGCCTTCTGTCTTTTAAGTAACGGATGAAATACTATCTGAAGATACTCTTGATTTTGTCATTTACCTGACATTATAGTAATCATGTTTTTGTTATATGTTGTTTTTTCTTTGGTCAATAGTAAGAATCAAATCCAAAAGTCCAACTTCTGCCTTGTGGATACCTTTTTTCCTTTATAGCTATACCAGAAGTCAAGAAACCACTGGTGATATCCATATTTTGATAGTTAAAAAAAAAAATGTTTGGAGATGTAGGACAACCTAAGCTTCTCACCTAGATTAATCCCACCCTAGACCTTAGGCTTCACCACCTAAGCTTGTTTGGATTCACTACCAAACTTAATGCAAATTTTGCATCAATAATCACTGAATAATATATTATATTAGTCTGAATACAAAAGAAATCATCTGGAGCTTTATATACAGCTTCCAAGAATCACAATGATAAAGATAAACTCTCCTAATACGAATCCTAAACAATCTCAAATACTTATCTGATAATAATCAAATGCTAATGATAAACCCAAATAAAGATAAAGATAACACAAATGATAATCTCCACAGATGTGCTATGGTATGGTGTCCGCACCATTTGGTTAACGGGTGTCCTTGGGGTATTTGTTAATGAACTATTTTAAGAAAGTTTTGATACTGCTTTCATAGGAAATATAAAAAATTGTCAAAAAATCAGTTGTTTTTTTTTTCTTTTCCCATAAAAAGTTTCTAAAAGTATTTTCTAAACCAATGCACTTAGGGCATCCACTAACTTTTCATTAAAAAAAACCTTGAATACATATGTCACAGGCCCACAGCTGACTTCTTGCAATTTTGTAAAGATTTTTCATGATGATCATATGGTTAAGAGCACTTGAATATTGTAAATATTGTTTAAGAAACCTTTCATTACACTAGAATTAATGATGCATAGTGCATGTCAAAATTTTTCTATAATTTCAATAGAGAATGAGATTATGCAAACATCACCAATATTAATGATCTTACAAGGACTTTAGCCAATTGGCCGATAAGTTTTTCTGGTGGAGCTAGTCTGCTGTGTCAATAATGAAGCTTTCATTACACTAGAATTAATGATGCATAGTGCCTCTCAAAAGTTTTCTATAATGTCACCAGAGAATGAGAGTATGCAAACGTCACCAATATTATTCTCTTACAAAGATTTTAGCCAATTGGCCGAGAAGTTTTTCTGGTAGAGCTAGTCTTGCTGTGTCAATAATGAAGTTTGTTTTCAAAAGGGATTCTGAAATTGTTGCTGAGCGTATGGAGGATTTTAATGCTTGTTTTGAGCTCAATATAAAATATGCAAATTGGTAAGTGGTTAAGAACATGTCACTTACCTGCACAAGTTAAAAAGGAGAGTTACATGGCTCACGCTTGCATATATGGTTGTACACTATGTGAAAGTCATTTGGATGGACTTATTTTCGGTAAGCAGTCCTCTGAATAGACTGATAAGTGTGTTGTATGGTCCTAGGGAATAAAAATATTTTGAAGTCTTTTAAGTTTAAGAATATGATGTGAGGATTTTTTTTTTTCTGTGCAATTGGGAAGGAAAATACAACAACAACAACAAACATCCCAAAATTTTGGGGTTGGCTAGGGATTTTTAACAGATTAGTTAGGGTCGGTTACATGTATTCTTTTCCTCCATTCTATTTTATTTGAAATCATATTCTCTATTACTTCCTTAATTGATAAGTCTTTTATTTCTTCTACTAATGTTATTTTGGGTATTCCTCTACCCTTTTTTTAATTCCCTTAATTGTTCTTCTTTGAACATGACCATTCCATCTCAAGCGACTCTCTCTGATCTTTTATTAGTAGGAGCTACCCTTATCTTTTAGTGGATTTCTCATTTCAGATCTTATTTTTCCGTTGCAACTGGGAAGGAAAATAACAAGTTGAAATATTCTTCTCTTTTTCTACCCTCAATTCAAGATTCCTGCCATATTTTATACCTGATTTTGGACTACTCTTCTCCCTTCTTTGTTGTATTAAGCTATATAGCTGCTAGAATTGAGAACTTGAGGAGCCATTTTCTATGATGTCAAGACTGATATTGCCAAAGTGTGCACGTGAAAGGATTATAAAAATGAGAAGCTCTGGCTTGTGTTTGGTTGTAAACACCTTAACTGCATATGTTATTTTACAATTTTTTTTTTTTCATTTGGATTTTAGTCTATGAATTCCAAACAAAATCAGTATATAGTATAAAGGTGCAGAGTCTAAAACAAGGCACGAGGTAGTTTTAATTCCAACTTCTAAGAAGAACAGTCGAATTGGTGATTATTAACCATTACTTTCTGACATCTCTCTCTCTCTCTCTCTCTCTCTCTCACTTAAGATTTATGAGGTGTGTGGTTCATGCAGCTTGGTCCAAAGGCAGAGGATATAAAGAAACCTGTGAATCCGTTTGTTTTCCTTCTCCGGCTCATTCTTGGTGCGATGGCTGGAGCTTACTTTGTACTGGTTCCAATTTACATGTGGATCAAAGATCAAATTGTTCCAAAAGGGATGCCTATCTAATATGGGAGGAAGCAATGGGAAATAATGATCATTTTCTCATTTCATCTCCAAGTGACTATTAGACAGCTTGTGATGGTTTATGTGTCTTCTGCGCAAGATAAACCTGTTAATAGCAAACCAGATGAGGTATCTAGTTGCTTCGGGTGGACAAATTTGCCTCAGGGCTTAGTGCTGTTTGGGGCTACAAGTCTACCACCCCAACAAGGTTGTTGCAATCGTTTTTTAGTCATTTAGTGCATGTAACCAACTTACCGTCATTGACATTATTTATTTACTATTTCTCAGATAGACTTTCACTTTAAGGGTAATCGTGGTGTTGGAGATTTTTAAATAAACTTATGGAAGGATTAGCTGCGAAGAAACAGAGTGGCAATGCAATGAAGTTAACAATTTCATTGGCTAAATTACACTGAGCACTTCAAGGGTCTGGTGAATTTAACCAGCATCATGTTCTAAGAAATTCAAAACTAGTATTAAATATGGTTCAACTAATTTGGGTATGCGTTTCACGTCTTGTGTAGGTTTCAATAATGGTTTGGGCATGGGAGAGGTTTTAGCTTTTTAAATATGGTGGCGTGACATAGGATTTTGACGGATTAACATTTGAGTTTCTCTCACATTCCATGTTCCTGAAATTGATTCTATCAAATAGTTCACATCTTCTATTATCATCCATTTTTTAAGGTATTTAGGGAATCCTTCTTAATAAACGAAATATTTGTATCATCTCAATGCCAATTGATTTCAATGTAATAAGAAGTGAATTTAAAGTTTGTGGTATTTTCTTTTTTTCGGATGACATGATGTGTTAAGCATTTGCTATTTGTTTGGAAAGCTCCTACTACTATGATGGGGAATTCCATGATAATGCTTCTAAAACTAGGTGAACTCATACTGGTCAAAGTAGACGAAGGAAATGGTCAGAGTGATTTGGCATGGTGACCATTGAACATCTGCAATATCTAACAAAGTGGAGTCAGTCATATAGAAATAGAATAGAACATCAACACGTAAAAAAAAAAGGGTTGAAGGTTACAACTGCTATCATGACTTTTAAACTTCACTTATTTTTCTGATCATTATGTCCTGTCAAGTGATGGTAGATTATGAGAAGACAAACTGTTCGCTCTTAGTGTAATTATGCATTGCATATGTTTGCCAATGCAAGCAGGCCGGTCAAAAGCATAGACTATATTATATGTTGGATCCTGCAACAAAACGCTACCGAAAGTGTTTTTTCTTGTAGCAGTTTGATCTTAAACGAAATCAAAGTACTAACTTTGAAATGAAATTGATATTTTTTTCTTGGATTCAGACTCCAACTTTGCCACGTGAAAGATAACTTTTTGAATAGTCAATAACATCGGTGACATTTAAAATGTTCCTAAAACCTTATCAAATTATCACAAGCTATGATCAAATTATTGATTTGCTTATAAATGGTAGGGACAAAATTATTAATTTGCTGGAAGAAGTGGTGGGTTTTTACATTGGATACATGCTCTTCCTAGCTAGACCTTCCAGAAAATATTACTATTTGCATTTTTAAATTGTAAAGCTTTGTAATTGTAGAGAAGCTTACAGATAGAAAGTGAAAACCTAAGCCTTGGGTTGGTTGGGACTCAAATAAACTCAAAATTTAGCTAGTCAATCCCTCTAATTCCCAGTCTTCATTTGAAGGTTGAACTTGGAAGTCCAATGGACGGACCACGACTGGAACGAGTGATCTTTGTGAGAGAAAAATAATCAAGAGGTAATTGACTATGTCAATATACTAGTTGTATCTTCGAGATTAATTGCTCCCTCCCTCCAAAAACTATAGTGTACTTTTCAATCATACTATTTCATTGAATGAGAGCAGGTGTGAAAGTGAAATATTAGAGCTGAATAGCAGAACAGGAAACCGCGTAGACAGCCAAGCAGATTAATTTCATTTGTCTCTGGAGTGTGGACCATTTGTGATTGTGAACCAAGGACAAGGCTCACACTTCCATTTAGTCTACTTGCATTTTGTTATACCCCTCTTATTATAATTGTAATTTGTAAATGGTAGGATTAGGAATTCTTATGTTGTTTTTCCTTTTTGGGTTTAACGTATTGATCTCTTAAAAATTACTATTAGTATATGATTAATCTTAATCCTTTTAACAAATATGCCCAGCAAAGATTGTTGCTCTTGTTAATCTAAAATAAGATGAGAAAAAAAGAGTTAATTTATGTATTAAACCAAACACGGTTTGCATTTATTGGACGTGTGGTATCAATCAAGGACCTTGTGATAGTCTTGGAACACAGAAGGACCAACAAGCCCATGTCAAGTGCATTGTTAGAAGTAGTACCTAACAATTTTATAAGGAAAAAACATAGGTTCAGTATTTTAGCTACTATTCCTTAAATCCCCTCTTAAAATTCAGTCACGTAGTTACTTAATTAAAAAAATACATATCAAAAAAAAAAAAGTACACTTTTATTCTATGAAAAAAAATTTACGTGACAGAATCTTAAAAAGAGAATTTAAGGAACAACATCTAAGTATTGTAATTAAGTCTTACCCATTTATAATATGATAATATGAAAATATAAAGTATCAATTTGCATTCAAACGTATCACACATTTGGTTTGTGTTTGATATTGGCTGAAAAAGACAGTTTTTTTTTATTATGTAGTTTATTTTTACTACTATTTATGAGTTTTAGTGTATTATTTCAATTAATTTTTAACTTTATATATAATATTTTTAACAAATTTTTTTGAATTTTAATTAAATAAACTGTTTCAAATGTACATTTAGTCACATAAATAAGCGTGTAGACAGTGGCCTGCAATATATGCACAAAATGTCATATTTAGTTCTAGGTCTGGTTCTGTTTATATTAGTAAATATCTCGTGCAAGCAACGCAGCGTGCTCTTTGGGTGTTGAAAATGCGGAAAACAAAGTACACAACCCCCCATGCCCTCTCTCTCACTCCATCAGCTCTTTGAAATTTGAATGCCCCTTTGTCTCCTAAACTCCAAACCCTTACAGCTGTCCTATTTTTATATCATTTTTCTACTATATATTACTTACAAATAATAATACTCTACTAAAATGCACATATAAATTTTCAATTAAATTAATACTTGTAATAATCTATTTATTTCTTTTCTTTTTTCATTTTTATTTTTCCCTTCCCGAAGATAAAGTCCACGTAGAAACTAGAATGAGTGGTCATAACTCATACGATTCTTTTCTAATAATAAGGCCAAACACCAAACTATAGTCATAAGCTTAGTTTGACTCTTTAATTTTTTAATTTTGGGAAAGAAGTTGTGCTATACTTTACCACATTAAAGTTCTACATAAAGCCCAGCTAAGATTGAGCTATACTCAGATTATCAAAAACAAAAAGATTGAGCAATACTCAACATACTCTCTCTCTCTCTCTCTCTTTGTGTGTGTATAGCTCTTAAGGTGTTCTTGAGGTTTCAGAACAAACCCCATGGCAGATGTACTGAGTGAAGAACAGATTGTTGAGTTTAAAGAAGCCTTTTGTCTGTTTGACAAAGATGGAGATGGTGAGCATTTCCCTCTTATATATGCTTATGTTTAATGGCTCTACCTTATTTATTATATGCACTTATGCTTCAATATCTATAAAACATTTTATTTCTCTGTTTAGCAATAAAAAAGACCTATAAAACATGTTTTTAAGAAGATGTATGAGTGGAATAGCATATTTATATGGTGCTCAAATACTTGATGGTGTAGGTTGCATTACTGTTGAGGAATTGGCAACTGTTATCCGGTCATTGGATCAAAATCCGACCGAGGAGGAGCTCCAGGACATGATAAGCGAAGTTGATGCTGATGGAAATGGAACCATCGAGTTTACAGAGTTCTTGAGCTTAATGGCCAAGAAAATGAAGGTAACCAATTAAAGTCAATTACTTTTTAAACATATCAAACCAAAGTACACCCATTAACCAAAAAGCGTGTCAATATATCCTAACAAAGAAAAAGAAGTAATATCTCAAATTGGCAATTCTAAAATTTTGTTCTACATGTTTGCCTTCTCCTTATGTAGTAAATGATAAATTACTATTAATCCTAAAAATTTAAATAGTTAAGAAAGTATGAACTTAATACTCTAATAGTAAAGAGAGCAACAATTAAACAAATTTACAAGTTACAACAAAACATGATTGAACCATTATCTGTGCTTATGGTTGGATATTTCTGTGTTCTTTTGTAGGAAACTGATGCAGAGGAGGAGCTTAAAGAGGCTTTCAAAGTCTTTGACAAGGACCAAAACGGATATATATCAGCTACTGAGGTATATTTTTATCTTTTAAATACTCTTTAGTCTTTAGTTAAGATGTGAATACGTAAATTTATGAAAGTGAAAGTGAAAGTGAAAGCCTCCTTTTTGCCTCTAAAATGACACATTTGTTTCTTGCTCTTTGCCTGTATTGACCTTGACAAATTAAGAATTTCTAACATGCACAATACAATTGGGGCCAAGATGTTGCCATTAGAAGCTTGCATTTCCAACAGAATTCTCCAACAATATATTCGAAAAAGAAATGTTCTTTCATGGGGAAATTAGTGAAGTTTTATTTAAATTCTACTACAGTATTAGATTTCAGACATTGCTGGGATCACCAACATGGAGAGTTGTGATACGATATAGTTTTATGATCATGTCTCAATAGTGAAATTGTTAATATTAAAATATATTACTTGAACCATCGTGTAAAGTAATAGATTAAATGTTTTGCATAGGTATGTCACATGTTCACCAAGTTTAGATTAATTTATATTGGTATCTTCTACATGACAAGTCCTTGTACGTTTCTGCGTGCAATGAGCATTAGCAATGTTTAATTTTATTTTAGACAATGCATCTATGTTTGTTAAATTACTGATTGTCCCAAAAACTTAAGTTATTGAGATATGGTAAATTTAATCATTTAACCAATATCTAACATCTATGCCAAAACTACTTTTGACATGAGGAGACAATGATCGAACTCAGGATTTTGTGCTCTGATACCATGTTAAATTATCGATTGTCCCAAAAGTTTAAGCTATTGGGATATGATAAATTTAATCATTTAACCAATACTTCTAACAATGCTTGACATGAAACTTCTTAAAAAGAATTAAAAAGTGATTCTCTTTGTTTGTGTGTAGCTGAGGCATGTAATGATCAATCTAGGCGAAAAATTGACGGATGAAGAGGTGGAGCAGATGATCAAGGAGGCTGACCTGGATGGTGATGGACAGGTCAACTATGAAGAATTTGTCAAAATGATGATGACCATTGGATAAACATTTCAGCAATAAGATTGAAGAAATTACTAAATTCAAATTCATTGATTCTCTCAACCTCATTTCCCAGCAAGAAATAAGTGTGACTATTTGTTGTAGTATTATTATTGTTGTAGCCGACCAAAAATTAGAATCACTTTGTACTCACCCTCGGATTTGTTCAAATCTAAATTGTATTCTTTCTAGTTTTACATTTTGTTTTGTGCTTCAAATTAGAATAAATATGAATTAATTTTTCAAAGTGATTTCCTTATCCTACAACTCATAGAAGATATGATGATGTGAAATTTCTCCAACTTTTGGTTCTAAGCTTTGACTTTGATTGAGGACATCAATGGTTGGGAAATGCATGTATACATACCAATAAATTTAATCATGAAATTTTGTATAGTTTATATACTCTCTTTTGTTGGAGAGCCTAGACTGATTCAGCGGTCCCTTTCATATTAACTTTTTGAGATTTTTATTATATGTTTTTGGTGATAACCTACTCTCTCTATATTTATTTTTTATCTTCAGGGGCCAAGGGATATCCTATTCTCTTTCTGTTCCAAATTTTATGTTTGTAAAGACAAGGCAAACAAGGACCCATCAATGTCATATTCATTTTTGCAAGGGCAACGACCTTTTTTAATCCAATTTTGCAAGTCTGCACAAAACCGCGTTGAACTATTGGTATTCTTCTTGATATGTTGCATAAGAAACCATGGAGGCATATACCACTCATGCATGTTTCTCATGTACACGCATGCAATGCTATTAAATTTGTCTTTGAGGGAATGCATGTATATGGACAGTGTAATTAATAGCAAGATTTTCAAAGATCAAGACATCAATCTAGAGGTATGAGACATTTGTTAAAGATTAAAAGGGATCATGTTAGCATTTCATTCTCTCTCACTTTCTCTCACAATTTGTTTTTAGGAATATTACAAATTTTATTATAGAGCTTATAAAATGATGTGTCAATAATCATAAAAAATTTAAACATTCATATATTAGGTGGTTGAAACCCACCAATCACATTTATTACAAAATTAGTTTGTAAGATTTATATAATAAAATTTGTAATAATTTTAGTATTTTCTATACAATCTTGCATGATAGCTAAGTTAAGTAGTAATACATCATCAAGGACAAGGTGGCTCCCAACCACTTTCTTTCTTAGTTCACCTTTCCAGCTTTACCCGAGGTCCTAAGCTCTTTCATCAGGTGTTGACTTCTAAGCCACCATCTGTTTCCCATAGCCTTTTTTTGAATTGTGAGCGGTTGATGAGACATGACTCCCTTCGTTCCTTGTGTCCATAGGCATGCTACTCTGAGCTGTCCACATCCCAGTTGGTTTTCTCCAGCATTTCTCGAGGATCCCCCTTCACTTTGGTGGATCTTGTGCAACCTAGCCCAACTCCTACCTGCCCCCTATTAGGTCTCCGTGGATGTCGCTTTTTGCTTAAGCCTCTGGCCCCCTACTTCCCTTTGTACCTCTTTTTCTTCCTAAGGCCCAACACTTTATTCTTTTCTTCCTATGGGCCGGGCTCCTCCCTTCTTTATTTTTCTAAGCACCAAAGTCTTTCTTCTTCATAAGCTGGGTCTCTCTCACTTTTAAGGGCTCAGTTCCTTATTGCAATTTTAAATTTCAACAATAATAAAGATCAATTAATGTTGTATGAGCATCATAGGTACAAATATATTGTATCTAAATATCAAAAAAATCAATGATCACCAAGATTTAAACTAATCATAGCTCCACAATTGTGTGTATATATATATATATACATACAATAAGATTTAAAGCATATGATGTTCACACTTCACTATATATATATATATATATTTTTTTATCAATAAGTAAGACTTTAATGAATTTTTCAAGAGTTTTGTAACTCAAAAGTTTTTCAAGAGTTTCAATATCATTGTGCTGTAAATAAAAGTGAACCAACTAAGATAAGAAAATAACAATTGAAGGCAGCAAAACTGCCGAACTTGCCATTTCTTGCTCAACCCATACAAACTCTCTTCTCAACACAAAAAATAAAAATAAATATAAAAGAAAAGAATTACACCCAAGGGCCCCTTAAATGATAATACAGCGACGAGGAATTATACAGTTTCTATAGATGAGGGAAAAGAGATGCTACTCTTCGCTGGTTTATCTCAATATACTAATAAACCAGTGTCTCCTGATCACAACTCATATTCCAAAAACTTGAATCAGAAAGAAAACCCAAACAAAACAAATCAAAGTGAAACTGGAAAGTGATTACTTTTTTTTTTTTTAATTAATCACTGTTGCACAGCACATGCAGTTGCCAAAGAAAGAAGACCTGTGCTTGCGCTTCTCTTTACCTTTTGGTGCAGTTGATGCAACTTCTTCAGTAGACAAGTTACACAATTCTCTAGTTGCCTTTTTGGAAACATCATGGTTTTCTTGTTTCTGTGGTGTGACTACAAATTGAGCTTCTTCCTCTTCCTTCAAGAAGCCTAGGAATGGAGTTTTAGATTTCTCAGAATCACTTCTTTCCAATGTGATAACTTTCTCTTCCACAGGCATTGCTTGATACTGTAACTTGTTTTGGTTGTACTTGTACCCAACATGTGCAACCGGGTTTCCAAGACTAACATCAGTCTGGCCTGATGAGCTCTCCATTGTAACCTTATCCTGAAACAGTAGTGGCATTTGATCTGACTCTTCGCCTCTAGCTTCAATTCGGAGATCAAGATCAAAGCTTGGTGATTTTCGCATATGAACATGAGTGTTCGTGCTATCAGAACTGGACTCAGAGCTAAGCCTTCCCATACTTTCTTGTGCTTCAGTACTTCCATTTATAAATGTAGATGCTTCACCTCTGATACTTTCTACACTGGAATGACTAGCTGAAGTTTTAGTTTCTGTCACTGTCAACTCAACTATAGAGATTAAATTTTCTATGTTCAAGCTTGTGGAATTGAAAGTGGAAGCTTTCACAACAGAGAACTCATCATAGCTTTCTTGCTTCAGCTCAGGGATTGGCTCAATGCTGCTGCTTTGAATAATAGTCTCAGCTGCTATTGTAGTGGCCTGGTTGTGAACTTCAGACTGGACTACAGAAGCAGGAGACTGTAAGAGCAAAGCTTCTGCTTGTTCAATTGGAAGTTGTTGAGACCTACATTGTCTTGGGGTTTCACTTCCTTCTGTATCATTACCTGTGACATATGTAGCTTCTGCTTTGTCCTCTATTTCTTCCAAAATTTTCTTCTCTTCTTGTTGCTCCTCTTCACACCTGTGTCCTGTGACAATCAACCCTACTGGAAAAGTAACCAATCCATGTTCAGCAACCACCGAAAGCTCTCCTTCTGAGTCCTTGCAGATTCCATCAGGATTCTTATTCTGGTTGCAAACAAGCTTGTCCTCATTTTCAGACCCAAGCTTCCTAAATTCCCTTTGGGATTCATTTGCCTCATCAGTTTTTTGTTCTTCCATTGGCTTTTCACAGAACAGAGTTGTGTTGTACTGATGTGGCCTCTCTTCAATGTCTGATCCACTTCCTACTATTTTTGTTTCTTCAGTAAGAACCATGCACTTGTCCTCAGGTTGAGAAACTTCTTGATGGGAGTTTAATGGCCTATCCAGCAGAACAGCTTCTTGTAAATTCAGGGAATCATTCCTAATTGAATTGGCTACAGTAGATAACTCCCCATCGTATTTGTTCAAAACAATGCTCGGAGTGTCTGATGTTATTGTTGGCAGATTGCTCAAACCAATCCCTATCTCATCTCCCTTTATAATCTCAATTTTCTCTTTGAATGGCATCTTATCTTCTTGGTACGGTGCTTCTTTTACTAATGAGTCACCCATCTTTTCCTCATAGGGATTGTCACCCAGATAGTTTGACAAATTAGGACCTAAAGGGTGACTATTCTTATTAGCACATATAAAACTTGGTACTAGGGTATCCTCACTTTTGTGCAGCAATCTACAGCCATCTTCTTCAGATTGGTCAGCATTAACTTTATCTAATGCAAGTTGATCAGACTTTAAATGTAAAGGTTGCTGAGGTTCTGGATCATGTGGTGTAGATATAGTATTAAGAGTTGAATCTTCGTCTTCGTCTGCAGCAGTATGTAGCAAACAAACACTAAGGTTTAGGTTGGGTTGTACTCAGTTTTTATGTTGACAATTACATTACTCCTTACTTGTACTAATTTAAAATAAAAGAAGCAAAAAATTCAAAATATACCATCAATAATTGGAAGGTCACTTCAAAATTATTAGACTGAGTATGCTAACCTTCACTGATGGAAGCCTGCTTCTCAAGCTGATGATCATTTTTTTCCAATAGATTCTCCTTCAAATTTGAATCTATTGGCTTCTCATGAACTTTTAAATCTTTTGGTGAAAAAGCTGTTTTGATTTCATTGTCTTCATCACTTGCTCCAACTGATTTAACTACCGCTTTTAAGGATTCAGCGGGAGAATGAACCTCAATTTCTTCTTGCTCTATAGAAACAAAAGGCCAAAATTGAAGACTACGGACTAAAAACAAAGTTCTCTAAAGTAATTAGACTGGGTATGCTAACCTTCATTTATGGAATCCTGCTTCTGAAGCTGATGATCACTTCTTCCCAATAGGTTCTCTTGAGAATTTGATTCAATTGTCTTCTCATGAACATCTGAACCTTTCTGCAAAGAAGATGGTTGGACTCCATGATTTTTTTCATTACTTGCTTCAATTGCTTTCACTGCTGCTTTTGGAGATTCAGCGGGAAAAAGAACTTCATTTTCTTCTTGCTCTATAGAAGCAAGGGAATAAAGTTAAAGTACATGGAATTATCAGTTGATCAACTGGTAAAGGTTGATGAATGTTAAGTACTGGCTAAAAGCAAATTACCAACCTCTTCCACCTGATGTCTCTTCTGCAATGTGAGTATCTTTTGCTCCGGTTGAGTCATTAGAAGCTAACCCTGTAACTTTTTCATGAAAATCTGTTGCTTCAGTTGTTGGAACTGTTTCATCTCCTCCTTTGACATCATCTGCATCAGCAGATTCTTGAAACACGTTTTTGGAATCTATAGCATTTGTGTTATCCTCTTCTGCATTTGTACAAACTACTATTATAAACAGCCTAGAAGAACACTTATTTCGGCAAAGTCAGAACTAAAGAAAATATCGATGATCTGATGAATTGCCTTACCTTTGAGACCAGACGTGTTATTGTTGCCCATCTCATTGCCCATGTCTATGTTGCCAACTCCTGCAATATAATGAAGCAAAAAGAATGAAACTTACGAGAATCAAATATAAGGGCTGGTGTCTTTCAGTAGCAGTGTCTAACTTAAAAGAGTGTTCAACGTCCAAAATGTGCAAGTCTAAGAACTGCATACCATGACGATCATGATAGCCACATGCATATAGCAATAAACATTTGAGGACAGCTCCATTTCTCTGTGACTGCCAGAGTGTTGATACTTGATTAAAACGGCTACTTCACACTTATTGCTTAAAGTGTAAGTCTCGTTGGGTCATTTGTCAGCCAAACATATATGCCTCTAAAAGTAGTGGAACGTCTACATCGAATTCTATTTTCTTTATCTGACATGGACATTCTATGATCATGAATTTTGTGGTATCAATTTGGAAATTGATAACTAAATTGTTAGCTACTCAAGGTGCCTTGTGTAGCCTATCATTGGCCTGCCCATATGATTATGTTTTGCTAAATTTTTTTTAACTACTATTTAAAGGCCAGGCAACCTGGTAGAATATTTAGGCCAGTCTAATCTAGCCTACTAAAGCAACCCTTTTTTTACATGCACTACACAGACATATATAGGTGTTCTGATGTGTTGGGAGTTTGTAGGGTACATAAAAAGGCTTGGTGTTGTGTTTTTTATTCGCACTCTTCATCAGTATAAAAACAAGTTGGATCCATTTTCCATTTTCAAAGCAAACATGTAGGTTCATGAAGGTCTTATGTTGTTCAAGGACATGTGGGAAGTACCATAGAAAAAGGTGCATCTATTAACAAAATACCTCCATATTTCAATCTAAATGTTCGTACTGTAGGGAAAGGTCCTACGTGGCTGCCCAAGACCGACACAGATGATCAAAAAGATCTTTTATTTAGATGATTGTTTAATTTCAGCTTAAAAGATCTCTATTGTTTTATTTTGGCCTTAGCCACATGTAGAACGAAGACTGGACAGCATCAGCTCTTCATAGCAGACTGGTCCAAATAACCATGGGAATGGAATAATGGTTTTGATAAGCCCATGGACAGGTGGGTCTCTTCAAGATTTCTTGGTGTTAAAGTTTATTTTAGGTGCAGGGTGGCTAGAAGCAGATACACTCTTAAGGCTAACTTCATCATAGCTGCGCATTTTTCTTTGGAACTCTCTACCTGTCCACCGGCTCAAAAGTTTACCAGTTGGACCCTCAATCCTCCTTTTCCCACTAGAAGAACAGAAAAGTAAGTATTAATAACAATCCACCACACCCACTTTTAAACTAAATATTAGCCATGGAAATGATTACGCCATATTGCATTAAGGCAGTGATTTTATATATATATATATTTTTTTTCTTGGTAATTTTTTTTTTTTTTTTTTGAAAAACAAACACACATAAGGAAGAGGAAAAACGATTCTAATACAAAGACATATCACAACTCCACTCAAAAGTTATGGTAATTTTTATGTGTAAGTGGGGTAAGTTATACTACACACAACACACTCTCTTAAGTAACGTGGAACAATTACACGTTGGTGTGAGTTGTATTAAACATTTAAGCCTAATTTTCTGATCTGCACGAGGACACAAAATATAGGCTTCTTCTGGGCCTTGCATGGTCTAGGCCATAGGGGGTTAGCTTATTCACTTAGTTCTTGGCCCAATTTCTCAAGGCTTTTGTAAACTAAGTTGCTAGCATTTGGATCATATATATACGCATACACAAAAAATAAAGTTGTTGGAAATTCCCCATAAGCCTTCTCTTGTGAGGAAGCAATGAAATGAAATAGAAATAAATGAAAATAATAATTTTATAAGATTCTTTCGTTCTCTTGTTTGGAAGTTATAATGGAGGGAATGGATTTTCTATTCCATTTTATTTTCTCATAAACTCCCAAACAAAGAAAAAACACACGAGTAAGAGATAAGGGTTTGGGTTTGGGTTTGAGCTTTTCTTCGTCCTCCTATCATGGCCATTGAAACTAAATGACAAGTTTTCAAAGGTATTTGAGTTTTCTTTTAACAAGTACTTTGGAAGATTCCATTGTGGCAAAATTGGGTTTTGCAAAGCTCATTGTGGTAATCTTGCATTTTTTCAAGTTTGTTGTGTACGCTCAAGTTATGTGATAAAACTTGAGTAGAAGATCATTTTTTCACATCACTTGATCAGCCAATGAAACTCATTCTTTCACATGACTTGATTAAAACTCTAATTTTTTGTCACTAAATTTCATAGCAGCCCATTATGATGCGACTATAAAAATCATTCTTTCATATGACTTGATCAAAAATTTTAATTTATACCTAGAAAATGACTACTTTGCCATTGAATTCCATAATGGCCTATGTCAATTTCTATTTTAAGTCAAATAGGAAATTATATTTTATAAAAAAAAGAAAAAAGAAAAAATTATGAGAATGTAATAGAATGAAAATTTTATCATTGGGTGTCTGAATGACATTTCACCCTCAACCTTGAAATTTTGTTGCTAGTTACAAAATATGGTGTTTACAACATGATAACAAATGAAGCATTAGCACAACTAAACCTTAAACTCCTTGAATCCTCAAATTAGAAATAAGAAACCCTTAAGATAGAGATTTGGACACACAAAAAAAGTTTTAAAAAATGAAAGGAAAGACTAAAATTTTAATTAATAGTGAACTATTGAATGAGTCTAAACATTACTCTTTTTTAAGAGCATGAATGGAAATGCAAAACACATTCTTAAAACCTAAAAACCCCAAATCACCCCATATATAGGAATGCAATTTGCCAAAAAAAAAAATTGCATATTGCTAGTAGTGGGATTGAAATATTCATCTTCTTTCTTCTTATTTTGTTTTATTTCTCTCTCTCTCTCTCTCTCTCTCTCTCTCTCTCTCTCTCTCTCACACACACACACACACACACTATGGTTTAGATCGAGAAATAACTTTAGGTCATGGTGGAGACAGTGGAGAAGCATGAGAGTGGTTGTACAAGTTTGGGTTTTGATTTGTCGAGGAGGATCATGACTGCTTTGGGTTTAGGTTTTGAGAAGGAGCATGACAGTTGAGGACTGTGGCAAGTGGGTTGTAATTTGGGTTTTGGTACTAGTTGATTTGAGATTTTGGGTTGTTGTAGTAGTCGTAGATTGGTTGTGGTGTCGTCATGGCCGTGGAGGGTCATTGGTGTTACTGCTGGTGGGTTTGGTTTTGGGTTTTGGCTAAGTTTGGTTTTGGGTAATGGTGGTTTTTTTGGTTAAGTTTGATTGGTGTTAGTTATGGTTGTTATTGATTTTTGTGGCTATGTTTTGGTGGCAATAGCTAGGTGTTTTTTTGGCTAGGGTTGGGCCATTTGGCTGTTGTCATGGTGTTGAACTATTGGTGTAAAATAAAGAATGAGATGTATGATGTATTATTAAGTATGAATGTAAAATAAATAAAGTGGTGTTTTTTTTATGAACAAAAAATGGGTAGAAGGGGGCGACCTAAGTTGGCATTTTCTACCTAAGAGTGACCATAGTGACACTCTACCCGTTGGGCCTGGGTCTGAACTTGAGGGAGTAAGATATCCAAATGAGCCATAGCTGCCATGGACACAAGGGGTCTTTGGAGTCGCCACCTAGTTTTATGGCCTAGGAATCATGAATATAGCGTCCTTTCGAGGAAAGACCTTTGATCTTACTACCAGAGTTTGGGTTCAGAGTTTAGGTATATTCTTGGGAAGGTATTAGGCACCTAAGATTGCCAACTCTAAGGTTGGCATCCCATCTGTGTTTTATATCTTAATCTCATTAAAAACATGTTTAACACTTGTATCTATACTCACACACACACTAGCATACATCTAAGCATATAATCATGACATTATGCATCCTAAACAAACACACTCATCTATCTACCCAAACAAAAGAGAGCCAAACATACTAAAAAAACCCAGCATTCATCTAACATGTGAGAACTTATCATACATCTAAAACAAGGCAGCGAGCATTTCATCATAGCAAGGAAAACATATCATAAACTCTAATCATAAACCTAGGCATGCTCTACCACATCATCAAAGTGAAAACCTAACATAAATGCATAGACATTGCTAATGCATGATTTACCCTTTACTTACCTTTCAGTAGCACAGCATCTATGACATCAATGTATGGACATGTGAATGAATGACATCAAAACTAAGAAACCCTAATCTAAACATGTGATAACAAACAAACATGTTAAAAGATAAACAAGCAATTATGGGGCTTAAAACATATACAAAAAGATGCTACACAGAACAAACATGTGAATGTAGAAACAAAACAAACATACAAAAATTAGGGTTTTTGGATGATAGCATTATGCATGCTAGAACAGGTCCGTGTATACATGAGTTCAGCCTGCATGCGCAGGCTAGATCATACGTATGCAAATCTTTACCTAGAAAATCTAATTAATATGGAAACAAAACAGAAGCCAAATAGAATAGAAAACGTAAAATCTAGCAACCTAATATGCTTAAAGACATAAAGAAAGCCAAAAACTAACCTAAACAAACATGTATAAGCATGAACTAGACAAAGAAACAGATTAAAGGTAGAAAATGAAAAGAAAAGTTCAAAAGAATACCTCAAGAAAAGGAAGCTTTTAAGCTTGATTTTGACCATTTCCCTCAGTAAATCTATCACAATTCAATAAAATAGAGATTAGCAATCTTAAACTCGAAGGATTGGGGCCAGAAAAGGTCATAACCAAATAAAAAATGACTTAAGTGTGTTTTGTGAAAAACTCCCTTTTGATTCACTATTTCCTAGTGAATCTTAGGTTTTTCTCGTAGGATTTCTATGTGTTTTAAGAATGTATCATGTAAAGCTTTTTATAGTTGAAAAAATAGGGTTTGGAACGGCTCCTAGACGATGTGGGATTCATTCCAAACATCAACTATTATTGCAAAAAATTTACATTTCTTATACTTCTAAAACCCTAGTTATGTATGTAAGAATGTGCTTGTGTACACATGCTTTGGCTCGTGTACGCTGGCCGCAACCCACGTATGCAAGCTGGGCACTATTTTGGTCATTTTATTTCTAAAAATAGATTTTTGCTCATTTAAAAGGTTATACTTTTCATTTCAACACTCATATCTGATTGGATTCCAAACTAGCCTTGGGCCTTAGAGTTGGAACATTATTGGAGAACGAGGGCCTGGGTCGTAAGGGATACAAAATGTGGTATCCACAGCTATGCAGCCAGCCCCATTGAGGATGCTAGTAAGCAGGGAGTTATTTACCAGGCGCTTCCTATTGTGGGATTCTAACTTGGCACCTCTACCTCTCAAACCTTTAAGAGTGGGTCCATCACTGATAGCTCCATATGCAAGCCAGGATGGTCACAGGACCAACCTGTCTTGCAAAAAAATGTATATAACTATATATACACCTGCCTAAAAATAATTATATGCTAAACTAACTTCTTGTGACCACCCTAATAAAAATGTTGAACACCTTGACTTAAGAATTACAAAAATTTTGGTCAACAAAAATAAAAGTAATGTTACATTCACAATAATTTCACAATAAATCTATTATAGTAAATTGTTATTTATTCTAATTTAGTCCTAATACTAATATTATTTTTTTACCTACCAATAATAGCTTTTTGCATAAGATTTATTGTAAAAATGTTGTAGATATATCACTCTAAAATTAATTCTGCCCCCCAAACATAATCCTTCATCCCTTTTTTTAAAAGGCTTAAATAACAACAATAAATGTTAGCCCAAATGACAACAAATATAAACCAAACAAAAATAAGACAAGATCAAATAACAACAACAAGTGAACAAATTATTCAACAAAAAGCCTATTATAAAACGAAAAGATAAAAATCGCTAATCATTTAAATTTGTAACTCATTTAACCTATTCAATAAAAATAGTTCATAATTTCATTTTTCCTTAAAAAATGGAACAAAGAAAAATATTGTGGTTGTGAGTTTTTCTTTATGATGACAATAGTTATATTTTTTTTGGCTTTTCAATCGCAACAATTTTGCTCTCCTTACTCCTTAGTGACTCGACTTGTGATTGTAGCAAATACTCTCTCTCTCTCTCTCTCTCTCTCTCTCTCTCTCTCTCTCTCTCTCTCTCTCTCTCTCTCTCTCTCTCTCTCTCTCTCTCTCTCTCTCTCTCTCCATTACAAAAATTTTCACTTAATTTATTACCCTCATTACAGCATTATCAGTTCCTACTTTATATATTATCAGTCATTTTTATTTTCTCTTTGTTTTTTTTTTTTTTGAGGGGGTATTTTCTCTTTGTTAGTAGAAAGATATTTAATACTTAATGTATTATTGCGTCTTTTTTTTTTTTTTTTTTTTTTTTTTTTTTTTTTTTTTTTAACGTTGATATATTCAAGTTATCATTTTATTATATTTTATATAATTATTTTTAGTAACCACCCTAAAAAAAATTCCTGTAGCCGCCACTAGAGTCCATGACCACTAAACCAACTGCCCCTGATAGTAATAAAGTGGTGTTTTGATGATGCAAATTGCGTAACTTTTGCATTCCCACATGGGGGAATGCTGTAAGGGTTGGAAAACCTAAGCCTAGCATTTGTAAAAAATTCTAGAATAAAGGAAAATCAGGTAAGAGTTAAGACTTCTCCAAGTAACAAACGAGCAGAAAAATTTAAGGAGAATGGAATAACTGATAATGGCTGTACTAAAAAAAACCATAAAGACATGTTGGGTTAGAAAACGTGTTTTCACTTTTGTTTTTCTGCCGACTGCTGCTGCTATTTCAAAAGATCTATAAAAATTCATTCCATGTGATCAGTTTCTGAATCTTCGTGGTCGTGAGGTTCTATATATGGCCGACAGAGAGAGAGAGAGCCCGCCGATTTCACATATCAGTTTTGAATATTATTCGAGGATTGAGGATGTACGTGGTGTTTCATTTAATGTTTCTTGAATCCTCATTCACTACATTTCTTATATATCATTATCATTTTTTGGATTTTTCTTCATCTTTTTTTATTATTTATTTTTAAACATCATCCTAGATCATTCTTTGGATTAATCTAGTTCTTTTAAACTATACTAGCCTAATCTCATGTGCTTCGCACTTGCAATGAGGCTTTTTTATTTTTATTTTTTATTTTGTTAGTGGTCGAAAAAAAAAACTGTATTTTTTTATTTTATATATATAATTTTTATTTTAGAAATCTAATTTGTAAGTAAATAAGTCAATTTGAAAATTAACAGAATAGTGGTTCTATTTTTTTGGCAATATTTTAGTGGTAGTTAGAGTTGCATTTTTACCGATTGTTCTTTAGTTTTGTCTCTACTTATACATAGAGGTGTAAGGGCATTTTTGAACTAAAAAAAAATGAAGAATCCAAACAGAGAAAACCCCTTAAATAATAGTATAGATATTATTATGAAAAAATTTAGTTACAAAATTAGTTGTAGCTTAAGGCTACAAACTCACTCAATAAAACAAATATTACAACATATTTTGAAAATCTAACTGTTGAATTGCATGTTCTTTATGCTCTTAACACACATGTTAAATTTTGTGTTAATCAGATATTATTTACTATATGATCTATAAGTTTATATTTTGTGCATAATTTTAAATTACAAAAACTTGTAATTTGAAAAATTTATTGATGATACAACTATTGATCTTTAATTTTTTTAAAATTTTGCAAATATAAAGAATATAAAAAGAATATGTAATCCAATGGTGGATTTGTCAAAATTCATCTCTAATAAAAAGATATTAAATAAGTTTATAACCTAAGACTATAAGTCTATAACGAATTTCGTAACTAAACTTTGTCCATATTATTATTCTTAGAAACTATGTGGTTGTCCTTCTCAAAAAAAAAAGAAAGAAAGAAACTACACAGTTACACGTACACCTACTATAAAACACGTGCTTCCAACTTCCAAGTTTCACTTACAAATTCAATTTTTTAAAGAAACAGATCACGAAACTCAAAATATAAGGTGTTATCAAGGTTTTGAAACCCGGACCGTTTATTGAACCGTAAAAAGAAGAGGTTCAAGGTTTTTAAGGTTGAACCGAGGTCGAACCGTGATGACGTCATAATTAATTTAATAATTATTTTAAATATATATAAAAATATTAAATTAATACATATATAAAATTAACTAAAATAGTCAAATTAAATATAGAACTTTATCTTTCAAATGTATTTTTCACATCTTAAGCAAACATAAATATAGTATTTCTTCAAATATATTTATAATATACATTATTTATATGTTCATAAATTAATTATTTGGTAAAAGGCCATATAAGTTGTTTTTTTTTAGACATCAACAAAAATACAAATTGCAAATTCATATCTAAGCCAATATGTCTTAGCCTAATTTCAGGCCAATAACATATTTATATAATATAAGGCTAGTTAACTTTATAAAATAAATAAAAATAAAATATATTGTATTAATATAGTAGTAGTAAATTAGAAAGAGACGTTGTAGAATTTTAAACATTCGTAATAAATAATTAAATACTGTTGCCTGGTAGTGGTGATAAAACCTATGAATAAAAAAGGTGAAACACTTGACAGCTAAAAAAAAGAAAAAAGAAAAAGTAAAACACTTACCAGCCTGTAATTCATGTCTCCCAAGAGTCCCTGCCACACGTTTTTTCAACTTTTACAGCCCACACATTATATCAATTTACCTCCACACATTCTTATTCTTATCTTCCTCTTTCTTTTTTAGAGTTTCAAAGTTTCAGATCCAGCTCCTCCTTTTCTCATTCTCAGCTCAAACTCTCTATCTCAGTTCGAACTATCAGGCTCTCAACCTTGTTTTGCAGCATCAAAAAATCTCTATTTTCAGTGACGGTGGTAACGTGGCTCTTTTTTTTTTTTTTCTTAGAACCTCTCTCGAATTTTTTTAATTCAAAACATTTACCGGCTGATATCAATTTTCCGAGCAAAAGAAGGAACCGTGTGAACCTCAAAAACCGGCCACGGTTCTTAGAACCGTACGGTCTGACCTCGGTTTGGACGGTTTCATGCTTTTTCTTTGTATAGAGGTTCTCAAGGATAAAAGAACCGGAATTGGGAGAGGGTCACGGTTAATCGGGTCGGACCGTACGGTCCGGTCTGGGTTTGAAAACTATGGGTGTTATCTAAACATATCAAGTGGAAGTAGTAACATAAATTGTACCATAAATATATGCATGTTAGAGTTAGAGTTAGAGTTTTAACCCCCTCCCGATATTTGCAAACGGCTAAGTAAAAATCATGTTTTTGCACCTTGTGGTTATTCATTCCAAAACAAAGAGATTTGGAAGAGGAGGCAAAAAATATATCAAGAGGTAGTAATGGATCTGAACAATACGGGGAGAGAGAGAATGTAATAGGCTGCTTGGGGGACCATCGATGGTAAAGAACATCCAAAGTTTTGAATACTGTTGGAACATTTTAATATTAATTAATTAAAATGAATAAATATTACAATATAAATATAAAGATGTGGGAGTGAAAATAGAAGATAAAGAGTTAGTGAAAATGTTTAATCTCACATTAAAAAGGGAAAAAAAAATATTTTATTCTTTTTAATTGTGGTGATTAATGGACTAATATAAATTGATTCAAAGATTGGACTAGATATGTGTATAAAAGGAAGGCAAAGGGTGTAGGTAATATACACAAAAAAATAGAGAGCTTCTTGGCAAGGAGCTCTCTATTTTGTTCATTGAAATGAAATATTATAAGCAATTTTTTTTTTTTAACTAATATGTTAATCTCTAAATTAACAACATGTTTTAAAAGAATATAATAAGAGCTTTCATTTGTGTTTAATTGGGAGAGTGGAAAAGTAAAGAGATGTAAAATTTATTTGTTTGGTTAAGAAGAAAAAATGGGAGGATAAAAATATGATTTGTCAAAATTTACTCTTATGTTTTTATTTCATTATATATAAGAAATACTTTTCTTTGTAATAAAATATTAATTATTTATCAATTAAAATTAATAAAGTAGCGTTTTTTAAAAATTAAAACATTATACCTATTATATTAAATTTTTTCTCTTTATTATTATATTTATTACATTTTTTATAAATAAATGGGAAAAAAAAGAACAAAGAAATGAGATGGATACTGAACAAGCAAAAAAGAGAGAATAAAAAAGCCAAGCAAGACAAAATGTTTCAACATAAAAAAATAAAAAATAAAAAAAAAAAAACACACACACACAAGAAAACGGTATTAGAAAAAGAAAACAAGAAAACAAGAGAAAGAATAGGGAAACTGGAAAAGAATAAGCACAAAAAGACGAAAAGAAGGGGACAAAAATCAAGAGCAAAAAAAAAAAAAAATTAAAGAGAGATGAGTTGTTCAATGTTAGAAAATGGGCAAATATGTAACTCACTCAGTTACAAATTTGTCACCTATGTTTTTTTCTCTAATTTGGAGAAAAATATTTTGGTAGATCAGGAGAGAAAATATCTGGACTTCACTAAAATCCTTCCAACTTTTTACCTCCAACCAAACAACCTCAAACTTCATTTTTCTCGTATTTTCTCTCATTTATTTTCTATCCTTCCCATTTTACCTCCAACCAAATAACCCTTAAATGTTACTCACGTGAAAATAGGGGTGTGCGTTGGTTAGGTTGAGGGGTTTTTAGTTTTTGTAATCTAACCCATCACAAGGGTCCAACCCAATTCATGTTGGTTGGGTAGGACACTTAAAAAAAAAAAAACTCTAAGTATTTGTTTGGATACTGTTAAAACGCAATGTGTCTGTATTTCAGTTTTTTTCATTGAGAAGCGCATTTCAGTGCTGTTCAGTGGGTATCATGTACTGTTCAAGGAATTCACAAACCTCTTTTTTCAACAACTTTTCATTAAAAATGGGTTCCACGGCACTATTCACACATTTAAAAATTATTTTGTTACAGTATTTTCAGTTTTAAGTAGTATTCAAATAGACCCTAAGCATTAGAACAACATCATCTAGCCATATTACAAGTGTTTTTTTTACACCCCCTATCATCTTTTTAAACTCTAAGCATAGCACTATAAAGTATAACCAAATAATCAAACCAAATGGCATTTAAATAATAAGATATTAAATAGTTTTATAGTTGAGAGAAAAAATAGAATAACAACTGTAGGGATAAAGGGCCCAAAAAATGATATTGAGCCGTGGGCTGTGTCCGAGAATATTAAGTCGTTCGAGGACAAGTAAACATTAACGAAGATGCACAAATTAGTAAGCTATGGAAAAAGTCTAGTCGTAAAGGATTGAAAGTGTAGTCCGAGGAGAAATACCTCCTTGGCTAAGCAGAGTAGGGGTTAAAGGTCCGACCTTTCATTAAGAATAACACACCAGACAATCAGATTAGTAAAGATAAGCATCAAAAGGGAATAAGACAAAGGAAAGCTGGAAAATATCTAAGAGAAAGCTGCTACCACCACATTGAATGCTCTGTAGCTAACTCTCTGGCTGCATTAATGTAGAGGTGATACCTGAGCATAGGCATGCAGCCTTACAGCTATCCACCAAGACTTTAGGAAGGTGCTGGTAGGATATGGATCAACACCAGCAATTTGATCTGCACATGAAAGGCTGGGATGAAGTAAAACAGGGGAATATAAAGAAGAAAAACCTCATTACAAAGGGAGATCAAATAATCTGGAGAAAAGAAACTGTATACTAAAGAATTGTAATTGTGTTTAAGTCTAAAAGAAATATATAAAAACTACCAGCCTTGGAATATGCTGAGAAGGATTTTCTTTGCATTAAACTGTTTATTCATGCTTTCAAATATCATTTAGCCTACTATGATTATTGTCCATCACCTTGGCGTTCAGTTTCTAGCCCACTTTTTACAAATTCATTGTTTTGGGCTCTTTGAATCTTAGTCTTTTTCACTTTTGGGCATGTTTGCCCCTTACAACAACAATATTACAATGAATTTAATAAGTATCAAATAGTTTTACCCCAAAATAGTTGAGCGTGGCGGCAGAGCAATAAGGAGAGAGTGGAGTGAGAATTGAAATGAGAAATAATTTAAGAGGTTAGAGTTTTTGCTTTATTATAGGAAGGGAGCAAAGGAGTGATTGATTAAAATATCTAATATATATTTTAAATATATATAAAATGTAGATAAGTCGGTTTAGGTTAAACGGATTTGTGAATACCTAAACTAATTGGAGGGGATATTATTATTAGTATCTTTTTGAGAGGGGGGGGGGGTGTTGGGGGTTAATTTTCTATTTACTTCATTTTTTCGTACCAGTTTCCATTTCATAAAGATTGAATATTTGAATTTGTTGCCTTCTTCGAAGTTGGCGGAAGAGGTAGTTATTACTCTTGAATTTGGAAGTTGAACTACCATTGATCTCCGTATTTGCGTGAAACTTACTACGGCAATATATTTCAACAAATTAAAACATTTATAGGTCGTGAGTCTAGTGACAAAATATAAAAAAATCATAATTAACTTCTTATTGGCATAAAAGGTCATAGTATCTTTTTCTAAGAAGAAGATTTGGTAAATAGAGAAGCTCCTGCCCCAACCAAAGCTCTACGGGTGTTTCAAAGTAAAGGTCTTATGGGATGACTTAATGCAACGAGTAACGTATTGATTTGTGAGTGTTAAGTTAAAAAAATAAAAAATAAAAAAAGGACAAGATTTTTGTTTATTCTATTTTAGTTAAGAGGAAAAAAAAAAAAAAGGTAAGGCTTTCTTAAAGAAAAATCTAAATCTCCAAGTTAGACTGGCTAAACATTTGTAATTTGAAAAATCAAGATTAATCTTTATTTATCGTCCACATTTGAATTTATACAAGACTAACGTCCAACTTAAAAAAAAAATAAAAAAACACTAGCTTCATATAATTTATTATCAATAAAACTAAAAGCAAGTTAAATTGAATCTGTCATCACATATTCCAAATCTAAGTGTGTGTTTGCGAGTTTATGATTCTGTGTTTGCGTTTGGTTGGTCTTATGGCAGTGTTTATGGACCAGCCATACTCTAAAAATGTGTAAACAGTTTTTTTTTTTTTATAAAAAATATTTTACTACAGTATTTTCAGCAATCAATTTTTAGCTTTCAGTAAATAAACAATATTCAAATAGCCCATAATCTAACTAATTTGAATGAATCACACAACTGACTATAAACATTGCTTACATAATACTTATACAAATAAGCCACGTAACATTAGGCCCTTGTGAATTTGCTAGTATTGTGAGTCTTATACCTCTCCCCCACTCCTCTGGGTGTGAGTTTTAGAGTTTATTTGTTATACCATTTTAAATTTACATTTTTATATTTTAAAAAATATTATACATATTTTTAGACACATTTTTACTTACACATATTTTTAAAAATTACAAAAATTTCATTTCAAATTATTCTACAAAATATTCCCTTAATAACTAAGTATTCTTTTTCAACTCCGCTGAAAAGAAATAAATCATTTATGGAGGGATACCTTGTTAAATTTACTTTAATGATTTCATTGACAAAACGAAGCGCGTCTTTGGAGGAAGCGTCAGATCCAACACATCACCTCCCCCTGACATCTCTTTGCTCTCTCGGAGTAGCTGCTCTCTTCTATACTTTCAATCACGTGGGGGAGAAGCACCCAACGCAAAATCCAAAGAAAGTTGTACAAAAATGGCGTCTTCTTCAGTTCATACATGACATCATAAAACACGCAAACGCCTAAAAACTATTCACAATCGACACGTGAAACACGCCAAGCTATATGCCTATATATTTAACAGTTTTCTATCACAATATATGTATCTCCACTATTACTTACTCAATTCCCTTTATTTCCTAAATTCTTTCTCCATCATTCATCCTTCATCATCATATATTTACTTTGAACAATTAAGGATATTACTTTGCTTAAATTTCTTGCCGTCTGGAAAATATATATTCCTTGTTGAAATTCTTCAAATTTATTCCCAAAGCTTCTTGAAGAATTTCAATAAGGATTATATACTCTCCAGTGCATGCATGCGCTTCATTTGTTTTCTACAAAAGGTTAGTTTCAATTTTTAAGTTATTTACTTTAGCCTTATGTTTAATTAGTTTGAGTTTTTGATTCATCAGATTCTACGTGGCTTTGGAGATGGAACCTTATGAAAATGGAAGTGGAAGAGCAATGGAGGAGAGAAAAACGTGTAGTGGATGAGAAAGAGAGACTAGAGAGAAAAATATACTTATTTTTGGGATTAGAGATAGGTATGAAATGTTATAAATAAGAATAATAAATGAGATCTTTATCAGAATATCTTCATTAATGATTGCATTTTTTTTACCATTAAATCTACTTAAATCCAATGATCTAAAACATGTATAACTCTAAAGAGTTACACTATTGGTTTAAGTAATCGTAATAAATTATGCACTAAAAATGTCTTCATGTCACGTTCCATCATGACTGCTTAGCAGTAGTGAAGCTCACAAAGATAAACTTCACCACAATTTTTTTTTTTTTAAATGCCTGCAAGAGTGTAAGTGGCAAGATAAGCTACACCATTATTTAAATCATCCAACCAAAGAAAAAAAAAGTTGCTCTAATATTTTATTTTTTGAGGGTTCATCTATACTTGCAGATACAGTTAAAATAGTAGGATATTTTTCAAACACATCCCTTTTAATCTTGATATTTGAATTGAAACTCAACATTCTTTTTTTTTTTTTGACTGAATAGATAGAGAAACTTACCATTCTTAATTTACTGAGAAATGATGTCCATATTATGAACTTCTACATTTTTTTAAAAATAAAAGCATATCTTTGAGTTAAAAAAATCCAAACATATAAGGGTTTTGGCTTTTGGAAAAAAAAAAGTATTTGGCAAGAAATTATTTTAGCTCAATTGGCATTTCGTGGTATATCTAACAAAGACATCTAGGATTCAAATCTCTCATCCTACATTGCTTTAACTACCAAATTAAAAACAAAAAAGAAGTTGAGATTTGCAAATCATTACTTTGAGACTTTAATACATTAATACATTAATACTAGCCTCGTCTAAAAAAAAATTCCATAAAGTTCAATTTTTTTCATTCATCCTAATTCAAAGTTGATGCATTTTCCAATCACAAAAATAACTAGAATTGTAATTAGATTTTGCATAAAAAAATTATTTAGCCCACAAACGCATGAATCTCATCACCACCCTATGTATTTTTGTGATTAAAAAATGTATCAAATCTGAATTAGAATGAATGAAAAATATTGACCTTTAGGGGGAAAAATAGAAGAAAAAATATTGACCTTTAGCTAGTTTTGGTGACACGTGCATTGTGCAACCACGTGCTTGTTTCTTTCATTCAGAAATTCTTTTAGAATACTAGTGTTGGCTGCACGTGTTTGCACTTGCAGCCTCAGTAGTGAGAAAATAAATATAGATTTTGTATGTGAAATCATGAATTTTGATTTACCTAATTTAACTATATTAAAAAAGAAGTCTAAGAATACAACAACATATCACAATATTTTCACAATACCTTCATTTTTAAGATCCGAATAGATATATTTTTTTATTTTATTTGTGAGAAATGCTACATTCATAACATTTTTTGAACAAATTCTAAATGACAAGTTATTATTGGTTTTAAACTGATAACATTGCTATTATTATTCTCAAAACATTTATTTTCATTTGTGGTTGGTCACAGTCTCATGTTTTATTATTTTATTTTGACTTGTAAGAAATTGATACTTCAATATTTGAAAAAATATTGAAAAATTTATTGTGTCAGAATAACAATATATGTGCCAACTTACATAAATGTTTAAAAAAAAAAAAAAACACAAACCGATTGCTGGGAAAAAAAAAACTTTAGGCACGGTAAAAATTAATATTAAAATATTGTGGATTTCGCATTTTTTTTATTTGATCTATAAGAAACTGAGATCTCAAAAATTGTGAAAATATTGTGATAATAATAAGTGTATGGACACAAATCACGCTGGATCAAAGTTACACTTTCAGACCAGCCCAATGAGCCCTAAACAATGAATTTATAGAGGGTGGGCTTTTAATCTAGGTTATGGGACGGTAGATGAACACATGCGTACTCCTTATACATTGATGAAATATTGCTTTTCATATTGATGCCGAGGATAATCTTTGATGTTTCATTACAATTTCCCTCTCTGTAGTGTGTGTGTGTGTGTGTGTTCCCCACCCTTCGTTTCTTCTTCCTCCGCCTTTTATAGGCCTGCATCCCTTTCTCCTTTCTTCCACGTGTGGTCCAGATGCTCTTTTTGGATACTTGTCCCATCATTCCTTCTTACTAAAGTCTCTGGCGGTGAGTATAAGGTTGAATTTCAATATTCAGGCGTCACTTCCTCATTAATGTGGCCAAAGAGGTAGGTATGGAGCCTTCAATGCGGTAGTAGCAACTTTATCCTTGATATTTGTCTATCACCTCCTTTTATCCCCTATTCTCTTTTTCTCAGTTTTTGTATCTCAGGTATTCAGTACAGATGCCCTTGGACTGCCAGGTCACTCACCTCGTCCTTGACAACATGTTGCTGAGGACTTGGTCGTCCTCGGACGTCATGTTCCGAGTTGTTCTGCTCATGCATGGCACTTTTTTTTATCACGTGACTTCGTAGGCGAGACTTATCATGTCCTCGGACCATTCATGATATTGGGTTGGACTTTTCTCCTTGTGGGAGCCTTTAGGCCGGCCCAATACGTATCTTGGGCCATTGGCACTACAATAAGTGTTGTAACATTTTCTCAAAACATTTATTTTCAGTTGTGGTTAGTCACAGTCTCATATTTTATTATTTTATTTTGACTTGTAAGAAATTGACACGTCAATAATTGTAAAAATATTGTGAAATTTGTTGTGTCAGTATAACAATATATATGCCAACTTATATAAATATTTCAAAGAAAAAAAAAAAAAAACACAAACCAATTACTGGAAAAAAAAAAAAAAACTTTAGTCATTGTAACTATAGCGCCAGTTGAATAAACCAAAAGCACTGTAGCTCTAGTGCTATCCATCAATAATAACTTACCTATGATTTGTTATGAAATTAATGTTAAAATCTTGTGGATTTAGCGTTTTTTTTTATTTGATATATAAGAAACTGAGATCTCAACAATTGTGAAAATATTGTAATAACAATAAGTGTTGTAGCATTTTCTCAAAACATTTATTTTCAATTGTGGCTATTCACAATCTCATATTTTATTTTTTTTATTTCAACTTGTAAGAAATTGATACCACAAAAATTGTGAAAATATTGTGAAATTTGTTGTGTCAGTATAACAATATATATACCAGTTTATATAAATATTTAAAAGAAAAAAAAAAACACAAACCGATTACAGGGAAAAAAAAAACTTTAGGCACTGTAGAAATTAATGTTAAAATGTTGTGGACTTAGCATTTTTTTTATTTAATCTATAAGGAACTGAGATCTCAACAATTGTGAAAATATTGTAATAGCAATAAGCGTTGTAACATTTTTTAAAAATATTTATTTTCATTTGTGGTTGGTTACAGTCTCATATTTTATTATTTTATTTCGACTTGTAAGAAATTGACAAGTCAATAATTGTGAAATTTGTTGTGTTAGTATAACAATATAAATGTTAGCTTACATCAATATTAAAAAAAAAAAAAAAACTACAAACCGATTACTAAAAAAAAAAAAAAAAACTAATCTCATATTTTATTTTATTATTTTATTTCAACTTGTAAGAAATTGACACGTCAATAATTGTAAAAATATTGTGAAATTTTTTGTATTAGTATAATAATATAAATGTCAGCTTACATCAATATTTAAAAGAAAAAAAACACAAACCGATTAGTGAAAAAAAAAAAAAAAAAAAACTCACTGAACCAAAGCACTGTTGTAGCTACAGTGCTGCACAGTGCAAAATCGCTGAATATATAGTGCCAAGACACTGTAGCGGCATAGCTGCTTTTTATATAGTTAATAGAGATCTTACTAACTTGCTTTTAATTTTAATATTATTAAATAAGAGATTTTACGAAGAATGAATAAATTAATGTTAAATTAAAAGCAAATGAGGTTGGAATTCTTCTCATCTATGAAATTAAAATAAAGACGTCTAATAAGAAAGCAATAGGGCTATCCCAGGACAAACTACTAAAAGAAATAAAAGTAATATACTTTTCCAGCATAATTTGAGTGTCAACCATATTCTTCAAAGTTCACTTAACAAAATGATTAAAACATTCTACTCGCCTGATCATGCAACGTAAAAGGAAGAAAGAAAAAGTGGTGGCTATAAACAATTGTGACTTCTCCTCTCTATTTCACAAATCAAAAATGTTTTAAATTAGAAATTAAAGGAGAAAAATGAAGTGATAAATATCATATAGCAATTGATACACATGGCATGCGCACTATTTCAAGGAAAAAAAACTAAAAATATTATATATATATATATATTATAAAATATTAACATGCTCATCACAATATTTCGCCTCTTTGTACACAATATTCTTCATGTGACCTCCTTCCTCCTAAGGTATTATTTCTTAAGTTTTACTTGTTCATTATTGCCAACAGTGCTCTAATTGCCAAGACCCAGTTATATAGCCTCTCTACAGTTCCATGCTATATCAATCATGGCAAGATTAGGGGCGTGATTAGGCTAGTCTCCTCAACAATTTGAGATAGTTTAACAAGATCATGAGTAGAGCAGATATTAACTTCATTGTGATGCCTTGATTCCATTACAATTTTATTTTATTTTATTATTATTGTTATACCCGCAGTTCTTACATCTATGCACATGTAACTCAGACTTTCTCTCCTATTTTCTTTAAGGGCCCGTTTGAATTAAGAGGAGAGTGGAGGGGGGTAGAGTAGAGTTGGTTAAAAATAGACTAATTTTGAGCTAATTCTATTCTACTCTACTCTCTCTCCCCAATCCAAATGGACCAATATGTTTGGGCTTTCTCTCATTTTGGTACAATTATCAGTTTTCATTACTTTGTTTCAATTTGATTGGTTCACTGTGTCACAATTGTTCTTTACTGGTGAGAAGGGCATTGAATTTGGTCCTAAAACCGGTGTTCCCCACCACTCCAAAGATCTCTCTTCTTTTTTTCTTTTTCTTTTTTTCTTCTTTTTCTTTGGGTGTGAAAATTACACTTTTTCACTCTAAAGTCTAAACTATACATCATTTTATACTTTGCCCCATGAACTATCAAAATGCATGATTGATCCCAAAATTGTAACTTTGTTTGAATGTATACCCTGCCATGTTTTTAAATATTAAGTATGAAAGAATTAAGTATTAAAATATCAATTTACCCCTCTCCAAAACAAACAGTAGAGGGGTAAATTGGTCTTTTAATACTAATTTTTGTTAGACTTAACTGCCAAAAAAAATGGTGATTAAGTGTTACAAAGTTTTCAATTTGGAGAGTTAATCGTGCATTTTGATAGTTCATGAGACAAATTAAGTGTAAAATATGGTATAATTTAGGGTGAAAAAGTATAATTCCTTATCTTTTTATTTTTTAAACAAGCACACACCCAAACATAATATTTGATTATATTTAGAATGAAAATTTATTTGAGAAAAAATGAAATTTATTTATATTAATCAAATAAGTTGGAGTTGATTATGAATTAAGCAAGTCAATATGAAATTGACTTTTTATTTATTTATTTATGTATTAATTGTGTTAAAACATCAATATGTCTTTAATACTAAGAACATGTTTGGCATCAGTTTTAGCTTTTTACTTTTAATTTTAGTTTTTATGTATAATTTTTTAAAATTTCATTTTGATTCTGCTCTTTTTCATTTTTTTCTAAAATACAAATATATTATTAAAAAAAGGCGTAAATGCACTTTTAATCGCTACATTTTTACTTTTTTTCCGTTTTAGTCCCTACATTTTATTTTTACCACTTTTAGTTCCTAAACCAATTAATGCCCTTCATTTAAGTCCTTGAAACACTATTCTGTCACCAAACTAACAGAAAAACTGACGGATTAATAAAATATTATTAAAAAAATTATTTTGTATTTTTTAAATGCCAAAATTAAAAAAATAATAATAATAATTACTCAGAGACAGTCAAAGATAAGCTATTACTTTTCTCTCAAAGCAGGCTAGTCTTCCTTTATCTTCAGATATTGTCGAAGCTATGGCGGCTGCAGAGGATATGTCTTTTGCTTAGGACCTTGGCTTCACTTCTTTCTTGCTGGAAAAGGACTCTGAGAACGTGATCAAGGCTTTGAAGTCAGATGAAGTCTCCCTATTGTCATTTGGCCATCTCATTGCTCTCATTTCTCTGCTTGCTCGGTTTGTGGGTTTGTGGATTTTCCTTTGATTTTTTTTTTGTGGGTTTCTGTGCATATGGTGTTGCCGACTTGCCGTGATGAGGTGGAGGGAGTGGGTTTGGTTGATCGGTGCCTGTGGTGGAGTGGGTTTGGTTGATCGGCATCTATGGTGGAGTGGGTTTGGCTGATCGGTGTGGGTTTGGTTGAACGGCGTGGTGGGTTTCAGTGGCTGAGGTTGGAGTTTGGTGGTGGGTTTTGGTGATGGCACAGATCGGAGTTTGGTGGTGGGATTCATTCATAGATTGGAGTTTGGTGATAGGTTTCGTTCTCAGATTTAAGAGGAATGGTTCAGATTTGGGCATTTGCTCCGATGGGTTTGTGTGGGTAGTGGATGGGTTTATTGTTTTGGATTTGTGGTTGTGAAGGGCAGTCAAAGGGAAGAAAAAACTGGGCAGTGCAAACTGAGTATTTTTTTTAAAAAATTTTTCATTTAGTTAAAATTAATAAATTAATTAAAATTGAGTAATTAATTTTTTTTTTAATTTTGACATTTAAAAAATACAAAATAATTTTTTTAATATTATTTTATTGATCTGTCAGTTTTTCTGTTAGTTTGGTGACAGAATAGTGTTTCAAGGATTTAAATAAAGGAAGTTAATTGGTTTAGGGACTAAAAATGATAAAAATAAAATGTAGAAACTAAAATAAAAAAAAATTAAAATGTAAGGACTAAAAGTGCATTTACGTCTTAAAAAAAATTAGCTAAATAAACTTTGATTTTTTTGTTGACTGAGCTAAATGAACTTTTTGAAATGGACACTGAACGTAAGGTGTTTCCAAATCCAAGCAGCGGACATGCGACGAAAGTAGGAACCTAAGGTGCAATGGGAGCTTCCTCGGTTCCTGCTGCGTTGACCTGTTGTAAAAAATTCAGTTTGCTTTCCAGGCTGCTGACAGCCGTAAACCAAAAGTACTACATTACATACATACTAGTGTATTGCAACAGCCGGCAGTAGCAGACGCGTTTTTTGGGTAGTTAAGTTTTACGTATCGACTACCGACATCCATCCAATGTGATATGTGAGAGTGTGACATGAAAGCAGTTTACAAGTTAGCACTTAGTGCCGTGGTACGCACACAACATACGATATTCCTTCTGGAAATTTCTCAAATACGGGAAAATATGAACGTTCGAAGCTCCATGCACCTACCTACCTATAAATCACTATCCTTCCAAACTAATATGCACCATTCTAACTCAATCAATTTTTATCCATTTCGACATTATCTCCATTCCCCTTTGCTCCATTAATTTGTTTCTATTTATCCTTGATAGGATTAGGATAACTCATAATGGAAAATTCCTTGCTTTCTTAAAGATCATCTTTTTTTCTTTTTTTACCTCTTTACTCCTATATGCTGTGCTTTGCTAATCATTTATTATGTCGACTATGATTATCCCACAAAACTTGGACAGCGTTGGAGCACCACACTCCTCCCAGCTTAGCGTACCCAACAAGAGATGGCACTCCGCCTTTGTTTACATATATTGCTCTAGGGCCCTACTATCTGTTTTCAAAGATAATTCTTTACCCGATAAGAAAGATGCATCTTTCGTGGATGTGGATCTCAAACCGGACATCAAGTCCAACGTTGATCAAGCAACACTCACTAAACTTGTGGATGAGAAAAAAAATTTGAAAGCCTCCAAAACATTGGAGGGGTTTATAAAGTAGCATCTACTCTTGAAACCAATGTTGAATGTGGGATTCAAGGTGATCAGGACCGGCCCTTCCCTTAGGCGAGTTAGGCAATCGCCTTAGGCCCCCAAGTAGAAGGGAGGCCTCAAAATTTTAGAAAATTAGAGAGAGTAGGGAAAAGAAATTAATTTCAAATTAATTGCAACAATCTGACACATTCCTTTAACCAAAAAACAAAAATTTTGGTAAATCAAACATTATTATCCTCTATACAAACCGAAAATCAACCGGATAAATTACAAATCCGGTCTAAGATATTACCCACAAAAAAATCACAAATCACAACAAATAAAACAACTCAAATGGGTCAAAACCCTAAAAATTTTACCTTTCTCTAGTCTTTGCTCTCTGCCTCTCTCTGTCTCTCATTCTCTCTGATTCTCTTTCTCTCCCCTATTCTCATCTACTCAACTGCTCAAGCAAGGTATCTGCAGATTTGCTTAACTGTTCCGTATGGAGTGGACCGCCTCTCTCATTCTTTCTCTGAATCGGTTTCTCCGCCGCCGGCCTCTCTCATTCTTTCTCAGTTTCTTTGGTTTCTCCACCGCCGGCCTCTCTCTCATTTATTTATTTATTCTTCCTTTGTTCCTTAGGTTCAATTCTGCCGTTCACGTTCAGGTTCAGGCTTCAGCAGGTATAAATACTTAGGCTGTTACTATTAGGCATTTGACTTGTAATAACTAAGAAGATTGGGCCTTGACCCTGGTTTTGTTTTATTGTTTATCACTTTTGCCGTTTTGGGCCTTCATTTTTTTTTTTCATAAAGCTTGCTTATGCTTTGCTGCTGGGGCATTTTTATTTTATTTTATTGTTTATCACTTTTGACTAGTTATGGCATAATGCTTGTGATGCTTGGGCATTTGACTATGCTGGTGCTTTTTTTTTTTTTTTTTTTTTAATCTTATGTTTATATATATATATATATATATATTTTAATGAGTGATAATATATTGAATAAATCTTTATTTATGCAGGTGAGTTGAAAACTCAATAAGTAACCAAAATCCTAATAAGTTCCATCAAGCAATAGATCTGTAAAGTATAAGATGTAATATGTGTTTTCAAAAGTTATAATATACTATGTGTTTTTAAAAGTTATAATATACTATATATTTTTAAAATAACTGAAGAAGTTTCATATTCTTAAAATAATAAGTTGCACATAGATCACATACTTCAATCCTATATCATAGATGGTTTAGAAAAAAGTCAGTTTTTCATATATCAAAAACTATAACTTACAATAGGTTTCAAAAACACATAAGCAATTTTAGTGACTCAAAATAGTTTAAATACTCAACATTTCCAAAACCACATATGTAGTTTTAAGGACTCAAAAAAGTTCAATATTCAAATGTAATTCATATCCTTAACAATCTTATGACTATGATCACGCTATATTCGCGTGACTGGGCATCAGAGTACCAATGAATAACCTTCATTGGCTAAGTATCAGAATACCAATGAAAAACCTTTATTGGTTTAGGTATCAGAGTACCAATGAATATCCTCCATTGGCTGGGTATTAGAGTACTAATAAAAAACCTCATTGGTTTGGGTATTAGAATCTCAATGAATGACTCTCATTGGCTGGGTATCAGAGAATCAATTCATAGTCAGATTGTCCATAATCAGATATATCAAATCGTCCATAATCAGATATATCAAATCATAGTTCCAACCAAAAATATATCTCATTCAAATACATATATATAATCATATATTCAGTATTTAAATATATTTGTGATATTTTTATATTCTTTAATTTAAATCAAAATAGCCCAAAAATAATTAAATAAAATAAATCATATATTCAATGCTCATATATATATATATATTTGTGAAAATTCTCTATTCTTTACTTTGAATCAGTATAGCTAAAAACAGTTAAATAAAATACATCATATATTCAAAATACATCATATATTCAGAAATTAGATATATTTGTGATAATTCTTTACTTAAAGTCAGTAATACAATAGAAATAAAATTGTAACAACTGTAAACAATTTTCGTAGTTAAAATATGCAAAATAAAACCAATTAGGATAAAGTTACTTACCTCTAAAAACCATATTAAAAGGAACTTCTCTCTAATACTTCCTCTAAAATCCTTAGATATCACCTAAACAATTTTTCAAATATCATTTACTCAATAATCCAATATTTTTAAAATAAAACTTATATGAATACTCAGTTAGAAGAGAAACTGTTAAAAATATCCAATAATTGCCCACTATTATCTCATAGTTAAAAATCCCCATATTCATCATTATATATATATATATATATATATATATATATATATATATATTTCCTCCACTTTCTATCACTAATAGTACCTAGGAATAAAGCCTATAGATACACCATAGGTATAGCCATATAGGGTCAAAAGTACAACACCTAATCTTCTATACGTTTGCTCATATAATTTTTTTTTTTTAATCTCCATTCACGCCTAGACCATCTTCTATAGTTCTACACGTGTTCTTCTTCTTTTCTTTTCTTTTTTTTTTTTTTTTTCCATTGCTGCCTCTAGTTTTCTTTTGGCATGAGGACAAATTACACAAACCAAGCTCTGCCACAAGCCTTTATTGAAACACTATTCTTCCTCTACCAAGTCAATAAACAAATAATAATATATTAGAAAGAAGTTGGTGTTCTGATACAATCCCTTTAAGAAAATTACTTAGAATAGACCTATACAACCATGACTAAAGAAAGTCTCACTGTTGGGTAAAATACTCACATAAGAAAATATTCTAATACCACATAAAGTCTAAATTTGACAAAAGAATAAGATTTCTTAAGCACTTACCTCAAAGGTGTAGTCAATCCTTCTCTACTTTAGTCTTTTGGGTAGTCTCCTCTCTCAAAATATCTCTTTATATACGTTGACTTAATAAGCTTATATATAGTTAGGGTTTTAACCTTATTTTCTAAAAACTCCCTTATAATTATAAATTATAAAATTGGCCTTACAAAAATTTTTACTTAAATACCCCTCCTTTTAATTTTTTTTTTCCCGGGTATTACACTTGTCATTGTCATTTCTGCCATTTTTCATTTTAGGTAAAACAGAAATTTGACAAGTTAATCGAGGTCAACAACAAAATACAAATTGATGTTATGAGAGCTGGGCGGCGTCAACAAATTTCAATATTTGAAATTTTCATTCGAGATGTCATTTTCTTAAAGATTGGAGATCAAGTTCCAACAGATGGGCTATTCTGAGAGGGACACTCATTACAAGTGGACGAATTGAGCATGATAGGGGAAAGTGATTGTGTAGAAGTAAATTGCAACCGCCCATTTTTTCTTTTTGGAACAAAGATGATTGATGGCAATGCTCGAATGCTTGTCACTTCAATTGGAATGAACACTAAATGGGGCGAGATGATGAGCTCAATCAGCAGCCATAATACCAATCACCAGACACCTTTACAAACTCGACTTAAAGGGCTAACTTCATCAATAGGAAAGCTTGGTTTGGCAGTTGCTTTCCAGGTTCTCATAATCTTGTTCTATCGATATTTCACGGGGAATATAAAAGATGAGAATGGAAATAAAGAGTTCAATGGAAGCACCACCAAGGTTTATGACATACTAAATAATGTGGTAGGTATTTTAGCTGTTGCAATTAGTATAGTCGAGGTTTTAACTCCAAGAGGGTTTCCTTTGGTTGTCAAGCTTTCACAGATTTATTCCATGAAAAAAATGATGGCTGACTAGGCAATGGTGTGGAAGTTGTTTGCGTGTGAGACCATAGGCTCTATCACCACCATTTGTACTGACAAAACAGGCACTCTCACGTTGAATAAAATGAACGTGACCAAGTTATGGCTAGGCAAAGCACGAGCTACTTACACATCAATCACTCCATATATTCTTGAACTGCTACAAGGAGTTGCTCTAAACACAATAGGTAGTGTTTACAGGCCTACTTCAAGATCTGAAATTGAGTTCTTAGGCAGTTCCACTGAACAAACAATTCTTTCATGAGCTATTCTGGAGCTAAACATGGAAATGGAACAACTGAAGCAAAGCTGTAAAATTCCTTACGATGAAGCATTCAATTCTCAGAAGAAACGAAACGGAGTCATAACAAGGAGAAAGACAGACAACACAATCCACGTACACTGGAAAGGAGCCGCATAGATGATTTTAAAAATGTGTTCAAGTTACTATGATGCTTTTGGAATTATGAAAGATCTAGATTATGGTGAAATGATGAAATTTGAACAAACAATTCAACGTATGGTAGCTAGTAGCCTCCGGTGCATTGCTTTTGCACATAAGAAAATTTCAGAAGAAGATCAAGAACATGATATAGAGCAAAAAAAGATA
Organism: Castanopsis chinensis; assembly: GCA_032878915.1. Classification (NCBI taxonomy): domain Eukaryota; kingdom Viridiplantae; phylum Streptophyta; class Magnoliopsida; order Fagales; family Fagaceae; genus Castanopsis; species Castanopsis chinensis. The sequence continues at coordinate 440,036 of JAVQMG010000039.1, forward strand.
GAAGAAGATGGTCTGACCTTATTAGGTCTAGTGGATATTAAGGATCCATGTCGTCCAAGGGTAAAGAAAGCTGTGGAAAGTTGTCAATATGTTGGTGTTAATGTCAAAATGGTCACTGGGGACAATATTTTCGCAGCAAAAGCTATTGCCACTGAATGTAGAATATTGTGGCTTGATCAAGACATGGGTGGAGCAGTGGTAAAAAGTGTTGAATTCAGAAAACACACACTAAAGGAGAAAATTGAGAAAGTTGATAAAATTTGTGTGTTGGCAAGATCCTCAACTTTCAACAAACTACTGATGGTAAAATGTTTGAAACAAAAGGGTCATGTGGTTGCAGTCATTGGGCATTGCACAAATGATTCACTAGCACAGAAAGAAGTTGATGTATGATTTCCTATGGGAATTCAGGGCACTGAGGTGGCCAAGGAGAGCTCAAATATTGTCATTTTGGATGATGATTTTGCTTCAATGGCCAAAATTTTAAGGTGGGGAAGATGTGTTTACAAAAAAATTCAAAAGTTCATTTAATTTCAACTCACCATGAATGTTGCTGCTATTACAGTCAACTTGGTGGCAATCATTTATGTTAGTAAAGGCCCGTTGACAGGAGTCCAGTTATTATGGGTGAACCTAATTACGCATACCTTGGGTGCTTTAGCTCTAGCAATAGAGCAACCCACCAAGGAACTAATGAAGAAGCCACCAGTAGATCAAACTAAGCCACTTATTACCAACATTATGTGTAGAAACCTTTTAGCCCAAGCTTTATATCAGATTGTAATCCTTTTGATCTTACAATTCAAAGGTGAATCAATTTTTAGTGTGATTGAGAAGGTAAATGACACCTTGATCTTCACTACTTTCGTCCTTTGTCAGGTCTTCAATGAATTCAATGCAAGAAAGCTCAAGAAGAAGAATGTTTTTGAAGAAAGACTTAGGAACAAGTTGTTTATGGAAATCATTGCCATAACCATAGTCCTTCAGGTGATCATGGTGGAACTTTTGAAAAAGTTTACAAGTTTAGAGAGGTTGAACTAGGGCAATGGGGAACATGCTTTGCATTTGCAATAATTTCTTGGCCAATCGGTTTGATTGTCCAGTGGATACCCATTAGCTACTTATAATGAAAGAGAAGTGTTATTGCTATGTTCATAACATTTTCACAACAAATTATAGACGATTAATTATTATTAGTTATAATTTAAATCCATCATTAAAATTACTTTTTTGGCCTACTAATAACAATCTACTGCTTAGAATTTATTGTGAAAATATTGTAAAAATATTATGAATATAACATTTCTCAAAATGAAAAGGAGATAAAGGACTATCAATTTTGTATAGCTTTCTTTTAAAAGAAAAAAAAAATTCCATGTCCGTGGATATTTCATTTGTTAGTATATGGTGTATTTTTTTGGAAAAATATTTTATTAATTTGTTCTTTTCAAATCTAGGGACAGTTTCAGTCATGTTTTTTTTGGGACTGCTTAAATGAAAGTTAAATTTAAAATCATACAAAACTTGTTATTATCTTCTTTATTTGCACAAAGGTAGTGATAGTGGCCACACATCAACACTACAAGAGCTATATATTGGGAAAGTCTTGCAACAAGTGAAGCTATATGTGCTATCCATGCATCTAAACACAATCTGGGTGACCATTAGTTGGTTGAAGCAAGATACGGTTTCACTTCACTTCATACGATGAAGTCGAGGGAAAAGTAAACAAATACCAACCTAATTAATTAATGAAAAATTGTTTGAACCTAGCATTACGTATATTGGTGGTGTAAAATTGCTAAAATTTTACTTTTAGCAACACAATATACAAAAATTGTGCTACACTGCACAACCATCTATAGTTGTGCACTATAAGTCAAATGGTAAAGTATCATAATATATTTTATGTAGTTGTGATGATAGTAGTGGTTATTGTTTATTTGTAGTGAAAATATTATTTTATTATATTATTTATATTAGGGTAAATTGCAATTACACCCTTGAAGTTTGGAGTTGATTAAATTTTACACCCCAATATTTCAGAAACTTGATTTTACACTATAAAGTTTGGTTCCGTTAACAATTCACCTCACAGTTAGTTTTTGCCGTTAACTGATACATTGCCATGCTGACATATTTTACTTATGTCAAATCAACTCCAAAATTACGGTGATGACCAAGTTAAAAGCTGGCACAATCAAAACTAATCAAAACTACCTAGTTTTTTGCGTAAACTTAAAATACAAAGGAAAAAAATGTAGTTCAGGCTAGGCTAGAGGTTTCCTTTGGTTAATTTCTGACTCTGAACTTTATATATATATATATATATATATATATATATATATATATATATTAGGTATATATAAATTAGGTATGAAACTCCGTAATTTTGGGATTGATTTTAACAAAAATAAAACATGTCAACATGATAATTTGTTAGTTAATGGCAAAAACTAACCGTAAAGGGTATATTGCTAACAGAATTTCAGAGTGTAAAATCAAGTCTTCGAAATATCAAAGTGTAAAATTTAGTCAATTCTAAACTTTAAGAGTGTAATTTATAATTTATTCTTTATATTATTTTAATGCATTGAATATTAAAATAAAACCATCCAAGTTAAATATTTTGTAAATTAGATAAAATCGTTTTTTTAGCAATTGAAGCACAGTAAAGTGTCATCTATAGCTCATCTACGATAAAAAATAGTATTCCGTACTTTTTTATTCTACAATCAGTTAAAAAAATGTTTCTCTCTCTTACTTTTTTACTCCTTGTACTAATTTAGAATAGAAGAGGCAAAAAATTCAAAATATACCATCAATAATTGGAATAAGGTCACTTCAAAATTATTAGACTGAGTACGCTAACCTTCACTGATGGAAGCCTGCTTCTCAAGCTGATGACCATTTTTTCCCAATAGATTCTCCTTCAAATTTGAATCTATTGGCTTCTCATGGACTTCTAAATCTTTTGGTGAAAAAGCTGTTTTAATTTCGTTGTCTTCATCACTTGCTCCAACTGATTTAACTACCGCTTTTAAAGATTCAGCGGGAGAATGAACCTCATTTTCTTCTTGCTCTATAGAAACAAAAGGCCAAAATTGAAGACTACGGATTAAAAACAAAGTTCTCTAAAATAATTAGACTGGGTATGCTAACCTTCAGTTATGGAATCCTGTTTCTGAAGTTGATGATAACTTCTTACCAATAGGTTCTCTTGTGAATTTGATTCAATTGTCTTCTCATGAACATCTAAACCTTTCTGCAAATAAGATGGTTGGACTTCATTTTTTTCTTCATTACTTGCTTCAATTGCTTTCACTACTGCTTTTGGAGATTCAGCGGGAAAAAGAACTTCATTTTCTTCTTGCTCGATAGGAGCAAGGAAATAAAGTTACGGTATATGGAATTATCAGTTGATCAACTGGTAAAGGTTGATGAATGTAAGTACTGGCTAAAAGCAAATTACCAACCTCTTCCACCTGATGTCTCTTTTGCAGTATATCTTATGCTCCTGTTGAGTCATTAGAAGCTAACCCTGTAACTTTTTCATGAAAATCTTTTGCTTCGGTTGTTGGAACTGTTTCATCTCCTCCTTTGACATCATCTGCATCAGCAGATTCTTGAAACACATTTTTGGAATCTATAGCATTTGTGTTATCCTCTTCTGCATTTGTACAAACAACTATTATAAACAGCCTAGAAGAACACTTATTTCGGCAAAGTCAGAACTAAAGAAAATATTAATGACCTGATGAATTGACTTACCTTTGAAACCAGACGTGTTATTGTTGCCCATCTCATTGCCCATGTCTATGTTGCCAACTCCAGCAATATAATGAAGCAAAAAGAATGAAACTCACGAGAATCAACTATAAGGGCTGGTGTCTTTCAGTGGCAGTGTCTAACTTAAAAGAGCGTTCAAAGTCCAAAATGTGCAAGTCTAAGAACTGCATACCATGACGATCATGATAGCCACATGCATATAGCAATAAACATTTGAGGACAGCTTCATTTCTCTGTGATTGCCAGAGTGTTGATACTTGATTAAAACGGCTACTTCGCACTTTTTGCTTAAAGCATAAGCCTCGCTGGGTCATTTATCAGCCAAACATATTTGTCTCTAAAAGTAGTGGAACGTCTACATCCAATTTTATTTTCTTTATCTGACATGGACATTCTATGATCATGAATTTTATGGTATCAATTTGGAAATTGATAACTAAATTGTTAGCTACTCAAGGTGCCTTGTGTAGCCTATCATTGGCCTGCCCATATGATTATGTTTTGCTAAATTTTTTAACTACTATTTAAAGGTCTTCTGTTGTTCAAGGACATGTGGGAAGTACCATAGAAAAAGGTGCATCTATTAACAAAATACCTCCATATTTCAATTTAAATGTTCGTACTTTAGGGAAAGGTCCTACGTGGCTGCCCAAGACCGACACAGATGATCAAAAAGATCTTTTATTTAGATGATTGTTTAATTTCAGCTTAAAAGATCTCTATTGTTTTATTTTGGCCTTAGACACATGTAGAACGAAGATTGGACAGCATCAGCTCTTCATAGCAGACTGGTCCAAATAACCATGGGTATGGAATAATGGTTTTGATAAGCCCATGGACAGGTGGGTCTCTTCAAGATTTCTTGGTGTTAAAGTTTATTTTAGGTGCAGGGTGGCTAGAAGCAGATATACTTTTAAGGCTAACTTCATCATAGCTGCGCATTTTTCTTTGGAACTCTCTACCTGTCCACCGGCTCAAAAGTTTACCAGTTGGACCCTCCATCCTCCTTTTCCCACTAGAAGAACAGAAAAGTAAGTGTTAATGGAAATCCACCACACCCACTTTTAAACTAAATATTAGCCATGGATATGATTACGCCATATTGCATTAAGGCAGTGATTTTATAAATTTTTTCTCTTGGTAAGTTTTTTTTTTTTTTTTTTTTTAAGAAACAAACACACACAATGGAGAGGAAAATGGGTTCTAACACAAAGACATACTACAACTCCACTCAAAAGTTATGGTAACTTTTAAGGGAGGGTAAGACAAATTATACTATACAGAATACACTCTTTTAAGCAATGTGGAATAATTACTCATTCTTGATGAGCTGTATTAAACATTTAAGTCTAATTTTCTGATCTCCACGAGGACACAAAACATAGGCTTCTTCTGGGCCTTGCATGGTCTAAGCCATAAGGGGTTAGCTTATTAACTTAGTTTTTGGCCCAATTTCTCAAGGCTTTTGTAAACTAAGTTGCTAGCATTTGGATCACATATATACGCATACACAAAAAATAAAGTTGTTGGAAATTTTGCGTAAGCCTTCATTTGTGAGGAGGAAATGAAAATGAATGAAAATAATAATTTTATAATATTCTTCCGTTCTCTTGTTTGGCAATTTTAATGGAGAGAATAGGTTTTCCTTTCCATTTCATTCCCTCATAAACTCCTAAACAAAGAGAAAACACAGGAGTGAGAGATAAGGGTTTGGGTTTGAACTTTTCTTCCTCTTCCTATCATGGCCAACGAAACTAAATGACAAGTTTTCAAAGGTATTTGAGTTTTCTTTTAACAAGTACTTTGGAAGATTCCATTGTGGCAAAATTGGGTTTTGCAAAGCTCATTGTGGCAATCTTGCATTTTTTCAAGTTTGTTGTGTACGTTCAAGTTATGTGATAAAACTTGAGTAGAAGATCATTTTTTCACATCACTTGATCAACCAATGAAAATCATTCTTTCACATGACTTGATTAAAACTCTAATTTTCACCTAGAAAAAGAATGTTTTGTCACTAAATTTCATAATGGTCCATCATGATGCGACTATAAAAATCATTCTTTCATATGACTTGATCAAAATTTTTAATTTATACCTAAAAAATGACTACTTTGCCATTGAATTCCATAATGGCCTATGTAAAATTTTATTTTAAGTCAAATATGAAATTATATTTTATAAAAAAAGAAAAAAGGAAAAAATTATGAGAATGTAATAGAATGTAAAATTTATCATTGGGTGTGTGAAATGACATTTCACCCTCAACCTTGAAATTTTGTTACTGGTTACAAAATATGGTGTTTACAACATGATAACAGATGAAGCATTAGCACGACTAAACCTTAAACTCCTTGAATCCTCAAATTAGAAATAAGAAGTCCTTAAGATAGAGATTTGGACCCACAAAAAAGTTTTAAAAAATGACAGGAAAGACTAAAATTTTAATTAATAGTGCACTATTGAATGCGTCTAAACATTACTCTTTTTTAAGAGCATGAATGGATATGCAAAACACATTCTCAAAATCTAAAAACCCCAAATTACCCCATATATAGGAATGCAATATGCAAATTTTTTTATGCATATTGCTAGTAGTAGGATTGAAATATTATTCTTATTTTATTATATTTCTCTCTCTCTCTCTCTCTCTCTCTATGGTTTAGATTGCGAGATAACTTTAGGTCATGGTAGCAACAGTGGAGAAGCATGAGAGTGGTTGTACTGGTTTGGGTTTTGATTTGTAGAGGAGGATCTTGAGTGCTTTGGGTTTAGGTTTTGAGGAGGAGCATGATGGCTAAGGAGCGTGACATGTGGGTTGCAATTTAGGTTGTTGGGTGGTGATTTGGGTTTTGGTAGTGGTTGATTTGAGATTTTGGGTTGTTGTGGTAGTTGTAGATTGGTTATGGTATCATCATGGCTGTGGAGGGTTGTTGGTGCTATTGCTGGTGGGTTTGGTTTTGCATTTTGTGGCAATGGCTGAGTTTGGTTTTGGGTTTTGGTGGTTTTTATGGCTAAGTTTGATTGGTGTTAGCTGTGGTAGTTATTCATTTTTGTGGTTTTGGTGGCAATAGCTAGGTGTATTTTTGGCTGGGGTTGGGCCGTTTAGCCACTATCATGGTGTTGGACTGTTGGTGTAAAATAAAGAATGAGATGTATGGTGCATTGTTAAGTATGAATGTAAAATAAATAAAGTAGTTTTTATTTTTATTTTTATTTTTTATTTTTTATTTTTATGAACAAATAATGGGTAGAGGGGGGCGACCTATGTTGGCATTTTCTACCTAGGCGTGACCATAGTGACACTTTACCTGTTAGTTCTGGGCCTACGGGAGCAGGGGATCCAAATGAGCCATTGTTGTGCACCTAGGCCCATCGAGGATGCTAGTGAGCAGGGAGTTATTTACCAGGTGCTTACCATTGCTGGATTCGAACTTGGCACCTCCACCTCTCAAACCCTTAAAAGTGGGTCCATCACTGACGAGACCACCCTGACTTGCAAAAAAAAGTCTATACACACTTGCCTAAAAATAATAATATGCTAAACTAACTTATTGTGACCATCTTAATAAAAATATTGAACACCCTGACTTGAGAATTACAAAAATTTGGATCAACAAAAATAAAAGTAATGTTACATTCACAATAATTTCGCAATAAATCCAATATAGTAAACTGTTATTGATTCTAATTTGGTCCTAATACTGATATTATTTTTTTATCCACCAATAATAGCTTTTTGCATAAGATTTATTGTAAAAATATTGTAGACGTATCACTCTAAAATTAATTTTTCACCCCAAACATAGTCCTTAATCCCTCTTTTTAAAAGGCTTAAATAACAACAATAAATATTAGCCCAAATAACAACAAACATAAACCAAGCAAAAACAAGATAAGATCAAACAACAAGTGAACAAATTATTCAACAAAAAGCCTATTATAAGACGAAAAGATAAAAATCGCTAATTATTTAAATTTGTAACTCATTTAACCTATTCAATATAAATAGTTCATAATTTCATTTTTCCTTAAAAAATGGTACAATGAAAAATATTGTGGTTGTGAGTTTTACTTAATGGTGACAACAGTTCTACTTTTTTTGGCTTTTCAGTTGTAACAATTTTGCTCTCCTTACTCCTTAGCGACTCAACTCATAGTTATAGCAAATATTCTCTCTCTCTCTCTCTTACCATTACAGAATTTTAAAATTTTTCACTTAATTTATTACCCTCATTACAACATTATCAATTCCAACTTTATCTATTATTAAGGGTCGTCAATGGGCCGGTTCGGGCCAGCTCGGCCCATTTTCACTTGGCCCATGGGCATAATGGGCTGGGCATAATGGACTATTAATTACTTAACGGGCCGGGTTGGGCTGGGCTGAAAGAAAAAACCTTAGCCCATGACCCTGCCCATTGGCAATACCCATTTTGTCTTTAGTGAGTTGGGCTATCGGGTTGGGCCTAATGGGCTTGTGCTAGCATATTATTTTTTTATTTTTATAAGGAAAGAATCAATTTTTTATAAGGGAATAATCAATCTATTTTTTTAAAGGAAAGAATTAAAGAATTTAATACTTAATTACAAATTTTTTTATATTCAAATCTATTTAATTTTTTGTTTTGTTGATGGAAACCTATTTAATTTTTTTTATTAAGGCTTTAAATAGTTTTTTATTTTATCTTTAACAAAAAAAATGTCAAATGGTTAATTCAAATTTGCTAGACTACTAGAAAAATATATATTTAGTAAACTAAGTTTAACATAATTACTTTGAGTATCTTAGTGGTTGAGGGCTCAAGAAATTGCTCTATAATATCTCAAGATCAATCCTTCATACACTTCTTATGTATTTTTGTTATGAATTATAAGTTATTGGGCTGGGCCAATGGGCTAGGCAACAGGTTGGGCTACTAAGCTAGCCCACTGGGTACCCATGGGTATAAAAACTAGCCCACGGCCTGACTCACTGGGTTAGTGGGCTGCCCATGAGCCTTAATAACAACGGGCTGGGCCACCCATTAGCCCAGTGGGCCATCGGGTTTTTGGGTCGGGTTATGGGCCGTGGGCTATTTGATGACCCTTTTCTATTATCAGTCGTTTTTATTTGGCAAAAATGCAAATCTGACCCTTTAACTTTCAGTTTTTTTTCATTTCAGTCCTCTAACTTTCAGTTTTGTCATTTCAATCTTCTAACTTTCAATTGTTGTCAATTTGGAATTCTGTAAAACTCCAGTTATGTCCTACCGTTCATTTTGGCTCTTTTTTTTTTTTTTTTTTTTTAATAATAAATTTCAGAATTTAAAGAAAATTAAAAACAAAACTTATATTAAAAAAAAAAAAAAAAAACCGAGAGGACCCACCTTCTTTCACATACAAAGGCCAACCAACCATCGGTACTCCACACCAAACCACTTCAAGCACTGAGTTCCACCCACAGTGAGTCACAAACCCACCTACTGACTCATGACTCAGCACTACCACTTGGGGAGCCCATTGTCTCAAGAGCGCAATCAAGACCTTTGATTCTTTCTTCAATTCTCGCCCAAATGATCTTCATAGAGAGGTTGGAATTGCCACCGCTGACGACGAAGATAAACGATGCGAAGAAGAAGACTGGAATTGGGATCACTGGCAAAAGCATTTCGATGAAATCAACTCCCAAGAGTGACTCGTCTCTATGTTGAAGGTATAGAGGTTTTTCATTTTTGGGTTCTTTACGTTTTCTAAATTTTTTTATTTTAATTGATTCCTCGGTCTTTTTTTTTTTTTTTTAATATCAATTTTTTTTTATAATTTTCTTTAAATTCTGAAATTTAATTAAAAAAAAAAAGCCAAAATGACTTCATTTTGGCTGATTAACGGCAAGACATAACTGAAGTTTAACGAAGTACCAAATTGACAATAATTGAAAATTAGAAGACTGAAATGACAAAACTAAAAGTTAGATGACTGAAATGAAAAAGATTGAAAGTTAGAAAGTCAGTTTTGCATTTTTGCCTTTTTATTTTCTCTTTGTTGGTAAAATGAAATTTAATACTTCATGTATTTATGCGTTTTTTTTTTTTGGTGACATTGATATATTCAAGTTATCACTTTATTATATTTTATATAGTTAAAATTTCTTAGTGACTACTAGGGAAGTTAATACCGTGTCGTACCGGCCAGTACAACTGGTTTTTTTCGTACTGGTGAACTGACCGCTACCAAATCCCCCCTTGATCCGTACCACTCTGAGTACCGGCCCATACCGGACTGTTTTGGCCTTACTGGTGAAAATTGGATGTTTCGGCCGGTAAATCTAAATTGGGCCGGTACAAAAAAAAAAAAAAAAAAAAAAACCCAAAAATATCAATTTTTGTCGTCACAGCCACTCACCACCACATCGCCGGTCACTCCCATGTCTCCAGCCACTTCCATTTTGTCAATCGCAGTCTCCCCACCTGCTTCAGCTTCTTCTTCCTCGCCTCTTCACTTCTTCGTTCTCTGTCTTCTATTTTCCACCTATCTGTTCTTTGGTTTTTTCTAGTTTTGAACGCCTATTGGTATTGGTATATCTTGTTTTGTATGCTAGAGTCCCACTCCACGTGAATATACTGAAGTCATTAAATGAGTCAAAAGTTTTCAAAACTTTCAAACTTAGCTCCAAGCACCCACGTGTCCTAGTTTTAACTTTTGCACAATGATTTTTATTTCTTTTGTTTTTTCATTAGTGCATTTAGTAAGCACATGTACTTAGTACTATTATTAAACTACAACTCTTCTTAAATAAAAAGTTATACTTCAGCATATTAAAAAAAAAAAAAAAAGTTATACTTCAACCATAATTATTAATATTTAAAGGGATTATTATTATTGGTCAGACTTTAAATCATTTTATATTTTTAAGAGAATATATAAAATTTTTAAGAGAATATATATATATATATATATATAGCAGTATTTCCGAAACGGTACACAGTATTAACTGGTACCGAAATATTTCGTTTCTTTAGCTAAACCGAAATGGCATCCAGTACGGTTTTGACTCCCTTCGTGACTATCCTAAAAAAAATTCTTAAAGCCGCCATTGGGGTCCATGACCACTAAACCCACTACCCTGGATAGTAAAAAAGTGGTGTTTTGGAAACCCTAAGCCTAGCATTTGTAAAAAAATTTTAGAATAAAGGAAAATTAGGTAAGAGTTAAGACTTCTCCAAGAAACAAAAGAACAGAAAAATTTAAGGAGAATGGAATAACTGATAATGGCTGTACTAAAAAAAATCATAAAGACATGTTGGGTAAGAAAACGTGTTTGCACTTTTGTTTTTCTGCTGACTGCTGCTATTTCAAAAGATCTATAAAAATTTATTCCATGTGATCAGTTTCTGAATCTTCAAGGTCAACACAGAGAGAGCCCCCCGATTTCACATTTCAGTTTTGAATATTATAAGGATTGAGGATGTATGTTACAACCCAAACTCGATACCCGGATTTGTGACCATGACCAGCATGCTAATATCAAGCTTAAACCTGATATTAATAAGAACCAACTTAACTTTTAACAAAAGCTTTTACCAAAAGCTTCTCTCTTTCTTTTCATTCTTGTTTCTTTACTTAAATGATATAACCTTTCACTTGGCATTCAGAGCATCTACACTGTACTAAAAGAATAACATAATCCACCAGTTAAACAACTTCTAAATTTCACATGATACATCTCTTAATACTTTAAGGTGCATAACTTCATTAGATCCTAAAATACACAATACTATAAAACTAAATATCAAATTGCTAGTTTGGGGTCTATACTTTTAAAACTAAAACCAGCTCCTTCCAAAACTCGACTAAGGCTCTCTCTACTCCAAAATAAAACTTGTAACTCCAAGGGTGGAATGGGTGAGCTACACAGCTCAGTAAGGGGTAAGATACATAAAAATTTAATAAGAATGCATGTAAATCAAATCATTTCATTTTACGATTATTCGGATAGGAGAACATTTTTTCATGCATAGTATTTTATACTATTTATAATAATAGCTTATATGCTCTTCGTAGGAAAATAATTGTTCTCTTTTTTTTTTATCAGATTAATATTACCAAAACCTTTCGGATTGAATTTCTTTTGTTTCTTACAAAGTCACCAAACATAATATTAATTGTTTTAAAATCATATACATACATATGTGTATATATATGTGTGTGTGTGTGTGTGTGTGTGTGTGTGTGTGTGTGTATTCTTGTTACAAAATAATCATTTTAACTTAAATCAGATAATTGATAACTTTGTCTTAAACTAGAAACATTTTAACAAATAAGAAGACTTTTCTTTATAAACTTCTTATCGTAAAATATTATAACTTTCATAGTCATAAAACTTAACATTTCATAAAGAGCAGATATCTGATAATTTTTTTAACGTAAACTTGTACTTTTATCAGAAGCTTTATCTTATAAAATGCTAAAACATTTTCCATCAGATTCTTTATCTTTAAAGCATAACAAAACTTCAGAAACTTTTATTTTTAAAGAACAGCTTTTCTTTTCATCATAAACTTCCTTTCATGAGAGCTTTTAACTTTTCATAATACATTTAAACAATTCATTCTCTCATGATCAATAAAATAATATAGCTGTTCATAACATATTGGTTAGTCCATATCTGATAAGTCTGTACTTATTTGGGAGGCTTCTAGCACCACTGTGCTAGGCATCCAGCATTCCCCACAATACCAAGTATTCCCGGGATCACATCATAATACATATATTTCAACCATGGGGGTAGGTTGACTTCCTCCACAAGTTGGCCGTAACTAACAAGGGCGGGTACAACAGAGCCAGTCCCACTTTAATAGCCAATCAGATAATATTTTCCATGGAAAGCCAGTAATTAAACCCCTACTGGTGGAGTTCAGATCATCAGAGAACATAACCCGAAAAAAATTCTTACTTATACACCATATGGAAATTCATAGTTTGGAAAACATTTCATAATAAAAGTATTTCCATTGTTTTCTTTAAACATCATGTTCATAGAATTAATAACAGCATCAATATGCTTAAATCATATACATAAAGTTTCGAGAACTCACGAACATATATTTTTTTGAAACATGAGTATATGTCATATCTCTAATCAAAACCTTTTAATGCATAATATACTTTAAAATAACCTGATGACTTACCAAATGCTCATATAACTTATCCCTTACCTGGAAGCAGAGGAACCGAGAGCCTACATTTGAAGGAGCTTAGACTTGGGTATTGGCAACACCTAAACCAAATATCAAAACTTATTACTATCAATTACTCTTCATCATAAACTTACGCACTCATCTCAAAACCTATATCTTAAAATCAAGGAAATCCTAATCCCACCTCCACGAGGTTCCCACAAACACAAAATACATTCATCAAACAACATAATGTATCAAATCATAGAGAAACCAACATTCTCACATTAATATCATATCTCCAGAAGAGCCAACTTCATTTCAAAAGGTTCTTTGAGATTTGGGCAATAAAACATGCATAAACATAAAATCCTTTAAGCATGGTCATGTAACCATATACACTCACATGACAAAATACAACCCATTGAACAAGACAGCTTCATAAAAATAACAATCAAATGGTTTAGAGCCCCTTCTTTGAGTACCAAACCTTGAATTAAGTTACACAAAATTTATCTATGATCTAGACATACTAAATAATGAGCATAATAAATAATAGCTCAAATAATTCACTCTAACTTTAGAATTAAATCCTCAAAGTTAGGCATGTCTCTTACTGTTCACTATTTTATTTCAGAAGCATATACATCACTTATAAAATACAAATGGGCTATCATAACACATCCAATCCTCATGTAATTTTACAGGGAAACACCTCTGGATGTCTAGTAAATACCATATAAATTTCGGAGTCAAAGAATAAAACCATAATTTACTAAAAATCATACAATATAGCATTCTCAAATCTGTCCTGACAGAATTTTATGTTACTTAGAAATTAAATCATTATTTTTATATTGATCCAAATGCTGTGACACCACTTCCATTACAACCATATGTGTCTTAGAATTCATAAGAAATCCCTAGCATCCAAATTCACTGTATACAATTTATTACATAATTAACCATGTGTAAATACAGAATTTGTCACAGTGACAGCTTTGAAACATTTTTTTTGTAAAATTATAAAATGATTGCAAATAGTCTTATTATCATATGAGGATTTTTATGCACTCCTTAGACATGTTAGAAAACACTTATATACAGTCATTTAACCATTTAGAGCAAAATCAAGTACAACAAAAATCCCAGCAGTAACATCAAAAGTACTTATCCCAACTTTTTCTTACTTCCTTAATCATATACAATCATTCATTAGTAAAAACCCTAATTTATCTTTAATAAACCATCAACACAATTTCAAAGCTTCTTAAAACACCATATATATATATATATAGACTCACAAATTCATGATTTTCTAATTTTACAAACCACAAATACTATTACTAAAATTCTTTGAAGAAATCATGGATTCTAAGATGAGAGTAGCTAGAACCCTTACCAAATTATTTGTTCTTGAGGGAAAAATAGGAATAGAATCACTCTTGCATGAAAGGATTTCCCTTTCCTAGTGGCTGGACCCGAAGTATGAGAGGTAGAGAGCTTGAGAGAGTTTTTGAGTCTTCTAGTTTCTTTGAGAGAGTATGAAGAAGAAATGAGATGGAACTTATCCTTCTTTTTGAGGTGTTGACAGTGGGTTTGAGAGAAAAGACTTAAGAGAAAAGAGAGTAAAGTTGAAGTGAGAATTCTGATTTGTTGGACCCGTGGGAGTGGTCAGGAAGAGAGTCTTCTAGTTGCTTGAGAAAGTCAAAGAATGGATGAGGTGTGAACAAGGGAATAGAAAGAGATAAGAACAAAGAAAAGGAATAAAGAAAGAAGAATGAGGGCTGAATCTTCAGCCAAAGAAGTCAAGGAAATTTACTTGGTGGGACACGTATTTGCCAAGGAAAAAGTGAGTTGATGACTCACCTTTTGCAACTTTTTTTTTTATCACTTTCCACCCCCCCCCTCACAAGTTTATTTTCTATAAAGGCCCAAACTATAAAATAACTTTGCATATTAACCCTTACCTTAAACACTTAATTAAACACCAACAACTATATATCTAATAACTTAACCACTTAATATAGTTTTGTACATACTTAGTATATTTTATAATACAATTAGTCATTCACTTATTTATAATTTTTACAATTCTTATTCAAAAGCATTATAAAATACTATGTTTATTAAATACTCTTTTATTAATTATAGAAAGAAAGTGGCTTAAAATAATAATTACTCATCAAACACATAGTTTAATTATAAAGTTGGGTTGAGGTGTTACAATGTACGTGGTTTTTCATTTAATCTTTCTTGAATTCTCATTCACTATATTTCTTATATATCATCTTTTTTTATTATTTATTTTTAAATATCATCCTAGATCATTCTTTGGATTAATCTAGTTCTTTTAAACTATATATTATGACCCAATTGGGCATTTGCCCCTTTTGCCAAAACTTTTCACCAAATGCCCCATATTTGAAACTATTTAGGGAAATGCCCTTATTTTGAAACTCAATTTTTGAACAATCGAGTTATAGCGAACTGAAAAAAAAAAAAAAAAAAAAAAAAAAAAAAAAAAAAAAAAAAATCTAGAACTCGAGTTCTATTCAAGGAACTCGAGTCCCTTGAAAAAATTCAAGTGGAACTCAAGTTCCATGAACTCAAGTATTTTACATGGAATTCGAGTTCCAAATTTTTTTTTTCTAAGTCCACATTTGCGATAACTCAATGTTCCAAAAATTGAGTTATACATTTGAAACTCGATATTTAGAAAATCGAGTTTCAAAACAGGGGCATTTCCCTAATTAGTTTCAGAAATAGGGTATTTTGCTGGATATTTTTTTTAAAAAATGGATGTATAGTTACACGTACATCTACTATAAAACATGCGCTTCCAACTTCCAAGTTTCACGTACAAATTCAATTTCTTAAGAGTAACAGGTTGCGAAACTCAAATACAAGTTGTTATCTAAACATATCAAGTGGAAGTAGTAACATATATTTTGTACCATAAATATATGCATTTTAGAGTAGAGTATTAACACTCCCGATATTTGGAAACAACTAAGTAAAAATCATCTTTTTGCACCTTGTGGTTATTCATTTTAAAACAAACAGATTTGAAAGAGGGGGCAAATTAAAAATCAAGAGGTAGTAATTGCTAAAAGTCTTGTAGCTGAATTGGTATCTTCCCACGCACAAAGTGCTTGGAGATCTAGGGGGAAAGAATTCGAGCTGCGAGGTTAGCAGCATGTTGTAATTATCTCTAAAAAAAAAAGAAGGTAGTAATGGATCTGAACAACACAGGGAGAGAGAGAAATGTAAAAGGTTGCTTGGGAGACCACTAATGATAAAAGAAAATCCAAAGTTTTGAATACCATTTCAGATCTCATTTTGGTTTGTTTATTCAAATGAAATATTTAGGTATATCAACTTATTTGGAATTACCATTTTGTGGTTATAACTAATACATATATATATATATATATATATATATATATAAAAGAACTAATTATTAGAGCTCTTAAAATTATAAGCCATTTTTAAAATAATATGTTAATCTCTACATTAACAACATTTTTTAAAACACGGATGGGGGGATGAAACAGTAAAAGAATGGCCTTACAGAGGCTAGCACAAGTTAAACACAGATGGATCTTTCCTAGGTAATCCTGGCTTGGCCAGTGGAGGTGGTATTCTGTGAAATGAGATGGGTGGTTGGATAAGAGCGTTCATCAAGAAGATTGGTATAACCACCAGCTTTGTAGCTAAGCTCTGGGCGCTTAGGGATGGCCTTAGAATGTGTGGAGAGATGCAAATTCCAGCTCTAGAAGTTGAATTAGACGCTAAAGTAGTCTCTGACCTGATGAACAATACCACAAGTTTGAATGCTGATTATGCGGCCATTGTGGCTGACTACAGGCAACTCATATCTCAAGTTAAAGTCTCACATTATTACCAAGAAGCAAATCGTTGTACTGATGCTCTCGCCAGATTAGGCTGCTTTGCATCTCCAAATGTTATGTTTTTCAATTTCCCCCCTCTTAGTGTTTTGAATGCTTTTCTTTATGATTTGTATGGTCTGACTCAGATCAGATTCTGCTCTGTATCGGATTCTCCTTTTTCTCTTTAGTTGAATATTTTCCCAGATTACCAAAAAAAATTAAAAGACATTTAAATAGTAAGATTTAAATAGTTTTATCCCAACTTAGTTGAGAAACAAAATAAAATAACAACAATATTACAATGAATTTAATAAGTATCAAATAGTTTTATCCCAAAATTGTTGAGAGTGGCGGCAACAATCAGGAGAGAGTGGAGTGAAAATTGAAATGAGAAATAATTTAATAGGTTAGAGATTTTGTTTTATTATAGGAAGGGGGCAAAAGAGTAATTAATTAAAATATCTAATATATATTAATTGTCCATTTGGGAATAGCTTATTTAGTTGAAACTGAAAACTTTTTGCTAAAAGTACTGTAGATAAAGATAAAAGTTAACTAAATAGTATAGTAAGACCCATGAATAGTACCTGTAACTGGATTTGGCAGCCTAAACGATTGAAGGACCCAGACCCAAATAGTCTAACACAATGAATTTGTTAGAGAGTGAGTTCCAAAACTAGGCTTTTATAGGTGAAATAGCGCTTGCCATGGGCCAAGAAAATCAAAGAGACAAGGAAAAATAGAAGGTAATCACAGTATTAAGAAAGATAATTCTCCTTGAATAAGTCCAAGGAGGTTTTGTTCTTAAATATATCACTATTAGACTTATTTACAATTTCCTTTCTTTGTGCTACAGTGTTTTCCTTTACTGTTTTTTCGATTTTCTCTCTCTGGAGGACCTTTTACATTATATAGGCCCTTTTAAATGATCCTGGCTTTTCATTTGTTGATCACGCAGGTCACCACTTAAGTATCAGTCCTATCAATCACCTTCTTTGTACCCTTGTGAGATGTGGCAACCAAGGCAGTATTGTTCAAAGGTCTTCTCCACATATATGCGGCCAGGAGTTTATATAGGATGTATTGAATGTGGTGGCAGCCTCCAACTCTTCAATCACTTCAGTGCTAGTCCACTTTCCAAAGCTTTTTCCTCACAATAAGACCTCATTTGATGACGTGATCATAGAATTCAAGGACGTGGACTCCTCGACGTAGTCATGGTTTTAAAAACTAGACTGGATCGGACTGGCCGGTTCAACCGAGAACCGGCCATTAATCTGGTCCGGTTATGACAAGTAACCAAAAAAGAGTTAAATACCGGAAATAGTCTAAAACCGCCTGGTTCAACCGAAAAACCGAAAACCGGTATGGTTGAACCGGTTTTGCAAAATTGCTGAAACAGATCTACAATGAAGTTTTTTTTGCAGTAAAAATCTTCTTTTTTCTCAGATCTACTGACGGTGAGGACAGATTTTTGCAATGAAGTCTTTTTTCTTAAGATTGGCTATGCTTGAAAGATAGAAAATGACTGAATGTTCATGCTTGATGTTGAAATTAGTATCTTGGAATAGTATCTATAGATCTTCAGAGAAAGAGAGGAATGAGAGGAACTAATGAGAGACTACAAAGATAAACAATAGATCTAACTTCCCCTTCTTCTTTTTTTCTTTTTTTTTTTTTAGAATCAAAAAGAGTAATATATACTCACTTTCCTTGTAACTGTGAAGAAATATTTGAAACAAATGCAAAGTGGAATAGATCTAACTTCCTAAGAAAGAGGTAGATGTGGATTTTGCGGAGTACATAATCACTGGACAATAGAAAAACAAAGTCTCTTGATGGTAAGTAAAGTGGAGAGTGTAGAGTTGTATTAGGAAAAAAAAAAAAAAGTAAACATGTGGCTAGGAGTTGGAGTGGGAAAGTGGATTGGTAAGAGTAACAAGTCAGTGGCTTGTCCAGTCACTTGACTTTGTGTGTGTGTGTGTGTGTGTTTTTTTTTTTTTTTTTTTTTCTTAAATAAATAAATAGTTAAAGTATACTATTATTTATATAAACTAAAAGATGAAACTTAAATTGTTTATTCTTTGTCATCCGTTACCGACAAGAAAAGAAAATTCCAATCAGTTCAGTGATTTCAATTTTCTTAGTGACAAATGAGGCTTGTGTCTTAAAACTTAGTAGTTGTTTGTTTGAAATTTTAAAATTTATTTGCTATTTTGATTTAATGAACTTATTTTTTATTTGTCATTTGGATGTAAATGTAATGACTAATGAACTTATTTATTTGGTTTTGTTGAAAATTTATTATGTTAAGGATGATTGTTTTGTAATGTTATTATGTTACATTCTTTAAAATAATGTTATATACTTGTATTTTTTTTAAAGGAAACATATTTATTACTATTAGTTTGTTAGTTTTAGTATATTAAAAAATAATTAATTATTTATATAATTTAAATAAATAATAATTAAATTATTTATGATGTCACCAGTTCGACCATCAGTCGGACCCCGGTCCAACCAGAAAACCGATAATTAGCTCCTTGGCCGGTTCTTTCATTGGTTTTTAAAACTATGGGCACAGTAACTGCCCTTCTCGGCCACGCTATGATACATGGCGTAACTGCCTTACTCGAAATTCTAGTATCTCACAGTACGAAAAAATGCAATGAGACTTATAAATAATAGCAAAACTAAGTTGAAATTATAAATAAACTGACAAATGTAGATAAGTCAGGTTAGGTTAAACAAATTTATGAATACCTAAACCAATTGAAGAGGGGATTTTATTATTAGTATTTTTTTTAGGTGCATGAATTTGTTGCCTTCTTCGAAGTTGGCGGAAGAGGTAGTTCTTACTCTTGAATTTGGAAGTTGAACTACTATTGACCACCGTATTTGCTTGAAACTTACTTCGGCAATATATTTCAACAAATTCAAACATTTCTAGGTCGTGAGTCTAGTGACAAAATATAAAAAATCATAATTAACTTCTTATTGGCATAAAAGGTCATAGTATCTTTTTCTAAGAAGAAAATTTAATAAATAGAGAAGCTCCTGCCCCAACCTATGCTCTATGTGTGTTTCAAAGTAAAGGTCTTATGAGATGACTTAATGCAACGAGTAATGTGTTGATTTGTGAGTGTTGTGTAAAAAAAAAAAAAAAAAATTGGACAGTTTTTTTGTTTATTCTATTTTAGTTAAGAGGAAAAAAAAAAAAGGTAAGGCTTTCTTAAAGAAAAATATAAATCTCCAAGTTAGATTGACTAAACATTTGTAATTTGAAAAATCAAGATTAATCTTTATTTATCGTCCACATTTGAATTTATACAAGACTAACTTCCAACTAAAAAAAGCCACTAGCTTCATATAATTTATTATCAATAAAACTAAAAGCAAGTGAAATTGAATCTGTCATTACATATTCCAAGTCTAATCTAACTAATTCGCATGGCTTTGAAACCCGAACTGTTCATTGAACCGTGAAAATAAGAGATTCAAGGTTTTTGAGATCAAACTGAGGTTGAACTGGGGTTGAACTGTGATGACCTCATAATTAATTTAATAATTATTTAAAATATAAATAATTATATTAAATTAGTACAAATATTAAAAAAATTAACTAAAATAGTGCAATTAAATATAGAGATCTATTATTCCTTTATAGAAACAAAGAGATCTATCTTTCAAATGTATTTTCTATGTCATAATTCATAACTTTAAGAAATATTAAATCCTAGTATTTTTTACGTTGATTAGTTAAATTTGTGATAATATATAATAATATAATGATTAGAATAATATATATATATATATATATATATATATATATTTATATATGTTATTTGTGTCGCGAGTCTGCAACGGGGCACTTATAAAATTAGGAATGCATTAATTTTTTTTAGGAGAAATGATATGTCCATAATATTTTTATAACATTTTTACAATGAATCCTTTGTTAGTGGTTGTTATTGTTGGAGTAAAAAAGTAATCTTTAGGTTTAATTTTGAACCAATAACAACTAACTACCTATGATTTGTTGTGAAAATATTTTTAAAATGTTGTGGACGTAGCACCTCTTTTTAAGAGAAATAATATGTCCACAACATTTTTACAACAAATCGTAAGTGACAGGTTGTTACTAGTTGTTATTGTTGGAGAAAAAAGTAATCTTAGTGTTAAGTTCAAATTTAAACCAATAACAACTAACCACTATTGATTTATTGTGAAAACGTGGCCCATTAGGAATATAAGAATCAACTATTATCTTTAAAATAAAAGCAAAACATAAAAAGTTACAAATTTCAACCACTAGCCAAGCAAAACATGGCAACTCGATAAATTCTCCCACCTACCCCAACACTACCTTGGCCACTTCTCTTTCTTTACTTTTGGCTGCTGAAGTAGTGACGCCATATTTGTGGAAGCATATTTGTTGCTATATTTCTTGTCATTGTTGTCTCTACCATAAGTAACTTTAGGCAAAATAGACAATTTGACAAGTTATCCAAAGTTAGCAACAATATCCAAATTGAAGTTGTGAGAGCTGGGAGACGTCAACAGATTTCAATATTTGAAATTGTTGTTGGAGATGTCATTTGCTTAAAGATTGGAGATCAAGTTCCAGCAGATGGGCTATTCTTAGACGGACATTCATTGCAAGTGGACGAATCTAGCATGACAAGGGAAAGCGAACATGTAGAAGTAAATTGCAGTCATCCATTTTTGATTTCTGGTACTAAGGTGGTTGGTGGCTATGCTCGAATGCTAGTCACTTCAGTTGGGATGAACATGATATGGGGAGAGATGATGAGCTCAATCAGCCGCGATACCAATGAACAAACACCTTTGCAAGTTCGGCTCAACAGGCTAACTTCATCAATAGGTAAGGTTGGTTTGGTAGTTGCTTTCT
Organism: Castanopsis chinensis; assembly: GCA_032878915.1. Taxonomy (NCBI): domain Eukaryota; kingdom Viridiplantae; phylum Streptophyta; class Magnoliopsida; order Fagales; family Fagaceae; genus Castanopsis; species Castanopsis chinensis. Next base: position 461,785 of record JAVQMG010000039.1, read on the forward strand.
TAGTTCTTGTAGTCTTGTTGGTTCGATATTTCACAGGGAATACTGAAGATGAGAATGGAAATAAAGAGTTCAATGGCAGCAGCACCAAGGTCAATGACATACTAAATGTTGTGGTGGGGATTGTTGCTACTGTAGTTACTATAGTCGTGGTTGCAATTCCAGAAGGTTTGCCTCTGGCTGTGATGCTTACACTTGCTTATTCAATGAAAAGAATGATGGCCGATCACGCTATGGTGCGAAAGCTCTCTGCTTGTGAGACCATGGGGTCTGTTGCCACCATTTGTACTGACAAAACAGGCACCCTCACTCTGAATAAAATGAAGGTGACAAAGTTTTGACTAGGGAAAGAATCTTTTGTACCAGCTACTTACTCATCAATTGCTCCATATTTTCTTAAACCGCAACAAGAAGGATTTGCTCTAAACACAACTAGTAGTGCTTACTAGCCTACTTCAGGATCTGAAATTGAGTTCTCAGGTAGTCCCACTGAACAAGCAATTCTTTCATGGGCTGTTTTGGAGCTTAGCATGAAAATGGAACAATTGATGCAAAGTTGCAGGATTCTTTATGTTGAAGCATTCAATTCTCAGAAGAAACGAAGCGGGGTTGTAACAAGGAGAGAGAAAGACAACACAATCCACGTACATTGGAAAGGAGCTGCAGAGATGATTTTAAAAATGTGTTCAAGTTACTATGATGCTTTCGGAATTATGAAAGATCTAGATGATGGTGAGAAGATGAAATTTAAGCAAATAATTCAAGGTATGGTAGCTAGCAGCCTCCGATGCGTTGCTTTTGCACATAAGCAAATTTTAGAAGAAGAACAAGAACATGATATGGAGCAAAAAAAGATAGAAGAAAATGGTCTGACCTTACTAGGACTGGTGGGTATAAACGACCCGTGTCATCCAGAGGTAAAGAAAGCTGTGGAAAGTTGTCAATATGCAAGTGTTAACGTTAAAATGATCACTAGAGACAATGTTTTTGTAGCAAAAGCTATTGCCACTGAATGTGGAATATTGAGGCTTGATCAAGACATGGGTGGAGCAGTGGTAGAAGGTGTCGAATTCAGAAACTACACAGAAGAGGAGAAAATGGCAAAAGTTGATAAAATTCGTGTGTTGGCAAGATCCTCAACTGTCAATAAACTACTGATGGTAAAATGTTTGAAACAAAAGGGTCATGTGGTTGCAGTCACTAAGCATTGCACAAATGATTCACTAGCACTGAAAGAAGTAATGTAGGACTTTCTATGGGAATTCAGGGCACCGAGGTGGTCAAGGGGAGCTCAGATATTGTCATTTGGGATGACGACTTTGCTTTAGTGACCAAAATTTTAAGGTGGGGAAGATGTGTTTACAAAAACATTCAAAAGTTCATTCAGTTTCAACTTACTGTGAATGTTGCTACTATTACAGTCAACTTGGTGGCAGTCATTTATGTCAGTAAAGGCCCGTTGACAAGAGTACAGTTATTATGGGTGAACCTAATTACACATACCCTGGGTGCTTTAGCTCTAGCAGTAGAGCAACCCACCAAGGAACTAATGAAGAAGCCACCAGTAGATCAAACTAAGACACTTATTACCAACATTATGTGGAGAAACCTTTTAGCCCAAGCTTTATATCAGATTGTAGTCCTTCTGATCTTACAATTCAAAGGTGAATCAATTTTTGGTGCGACTGAGAAGGTAAATGACACCTTGATCTTCACTACTTTCGTCCTTTGTCAAGTCTTCAATGAATTCAATGCAAGAAAGCTCAGGAAGAAGAATGTTTTTGAAATGATATTTAGGAACAAGTTGTTTATGGAAATCATTACCATAACCATAGTCCTTCAAGTGGTCATGGTAGAACTTTTGAAAAAGTTTACAGGTTCAAAGAGGTTGAATTAGGGGCAACAGGGAACATGCCTTGGATTTGCAATAATTTTTTGGCCAATTGGTTGGATTGTGAAGTGGATACCTGTTCAGAAAGGACCATTTCTGAGCTACCTAAACATGAAATAGACACAAGAACTTCCAAACCCCATTTTCATTCATATTGAAGACAAGCCAAGCCAAGCCCAAGGTTGATTGATATCTGATTGCTTGTAATTATGTATTGTAGCAAGGTCACTGAGTAGATGATTTTTATATTATTTTTTTAGTAAGATCGTGGGTGATATTTCATTTGTTTGTATATGATGTACTATTTTTAGTTAGCATATGAAGATGTATTTCAATTCAAATATATGGAGAGTTTGAATAATGTTTTATGTATGTAAGGGAATGTTTGAATGTAGCTTAAAAATTAAAAATGGAACGGAACTTGGTATTGTGCAAAGCTAGTAATAGTGACATAAAAACATAAACACAACAAATATTGGGAAAGAGAAGAGAAGAATTACGAGGAGTGGAGTTGGAGCTATGTACATATATTCATCAATGGAATGCTTACAAGGTGGAGGGGACAATGACAAGCAGGACAACCTCTAATAGAATTTGAGCAAGAAAAGGATGGAAGGCCGACAAATTAAAGCACGCAGCAATCAAAATTAATGAGCTCTCAGTCCCACCAAAAGGAATTGGCTTAATTAGCAAAAAGAAATTGTGAGAGAGAGACTACAGCTATTAAGATGTACTACTCACCTCACCGTGAGATTTCCGAACTGCAACACAATTATGCTTGCTAACTGCCATTCTCTCTGCGAGAGAGAGAGAGGATGAGGATGAGGGTAATAAGTAAGAATATGAGTAGGTTTTTTGGAAAGAAGGAAGATATATATGGGATAGTGTTTAGTATTTACATAATAATAATATAGGTGGGCTGAGAAAGTGGAAAGTTGGGAGTGGGACTATACTATAATGCTTTGTTATTAAACTTGAAATCTAGACAAGATTCCAATGGAAAACATGGTTTTCAAACCCGGACTGTTTATTGAACCGTAAAAGGGAGAGGTTCAAGGTTTTTGAGGTCGAACCGGAGTTGAACCGTGATGACGTCATAATTAATTTAATAATTATTTTAAATATATATAAAAATATTAAATTAGTAAAAAAATAAAAATTAACTAAAATAGACTAATTAAAACTATAAATCCATATTTTAACTATGTCTAGTATATCTATATCCATCTCAAACCCAAATATAAAATATCTATCCAATAATAATAATAACTATTTTTTTATTAAAAAAATTAAAAGCATCAGATTGCCTTTCTAATTTTTACTTTATAATGCCCACGTGACCAGTTGTCTAGCTCACATTCACAAACCTAAAAAAGCACTAAAAACAAAGTGAATGAAATTAAAGGAAGAGATAGAAAAGAAATACAAACAAAAGCAGATGAAGAAAGAATTGCTATGTTATATTCACAACATTTTTTGTAATATTTTCACAAGAATCACATCAAAAAATTATGTAAAAAGTTGTTACTACTTACTAGTTTTAATTTGAACTCGCCACTGAAATTATTTTTTTACTCACCAATATTAGCTAATAACAATTTATTACTTAAAATATATTGTGAAAATATTGTGGTAGTATTTCATAATTCTCATTTCTTAATATTAAATACCACACTTTGATTCTTAAAAAAAAAAAAAAAAAAAACCACACGTTTGAATCAAAAAAAAAAAAAAACCACATGATTCCATAAAAAAAATAATAATAATAAAACTTAAATATAATAACCTCTACCACACAATAATAATAATAAAACTTAAAACATAAAACTTAAAACCACACAGTTACCACTCAGAGAGAGAGAGAGAGAGAGAGAGAGAGAGAGAGAGAGAGAGAGAGAGAGAGAGAGAGAGAGAGAGAGAGAGAGAGAGAGAGAGAGAGAGAGAGAGAGAGAGAGAGGAGAATCGGTGGAGATAAAGGTGCGCCGGTGGAGATGAAGGTGCGCGCCGGTGGAGATGAGGTGCGCCGGTGGAGATCGAGGTTGCCGGTGGAGATCGGAGGAGATCGAGGCGCTGATCGGCGTTCCCCATGCAAAACTAGCTCATCCGCCGCCCCACCGCCGTTTATCCTCCTCCCCACCACCGACTGGGTCAGATCGGATTGTTCTTCTTCTTATTCTTCTTCTTTTTTTTTTTTTTCAATATTTGGTTGTTCTGATCCAAATTTATTGTAAGAACTGGATTTTGTTTTGTGTGATCTGATTTATATTATATTTGTTGTCCGATATAATTTTTTTTTTTACCATTTCTGTTTGGATTTTGTTCAACCGCGAGAATCGCGAGAACTGTTCACGGTTCACAGACCTGTGAAGTCCGACCGCGGTTCGCATGGGTCCCTGCATTTTACACGTTGAGAGGTTCTTGAGGCTAAAAGAACCGCAAAATGGAGCAGTTCGAGGTTTTCTCGATCGGACAGTACGGTCCGGTCCGAGTTTCACAACTATGATGGAAAACTTGTAGGGGGGTGTAGATAGGCAAAAATCAAAGATAGATCTCCAAAAGTAAAACTTGCCACATCTATGACAATAAATATTATTATAATGACATAGTAGGCTTTATGAATTCTTTTTCCACCATTACCAAGGCAACTTAGCCAAGGATGAACAGGAAGAATCCTAAAGAGAGGAAACTTAGGATTCCATGTTAGAAATTTTCAAAACGAACATGAAATCATATAAATAAGAGGAAAAATAATCATCTAGTTCACATTGACAATAAACTGAACTAATAGTTCTTGAAGTGTAAATTCCACCCATGTGCTAATTTATAAACCTCTCTCTCTCTCTCTCTCACACACACACACACACATACACACAAACATGTTAGACACGCAACTGCCCCTAAGGGAGATTCCAAGACCTTGTAGCGGTAAAATGTGAGATAATGCAGGATCAATGTTGTCTTAATAGAACCTATAGAAGAAAAAAAGTTGTCTTAATAGGGATTGTATTAAAAGAGATCTTAAATAAATATTTTGATCAAGACATGGGTGGAGCAGTGGTAGAAGGTGTCGAATTCAGAAATTACACACAAGAGGAAAGAATGGAGAAAGTTGATAAAATTTGTGTGTTGGCAAGATCCTCAACCTTCGACAAACTACTGATGGTAAAATGTTTGAAATAAAAGGGTCATGTGGTTGAAGTCACTGGGCATTTCACAAATGATTCACCAGCACTGAAAGAAGCTAATGTAGGACTTTCTATGGGAATTCAGGGCACCGAGGTGGCCAAGGAGAGTTTAGATATTGTAATTTTGGATGACAACTTTGCTTCAATGGCCAAAATTTTAAGGTGGGGAAGATGTATTTACAAAAACATTCAAAAGTTCATTCAATTTCAACTCACTATGAATGTTGCTACTATTACAGTCAACTTGGTAGCAGTCATTTATGTTAGTAAAGTCCCGTTGACAACAGTCCAATTATTATGGGTGAACCTAATTACACATACCCTGGGTGCTTTAGCTCTAGCAACAAAGCAACCCAAGGAACTAATGAAGAAGCCACCAGTAGATCAAACTAAGCCACATATTACCAACATTATCTAGAGAAACCTTTTAGCCCAAGCTTTATATCAAATTGTAGTCCTTCTGATCTTACAATTCAAAGGTGAATCAATTTTTAGTGTGACTGAGAAGGTAAATGACACCTTGATCTTCACTACTTTCGTCCTTTGTTAGGTCTTCAATGAATTCAATGCAAGAAAGCTCAAGAAGAAGAATGTTTTTGAAGGGATACTTAGGAACAAGTTGTTTATGGAAATCATTCCCATAACCATAGTCCTTCAAGTGGTCATGGTAGAACTTTTGAAAATGTTTACAAGTTCAGAAAGGTTGAACTGGGGGCAATGGGGAACATGTGTTGGATTTGCAATAATTTCTTGGCCAATCGGTTTGATTGTCAAGTGGATACCTGTTAGCTACCTATAATGAAAGAGAATTGCTATTGCTACATTCATAATATTTTCACTACAAATCATAGATGATTAGTTATTATTAGTTATAATTTAAATCCATCATTAAAATTACTTTTTTGACCCACTAATAATAATCTGTCGCTTAGAATTTATTGTAAAAATGATATGAACATAGCATTTCACAAAATGAAAAAGGAGACAAGGACTCTACCAATTTTGTATAGCTTTCTTTTAGGGGGAAAAAATTCCACGTCCGTAGATACTTCAATTGTTAGTATATAATGTATTTTTAAGAAAAATATTTTATTGATTAGTTCTTTTCAAATCTAGGGACAGTTTCAGTCATGTTTTGTTGGGACTGCCTAAATGTAAGTTAAATTTAAAATCATACGGAACTTGTTATTATCTTCTTTATTTGCACAAAGATAGTGATAGTGGCCACACATCAACACTACAAGAGCTATATATCAGGAAAGTCTTGCAACAAGTGATGCTATATGTGCTAAATACCAATCTAATTAATTAATGAAATTGCTAAAATGTTATTTTTAGAACCACAAAATACGAAAATTGTGCTACATTGGAAATTGTATAATTAAAAAATTTAACTCATTGACTATATTGCATAGCCATCTATAGTTGTGCACTGTAGCTCAAATAGTAAAGCAACATAATATATTTTATGTAGTTGTGTTGGTAGTAGTGGTTATTGTTTATTTGTAGTAAATATATTATTTTATTGTGTTATTTATATTATTTTAATGTATTAAATGTTAAAATAAAACTAATGATATTAAATATTTTGAAAAATATATAAAATCGTTTTTTTGACAATTGAAGCACAATAAAGTGTCATCTATAGCTTATATTTCAAAAAAAAAAGTGTCATCTATAGCTCATGTGCGATAAAAAATAATACTCCGTACTTTTTCGTTCTACTATCAGTTTAAAAAATATTTCTCTCTCTTACTTTTCACTTTTTTTTCGCTTTTTCTCAGGTATTGGTATGTCTCCAAAGCTCCTCTAGTTTTTTTTTTCTCTTTTCTTTTGTATTTCTTCGCTGGTGTTTTTCCTTTCTTTTCTTCTTTTCTTTTTTTCTCTATTCACCTTTCCTCTCTTTTTCCTTTTTCTTTTTTCACCAATTCTTTCTTTTTTCTTTCTCTCTCTTCTCTATTTCTCCATCTCTGTGGGTTTGGTGGTAGTGGTTAATTTTTGCTGTGACTTTGTGGATTTTTACTATGGTAGTGGTGGTGATTGATTTTGGTTGTGGCTGAGTTTTGTGAGTTTGGCTGTGGGTTTGGTGGTGGTGATTGATTTTGCCATTTTGGGTGTGGGTTTCTCGAATTTTGGCAGGGGTGGTGGTTAATTATACCTTTGGCTGTAGGTTTGGGTTTGGTTGTAGCGGTGGGTTGTGGCTATGATGGTGGGTTGTTGTGGTTAATTGTGAGCTTTTTATATTATTTTAATCAAAATGGCAAAAGATAGAATCATTGATGTTGAGTGCGATATAAAGTATCATGTTAAATGAGTTGGAATGAGTACTTTTTGAGCAAGGAAGCCCAACAAATTAAAGCAGTATGAAACGGTCTAGTAAAAACAATTTGTGCCAGATGGAAAGATAGATACATTAATAAGATGTACTAACCTGAGCTGAGAATGAGATATGACCATTTTGGACTAAAATATCGAAATTTTTGGATGATCATTATTGGAGCTACCAACTTCACCAAGGTCGCTTCGAAGAAGGAGTTCAGATAATGTCGGCGGAGCTTGCCAATGACACGCTTTTGGCTTTGGTCAAGGCATCTTACTTAGCAGTCGCGGATGTTGAAGATGCCGAGAGGGGAAAGGAAGTAGGACTGTAGGTTCCTCGTTGAATGTTGGTCCAACGAGCTTACACATACTTTAACATAATTTTTTTTTTTTATTAAACACAGAAACAATAGCAATAATTTTTTTCTTTTCTTTTTTTACAAAAATGTAAAATTGACCATTTAACTTTCAGTTTTTTTCATTTCAGTCTTTTAACTTTCAATTTTGTTATTTTAGTCCTTTAACTTTCAATTATTGTCAATTTGATACTCCGTTAAACCCCAATTATGTCCTACCGTTAATTAAGCCACATCGTTTTGGCTCTTTTTTTTTTATTAATAAATTTTGGAATTAAAAGAAATTTAAAAAAAAAACTGATATTAAATGTTGTTATGAATCGCATAGAAAGAATGCTAACGTGTATAGCTCGTCCTAAGAAACTCAGGGATGACTCACTAAGTCAACCAGAAGAATCTGATTCCACCAACACTTCCGGCACCAAAACTTAAGGTATCAAATCCCTCACTTCTCAGGTACTGTATAAAAGTGCTTAACACTAGGCAATTTCTGTAACTGGCTCTAATTGCGAGGGGCAATTCCATCATTTTCGTTGTTTTCACAGCTTAAGGACATGGCGTTGAAGGCGTCAAGGGCGTACAGGAATTGTAGCCCGTGCACAGGGCCACCGATGTCGACGGCGGCGGCGGCGGCGAGTCTGGCACAGAGTCGACTCAGGGTGACAGGCGAGTCGGACGCGGAATCGGAGAAGTTCCGGTGGTTGTACAAGAGGACAGGGGGCTCAAACTCGGGGACAAGGGTTTGGGGGAAGGAGATGGAGGCAAGGCTAAAAGGGATATCGAGCTAGAGCGGAGAAGGGACGCCGAGTTCAGCGAGTGGGCGTCGAGTCGAACCGATGGTGCTGTTCATGGAAGAGAGCGAGCCGAAGGAGTGGGTGGCTCATGTGGAGCTCGATGTGCTCATCACCTTCGTCTCGCTACCGCATGGCGGGAATGATCTCAAAAGGATACGCTTCAGGTAGGTCCCACTGATATCAAAATTTCGGATTTGGGTGTGGAATTATTCTCAATTTTGACCGAGTAAATGTTTTTTTTTTTCTTTTTTCTTTTTTAACAAAAGTCAAAACGACGTCATTTTGACTCAATTAACGGTAGAACATAACTGAGGTTTAATGGCATACCAAATTAACAACAATTGAAAGTTAAATAATTAAAATGACAAAACTGAAAGTTAAAGGACTGAAATTAAAAAGACTAAAAGTTAGAAGGTCAGATTTATATTTTTGCCTCTTTATTTTTTTTGATACCATATTACCATTCCAAGAAACAAATAGTTCACAAAAATCTGGATTAGCCGTACAGCAGTGAATTAGCATTCTAGTTGTCGAAATAGCCAGGCTACAAACATCACTAATTACAAAACGGGCACAAAAATAGAGTGATAGGTTAATCCATTCTAAGTTAAGTGAGACCAATCTGCCAAACATCACTAAGGATATATAAGTAAATTTATATAAACTCACTTTTTCTATCACTTCACTTTTTCTATCACTTCACTTTTTCACTCCCAACCAAACAATAAGAAGAAAAAATTAAAATATTTGCTATCCTTTCACTTTTTCATCCTCTTACCATTTTCTATTCTCCTACTTTTTCACCCTTCCAACCAAACGAACCCTAAGGAATAAAATTTGATTAAAACCTAGACTCTTAACCTTGATAGCTATCTCAACCATTGCTTCCTGGATGGCGTTGGGGGTTGTTTCTTATATGCAGCTTGATATTCCTTTCAATATAGTGTTTCCTGTCATGTCTTTGGTTTCATGGGCAAAGACAACAATAATAAAACTTAGGAGATATACACCCAATTTTTACCCCTAATTTCACTACTTCTTGATTTGTGCAATTATAAGTGCTCAACAAAGAATGGTAAGACCATAACCAGGCAAGATGTTTTGAAATTAATTATGTTCCTACATTTATTATTAAAAAAAAAAGAGAGTAGAATGTGTAAATTTATTGGGATATAAGGGGGTTAAATAAACCAATTACTCAAGTTGATTAATTAAATTCAATTTATGCAATGCTCCAATCATAGTGTTGGGAACAACTGTATCACCAAACCTAAATTTTATGTAGCTAAAAAGTAAATTATGAGGCACAATGATATGATCACAACGGGGAAAACATTGGTTGGAAAAACTCCAACAAGTGATATATAGATTACCATTACTTGAAAAATCTACTAATAAAAATTGAGGTTACAAGAACAAGGAATATATTTGATCCCAAAATATCTAACTACAAAAGAACTTATTGAGCTATCCAAGCGCAACTCTAATCTAGTTGGACTACTTTTCTTAGCTACCTTCTTCAATGTGCACAAATCTCCAATCTATGATTGACTTCACCACAACAACAACTTAATTACATTAACCTCGGTGCAAAGTTCTTTATAGTAACACGCTTCAACGGAGAACTGGAAGTAGCATAGTACCAAACCCAAGGGGCACGAGGTCACACTAATTGCTCTTAATATGCACGTATTCTCTCTATATAATGTTCACTATCAAAAGAATGTATTCTAATTTATACCTTTAAGTACCTTGTGCATGAATCCCTACATATGCCAATTCATCATAGGCTGAAACTTAAAATTTCCATTCAAAATCCCACAGCTCGATTGGTCGAGAAGGTATTGAGAATTACTAACTCTCAATGTAGGAGTCAAGTAGGGATGGCAATAACAACCCGACCTGATAAATAGTAGGGTCGGATCTGGGGTTTTAAAATAAAACCTGAAACGGGTCCAGGTCGGGTTCGAGTTTTGTTAAAACTTGCCTTGAACTCGGACTCGATCTGTTTAGCTAAAGGTAAACTTACCAACAAAAAAAAAACACTACATACACACACACACATATATATATATATATATATATATATATCATAACCCTAACCCTAAAATATCTCATTCTTCCATCCTCTGATTTCTCTCTTAACTTAGCCGCCTCTCTCACCTCACCCTCACTCATTCTCACTCTCATCCGCCCCTCACGGTCTCACCCAGTCACCCTCACCCTAACTCTCTTCATGTAGTGGTTGCTGTTTGTCATTGAGAAGCACAGATCTCGTGGCGGTTGCTGTTTGTCAAGGAGGAGCATGAGATTGTTAGATCAGAGCACGGGATTGTTAGATTGGAGCACATGATTGTTAGATTGAAGAGAGATGTGATGATTGGAGAAGCTCTTGGTTGTGTTGAGGTCAGGCGAAGCCCAGAGGTGGGATTGATGGCTAAAACCATCGCCAATAGAGCTCTGGTGGTTTGAGTTCTTTTTTATTTTTTTTATTTTTGTTCATTTCCACTCTCAATATTTTTTGATTTTGGATATTTATTTGAGGATTCAATATGTATAGAATGTAATGCATGTGTACATTTTGTGTTGGTTTAGTTGACTATAGCGCCTAAGATAACTTCAAAGAATGTGAATCAGAGTTGATGTTTGTGTTAATGTAAAATTGGTCCATAAATGGAGTTTCGTTTCTTTTATTTTTTGTGATTATTTATTATTTATTTTCTGTCTAAGAATCTCATTTCAACAAGACTGATAACACAATGTTGATTTATTATTTAATATTATTTACAATTTATTTCGTTGTTAAATGTGAGTTTGTGTTTATGTTTGTGTTGGTGATTTCTATGATTGTGATAGGATTTGTGTTGCTGTTTCTTTCTTCTTCTTCTTCTTCTTCTTTTTTTTTTTCTAAAGAAAAGGTCGAACTAGGCCCAGAAATGGCTAGACGAGGCCTGCAGGACCTAACAGGGCAGGTTTGGGGTTAAAAAGACCCATATAGTAAACGGGTCAGGTTCGTGTAACGGGTTAGGGCCCGTTGGTCAAGTCTGGTTATCAAAAACCCACCTCAAGCCCAACCTGTTGCCATTCCTAAAGTCAAGACCAATAATCTTCACTATTTTGAGCAAATTACATTCAACTCTAAGTAAATGGAGAATGGTCTTTTTACAAAATTGAAATTTTTCTACAAAATTCAACAAACACTTCTCTTCTTTCTTTCGTTTTTTGGTATTTGGTGAAAGAATAATGATGTGCATTGATAATAGCTTAAATTTGCATATTATATCATTATTAGAAAGCATTATCATTTTAATTTTGAGTTAATTCATGCATTTTATATTTGATTTTAGAATAATGCTGAATAATAAATTTTTTACTTAATTGAATCTTATTGCGTGAATTTGTCTTTTGTAGGAAAATGGAATTAAATAAGTTGATTTATGCAAAAAGAAAACTACGGGAATTTACTTTTACAAGGGCCATGATGAAGCTAAAGAAGGCCAACCCAATTATATTTAAGTCTAATTGGAGCAAGGAATCAAAAGAAATTTGCACCAAATCCAAGTCCAATTCGATTAGGATTTCAGCTTGCACATCAGTTAGTATTTTTTGCATAACTTTCAACTCAGACATCCAATCGAGATCATTCAAGTTAGGCTGAAAATTTAATTTAATGGCTACAACTTTTTTAGTTTACCAAAAGTCCGAATTCTGACATTAAATGGGCCAAAATTGTTGGTTAAGTGAAGCCTAAAAAATGAGATTTTCTCCAAACAGAAATTCAACTTGTAATAGAATTCTTTGACCTATTTAAAGGTTCTTTAGGGCAAAATTTAGGGAGACTAGTGCTAGGGCGTGGATGCAAAACAGAAAATTGGAGCAAGAGACAGTGCTGCATGTGGCTTCTCTGTAGCTTTTCCTCATGATAGCATTGTGACTATTTCTTTCTCTATTTTATTTGTCGAGATTAATATTTAATATTTTATTCTTGTGTTTTATTTCAATTACCATGAGCAGCTAAATTTCTCTGTAGCTTTTCTCCATGATAGCTGTGAGGGGAAGTTCCGAGAATATGTTTTTGGGCCTTGGGCTTAATCCAAAGGAATCTAGTTCGTCTGAGAAGAATATATTACTCAGAAGGATAGTCCACATAAAAGCCCACAAGCAAGTCATTGTGTAAGAGCCCATAAGAATGGTCCAAGGAGAGGCACGTCCTCGGCTAGAGGAAGTGAAGACTGTATGTTATGTCATATGCTTCAGGGGGGATTCTGGAGACTGCATCTGTATTCGGGAAGTGCACAGAGGAGGAGAATGAATGGAAATATCTTGGAGAAAGCTGCTACTACCGCATTAAAGACTCTACACCTACCCCTCTGGCCGCATTAATGGGGGAAAGACCTCTAACCAGTAAAAATCAGCCTTCCAGCTACTATTTGAAGATTTCAAGAAGGCGGTGGATGGGACAAGTATCTAGATTGGTGATCTGAGCTGTACGTGGAAGAAGGAGGATGATATAAAAGGAAGAGAAAGACATTAGAGAGGTGGGGGAAGGAACAGAACAGGAATAACATTATATACATGACTATCTATTGTAATCTATTTTTGAACAGGAAAATGCAATTCAAATCGTTCTCGGCACACGTCTGAGAACATTTCCTTTGTGGCTATGCTTGTTGTATATGAGTTGTAGATCTAGATTATCTTCTGTGCTATTCAAAGTCCATTAAACCATGGTTTTGAACTCACACTCTACAAATTCATTTTTTAGGGCTTTTTGGGACTGTCCCTTTCATAGTGTTGAGTTCGGGTGTAAATTGTGACCTTACAATAGCATTGTGACAATTTCTTTCTCTATTTTATTTGTCTAATTTAATATTTAATATTTAATTCTTGTCTTTTATTTCAATTACCATGAGTAATTAAATTTATAATTAGGGTTGAGGATGAAACCTTGTTAAGGATTATTAGTAATATTTATGTGACTTGATTTTTCCCATAATAGTTGTTCTTCAATGATTTATATTGTTCTTGCTTCATATCAATTGACTAAGATGGGATTCTAGATATACGTTCAATCATGTTTTTATCATAATTTAGGATTTTTCCTAATTGAATACTTGGTTTATTATTTCTTGATTTTAAAATTGGATATCTCTTGTGATTTGTATGGCTATGGATACAATTGATGATTTGATTTTATACCTAGGAAGCGAAGAAGAGCATGTTTTAGATATTTAAATAGAAGTTTTAATGATAATATTCTCCATGGTAGCAAGATTAATTTCTAGATTATCATGTAGTGGTTGGGAAAAATTAATGATTGTAAATATATGCTGATATGAATTAACAAGGCAAATTCCAAAACCTTAATTCCTTTCTCTTGATTATTTACATCTTTTTACCGGTTTATATCTTTTGCTTAGTTTAATTATTTGCTTAGTTTGTTTAATTTCAAAGCAACTTATTTTTATTAAACTAGATTAGGATTAATTTGGTTAAGATTTAATTAATTTTCCTACGTTCATATAAGTCCATGGGAGTTCGACCTCATTCTTGTCAAACTATAATTTAGTACAGTTCGTACACTTGCGAGTACTTTAAAATTTCACAACAAATAATGCATTAATTAAACAAAATGAAAAAGAGAGCACATAACATCATGTACAAAATATTAGAAGCATAAATATCATTGTCTTACAACTGGCTTATAATTAAGATTTAATGAGTCTAAATTAATTGTAATTAAGATTTTACTTCCAGTCTTGTTTAAAGCAACTCCTTGTAGCAATTGTAGAATAGATGGAGGAACTAATTAGTGGCGGAGCTAGAAATTTGTAGTTAGGGGGCTAAGTAATAAATAAGAGGATTGCATTTTTTTTCTTAATATATATCGATACTATGTATAATTATCTAAAATATATAGTAGTATCATAAACACAATTCAATATACAATAAGTGTTTTTTTTTTTTTTTTTGGTGATACATACATACATACATATATATATATATATATATATATATATAATACGATTAAGTGGATTAATTTATAACTCAATATAGTTTTTAATTTGCCTATCGACCTAGGTTTTCAAGTTAAATTACAACAAATTAATTATATGATTAAGATAAAAGAATATTATTAATAGGTTAAAAGATGGCTAAAATTTAGACAACAATAATTGAAAAATGCATAAAAATAAATTGAATCAAAATATCTAGGAATATATTTTGTCAAATTAATAATAAGTTACTAAATTTATATGTTATATAATATATTTATCAATTAAAAAAATAAAGAATAGATGAAGACAAGCCATAGTGGTTCTAGGACCATAATTATTTTACAACTTTTTGCCACAACTTTATCATGACAAGTTGTGAGTGGTTGTCTATTACTTATATACGGACTCACTATTTTTTCTCCCCAATCACACTTGACTACATCTTGTAACAAAAAAGTTATGAAATAAGTTGTGGTAATATATATTTTTCCGTACCACACTTGAGAGTAAACTAAACTACTAAAGTGATATATCAAGTTTGCTTTTGATGTGTATGTTTTTGAACCATACATATGGTCCTTTCTTAATAGCTTTATTGTATTGGAATTAGTGAAAGTAGTGTAGAAGTCTTGGAGCCTGTAAATTGTATAGCACTAATCTAAGTATCAATTACTTGAAGTAAAGAAGAGAAGGAAAAGGCAAATGGGATATAGAGACGAAGGGGAAAACTGAGAGAACGTAAACTGCAAATCTATTGGCAATGACATTGGTGGCGTAATTTTTTGAATATGAAGAAAAAAAGTGTGTAAAACATAGGCTCCTTCAACTGTCAATACCATAGTTTTAAAAAATGAACCGGATCAACAGGTTTGACCAGTTCAACCGAGAACTAAGAGCTAGTCCAGACCCGGTTAAAACTCCTAAAACCGGTCAAAAATTGGGGTTGAACCAAAAATTAAAAAAAAAAAAAAAGATTTGACGCTCGGTTCAGTTTTTAAAACCATGGTCAATACCAAAGTAAGCTAGAGAGTTTTTTTTTTTTTTTTTTTTTTTAAAGAAAAAGAAAAAAGAAAAAAGAAAGGGGCATATTTTTTGAAATTATTTTTCTTCCTTCATAAAATTGTCAAACCAAAGGAGTTTCTTTGAAAAACATAGGGAGGATGTGTGGGGGGGGGGGGGGGGAGGCTACCTTCTTTGAAAAATCTTTTAACATTTTGGGATATTTCATTTATGAGTGCATATATTTCAATTTTTTTTAAAAAAAATTGAGCCCCCCTTGGCCCCAACGTGGCTTCACCACTGGAATTGATGAGCATCTGGTGCAAAAGAGACTTTCCCTACCAAAACTTAGTCACCTTCATTTAGTTTAACATGAGAGTGCTTGTTTTATCATTACAAATGGTAGTGGCAGAGCCTATGGTCTTACAAGTAGAGAGCTTCAACACCATTACCTGATCAACTATCATTCTTTTCATGTAAAACGTAAGTGTGAGCATACATATGGTTTGAGAAAAGATATAGTTTAAAAAATAAATAAATAAATAAATATAATAGGTTAAACAGCTATGTAGCACGATTAGGGATACGATATGTAGTACAATGATACGACATTTCTTGAAAAATTAGGACACGATATGTCGATGATACAACAATTAATTAATATTTATTTTAGGTATATATATTTTATATTTTGAATAAGTTATGTTTATTTTGGATTTAAATAGCATGTAACAACAATGAAATGTTTGGAAATACACCTAAAATTAATTTTAAGACAATAAAATATTGTTTACAGTATGAATAAAAGAGTTCAAATAAACTAAACACCCATAAAAAGAGTTCAAATAAACAATATCCAATATCAAAATAGAACAAGTGAACAACTGAATTAAAAAATGATTTTTTTTTTCTTACTGAGTGCATACTTTACACGTTTGTGTCCATATCAAATACGTGTCCGCGATACGTCGGCAATTTTGTTGTGTCTGTGCTTTCCAGTTAAACAATATGCTAAAATAACTTTGGAAGACAAGAAACAAAAGATCAGAAAAAAGAAGTTCAAGTGGTGAAGCGAGGATGGAATTGTGGATGACAAGAAACCAACTAAAGTTAAATTATTTGCGTGGATAGCCTACAAGAATCTCCTTCCAACTAATTTTAACTTGGCAAATAGAAGCATTGTCTTGGAAAGATGGTGTGAAAACTATAAACAATACGAAGAAAATATTGTTCATGCGTTACGGGGCTGTGAAATGGTGTGTGGAGCATGGTATAAATACCCTCCTAGAAAAAAATCAATACCAGTACTCTAGTCTAATTTTGCATCTTTGGTGTAAAAGTGCTCGAATCAATAATGATGAAAAATCTAAGAATAACCAAGTGTTCTAATTAGCATATTAATTTTTTTTCTTATGCCAAATGTGGGGGCAGAAGTGTCAAAATACCTATGTAGGTCTTGGGCCTGGTCCGAGAACGTTGACTTCTCCAAAGGGCTGCAAGGCGAGGATAAGGTCACCTAACTTAAGGGCCCAAGAGCCCACAGATCAAGTCATTGGCCAATTGGGGAGAGTTCGAGGAGAGGGTCTCCTCGGACAACGGAAACAAGGGCCAAAAGGTGCACCATGATGCCTAAGGAAGAACTCTTGAAGCTCAACAAGCCATGTTACACCCTACCGGAACGCAAAAGGGGAGAACAAGTGGGAAGTGTTCTGCATAAAGTTGCTACCACCGCATTAAAGGTTTCATACCTACCCACCTGGCCGCATTAATGGAGAAGTGACCCTTGAGGGGACGGTGATCAGCCTTATGGCCATTAGGGAAAGTTTCCAAGAAGACAATGGATGGGAAAGGGATTTGCATTTATGGCTCCAGGAATAGGAACATTTAAATGAGGAGTATAAATAGAAAGGGGGAGGAAATTGGAGAGAGGCCCGGCTTCCTGAAGAAAAGGGCTTTTTCTCCCAAGTAGCATTAGCGAAACGAGGATAGAGACTCCTCGGCCCACGTCCGAGGAAAGCTAGAATTACACCACTAGCTCATTGCACGCTAATTGTGGACTTAGCCCAAACGCCACTGCTTTCCATTGTCTTGAGAACTCTAGGCTTCAAGCTTACTCTCTACAAATTTTATTGTTTAGGCCACTTGGGCCTGCCCTGTCGCGTACTTGGGTCTAGGCCTGATTTGTGTCCTTACAATTGGCGCCGTCTGTGGGAAAGGGACGTGAAGCATCATGGAAGGCTTAGGTTCACGTCGTGCAGAGTCCATGGGATCCCAGTACGAGGATCACTTCTCGCAGCTAGAGCAGGGAAGAGATTGAGAAGCCAGCGTGCGCATAGAACATACGCACGGGAGGAGTCACGCACTGGATGGAAATAGAACCTCCTGCGAAAAAAGTGTCAAGGCTATGCAAAGGGAGATTGACCATTTGAAAAAGAAGCTGTGCCGGGAGAAACTGCGGCGCACTCCCTCTCATTCAGACCAGTCTTCAGCAGATACTCGTAGTAGCATCGACAGCTCCAAGTCAAGAACCCCCCTAGCGAGACCTCCTCCTACGAGGATGAGTACCGTTGTAACCTTAAGGGTAAGAGGACCTCCTCTAGGGGTTTGGCCAACAATGCTTTGAGTAAGGCGCTCCACCAAATTTCCAAGTCGCCCTTCACTCGGAGGATTGAGAAGGGAAAACTTTCGAGGCGGTTCACCCAATTAACCTTTACCATTTACAACGGATGAATGGACCCAATGGAACACGTGAGCCATTTCAGCCAGAGAATGGCGGTGCACTCTAAGAACGAGACTCTGATGTGCAAAGTTTTCCCTTCCAGCCTGGGACCTGTCGCGATGAAGTGGTTCAATGGCCTGAAAGCAGGCTCTGTCGATTCCTTCATGAAGCTCACTAGGGCGTTTAGCTTACGTTTCATCACATGTAGTAGGGTACCTCGGCCTCTAGATTCACTGTTATCCATGGCCATGAGAGAAGGAAAGACCCTCAAGATGTATACCGACAGGTATTGGGAGATGTTCAACGAGATCGATAGGGATTTTGAAGAAGTTGCCATAAGTACCTTCAAGGTCGGCCTTCCAAACGAGCATGATCTGAGGAAGTCACTGACCAAAAGGCCTATCAAGAGCGTGCGTCGGCTCATGGATCGCATTGACGAGTACAAGCGGGTTGAGGAGGGTCAACTACAAGGAAAGGGGAAGGCGAAGGCGAAGGCTATCCCTCAAGAGAGGAGGGATTTCAAATCAGACCGATATAGCAACAGTAGGCCGAGGAGAGATTTCGTTGGGTAGCCTGGTCCGACACCCATGCAGGTGGTCAGCACCATGTTCTGCAAACCCATACAACGGGTGTTTGAGAAAATCCGTCATGAACCCTATTTCAAGTGGCCCAAAAAATTGTTAGGTGACCCCACGACGCGTAATCAGAACCTCCATTGCCAGTATTATCAAGAAAATGGCCACCCGACAGAGAACTATAGAAATTTACGAAATTGCCTAGAGCAATTGGCGAAGGAGGGGAACTTGAAACAATTCTTGTATCGGCCTGGTGGACAGGGAGAACATCCTGGGCCAGCAAATCAGGGCCATCATCCTCGAGACCTCCTTTGGGGACCATCAATGTCATTCTCGTTGCTCTTGGGAGGACTGGTTCTTGCCCTTCCAAGGTGATGTCTGTGGCATAGGCCCTTGCCTGACTCTAGCTCCGAGTAGAAGAAGATTAAGGGTAACGAACCTCCAATTCTATGCTTCTCGAATGAGGACAAAGTGGGGATTACCCAACAACATGATGATGCCTTAGTCATCATGTTAAGAATAAGAGGTTATGATGTGAAAAGGGTGATGGTAGACCAAGGAAGTGGCGCAGACATTATGTACCCTGATCTGTTCAAGGGGTTTAACCTAAGGGAAGAGGATCTTTCGGCCTATGATTCACCACTGATAAGCTTCGAGAGGAGGGCAGTCATACTAAAGGGGCAGATTAAGTTACCTGTACAGTCAGGCCCAGCGGTAGTTGAAGTGGATTTCATCGTGGTTAACGCCTACTCTCCTTACACAGCCATTGTGGGGAGACCTTGGCTACATGCCCTGGGGGCTGTCTCATTTACTCTCCACACCAAGGTGAAGTTCCTTTTTGGTGGCCAAGTCGAAGAAATTATTGGGAGTCAATCCGCGGCGAGACAATGCCTGACAGCTGCAGTTTTGCGTAGGCTGGAGCCTGAATCCTCGGCCTTGGCTGCACTGACCCCATGGCAATTAACCTCTTCTGCCACAACTGGGGAGACAGTGGCAGAAGAGCCCACTTGTGAGGGGTTAGATAGAGTTCTTGTGGATAATGACCCAGAAAGGTTCTTCCAAGTAGGGGCCCAATTGCCGACCGAGGAAAAAGAGGAGTTGGTCGTATTCTTGAAGGGGAAACTTGACGTGTTTGCATGGGATGCGTACGAGGTGCCTGGGATTGACTCAAACTTCATTTGCCACCACCTGAATGTTAGCCTGGCTGCTATCCCGAAGAGGTAACCCCCTCGGCGCTCTTCCAAGGAACATTCCGACGCCGTTAAAGAAGAAGTCATTAAACTTTAGAGAGCTGGGGCTATCAAGGAAGTATTCTATCCCGAATGATTGGCGCACACAGTCGTGGTAAAGAAGAAAAGTGGAAAATTGAAGGTCTGCGTGGATTTCACAGATCTGAACAAGGCTTGCCCCAAAGACTCTTTCCCAATGCCTCGCATAGATCAGCTAGTGGACACGACAGTCGGCCACCCTTGGATGAGTTTTCTAGACCCCTTTCAAAGGTACCACTAAATACCTTTGGTTTCGGAGGACTAGGAGAAGACAGCTTTTGTCACTCCCACCGGTAATTATCACTACAAGGTAATGCCTTTTAGCCTAAAGAATGCCGGGGCTACCTACTAGAAGATAATGACCAGGATGTTTGAAGCCCAATTAGGGAAAACTGTTGAGGTATATGTGGATGACATGGTTGTGAAGAGTAAGGCTATACCTATGCATGTGGCTGACCTGAACAACATTTTCCAGACATTACTAGAGCACAAATTATGATTGAATGCCTCTAAGTGTTCCTTTGGTGTGGGATCTGGCAAATTTCTAGGCTATATGCTTACTCATAGAGGGATTAAGGCCAACCCCGTCCAAGTCTCAGCAATCTGCAACCTACAACCTTCTCGAAACCCAAAGGAAGTCCAAAGGCTGGTAGGGATGACGGTCGCCCTCAATAGGTTCATCTCTCGGTTCGCCGACAGATGCCTACCTTTTTTCCAGCTGTTGAATAAGTGGAAGGGATTTGAATGGACAGAAGAGTGTTCCATAGCTTTCCAGCGGTTAAAGGAGTACCTCTCTCGGCCACTCATTATGTCTCGCCCAGACGTAGATGAAGTTCTGTTTGCATATATTACCCTGGCTGCTCACGCCGTTAGCTTGGTTATAATACGAGACGATGATGGTGTGTAGATGCCGATTTATTATGTGAGCAAGTCTCTGCAGGAGGCTGAGATTCGGTATCTACCGTTGGAGAAGGCGATTCTAGCCGTGGTGCATGCAACGCGCCGGCTCCCGCACTACTTCCAATCGCATACGGTAGTCGTGTTGACTAAACTCCCCTTTAAGTTCATGTTGCGGAGTGCTGACTACTCCAGCAAGATCACTAAATGGGGAACTATCTTGGGAGCCTTTGACATTAAGTACATGCCGCGCACCTCTGTGAAGGGGCAAGTCCTAGCCGACTTGGTGCGGAGTTTGCTGAGCCTCCCTTGGAAGAAAACTTTGAGGGATGGGGCATGGTTGGAAAATCAGTCGGCATAATCTTGTACGAAAAATCCACGGTGTGGAAGGTCTACCTGGACGGAGCAGCCAACCAGAAGGGTTCAGGGGTAGGGGTAGGGATAGTTTTGATATCCTCAGAGGGAATTGTCGTGGAAAAGCCTTTGAGATTGGCATTCTCGGCTCCCAATAATGAAGCCAAGTACGAAGCTTTGCTAGTGGGAATGGACATGGTACGAAAAATGGGGGGAAGGTCGGTGCAGGTATTCTCGGTCTCGCAGCTAGTGGTCGGTCAGGTGGAAGGAAAATTGGAAGCCAGGGAACCAAGAATGCGGGAGTATTTAACTCGCGCCAAGCACCTGCAGTCTAAATTCGAATCTTTTGCAGTGTCACATATCTCCAAAAATGGGAATACCCACATCGACTCACTGGCCATGCTCACAACCTCCTTAGCTTAAGGCCTACCCCAGGTCATCCTCGTTGAGGACCTATTTAAGCTCGCTGGGCCAAGTGGTGATGCCCTCCAGATTCACCAGGTCAGAATAGGACCCAGTTGGATGGACCCAATAGTGTCCTTCCTTAAACATAATGCCCTGCCAGAAGAAAGGTCTGAGGCCGACAAGATTCGTAGAAAGGCTCTGTGGTTTTGGCTATTCGAGGACGAGAAACTCTATAAATGCTCCTTTTCAGACCCTACCTGCTGTGCGTACACCCGTAAGCAACGAAGTAGCTCTTGGAGGAGTTGCACGAGGGAATATGTGGTAGCCATACGGGAGGAAGGTTACTAGCCCATAGAGCCCTTACACAGGGATACTGGTGGCCGAACATGAAAAGAGAGGCGCAGGATTACGCGAGAAAGTGTGATTAGTGTCAGAGGTTCGCTCCCAACATCCACCAGCCGGAGGGTGTCCTTAACCCTTTGGTCAGCCCTTGGCCACTTGCACAGTGGGGGCTTAGATATAGTGGGACCATTTTTTAGGGCAGCGGGGAACAAAAGGTGGTTACTCGTCAAGATGGATTACTTCACCAAGTGGGTTGAGGCAGAGCCCCTCTCGAACATCAGAGACGTGGATGTAAATAAGTTTGTCTAGAAGAACATCATTACTAGGTTTGGGGTCCCGCGCACCCTCATCTTGAACAATGGCCTACAGTTTGACAGTAGGGCCTTCAAAAAACACTGTGGAGACTTCGGCATCACAAACAGGTATTCTACCCCAACCTACTCGCAAGGGAATGGCCAGGCCGAAGCAGTGAACAAAATGATAGTTAACAGACTCAAGAAGAGGCTGGACGACACCAAAGGCAGATGGGTAGAAGAAGTGCCACACGTATTATGGACTTATCGAACTACACCACGAAGGTCCACGGGGGAGACACCCTATTCGATGGCTTATGGTGCTGAAGCTGTAATCCCTTTGGAAATGGGGTTTCCGACGATGATGACTCATTCCTTCACCCTAGGCGATAATGACGTTTTGCTACAGAAGGGGCTGGACTTGATAGAAGAGAGGTGAGAGAATGCTATGGTCCGGCTAACTTGCTACCAGTAGAAGCTCAAGCAAGGGTACGACTCCCACGTAAGATCTAGGCCCCGTACTCTTGGAGACTTAGTCCTGAGGAAAGTCGTCAGAACCACTAAAGACCTAGCATGGGGAAAGTTAGGACCAAACTGGTAGGGGTCTTACCGCGTAACCTCAGTGGCTGGCATAGGGTCGTTTTATCTCGCCGACTTAGAAGACAAACCTGTAAAACGGCC
Source organism: Castanopsis chinensis (assembly GCA_032878915.1). Taxonomy (NCBI): domain Eukaryota; kingdom Viridiplantae; phylum Streptophyta; class Magnoliopsida; order Fagales; family Fagaceae; genus Castanopsis; species Castanopsis chinensis. The sequence goes on from JAVQMG010000039.1 coordinate 484,859, forward strand.
CTAGAATGTAAATAACATCCGAAGGTACTACTATTAATGAAAGGCGTACACGCCACGCGTTTGGATATCATTGTATTATGTTAATTGTTAATATGTTAATCTTTAATGTCAAACAAAGGCTTAATGTCAAACTTAGGTCCGACTTTTTTTTTTTAAACTAAGTGTTAATGTCAACCTTAGCTATATCGAGTCCTCGGACCTTCTGTTTTGGGAAAATTTAACATGCAGTTTAATTTTAAGCAAGTGTTAATGTCAACCCTAGCTATGCCAGGTCCTCAGACCTTCTGCTTTGGAAAAATTTAACATGCGGTATAATTTTAAGCAAGTGTTAATGTCAACCCTAGCTATGCCGGCTCCTCGGACCTTCTATTTTGGGAAAATTTAACATGCGGTTTAATTTTAAGCAAGTCTTAATGTCAACCTTGGCTATGCCGGCTCCTCGAACCTTCTGCTTTGGGAAAATTTAACATGCGGTTTAATTTTAAGCAAGTGTTAATGTCAACCTTGGCTATGCCGGGTCCTCGGACCTTCTACTTTGGGAAAATTTAACATGCGGTTTAATTTTAAGCAAGTGTTAATGTCAACCTAGGTTATGCCGGATCCTTGGACCTTCTGCTTTGGGAAAATTTAACATGCAATTTAATGTTACTAAGGGTTAATGTCAAACTTAACATGCAACTCTGCTTTATCACAACTTCTGCTTTGGGAAAATTTTACATGTAATTTAATTTTACTAAGGGTTAATGTCAAACTTAACATGTAACTCTGCTTTATCACAACTTCTGCTTTGGAAAAATTCAACATGCATCTCATCTTTTCGCTAAGTGTTAAGTATGGAACAGACCTTCAATGCACAATTCATTACTTCTATTAGTGTAGTTGTGGTTAATCTACTCTCGTTGTGTTCAAACTACACACATAACTAATGACAGTATATAACAGAGAAGGAAGCGTGTAAGAAAATTAAATTCAAAGCCCTTAAACTGTCATGAAAGCCACTGGTGTTTACATTAAAGCTAGAAGTGAAAATTACAAGATAAATAATTGACAGTAAACTCCCTAAAGGGGAAAGCTGCACAAGGAGGGAGCCCGAGATGGCCTATTCATTTATCTTCAGTGGAGGGTCCTTTCCCAACTTAGCTGAGGGCTCCTTGGCCTAACCCTTCACTTCAGTTCGCTTCATCTCGGTCTCGGACGGGACCTGGACTTACTACCCTTTGTCTTTTGCTTTAGGTGGAGAGTAAAACTTGGCCAGCTGGCTCGCCCTTCTCTGCTCCCCTCCACTCGGAGTTAGCAGGAACTCCCGCCACGTTTAGGGCTTTCGCCCAAACTTACTGGCAGTATTCCCTACACAACTCTGCTAGCTCTTTGGCTAGCCGATTCTCCGTCGTCTTGACCTTCTCATTGTACGTAGTTTTAGTGGCGGCCTCTACGGTCTCTCTTATAGTGTGAGCCGCTTCTTTGGCCTAGGCAAGCTCTCTTTTCAAATCCGAGATCTCCTGCCCAGCTTTGGATAGTGCCTCGTCCTTTTGGTGCAAGAGCTTGCGTTGGCTTTCCACTTGGGCCTCCGCAGTTTTTAAGCCAGCGTCGGCGCTCCTCCTCTCACTCTGCTCCTGGGTTAGCTTAGCGAACAGGTCACTCTTCTCAGCCTCAGTGTGACCTAAATCCCTCTCGACCTCCGCCCTGGCCTCCTGCTAGGCTGATGCCTAGTTCTGGTAGTGCCCCACCAGTTGCTCGGCAGTAAAAACCTCCTAGATGGCCTACGGAGAGAAATTTTGACAAATGCACAATAGAGTTAGACGTATGAAGGTTGAAATAATGACGACGAATTAAAAGGGATGGGATAACACGTACCAAGCCCAGGTCCCTCTTCAGGGAAAGAAAGAGGCGTGTCCGACCCATCTTCCCCAAGTCCTTCATGTCCCTTGGCAAGAGGAGGAAAGGCTGCTCTAGCGCATTGGCCAGATGAGGGGCATGACCTCTCTGGAAGTCCCTCATGCTCGCTTGGAGAGGTATCGGAGCCCCGTCCACCTCCAGCACAGGGGACTAGTTGGACTCTCCGCGGCGAACCTCGGCTTGCCCATGGAACCTAGAGGTGTCCTTCTTGGAGACTTGAGCGCCCCATTTTTTGGCGAAGAGTGTTCTCAAAGTCGCCATTTCATCGTCCTCATCGGAGCTATCGTCTGCTCAGGCAATCACAAGGCCTTTAATGTTGGAACCCCTGTCCGAGGTGTTCCCCTCGTCCGAGGTCTCGACTATGGTATAATTCAAAGGCCTCTCAGCCTCCTTTAGACGAAACCGATCTATCTCTTCGTCAAGGGATGAGGGGGAAGTCGTAGACTCTCCTCGGACTAGTTGGTTTTCCCGCTTCACAGCAAGGGGGGTGGCTTCAACGGTCCGTCCGTGGAGAATGGTGGATGGTGCGTCAGGAAGAGCGTGGGGGGCGAGGAAGTCTGGTTGGGAGACATCTATCCTCGAATGTCTCCAGTCACCTGCGAGGATAGTGCCTTCAATCTTTTGGAAAACTTTCGATAAGGGTTCGTACCCCAATATGAGGTGGGCGGCCCTCACTTGTAGGTCTTCTTTCACAAAACCTCGGATCTCAAAGCCCTGTTAAGATCTGAGATGTTGACTTCGCTCAGGCGGGGCGACGTATGCCGTTTGTCTGTAAGAGAGACAGCAAAGAAGCCAAACATGCTCAGATACAAACGACAAATCAAGTAAAGAAAGCATCAAAGGGCAACGAGTCTACCTAGAGAAGCAAAAAAAAAAAAGGGGGGGGCAAAACTTTAAATCAAAACTTCTAAATTCTAGGGAATCACACCTGGCTGTCCCTCTTTCACTGGGCAATGGGGACCATCATACCACCTCCCGGTGGCAATGAGATAGTCATCCTTCATGCCTTTATTAGACTTTGGCTGGTAAGAAATGAGTCTGATAGTGTTAGACCTCGACTTGAGGTAATAGCCTACGTCCTTCAGCTGGTGGCACTCATATAAATAGACAACATCGCGCCATGTGAAGCGCAGACCCATCTTCTCATTTAGAGCATTGACGCAACCTAATACCCTAAACATGTTGGGTGTACACTGATCAGGACACAACCTATGATTACGGAGGTACTCCCTGGTCACGTTCTTCATGGGGAGTGTCATCCCACCCTCTAAGAAGGCAATTATAAGGATGACTACCTGCCCCTCTTTTCTAGAGTCTACTACGGCCTCTGGGGGTAGTATTCTAGACCCACATCCAGAGAAATGTGGTATTTAGCCCGGAATCCTTCCATGCTAGAAGCTGTATCTACTAAACACTTAAACCTACCCATTAGGTCGATAATCAGAGCAAAGATTTACGAAGCAAGGGGAAAAAGGTTGACAACCGAGGAGAAAAAGGTTCGAGGAAAATGAGGAACTTACTGGAGAAAGAGGTACGAACTTCTGAGAGCTTCTTGAAAGAGGATGAGGTTGAACACTTCTAGGATGTATTTGCTCTTTGGGAGAAATAGCGGATGTCACGGTTATCAAAGCGTTTTGAATGATTGAAGGACGGCGGTTTGTGAAAGATATCCCGCTTGAGTTTTTGGGAATAAACCTGAGCCGTTGGATCCACATCTCACCGTTGAACGTGGGCGACAGGGAGTTACTCAGTGCAATTATGCAGGCGTTGCGTGTTACGAAGCGTCAAGAGCCTTTCTAGAAGGCACGGGGGGGCTTCGCACGTGCAATATTTGAGAGATCACGTGAAGGTAGTACCTGCAGGTCAAAAACTCATTTCCCTCCTTGGGTCAGAGTCAAATGAATTTTTGAGGGGCTATTGTGGGGGCAGAAGTGTCAAAACACCTATGTGGGCCTTGGGCCTGGTCCGAGAACATTGACTTCTCCAAAGGGCTGCAAGGCGGGGATAAGTTCACCTAACTTAAGGGCCCAAGAGCTCACAGATCAGGTCATTGGCCAATTAGGGAGAGTTCGAGAAGAGGGTTGCCTCAGACAACAGAAACAAGGGCCAAAAGGTGCACCATGATGCCTAGGGAAGAACTTTTGAAGCTCAACAAGCCATGTTACACCCCAACGGAACGTAAAGGGGGAGAACAAGTGGGAAGTGCTCTGCATAAAGCTGCTACCACCGCATTAAAGGCTTCATTCCTACCCACTTGGCTGCATTAATGGGGAGTATAAGCCTTATAAGCTTGAGGGGACGGTGATCAGCCTTATGGCCATTAGGGGAAGTTTCCAAGAAGACAATGGATGGGAAAGGGATCTGTATTTATGGCTCCAAAAATAGGAACATGGAAATGGGGAGTATAAATAGAGAGGGGGAGGCGATTGGAGAGAGGCCCGACTTCCTGAAGAAAAGGGCTTTTTCTCCCAAGTAGCACAAGGGAAACGAGGACAGAGACTCCTCGGCTCACGTCCGAGGAAAGACAGAATTACACCACTAGTTCATTGCACGCTAACTGTGGACTTAGCCCAAACGCCACTGCTTTCTATTGTCTTGAGAACTCTAGGCTTCAAGCCCACTCTCTACAAATTTCATTGTTTAGGCCACTTGGGTCTGCTCTGTCTCGTACTTGGATCCAGGCCTAATTCATGTCCTTACACCAAACATTAACCGTTTATCTATCGTTTTATTTTTAAAAAATATGCCAAAATACAAAACTAACTCTCTAAGTTTTACATTTTTCAATTTTGTTATTTCTATCATCTAAGTTTTAAATTTTGTCAATTTAGTCATCTGTTAAGCTTCATTTAACAGTTGTCGTCTACAAACCAAAACGACGCCATTTTGGATTTTTAAAAAAATTAATTAAAAAAAACTGAAAAATGCTAATTAAAAAAAGAAGAAGAAAGAAACCTAGGGGAACGACATCATTCCCCTTCCAGGTTTGAATATGAATGGCATTGTTAATTTCTAATCACTTCTGAATTGATTCCATTAAGTTCTTTGCTCATCGTCGTGCTTCAATTGAAAAACCTATTTCTAAAAGATCTTCCAGTTCTCTGAATTGATTCCATTAATTTCTTTATGTTGAAGCATTCAATTCTCAGAAGAAACAAAGCGGAGTCATAATGAGGAGAAAGACAAAAGATGGAAATTGCTAACATCAGTAATTTCCATCCAAGATATAACATCATAGACTAAATTGACATGACATTGAAATGTTATGGATCAAATTGACACAATTAAAATCAACAATTTTCATCTAAAAGATAAAGAGCAAGGACTAAATTGACACGAAACTGAAAGGTTGGAGACCAAATTGAAATCTAGTGTAAAGGATAAGGGTTAAATACGTAGTTTACCCTAAATGTTACTAACGTGAAGGAAGGGGTGTGCATGAGTCGAGTTAAATGGTTTTTTCAATCCAACTTATCACATGAGTCCAACTCAATCCACATGGGCCAAGTTTGACAATTTTTTTAATTTAAAAAAAAAAAATGAGCATTAGAAGAACAACAACCAATTGTATTACAATTTACAAGTGTTTTTTGTCCTCATCTCATCTTCTAAAAATTTTAAGCATAGCAACATAAAAATATAGGGACTAAAATGAGTTTATCGCCTTAAATATAATATGAAAGGTTTCGTGTTGACTGTCAACTTTGCAAAAGCGATGGCGAAGACGCGTATTGTATGTGGATTGGCAGTGGAAGGGAACCTTATCCTCATCCTCACCCTCAATGGTCAAATCAAATGAAATGGTACTCTAAGGTTGCGTTTGGATTCACATTTGCTAGAGTTTCACGTTCCCTTTTTTTTTTTTTTTTTTTTTTTTTTTTTTTTTTCAGACAAATTCCACTGTTACATTGCTGTTTATATACTGTTCATAAACAGTAACAGCAATGGTTGCTTTTTCTCTTATGAATAGTGCACCTGTGCACTGTTTATGGGACCTATAAATATCACTTTTTAGCAACTTTTTTATTAAATATAAGTCTCACGGTAATATTCACACATTTAAAAATTATTTTGTTACAGTATTTTCAGTTTTTAGTTTTCAGCAATAAGTTCTATCCAAACGGACCCTAAAGCCCAGACACTCAAAAGTACTATCATCCTAAAATCCATAACATAAGGTTTGGAAAACCAAGATTATTTGGTTAAGATAAAGACTAAAACTTGAGTGACATTTATTTGAAACTTGAGGAATATTTTGGACCTGTTTAGTATATGTGTTTAAAAATTAAAAATTATTATTTAAAAATATTTATAAAAATACGTGTGAATAAAAAAATGTATATAAATACATAAAATATTATTTAAAAAATAAAAATAATTATTTAAAAACACAAACCAAAACTCCATTTATTTTCTGGGCGACCATCAATTTTAGACACGCAAAACATTTTCGGGGAAACAGAGCCCAGAAGAGTGTTGAAAGTTTCCGTTTGGAAGGAAAGTAGGTACTATGGTGAATCCTAGAAAGTTACACGCAAATCTCGGTATTTTTCTTCTTTGATACGGTGGTACTATGGTGAATCCTAGCGCGTTGACTGGTCAATTACTTGAGAGCGTGACAACTGCCCGGCACGTTTTTCGACTTTATGTCGCCGTATTTTGATTTTTCGTATCTTTTTCTCACGTGTCAACCTTTGAGTTGATTAGTAAGAAAAGGACAGAAACCCGAATAATTTAATTTATTATGTTCCCATCTCAAACCTGTGCCTTTCCCCTTCATATCCTTCAGAATCAGAAATCTACGTACCTACCTATAAAACCACCACCTCTCCCTTTCAAAAAAAAAACCACCACCCTATCTGCAACTTCAATTCTCATATCTACTAGCAAGCACATATCTCCATTTTCCTCTGTTCCATTTATATCCATATTATCTTGCTTTTCCTCCTCTTGTTTGTGATTACCATTACATTATATTTCAACGTCTCCCTTTTTCCATTTCATCTCATCTCATCCCAGCGATATATTATCTTGCTTTTCTTCCTCTTGTTTGTGATTACCATTACATTATATGTCAACGTCTCCCTTTTTCCATTTCATCTCATCTCATCTCAGCTCCAATTCTAACATTACTACAACCAACGTACGTACTCAAACTCCTTAATTTGCTTTCCGATAGCCCCTACCCCTACTCATCTACTACTTCTGTTTCCCATTTCCAAACCAACGCTCCCACCCTTCTTCAAGTTTCAGCTGCAAATATGGCCAGTTTGGATAAATACCAAGATTTCAAAGCTTCCCTATCAAAGAAGAAAAATACCGAGATTTCACCCTCCCATTCTTTCATAATGTTGGATCTCAATCAAGACAACAGGTTGAAAACTGATCAAGCAAGTCTCACAAAAATCGATCAACAAACTCTCACAGAGCTTGTGAAAGAGAAAAACATTGAAAAGCTCCAACTTATTGGAGGAGTTGATAAACTGGCATCCGGTCTTAAAACCAATGTTGAAAGCGGGATTCAAGGCAATATTGAAGACATTGCTCACCGACACAAGGCTTTTGGCACAAACACGTACAAAAGACCACCCACAAAGAGCTTCTTTCATTTTGTAGTGGAAGCCTTCAAGGATCTTACCTTTCTCATCCTTCTAGGCTGTGCTGTTCTTTTTCTTGTGTTTGGCATCAAAGAAAATGGAATAAAAGAAAGAGGGTACGAGGATGGAAGCATATTTGTTGTTATATTTGTAGTCATGGCTGTTTCCACCATAAGTAACTTTTGGCCAAACAGACAATTTGACAAGTTATTCAACGTTAGCAACAATATTCAAATTAAAGTAGTAAGAGCTGGGAGGTGTCAACAGATTTCAATATTTGAAATTGTCGTTGGAGATGTCATTTGCTTAAAAATTGGAGATCAAGTTCCAGCAGATGGATTATTCTTAGAGGGGGATTCATTGCAAGTGGACGAATCTAGCATGACAGGGGAAAGTGACTATGTAGAAGTAAATTGTAGTCATCCATTTTTGTTTTCTGGTACTAAGGTGGTTGATGGCGTAGCCAAGATGCTTGTCACTTCGGTTGGGATGAACACGATATGGGGTGAGATGATGAGCTCAATCAGCTGTGATACCAATGAACAAACACCTTTACAAGTTCAGCTCAACAAGTTAACTTCGTCAATAGGTAAGGTTGGTTTGGTAGTTGCTTTCCTAGTTCTTGTAGTCTTGTTGGTTCAATACCTCACTGCGAATACTACAGATGAGAATGGAAAAAAAGAGTTCAACTGCAGCAGCACCAAGGCTGATGACATACTAAATGCTACGGTGGAATTTATTGCAGCCTATAAAAAAAAACAATATATTATGGTGGGATTTGTAGCTACTACAATTTCTATAGTCATGGTTGCAATTCCAGAAGGTTTGCCTCTGGCTGTAAAACTTACCCTTGCTTATTCCATGAAAAGAATGATGGCTGATCAGGCTATGGTGCGAAAGCTCTCTTCTTTTGAAACCATGGGCTCTATCACCACCATTTGTACTAACAAAACAGGCACCCTCACTCTGAATAAAATGAAGGTGACTAAGTTTTGGCTAGGGAAAGAATCTTTTGCACCAGCTACTTACTCATCAATTAATTCATATATTCTCAAATTGGTCCAAGAAGGAGTTGCTCTAAACACAACTGGTAGTGTTTACAGACCTACTATAGAATCTGAAATTAAGTTCTCAGGTAGTCCCACTGAACAGGCAATTCTTTCATGGGCTGTTCTGGAGCTAAACATGGAAATGGAACAATTGAAACAAAGATGTAAGATTCTTTACGTTGAAGCATTCAATTCATGGAAGAAACAAAGCAGAGTCATAACAAGGAGAAATATAGACAACACAATCCACGGACACTGGAAAGGAGCCGCAGAGATGATTTTGAAAATGTGTTCAAGTTACTATGATGCTTCTGGAATCATAAAAGATCTAGATGATGGTGAAAAGATAAATTTTGAGCAAATAATTCAAGGTATGGCAGCTAGCAGCCTCCAGTGCATTGCTTTTGCACATAAGCAAATTTCAGAAGAAGATCAAGAACATGTTATGGAGCAAAAAAAGATAGAAGAAGATGGTCTGACCCTGTTAGGACTGGTGGGTATTAAGGACCCATGTCGTCCAGGGGTAAAGAAGGCTGTGGAAGATTGCCAAAATGCAGGTGTGAAAATCAAAATGATCACTGGAGATAATATTTTCATAGCCAAAGCTATTGCCACTGAATGTGGAATATTGAGGTTTGATCAAGACATGAGTGGAGCAGTGGTAGAAGGCATTGAATTCAGAAACTACACACCAAAGGAGAGAATGGAGAAAGTTGATAAAATTTGTGTGATGACAAGGTCATCTTCCTTTGACAAGCTACTGATGGTAGAATGTTTGAAACAAAAAGGTCATGTGGTTGCAGTCACTGGAGATGGCACAAACGATGCACCAGCATTGAAAGAAGCTGATGTGGGGCTTTCAATGGGAATTCAAGGCACCGAGGTGGCCAAGGAGTGCTCAGATATTGTCATTTTGGATGACAACTTTGCCTCCATTGCCACAGTTTTAAGGTGGGGAAGATGTGTGTACAACAACATCCAGAAGTTCATTCAAGTCCAACTCACCATGAATGTTGCTACCCTTGTGATCAACTTTGTGGCAACTGTCTCAGCTGGTGAAATCCCATTAACAGCAGTTCAGTTATTATGGGTGAATCTAATTATGGGCAAATTGGGTGTTCTAGCTCTTGCAACAGAGAAGCCCACTGAAGAGTTGATGACAAAGCCACCAATAGGTCGAGCTGAACCACTTATTACCAACATAATGTGGAGAAATCTCTTAGCCCAAGCTTTGTATCAAATTATACTCCTCCTGACCTTGCAATTCAAAGGTGAATCAATCTTTGGTGTGACTAAGAAGGTAAATGAAACGTTGATCTTCAACACTTTCGTTCTTTGTCAAGTATTCAATGAATTCAATGCAAGAAAGCTTGAAAATAAGAATGTGTTTAAAGGGATACATAGGAACAAGTTGTTTTTGGGGATCATAGCCATAACCATAGTCCTTCAGTTGGTGATGGTAGAATTTTTGAAGAAGTTTACAGGTACAGAAAGGTTGAATTGGGGGCAGTGGGTTAAGTGCATTGGATTTGGAATAGTTTCTTGGCCAATTGGTTGGATTGTGAAGTGGATACCTGTTCCAAAAAGACCATTTCTGAGCTACCTAAACAAGAAAAAGATTGTGAAGGACTTCCAACCCTATTTTTGTTCATATTGAAGACAAGCCGGAGGTTGATGGGTGTTTGATTGCTTGTAATTATGTATTGTAGCCAAGTGACTAAGTTATTGAGTAGATGATTTCTTTTTTAGGAAGATAGTGGGTGATATTTCATTTGTTTGTATATGATGTATTGTATTTAGTTAGTATATGATGATGTATTTCAATTCAAATATATGGAGAGTTTGCCATACATACATACATACATATATATATATATATATATATATATATATATATATTCATGAATCGATCTTTAATACTTTCGTCCTTTGTCGAGTCTCAATGAGTTCAATGTAAGAAAGCTTGAGAAGAAGAATTTCTTTAAAGGGATACATTGGAACAAGTTGTTTATGGGGTCATTGCCATAAAGATAGTCCTTCAAGTGGTAATGGTAGAATTTTTTAAAAACTTACCAAATATAGAAAGGTTGAATTGGGGGCAATCAGGTGCATGCACCAGAATTGCAGTAGTGTCTTGGCCAATCAGTTAGATTGTCAAGTGGATACTTGTTCCCCCCCAAAGGTTGAGCTCACCTTTGCAGCAGATTTTGCACCAGCCTTATCCCATGGAAAGCAACAAGCGACTAGGAAGTGTAACCCCTCCAAATCTGTGCAAAATCCTTTCAACCGCGGTTCTTCCTTAGGTCTTTTCTTAATATGCATTCTCCTAGTTTTCTAAGCCAAACTTTGATGCTTTGTAATTTTTTTTTTAATTCATATAGTAGCATTACAAATATGCAGTATTTAATGTCATAATATTAATAAAAATATTTTATTAATTTATTTTTTTTTTCTTATCTAAAGAACAATTTGTTCGAATTTAACTTAAATTTAAGGATCCATTTAGTTGGATGGATTTTTGGGATGGAAAAGGGGAGACGGAAAAGGGGGAGAGAAAGTGATTTTTGGGAGAGTTTAATTGGGTGGATTTTTAAAGGGAAAAATAGTGAAGCTCGTGTGTTTCTTTCTGGGCCCACCAAAATGTTTTCTTCCTAAATTAAGAAGAAAACTAGAGAGAAAACACAAATCAATAGTTCCATGACTGTGAAGATGAAAATGCCCATGTGAACATTTCACACGAGTTCTTTCTTTTTCTTTTTTCTGGTTTTTGTCTTTTTAATTTACTCATCTTTTTCTTTTCTTTTCTTCTTTTGACTTTGGTTTTTGTCTTTTTTCTAGTACTTCTCATTTGGATTTTTTTTTGGCATTTCTTTTGGTGTTCATCCTTCTTTTTATTTTATTTATTCCATTTGTTTTGGGCCGGTGGTGGTGTTGTGGTTGTGGTGGTGGTTGGTTAAGTTTTGGTTCGGCGATGTTTATGGCTGTAGTGGGCCGGTAGTGTTTGTTAAAGATTTTTGAGTTTTTTTTTTTTTTTTTTCTCTTTTGTTGAGGTTTTTGGATTTGGCATTTGTTGTGGGTATTTGGTTGCGTTTGTTTTGAGTTGTATTTTGGGTAATAAAGGAAGCTCTTGGTTGTGGCGGTGGTTGTTGCTGGCGACTGCCACTGGGTTTGTGTTTGTATATTGGCTGGCTTTGAGTAAATATATTGATGTATATATTATTTTAATATTTAGAATCAAATAATAGAACATATGATAAATGGTATATTGTAAAATAATATATTAAAATGATAAAGTTGACTTTTAGTGTGTTAAAATAGCATTTTTTATGATAGACTTGATGGTTATGCTCTAAGCACTTTTACATTTAGTCCATAAGGTCATTAATGGTCCTTGAATAATCCCAAAAACCAAAAAGTAAGATTTAAAGACGAAATTACTATAGGTATATGATTGATTATTTTTAAAAGCGTCCCGGTGCTCTTGGGACATAAATTAATATATTATCTTTAAATAAAATTTACTTTTACTTTTATGAAAAATATAGAGTAATAAAAAAAAATCAACTAATTTTTTTTTTAATAAAAAAATTTCTAAAACAAAAAATAAGCACATCCATTAATTGTTCTTATCCAAAAACCAAAAAGAAGCGGTCAAAACTCAGAGTTGGATGATCTTTCATGCAAGGCATGGTAATTGATTACTATTTGATTTTTCTACATATGGGACTAGAGACCAGAGACCAGAGACCAGAGACTAGAGAGGTCGGCAAATATTGTATCACATAGAAAGGATTCACTATTCAGTTTACTCCCCTGATTGATACAAACAAAATGACAGACTCCACACCATCAAACAAGAATCTCCAAGGCAAGGTGGCCATTATCACCGGAGGTGCAGGTGGCATAGGTGAGGCCACGACGTGCCATTTCCCTACTCACGGCGCTAGAGCCATCGTCATTGCCGACGTCCAAGACGAGAAGGGCCAAAAGATTGCAGTATCAATCGGCTCCAACATCTGCACCTACGTTCATTGCGATGTTACTGACGAGGAACAGGTTAAAACATTGGTGGACACCACAGTCAAAGCGCACGAACGCTTGGACATCATGTTTAGCAACGCAGAGTTGGGGGAGCGACTCACATGTGCGAGTAGGGCGTGTTGGAGGTGGACTTGTCGGCTTACGACAAGGTCATGGCAGTGGACGTGCGTGGAATGTTGGCATGCGGGAAGCACGTGGTGAAGGCGATGGTTGAAGGGCGTGTGAGGGGGAGCATTGTTTGCACGGCGAGCGTGGTGGCGACAATAGGCGGCGACAAGTTCGTGGACTACGAGATGTCGAAGCATGCGGTGTTGGGGTTGATGAGGTCTGCGAGCTTGCAACTGGGGGCTTATGGGATACGAGTGAATTGTGTTTCACCAGGGGTTGTTGGGACGACACTGCTCAAAGACATGTTTGGGGTTGAAACTTGAAAATGAAGAGGTGGAAAAGGTGTACAACTCGAGTGCTGTCTTGAAAGGTGGGGTGATGGGACCCAAAAATGCGGCCGATGCTGTGGTGTTTCTTGCTTCTGAGGATTCGGAGTTTGTCACTGGGCATAATTTTGTGGTGGATGGTGGGTTTTGGATCCGTTTAAATAGAGCTTATTGCTGAAAACTGAAAACACAGTAGCAAAATAATTTTTAAATGTGTGAATAATACTGCCCATTTTTAATAAAAAATTACTGAAAAAGTACATGCATAGTGCGTGCACTGCGCACTGTGTCTCCAGCAAAAAAAAAAAAAAAAAAAACGCGTTTGCAGCTAGACGTGGACATCGAGCTGCTCTATCCAAACCGCACCTTAGTCTCAAAGTTGGCCAATGATCCATTAAGAGCACACTCGTGTCACAAAGGTTTCAAGTCAAATTGTGAAATTCTCTCTTAAAAACATGATATAACAAGTTTTGGGAATACGATTTCAGCCCACGTTGTAGTGTGTATGGCAAATATGTCGTAAGGACTATATAATATTCATTTTATGAATAATATTTCTGTATATTTCTATATCTTTTTTTTTTTTTTTTTTTGAGAATTGTATATATCTATATATTGTCCTTATAATTTTAATGGTACAGTGCAAGATTTGATGCAATACTTAAAGTATTGCACCTGATATAATTACTATTAATGATTGAAATTGAAAGTTGTTTTTTGCAAAAAACAACTTAAAAAGTAATTTTCAATCTCAACCATTGATTAAAAAATATTAAAAAAAAGTAAAAAGTAAAAAAAAAAAATTGTGAAGGAAATAAGTGAGTATTGCACCGAATCCTAATCCCGGCTCATTTGTTGCCTCTGTTGGTGACTGCAAAATAGACCTTAGTTAAAGATGCAATAAAGAATTAATTAGCTTGAACTATTTAAAGGTCTCTAATTAAGTGTTCTAGTGTTGTCTGTCGGAAAAAAGAGATTTTTTACCATCAAGAAAGAAGAAGAAGATGTTTTGGTGTCATTCTATTAGAAAAACTCACAAAGTTTTAGTAGTTTTTTTTATTCCAAATCGGGAATGCTCTGGTGGTGCTATTTTCCCTATTCAAATGTGGATGCTTGAGTTTTGGACTGGTCAGGACTTTTGGTTGTGATGAGTAAACAACAAAACGCTTTTTCATTCACACGTATTTCTACAAAATTTAAATAACGTTACTAGAATAATATTACTAGGCGAGCCCTAAAAGATCCTGTTTAAAAAAATGTTTTATTTTTCTTTACTGGTTTTAATCACGTCCAAGAGGAAGACACTAACTTAAATAGTTTCCTTTGCCCATTTTTCATTTTTTTTTTTTTTTAAAAACATGCTCTATATTCACTATTATTTGCTCTTTATAAGCAAGAGAAAACCCCACTACCCTCAAATTCAAGTTTTTAGTTATTATTGAGAGCTTTTTAAAATTTCATTTTTTCTCACTTAATAACTTTTTCAAGGTACAAGTATGTTTTAGCATACTTTCAATAAAAAATTTTCAAAAAAAATGTGGATAAACTGTTTCCAAACGGACACTAGTTAAACCATAATGGAAAGTCAAGAATTGCTTTAATCTTGAATTGAAAACTCAAAATATTAGTCAAAAGACATGAAACTCAACTAGTTGTTTTTTTGTGTTTCCAAAAGAGTCAACAAGGGTTCAAATCCTTCTCCCTTAATTATTAAATTATATATTTTAAAAAATAATTGAAAACTCATGAAGAGGCCTTTTCAATAAAAGAAAAGAAAAAACGTGTCACTCATTTATGACAGGCCACAAACGCGTTGACCCCTTGTGATAACTTAGATTAATTAATTAGCCCAGTTATTAATTAATCAAATTAACATGCAATATCACGTGGCAGCACAAACAAATCACCAAAAACTAAGTAATGCAGCGGAAATTAAATGACACGGTGATTTGTTTACGAATGGGGAAAACCTTACGGCAAAAACCCCACCGGGTGATTTAAGGTCACCACTCCCGAAACTCCACTATTATCACAACAAGCAGTTACAAGCAAGGAATCCCAGTACCTTATCAACCTACAGTTGAACTCTTACCCCAATACCTAATTGGACTTGTTCTGTAGTGACAGTTTCTCCTTTCAATGCACGGCTCCCAAGTACGTGACTAACCAGATGCGCGAATCCCAGTACGCGACTTCAAACACCAACTAGAGAGAGAATTGTTGGCTGCAAAGTTCTTCAAATCATCAGAGATGAACTAGGGCGCAAACTTTGTCTTTCAGATCACAAATTACATGAACAAAAAGTTCTGAATGAATGTGCAACTTGCATCATCTCGACGGCCTTTAAAATAATCCTTTTATATGTCTAGGGTTAGGAGAAAAGAAGTCCCAAAGACACATTCACGGATTGGACTTGAAACAGAACTGAAAATCTGTTTTCTTTAATTCTCGACAGATAGAGGTGTTGAGGATCTATCGAGAAGCTGTCGAGGCTCGGGGCAAAATAGCTTCTTAAAGCTCGGTAGATGCATGTGTCGAGGTAGGTGTCGAGGTAGGTGTCGAGCTTTAATAACTTGCATTTCTTTACTTGTTTCTTGGACAGACTATGTGCTTCAACACTAAATCTTGAAACACTGTTTCTTGAGGTGTTAAACACATCCTAGATCTACCCAATTACAAGTAAAGTGCGTTTTGTCTAAGGATAAGCCAATTACATAAAATAGCGACATATGGTAACAACCACTTGAACTACATATGTCCTAACAATCTCCCCCTTTGGCAATCCGTGACAAAACCACAACAAACAAATGAAAATATGAGAGAAGTCATAAATCACTCAACTCATACTCACTTGTTACATACAGTAAAATCTATCCTAACACAAACTCTTGAAAAACTTTGCAAGAAGAGAATTTATGGCAAGTAGACTTTGATAACTTGTATTTCTGAAATACTTATAAACAAAACACATCAAGGCATCTTTGTGTGAAACAAAAATAATAGATTGCATACACGTAAAGAAACATGTGTATAAAGACAGAAAAGAAACAACACATGTAAAGGTAGGTGAAAGAAAAACATACATCATCATATATAAGAAGAGAATAAATACAATGTATATCAATACATGATCAATGTATCTCTAAAAAGATGAAAAAGAAAAAAAAATACATATGATCACCTCACTACATCCCTCAAGCCGCACTCCCCCTAGCAAAAATGTCCTATACTCACATTCCTCCTAAGCATGACTACTCTCATACAGACCAAACTACTCCCCCTTTTTGTCAAGAGTGACAAAGGGTAGGTCATGTAGACATCTCATCCGAAGAGCTCGCATCTCCATCATCATCATCGTCAGAAGCATCATCGTCATCGTCATCGCCATCATCATCAGCCTCAGTCTCAGTTGACACATGAGGTGGCGGAGGAGAAGCCTCTGGTGCAAAGCCGCCCATGGTCGCCTGTCGCCTGGCGATGCGACCAACACAAACGTTCACCTGATACAGCTCTGTGGAGAGTGTATCTAGGCGAGCATCCATGCGCTGAAGCTGCGCCATGATGTCTCCTAATGTGACGTCGCTCGAAAAAGAAGAAGCAGATGCTCGAGCGGATCTAGCGGTAGTCGGACGGGAGGAAGGAGTGGCACCGTCAGACTGTCTCGATCTAAACTGTGCCTTGCTACGTTTTACGGTAGCGGCGTCTATGGCAAACATGACATGGTAAGGATCGAATGAAGGGAATGGGACGAAAAAACGGCGAAGAATCCTCGTGATAGCAGAAGGGAAAATGAGCTTATCACGGGTGGCCGTATCTCTATAGACATCTATGATGGAAAAGATAAAGTGAGAAGGAAAGTCTATAGAGAGATCCTCTAGGAGGGACAACAAAAACCGAGCGCGAGGCTCTGTGATAGAGTTGTAGTGAGAGAGTGGGTGCAACACAAACGTCATCACCATGTTAAGGAAACGAGAACCTTTAGCAAAAGGTCGACATGGTGTGTACATATGATCTCCCCAAGAGGAAGGATGCTCATAGAACGTAGAGATCATCTCGCCTTTGGACACAGTCTATAGACGCTTACAACTAGGGTAATCAGGATGATCCACCCTAGGGACATGAAGAACCTGAGAGACTAACTCTGGGGTGACAGCAAAGCGCATACCTCGAACGCAAGAGTAGAAAAGAAGTACTAAAGAATCGATCTCGTGTATGTTGGAGTAAAACTTCTGTATCAACACGAGTGGACACGTGACTGGGACGTCACACAGTGACTCCCAAGCCCGACTGTGTATGACATCGGGAAGGTCGGTGTCGGCAAAGTCTGCCAGGACAACGTGGCGTTCCGAATGAACACCTCGTTTAGAGAAGTTCTCCGAGAAGTCCTTATGGGCTTTCTCATCACGGAACCGGATAGAAAGAGGAGTAGTATCGGAAGAAGACGATCCCTTAGAACGCAGAGGGTTCTGGGATGGAATGGACTTACGTTTAGGTGCCATAAACACTACTGACGCAAACATAGAGAGAAGGAAGAAGAAGAAACACACAGAAAAGTTCCAAACAGTTTCAATATAAGTAGAATATACTGAAAAAAAAGAACGTATGCATGGAAAATGCATGAACATGTGACATGCAACATAAAAACATCATGGGCTTAGCCCAATCCAAACCTAACAGCACACAACAGATTTGCACACATCTAAATGCATGACAATACAATGAGAATGCTAATGTGATGAAATGCATATGGTTTTGAAGATTAAATCTTGAAAACCAACTCAACAATTTCATGAAAACCTCAAAAATTTTGAAAAATCCCTAAAATTTTCAAAAAAACAAAACCTAGGGTTTTAGAAAACATGAAATGCATGAAAATGAGAGATAAGACGCTTACCAAGTGATGAGAATCGAGAAAAACACTTGAGAAAGCCTTGGGAAGAGGTTTGGAGGGAGAGAGAAGTGATTTGGAAGAGAAAATAGGTGCTTTCGAGCGAGAGAGGTCAAGCGAAGTGACTGAAAAATCGCGAGGAATCAATATATAGACCTTCAGTAATTCTTGACAGCTGCAGGTATCGAGAGGTGTCGAGATTGCTATTGAGACAGCTATCGAGAAAAAGCACTTCGACAGATGAAGCTATCGAGGTCATGTGTCGAGAAGGAAGAATCAACCATGAAGGAACCTCGATCGATTCAGAAGCTATCGAGAAGCTATCGAGCAGACAGAAAGTTTCTCGATCGATCCACCAGGTGTTGAGGTATCTATCGAGACTGCGATAAGAAAAAGTCTAAGAAGCTCGACAGACAGCTATGTGTCGAGAGGTATCGAGGAGGTGTCGAGATACCTTTAAAAACAGTTTTTCAGAAGAAGAAAAATACAGACATGAATGCAATCATGCATGCAACTCAACCAAAGATCCAAGCAACACATTAAGCTCTCAAAAACATCTCTCAACAAGAATTTTGATGCACATGTATCTCAAAACACGCACACACATACTAAACAAGTCTAACCAATTTTATATTTTAAAAACAAGTCCAGACAGTTTAGTGAGCATATATTAACGCATGTAAACCTTGTGATGGCCAAATCACATTGTACCTGCACATGTATCAAGAATAGCAAAGAGTGTTGCGTGTTGTGTGTGAAAACATCGCAAGATTGCATAAGTGTCTCAATGCTATGATGATTTGAGATATGAGAAAATCACTTTAACTCACACACAATCACAACTGTTTGATGGGGACTATCACCTTCAAGGTACATCCTATAACTCCCACATCTCCTAGAAAACACGCTTGCAACCATATTTTAAAGCATTTTTGATTTTTTTGCTTTTTATATCTTTGCATATTTTCTTTTAACAAGCATATCATGCATGGGCATACAAGAGAAAGAAAAGAAATACCCAATTATGTTAAGCTTTTGACATTGCACTTTTGCTATGCTGAAGCATACAAGATGTCATTGACATTACACTTTTGCTATGCCGAAGCATACAGATGTCATATTATGATTGGCAAGTAACAGTGGTGAGATGGTTATTTATGCCTTTCTCTTAGCATTTTCTAGTTCAACCCGTCAAAAATAGTGATATGAGTATTAAGAAGAAGAGATCACTTAACCTTACTCATCACAAACAAAGAGCTACAAAGCTCACTTGCTTAGTTGTGCAGAAGAATGCTCATCTAAGCTACAGTTGATACAAAATTTAGAAAACTCTGTTTCAATGGCCATATCAAAAGTTCACATTAACTAATGCACACAAACCCACACTGTTTTTATATTTTTCAATTTTTTTTTTATTTTTATCAGAAAAGCAAAAATAAAACACAAAACTGAAAACACAAAAACAAAAACATGTAAAGCAAAACAAAGCATAAAACTAGACTGACTCAAAACAGTAAAGAACCACACAAATAATGCAACACACAAAAACAGGAGAGAGAAGAAGGAGTGACTAAAATCACTTAGATCCCTTTGCCTTCCACACCTTGGAAGAACCTTTCCTTTTGGTCGACTCTTGAACCAGTGAAGAGGGAGAAGAATATGAACCGTTCGAGTTTGAAAGGAACATGATGGCTTTAAGAATGTCTCCAAGAGGAGCGAGAGAAGACTGAAGCTGATTCTGGCTCCCAGATGCTATCATGCCATTGCTCTGTTGAGTGGCATGCCACTTATAGCAATTTGGTCGAGTGTGACCAGCAACACCACAATGATAACAGAGATATGGCTTCTTCTGTTTGGGTTTTTGAGAGTTAGCCTTCTTATTCCTAGGGTTTCTAGATTCCCTTTTCTCAATTTTAGGGGGTGCTCCTAGGATGGACTTGCCCTTGTCTATGTTCTCACTAGCTAATTCAGATTTAACATTCTTATCTTCATTTTCAATATTATTAGCAGGTGGAACAAACACAGTAGTACTAGCAGTAAGAGTATTAGAGAGAGAGAATTCATACCCCAATCCAGTACGGTCTGAAGAAGATCTCTGAGCACTTAGCATCTCGTCCAGCTTTGCATTTGATGTCCTCTCCAGTTGTGCTCTGACTTGAAACAGCTCCGCTTCAAGCTTCTTGGTCCTCTCAATCAAGAAATTGTTTTCGAACCTCAGTGTTCCAATGGTTTGATTCACTTCATCAACCTTTGTGGACAGCTCCTCACAGTTGAGTTCCACCTCACTGAGCTTCTTGGTGGCTAGCCTATAGAGTTTCTCATGCTTCTCAGAAAGCTTGTACAATTTCTCATAGGCGATGTGGATATCATCTTGATCATCCATAATCTCACACTTGGAATCCACCAATTCCTTCTATTCATCCACTTCTTCAGTAACCCCATCAGTAGGATTAACAGTGGCAGTGAAGGCATTCAAGATTCCGTCGTCTTCATCTTCGTAATCGTCCTAGGGCTTCATGTCGCTTAAGGTAATAGCAAGTGCCTTGCTCTTCCCTATGCTCTTAAGGTACATAGGACACTCTTGTTTTATGTATCCAAAGCCTTGGCACCCAAAACATTTTGGCCCAGCGGGAACAGTGTACTGACCGCCATCCTTGACATCCTTCTTCCCTTTATCAGAATTCTTGAATTGTGAAGAACTGGATTGTTTACGGTCTTTGTTGAAGCCCTTTCCATTTGCATTCTTCATGAATTTCTTGAATTGCCTTGTGATGTAGGACTTCATTTTGGAATCTTCATCATCTGAAGAATCATCCGTATCACTGCTCTTGGCCTTTAGTGCCAAGCTCTTGCCCTTACTTGACTTGCCTAACCTAGTCAGCCCTAACTCATAGGTTTGCAAGTTTTCAACCAGCTCAGTCAGAGGAATTCTGTCAATGTCCTTTGATTCCTCGATCGCCGTGATCTTAGCATGGAATCTCTCGGGCAGAGATCTAAGCACTTTCCTCACTATCTTGGGTTCAGGGATGGTTTCCCCAAGATTGAAGGCTGAGTTTACTATGTCCTTAAGCTTGGCATAGAACTCATCAAACGACTTATCCTCCTCCATCTTAATTTCTTCAAAGCGTGTGGTGAGCCTCTGTAGCTTTGAGTCTTTGACAGCCTTGGTGCCCTCATAGATTGTCTGGAGGATGGTCCATGCTTCCTTAGCAATTTCAGTTGAGGAAATTTTTTTGAACTCCTCATTGGTGACTCCACTGAATAGGGCATTCAATGCTCTGCTGTTGAAGTTTGTCGCCTTGATCTTAGCATCATCCCAGTCGGCCGGCGCTTCTGTAGGCTTGGTCCAGCCTATCTCCACAGCTTGCCACACCTTCTCATCTAAAGACTGCAAGAAAGCTCTCATGCGTACTTTCCAGTATGCATAGTTAGTGCCATCAAATAAAGGATGTATAATTAAAGATTGTCCTCTATCCATGACAGCAGGGGTCAAATGGATCACACATAATAGATTAAACCCTAATCAGAGTGTGCTTGCTCTGATACCACTTGACAGGCCACAAACGCGTTGACCCCTTGTGATAACTTAAATTAATTAATTAGCTCAATTATTAATTAATCAAATTAACATGCAATATCACGTGGCAACACAAACAAATCACCAAAAACTAAGTAATGCAGCGAAAATTAAATGACACGGTGATTTGTTTACGAATGGGGAAAACCTTACAGCAAAAACCCCACCGGGTGATTTAAGGTCACCACTCCCGAAACTCCACTATTATCACAACAAGCAGTTACAAGCAAGGAATCTCAGTACCTTACCAACCTACAGTTGAACTCTTACCCCAATACCCAATTGGACTTGTTCTGTAGTGACAGTTTCTCCTTTCAATGCACGGCTCCCAAGTACGTGACTAACCAGATGCGCGGATCTCAGTACGCGACTTCAAACACCAACTAGAGAGAGAATTGTTGGCTACAAAGTTCTTCAAATCATCAGAGATGAACTAGGGCACGAGCTTTATCTTTCAGATCACAAATTGCATGAACAAGAAGTTCTGAATGAATGTGCAACTTGCATCATCTCGACGGCCCTTAAAATAATCCTTTTATATGTCTAGGGTTAGGAGAAAAGAAGTCCCAAAGACATATTCACGGATTGGACTTGAAACAGAACTGAAAATCTGTTTTCTTTAATTCTCGACAGATAGAGCGAGCAAGACATACCTCAAGTGGTAACTTTAGAGAATCAATTGCATAAGTCTCATCGGCCATGATCATGTCTCGGTCACTTATTTGAAAACAAGAATGTGTCTCAGAAAGAAATTCCATAGACTTAAATACATCAAAAGTGACCTCATCCTCTCTAACCCTCAAAACAAGTTTTCCTTGCTGGACATCAATTAAGGTCCTCCCTGTCGCAAGGAAAGATCGACCCAATATCAAAAGGATCTCCTCATCCTCATCCATATCAAGAACAATGAAGTCAGCCGGGAAGATGAACTTATCAACTTTTACTAATACATCCTCAATGACTCCTCTTGGATATTTAATGGATCTATCTGCCAATTGTAAAGAGATAGTGGTCAGCTTTACTTCTCCAATACCCAATTTCCTGAAAATAGAGAAAGGCATTAGATTAATACTTGCCCCTAAATCACATAACACTCTATCAAAATAATATTTTCCTATAATGCAAGGGATAGTGAAACTCCCCGGATCTTTCAACTTAGGCGGCAGCTTCTTTTGTAAGATTGCACTACTCTCCTCTGTCAACATTACTGTTTCATGCTCCTCCAATTTCTGCTTCTTTGATATAATATCCTTCAAGAATTTAGCATATTTAGGCATTTGTTCCAAAGCTTCAATGAGAGGAATATTAATATGCAATTGCTTAAATATGCTTAGAAATTTAGGAAACTGATCATCCACATTGTTTTTTCTTAATCTTTGCGGAAAATGAATTGGTGGATCATAAATTGGAGAATAAGTCTCAAAAGTAACTTCCCTGGATTTTTTCGATTTTGAAGCTCTTTCAATGCAACCAAAACACACACACACACACAGAAATAAAGAAAGTGCACCATTATACAAAGACCTACCACCAACTCCCTTGAAATCTCTCTCTATTGCCTATGTTAACTCAGTCTTCAAAGACCACACTTGCTCCTCAGTGGCAAAAATTAGAAATTAACATTAATTTTCAAACATTATAATTAGTAGGCACTATTTAGAAACTATATTTTTTAGTAACATCTCGAGTCTAAGAGAGTCGATTTTAGGCTATAAATCGACTCTTTGAGAGTCGATTCTCAAGGTCTGTTTACGTCTGATGTGGCATTTTTTCCACGTAGCGGCCACTTGGAAATCAAGTCTTTAAGACTCGATTTAGAAAGGGTCGCGCGGCCCAGGCCGGGCGGCGCGCCCAGGTCTCGCGACCAAGGTCGCGCTGCTCGCCCAGGTCGCGCGACCCAGGCCCGCCGCTTGCCTTGGGGGGTTTTTTTTTTTTTTTTGTGTGGTGGGTTTTGCTTAGATCTTGGTGGTTGGTTGATTTTAAGTTTTTTTTGGCTTGGTTTTGCTTAGATCTTGGTGGTTGGTTGATTTTAAGTTTTTTTTGCCTTGGTTTTGCTCAGATCTTGGTGGTCGGTTGATTTTAAGTTTTTTTTATGGGCTTGTAAATCAAGTCCTAGAGACTCGATTTCCAAGTAGACTCCACGTGGATTAAAATGCCACATCAGATGGATCAGACCATGAAAATCAACCTTCTAAGACTCGATTTTTAACTTCAAAATCGAGTCTCTTATACTCGAGATGCTAGTAAAAAATATAGTTTGTAAATAGTAAATACTAACTATATTGTTGAGCAACTGTGGCTAATTGCCCATTTTCTCCCTCCTCAGTAATCAGTACTGAACCGTAGTTTTGGCTCTACAAAAAAAACATTATAACAGAAAGTGCAATACGATGAATGTTTTGGGTAAAGAAGAAAAAATAAAGCTCAACTGCTGAGTCAGAGAGAATTTTTCTCGAATAGAATTTGACCTAAAAAAAAAAGCTCATTACTAGTGAAATATCAGATACGGAACAATAAAATATAGAACTGGGGGAACTTGAAAGCTAATCAAATCTCCATAATCTGAAACAAAAACTCAGTAAGTCACATTCGAAAAGAAAGAATAGATCGATCATACAATAAGGCTGATTCTTACAAGAATGAAATAAAGAGAGAGTTTTTTTTTTTTTTTAAAGAAAAGAAATTGAGAGAAACCCCGAAAGGAATAAATAAAAATATAAAAAGAATTAAAGAGATATTACAGGTATTGTGGCTAAAGCCGAAACAGCAAAGCCACAAAGAACGCAACCCACAGCCACCCGATCCAACCAACCTACAGCCACTCGAACCGCCAGATCCAGCCGGACCACTCTGCCACCACACCACCTCGCCAGACCCACGCCGCCACCACACCACCTCGCTAGACCCACGCCGCTCAACCCAAGCATCAACCCACAGCCACCCGATCTAGCCAACCCACAGCCACCCAAACCACCCGATCCAGCTGGACCACGCTGCCACCGCACCACCTCGCCAGACCCACGTCACTCGACCCAAGCATCAACCCACAACCACTCGATCCAGCCAACCCACAGCCACCTAAACCGTCCGATCCAGCCAAACCACGCCAAACCCACGCCGCACGACCCAAGCATGAACCCACAGCCACCCGATCCACCCGACCCAAGCTTCAGGTATTAGCGTCATGGGTTTTTGGATTTTCTTACAAAAGAACCCTGATCAACAAGCCAAACGGGTCGTGGGTTTTTGGGTTTTTAGTTTTTTAATCTGGATTTTAGGTGGTTGTTGAGGGTGAATTTGGTTGGATTTGTGCTAACTTCTTGGATTAATGATGGGATTTGTGAGTTGATAGTGGCTGGTCTGTGCTTGTATTTGGTGGTCGTTGAACTGTGTTTTGAACTCCAACAATTGAAAATTTTTGTTTTACAGATATAAATCGAGTCTTAAAGACTTGATTTCCAAGTGGCCGCCACTTGATTTTTAGGCCCAAAATCGATTCTCTTATGTTTGAGATTTTAATAAAAAATATAGTTTAGTAACAGTCCTTGCTAATTATATTGTTTGAAAATTATGGTTAACCTTCTATTTTGGCCCCCAGAACCAGAGGAAATACCTTTTTTTTTTTTTTTTTTTTGTTAGACTTAGGGAAAAGACAGAATTAACCTCCCAATTGAAATCTCAAAAACCCCTGAAACCCATTTTCACGGGGGAATGTGCAGACTAACAACGTGAGAGACTTCTATATAGTAAGTTAGGCAACGCGTGAAAGAAAAATGGAAAGTAGCATCTTAAGTTTTAGAAACTCAAGATCTATATTTAAACTCGAGTCTCCAAGACTCGCTTTGTAACGATGACTTGGATAGAAATGGCAAGAAATGCCACATAGATCTCGAGTCTCTTAGACTCGAGTTCTACCAAAACAGAAATCCACAGCAAAAATGAAGAAAAACTTAGAACGAAGAAGACGAAGCTACCAAACAAAAATCCACAGCAAAAATGAAGAAAAACTCAGAACGAAGAAGACGAAGCTACCAAACAGAAATCCACAGCAAAAATGAAGAAAAACTCAGAACGAAGAAGACGAAGCCCGAAACCCAGAACGAAGAAGACGAAACCCAAAACCCAGAACCCAGAACGAAGAAGACGACCAAAACCCAGAACGAAGAAGACGAAGACGGAACCGTTCGAAACCCAAAACCCAGAACGAAGAAGACGAAACCCGAACCCATCGAAACCCAGAACTAAGGAGACGAAGCCCGAACCGATCGAAACTTAGAACAAAGATGATGAAGGAACCCAAAACGATCTGACGATGAAGAACCGAGGGAAGAACAGAGGAAGGGAACGCGAGGAAGACGAAGGACGATCTGAAAGGGAAAACGAAGGATGAAGGACGATCTGAAAGGGAAGAACAGAGGAAGAACCCACGCGAGGAAGATGAAGAAATACATGGTAGAACTCGAGTTTCTAAAACTCGAGTTTTACGTGAAAGAAATAAATGGTAGAACTCGAGTTTCTAAAACTCGAGTTCCAATTGGAAACTTTTTCCATCTCAGCTTCTACTGCTTGGGTCTTGAGTTTAAAAAACTCGAGTTCTAAATTGAATTCGAGTTTTTAAAACTCGAGATGCTAGTTTCCAACATTATTTTTGAATGTGACAATTTACTAAATTTTTTTATATTTAATGTTATTTGAAAATAAAATTCCCATTTTCACACACGCTATCACTGTCACACCCCCCTAACTCCCCAACTCACCGTCGCTCATCCATAGCTCTGGCTCTGCGTTCAAATACAGGTCTATCTGTCTCTCTCTCTCTCTGCTCTTAATTCGTATTTTCATCATTTTTAATTGCTTTCAATATTTCTTCTTCTTTTTTGAGTAAAGAAAATTTTATTCATAGTCTTTAAAGTATACAGCAGGGGACCAAAACAATCAAATACATAAATTACAAAGCATCCATCAAATCATAGACCCAAAGATAGGAGAAGATGGGTTTTGGGATAGTTTAGGAATGGGAGACGGGAACAAAAATTGGATTTTTTTTTTTTTTGAAAAGCTTTGAAGAAAGGTTTGGGGGAGTTTAGAAAGATTTATAGCTTGAGATTCGATGGAAAAACAGGTGGCTTTCTGATTAAATAAAATTCATAGCTTGATTTGAGTACGGGTTGCAGCAAGTGGTTTGATACGTACTATTTATTGTGTGGCCTCACCAAAATTTTGAAGACCTAGAGAGTTCAAAGTTTTTTTTTTTTTTTTTTTTGCTCATATACAAATAATTGTACTCCTCCTCCTCACAGTGATGAGAGAATTATAGTCCCAAAACATCCACCCACCACACCCTATTACTGTTTGTCTAAGCCCAGCTGATTAAGCTAGACATGGCCTTGCTACTTCCCAAAACCCGATTCATCTTGATGCTTTAAATATGTAACCTTTAGCCGACTTGGTTTTCTAATTCATGGGTATACTCAAGCCAGTTTTTGTAGTCCAATTTGCTTTCACTTATTCAGACCTGAGACTCTAATCTAAAACCCTCCTCCTCCACCCAACCACACTGAGTCACTATCACGTCTCCTACCATTTGATACTCATATTGAGTTGGGTATTTCCTATCTTGATAAAATTCCTTTGTTGATATAACAGTCAATGATTGAAGCATGACATTGAGTTGGGTTTGTGTTTGTTTGTTTGTTTGTTTGTGTGCGAATAGGCTGAGCAAAGAAAGAAAGAAAGATGCATAAGGACAGGATATTGAAGCTTGCAAAGGGGTTCAGGGGCAGGGCCAAGAACTGCATAAGGATAGCCAGAGAGAGAGTGTAGAAGGCCTTGCAGTACTCCTACAGAGACTGCCGCAACAAGAAGCAGGACATGCGCTCTTTCTGGATCCAGCGCATCAACGCTGGCACCCGCCAACACAGTGTATGCTTTTCCTTTCTTCTTATTTCTCCTGCATAATTTTTTGTTAATTGATTTCTTTATTTGCTACCTTTATTTGACTGCAAATTAATGTTTTTTTGTTTATTGGGTACAGTTAGTGTTGAGCATCCGGTTATGTTTGCTTGGTTTAATTTGGTGCAGTGAAAACATTTGGGATTTTGGTTCTAAATGTTTTGAATGATTCTGTATTTTCAATTGGGTAGCTATTTATGGTGGGATTGTATCAAACTATTTAGAACTGAGGATAATTTTTAGCATCCCTCTCTGACCTTTTTTCCACCCACACCAAGTATAGGCTTTTTCTGCTTCTCTTTCTGGGCTTTCTTACCTCCTTACCCTGTTTCTATCTAAGTTTTTTTTTTGGAATCATGTTTCCTTAGATCTGTGAAGCTTGAAGACTTAAAAAATTCATTTTGAACTGGCATATGTAACTATTTGCTATTTAATTAAGTAGTTAAAATGATGCAGAACAAAGAGAAGTTGTCTGCACTCTATAGTGGATAAGCCAAATAGTTTTTCATTAATATGGTAAAATGGGACATATGTGGATTGCAGGTTATTAGGAGCTAACCACAGTATATGAGCTAGTGTTATACTGTTACTTGATTTATATATTAAGAGGTGGGAAATTAATACAGCCTTCTTTTGTGCCAAGTAGAATATATTCATGTCGCTGAATTGAAAGAGTACATGTTGAGATGTGATAAATCAAGAGATCGTTTTTATTTCCCAGGATGGACTAGTGTTGTAGTATGTATCATGATTTAGGAGACGAAAAGGTTGGAAAATAAATGATTTAGAGCTGGGTTTGAAGCTCTCATGTTGATAGGCTGATGATGTTTAAAAACTGATTGATTGAACTGGGAAGTCACTGACATGATATTTATCAAGCAAAATAGGCTAGGGAATTCCTGAAATTATTAGGTTTAAATATCTTATTTTCACCCGGACACTGGCTATGCCCTATAAGAATGTTGCCAGTGATTT
This sequence comes from Castanopsis chinensis, assembly GCA_032878915.1. Taxonomy (NCBI): domain Eukaryota; kingdom Viridiplantae; phylum Streptophyta; class Magnoliopsida; order Fagales; family Fagaceae; genus Castanopsis; species Castanopsis chinensis. The sequence continues at coordinate 513,268 of JAVQMG010000039.1, forward strand.
TAAATGGCTTATAAGTTAGTAGATTTAATTTGGACTGCTCTGTGTTAAGCTAGATACATTCAATCTATTTGGTTGTTCTTTGGACCTTTTGATCACAAAACAAGCTGTTAAAGCCTGAGTGGCTGATTATTTTCTTGTTGATGGTGATCTCAATGCTATTTTTGAGAAAAATGATAAGCATCCCAATGTCCTTGATACTTGTATAGTTGTATAGCATTACAGAAAATATATATCCCCTTTAGTAATCTAGTTTATAAATTAAAGTATACTCAGTTTTATGTGGAAACGAATATGTTGGTTAGTGTATTGTAAGCATTGACCTGATGTATTCTGGAACATCAATCATTGTCATATGCAAACCAGAACTGGAATGGGAATTTGTTTTACCATTTACACAGAACACAGTATGATATAGTTTACCTCTTTGTGAATTGTGATATTTGCTACAGGTACCTTTACCTTTCAGTATGGTATGGTGAGGGTGAACCTAATTGATATCAGCTTCATTCTAGTATATCCCTCTTACGATAAATGATTCTCCTCTTCTATAATCATGAATGTTTAATTTCAATAGTTCTAGTGTATGATAATAATTAAAAAAAGGTTGTACCCAATGCATAAGGTTCATCACTTTTGTAGGGTTTGAGATAGGTGGTTAGTAGGTAACCTTATCCCCAATTTTGGAGAGAATGATTCTCAAACTAAAACCCATGATGCATCACATGGGCAAAGGGCGCTTGCCATTACACCAATGTCCAACCTTTTGTGGTGTAAATTATTAAAGAAAACTTGGATAGGTTATTAGAAGGCTGTGATCCAAATTATTTTCTTGATAGGTAATACCACTCACCTCTGTTATCTTTTTTTTTTTTTCCCCCTTTTTTTATAGATGGTTCTTTTTAGCATATATAATTAGGCAACCTGATTGGAAGAGACATCAGCTTAAAACAACTAATTGAACTTTCTAAATTGTAAAACCTTGGGAACAAAAAAACTAAAAGACCCCTGGGGTTAGCACCCTAATTCTGTCCATGAGAAAAAAAGTTTCGCCCTAAAGAAACTGTCAACTCATTTTTCACATTCCACTTAATTTTCTTAGGTGCAAGTAATATAAACTTTCTGGAATAGGAGACCAGAGACTTCTAATATGAGTCAGAATTCTGCAATATGGAACATTTGTGTATTGATGAATGAGTGGATTTACCCCTGCTCCATTTTCCTGCACATAAAGACTTTATTTTCATGGTATGTTCCCCATAGGTGACATGGTTTCCTGATAGTATTTTTTCAACTATTTCCAAAACGAGTTGGATAGGAAAGTTTATCACTTTACTGGGCAACTCATTGGCAGCAATATCTATAATGAAAGCTTAATGAAGCTAATAGAACAGGTGTCCTAGTTGGCCATCATGGACCAAACATCTAGCATAGAGTTAAAGGACTGGCCTGTTCTTGCCTAATTCAATAAATTTGAAGATTTGAGTCTAAATAGGGGTGTCAGATTAAGTGGTTGACGTATTGAGCTCGTTGGATACTTGAAAACCTATAAATTTGATGCCCTTTTATTAGCTTGGTTTATTTAGAAATTCAGACCATATTGATTTTTTGGTCACTCCCCAACCACCCCCCCCCCTCCCCCCCCCCAAAAAAAAAAAAAATTTCGGACATTTTTTGGTAAATAAAACATAAAGTTGTATTTGATGGTTTACCATGAAGAAAAATAATTGTCTTTTTTTTTTTTTTTTTTTTTTTTTTTTTTTTTTTTTTTTTAACTTATAAAAGGTAAGATGTAACTACTTTTCAATTAATAACACAATTGTTTTCCCACCCCATACTCTCTTTTTGTAAGTCCTGCATTTGATGTTTTGATCTATTTATCTTGGCTGGTTGTTGTTGGTTTAATAGGTAATATTAGGATTATTCTCTCTTCTCTCTCTCTCTCTCTCTCTCTTTGACAGATGTTAATTGGTCAAACAGGTAAGTAATGAAGTGGACTCTTGCAAATTGCGATCCCCTTTTATTTGGTTTAGTTATGTTTTTGTTTGTTTCTCTGATTTTCCTTTTGGGCTAGGTCTGCTTTACCAACTTTGGACTTCTGTGTGTGTGTGTGTGTCTTTTTACATTAAGGTTATTTATTTAAATGTCCATCTATTTTTAGTTTTGGATGGCACTATGGTTGTGGTTTTGAAACTTGAAATTTTATTCCTAATTTTTGTTTTATAAGCTCTTGTTTTTTGGATTTTACTTTGTGAATTCTTGATATAGCGGTCCGTGGTATTTTTTTTCATTTCTCATTCCATTTGATTTATAAATGCCCAGTGGGATTTTGGGTTTTGTAGCATTTAAAACCTTTTGTTTACAAATGGCTATACGAGTTGAAAAAATTTCAAAACTGCAAAAGCTGCACACGCTACAGTGCCTTCTGAGTTGTGACAAAACTGCTACCATGATTTGAGTCCTTTTGAGAGTGAATGCCTGATTTGAGGAAGATGGCATATGAGAAATTGGATTGGACCAATATGGTCCCACCCCTATATAATAGGTTTTCTACATGGATCAAGGTCTTCTTCTGTGAATATGATCATGAGAAAGTAGTGCGGTTAACATGTTGGCTTGGTGTACTGATGTTATGAGAAAGTCAAGAATTATGGAATGAACGGGTTGTGCTAACTTCTATGTGATTCCTTACCTTTTGCTGATTGGTAAAGTCATAAGCACAAAGATCTTATTGTGCGTGCAGGCCAATATCAGTGAATTTGGTGAACTGATGTTATATTTTTTGTATGGTTATGGTTATGGTTCTCTTTTTGATTGGTAATTCTTTCATGTAATATATATCAATGGTTGCTTCTCTTACCATAATGAGCTGGAGAAATATTGTGTAACCTTGTAGACAAGTCCAATTTTCTCTGGTTCTCCACTGTTGGCTCAAATGCAGAGGAAAAAAAAAATATTCTGTAGAATGATTGAATATATTAAGTCGACATTGATTTTACTGGCTCTTTTTTGTCGTGTTATTTTCTTTTTTTATAGGTGAGATTATGATTTTCTTCTTGTTTGTGTTTATCAGGTAAATTACGGAAACTTCATGCATGGACTAATGAAAGAGAACATCCAACTGAACAGGAAAGTTTTGTCAGAACTGTCTATGCATGAACCATATAGTTTCAAGGCCTTGGTAGACATCTCTCGGAATGCATTCCCCGGAAACAAGAATGTGGTGCTTCCTCCGAAAAGGAAGGCTTTTCAATTGTTTTGTAATTGCTGATTTAGACCACCCATCCTTTTCATTGCCTTTTTAAGATAATGGAACTGTTATGAGTGGGGTTTTTTTTTTTAGGCTTTTGGAACATCCCATGTAATTTTATTTACATTTTCCTAAATTCTTTTTGTTCTCTCTTCCCCTTCTCTTTCCCCCCCCCTGTGGTGATATAATTTTGCATCGCTGGTATAAAAGAGCTCCAAATACTGGTAGCTTATTAAGCAGTTGGGAAATATCGACCTAAAATTCTGATAGAAATTTGTCTCTGAAGTTTTTACTTCCTAAAGATTTGTTGTTGATTTGTCTTAGTAAAATTTGTTGGATTTCTTTTCTATAAAATTGCTCATACATTTAATATTTTTTTTTTAAAAACATGTTCTATATTGGCAATCTAATATTTATACATGATATGTAAAATAAAATAAATTATATTGACAATTTGAAAGTACAAAAAAATTTGAGTAATTATATTTAATTTTCCCAAAATAATATTTTCTTTCCAGTATCTTAAAATAATAGAGACTTTGTTCCTTGATTCTATTTCATTTCAACTTAAACAGTGTCAAGCCTTGATACTAATGACAGTTCTTCAACGGGTACAATTTTTGTCATAATTTGTTAAAGTTATCAATGGGTACAATTTTTGTCTCTTAGATGAATTTACAATTTTTTCTACATTACTCATAATCAGCAAGTTGTAAGATTTCTTGGAGGTGATGGATTTGGTCTACTCATTGCTCCAGCTCGCAGATTTCTTGGTAGAACCATGTCCCGATGTTGGGTTTCTTCCCAAGCAATTTGTAATATAATAAAGTAATCATTTATCACTTACAATCAAGCAATTTAACAAAATGGTTCCCCTCAAAAAAAAAAAAAAAAAAAAAAAAAAAACAAAACAAAACAAAATTGTGATAAAAATCATGTCCCTAAACTTTTTTCAAAAAGGGAGAAAACAAGTCAAAAAACTTGAATAGACATTTTTTTTTTAGACAAACATGACTTTTGTGGTCAAATGCTCCATTACCGATTTACTCTCTTTTCTTTTCTTGACCTCCAAACAAGCACTCTCGCAATGCTTTAGGTTTTGTTGTGGAAAAGCATGGTGCTCATTTTGAAAGGTGAATTTTAATTAGTTTAATTGGTAAAGTTCTTTTTTTTTTTTTTTTTTTTTTGTCAAATAAAAAACATAAATTCAAATTTTGCCTGCACCAAAAATTTTGGTCCAGTTAATCGATACTCTTAAAGCAATTGTTAATAGATTATTGTTAAAAAGTTTTGCTACTATTTTTATGAAAAATATAAACGGATAAAGTTTAGTTATAAAATTAGTTGTAGCCTACAACTTAAGCTACAACTTTATTTAATATCTTTTTATTGAAGTTGAATTTTGACTAATATACCATTAAATTATATCTTCTTCTTATATTCTCCAAGCTTGCAAAATTTTTAGAAATTAAAGACCAATAGTTATGTTATCAATAAATTGTTTAAATTGCAAGTTTTTGTAATTTAAAATTATGCATAAAATATAAGCATATAAGTCATATAGTAAATAATATTTGATTAATACAAAATTTCACTTGCGTATTAAAAGCATAAATTGTATTAAAAGCATAATGTTTATTTTATATTAATTAAGTTCGTAGTATTAGATTACAACTAATTTTGTAACTAAAAACTTTTTCCAATATGAAAATCCTAATTTTTTTTATTTTTAATGAAATATTTTTAGAAATATTTCCTAAAATAGATGCTTGAAATTCGTTAACTAAGAGCATCCCCAGTGAAAATGCCAAATGGGAAATGTAAGGATTATTTAGCCATTAGAGCCAAAAACACCCAGCATTGAAACTTGTAAACATCAGAATTGTAAAAAAATTTACAATTGAGCTACAGTGGCATCTTATTAATAAGATGCTACTGTAGCTCAATTGTATTTCTAAAAATTATTTTTTAATTGTCTCTCTCCTCTCTCCCTCATTATTTCTTTTCTTTTCTCTATCTTCCTTCTCTCTCTCATTATGCTCTCCTCTCTTCAGACTCAACCCCATAGCCACCACACCATGGCCTGACCCACTGTCACAGGCCATAGCAAGCCACCACCGACTCATTATTTCTCTTCTCTCTCTTGTTGCAAATCAGTGTGGTAGCGTGGAGATCGGCGTTTGGGATTTGACGCAGAGATTGGCGTTTGGGTGTGGTGTGGAGATCGGTGTTGGGTGTGGTGATTGGCGTTGGGTGTGGTGATCGGCATTGGGCGTAGAGATCGGCGTTTGTGATTTGGCGCAAAGATCGGTGTTTGGGTGTGGTGTGGAGATCAGCATTGGGCATGGAGATCGACGTTGGGCGTGGGATGTGAAGATCGGCGTTGGGCATTGGATGTGGAGATCGTCGTTGGGCATAGGATGTGGAGATTGCCGTTGGGCGTTGGGTGTGGAGATCGGCTGGGTTTTGCTGGGTTTTTGGATCTTATAGGTCTGATTTTGTTGGGTTTTTACTGGGTTTTTGTTGGTCATTTGTGAGTTTTTGCAGAGTTTTTGTTGGTCATTATGGGTCTAATTTTGCTGAGTTTTTGCTGGTCATTTGTGGGTTTTGTTTTGGTGGTAGTGGGTGATGGGCAGTGAAGCAGGGATGGTTTGTCTGAGTTTTGTAGTCTTTTTGGACGGTGGAGGTGGTGGTGGTTTCAGTGGAAGAGAGACAGAGGAAGAGAGTTAAAAACTAGTGAGGGGAGAAAGATGGGAGAGAATGTGATATATTAATTTATTTGATAGAAATATTATTTTAAAGAGTAGAATAGGAAAATAAAAATTTGGATGTTGGGTATGTTGAAAAATGGTATGGTATAAATAATAAAGTAGCTTTTTGGATGATAAAATAGGATATAATTGGGATAAATCATAAATGAATGCTGATGCTCTAAACTGAACTTAAAATAGAATAAAAAAATTCGACAATCGGTTCGCTCTACTCAATAGTAAAGAGAGAGAATTTAGGGAGAAAGTATTTTATCCTGCATACATTTTGTCTATGAATGTGATCTCTCTCTCTTGATCGATCCATTGAGAGAGAGAGAGAGATCACATTCACAGACAAATGGATCGAATGTTCTTCTCATTTCTTGTAAGTCTATCATCATCTATTAATTCTTTTTTAAAACAAAACTATTGTGTTTTTCACTTTCCTATTACTTACAAGTTCTCTTCAAACTCTACCCACTATTACTAACAACGTATACAAAGCTATGTAATTTGCTGATGATTGCTCTGTTTGGCTGAACTGATATTTCTTAGGAAAAAAAAAAAACAGAAACTTTCACCTAATTGCATTTTTGTTCGGTTTACCGATTCTAATAATCTCCTTAATTCAAATTTATTATTTTGATATATTCTCTTAAGTTGTGTAAACACCAATAGCCTAATTTATTTCATTCTTTTAAAATTTTAACTTCAAGTCTAGTTAGAAATAATTAACCAAGGTGGGGTCTGGGAATTTTGGCTTGCCTCTGTACAAGTGTGGCATATTCATTTAAATGATTCTGTAACAATGTTTGTTAAAAATTACTTATATTGTACATCAGCTATTTTTAGGCTCATTTTCTTCATGGTAATCAGTTTGATCCAGATTAATAGTGGGTTGCCTCCGTTGAAGGCTTCCCATAGAAGTGTTGTTCTAGATTACTCCGTCGTCGTCCGGGTGGGGTGGACCAGACTTACAAACCCACTTAGGCTTCTAAGAGTCTCATCTAAATGGACCAAATAATTTATATTGAAGTTCATTTGCTAACCAAAGCCGTCAATATATAGGATCGGAAAATTTAGCTGTTGGTCAACTAATGTGAGTTAGCAGTCCAAATAATATGTTCGGAAGGTTGGCTTATTAAAATATGGTCATCTTTAATATCTATACTTCTATTTAAGGAGTTATTCCTGTTTGGACAAAATTTTTTTTTTTTTGTTCCAAAATACCCCTACAGCATATGTTTAATTAGGGCAAAACTTAGTAAAAATACTTCTTTAACTTTCACGTAAAACATTATCTACAAAATAGGACCACACTCCCAGTACACTCATGTTGGTTTTCAAATTCAAATTGTTTCTTCTTCAGTTCTCCAATTCTCTCAATTTTGTGTATTCAAACTCAAATTGCTTCTTCTTCAGTTCTCCAATTTTCTCAATTTTGTGTTTTCAAACTCCTTTCACCCACCTCTTTGCTTCAAATTTCTCTACAAACAACAACAACAGCAGATAGATTTGAGGTAAGGTCTTTCTTAGATCAAATCTCAGCCCTCTCTCTCTGATCTCACTTTTTTATCTCTACATTTCTCACTTCAATTTCTCTCTCTATTTGGCCATGTTTTGCTTATTGTTATTTTGAGACTTACTGGATATTTTCTGATGTGTGGGCAGAGGAGATCAGCGTGAGAAGTAGAGAGAGTAAACTGAGTTTGGGTGCAAGGTATTTTCTCAAAAAAACACGTTCCAGGTTAGTTTTAAACTCTAATACTCATCAAAAAGATGTGCTCCACGTTCCAGTGTTTACGACCTTGGCTTAAATTTATGGGTTGCTCCCTCCAATCAACCCTTTCATAGTTCATTCTATATATGTGCAATACGAATATCTAATACTATCTAATACTATTCTCTCCTTCTTTTTTCATTTTTGTTAATGGGAATTATTCCTTTTTTTTTTTTTTTTTTCTTTTGAAACCATTTATAAGCTAAGGTGATAACGCTAAGGTGATTATTATTATAAACGCTAAGGTGATCATTGTTATGGAAAATCTTTCAATTTTTATAATTATTATGGTTTTGTTCTATTTTGGGCGTGACAGCTGTGAAAGGTTGAGGTTTTTTTTTTTTTTTTTTTTTTTTTTTTTTTTTTTTAAGTTTTGAGCTTTTGTTTCTGGGTTTTGTTGTTCAAACTTGAAAGTGGATAATAAGTAATGATTTTTTTTTTAAGTCTTGGATTATCGTTTAGCAAAAAAGCGTCTTGGATTATCAGATTATGTGTTAATTTTCTTCTCCATATGTTGTTTTATCTCCAACAAAATCTTATTATTTTATCATGATTTAGATTTTAAAAGGACTACACTTTGTTATCATTATCCTTTTTATGTCATTATCTTATCTTTTTTTTTTTTTTGGTCAGTTGGATGGGTGTTTAAGTATTTTCTCTAATTAATGACTATTTTTTAGAGAATAGGAATGATATATATTGATTTGCATTTATTATTATTATTATTATTATTATTATTATTATTATTATTATTATTATTATTATTTTTTGTGTTTATCGGGCTTGACTCATTATTTTAGTATATGTGTTCTAAGTGGTGCCCTCTCTTCCTCTTATTATTTTTGTTTGATGTTTTCCTTACATTTAAGCCTTACTCTCTATTTTTTTGTATTTTTTTTAGGGTTACATATCAATAATTTGGTTAGATTGCATAACAGACACATTGGATAAATTCGGGTGAGCGAAGTGGTAGTCAATCTACCAAGTAGTTGTTAAAAAACATTTTTTGTAATATAAATATCCTACCTTATGAAATTTAATATTGTCCTTTTTTATGCCTTTCATTGCACATTTGATGACTTTGTAAGCAATTGTCATATACACAAATTTGCTAAAGTAAGAATGACATTAGAGAACTTATCTTGAAAGATAAAATTTTAAAATTGTGGTGAAAATTGCTTCTAAATAATTGACTAACTTTTAGGGGTAAAAACTTACACCCTTAAATATATCTTATATTTGATAGTTTAAAATGTTACTTCATTTTAAATTTTAAAACTTTAAAAATTGGTAAAATTTAATCTGATCCAAAATAACTTACCAAAAGACAAAAAGACTCCAAACAAACCATGTCTTTTGAATTTGCATCAACGTTTTTTTTTTTTTTTTTTTTTTTTTTTTTTTTTTTTTTTTTTTTTTTTTTTTTTTTTTTTTGAGGGTGGTGAGTCCTTTAACGTTAGTTTCCTATTTTTTTTGCAACTCCAAATGAAAAAAAAAAATTCCATCAACGTTGCCTTCCTATTTTTTTGGCCACTTCAAGCAAAAACAAAAAAAAAATCCCGATGTTTTAGTATTTTAATAATATGCCAGCACTGTTTTACATTTAAATTTTTTTTAAAAATTGTTTTAAGTATTTTTATTCCTAAAATTTTGCCTATTATTTAGATACTAAAGCAATAATGATACTGGAGAACTTATCTTTAAAGATAAAATTTTAAAATTGTGCTGAAAATTGCTTCTAATTAATAGACTAACTTTTAGGGGTAAAAACCTACACCCTTAAATATATCTTATATTTGATCGTTTAAAATGTTACTTCATTTTAAATTTTAAAATTTTAAAAATTGGTAAATTTAATCTGTTCCAAAATAACTTACCAAAAGACAAAAAAGACTCCAAACAAACCATGCATTTTGAATTTGCATCAAGTGTTACGTGTCCTCAATTAATAAATTTGCATCAACGTTTTTTTTTTTTTTTTTTTAGGGTGGTGAGTCCTTCAACGTTGGTTTCTTATTTTTTTACAACTTCAAGAAAAAAAAAATCCCAATGTTTTAGGTATTTTAATAATATGCCAGCACTGTTTTACATTTAAATTTTTTTTTAAAATGTTTTAAGTATTTTTATTCCTAAAATTTTTCCTATTATTTAGATATTATTTAGAAGTAATTTTTTCCATGATTTTTTACTTTTATATTTAAAGAAAAGAGGAAAAAAATAAAAACCCACGTTTTATAGATTTTCAACCAATTAATAACATGAAGCCTTTTCTACACAAAAATAAATAAATAATATCCTTCAATAGTTGGGGGAGGGAAATTTCAACCAATTGAGCTATTATTTAAAATATATATATATATATATATATATTATGGCTAAAATATTGTGTTTACATATTTTAGTGTCAAACCATTGCAACTCAAAAATAAGAGTGCAATATTATTTTGCAAAACTTTTATATAAGAAATTCGACTACAAAATTTTAACATAGCACATGCTTCCACTTTTAGTAAAATTTTATTAGAATTACACATATTACTACAATGTTTACAGGTTTAAATACACCCTCTTTGGACTAGGTAATATTTATTGCGCAAAATATGTATATATGTGCAACTAACACAATTTTTTTTTTAGGTCTATTTCAATGCAGAAATGAGTTCAAAAAATATACCTATGACTCATACCAAAGACGTAGAACGTCGTCGAGAACTACGGAGATATTATGATCAACGTAGTAGACAAATAGAAGACAATTAGCCTTTGAGCACGCACTCACGCGCATACTCAGAGGCTCTTCTATTTTTTGGATAAGAGTTAATTTAGAGCATTTATTATAATTTGGAATTACTACATTTTCTAATCACAAAAAAAAACCTAGGGGTGTGATGAGTATTATGCGTTAGCATAATACTCATACCAAAGACATAGTACGTCATCGAGAACTACGGAGATATTATGATCGACGAAGTAAACAAATAGAAGACAGCTAGGCTTTGAGCACGCGCGTGCTCAGAGACTCTTCTATTTTTGGGGAAGGGTTAATTTAGAGCATTTATTATAATTTGGGATTACTATATTTTCCAATTACAAAAAAACCTAAGAGCGTGATGAGCATTATGCGTTAGCAAGTGAAATAATTTTTCATCACCCCTAGGTTTTTTTGTGATTAGAAAATGTAATAATCCCATATTATAATAAATGCTCTAAATTAACCCTTACTCAAAAAATAGAAGAGCCTCTGAGCATGCGCGTAAGTGCGTGCTTAGAGGCTAAGATGTATTTACTGTTTTGGGATACTAGCTACTGTGCTTTTATACTACACAATTGCAATATGATGTGATACTTTCTTATGATGATCAAAATGTCATGGTAGCAATCAACATGATTTCAAGGGATGTGGCAATCCTCCAAAATTGGGCCCTTACTACATTACCTAAATCATGTCATCTCAACGTTCAACCACATAAATTTGGAAGAGATTAAAAAAGAGAAGAGAAAAATATACAAATTTTTATTAGATAGAGAAATTTTGATTGCATTTATCTTTGTGCCCGTCTTCATTTTAAAAGATTAAGGGCCTGTTTGGCAGGCCTTTTCAAAAATAGTTTTCAGCAGTTTAAACACAATAACACACTTTTTCATCCACACGTATATCAAAAACACTCAAAAAAACATTGCTCAAACTTACTCACCAAACGGGCCCTAACATTCTAGCACATTTAACAGTAAAAAAACTAGGCCCATGCTTGTCACATATTTTCATGTCAATCATGTATGTTCTGCTTAACTATGAGAGGTTTATCTTTTCTTTCAAGGAAAATCAATATATTCTCAGAAAATACACACACATTTACACTCTTTAAGTAATTTTTCCTTGTCTCCCCCCCCACCCAACCCTAGGGGAAGTAAAAGTTTCTTGTTGACCTTTGATGTCAATGTTGCACATGAGCATGGAACTAATTGCTTGCATTCTTGTTCAGGTTTCTTTAATTTCATGACGAACCCAATAATAGGGAAGCATTCCTTTTCAGATGTCCCTAGGGAGCTACATCTGCAACAGAACAGTTCAATTGTAATGGATAACAACATTGCTGAAAATCCATTACAACATTTCAGATGCCCCTAATATCTTGGCCAATTGGTTGTATTGTCAAGTGGAAACCTGTTCTCCACAAACCATTGCTCAGCTACCTGAGGATGAAATAGAATTAAGGACTTCCACTAGCATTTTCGTTCTTATTGAAATCCCAAGGTTGAACGCACTTCCGCAGTAGATTTTGCACTAGTCTTATCCCATGGATAGCAACAAGTGACTGGGGAGTGTACCCCCTCCAACAAGCAACAAGCTTGGAATGAGATCTGTGCAAAATCCTCGTCAACCGCGGTTCCTCCTTGGGCTTTTCTCCCATATTCTGTATTCATAGCAATAATTCTCTAGGCTTTCAAAGCAAATATTTTATGCTTTGTATCTTTTATTTTTTATTTTACTGTTTTAGTTCACACTGTAGCATAAGATATAATGATATATGTAAGTAGTTGATATCATAAAATTAATAAAAATATTTTTCTGATCTTTTTCTTTTTCATATCTAAAGAGCAGTTTCAATCATGTATTTCTATCATTTGTTTGAATATTAAATTTAAAATCTTAACACCAAGATTAGTTACTACTTTCTAAACATTTTACAACAATTGTGCTAAGAACATAAATTCAAGTAACATATATCTAAAGATTATTTGGCCTAATCAAGATCTATCACCAAACCTTTATGGCACAATCAGCAGTTGCAGTCTTTCGATCTATTTGGAAGAGAGAACACCCCCTTGAATTTTTCATGGAAGCAATGTAAAATTGAGTCAATTCATGTATTTTATATTTGGTTTTGGAATAATGTGGAATAATGAATTTTGTGCTTAATTGCGTGAATTTGTCTTTTGTAGAAAAATAGAATTAAATAAGTTGATTCGTGTAAAATGGAAAGTTAGTGGACTTTACTTTTACAAGGGCCATGATAAAGTTAAAGAAGGCCAACTCAATTAAATTTAAGTTTAATTGGATCAAGGAATCAAAGAAAATTTGCACCAAATCCAAGTCCAATTCAGATTAGGATTCCAATTTGCACATCAATTACTATTTTTAGCATAACTTTCAGCTCAAAAATCCAATCGAGATGATTCAAGTTGGCATAGAAATTTAACTTAAAGGGCTACAACTTTGTAGTTTACCAAAAGTCCGAATTCTGATGTTAAATAGGCCAAAATTGTTGGTTAAGTGAAGCCTAAAAATTTGAGATTTTCTCCAAACGGAAATTCAACTTGTAATAGGATCCTTGACCAATTTAAAGACTCTTTCGGGCAAAATTCAGGGAGGCTAGTGCTAGGGTTGTGATGCAAAATAGAAAAATGGAGCAAAAGACAATGCCGCATGTGGCTTCTCTATAGCTTTTCTCCATGATAGCATTGTGACTATTTCTTTCTATTTTATTTGTCTAGTTTAATATTTAATATTTTATTCTTGTGTTTTGTTTCAATTACCATGAGTAGCTAAATTTATAATTAAGGTTGAGAATGAAACCTTGTTATGGATTATTAATAATATTTATGTGATTTGATTTTTCCCACAATAGTTGTTCTTTAATGATTTAAATTGTTCTTGCTTCATATCAATTGACTAAGATGGGATTCTATATATGAGTTCAATTATGTTTTTCTCACAATTTAGGATTTGTCTTAATTAATTGAATGCTTGGTTTATTATTTCTTGATTTTAAAATTGGATATCTATTGTGATTTGTTTGGCTACAAATACAATTGATGATTTGGTTTTATACCTAGGAAACAAAGAAGAGCATGCTTTAGATATTTAAATAGAAGTTTTAATGATAATATTCTCCATGGCAACAAGAGTGATTTCTAGATTATCATGTAGTGGTTGGGAAAAATTAATGATCATAAATATATGCTGATATGAATTAACAAGGCGGATTCCAAAACCTTAATTCCTTTCTCTTAATTGTTTGCATCTTTTTACTGCTTATATCTTTTGCTTAGTTTAATTATTTGCTTAGTTTATTTAATTTCAAAGCAACCTATTTTTATTAAACTAAATTAGGATTAATTTGGTTAAAATTTGATTAATTTTCCTACATTCATACAAGTCCCTGTGGATTCGACCTCATTCTTGTCAAACTATACTTCGGTACGGTTCATACACTTGTGAATACTTTAAAATTTTACAACAAATAATACATTAAACAAAAGAAAAAAGTGAGTACATGACATCAGGTACAAAATATTAGAAGCATATTTATCATTTTCTTCCAACTGGCTTATAATTAAGATTTTATGAGTCTAAATTAATTGTAATTAAGATTTTACTACCAGTCTTGTTTAAAGCAACTCCTTGTAGCAATCAGAAAATAGATGGAGGAATTTATTAGGGGCGGAGCCAGGAATTTTTAGTTGGAAGGCCGAGTAATAAATAAGAGGATTACATTTTTTTTTCTTAATATATATCAATACTATGTATAATTATCTAAAATATATAGTAGTATCATAAACACAATTTAATATACAATACGTGTTTTTCTTTGTGATACATATATATAATACAATTAAGTGGATTAATTTATAACTCAATATAGTTTTTAATTTGCCTATCCACCTAGGTTTTCAAGTTAATTACAACACATTAATTATAATGATAAAGATAAAAGAATATTACTAATAGGTTAAAAGATGGCTAAAAATTAGACAACAATCATTGAAAATGCATAAAAATAAATTGAATCAAAATATCTAGGAATATATTTTGTCAAATTAATAATAAGTTATTATATTTCTATGTTATATAATATATTTATCAATTAAAAAAATAAAGAATAGATGAAGGCAAGCCATAGTAGTTTTAGGACCATAATTATTTTATAACTTTTTGTCACAACTTTATCATGACAAGTTGTGAGTGTTTGTCTATTACTTATATATGGACTCATTATTTTTTCTCCACCAATCATACTTGACTACATTTTGTAACAAAAAAAATTATGAAATAAGTTGTGATAATATATTTTTTTTCATACCACACCTGGGAGTAAACTAAACTACTAAAGTGATATATCAAGTTTGCTTTTGACATGTATGTTTTTGGACCATACATATGGTCCTTTCTTAATAGCTTTTTTCTTTTTTGTTTTTTTTTTATGGGCAGCTTTTTTCTTTGAAAGGTACTACGTCCACAACATTTTTACAACAAATCATAGGTAAGTGATTGTTATTGATTCAAATTTGAACCTAACACTAAGATTACTTTTTTAACCCAACAATAACAATCAGTAACAACTTACCATTTAAGTGGCATTTGGTACGAGGGAATGTTTTAAGATTCCTAGGAATGTTTAAAGATTCCTATGTTTGATTGCAAATTACGCTTGGGAATCAGATGCCAGGGGAATCTGGATTCCCCTCTTAAACCCCTCTCGGTGGGAATGTGATTCCTTTTAAAATAGGTAGGAATCCAGATTCCCAAGCTTAAAAGAAATTTTATTTTTTATAAATTGACAATTTTAACCCTTTTTTCCTTATCATTTAAGCAATTAAGATAATCTATAAAACAAATTATCAATATCTTCTCTCTTGTCTTTATCTTTTCCCGCCAAAATAACATAAATAGGATAAACAACTCCGTTAATATATTTTTTAACAAAGTTTTATTTAGATTTTACGTATAGAAAAAAAAGTTTGAAGGTGACTCTCCATTATTGTCAGGTATTCACTTTTACTGTTGTGTGTGTTGTTCAACAAAACTTTAATGAATTTATTTTCATGGGAATTTGTTAATGTATTTATCCGTATCTCAGATCTTAGTTTTGTTTAGCTTCTAAAAATATAGATCTAGTTGGTAGCGTATCTAGTCTTTTTTCTTTTTTTTTTTTTTGGATTTATGGCTTTGTTTTTAGATTCATGTGTTACAATAGATATCAATAATTTGTATCCTATCTACTGTTTTTGATGTTTATTTTACAATGATACAGAATGTGTAGATTTTTAACAACCTATGGTATTTGTATGCAACGATGGTGCCAAAGTTAAAAATCTTTAGATTCTTGTTGCAGTAATGGCTATGTACAGTGTAACTCAAAGCTAATCTCAAAGCTAATCTTTAGATTTTTTACTTGTATTGCTACTTCTATGGTCTTATAGACCTAAACATTGTTAGGTGGTTTTGTTATGGATTAAGCTATTTTTAAAATTATTATTAAGAATAAAGCATTTGGGAATTTAAATAATTATTTTTATATTGTAATTGTCATTTTGAAATGTTAGACTACAATTTTAATAAATGTGTTGCTAATTAATAGTTTATATTTTGTTTTTCATTATTTATTTAGAGGAAGATATTTTTTTAAAGGACTAATTAATAGTTTATATTGTATTTTTTCCATTATTTATTTATAGGAAGTTTTTTTCTTTTAAAGGACTTGGTAGTTTACATTCAAATCTAAGGATAAAATGGGAAAAATAAATAATTCATTTAAGATTCCTAGGAATACACCAAACATTATCATCTCACATTCCTAGGAATCTCCCAATCAAACCAAACATAGAAATAGTTACATTCCTATGAATGTGATTCTTAGGAATCCCATTCCTAGGAATCTGAATGCCAGGAGTAATGTAGATTCTCCCGTACCAAACGCCACATTAGGATTTGTTATAAAAATGTTATGAAAATATTATGGACATACCATTTCTCTTTTTCTTTTGATAACCATTAAGAAAGGACCATATGTATGGTTCAAAAACATACGCATCAAAAACAAACTTGATATGTCACTTTAATAGCTTCATTGTATTGGAATCAGAGAAAGTAGCGTAGAAGTCTTTTTTTTTTTTTTTTTTTTGAACTGAGTAGCGTAGAAGTCTTGGAGTCTGTAAATTGTATGGCACTAATCTAAGTATTATTACTTGAAGTAAAGAAGACAAGGAAAAGGCAAATGGGACGGAGAGACGAAGGAGAAAGCTGAGAAAACGTAAAGTGCAAATCTACTAGCAATGGCATCGACGGCATAATTTTTTGAATATGAAGAAAAAAAAGTATGTAAAACATAGGCTCCTTCAACTGTCAATACCAAAGTAAGCTAGAGAGATTTTTTTTTTTTTTTTTTTAAAAGAAAAAAAAGAAAGGGGCAATTTTTTAAATTACTTTTCTTTCTTCATAAAATTGTTAAACCAAAGGAGTTTCTTTGAAAAACATAGGGAGCATGGGGGGGTGGGGGGAGAAGGATACCACCTTTGAAAAATCTTCTAACATTTTGGGATATTTCATTTATGAGTGCATATGTTTCAATTTTAAAGGAAAAAAAAATTGAGGGGGCCGAGGCCTTCCTCAGCCCCAACGTGGCTTCACCACTGGAATTAATTAATGAGCATCTGGTGCAAAAGAGACTTTCCCTAGCCAAAACTTAGTCACCTTCATCTGGTTTAACGTGAGAATGCTTGTTTTATCATTACAAATGGTAGTGGCAGAGCCCATGGTCTTACAAGTAGAGAGCTTCCGCACCATTACCTGATCAACTATCATTCTTTTTATGTAAAAAGCAAGTGTGAGCGTAAATATGGTTTGGGGATAGATATAGTTAAAAAAAAAATAGAAAGTAAATATAATAGGTTAAACAGCTATGTAGCACAATTACGGACACAATATGTAGTACAATGATACGGCATTTCTTGAAAAATTAAGATACGATACATTGATGATACAACAATTAATTAATATTATTTTTAGGTATATATATTTTATATTTTGAATAAGTTATGTTTATTTTGGGTTTAAAAAGTATGTAACAACAATGAAATGTTTAGAAAACTATTTAAAATTAATTTTAAGACAATAAAATATTGTTTAAAATACGAATAAAAGAGTTCAAATAAACTAAACACTCATAAAAAGAGTTCAAATAAACAATATTCAATATCAAAATAGAACAAGTGAACAACTGAATTAAAAAATGATTTTTTTTTCTTCCTGTGCGCATACTTGACAAGTTTGTGTCCATATCAAATACATGTCCATTATACGTTGGCAATTTTGTCATGTCCGTGCTTTCCGGTTAAACAATTGCTAAAATAACTTTGGAAGACAAGAAACAAAGGATCAGAACAAAGAAGTTCAAGTGGTGAAGCGAGGATGGATGGCCTACAAGAATCTCCTTCCAACTAATTTTAACTTGGCAAAGAGAAGCGTTGTAGCGGAAAGATGGTGTGAAAACTGTAAACTATACGAAGAAAATATTGTTCATGCGTTACCGGGCTGTGAAATGGTGTGTGAAGCATGATATAAATACCCTCCTAGAACATAATCAATACCAATACTCCAGTCTAATTTTGTATCTTTGGTGTGAAAGTGCTCGAATCAATAATGAAGAAAAATCTAAGAATAACCAAATGTTCTAATTAACATATTAATTTTTTCTTTTGCCAAACATTAACAATTTATCTGTCGTTTTATTTTTAAAAAAATAGGTTAAAATACAAAACTAACCCTCTAAGTCTTACATTTTGTCATTTCAGTCTTCTAAATTTCAATTTTGTCATTTCAAGTTTTCAACTCTCTAAGTTTCAAATTTTGTCAATTTAGTCTTCTGTTAAGCTTTGATTAACAGTTGTTGTCTACTAACCAAAACGATGCCGTTTTGGATTTTTTTTTTATTTTTTTAATTAAAAAAACTGAAAAATGTTAATTAAAAAAAATAAAGAAAGAAACCTAGGGGAACAACGTCGTTCACCTGCTAGGTTTGAATATGAACGACGTCGTTAATTTCTGATCTACTCTGAATTGATTCCATTAAGTTCTTTGCTCATCGTCATGCTTCAACTAGAAAACTTATTTCTAAAAGATCTTCCAATCCTCTAAATTGATTCCATTAATTTCTTTACATTGAAGCATTCAATTCTCAGAAGAAACAAAGCGAAGTCATAATGAGGAGAAAGACAAAAAATGGAAACTGCTGACGTCAATTATTTCCATCCAAACTATAACAACATGGATTAAATTGGCACACATTAACATGTTAGAGACCAAATTGACACAATTGAAATCAGCAATTTTCATCATATAGATAATAGGCAAGGACTAAATTGACATGGAATTGAAAGATGTTGAGGACATTTTTGCGACAAGGGCCAAAGATGCAAGATTAGCTCAAATCTTCCCTTGGGTTCTTTAGAAGTGATTATTTGTGGAGAGTCAAGCCCAAAATTCCGAATGTATAATAAACAAAGACTAATGATGCTTTAACAAAAGAGAATCAGAAAGCCAGTAACAAAAATGCAAATAAGTGCATAAAAACAATACGTCCTAAACTTTGACTCACAATTAGCGAGAAGAGGAAATTGAAAAAGGTTGTGAGGAAAAGAAGGAAGGTTTCCCTATACCTATATTTCTACTCCTAAGCTTTGGAATTATGAGAATTTTAGATGGTTGAATGAGCTTTTAGTCTCAAGTTTCAGCTCTGTGGGGGAAAACGTGGTTGGTTGATTTTTGAGCTAAAGAGAGAGTTTTATAAAGAGTTTGGGGTGTTGCTAATGACTGGATTTTTGGTAGTAGAAGGGGTTTTTATCCCTATGCTTTTAACATGATTTGGGAAATACTTGATTAAACTCTCATTGGCACCCCTATTTCAGTTGTTTCAAACCATTGGGAGGCTCACCTAGATGAGGGCTAATAGCTGAAGTTGGCCAATGATAGCCAACCACTTTTAAAGGAAAAAATGGTTCAGACAAAAACTTTGGACCACAATTAGCCAGAGCATAAAAGCTATTTTGGGGTGAGAATTTTGGATACAAGACCTCCTCCATAAGCCTAAGGTGCTACCAGTGTCCCTTACCCACTTGATAGCACACATGTGTTGGGCTCATGCAAAAGGTTTGAGATAAACAGACCCATACCCTCCAAAACTACACTTTCTCAATATCCCCAAAAAGTCGCATAGACTTGGGCTTGGGCTATGCTTAAAGGAAGAAAATAAAATATAATATATGAAATGAGTCCACAAGGAAGTCGGACATGGTTGAATCAAGCTTGTAGAAAATGTGTTGTTAAAATGGGTATCAACAAAAGGTTATGGACCAAATTGAAATATGGTGTAAAGGATAGAAGCCAAATACGTAGTTTACCCTAAATACTACTAACGTGAAGAAAGAGGTGTGCATAGGTCGAGTTGAATGGTTTTTTCAATCCAATCTATCACATTGGTCTAACTCAATCCACATGGGCCGGGTTTGACAATTCTTTTAATTTAAAAAAAAAAATTAGCATTAGAACAACAACAACCAACTGTATTACAATTTACAAGTTTTTTTTGTCCCCATGTCATGTTCTAAAAATTCTAAGCATAGCACCGTAAACAAATAATCAAACCAAATGAAATTTAAATAATAAGAAGAAGTGTAAAAGAGTAATTAACAATATATGAGAGAGAGAGAGAGAGAGAGAAAGAGAGAGAGAGTGGCTTGGTTAGTCAGAGTAAAACACAAACCGATTACAAGGAAAAAAAAAACTTTAGGAACTGTAGAAATTAATGTTAAAATGTTGTGGACTTAGTATTTTTTTTTATTTGATCTATAAGGAACTGAGATCTCAACAATTGTGAAAATATTGTTGTAGTGCTAATGGGCCCAAGATACGTATTGGGCCGATCCAAAGGCTCTCACAAGGAGGAAAGTCCAACCCAATATCATGAATGGTCCGAGGACATGATACATCCTGCCTACAAAGTCACGTGATAAAGAAAAGTGCCATGCATGAGCAGAACACCTTGGAACATGACGTCCGAGGACAACCAAGTCCTCGGCAGCATGTTGCCAAGGACGAGGCGAGTGACCTGGCGGTCCAAGAGCATCCGTACTGAAGACTTGAGATACAAAAACTGAGAAAAAGAGAATAGGGGATAAAGGGAAGTGATAGACAAATATCAAGGATAAAGCTACTACCACCGCATTGAAGGCTCTATACCTACCTCTTTGGCCGCATTAACGAGGAAGTGACGCCTGAACATTGAAATTCAACCTTACACTTACCGCCATAGACTTTAGTAAAAGGAATGATGGGACAAGTATCCAAAAAGAGCATCTGGACTACACGTGGAAGAAAGGAGAAAAGGATGCAGGCCTATAAAAGGCGAAGGAAGAAGAAACAAAGGGGGAGGGAGAAAAAGACACACACACACACACACACTGCAAAGAGAAATTGTAATGAAACACTAAAGATTATCCTCGGCATCAATATGAAAAGCAATATTTCATCCATGTATAAGGAGTACGCATGTGTTCTGCGATTTGATCTAACTTTTGTTTTATCTACCGTCCCATAACCTAGATTAGAAGTCCACTCTCTATAAATTCATTGTTTATGGCTCATTAGGCTGGTCTGAAATTGTAACTTTGATCCAGCATGATTTGTGTCCTTAGAATTGTGATAACAATAAGTGTTGTAACATTTTTTTTAAACATTTATTTTCAGTTATAGTTTGCTACAGTTTTATATTTTATTATTTTATTTCGACTTGTAAGAAATTGACACTCCAATAATTGTGAAAATATTGTGAAATTTGTTGTGTCAGTATAACAATATAAATGTCAGCTTATATCAATATTTAAAAAAAAAAAAAAAACACAAATCGATTACTGAAAAAAAAAAAAAAAAAACCAACCTCATATTTTATTTTATTATTTTATTTCAACTTTTAAAAAATTGACTCGTCAATAATTGTGAAAAATATTATGAAATTTGTTGTGTTAGCATAACAATATAAATGTCAGCTTCCATTAATATTTAAAAGAGAAAAAAAAAAACACAAACCGATTGCTAAAGAAAAAAAAAAAAATTTAGGCACTGTACTTACAGTGCCAGTTGGATAAATGAAAAAAAAAAAAAAAACTCCTCATTAAACCAAAGCACTGTTATAGCTACAGTGCTGCACAGTGCAAAAACATTGGATGTACAATGCCAAGACACTGTATTGGCATAACTGCTTTTTATATAGTTAATAGAAATTTGACTAACCTGCTTTTAATTTTAATATTATTAAATAAGAGATCTTACAAAGAATGAATAAATTAATGTTAAATTAAAAGCAAATGAGGTTGGAATTCTTCTCATCTATGAAATTAAAACAAAGACGTCTAATAAGAAAGCAATAGGGATATCCCAGGACAAACTACTAAAAGAAATAAAAGTAATATACTTTTCCAGCATAATTTGAGTGTCAACCATATTACGATGAAGTAAGAATCAACAAATCCCTCCCCTTGAATACACTTTCTTCACAGTTCACTTAACAAAATGATTAAACATTCTACTCGCCTGATCATGCAACGTAAAAGGAAGAAAGAAAAAGTGGTGGCTATAAACAATTGTGACTCCTCTTCTCTCTATTTTCACAAATAAAAAATGTTTTAAATTAGAAATTAAAGGAGAAAAATGAAGTGATAAATATCATATAGCAATTGATACACATGGCATGCGCACTATTTCAAGGAAAAAAAAAACACTAAAAATATTATATATATATATATATATATATATATATATATATGTAAGGACACGAATCAAGCCTGGACCCAAGTGCGTGACTGGGCAGGTTCAAATGGCCTAAACAATAAGATTTGTAGAGAGTGGGCTTGAAGTATAGATTTCTTAGGACAATGGAAAGCAATGACGTTTGGGCTAAGTCCACAATTGCGCGTAATAAACCAGTGGTGTGATTCTAGCTTTCCTCGGATGTGAGCCGAGGAGTCTTTGTGTTTGTTTCCCTTGTTCTACTTGGGAGAAAAAGTGTTTTCTCTTCAGGAGGCCACCCCTTCTCAATGCCCTCTCCCTCTCTATTATATTCCTCCTCTTCATATTCCTGTTCATGGAGCCACAAATGCAGATCCCTTTCCCATCCATGGTCTTCTTGGAAACATCTCCCAATGGCTATAAGGCTGATCACCGTCCCCTCAGGGATCACTTTCCCATTAATGTGGACAGATGGGTAGGTGTGAATTCTTTAATGCAGTGGTAGCAGCTTTATGCAAAGTACTTCCCACTTGTTCTCCGCTGGAGCGTAACATTATCTAGTAAGCCTCACGAGCTCCTCCTTAGACATCATGGTGCACCTTGTGGTCCTTGCTTCAGTTGTCCAAGGAGACCCTCTCCTCAGACTCTTCCCAATTGGCCAATGACTCGATCGGTGGGCTCCTTGGCCCTTAAGTTAGGTAGCCTCATTCCCGCCTTGCAGCCCTTTGAAGGAGTCAACGTTTTTGGACTAGGCCCAAGGCCCAAGTAGGTGGTTTTGGTACTTCTGCCCCCACAATAGTCCTTCAAAAATTCATTTGGCTCCGATTTGAGAAGAGAAATGAGTTTTTGACCTGCGAGCACTACCTTTACGTGACCTCCTAAATGTTGCACGTGAGAAGTCCACTCGTGCCTTTTGGAAAGGCTCCTGACGTTTCGTAACCTGCAACGCCCACATTAATTGCACTTAGTAACTCCTTGTCGCCCACGTTCAACGGTGAGATGTGGATCCAACGGCTCAGTTTTCTTCCCAAAAATTCGAGCGGGATAACTTTTATAAACCGCTACCCCTTAATCATTCAAGATGTTTAGGTAATCGTGAATCTTACCATTACTCCCAGAAAGCAATCACATCCTGGAAGTGTTCGACCTTATTCTTTTTCAAGAAGCTCTCAAAAGTTCGTACACCTCTCTCCAGTAAGTTTCTCATTTTCCTCGAACCTTTTTTCTCCTCGGCTGTCAACCTTTCTCCCCTTTCTTCATAAACCTTTGCTCTGATTTTCGACCCAATTGGTAGGTTTAAGTGTTTAGTAGATACGGCTTCTGGCATGGAAGGATTCCGGGCTAAATACCACATTCCTCCGGATGTGAGTCTGGAATACTACCCCCCAGAGGCCGTAGCAGACTCTAGGGAAGAAGGGCAAGTCGTCATTCTTATAATCGCCTTCTTAGAGGGTAGGATGACACTCCCTATGAAGAATGTGACTAGCGAGTACCTTCGTAACTATAGGTTATGTCCTGACCAATGTACACCCAACATGTTTAGGGTATTAGGTTGCGTCGATGCTCTAAACGAGCAGATGGACCTGCGCCTCACATGGCGCAATGTCGTCTATTTGTATGAGTGCCACCGGTTGAAAGACGTAGGCTATTACCTTAAATCGAGGTCTAATGCCGTCAGGCTCATATCTTGCCTCCCCAAGTCTAATAAAGGCATGAAGGATGACTACCTCATCGCCACAGGGAGGTGGTATGACCGTCCCTATTGACCAGTGAAAGAGGGACAGCCAGGTGTGACTCCCTAGGACTTAGAAATTTTGGTTTAAAGTTTTACCCCTTTTAGCTTCTTTGAGTAGATTCATTTCCCTTTGATACTTTCTTTGCTTGATCTGTCGTTTGTATCTAACCATGCTTAGTTTCTTTGTTGTCTCTCTTACAGACAAACGACATACGTCGCCCCGCTTGAGTGAAGTCAACATCTCAGACCTCAACAGGGCTTTGAGATCCGAGGTCTTTGTGAACAAAGACATACAAGTGAGGGCTACCCACCTCATATTGGGGTACGAACCCTTGTCGAAAGTTTTCCAAGAGGTCAACGACACTATCCTCGCAGGTGCCTAGAGACGTCCGAGGATAGATGTCTCCCAACTCGACTTCCTCGCCCCCTGCGCTTTACCTGACGCACCATCCACCATCCTCTACGAACGGACCGTTGAAGCCACTTCTCTTGCAGTGAAACGGAAAAATCAACTTGTCCGAGGAGAATCTGCGGCTTCCCCCTCATCCCTCGACGAAGAGATAGATCAGTTTCGCCGAGAGACCTTTGAAGGACACCATAGTAGAGATCTTGGACGAGGAGAACACCTCGGACAGGGACTCTGGCATTAAAGGCCTGGTGATCGCCAGAGCAGACGATAGCTCCGAGGAAGACGATGATATGTCGACTTTGAGAACACTTTTCGCCAGAAAAAGGGGTGCTCAAGTCTCCAAGAGGGACACCTCTGGGTCCCAGTTGAGGTTGCCTCCGCCTCTGCCTCCTTCTGACCCACTCCTTCCCGCTCCAAACGTCTCAAAAAAGAAGAGGAACGAGAACGAGAAGGCGGATAAGGAGTGAGAGAAAAAGAAAAAACATAAAAAACAGCAACAGCAACAGCAACAGTAAGAGCAAGTTGCTAAGGGTGGGACACGAGCCTCGTCTGTGGAAAGCAGGGAGTTCCGTAGGCAAGCCGAGGTTCGCCGCGGAGAGTCCAGCTGGTCCCTTGTGCTGGAGGTGGACAGGGCTCCGATACCTCTCCAAGTAAGAATAAGGGACTTTCAGAGGGGTCACGTCCCTCATCTAGCCAATGCCTTAGAGCAGCCTCTCCTCTTGCCAAGGGACATGGAGGATTTGGAGAAGATAGGTCGGACTCGCCTCTTTCTTTCCCTGAAAAGGGACCTGGGCTTGGTATGTGCTATCCCATCCCTTTTAATTCGTCGTCATTATTTAAACCTTCACATGACTAACTCTACTGTGCGTCTGTCGAAACTTTTCTCTGCAGGCCATCCAAGAGGTTTTTGCTGCCGAGCAGCTGGTGGGGCACTACCAGAACTAGGCAGCGGTCGAGCAAAAGGCCAGGGCGGAGGTCGAGAAGGATCTGGGTTGCACTGAGGCTGAAAAGAGCGACCTGGATGCTAAGCTGACCTAGGAGCAAAGTGAGAGGAAGAGCCTAGATGCGGGCTTAAAGATTGCGGAGGCCCAGGTGGAAAGTTAACGCAAGCTGCTGCACCAAAAGGACGAGGCACTGTCCAAAGCTGGGCAGGAGATCTCAGACTTGAAAAAGGAGCTTGCCCAGGCCAAAGAAGCAGCTCACATCATAAGAGAGACTGTGGAGGCCGCCACCAAAGCTGCGTACAATGAAGGGGTCGAGACGACGAAAAACCGACTAGCCGAAGAGCTAGCGAAGTTGTGCAGGGAATACTGCCAGCAAGTTTGGGCGGAAGCCCTAAACGTGGCCAGAGTTTCTGCTAACTCCGAGTGGAGGGGGGCAGATAAGGTCTGGTATCCCGAGGATATCAGAGTTATCGAAGACACTCCAGCCACTTTGGTTGCTCCTAAGACTGCGGCCTCGCCGCTGCCTCCCTCCGTCCAAGAGTAAGTCCTTCCTCCCAAAGAAGTTGCTACTTCTAATAAAGGGGCCGAGAAGGGGTCAGGCGAGCTAGCTAGCCAGGTTGTACCTCCGCCCAAAGAAAAAGACAAAGGGAAGCAAGTCCAGGTCCCATCCGAGACCGAGCCGAAGCGCACAGATGTGGATGGTCCGAGCAAGGAGCCCTTCGCGAAGTTGGAAAAGGACCCTCCACTGAAGATCAAACAATAAGCCACCTTGGGTTCCCTCTCCATGCGGTTTACTTTGTAATTTTTCAGCGCTTTCTTGTAATTTTCACTTTTAGATTTAATGTAAACAGTTTTAATAACAATTTCAAGGCTTCGTATCTAATTTCTTGATGCATTACGTTTATTGCCATATAATTTGTCTTATTGCGACATAAGTTGCATGTGAATCCTAAGTAACTTAACACCCCTTTTCGACATAATTGGGTTAATAAATAAATAGCTAAGTGCACAGAAGTATGTCTGAAATTAAGATAAGCGCGGTTTAACCGTAAGAGCAATTTAACCATGTGTAGTTTGACATTAACAATTACTTAAAAAACGAAGTGCGTGTTAAATTTCCCAAAGCCGAGGTCCGAGGACCCGGCATAGCTAAGATTAACACTAACACTTGGTAAAAAATAAACTGTCTGTTAAATTTTCCCAAGGCAAAAGGTTCGAAGACCCGGCATAACCAAGGTTGACATTAACACTTAGTTAAAAATGAACTGCATGTTAAATTTTCCCAAGGCAGAAGGTTCGAGAACTCGGCATAGTCAAGGTTGACATTAACGCTTAGATAAAAATGAACTGCACGTTAAATTTTCCCAAGGAAAAAGGTCCGAGGACCCAGCATAGCCAAGGTTGACATTAACACTTAAATAAAAATGAACTACACGTTAAATTTTCCCAAAGCAGAAGGTCCGAGGACCCGGCATAGCCAAGGTTGACATTAACACTCAGTTAAAAATGAACTGCATGTTAAATTTACCCGGTATAGCCAAGATTGACATTAACACTCAGTTAAAAATGAACTGCACGTTAAATTTTCCCAATGCAGAAAGTCCGAGGACCTGACATAGCCAAGGTTGACATTAACACTCAGTTAAAAATGAACTGCATGTTAAATTTTCCCACTGTAGAAGGTCCGAGGACCCGGCATAGCCAAGGTTGACATTAACACTTTATTAAAAATGAACTGCATGTTAAATTTTCTCAAGGCAGAAGGTCCAAGGACCCAACATAGCCAAGGTTGACATGGAGTTTTTTGTTTGATATTGAAGACTAACAGACTGATAATTAACACAATTCAATGATATTCAAACGCATGGCGTGTACGCCTTTTATTAATAGTAGTACTTTCGGAGGTTATTTACATTCCAGGGTCGTTTTACAGGTTTGTCTTCTAAGTCGACAAGATAATACGACCCTATGTCGGCCACTGAAATTATGCGGTAGGGCTCCTTCCAGTTTGGTCTCAACTTTCCCCATGTTGGGTCCTTAGCGGTTCCAACGACTTTCCTCAGGACCAAGTCACCAGGAGCAAGGGGCCTGGACTTTACGTGGGAGTCGTCCCTTTACTCAAGGCTTCCCACAGACGGCGCCAATTGTATGGACACGAATCAAGCCTGGACCCAAGTGCGTGACTGGGCAAGCCCAAGTGGCCTAAACAATAAGATTTGTAAAGAGTGGGCTTGAAGCCTGAATTTCTTAGGACAATGGAAAGCAATGGCGTTTGGGCTAAGTCCACAATTGCGTGCAATGAGCCAGTAGTGCGATTCTAGTTTTTCTCGGACGTAAGCCGAAGAGTCTGTGTGTTTGTTTCCCTTGTTCTACTTGAGATTAAAAGCCTTTTTCTTCAGGAGAGCACCCCTTCTCAATGCCTTCTTCCTCTCTATTTATATTCCTTCTCTTCATATTCCTGTTCATGGAGCCATAAATGCAGATCCTTTTCCCATCCATGGTCTTCTTGAAAACTTCCCTCAATGGCTATAAGGCTGATTATCGTTCCCTCAAGGGTCACTTCCCCATTAATGTAGCCAGATGGGTAGGTGTGAAGCCTTTAATGCGGTGGTAGCAGCTTTATGCAAAGTACTCTCCACTTGTTCTCCGCTGGAGCATAACATTAGCTGGTGAGCCTCACGAGCTCCTCCCTAGGCATCATGGTGCACCTTGTAGTCCTTGCTTCAGTTGTCCGAGGAGAGGGTTTCGTCGAACTCTTCCCAATTGGCCAATGACCCGATTGGTGGGCTCCTTGGCCCTTAAGTTAGGCGGCCTAATTCCCGCCCTGCAGCTCTTTGGAGGAGTTAACATTATCGGACTAGGCCCAAGGCCCAAGTAGGTGTTTTTGATACTTTTGCCCCCACAATATATATATTATATAAAATATTAACATGCTAATCACAATATTCCACCTCTTTGTACACAATATTCTTCATGTGACCTCCTTCTTCCTTAGGTATTATTTCTTAAGTTGTACTTGTTCATTATTGCCAACAATACTCTAATTGCCAAGACCCAATTATATAGCCTCTCTACGGTTCCATGCTATATCAATCATGGCAAGATTAGGGGCTTGATTAGGCTAGTCTCCTCAACAATTTGAGATAGTTTAACAAGATCATGAGTAGAGCAAATATTAACTTCATTGTGATGCTTTGATCCCATTACAATTTTATTTTATTTTATTTTATTATTATTTTTATACCCATAGTTCTTACATCTATGTACATGTAACTCAGACTCTCTCTCCTATTTTCCTTTAGGGCTCGTTTGAATTGAGAGGGGAGGAAGGGAGAGTGAAGTTGGCTAAAAATAAACTAATTTTGAGCTAACTCTATTCTACTCTACTCCCCCCCTCCCCCCACCCCCCTCCCCTCAATCCAAATGGACCAATATGTTTGGGCTTTCTCTCATTTTGGTACAATGATCAGTTTTCATTACTTTGTTTCAATTTGATTGGTTCACTGTGTCACCATTGTTCTTTACTAGTGAGAAGGGCATTGAATTTGGTCCTAAAACCGATGTTCCCCTCCACTACGAAGATCTCTTTTTCTTTTTTTCTTTTTCGTTTTTTTTTCTTTTTCTTTGGGTGTGAAAATTACACTTTTTCACTTTAAAGTCTAAACTATACATCATTTTATACTTTTTCCCATGAACTATCAAAATGCATGATTGATCCCCAAAATTGTAACTTTGTTTGAATGTACACCCTACCATGTTTTTAAATATTAAGTATGACAGAATTAAGTATTGAAATATCAATTTACCCCTCTCCAAAACAAACGGTAGAGGGGTAAATTGGTCTTTTAATACTAAATTTTATTAGACTTAACCGCCAAAAAAAATAGTGATTAAATGTTACAAAGTTTTCAATTTGGAGAGCCGATTGTGCATTTTGATGGTTCATGAGACAAATTAAGTGTAAAATATGGTATAGTTTAAGGTGAAATGGTATAATTCCTTATCTTTTTTTTTTAAAACAAGCACACACCCAAACATAATATTTGATTATATTTAGAATGAAAATTTATTTGAGAAAAAATGAAATTTATTTATATTAATCAAATAAATTGGAGTTGATTAAGAATTAAGCAGGTCAACATGAAATTGACTTTTTATTTATTTATTAATTGTGTTAAAACATCAATATGTCTTTAATACTAAAAACATGTATGACATCAGTTTTAGCTTTTAACTTTTAGTTTTTAGTTTTTATGTATAATTTTTTAAAATCTCATTTTTATCTTGCTTTTTTTCATTTTTTCTAAAATACAAATATATTATTAAAAAAATTTTAGCTAAATAAACTCTGTTTTTTTTGTTGACTGAGCTAAATGAACTTTTTGAAATGGACACTGAACGTAAGGTGTTTCCAAATCCAAGCAGCGGACATGCGACGAAAGTAGGAACCTAAGGTGCAATGGGAGCTTCCTCGGTTCCTGCTGCGTTGACCTGTTGTAAAAAATTCAGTTTGCTTTCCAGGCTGTTGACAGCCGTAAACCAAAAGTACTACATTACATACATACTAGTGTATTGCAACAGCCGGCAGTGGCAGACGCGTTTTTTGGGCAGTTAAGTTATACGTATCGACTACCGACATCCATCCAATGTGATATGTGAGAGTGTGACATGAAAGCAGTTTACGAGTTAGCACTTAGTACCGTAGTACGTACACAACATGTGATATCCTTCTGGAAATTTCTCAAATACGGGAAAATATGAACGTTCGAAGCTCCATGCACCTACCTACCTATAAATCACTATCCTTCCAAACTAATATGTACCATTCTAACTCGATCAATTTTTATCCATTTCGACATTATCTCCATTCCCCTTTGCTCCATTAATTTGTTTCTATTTATTCTTGATAGGATTAGGACTACTCAAAAAAGAAAGTTCCTTGCTTTCTTAAAGATCATCTTTTTTTCTTTTTTACCTCTCTACTCCTATATACCGTGCTTTGCTAATCATTTATTATGTCGACCATGATTATCCTACCAAACTTGGACAGCGTTGGAGCACCACACTCCTCCCAGCTTAGCGTACCCAACAAGAGATGGCACTCCGCCTTTGTTTACATATATTGCTCTAGAGCCCTACTATCTGTTTTCAAAGATAATTCTCTACCCGATAAGAAAGATGCATCTTTCGTGGATGTGGATCTCAAACCGGACATCAAGTCCAACGTTGATCAAGCAACACTCACTAAACTTGTGGAAGAGAAAAATATTGAAATCCTCCAAAATATTGGAGGGGTTTATAAAGTAGCATCCACTCTTGGAACCAGTG
Source organism: Castanopsis chinensis (assembly GCA_032878915.1). Taxonomy (NCBI): domain Eukaryota; kingdom Viridiplantae; phylum Streptophyta; class Magnoliopsida; order Fagales; family Fagaceae; genus Castanopsis; species Castanopsis chinensis. The sequence continues at coordinate 544,024 of JAVQMG010000039.1, forward strand.
TTGAATGTGGGATTCAAGGTGATGTTGAAGACATTGCTCGCCGACATGAGGCTTTCGGCTCAAACCAGTATAAAATACCACCTACAAAAAGCTTCTTTCATTTTGTAATGGATGAATTCAAGGATCATAGCATTCTCATCAACTTAGGCAGTGCTGCATCTTCTCTTGCATTCGGCATCAAGGAGAATGGAATAAAACAAGGCTGGTATGACGGTGGTAGCATATTTGTTGCTCTATTTCTTGTCATTGTTGTTTCTGCCATATTTCATTTTAAGCAAAGCAGACAATTTGACAAGTTAACCGAGGTCAACAACAAAATCCAAATTGATGTTGTGCGAGCTGGGCGGCATCAACAACTTTCAATATTTGAAATTGTTGTTGGAGATGTCATTTTCTTAAAGATTGGAGATCAAGTTCCAGCAGATGGGCTATTCTTAGACGGACACTCATTACAAGTGGATGAATCGAGCATGACAGGGGAAAGTGATCGTGTAGAAGTAAATTGCAGCCATCCATTTTTGCTTTTTGGAACAAAGGTGATTGATGGCCATGCTCAAATGTTTGTCACTTCAGTTGGAATGAACACTAAATGGGGTGAGAAGATGAGCTCAATCAGCAGCCATAATACCAATCACCAGACACCTTTACAAACTCGGCTTAAAGGGCTAACTTCGTCAATAGGAAAGCTTGGTTTGGCAGTTGCTTTCCACGTTCTCATAATCTTGTTCTATCGATACTTCACGGGGAATATAAAAGATGAGAATGGAAATAAAGAGTTCAATGGCAGCACCACCAAGGTTTATGACATACTAAATGATGTGGTAGGTATTTTAGCTGCTGCAATTACTATAGTCGAGGTAGTAACTCCAAAAGGGTTTCCTTTGGCTGTCAAGCTTACACAGATTTATTCCATGAAAAAAATGATGGCTGACCAGGCAATGGTGCGGAAGTTGTCTGCATGTGAGACCATCGGCTCTATCACCACCATTTGTACTGACAAAACGGGCACTCTCACGTTGAATAAAATGAAGGTGACCAAGTTTTGGCTAGGAAAAGCACCAGCTACTTACTCATCGATTGCTCCATATATTCTTGAACTGCTACAAGAAGGAGTAGCTCTAAACACAACCGGTAGTGTTTACAGGCCTACTTTAGGGTCTGAAATTGAGTTCTCAGGCAGTCCCACTGAACAAGCAATTCTTTCATGGGTTGTTCTGGAGCTAAACATGGAAATGGAACAATTGACGCAAAGCCGTAAGATTCTTTACGTTGAAGCATTCAATTCACAGAAGAAACGAAGCGGAGTCATAACAAGGAGAAAGATAGACAATACAATCCACGTACACTGGAAAGGAGCTGCAGAGATGATATTAAAAATGTGTTCAAGTTACTATGATGCTTCTGGAATTATGAAAGATCTAGATGATAGTGAAAAGATGAAATTCGAACAAAGAATTCAAGGTATGGCAGCTAGCAGCCTCCGATGCATTGCTTTTGCACATAAGCAAATTTCAAAAGAAGATCAAGAACATGATATGGAGCAAAAAAAGATAGAAGAAGATGGTCTGACCCTATTAGGACTGGTGGGTATAAAGGACCCGTGTCGTCCAGGGGTAAAGAAAGCTGTGGAAAGTTGTCAATATGCAGGTGTTAACGTCAAAATGATCACTGGAGACAATGTTTTTGCAGCCAAAGCTATTGCCACTGAATGTGGAATATTGAGGTTTGATCAAGACATGAATGGAGCAGTGGTAGAAGGCATTGAATTTAGAAACTACACACCAGAGGAGAGAATGGATAAAGTTGATAAAATTTGTGTGATGGCAAGGTCATCTCCCTTTGACAAGCTACTGATGGTAGAATGTTCGAAACAAAAAGGTCATGTGGTTGCAGTCACTGGGGATGGCATAAGCGATGCACCAGCATTGAAAGAAGCTGATGTGGGGCTTTCAATGGGAATTCAAGGCACTGAGGTGGCCAAGGAGAGCTCAGATATTGTCATTTTGGATGACAACTTTGCTTCAGTGGCCAAAATTTTAAGGTGGGGAAGATGTGTTTACAAAAACATTCAAAAGTTCATTCAGTTTCAACTCACCGTGAATGTCGCTGCTATTACAGTCAACTTGGTAGCAGTCATTTATGTTAGTAAAGGCCCGTTGACAGGAGTCCAGTTATTATGGGTGAACCTAATTACGCATACCCTGGGTGCTTTAGCTCTAGCAACAGAGCAACCCACCAAGGAACTAATGAAGAAGCCACCAGTAGATCAAACTAAGCCACTTATTTCCAACATTATGTGGAGAAACCTTTTAGCCCAAGCTTTATATCAGATTGTAGTCCTTCTGATCTTACAATTCAAAGGTGAATCAATTTTTAGTGTGACTGAGAAGGTAAATGACACCATGATCTTCACTACTTTCGTCCTTTGTCAGGTCTTCAATGAATTCAATGCAAGAAAGCTCAAGAAGAAGAATGTTTTTGAAGGGATACTTAGGAACAAGTTGTTTATGGAAATCATTGCCATAACCATAGTCCTTCAGGCAGCCATGGTAGAAGTTTTGAAAAAGTTTACAGGTTCTGAGAGGTTGAATTGGGGGCAATGGGGAACATGCATTGGATTTGCAATAATTTCTTGGCCAATTGGTTTGATTGTCAAGTGGATACCCGTTAGCTACCAATAATGAAAGAGAAGTACTGTTGTTATATTCATAATATTTTCACAACAAATTATAAGTAGTTAATTATTACAGAGTATTAGTTATAATTTAAATCTATCATTAAAATTACTTTTTTGGCCTACTAATAACAACATGCGCTTAGAATTTATTATGAAAATATTGTAAAAATGTGAACATAAAATTTCTCAAAATGAAAAGGAGACAAGAACTCTACCAATTTTGTATAGCTTTCTTTTAAGAAAAAAAAATCCATGTCCGTAGATATTTCATTTGTTAGTATATGATGTATTTTTTAAGAAAAATATTATATTGATTTGTTTTTTTTTTTCCCAAATCTAGGTACATGCAGTTTCAGTCATGTTTTTTTTTTTGGAACTGCTTAAATGTAAGTTAAATTTAAAATCATACGGAACTTGTTATTATCTCCTTTATTTGCACAAAGCTGGTGATAGTGGCCACACATCAACACTACAAGAGCTATATATTGGGAAAGTCTTGCAACAAGTGAAGCTATATGTGCTATCCATGCATCTAAACACAATCTGGGTTACCATTAGTTGGTTGAAGCAAGATACGGTTTCACACTTTCACTTCATTTTATACGATGAAGTCGAGGGAAAAGTAAATAAATACCAATCAAATTAATTAATGAAAAATTGTTTGAATCTAGCATGGCATACATTGGTGGTGTGAAATTGCTAAAATGCTATTTTTAGCATCATAATATACAAAAATTATGCTACATTAGTAATGGTATGGTTAAAAAATTTAATTCATTGACTACACTACACAACTATCTATAGCGGTGCATTATAACTCAAATAATAAAACAACATAATATATTTTATGTGGTTATGATAGTAGCAGTGGTTTTTATTTATTTGCAATAAATATATTATTTTAATATATTAAATGCTAAAATAAAATCATTCATGTTAAATGATATTAAAGTGTCTGGAAGCACAGTAAAATGTCATCCAGAGCTCATGTGCGTTAATGAATAATACTCCGCACTTTTTTATTCTACTATGAGTTAAAAGAATATTTCTCCCTCTTACTTTTCATTTTTTTCTCTTTTTTCTCTCTTTCTCAGGTATTGGTACGTCTCCTGCGCTCCTTTCTTTCTTTCTTTTGTTTTTTCTTTTTGCCCCTCTTCTGTCTTTTTTCGGTGGTGCTCCTTTCTTTTCTTTTTTCTTTATTCACCTTTCCTCTCTTCTCTCTCTTTTCTTTTTTCTTTTTTCACCGATTCTTTCTATTTTCTTTTCTCTCTCCTCTATTTCTCCATCTCTGTAGGTTTGGTGGTAGTGGTTAATTTTGGGTGTGGTTTTGTGAATTTTGACTATGGTAATGGTGGTGATTGATTTTAGTTGTGGCTGAGTTTTGTGAGTTTGGCTGTGGGTTTCTCGGATTTTGGCAGGGGTGGTGGTTAATTTTGACTTTGGCTGTAGGTTCGGGTTTGGCTGTGGCGGTGGGTTGTGCCTGTGATGGTGGGTTGTTGTGGTTTATTGTGACCTTTTTATATTATTTTAATCAAAATAGTAAAAAATAGAATCTGAGTGCGATATAAAGTAGCATGTTCAATGAGATAGAATGAGTTTTTGAAACGATAACCGTCACGGCCTCAGCCGCGTAGTTTCCTCGTTGAATGTTAGGGCAGCCCCACTGAGCAAGGAAGCCCAACAAATTAAAGCAGTATGAAACGCTTTAGTAAAAACAATTTGTGACAGATCGAAAGATAGAAACATTAGTAAGATGTACTGACCTGAGCTGAGCTGAGAATGAGATTTGACCATTTTAATTTGGACTAAAATATCGAAAATTTTGGATGATCATTATCGTGAACAAACGGAGGAGCTACCAACTTCACCAAGGTTGCTTCGAAGAAGGAGTTCAGATAATGTCGGCGGAGCTTGCCAATGGCAGTCGCGGATATTGAAGATGCCGAGAGAGGGGAAAGGCAGCAGGACTGTAGGTTCCTCGTTGAATGTCGGTCCAATGAGCTTACACATAATTTAACATAATTAAACACAGTAACAACAACAATAATAATTTTTTTTTTTTTGATACCATTCCAAGGAACAAAGAGTTTACAAAAAAACTGGGTTAACCATACAGCAGCGAATTGGCATTCTAGTTGCCAAACTAGCTAGGCTACAAACATCACTAATTACAAAACGGGCACAAAAACAGAGTGATAGGTTAATCTGAGTTAAGTGAGACTAATCTGCCAATCATTACTAAGAGTGTATAAGTAAATTTATACAAACTCATATTTTCCATCCTTCTACTTTTCCACTCATCCAAACAAAGAGGAAAAAATAAATTAAAATATTTGCTTCTTCCCACTTTTCCATTCTCCTATCATTTTCTATCCTCTTACTTTTCCACATTTTCAACCAAACAAACCCGAAGGAATAAAATTTGATTAAAACCCAGACTCTTAACCTTAGTAGTTGTCTCGACCATTGCTTCCTGGATGGCATTGGAGAGTTGTTTCTTATGTGCAGCTTGATATTCCTTTCAATATAGTGTTTCCTATCATGTCTTTGGCTTCATAGGCAAAGACAACAATAATAACACTTAGGAGATATACACCCAATTTTTATCCCTAATTTCACTACTTCTTGATTTGTGCAATTATAATTGCTCAACAAGGAATGGTAAGACCATAGAACTAGGCAAGATGTTTTGAAATTAATTATGTTCCTACATTTATTATTAAAAAAAAAAAAAGTAGAATATGCAAATTTTTTGCGATATAAAATGTGTTGGGTTTATTTAACTTAGGGGTTAAATAAACCAATTATCCAGGTTGATTACTTACATTCAATTTATGCAATGCTCCAATTATAAAGTATTGGGAACAACTGTATCACCAAGCCTAAATTTTATGTAGCTAAAAAGTAAATTGTGAGGCACAATGATATGATCACAATGGGAAAAATATTGGTAGGAAAAACTCCAACGAGTGATATATAGGTTACTGTAGTGCCCATGGGCCTCAAACCACATACTGGGCCGGCCCAAAGGCCCTCATAAAGAAGAAAGCCCGACCTAACAGCCCCAGATGGTCCGAGGACAAAGTAATTCGTTCCTGTGACGCCACGTGACAAAGGAAGCTACCATGCATGAGCGTCGCACCTCAAAATATGACGTCCGATGATGATATTGTCCTCGGCAGATCGTAGCCGAGGACAGTATTAATAGCCTGGTGGTTAAAAGACTCCCGCAGTAAGAGCTTTATGTACAAATGACTAAGAAAGTGAGAGTAAGGAACAAGGTAAATTGATGGGCAAATATCAGACAAAAGGCTGCTATCACCGCATTGAAGGCATTATACCTACCCCTCTGGCCGCATTAATGGAGGAGTGACATCTGAACGTTGAAATTCAGCTTTATCATCATCACTAGATATTTGAGCAAGGGGGAATGATGGGACAAGTATCTAAAAGGAAACACCTGAATCACACGTGGAAGAAGGAAGAAGGAGAAAGTGAGGCCTATAAAAGGAAAGGGAAGACAACAAAAAAGGGGAGGAAAAACATAGAATAGGAAAAGGGGAGAAAAGAGAAAATAGAAGGAAAGAGTTTGTAAGAGAACTAAGAAGTCTCGTTCTCGGCAATCATGTATACAACTCCGTACTACACATTTATACAATTACAAGGCATGATTCACCGAATCTGACCGAATCTTTGCGCTATCTATCATCTCAAAACCCTAGATTAAACACCCACTCTCTATAAATTCATTGTTTAGTGCTCATCAAGCTGGTCCCCTGGTCCAAACTTGGATTAGTCTGATTCGTGCACTTACAATTGGCGCCGTCTGTGGGAATCTTGCGCTTTGGTGACAGATAACGTGATGACAGAGGTGAATCCAACTCATGCAGAGTCTCTAGGATCTCAGCACGAGGATCCACTACAACAGGTAGAGCAAATGGAGGATCGAGAGGGCAGTGTGCACTCGGGACGAACAGCTGGTAACCGCTCGCGAGGCAGAAGCAGGGGCTCTAGAGAAGATAACACCAGAGCCATGCAGAAAGAAATTGACCAGCTGAAGAAGAAGTTGCGTCGAGCAGAGCGGAGAAGGACTCCCTCCATATCTGACCCTTCGTCAGATGACTCTCAGGACAGTGGCTATAGGCCGAGGTCAAGAAACCCCCCCACAGAAACTTTCTCGTACCAAGAGGAAAGTATTCGTGACAGAAGAAGCAGAAGGATGAGTCACAGGGGCTCGGGTAGCGATGCCATGGGAAAGGCACTGCTCCAGCTCTCCAAATCACCCTTCACACATCGTGTTGAAAAGGGAAAACTACCCCGTCGGTTCACACAGCCAAACTTCACCATTTATAATGGCAAAACAGACCCGGTGGAGCACGTAAGCCATTTCAATCAACGCATGGCGGTTTATTCTCAGAACGAAACCTTGATGTGTAAAGTCTTTCCCTCAAGTTTAGGGCCCGTTGCAATGAGATGGTTCAACGGTTTAAAGGCGAACTCCATTGATTCATACATGGAACTTATAATGGCATTCGGGTCCCGTTTTGTTACGTGCAGTAGGGTACCTCGGCCTCTAGACTCGCTACTATCCATGGCTATGAGAGAGCGCGAGACGTTGAAGACCTACTCAGACAGATATTGGGAGGCGTTTAACGAGATAGATGGTGATTTTGATGAAGTAGCGGTCAACACCTTTAAGGCTGGTCTTCCAGTTGACCACGACCTAAGGAAGTCTCTGACCAAGAAGCCGGTAAAAACAGTTCGTCGGCTCATGGATCGTATCGACGAGTACAAGAGGGTTGAGGAGGACCAGCAGCAGAGTAAAGGGAAAATGAAAAGTGTCCCCCAGGAGAGTAGGGACTTCAAGGTGGAGAGATACGGCAGCAAATGGCCGAGGAGGGATTTCACTAGTCAGACTAGGTCGGCTCCGCCTCAGACAGTGAATGCCATATTTCGCGAGCCGGTACAGCAAGTGTTGGAAAAGATATGCCGAGAACCTTATTTTAGATGGCCTAGTAAGATGATAGGAGACCCCACAAAGCGTAACCAGAACCTCTATTGCAACTACCATCAGGTCAAAGGCCATGCCACAGAGAACTGCAGAAACTTGTGGAGTTACCTAGATCAGCTGGTTAAAGAAGGGAAGTTAAGACAATTCATGAATCGACCCGACGAACGAGGTGCCCAATCTGGATCCATAAATCAAGGCAGTAACAATGTAAGGCCTCCATTAGGCACAATCAATGTTATCCTTGCGGCGCCAGGTCGGACCGGTTCCTGCCCTACCCGAATAATGTCGGTATTACGCCCCACTGCTGAGGACCTCAACCCTGAGCCGAAGAGGATCAAGAGGAATCCTCTGCTTGTGCTGGGATTTTCTGACGAAGACAAGGTTGGCACTATCCAACCACACGACGATGCGTTGGTCATCACCTTGAGGATAGCCGGCTACGATGTGAAGAGAGTCATGGTTGACCAAGGGAGTGGGGCTGACATTATGTACCCTGACTTGTTCAAGGGCCTCAATTTGAGAACTGAGGATCTCACAGCTTATGACTCCCCGTTGATAAGTTTTGAAGGGAAGGCCGTTATTCCCAAGGGATTAATCCGACTGCTTGTACAGTCAGGGCCAGTGGTGGTCGATGTGGATTTCATCGTAGTAGACGCCTATTCCCCTTACATAGCCATAGTGGCAAGACCGTGGCTGCACGCCTTAGGCGCCGTATCATCAACTCTTCATGTGAAAGTAAAGTTCCCGTATGAGGATGGGGTTGAGGAAATATTGGGCAGCCAGTCCATGGCGAGGCAGTGTATAACAGCGGCCATTACACATCAGGTGAGCCAGGAGTCTCAAGCCCTGGCCGAGAAGAATTTGTAGCAGTTAGTATCCTCGGCCGAGCCAAATGAGGCCGAGGCTGAAGGGCCAGGCTGTGAGGATTTGGAGAAAGTGGTTATCGCAGACGATACAGAGAGATTCTTCCAGGTAGGAAGTCAGCTACCCCTGCAAGAGAAGGAAGAATTGGTCACATTTTTGAAGCAAAACATCGATGTGTTCGCATGGGATGCTTACGAAGCACCAGGAGTCGATCCGGAGTTTATTTGCCATCACCTCAATGTTAATCCGGCCGCAGTACCACGAAGGCAACCACCTCGGCGTTCATCTAAAGAGCACGCCGATGCCGTAAGAGAAGAGGTGTCAAAACTCAAGAAGGCAGGGGCCATTAAGGAAGTGTTTTATCCAGAATGGTTAGCCCATACGGTAGTGGTAAAAAAGAAGAATGGAAAATGGAGGGTATGTGTGAACTTTACAGACTTGAATAAGGCGTGCCCAAAGGATTCATTCCCCATGCCCCGCATAGATCAGTTAGTGGATGCTACCGTAGGGCATCCTCGGATGAGCTTTCTGGATGCTTTCCAAGGTTATCATCAAATACCCTTAGCTCCAGAAGACCAGGAAAAGACAGCCTTTGTCACACCCATAGGGAACTACCACTACAAGGTGATGCCCTTCGGCTTGAAGAATGCTGGGGCTACCTATCAAAGAATGATGACGCGAATGTTCGAACCGCAACTGGGAAAGACGATTGAGGTGTATGTAGATGACATGGTAGTTAAAAGTAAGACTATCTCGGCTCACATACCAGACCTCGACGACACCTTTCAGACGTTGAGGAAGCACAAGTTACGCCTCAACGCATCCAAATGTTCCTTTGGTGTAGGGTCTGGCAAATTTTTGGGTTACATGGTGACGCATAGAGGAATTGAGGTCAACCCTGCTCAGGTCAAGGCCATCACCAACTTACAGCCGCCTCGGAATCCGAAGGAAGTGCAGAGGCTAACTGGAATGACGGCTGCTCTCAACCGATTTATCTCAAGATCTGCTGATCGGTGCAGGCCGTTCTTCCAACTGTTAAATAAATGGAAGGGGTTTGAATGGACGGAAGAGTGTGCGGTGGCTTTTCAGTAACTTAAAGAGTATCTTGCTCATCCTCCTATCATGTCGCGACCCGAAGCCGACGAGGTACTGTTTGCATATATCGCAGTAGCAGCCCACGCCGTTAGTTTGGTGCTAATAAGGGTTGACGGGGATGTACAAAAGCCAGTTTACTATGTGAGTAAGTCTCTGCATGAAGCCGAGGTACGTTATTCACCATTAGAGAAGGCAATCCTTGCCGTAGTGCACGGCACACGCAAGCTCCCCCATTATTTCCAGTCCCATACGGTGGTTATTTTGACCCAGCTTCCCTTGAAAGCCATACTCCGGAGCGCGGATTATACCAGCAGGATTGCAAAATGGGGAACCATCTTGGGCTCTTTTGATATTAAATACATGCCCCGCACAGCAATAAAGGGTCAAGTGTTGGCTGATCTTGTTGTGGAATTTGCTGAACCCACAGCAGAAAATAGTGTGATCGATTGCGGCATTGATGAAAAACCAGTTGGTATGGTTGCATGCAAGAGTCACGCGGTATGGACTGTCTACGTAGATGGGGCAGCTAACCAAAGAGGATCCGGGGTGGGTGTAGTAGTTACAACCCCAGAAGGCCTCACGCTGGAGAAGTCATTAAGGCTGGGATTCTCAGCTACTAATAATGAGGCCGAATATGAAGCTTTGTTGAAAGGGATAGACATGGTCCACAACTTAGGGGAAAAAATCGTGTGAATGTTCTCAGACTCACAACTAGTGGTGGGCCAAGTAGAAGGAATGGTGGAGGCCAGAGATCCGAGAATGCAGGACTATTTGAATCAGGTCAAAGCTGCACAACGCAAATTCGAATCCTTCACTTTGTCCCATGTCCCTAGAAGTAGCAACACGCATGCTGATTCCCTAGCGACCCTTGCCACATCATCAGCACAAGGGCTACCTCGGATTATCCTAGTTGAGGACTTGCCTAAACCCTCGAAAATGATAGCAAGTGTTATCCATATTCACCAGATTAGGATGGGGCCTAGCTGGATGGACCCCATAGTATCCTTTTTGAAAGACGATGTTCTGCCCGAGGAGAAAGTCGAGGCGGACAAGATACGTAGAAAAGCATCCCGATTCTGGTTGGCCGAGGATCATAAACTCTATAAACGGTCTTTCTCCGGCCCTTACCTGTTATGCATGCACCCTGAAGCAACAGAGCTACTTTTGGAAGAGTTACATGAAGGAATCTGTGGAAGTCATACAGGAGGAAGATCTTTGGCTCACAGAGCCATAACACAGGGGTATTGGTGGCCAAACATGCAGCGAGAAGCTCAGAGTTATGTACAGAAGTGCGACCAATGTCAAAGGTTTGCACCGAACATCCATCAACCTGGAGGTGTGCTCAATCCTCTGACGAGTCCTTGGCCTTTTGCACAATGGGGTTTAGATATTGTGGGTCCTTTCCCAAAAGCGCCTAGAAACAGAAGATATTTGGTTGTCGGCACTGATTATTTCACTAAATGGGTAGAGGCTGAGCCCTTGGCAAACATCAGGGACGTCGATGTGAAGAAATTCATATGGAAGAATATCGTCACTCGATTTGGTGTCCCACGCACCCTCATCTCTGATAATGGTTTGCAGTTTGATAGCAAAGCGTTCAGACGATACTGTTGCGGCCTCGGCATAACCAATAGATACTCCACTCCAGCTTACCCGCAAGGGAATGGGCAGGCCGAGGCTATTAACAAAGTAATAGTGAACGGGCTGAAGAAGAGACTAGAAGACGCCAAAGGGAGATGGGTGGAAGAGTTACCCCATGTCTTATGGACGTACCGGACTACACCCCGCCGATCAACGGGAGAGACCCCCTTCTTGATGACTTATGGCGCCGAGGCTGTCATCCCTTTGGAGACTGGTTTCCCTACAATGAAGACAAGCTCCTTTACTCCGGAAAGCAATGATAGGTTGCTGGAAAGGGGCCTAGACTTGGTTGAGGAGAGGAGAGAGGTTGCCATGATTCATTTGGCCTACTATCAACAAAAACTGAAGCAGGGATATGATTCGAAGGTAAACTCAAGACCGCTTGCTCTCGGGGACCTAGTGCTGAGGAAAGTAGTGGGCAACACCAAAAATTCAGCATGGGGAAAACTTGGACCTAATTGGGAAGGACCGTATCGCATCACGGCAATAGCTGGAATAGGAGCTTACTACCTGGCAGACTTAGATGAAAAAGTTGTACCCCATCCCTGGAATGTAAGTAACTTAAAACGATATTATTATTAATAAAAAAGCACTCTTGTCATCCTAGTTCTATTGTTATTGTGCTATTTACACTGTGACAATTAAGGTTACGTTGGATCCCCATATCCTCTACCTTAATTAAAAACAAAAAGTAAGGTTACGCCGGGTCCTCGGATCCTCTGCCTTAGCTTGAATCAAAATTAAGGTTACGTCGGATCCCCATATCCTCTACCTTAATTAAAAACAAAAAGTAAGGTTACGCCGGATCCTCGGATCCTCTGCCTTAGCTTGAATCAAAATTAAGGTTACGTCGGATCCCCATATCCTCTACCTTAATTAAAAACAAAAAGTAAGGTTACGCCGGGTCCTCGGATCCTCTGCCTTAGCTTGAATCAAAATTAAGGTTACGTCGGATCCCCATATCCTCTACCTTAATTAAAAACAAAAAGTAAGGTTACGCCGGGTCCTCGAATCCTCTGCCTTAGCTTGAATCAAAATTAAGGTTACGTCGGATCCCCATATCCTCTACCTTAATTAAAAACAAAAAGTAAGGTTACGCCGGGTCCTCGGATCCTCTGCCTTAGCTTGAATCAAAATTAAGGTTACGTCGGATCCCCATATCCTCTACCTTAATTAAAAACAAAAAGTAAGGTTACGCCGGGTCCTCGGATCCTCTGCCTTAGCTTGAATCAAAATTAAGGTTACGTCGGATCCCCATATCCTCTACCTTAATTAAAAACAAAAAGTAAGGTTACGTCGGATCCTCGGATCCTCTGCCTTAGCTTGAATCAAAATTAAGGTTACGTCGGATCCCCATATCCTCTACCTTAATTAAAAACAAAAAGTAAGGTTACGCCGGATCCTCAGATCCTCTGCCTTAGCTTGAATCAAAATTAAGGTTACGTCGGATTCCCATATCCTCTACCTTAATTAAAAACAAAAAGTAAGGTTACGCCGGATCCTCGGATCCTCTGCCTTAGCTTGAATCAAAATTAAGGTTACGTCGGATTCCCATATCCTCTACCTTAATTAAAAACAAAAAGTAAGGTTACGCCGGATCCTCGGATCCTCTGCCTTAGCTCGAATCAAAATTAAGGTTACGCCGGATCCCCATATCCTCTACCTTAATTAAAAACAAAAAATAAGGTTACGCCGGATCCTCCGATCCTCTGCCTTAGCTCGAATCAAAATTAAGGTTACGCCGGATCCCCATATCCTCTACCTTAATTAAAAACAAAAAGGAAGGTTACGCCGGATCCTCGGATCCTCTGCCTTAGCTTGAATCAAAATTAAGGTTACGTCGGATCCCCACATCCTCTACCTTAAGTAAAAACAGAAAGTAAGGTTACGCCGGATCCTCGGATCCTCTGCCTTAGCCTGAATTAAAATTAAGGCTATAACGGGTCCTCGGATCCTCTACCTTAATCGGAAAGAAAAAATAATGTTAAAGGTAAAGACGAAATTGAGATCCCTTCAAAGCCCTAAAGGCAGTTAAGGAAATAGGGATGGAGTGGCGTGGTTTCTTTGCCGAGCACCTACCCGTTATCTAGAAACAGGTTAGTACTTATGATGTGTGCCCCCAATATAGGTTCCATATGGTTTTTATTAAGTTACTAAATAAATGAATTCCACATTAGCACATTATTTTTCATTGTCTTGCTCATCGTCAAAATTGAGAAACGATCTATGGTCATTACTTATGACGGTTGTAAGTAGATAAGTTGCACAAGTTTCCCTTGTCCCTACTTAGCCAACGGTATGAAATTATAAATATAGGCCGAAGATCCAAACTACTTAACCAAAACATCAAACATAATGCAAACAGCAATTTAACTTGGAAATTCTTTTCATTAATTTAAGGATCTACCAGTACACTTATAATCAAACTATTGAATTACAAAGGAGAGAAAGCAAAGACTGAAATTAAGAAATCAAAATACAAAGCCAAAAACAACAAAAAGAAGAAGCAATTAAGACACGAGGGATCATGGCTTGGGCTGGGTCTGATCTTTCGGATCAGCCGGAGGAACCACTGAGGCCGAAGACTCGTCAACTTTTTCTTTGGGCTTTATGGGCATAGTCACCAGAACTAGCTCCATAGTCCCACTAACCTCGGGGTTGGGGGGCAGCTCCGTGAGGGGAGAAGGAGGCTGTGCATCTTCAACTTGGGTAACAGGGGCATTATCCTCGGCATCACCCTCCTCTATTTGAATCCCAGCTAAGGAAGGGTGGGATTCATCCTTGGCTGAGCTAGAGGCAGCCACGCGAATCGCAGGAGGGATGTAGGCACTCTCCTCCTTCCATAGTGGGGAGGAAGCATCAACTCCGGCCTGGGAGAGAGCCTCCTTCCACACTTGGAGGCAGTAGCCCCTACAAACCTCCGGCACCTGGGCTTTGAATGTATCTGTGGTCTCTGCCACGCCCATATCGTAGCCGCTCTGCTCAGCCTCGTCAACCATTGCCTCGGCTGCTTGTGCCTTGGCAAGTGCCTCTTCCTTAGCTTTGAGAGCTTCCTCCTTCGCCTCTTCAGACGCTGTCAGATCAGCAGCGAGGCCTTCTGCCAGCTTCCTGGCCGAGGCAAGGTCCTCTTCGGTGCGCCTGAGCAGCAACCTTTGGTCCTCGGTCTGCCTGGTGGTAGTCCTTAATTGAGACTCCAAACCTGACCTCTCACTCTCAGCCTTGGTCAAGCTGGTGGTCACCTCCTGCAGCCTTTTCTCCCTCAGCTCTAATATTTTCCTGGTCTGATCCAGCCTCACCTCTTCATCCCTTAAGGTCTTATAGGAGTTGGCTGCAATCTCCTCCGCCCTATGCGCAGATTGAACAGCCTGTGTGCCAACATTGTTAGTATAGAGCATGTGGATACGGTTGGTATCAAACAAAGAAATAATGGTAACTAGCGCAGTAAAAGAGAAGGATGGATGTATAATAGTAACCAACTGAATTCCTTACCAGAGCCAACTCCTTCTTAAGAACCTTAAAGACGTGGTGGTCCCTCATCCTCCTCAGCTCTCCCATGTCCTCAGGCAATAGCAGTGCCTGCTCCAGAGCATCGGCGATGCAGGCCGCTGTGCCCTCATCGGATCCCCTAATGGATGCATCGGCGGTGACCGCCTGATCATCTACGTGCATCTGAGGGGCCCAAATAGGCACGTGGAAGGCTACAGGAGGGTCATTTCGTCTCTCCGTCCTCGGGTGGACCTGGCGAGCATGTTTACCTCCCCTCTCTTGCTCCATCTCTTTCCCAGGGACGTCCTTTCCCCCCTCGGCTATCTCTTTTCCCTTCTGCTGGTCCCTTTTCCTTTTGTGGTCAGCCGGATCTGGATGTTGAATTCTAGGGGAGGGCGGTAGAATAACCCTCACGGGCGGGAGCTTGTCAGTGCTCTTATCCTTGGCCTTCTCCGGAGGCGCTTTTGAAGAATCTTGCGAGCCAATTTGTCCTTCTAAGACGTCCTTAAGGCTTGGCTTGGGGCGACGATGGACTCCCATCCTTATCAGGGGTTGGTCGTCTTCGTCCGAAGATGTGAAAGAGGGGGAGCCGACAACCGGTGAGGAAGGTCTCGGATCGAAGAGCTGGTCAAAGGCCCCCGATTCCTCGTCAGAGTCCGAAAGTTCAACGATTTCTTCTCCTTTTTCTTCTTCTTCTTCTTCTTCTTCTTCTCCTTCCTTTTCTTCTCCTTCTTTTTCTTCTTCTTCCTTTATGGTCGGCTGCGAAGATGAACCTTCACCTAACCTAGATCTGGCCGAGGAAGTAGCGAGGTGGGAGGCTCCTGGAACTACCCTCACAGGCTCGGTAATCAGAACTCCTTGAGGTATCGGGGCACCAGGGGGTAGCAGAAAGCCCTCGACCGCTACGCTTATCCTTGGAAGCCGAGGATCTTTCTCCTTGATAACACACTTGGTTTCTTGAAAGGCGCTGGAGATGGGTGTGTATCCGAGAATACGATGGGCGGCGCGAAGCTGACCGTCTGAGTGCACAAACACCTCGGACTTCAAAATCTGGTTAAGACGATCAAAGTTAACAAGGTTGGCACGAGGCGCGAGCGCGCGACGATCTGCGCATATGTACCAGAAAACAGATTAATACAAATAAGCAACAAAAAAACATCATAAACAAAAGAAACAGTACATTTATCATTGATTGAGGATTCAAGACCGACATGCCACTCACCAGGTTCCCCCTCCGTCGTCGGACAGTGGAGACCGTCATGCCACTCCCCGGACAATATAAGAAAATCCTTGTCCAAACCCTTGTTGGAGTGGGGAAGGCATTGAATCAATCTGACTTCAGGATGCCTAGACTTCAAATAGTAAGTATGCCCTCTCAAACGGTGAAGGGTATATACCCAATTCACTTCATGATGGGTGAGACCTAATCCTAGCCTCTCGTTCAGGACGTCTACTGCACCCAAGATCCTAAGCATATTAGGAGCACACTGAGTGGGGGACAACCTAGTGGTTCTAAGGTAATTCATGGTGATGGGCATCATAGGGATTCTCATCCCTCCCTCTATAAACGCTATCATAGGGATCACTACCTCGCCGGTTTTTCTCTTAGTAAGCCACTCTCCCGTCTTACAGTACCTAACAGACACTCCAGGTGGGATCTCATACTTGGCCTTAAAGGCTTCTATTCTCTCAGGGGTATCCACCAATGATGCGAACCTACCCATTTCCTAAAAACTAAGGAATACACTCTACAACGAAATTGGAAGATCTGAATGGCCGAGGACCGAAAAAAGGGGATAACCGAAAGAAAAAGAACAGCGATAATGAAAACAGAAGGTTGGAGAACTTACTTTTAAAACAACAACGTCACCTCGGCTTAAGAGTGAAGGGTGGGAAGACGCGTGCAGGTTGCAGAAAGGGCTAAGTTTGGCATGCAGAGAATCTGAAATGAACAGAAAGCCCTTGAAACGACAGTACTTATTTCGTGGGAAGGCGTAAAGCGAAAAATCTCCCGCTTATTTCCCCTTGAAGTACGCCTACCCGTTGGATGAGCATCGCACGGTTGAATGTGGGGAACAAGGAGCCGCCAGTATTTAATTGAAGCGCTCTTTGCAGATTGAAACGTCAGAAGCGGGTCATCTCGCGCGCGTACATCGAAACCCTCATTCCTCCTAATGGGTTAGAAATAAGGGCTTCGAGGGGCTATTGTAGTGCCCATGGGCCCCAAACCATATACTGGGCCGGCCTAAAGGCCCTCATAAAGAAGAAAGCCCGACCTAATAGTCCCAGATGGTCCGAGGACAGAGTAATTCGTTCTTGTGACGCCACGTGACAAAGGAAGCTACCATGCATGAGCGTCGCACCTCAAAATATGACGTCCGAGGATGATATTGTCCTCGGCAGATCGTAGCCGAGGACAGTATTAATAGCCTGGTGGTTAAAAGACTCCCGCAGTAAGAGCTTTATGTACAAATGACTAAGAAAGTGAGAGTAAGGAACAAGGTAAATTGATGGGCAAATATCAGACAAAAGGCTGCTACCACCGCATTGAAGGCATTATACCTACCCCTCTGGCCGCATTAATGGAGGAGTGACATCTGAACGTTGAAATTCAGCTTTATCATCATCACTAGATATTTGAGCAAGGGGGAATGATGGGACAAGTATCTAAAAGGAAACACCTGGATCACACGTGGAAGAAGGAAGAAGGAGAAAGTGAGGCCTATAAAAGGAAAGGGAAGACAACAGAAAAGGGGAGGAAAAACATAGAATAGGAAAAGGGGAGAAAAGAGAAAATAGAAGGAAAGAGTTTGTAAGAGAACTAAGAAGTCTCGTTCTCGGCAATCATGTATACAACTCCGTACTACACATTTATACAATTACAAGGCATGATTCACCGAATCTGACCGAATCTTTGCGCTATCTATCATCTCAAAACCCTAGATTAAACACCCACTCTCTATAAATTCATTGTTTAGTGCTCATCAAGCTGGTCCCCTGGTCCAAACTTGGATTAGTCTGATTCGTGCACTTACAGTTACTATTCCTTGAAAAATCTACTAATAAAAAATAAGGTTACAAGAAGAAGGAATATATTTGATCCCAAAATATCTACCTACAATAAAACCTATTGAGCTATCCAAGCGCAACTCTAATCTAGTTGGACTACTATTCTTAGCTACCTTCTTCAATGTACACAAATCTCCAATCTATGATTGACTTCACCACAACAACAACTTAATTACATTAACCTTGGTGCAAAGTTCTTTATAGTAACACAGTCCAACAGAGAACTGGAAGTAGCTTAGTACCAAACTCAAGGGGCACAAGGTCACAATAACTGCTCTTAATATGTGTGTATTCTCTCTATATAATGTTCGCTATAAAAAGAATATATTTTAATTTATACCTTTAAGTACCTTGTGCATGAATCCCAAGATATGCCAATTCAGCATGGGCTGAAACTTAAAATTCAATTCAAAATCCCACAGCTCGATTGGTCAAGTAGGTATTGAGAATTACTAACTGTCAATGTACCTGCTCGACCTGACCCAATAAACAAGTAGGGTCAGATCTGGGTTTTTAAAATAAAACCCAAAGCAGGTCCGAGTCGAGTTTGGGTTTTGTTAAAACTTGCCCTGAACCCAAACCCAATCTGTTTAGCTAAAGGTAAAATTACACACAAAAAAAAAAAAAAAAAAAAAAAACCTACATATATATATATATATATATATGATAAGCATGAAATATATACAATAAATCACTCTCATATTTGCATTTTCAGCTGCACTTTTATGCTTTTTTGTGACTAATTATAAAGAATCTTTGTTTTATAGATGATAAAGTTTTTACATGATAAAGGGAATTAATGAAAGAGAAGGAATAGAAAAACGATTAAAGAAGCAATTCACGTGGAAGTTAAATGCTACAAGATGGGCCCAAAGTCAAGTCAAACTTCGAAGAGATCCAGTGAAGCAAAGAAAAAGGAAAGAGAACAATGAAAGAAAGCCCAATCTAGGCGTGATGTGTAGAAAGAATAAAAGAAAAGAAAGATTGAAAATTAAAGAATGAGAAGTGAGGCCCAATTCTAATGTCCTGGACGTGTGGCCTACAACTAATAATAAAGTCCTTGTCCGACTTGTGCTAAGAATGTGTCAGGCGGCTTCTCTTTTTTAAGTGCTATAGGTAGGTCTTTGTGTGATAGATAAATTTGAGCAAACAATAGAAAAAACCAGGGAGAGCTAGTGGCTATGGCTGGAATTGAAGTGCAGGCAGTAGCACGCAATTCTTTTATGCTTTTTCTCTAGCACTGTGACTATTACTTTCTCTATTTTATTTGTCTAGCTAAATGTTTGGTATTTTATTTTTGTGTTTTCTTTCAATTACTATGAGTAGCTAAATTTATAATTAAGGTTGAGGATGAAATCTTATTAAGGATTATCAGTAATATTTATGTGATTTTATTTTTCCCATAATAGTTGTTCTTTAATGATTTAAATTATTCTTGCTTCATATCAATTGACTGAGGTGAGATTCTAGATATGAGTTCAATTATGTTTTTCTCATGATTTAGGATTTGTCTTAATTAATTGAATGATTGGTTTATTAATTCTTAATTATAAAATTGGATATCGCTCGTGATTTGTCGGTCAATAGATACAATTTATGATTTGATTTTCAAAATTGGATATATCTTGTGATTTGTTTGGCTACGGATACAATTTATGATTTGATTTTATACTTAAGAAGTGAAGAAGAACATGCTTTTGACTTTTTAAATAAGGATTTTAATGAGAATATTTTACATGATAGTAAGATTGATTTCTAGATTATCATGTAGTGAGTTGGGAAAAAAATTAATGATCATAAATATATGATGATATGACTTACAAGGTGGATCCCAAAACCTTAATTCCTTTCCCTTGATTGTTTACATCTTTTTATTGCTTTATATCTTTTGCTTAGTTTAACTATTTGCTTAATTTCATTATTTGCTTAGTTTATTTAATTTTAAAACAACCAATTTTTATTAAACTAGATTAGGATTAATTTTTAAAAAAAAATTATTTCTTTGTGCATGGTGTATGAGAACTTGGATACGTGATAACGAAAATCGTCTTATTAGTTTTGATTATTCATCCACAATAGGAGAAACAGAAGATGATTCAAAAACTCTTAGGGAGTTGTTCTCACCCATAACCACCAACCCTCCATCTTGCATAGTATTGCTTGCAACCACTGCTGCACATTTTGAGTTAAAGCCACAGATAATTCATCTTCTTCCTACTTTTCATGGATTGGATAGAGAAGATCCTTATATGCATGTGAAGGATTTTATTGAGATTTGTGCTACTTGTAAGTTCTAGAATTTCACTGATGACTTTGTTCGCTTACGTTTATTCCCTTTTTCCTTGAAGGATAAGGCAAAAGCATGGCTTAATTCTTTGTCGTCTGGATCTATCACTTCATGGGAACTATTGGTCACAAAATTCCTCTCTAAATTTTTCCCAATGGTGAAGACCAATCCTTTGAGGAGAGAAATTACAGATTTTTATCAAGATGAACAAGAGAAATTTTATGAGAGTTGGGAAAGATTTAAGGACTTGATCTTAAAGTGTCCCCATCATGGTTTTGAAACATGGAGACTAGTACAATATTTTTATAATGGTTTGACTCAGACAAATCGTAACATGATTGAGTCCATGAATGGTGGTGGATTTTTTAGTCTTGTAGATGATGAGGCATACAAATTTCTTGGGAATTTTTCTGAAAGTTCACAACAATGGGATTTTTCCAACCATAAAGAGAAATCTGCCCCTGCAATTAAGAAAGGAGGATTGTATGAAGTTAGTGAAGATTTAGACATAAAAGCTAGGTTGGATAATCTCACTCGTAAGGTTGAGGCTTTAGCTTTAGTTAGAGGGATGAATTTTGTCAATTAAGTTCAAAGTGAAACATGTTCTATTTGTGCAAGTCCTATGCATACAACACAAATGTGTCCTTCCACAGCTGGGTACCCTGATTTTTATACTGAACAAGCAAATGCACTAAATAATTATGGAAAAACATTTGCTAGTCCATTTTAAGAGGCATACAATCCAAATTGGAGGAACCATCCTAATTTCCCATGGAGGCAAAATCAGCCTCCCACAAATGTAGGTGGACAACAAGTGCATCAACAAAGTCAATTTCGTCTAACTACTCAAGCATATCCCCTCATTCCTCAATCAAAACCTCAGATTGTAGCACCACTAAGACAACAATCATCTTTGGAGGAGTCTCTCAAAACTTTCATGCAATCAACTAGTCAAGCCATTCAAGAGATGAAAAGTTCCATTCACTTGAATACTCAAGCTATTTCAAAGTTGGAAAATCAAGTTGGCCAGTTAGCAACCCAAGTTGGAGAAAGGGAAAAATGAAAGTTTCCTAGTCAACCTATACCTAACCCAAAAGGACAGTATGCCATCAATGGTTCTTCTAGTTCTACTCATGGATAAGAACATTTTCAGTCGATTACTACCTTTAGGTCTGGTAAGCAAGTTGATAATTAAGTGAAAATGCCAAAAGTAGAGGCTGATGAAAATATTGTGTTAAAGGAAAAATGAACTCATAGTTCGCATGATGATCATGGAGAAAAGAAGGACAACCCACTCACCACTCCAATTCAAGATCTTAGTTCCCCCCTTGATAAGAGGTTTATTCCTAAAGCTCCATTTCCTCAAAGGTTAATTAGTCCTCAGAAAAGTGCACAATTTGGAGACATTTTAGGGGTTTTTAAGCAAGTGAATAAACATTCCATTTCTTGATGCAATTCAGCAAGTTCCTGCTTATGCCAAGTTTCTAAAAGATCTTGTGACAATAAAGAGAAAGACAAATGTCCCTAAAAAGGCATTTTTGACCGAGCAAGTCAATTCAATCATTCAAAATAAATATCCAGTGAAATGTAAGAACCCAGGATCCCCTACAATTTCATGCAAGATTGGGGATCATCTCATTGAGCGAGCTTTGCTAGATTTGGGAGCAAGTGTGAACTTATTGTCATATTCAGTATACTTGCAGCTAGGTTTGGGGGATTAAAACCAACAACCATGACACTTCAATTAGCTGATAGGTCTGTGAAAATCTCTAGAGGTATTGTTGAGGATGTGCTGATTAAGGTGGATGCATTATATTCTCCTGTTGATTTTGTTGTGTTAGACACTGAGCTTGCTCTAAATGTCAGTACACAAATCCATGTCATTTTGGGTCGCCCTTTCTTAGCCACATCCAATGCTTTGATCAATTGTCGGAGTGATGTAATGAAGATTTCTTTTGGAAATATGACTGTTGAGCTTAATATCTTCCACATAAGTAAACAAGTGCTAGACAATGAGGATATCTATGAGGTTGACATGATTGAGAGTCTAGTTCATGATACTTTCCTACAATCGAGTTATGAGGATCCTTTAGAGGCTTGCTTAAATCTTTTTGGTTGCAATTTTGATATTGAACACTCAATTGAAGAGGTCAATGCATTTTTAGATTATGTTCCTCTCTTAAGTACTGATAGTTGGCAACCAAAAGTGATCCCTCTTCCACTTTCTTCATCCCCACCCCCACCCTCACCCTCACCCCCACCCCCATCTGCTGATAAACCACCAAAGTCGGAGTTGAAACCATTACCTGACACACTTATGTATGCCTTTTTAGGTTCTTCTAAGACCTTACATATCATTATAGCTTCAGATTTGGGTGACCTTAGGGAACGCCAATTGATAAGTGTACTTCAAGAGCATAAGGAAGCTATAGGTTGGCCAATTACTAATATAAGAGGTATTAGTCCATCTGTGGTTATGCATAGAATTCACTTGGAAGAGAATGCTAAAACTTCACGTGAACCGCAAAGACATCTAAACCCTATTATGCAAGAGGTAGTGAAAGTTGAAGTTTTGAAGCTTTTGGATGTGGGTATTATTTATCCAATTTCTAATAGCAATTGGGTGAGTCCAGTTCAAGTTGTACCAAAGAAATCTGGCATAACAGTTGTCAAGAATGAGGATGATCAGCTAGTCCCAACTCGTGTGCAAACAGGATGGAAAGTATGCATTGATTATCGTAAGTTGAATGCCATGACAAGAAAATATCATTTTCCTCTTCCTTTTATAGACAAAATGTTGGAAAGGTTAGCTGGTCATGCTTATTATTGTTTCCTTGATGGATATTCTGGATATAATCAAATTCCCATTGTAAAAGAAGATCAAGAAAAGACTACCTTCACTTGCCCTTTTGGGACATTTGCCTACCTTCGCATGCCACTTGGTTTATGTAATGCTCATGGTACATTTCAGAGGTGCATGATTAGTATTTTTTTTCTAATATGGTGGGATAATTTTTGGAGGTATTTATGGATGGCTTTTTAGTATTTGGGTCCACTTTTGAAGAATGTTTGCACCACGTATCCTTAGTGTTAGTGCAGTGTAAGGAGAAGAATCTTGTTCTTAATTGGGAGAAATGTCATTTTATGGTGAGAAAGGGAATTGTTCTTGGGCATGTCATATCAAAAAGTGGTATTGAGGTTGATAAGGCCAAAATAGATTTGATTTCTAACCTTCCACCTCCTCGACCTATTAAGGAAATTAGATCATTTTTGAGTCATGCAGGATTCTATCGAAGGTTTATCAAGGATTTTAGTAAAATCTCAAGGCCCTAATGCAACTTACTTGCCAAACATACCCCATTTGTGTTTGATGATGAGTGTCTCCATGCATTTAAGAAACTAAAAATTGAGTTGACTTCTGCACCTATCATTCAACCACCTAATTGGAAAGTACCTTTTGAGATTATGTGTGATGCCTCTGATTATGCAATTGGTGCTGTTCTAGGACAGCGAGTTGGAAAGGTTTCCCATGTGATTTACTATGCTAGTAAGACTCTAAATGATGCTCAAATGAACTACTCTACAATAGAAAAAAATTTGTTAGCAATTGTTTTTGCCTTGGATAAATTTAGGTCCCATTTGTTGGGGTCTAAGCTCTTAATTTATTCGGATCATGCTGCACTGAAGTATTTTTTCTCCAAAAAAGATGCTAAAGCTCAACTTATCTGATGGATTTTATCGTTACAAGAATTTAATCTTGAGATTTGGGACAAGAAGGGAACCGAAAATGTAGTAGCTAACCATTTGTCTAGATTAATCGTTAAGCACACTGATGACAGTTTACCTATTCTTGAATCTTTCCTGATGAGTAGTTGTTGCATGTATCCCAAAGACCTTGGTATGCTGATATTGCAAACTATCTTGTCACTAATCAAATGCCTTCGCATTGGACTAAACAAGATAGGTCTAAATTTTCTGGCTGAGGTAAGATATTTCTTCTGGGATGATTAATACTTGTTTAAGTACTATTCTAATCAAATAATTAGGAGATGCATATCTAAGAGTGACCAACAAAATGTTATATCATTTCTAGATTATCATGTAGTGAGTTGGGAAAAATTAATGATCATAAATATATAATGATATGACGTACAAGGTGGATCCCAAAATCTTAATTCCTTTCCCTTGATTGTTTACATCTTTTTATTGCTTTATATCTTTTGCTTAGTTTAACTATTTGCTTAATTTAATTATTTTCTTAGTTTATTTAATTTTAAAACAACCAATTTCTATTAAACTAGATTAGGATTAATTTGGTTAAGATTTAATTAATTTTCCTACGTTCATTCAAGTCCTTGTGGGTTTGACCTTGTTCTTGTCAAACTATACTTCGGTACGGTTTGTACACTTGCGAGTACATTAAAATTTAACAATAATATATATTGAAAGCTCAGATTTTTGTTAAAACACAAGAGCTGTTCAAACCCCAAATTAAAAGATTACGGCTCGGTTGATTTTACTCTAACTTAAACTAAGTGCAGAATAGAGTAAATGCGAATGAACAAACAATAAAACTACTCTAAGTTATATTCATCATATAACAGCAGTAAAATGAAGACTAAAAGAGTAGGCAAGAGAGATGCAAATACAAGAAAACACACGGATGTGTTATCAAAGAGAAAACCGAAGAACTCAGCAAAAAACCTCTCCACTGCTCTCCAAGCGGTAAATCAATCCACTAGACAACAAGTTGGGATACACAAATAGCAAGAGACCCTCCAAGCCTAATCTATCCAATGCACCTGAGCCCTCTAAGCTCCTATTCCAACAAGGTTTCTCGAAATCGTGCTTGTCTATCTTTTCGGATCCCGTAATACGCCCGATTGTATTCGCCAAAACTTGGCTTCTTCCAATGCTTCCCAACAGCACCAAAACCTCACTTGACAATCTGATTGGGTGTGGTAAGTGATTGAGCTATCAACCTTTCAAAGATATGGATTTGAAGAGGTAGAAGTATGAGAAAAATCGCAAAGGATTATGTAGATGATTATGGGTATAACAATCTCTACTCTCAAGTGTGTATGTTAGGGTTTTCTCTCTGAAAATATGTAGGTAATATGGGTATATATAGTATGGGTAAAGACATGGTGGAGCAAATAAGCCAAAATAGCAAAACATAATGTTTTGTGAGTATTTTGCAGGAAGGATTTACCCGCGAATTTCTCGCAAAAACCAGCTGTGACTAGATTGTCATGATTCTTCACATTCCAGTCATGTGCTCTACACGTGGCTCACTTAGCGGGAAGCTTACTCTCGAAATACCCATGAAATCCTCTATTTCTTCAATGCACGCTTGAGTCTTCACGCTCTCTCTTACACACAACCCATACAATGAAATCCCACATAAAATATAGGATAAACATGATTAAGCAAAATTACAATAAAATTTGACACAAAATTATAGCCAACACAAAATATTTGTAAATAACAACTTTACATATATATATACACACACACACACACACACACACACACATATATATATATATATATATATATCATAACCCTAACCCTAAAATATCTCATTCTCTGATTTCTCTCTCAACTTAGCCGCCTCTCTAACCTCACCCTCACTCACTCTCACTCTCACTCTTATCGGCCCCTCACTGTCTCACCCAATCACCCTTACCCTCACTCACTCACCGACCCACCCACAATCTCACCCTCAACCTCACCCTTACTCTCATCATGTGGTGGTTGTTGTTTGTCATGGAGGAGTGCAGATCTCATGGTGGTTGCAGTTTGTCACGAAGGAGCATGAGATTGTTAGATTAGAGCACGAGATTGTTAGATCGGAGAGAGATGTGGTCGTGTTGTTAAATTGGAGCACGAGATTGTTAGATCAGAGAGAGATGTGAAGATCGAAGGAGCTCTTGGTCATAGAGGTCAAGCGAAGCCCAGAGGTGGGATTGATGGTTGAAACCATCGCCGATGGAGCCTTGGTGGTCTGAGTTTTTTTTTTTTTTTTTGGGTTCATTTCCGCTCTCAGTATTTTTTTTATTTTGGGTATTTATCTAAGGATTCAATATGCATAGAATGTAATGTATGTGTATATTTTGTGTTGGTTTAGTTGACTATAGCACTTAGGATCACTTTAAAGAATGTGAATCGGATTTGATGTTTTTGTTAATGTAAAAATCGGTCCATAAATGGAGTTTCGTTTCTTCTATTTTTTGTGATTATTTATTATATATTTTCTGCCTAAGGATCTCATTTCAGCAAGACTGGTAGCACAATGTTGATTTAAGAATGGATTTGTGATAGGAACTGTGATCAGAGCCGTTGGGGAATCATCAAAAGCAGCGCTCACATTTATTGCTTTGACTGTGGGACCCAATATATAGTTTTAATTACAGAAATGCCATTGAAAATAGAGTTATAGAAATTGAAAACACCTAAAATGTGTTTTCAGTTTCTATAACTCATTACTCAAAAATCAGAGAATTGAGTGATGAAAATAATAACTGGAAACAAAATTCAAACAAGCCTCTCAGTCGTGGGTCCCACAATTTTTGAGTTATGAGTGATGGAAACAGAGTTATGAGTTATGGAAACATGAAATCCAAACAGGCCCAAACCCTAAGTTTTACATTTTGTCATTTTTGTCTTCTAAATTTCAGTTTTCCACATATTTCAGTCTTCTAAGTTTCAAATTTTGTCAATTTAGTCATCTGTTAAGCTTCAGTTAACAGACGTCATTTCCCTGCCAGGTTTGAATATGAATAGCGTTGTTAATTTCTGATCTCCTCTGAATTGATTCTGTTAAGTTCTTTGCTCATCGTCATGCTTCAACTAGAAAACCTGTTTCTAAAAGATCTTCCAGTTCTCTGAATTGATTCCATTAATTTCTTTATGTTAAAGCATTCAATTCTCAAAAGAAACAAAGTAGAGTCATAATGAGAAGAAAGACATAAGATGGAAATTGATGACATCAGCAATTTCCATCCAAAATATAACGACATGGACTAAATTGACAGAACATTGAAATGTTAGGAATCAAATTGACACAATTAAAATTAGTATTTTTCGTCTAAAAGATAACGGAAAAGGACTTAATTGACACCAAATTGAAAGGTTAAAAACCAAATTGAAATATGGTATAAAGGATAGGGGTCAAATACGTAGTTTACCCTAAATGTTACTAACGTGAAGGAAGGGGTGTGCATGGGTCGAGTTGAATGGTTTTTTCAATCCAACCTATCACATGGTATTAGAGCTCTTAAAAGTATAATCCATATTTTAATTAATGTGTTAATATCTAAGTCATAATAATATTATTAATAATAAATTAACTTTTAAAAAATATATATATAATAAGAGTAAAATGTATCTAGGGAAAAAAAAAACCAACCTAGATGATAAATCATGCGGAGTTAGGAGTGAAGGAGATTGAAAATTCAGTATTAAAAGTTGGAGCTTTCAGCTTCCTTTTTAAATATTAAGGTAAACTACGTATTTGGTCTCTATTCTTTACACTATATTTCAATTTATTTTCTAACATTTCAATTGTGTTAATTTGGTCCTTAATCTTTTAGTTCTGTGTCAATTTAGTTCTTGCCATTATCTTGTACATGGGAATTGATGACATCAACAATTCTCATCCAAGATATAATAGCATGAACTAAATTGACACAACATTGAAAGGTTAGAGACCAAATTGACACAATTGAAATATTTAATTTTTATATAAAAGATAATGGATAAAAACTAAATTGACACGGAATTGAAAGGCTAAGGACCAAATTAACACAATTGAAAGGTTAGAGATCAAATTAAAATATGATGTAAAGGATATGAGCTAAATACGTAATTTATCCTAGATGTTACTAACGTGAAGGAAGGAGTGTGAATGGGTTGAGTTGAATGGTTTTTTCAATCCAACCTGCGTGTGTGAGAATCTGATTAGGTTAGGCACAGTTGTCAATCCTGAATCCACTTACCTAAACCAATTGGAAAGGGAATTTGTTTGGGGTTGGGGGGTATCTACTTCGTTTTTTCGTACCAATTGCCATTTCATAAATATTGAAATTTGGCGGAAGTTATTACTATTGAATTTGGATGTTGGCGGAAGTTAGTACTCTTGAATTTGGAAGTTGAACTACTGTACGTTGACCACTCTATTTGCGTGAACCTTACTACGTCAATATTTTTCAACAAATTCAAACATTTCAAGGTAGTGACAAAATATAAAAAAATAAAAAATCATAATTTTCTTATTGGCATAAAAAGAAGTTATAGGGTCCGTTTGGATAGAGCTTATTGCTGAAAACTGAAAACTAAAAATACTGTAGCAAAATAATTTTTAAATGTATGAATAGTACTGTGAGACCTATTTTTAATAAAAAAATGTTAAAAAAATACATGTACAGTACGTGTACAGTGCACGCACAGTGCACAGCGCGCACTTTGTCCACAGCAGCAGCAACAAAGAAGGGAAAAAAAAAAAAAAAAAAGAGAAAACGCAACAGCAAAACGCAGCCTCAATTACAAGCTGAATCCAAACGCTCTCATAGTATCGTTTTCGAAGAAAAAAAATTTGGTAAATAGAAGCTCCTTCCTGCCCCAACCTAAGCTCTATGGAAGTTTCAGAGTAAAGATCTGAGTTTACATTTAACGAAATGAGTAAAGTATTGATGTGTGATTGTTATGTTAATTTCTTTTGGACAAATCTATTGTTTATTCTATTTTAGTTAAGAGGGAAAAAAAAAAAAAAAAAAGCAAGCCTTTCTTAAAGAAAAATCTAAATCTCCAAGTAAGACTAGCTAAACATTTGTACGTAATTTGGAAAATCATAATTAATCTTTGTTTATTGTCCAAAATTTTTTTTGGGAGTGATTTATTGTCCACATTTGAATTTATACCAGACTAACTTCCAACTAGAAAAAAACACTAGCTTCATATAATTTATTATCAAGAAAATTAATTGTAATTATGTAAGTTAACTTATTTGAATATGTCATAACATATTCCTAATCTAATCTAACTGATTTTTTTTTTATTTTTTTGGAATATGTATAAGCATTCTTTGTAGTCAGTTGTGATTCATTTCAAATTAGTTAGATTTTAAGGTTCCAATCCAACTAATTTGAATGAATAAAAACTGACTACAAAAATTGCTTATACAAATAATTAACTAATACTTCAAAAATTTCAACTCGTGTCGTGTGGTCTTCAATCACATTAAAATGAGAGAACTCTCACTTCAAGATTTTGGGGAAGTATGAAACGATCGAGTTGTCTCAAGTAGTTTCTTTCATGTTGTAGAATATTTTCATCTTCTTTTCGACAAACAAATTGAATTGTCCAAGAGTTCCGACATTGCCCTTTATTATGACTTTGATTTGATACCATTTGTTACAAGCTTATGTATGGTGTGGATCAAGTAATGGATTGGTTTGTGATTGTGACTGTGAGTAGTTCGGATTAATAATTCTGAATGAAAGGTTTCGTATTGACTAATTAAAAAACGCAGCAAAAGCGAAGCTGCGAAAGCGCGTATTGTATGAGTTAATTGTATGAGTTAATTATGACATAACATCCTGATCCTAATGAAATAGCAACGCATCAGCCAAGAAGTCGTATGGATGTTTCATCGTTACTTACATAATAAGGTCTTTATTAAAAACGGACTTAATTTGACCGACACACAAAGCGAACAACTATATATATATATATATATATATATATATATATATCTATCTATATGTCAGGTTTAAGTTCAGTTAGCGTAACTCTAAATAGTGTTACACCACTTAATATTTATTAATTGGATGCAAATATTGACAAATCTACTATTAGATTATATTATTTTCATATATTTTTTATGTTTGCAAAATTTCAAAGTAATCAAAGATTAATGGTCATGTCATCAAATAATTGTTAAAATTCAAATTTTTGTAGTATAAAATAATGCATAAAAGATGAATTTATGGATTAAATAGTAAATAGTATCGGATTAATATGAAAATTAACATGCATGTTAAAAACATATAGAATATGTAATTCAACTATTAAAATTTTAAAATATTAATTTAATAACAAGTTATTGAATGTTATAACATATTACTTAGAGTTATTGTATATATCCCATTTTTCATTTCATCTAATCTCAGCTCCAATTCTTTGCCTTCTAAAAAGTACTACACGTACGTAGTCAAAGTCAAACGCCTTTGCTGCCTCTGCCCCTGACCCTGCCCCTGCCCCAGGGATCATCTAATACTTTGCTTCCCATTTCTAAACCACCTTCTTCAAATCTCAGCTCCAAATTCTTTCTTAAGCACCATTTGCTCTCTCTATTCTCTTCTACATGCATTAATTATTATTGCTCCTTTTATTTCCTAATAATATCATTCTCTGTAACAATATCATTTTGGGTACGTAGAATACAGTAATTTTATTTCCTCTTACTACTATATTGTCAATATTCTCTTTTAGTAATTTGCTTTATTTTACTTTACTCCCATTCCATTCCAACTTCCTAGATTTAAATAAATATATATGTATACTTTTATGTCATTTTCAAAACAAAATTAAAGCAAGATTTTAATAAGTTATACCTACTCAAGTAAATTAATAAAATAAAGTCAGCCAAATAAATCCTTATTTCATAAACCAAATCTCTATGGTAATTCTTCTGTTTTGATTTTCTTTTTTTTTTTTTAATTTCCTAAAAACCTTGTTGCTCATTCATCCTTTTATAATTTACTCGTGAAAAATATTTGTTTGCTTTTCTTGCCTTCTAATTACTACATTGTCAATTCCTTGCTTTCTTAAAGAGATTATTTTATAGTAAGCTACTGAATTTTCGTACATTCATCCTTTGCTTCCATAACCATGCCTACTATTAGTATTATCCTAGACAACTTGGAGCCCATTCAATCTTTACTTGCTGTACCAAACACCCTTAGTGAACCCAAAAAGAGATGGCGCTCGGCTTTTGTTTCCATCTATTATTACAGAGCCTTTCTATCTCTTTTCAAGACTTCCCCCATCAAAGAAGAAAAACACCAAGATTTCACCCTCCCATTCTTTCATATTTTTGGATCTCAATCAAGACAACAGGTTGAAAACTGATCAAGCAAGTCTCACAAAAATCGATCAAAAAACTCTCACACAGCTTGTGAAAGAGAAAAACATTGAAAAGCTCCAAATTAATGGAGGAGTTGATAGGCTCACCGACACGAGGCTTTCGGCACAAACACGTACAAAAGACCGCCCACAAAGAGCTTCTTTCATTTTGTAGTGGAAGCCTTCAAGGATCTTACCATTCTCATCCTTCTAGGCTGTGCTGTTCTTTCATATAATTTATTATCAAGAAAGCTAATTGTAATGCAAGTTAGCTTCCTAATCTAATCTAACTGATTTTTTTTTTTCTTTTTTTTGGGAATATGTATAAGCAACGATTGTAGTCAGTTGTGATTCATTTCAAATTAGTTAGAATTTGAGGTTCTAATCTAACTAATTTGAATGAATCACAACTGACTATAAACATTGCTTAATGCTTATACAAATAATTAATTAATACAAATAAGCCACCTAAGATTCCTTTTCCTCTAAGAAAACAGTCAAACACCATTGAACTCCAATCTATCTATATATATATATATATATATATATATATATAATAGGTGAAGCAGAGAGAGTCTCTAATTGTAATTCTAAATTAGAATCCTAATTTTGTGCCATGTGTCAAGATTAATGTAGTTCCATTTGTCTAAATTTAAGTAGATCAATTGTAATTTCGATGTGTTCTTTTTTTTTTTTTTTTTTTTTCCACACCTGCGTATTTCAAGGTTCAAGATTGAATCACAATTTTCTTAGATCTTTACTTATCAAAACCCAGACTTATATACGATTGGTGAAGACATGAACTCAAGCTATATTGCAGATCATATATATAATTAGCACTTATCTTATTTGTTTGTCTTTACGTTTTATGCTCATAATTTTAGTGACTTTTAATTGATTAAATTTTTTTAAATGAGATTCAGGTTATTCTATTGTTATATATTGTTATGAGATGCATGTTATGAGATTCATATTTATGTGATTAAAATATTTTGTTAAAAATTGTTTTATGATAAAGCAACTTAATTATAGCTATATGTACCGTCTATGAATCAACCTTAAATATATATATATATATATATATATATATTCTTTTTTTAGAATTTTGTATGATAAAAATATTTGTTAAAAAATTACATAATACTAAAATTTATTAACATGAATAAACTAAGTCTTTTAAATATAACTAAACTCATGATTAATAATAATAAATAAATAAATAAACAAAACTAATAGTATCACTTAAATAATAAAATGTAATATATTTTTTTACATTATTTTATTAAATTATATTTATTTCCGTGCGATAACATGAGTTACATACTAGTTAAATATAATATGAAAGGTTTCGCGTTGATTGTTGACTTGCAAAAGCGATGGCGAACG
Organism: Castanopsis chinensis; assembly: GCA_032878915.1. Taxonomy (NCBI): domain Eukaryota; kingdom Viridiplantae; phylum Streptophyta; class Magnoliopsida; order Fagales; family Fagaceae; genus Castanopsis; species Castanopsis chinensis. The sequence goes on from JAVQMG010000039.1 coordinate 576,667, forward strand.
CGCCTGTTGTAGGGAGTTTATCTGGTGCCATCAACTTGTACACAACTTGCTATATTGGTGAGTCGTGCAAAAAAAATTATGTATAAAATTGTACACTAATTTGTGGTACCAGAATTTTTCGAGAGTGGATTGGCAGTGGAAGGGACCCTCAGTCATCCTCATCGTCAATGGTCAAATCAAATGAAATGGCAACGCATCAGCCAACAAGTTGTATGGGTGTTTCATCGTTATGTATAAGATCTTTATTAAAAAGGGGCTTAATTTGTCTGACACGCGAAGCGAACAACTATATATATATGTCAAAATATCCCTTTTTCATATTTATCTTATCTCAGCTCCACTTCTAAAATTATTACACCTACGTACGTACTCAAACCAACAGCAGAGCCAGAATTTTAGTTTAGGAGGGGCAATATCAAAAGACAATAATAAAAAAATAACCTAACATTATTAATTGATATTAATAATAAAATTATAAACAAACAATAATTGTCATACAAAGCCTATTAAAATTAAACAATTTTGCAGGTTCATTAATAGGTGTGGGTGTCTATTTGGGCTTCGTTGGCTAAATGGGCATCATGCTATTTTTTATGAGCTGAATTGAATGCAAGTCTAAGATTTCGTTTGTTTTAGCCCGGGTTTGATTCAATGGAATATATTTTTTAACTGTAAAATATTTTTAAGCGTTTGGTTGCATTTTCAAAAATACTTTGAAATTTGTTTTTACTATTTCTCTGCATTTTCTCATCTCCCAAGTACTTAAATAATTTTTTAAAAAAACAATTTTATATTAAAAAAAATAGTGATTGGCAACCAGAGACCAATGACATCAGTAGCTGGGTGGACAATAGAGGGGGAGGAATGGAGGTTCAGTTAATGAGCTTTTGGCAAGATAGAAAATGTTTTTATGGCAAATGAAATTAATTGTAAACAATTTTCCGCTAGAAGTATCTTTATTCTATGGTCAACGAAAAAACAATTTAAGTTGACCTATATAGTTATCAACTTTTTTTTTTTTTTTTTAATTCAATTGCCCTAAACACTACAAAAAATATATCGAAGTGTTTGTTTGCGTTTCTAAGAATGCTCTAAAAAACATTTTCAATTGTTTAATGTTGGAGAGAGAAGAAGGTTTAAAGGGAGAAAGAAGAGGGAAGAAGAGGCGGAGATTGACGTTGAGGGTTTGAGACATAGTGCAATGGTGTTGTGTTTGTGTTTCAATTCATTTGATATTTTATTTATAATCTTTTGCAAAGGGTTTTAGACTTTTAGATAAAAACCAGACTCGTTTTGCACTTTGTGACCCGTAGAAGTTTGGTACTCTAAACTCAAGGAACATAACAGTCCTATAAACCCAGAGACACAGAAGTACTATTATCCTAAAATCCATAAAGTTTGGAAAACCAAGATCATGGGAAGATTTTGATTTGATTAAGATAAAGACTAAAACTTGAAACTTGAGGAATATTATTATTTTCTGCTCGACCATCAATTTTAGACACGCAAAACATTTTTGGGGAAACAGAGCCTAGAGTGTAGGAAGTTTCCGTCTGCTTATCTGAAAGGAAAGTAGGAACCTGAGGGATTGGAACCGTGGGTAAAAATATGACGGCTCAATAGTCCAAGGATTCACATCCCAGCGCGTTGACTGGTCAATTACTTGAGAGTGCCGTAACTGGGCATTGTCTCTTAAGTCACGGAATTTTTCTTTTTCATATTCTTTTCGAGGAATATTATTATTTTCTGGAGAAAGTATACCTGTTATGGCTGTATACTTCCTCCCACTCGCAGCTACGTGAGTTCCACAGTTGGTGCGTCCCATAAACCGGATATATTTTTCTCCTTTTCTGAAATTACAACTTATGACCCGAATTTTTCTATTAGTAAGAAAGGGTGGGTTCTACCAACTGTGAGTATACCTATTATGGGTGTATACTTCCTCCCACTCGCAGCTGTGTGAGTCCCACAGCTGGTGGGTTCTACCAACTGTGAGCGCGTCGTAACTGGCCAACACGTTTTTGGAAATTGTCTCTTAAGTCATCGAATTTTTCTTTTTCATATCTTTTTCGAGGAATATTATTATTTTCTGGATAAAGTATACCTGTTAGAGCATTCTTATCAAAGGTTTTAAATGTTAAAAATCTTATTTCTTTAGCATTTTTAATCCAAAAACTCCCTTCATCAAACTTCTTAAATTGTATAATTTTTACAATTGATGAACAGTGCAATCTCATTTTTGAGACTGCACTATTCACCAATTGTAAAACCGATATTATTTTTTAATTCCGTAGGGCCATTTTTTAAAAAAAAAGAAAGAGAGAGGATGAATAAAAAAGAATAAAAAATGATAAAGAAAGAATATTTAAATAAAGTGTTAAAAAAATTAGAAGTTTTGATGTAAGGTAGATTATAAAGTGGTTGTTATATGTTATAAAATTGAGTTTTAAGATGATAAATGTTAAATTTTTTAGAATGTTTGACAAGAATGCTCTTATAGTTGTATACTTCCTCCCACTCGCAGCTACGTGAGTCCCACAGTTGGTGCGTCCCATAAACCGGATGTATTTTTCTCCTTTTCTGACATAACAACTTATGACCCGAATTTTTCTATTAGTAAGAAAGGGCCAGAAACCCAAATAATTCGTTCCCATCTCAAACTTGCCTTTTCTTCTATAAAAACCCCCACAGATTAAGCAAAATAAAAAAAACCACCACCCTCTTTGCAACTTCAATGATCATATCTACTAGCTAGCATTATATTCGATCTCCACATATCTCCATTCTCCTCTGTTCCATTTATATCCCATATTATCTTGCATGCTTTTCTTCCTCTTGTGATTACTACTACATTATTGTCAGTTCCTTGCTTTCTTAAACATCATCTTTCCAAGGATATTATCCTACAAAACATGGACCGCATTGAGTCTTTACTTGGTGCACAACACTCCCGTAGCACACCCAATAAAAGATGGCACTCCGCTTTTGTTTCCATATATTGTTCTAGAGCCCTTCTATCCTTTTTCAAAGATTCTCTACTCCAGAAAAATCTCAAGGTTTCACCTACTCCGTCTATAGTCATTTTGGATCTCAACCCAGACATTGGGTTCAAAGTTTATCAGCCAACACTCACTAACCTTGTAAAAGATAAAAAGATTGAAAGACTCCAAAACATTGGAGGGGTTGATGCACTAGCATTTACTCTCCAAACCAACGTTGCATGTGGGATTCATGGCAATGATGTAGACATTGCTCGCCGACACGAGGCTTTTGGCTCAAACACATATAAAAGACCACCTACAAAGAGCTTCTTCCATTTTTTAGTGGAAGCCTTCAAGGATCTTACCATTCTCATCCTTCTAGGCTGTGCTGTTCTTTCTCTAGTATTTGGCATTCAAGAGAATGGAATAAAAGAAGGATGGTATGATGGGGGAAGCATATTTATTGCTATATTTCTTGTCATTGCTGTTTCTACCATTAGTAACTTCAAGCAAAACAGACAATTTGACAAGTTATTCAAAGTTAGCAACAATATCCAAATTGATGTTGTGAGAGCAGGGCGACGTCAACTTATTTCAATATTTGAAATTGTAGTTGGAGATATCATTTGCTTAAAGATCGGAGATCAAGTCCCAGCTGATGGACTATTCTTAGATGGGTATTCATTGCAAGTGGACGAATCTAGCATGACAGGGGAAAGTGACCATGTAGAAGTAAATTGCAGTCATCCATTTTTGTTTTCTGGTACTAAGGTGGTTGATGGCTATGCTAGGATGCTTGTCACCTCGGTTGGGATGAACACGATATGGGGTGAGATGATGAGCTCAATCAGCCGCGATACCAATGAACAAACACCTTTACAAGTTCGACTCAACAAGTTAACTTCATCAATAGGTAAGGTTGGTTTGGCGGTTGCTTTCCTAATACTTATAGTCTTGTTGGTTCAATACTTCACTGGGAATACTACAGATGAGAATGGAAATAAAGAGTTCAACGACAGCAGCACCAAGGCTGATGACATACTAAATGCTGTGGTGGGATTTATTGCAACTTCTCAAAAAAAAAAAAATGTTGCGGTGAATTTCGTAGTTGCTACAGTTACTATAGTCATGGTCGCAATTCCAGAAGGTTTGCCTTTGGTTGTAACACTTACACTTGCTTATTCCGTGAAAAGAATGATGGCTGATCAGGCAATGGTGCGAAAGCTCCCTGCTTATGAGACCATGGGCTTTGTCACCACCATTTGTACTCATAAAACAGGCACCCTCACTCTGAATAAAATGAAGGTAACTGAGTTTTGGCTAGGGAAATAATCTTTTGCACCAGCTAATTACTCATCAATCGCACCATATATTCTTGAACTGCTACAAGAAGGAGTAGCTCTAAACACAACCGGTAGTGTTTATAGGCCTGCTTCAGGGTCTGAAGTTGAGTTTTCAGGCAGTCCTACTGAACAAGCAATTCTTTCATGGGATTTTCTAGAGCTATACATGAAAATGGAACAATTGACGCAAAGTCATGAGATTCTTTACGTTGAAGCATTCAATTCACTGAAGAAACGAAGCGGAGTCATAACAAAGAGAAAGACAAACAATACAATCCACGTACACTGGAAAGGAGCTGCAGAGATGATATTGAAAATGTGTTCAAGTTACTATGATGCTTCTGGAATTATGAAAGATCTAGATGATAGTGAAAAGATGAAATTCGAACAAAGAATTCAAGGTATGGCAGCCAGCAGCCTCCGGTGCATTGCATTTGCACATAAGCAAATTTTAGAAGAAGATCAAGAACAAGATATGGAGCAAAAGAAGATAAAAAAAGATGGTCTGACCCTATTAGGACTAGTGGGTATTAAGAACCCATGTCGTCCAGGGGTAAAGAAGGAGGTGGAAGATTGCCAAAATGCTGGTGTGAACATCAAAATGATCACTGGAGACAATGTTTTCACAGCAAAAGCTATTGCCACTGAATGTGGAATACTGAGGTTTGATCAAGACATGAGTGGAGCAGTGGTAGAAGGTGTCGAATTCAGAAACTACACACAAGAGGAGAGAATGGAGAGAGTTGATAAAATTTGTGTAATGGCAAGGTCCTCTCCCTTCGACAAGCTACTGATGGTAGAATGTTTGAAACAAAAAGGTCATGTTGTTGCCGTCACTGGGGATGGCATAAATGATGCACCAGCATTGAAAGAAGCTGACGTAGGACTTTCAATGGGAATTCAGGGCACCGAAGTGGCAAAAGAGAGCTCAGATGTTGTCATTTTGGATGACAACTTTGCCTCCGTTGCTACAGTTTTAAGGTGGGGAAGATGCGTGTACAACAACATCCAAAAGTTCATTCAGTTCCAACTGACTGTGAATGTTGCTACTCTTGTGATCAACTTTGTGGCAGCTGTCTCAGCTAGTGAAGTCTCATTAACAGCAATTCAGTTATTATGGGTGAACCTAATTATGGACACATTGAGTGCTCTAGCTTTTGCAACAGAGAAGCCCACTGAGGAGTTGATGACGAAGCCACCAGTAGGTCGAACTGAACCACTTATTACCAACATAATGTGGAGAAATCTTTTAGCCCAAGCTTTGTATCAGATTATCGTCCTCCTGACCTTGCAATTCAAAGGTAAATCTATCTTTGGTGTGACTGAGAAGGTAAATGACACCTTGATCTTTAACACTTTTGTTCTTTGCCAAGTGTTCAATGAATTCAATGCAAGAAATCTTGAGAAGAAGAATGTGTTTAAAGGGATGCATAGGAACAAGTTGTTTTTGGGGATCATTGCCATAACCATAGTCCTTCAGGTGGTCATGGTGGAATTTTTGAAGAAGTTTGCAAATACAGAAAGGTTGAATTGGGGGCAATGGGGTGTGTGCATTGGAATTGGAATAGTATCTTGGCCAATCGGTTGTATTATGAAGTGGATACCTGTTCCAAAAAGACCATTTCTGAGCTTCCTAAACATGAAAAAGATGCAAGGACTTCCTCGTATATATTGAAGACTAGCCCAAGGTTGACTGGGGTCTGATTGCTTGTAATTATGTATTGTAGCCAGGTGACCAGATCACTAAGTATATGATTTTCTTTTTAGGAAGATTGTGGGTGATATGTCATTTGTTTGTATATGATGTACTTTATTTAGTTAGTATATGATGATGCATTTCAATTCAAATATATGGAGAGTTTGATATATATATATATATATATATATATATATATTCATGAATTGATCTTTAATACTTTCGTCCTTTGTCAAGTCTCAATGAGTTCAATGCAAGAAAGTATACTAAGTGTAAAACTTTGAATGAGTAATAATAATATTCATATTTCAAGTCCATTTAAACTAATTTAGATTTTTTTCACAAAAATTTATTATTAGTTCATATATGAATTTCAATGAAAAAATATACCAAGTGTACTATGTCCTAAAAATTAGTTGTCCATATCTTATTCGAATAATGTGTACATAAAACAAATTTGCATATGCTATCAAATAATATCTTTACAAAACCTTTTTAAGAGTTGACAAAAATATAAAAATCACCATAAACAAAATTCAACTTAGGTATAAACTTTAATATGAATCTATTTTTGATTGTTTTTAAAATTAATCAATGAGTATGCATGCCCTAGATTATAAGCTAGTTTTTAATTATATTGATTCATATGTTGCTTAGCTATACATGCATATTCACCTCTAAATTATAAGGAATTTAAAATAAACAACAAGAATTGACTGTTAGACAATACTTAAGCAAAAAAAAATCAAAAGATAACTCATGTATTCTAATGCTTTTAGAATAATTTTCCTCTCAGGGTAATCAAACTAAGTACTTTGCTAACAAATTTACATCCATAAATAATTTTGTATGGATCCCCTCAGGGAGCTCATCTGTCTCCTATAGTGTCAAAAAATATTCTGTTAAGCTGTTTGTTTCTCCTTGAACATGATAAGAGTCCCAATTTTCAAACTCTACAGTTTAGTCCAACAAGCCAATCTAGTGTTTGAGGGAGCAATAGTTGTTAGATTGCTTCACAATATTCCTGGCCAATATGGAAGCAGTGGAAATAACCATGTTTTTCTTCCTAATTTATCCTTTGCCAGACCTATCTCAGTTTCTATTGCTTTCAAGTTGCAAATTATTATGCAATTGCTTTTGTTTGACAGGCTGTAGCAGAAGGTAGATGCAAATTTTGTTCATGAAACTCAAATTGGCCTCTATTCTTTCACTGTTTGTAATCAATGGCCAATTGGATTCTACTGTAACCATCCAATAGGATGGGGGACGCACTTAACAAAGCAATCTTCTCCTTCCTTTGAGAACAATGTGCAAATTCTATTTCTCTTTAATTGTGTTTTGAACCAATGAGCATAGTTTTCATATGGAAAAAATGCACTAAATCTCAAACCAATATCATTTATTATTGTTCTTGTTACATTGTTCTCTAGTTAGAAAAGGATTTTAGTTAGTGCGGGGGAGTTTTAGTAAACTCAAATGATAAAAATTTGATATAGTCAACTAAAAAATTTGGGTACGAATCTCACCTTACCCAAACAAAACTTATTATCTTCTTGACTCTTTAAGTTAATGGTAAAAAACAATCAAAACAGATTCTATCAAATCTTAAAAAAAAAAAAATCAAGAAATTGCACTTTAGTTTGCTACTTTCTTGCCAAGTATTATATATAGTAACCAAACAAATGGCATATCTGATTTCCTACACTAGCAGAACCCCACAATTTGCACTTTCTTTAAAAAATCGAAGCCACCAAAATAAGAAAATATATATATATTTCCCACGTTTGATTTTATATACCTGTTGATCAATGTCAGACACATACACAGTTCTCCTAATTGACTCTTCCCGCTAAGCCAAACTTGTCCTGGCATTCATTCTCCGTTTCCCTTTATTAAAATTCTTCTTCTAACACAAACAACCACCAAGAAACAGCCACACATAAATCCCCATTTATAAGCTTAAAAAAAAAGCAAAATTTTTAAATAAACTAAAACCCAGAATCATAATTCATAAACCCTTCAAAAACCAAAATTTTCACCAAAGCTATAATTTTTCTATCGCTTTCATTCAATTTCTCAGCCACCAAACAAAAGGGTGAAAAAGAAAATCAAAATAAAACACATATAAATTATATTATTCTGCCAGCGTTGCCATTAACAAATCCATTTCTGTTGTTGCTTTGCATTACCAGGTTGTTAGGGTAAAACCCAGCATTCAAATTGAAGCCTTGGTTGCTATTAGCTAGCGAAGGAGGCACAAACTCTTCAGCCATAGGGTTCAACTTAGAGTAGATGATAATGGCTCTTTACGTGACTAGCTGAAAATTTTTTCTACAAAAGCAAAAACAGACACTGAAGAAGGAAATAGAAAGAAAAATCCACCTGAAACATTTAACCAAAAACAACCTTACCTGAAACTTAAAGCATCCTAAATTGTTATGATTGAAAGCAAAGATGTACACTTTCATACAAGAAAACAAAGCTTAACTAGAGAAGGAAATTGAGACAGAAAGAAAAAGAGTGAGAAACGTACCTGTTGGGCGTGTTGAGCGCCAGCCTTTGTTTGTGTGAGGAAGAGTTGTGACCTTAAGGATGCCTCACAAAAAGATAAAACGCGGATACGTTTGGGAAGTATTTGTGTGGGCTCATGAAATGGTAAGAAACTTCTAGGAAATTTCCTACTTAAAAGTTATTTACAACAATGCCACAAGAAAGTTAAAAAATATTTATATAATTTTTTTTTATCCTCCTCACTGAAATTTTTTTTAAGATGAAAGTCTATACCCTATATTGTATTATTTGTAGAACAATTATAAATAACTATTTTTTTAATTCCACTTTATTTAAGATTTTTTTAAAAATAAAATGAAATTCATTACTTTATATAGCAGTAATAATATCTAGTTAGACATATATATATATATATATATATATATATATATATTTTAAGAATCCCGAAACACTTTGAAACGGTACCCCGGAATAGGTTGGTACCGAAATATTTCGTTCTATTGAACAAACCGAAACGGAGTCCGAAACGGAATTAATAACATTGATCTAATATAGAGAATAAGAAGAACAAAGAACAGAGGGAGAGAAGAGAGAAAAGAACAAGGGTGAGGCGGCTAAAGTATCTAATGTAGAGAATAAAGAGAACAAAGAACTAAGGGTGAGAGGCTGAAGTATGTAATGTAGGAGAAGTTATATTGTGGGGTCAACTCTCATGTGAACGAGATGATGGTGAGGCGGCTAAAGTATCTAATGGAGAGAATAAAGGTGAGATGTAACACCCCGACCCAATTTTAATTTATAATTAACCTATGTGTTCAAGTGGTTAATTATTATTTGAATCCCTTACTTTCTAAAATTAATATAAGATTTAATAAACATATTATTTTTATAATACCATTGAATAAGAATTGTAAAGATAATAAATAATTAATGGCTATTTATATTATAAATATATATTAAGTATGTACAAAACTTTATTAAGTGGTTAAATTATTAGATATATAGTTGTTAGGGTTTAATTAAGTGTTTAAAGGTAGGAGTTTACATGCAAAGTCATTTTATAGTTTGGGCCTTTATAGAATATAAGGTTATGGAGGGGTGGAGAGTTAATTTTGAAAACTAGTAAGGATGAGTCATCATCCCTTTTTCCTTTATGCATACACGTGCCCCCACACAACTTTCTCCCTTATTTCTCTTGGCTGCACCAGAAGATTCAGCCTTCTTCTTTCTTTGTTCCTTTTCTGTGTTCTTATCTCTTTCTATTTTCCCTTGTTCACACCTCATCCAATCTTTGACTTTCTCAAGCAACTAGTAGACTCAAGAACGCTCTCCCTCTCATACCCACGGGTCCAACACCAAAAGAAAGAAAAAAAACTCTCAACTCTCCTCTCCCTTTCACACCTACGGGTCCAGCAGCAAGAAGAAAGCTTCTTTCTATTCTCCCCAAGCTCTTATTCCCAACTTGAAGCTAGAGTGATTCTAGCTCTTATCACTCCAAGAATCCATGTCTAGGGTAAGGGAAAAATCTAATTCTTTTAGTCTATTATCCATTTTAAACTTAAGTGATGGATATATGAATTTGTATATGGGGGTGTGTAGGATTCTTGAGATTGTTGATTGCCCAAATATGATTTGAATCATTGTAATGCTTGCATGTGCTCCTAGATGATAGACTAAGTTAAAATTTGTTATGGGTAAGTGCTAAGAGGAGTAAAATAGCTAGATAAACTTTATGGAATTACTAATTGAGGTGCTGAATGTGTAGTTGATTCAGTAATTGAAGCCTGTTGAGAGTTAGTTCATGAACTTGTTAAGAATTGCACTCATGGGTTAACCTGTTTAGTCATTACAAATCCTGTATTTTTCTAGGACAGATTTGGGTAAAAGGTTTGTTGGAGATTATTATATAATATGTCTAGTATGGGTGTATTAAATTTCATAGGAAAATACCATCTTTTGATAATTGTTTGTGAATTTACAAGAAAATGTTGCAAAGCTGTCACTGTGACAGATTCTGTGTTTACACATGGTAAATTATGTATTAAATTGTATACAATGAATCTGGATGCTAGGGATACTTCCTATGAATTCTAAGACACATATGATTGTAATAGAGGTAGTCTCACAGCATTTGGATCAATATAAAAATAGTGGTTTAATTTCTAATTTACATGAAATTCTGTCAGAACAGATTTGAGCATGTTATCTTGTATGATTTTTAGTAAATCATGGTTTTATGCTTTGACTCCAAAATTGATATTGTATTTACTAGACATCTAGAGGAGTTGGCTTGTAAAATTTCATGAAGTTTGGATGTGAATTGATAGTCCATTTGTATTTTATAATTGAAGTATATGCTGCTGGAATAAAACAGTGAACAATAAGGGACATGTCTAACTTTGAGGATTTAATTCTAAAGTTAGGGTGAATGATTTGAGCTATAATTTATTATGCTTATCATTTAGTATGTCTAGATCATAAATAAATTTTGTGTAACTTGGTTCAACCTTTGGTACTCAAAGGAGGGGTTCTAAACCATCCAATTTTTGTTTCTATGAAGCTGTTTTGTTCAACATGCTGTATGTTGCCTTGTGTAAGTTTATGCATGCACCATTACTTCCAATCTCAAACACATTCTGAATTGATTTTAAAGTTGTTTGACACAATATGAATATGAACATTAAAATGATGGTTTTTCTTTAGTTGGGTACATCATTTGTTGATGTGTGCATTGTATGTTTATGGGAACCTTGTTGAGGTGGGATTAGGATTTCCTTGATTTTAAAAGATAGGTTTGAGATGAATGTGTAAGTTTATTATAAGCAGCAATTGATAGTAATAAGCTTTGATATTTGGTTTAGGTGTTACCAGTACCGAAGTCTAAGCTCCTTCGACTTTATGCTGTCAGTTCCTCTGCTTCCAGGTAAAGGATAAGTTATATGAGCATTTGATAAGTCATGAGGTTATTTTAAAGTATATTATGCATTAAAAGGTTTTTTATTAGAGATATGGCAAATAATCATGTTTCAGAGAAAGGTATGTTCGTGAGTTATCAAAACCTTATGTACATGATTTAAGCATATTGATGCTATTACAAATTTCATGAACATGATGTTTAAAGAAAACAATGATAATGCTTTTATTATGAAACGTTATGCAAACTATGAATTTCAGTATGAGGTATAAGTATAAAATGTTTTCGGGTTATATCCTCTGATGATTTGAACTCTGCCAGTAGGGGTTTAATTACTAGCTTTCCGTGGAAAATGTTATCTGATTGGCTATTAAAAGTGGGACTGGCTTTACTGTACCCGCCTTCGTTGGTTACAGTCAACTTGTGGAGGAAGTCAACCTACTCCCATGGTTGAAGATATGTATTATGATGTGATCCCGAGAATACCTAGCATTGTGGGGAATGCTGGATGCCTAACATAGTGGTATTAGAAGTCTCTTAAATAAGTACAGACTTATCATATATGGACTAACCAATATGTTATGAACAGCTATGTTATTTTAATGATCATGAGAGAATGAATTGTTTAAATGCATTATGAAAAGTTAAAAGCTCTCTCTCAAGAAAGGAAGTTTATGATGAAAAGAAAAGCTATTCTTTAAAGATAAAAATTTCTGAAGTTCTATTGTGTTTAAAAGATAAAGCTTCTGATGAAAGTTCAAGTTTATGTTAAAAAGTCATCAGAAATCTAGTCTTTAAGAAACGTTAAGTTTTATGACTATGAAAGTTATAATATTTTATGAGAAAAAGTTTATACAGAAAAGTTTTCCTATTTGTTAAGATGTTTTTAATTAAAGATAAAGTTACCAATTATCTAATTTAAGTCAAAATGAATAAGACTATATATATATATATATATATATGTGTGTGTGTGTGTATATATATATATGTGTATATATATGATTTTAAACAATCAATATTATATTTGGTGACTTAGTAAGAAATAAAAGAAATTCAGCTTAAAATATTTTGGTAATATTATTCTGATAAGAAAAATGAGAACAATTATTTTTCTATGAAAAACGTATAAGTTATTATTATGAATAGTATAAAATACTATGCATGAAAAGATGCTCTCTTACCTGAACATTTATAAAATGAAATGATTTGATTTACATTCATTCTTATTAAATTCTTATATATCTTACCCTTTTTGAGCTGTGTAGCTCATCCCTTCTACTCTTTCAGTCAACAGGTTTTAGTTTGGAGCAGAGGAAGCCTTAGTCGAGTTTTGGAAGGAGCTGGTTTTAGTTTTAAGAGTATAGATCTCAAACTAGCAATTTGCTATTTAATTTTACAGTATTGTGTATTTTAGGATCTAATGAAAGTTGTGTACCTTAAAGTATTAAGAGATGCATCATGTGAAATTTAGAATTTGATTAATTCGTGGATTATGTTATTCTTTGAGTACAGTGTAGATGCTCTGTTTGTCAAGTGAAAGGTTATATCACTTAAGTAAAGAAATAAGCATAAAAAGAAAGAGGGAAACTTTTGTAAAAGTTAAGTTGGTTCTTATTAATATCAAGATTAAACTTGATATTATCATGCATTCTCTTGGCTTTTTAAGCCAAACTTTGATGCTTTATAATTTTTTTTTTTTTAAATTCCTATCGTAGCATTAGAAATATGCAAGTATTTAATGTCATGATATTAATAAAAATATTTTATTAATTTATTGTTTTTCATATCTAAAGAACAATTTGTTCAAATGTAACTTAAATTTAAGGGACCATTTAGTCGGATGGATTTTTGGGAGGGAAAAGGGGGGATGGTGTAGACACTTGATTTAGCGCCCATGATCTAATCAAGGAAAAAGACTGGAATGACCATTCACGTACCCAAAATTCATCATTGCATTACATGCATGCATTAATTTGTTCATTGCATATCATAAAAAGGATCTTGAGGTTTTAACGGTCGCGATGGTATCTCCAATTTCCAAATTGGACCGTCAGATTGAAAAATATCGCATGGTCAAGTTTGCACGATCAGCATGCATTGTGCCTAGGTAGAGTTAATCACGCATGATTCATTTAAATTAATTCTGATTGATTTAGCGTTTAAAATAGGATTTCTTGCATGGAAATAAAAGGGAATAATTGGATAATAATAAAATTGTGGATAATCTGAACTTTATTTACAAGATAATTGTTGCTGAAAAGACCTGAATTATCCATAAAAGAGTTCAAAAAATTGGAATATGGATTAAAAACACGTCTAAGTGCATGTCTCGACGCAGGAAAATCCTAAAAAAGAAGTCCAAAAGGTACCTAAACACGTAAGTGTGATTGGCAACTAAGAGTGCCATTCGGCACTTTTGGAGTGCTGATTGGCACTTCCAAAGTGCCGAATTGCACTCTTTTGGGCTTTGGCCCAACACTCTTCAGGTGACGATGAGGCACATCCTTTTCAACTTTTTTGCAGAAAGACGTGTCCTGATTCGCACTCTACTCGTCATTGGTTATTTTTAAAGCATTCCAGCTTCTATACATAGAGATTGGATCTCAAAATGCGGGACACACTTTTACGGTTGAAGAGAGACACTTTCTCACACTCTCAAATTCTCCCCCCCCCCCCTTTTTGATATTCTCTCTTAAACTAGGGTTTTTAAGTTTCAAAGATAATTGTATAAATTTTTTTAAACCCTAAAATATTCTCTCAAGAAGAAGAGTGCTCCATGCAAGAGGTTGTTTCTTAACCCTTTTTCCCATGTTTCTCTTGTTGTGATGATGCATGTTTATATATTTTTAGTTTAGTTGTTTCAAATATCCATAACATGAATTGTTAATTTATTTTGTTGAAACATATCTTGATTCTTTTTATTATTGTTATGATCTGCTTCTTAGTTTTAAAAATCTGCATGTTATCAATTCTTTTTCTCAAATAAAAACGGATCAACATCTTCACCAGACATAGATATGAAGTTCTTTCAAAATAAAAATAGATCTGCATTTTCATTAAATGCAGATCTAAATCTTTCAAAATAAAAATGGATCTACATCTTCATTAGGTGTAGATCTGAATTTTTCTTATATTAAAATGGATCTACATCTTCATTAGATGTAGATCTAAATTTTTCTTAAATTAAAAACGGATCTGCATATTCACTAAATGTCTAAATGTAGACTTGAATTTTTCAAAATAAAAACGGATCTACATCTTCATTAGATGTAGATCTGAATTTTTCTTAAATTAAAAACGGATCTACATCTTCACTAAATGTAGACCTGAATTTTTCTCAAAACAAAAACGGATCTACATCTTCATTAGATGCATATCTGAAATTTAAAATTAAAATTAAAAAAAAAAAAAACTGATTTGTATCTTCATTAGATACAGATCTGATGTTTTCAAACATAGCAGATTTTGAAAGTAAAAAAAAAAAAAAAAAAAAAAGGATCATGGACGGTTGTGTTTGTTGCGTTTATCTTATTTAATACATGTGACATGAATTTATTTCATGAATGAAATTCTCTTCTCAAGAAATCTTTTTTATTTTTTTTAAACATATAAAAATAGTTCTTGTGGGGTGTGTGGGGTAAGGGCCGGGGTTCAAGTCTCTAGGAGAAAATTTCGCACATATATACACTTAGATTAGGCTAGAGTAGAATTCTATCTTGTATAAAAAATATATATATTTGAATTTTTAAACATATAAATTTGATTTCTTTTTACTATATATATATATATAAAAAAAAAAAACAGATCTGGATTTCTCTTTTATCAAAAAACAATTTTTTTAGTTTTCAAAAAATAGATCTAATTCTTTTTAAGTCTCTACAAAATCAAATTTTCTCATTACACAAAAACAGATCTAGTTGTTTTATAAATCAAAAACCATTTTTTTAAAAATTCTCAAAAACAGATCTGGTTTTCCTAAAACTAAAATCAATTTTTTTTAATCACTAAAACAAATCTAAATTTTTTTAACAAAGAAGAGGATGCATTCATAAATAAGCTTGTGTGATTTAGTTTTGTTCATATATACAACTTGTCATTCATAGCATGCATTAAGGGTACATTGGTCATGAGATTTTAGAAGACCAGATTATGTATGGGCGGAATGGGTGCCTAATGCCTTCTCATTCCGTAACCTAACCTCCGAATATAGTTCTTTTGGATAGGTAAATCTATGCCTTGTCTTTATTTTTTTATTTTGGGTAGATGGTAAGTAGGATAAAAAGCCATGTAATTATTGGTAGTTTGTAACTAGGACCCAAAGCCATGGAATTTTCAATTTGCCAAATATGTATTTTTATTCAATCAATGAAACAAGAACAATTCAATCATGTACAGTTGTATTTAGTTTTTTTTTTTTTTTTTGTATAAAAAAATAAGTGACAACTCCACACTACTTACCCAAAAGAGAGGTACCCTTAAAAGCACTCAAGAAAATCTCTCTTTTTTGAGAGCACCCCTTTTTAAGCGGTCTCTCTTTGTGGCGACCTCACTAGGGATTTGAAGGGCTAAGCTTCATGTTAAACTTAAGTGACAAAAAATGTACCTTTGTTTTTGCATGGTCTTGCAGGATATTGTTGTTTGTATATTTATTTATGTTTGTTGAGATGTTGTATGATACTTTTTTGTATGATATTTTCTTGTTTGTTTTGTTTGTTAAAAGTTTTCTCTAACTGTCATAGTGTGTGTCATCCAAACAACATTGTATGCACTCCTTTTCAACAACAATGTGGTAGTAGTAACTATGGATCACCGGTCTTCATTAGATTCAGGTACCTAGTAATGAACTCACCAACTCATAGCCTAATGTCACTGAATCATTTCCTGTTGATTGTATAGGATAGACCATGCCATTTGGACCAACGCAATGTTCATTACATTACAAGTTAAGAGGTGTAATGTCCTAGCTATGGGAAATAATGAAACAACAAACCCACCGTACAATGTAATAACTTAGAACCTACCCTTAGGCAGGTCCTTGTTAAAATTGCATTGCATTTTGTGTGTGTTTGGTCTGGTTGATTGATTGACATAGATAGGGGACCTAGCTTTGATTTACCCGACCAAGCCTATCATTAGGGGAGAATTTGGTCAAGATTCGAAAGAAGGCTACAAAGAGAACCCAAGACCCATACACAAGCCAGCAACTCCAGTTCCAAGCCCGTCACTTCTATTACGGTACTGAAACTTGTAATCATAGAAGAAACTCCGCTACTGCAACATCACAATCCCATCTTCAACCTACAAGACAATTCAAGCCACAAGAAGTCTGAACCTCCTAGCACAATGGTAGAAGAAGGAAAGCACCCAAATACCGAAGAACCTATGAGTAGGGGTGTGCCAGGTTCTAACCTTCACAACAGCTTTTTTTTTTTTTTTTTTTTTCCTTTTCATTTTTTAAGTTACTATTATCAAAACTGCGTCGTTTTGATTCTCTTTAAAACACAACATAAAACCCTACATGTTTCTCATTCAGCCGCCCCTCCCTATTTCCCATTTCCCCTAATTCTTTTCATTTTCTTTCTCTCATCTTCTCTTCTCAGCCACCCCATCCCTTCTCTCCTTCTTCACTCATCCCTTACCTATTTCTTTAGCCACCATCTATGTCTTTTAGATGAGAAACCATTGGAGATCAGAAGAAGTTCTACCACTCTTTTTGCTTGGATTTAGTTTGCTAGGTTCATATTTCTAGTTTGTCCTTTGTTTGCTTTCTCTGGATCAATTTCTTTATTTTTTTTTCTTTGTTTACTTTATTAGAAAATAGATGTGATAAGGAAACCCTCTTTTTGCTTGGATTTAGCTTGCTGGGTTTATATTTCTAGTTTTTTCTTTGTTTCTTTTCTCTAGATCAATTTCTTTTCTTTTCCTTTTCTTTGTTTGCTTTCTTAGAAAATAGATGTGATAAGGAAATTGAAAAAATCGATCGGAACCAAAATCCAACCAAAATCGATTGATTTACAATTACTTCGGTTGATTTTGGTAGAGAAGTTCGCAAACAGAAAATTTCAGTTTCAATTGGCCAACATGTAGAAAACAAACTGAACCGAACCGATTACACCCCTACCCAAGAGCTACTTAACACCGTGGTAGCTAGTCAAATCCAGCTGAGGGAGGACATGAGCCGTATCGTGCAACACGTTCAAAATCTGAAAAATAACCAATAGGAGAACAAGGATGACCATAATCCACCAACCATGGAGAATGACAAGAAGATCAATGAGAGAATGAACAAGGTGGAAGAGATGATTAGAAGAGCTAGTAAGATGTAAGATATTATGGATTACGATTCCCTCTCATTGTTCCTCGATGTGAGACCAAGCCAAAGGATGGAGAGATTGGCCACCAGTGAAGACTAGACCGTCGTCCATGACCCACAGCCCTGCCGGTGAAGATCAGATTGTCGTCCGTGGCCCATGACCCCGTTGGTGAAGCCCAGATTGTAGTCCCCGACCCACAGCCCCGCCGTCGTGCATGGAAGCCCCACCACCAGTGAAGGTAGTTTGGGTAGATCGTCATCCACCTCTATCGATCTATCCCTCTTCCTCCCCCGACCCACCTCCACCAACCAATCCCTTTTCCTCCACCGACCCATCTTCCTCCTTTCTTTTCACTCAAGACCCACATTCTCTAATAGAGATCTGGGGTTTTTAGGGATTGTTCCCATTTATAGTGTGGTAATTTTTTTGTTTTGTTTTCATGATTTGGTTCAGGTAATAACAATGATTTGTTCTTGGGTAGCAATTGATTCGTTTTTGTATGTCAGAAATTGAAAATTATAACTGATCTATTGATTTGATCAATCAATTCATTGAAAATTATAATCCAATTGTATTATAGGTATTTTTTGACATTGTCTTTGGAAAATGTTTTAAATTGGAGAACCAAACACTGAAAATACTTTTCCAGCGTATTTCCTAGAACACAACCAAATAGATGAAAATGTTTTCCCTTTTCTAAAATATTTTCAACTGAAAATATTTTACATTCGGAAATTACTTTACATGTTGCCAAGAATAGCCTAAGAGAGAAAATATGAAACAAGAGTGTGGGAGAGAGAGAGAGAGCCCTGACAATAAATTAATAAATTTTTTTGAAGAAATGAATAAGCAAATGAAATACATAAGCTATGGTGCCCCTTAAATTTGGACAAGCACTGAAGTAGAATCTCACTTTGCAAGTTCATTAATAGGCATGGGTGTTTATTTGGGCTTCATTGGCTAAATGGGCATCATGCTATTTTTTATGAGTTGATGTAAATGCGAGTCTAAGGTTTCATTTGTTTTAGGTTGGGTTTGATTCAATGGAAAATATTTTTTAACTGTAAAATATTTTTAAGTGTTTGGTTGCATTTTCAAAAATAATGAAATTTATTTTTACTATTCCTTTGCATTTTCTCCCGGGTTTTCTCTCCTTTCTATTTTCCTTCCCCAACCGAATAGTGAGAAACAATATTTTCCACCCTATTTTCCTCTCTCTATTTTCCATCCTCCCTATTTTCATCCCAAACGGACGGAGTGTAGTGGTGTTGTGTTTGTGTTTCAATTCATTTGATATATTATTTGTAATCTTTTGCAAAGGGTTTTAGACTTTCAGATAAAACCAGCAGAAGCGGCACTAGTCTATATTCAAGAGGTTCAAATGAACCCCCTGACTTCAAAAAAAAAAATTATATATATAAAATATTTTTTTTTGGTTAGTTTAATACTTTAATTTATTTTTAAAAATATTTTTGCAAACCCTGAATAAAATTTTGCACATCTTTATTACAAGTATTTCAAACTCTAAGAGTAAAGAGTAAGTGTTTGTGAATTGTATGTATTGCTCTTTTTTATAAATTTATATTTTGTGTGTGAGTGTCTAGCATTCACTCTCCAAACCAACGTTGAATGTGGGATTCATGGCAATGATGAAGACATTGCCTGCCGACACGAGGCTTTTGGCTCAAGCACATATAAAAGACCACCTACAAAGAGCTTCTTCCATTTTTTAGTGGAAGCCTTCAAGGATCTTACCATTCTCATCCTTCTAGGCCATGCTATACTTTCTCTGGTATTTGACATTAAAGAAAATGGAATTAAAGAAGGATGGTATGACGGTGGAAGCATATTTGTTGCTGTATTTCTAGTCATTGTTGTTTCTACCATAAGTAACTTTCAGCAAAATAGACAATTTGACGAGTTATCCAAAGTCAGCAACAATATCCAAATTGAAGTAGTAAGAGCTGGGAGGCATAAAAAAATTCCAATATTTGAAATTGTCATTGGAGATATCATTTGCTTAAAGATTGGAGATCAAGTTCCATCAAATGGGCTATTCTTAGACGGGCATTCATTGCAAGTAGACGAATCTAGCATGATAGGGGAAATTGACAATGTAGAAGTAAATTGTAGTCATCCATTTTTGTTTTCTAGTATTAAGGTGGTTGATGGCTACGCTAGGATGCTTGTCACCTCAGCTGGGATGAACAAGATATGGGGCCAGGTGATGAGCTCAATCAGCCGCGATACCAATGAACAAACACCTTTACAAGTTCGGCTTAATAAGCTAACTTCATCAATAGGTAAGGTTGGTTTGTGAAAATATTTTGATAATAATAAGTGTTGTAACATTTTCTCAAAACATTTATTTTCAGTTGCGGTTAATCACAATCTCATATTTTATTATTTTATTTTGACTTGTAAGAAATTGACACGTCAATAATTGTAAAAATATTGTGAAATTTGTTGTGTCAGTCTAACAATATATATGCCAGCTTACATAAATATTTCAAAGGAAAAAAAAAAACACAAACCAATTACTAGGAAAAAAAAAAAAAAACTTTAGGCATTGTAGCTACAATGCCAGTTGAATAAACCAAAAGCATTGTAGCTCTAGTGCTATCCATCAATAATCGCTTACCTATGATTTGTTGTGAAATTAATGTTAAAATGTTGTGGATTTAGCATTTTTTTTATTTGATATATAGAAACTGAGATCTCAACAATTGTGAAATTATTGTGATGATAATAAGTGTTGTAACATTTTCTCAAAACATGTATTTTCAATTGTGGTTGGTCACATCTCATATTTTATTTTATTTTTTATTTCTACTTGTAAGAAATTAATACCTCAATAATTGTGAAAATATTGTGAAATTTGTTTTGTCAATATAACAATATATATGCCAGTTTATATAAATATTTAAAAGAAAAATAAACACAAACTGATTACAGGGAAAAAAAACTTTATACACTGTAGAAATTAACGTTAAAATGTTGAGGACTTAGCATTTTTTTTTTATTTGCTCTATAAGGAACTGAGATCTCAATAATTGTGAAAATATTGTAATAGCAATAAGTGTTGTAATTTTTTATAAAACATTTATTTTCAGTTGTGGTTGGCTACAGTCTCATATTTTATTATTTTATTAGGACATGTAAGAAATTGACACGTTAATAATTGTGAAAATATTGTGAAATTTTTTGTGTTAGTATAACAATATAAATGTTAGCTTACATCAATATTAAAAAAAAAAAAACACAAACCGATTACTTAAAAAAAAAAAAAACCAATCTCATATTTTATTTTATTATTTTATTTCGACTTGTAAGAAATTTACACGTCAATAATTATGAATATATTGTGAAATTTGTTGTGTTAGTATAACAATATAAATGTCAGCTTATATCAATATTAAAAAAAAAAAAACATAAACTGATTACTTAAAAAAAAAAAAAAAAAAAACCCAATCTCATATTTTATTTTATTATTTTATTTCGACTTGTAAGAAATTGACATGTTAATAATTGTGAAAATATTGTGAAATTTTTTGTGTTAGTATAACAATATAAATGTCAGCTTACATCAATATTAAAAAAAAAAACACAAACCGATTACTTAAAAAAAAAAAAAACCAATCTCATATTTTATTTTATTATTTTATTTCGACTTGTAAGAAATTTACACGTCAATAATTATGAATATATTGTGAAATTTTTTGTGTTAGTATAACAATATAAATGTCAGCTTACTTCAATATTTAAAAGAAAAAAAAAACTCAAATTGATTACTGGAGGAAAAAAAAAAAGACTCACTAAACCAAAGCACTGTTGTAGCTACAGTGCTGCACCAGTGGCGACTCTAAGGAATTTTTTCAGGGTGTTCCTCAATAAGTATAAATTTAACAATCTAATAAAAAGAAAATTTTATATATTGACGACAACAACAATAAAAAAACACGCAAATACATAAAATTTACAATTGCCTTCTACGAGTTTTTATTTTTTGAAATCGTTGCATGATAGTTTCATTATCAATGCTACAAACTATATCTTTTTCAATATACACAACCAAGCAATCATTCATCCACTGATCTTCCATTCGATTGCGCAGTTCATTCTTTATATATTTCATTGTTGAAAAACTTCTTTCTACTGTTGCAGTAACAACTGGAAGGGTCAAAGCTAACTTCACAAGCAAATAGACTAATGGATACGTCTCATGCTTTCTTGTGCTCACTACCTTTTCAACAAGTTCCCTAACTCCTTGAAACTCTAAAAAAAAGTCATTGCTACACATATCAAAAATGTAATTTTGAAGTTGAGAATCAAGTGCCAAAATATCAGAGGGATAGAACTTAGCTAGACGTATCAACTTTTCCTTATCGAAAGCCACAAATGAATTACCTGGATTCAAGCAAGTCATACAAAGTAGCAAATCAGTATTTGCCTCAGAAAAACTGTTATTAAGCTCTTGAAGTTGCATATCTGTGATTGTGTAGAATAGTTCAACATGATAATAATGTAAATTTGTATTTTGTTGAGTGTTGCATCGTAGCCTCCCACTAACTACAAATATTTCATCCATGTTCAAGATAGAAATATCATGTGTGGTACAAAATGAAGACACTTCAGTCAATAAAGATTCCCATTCATCATCTCTCATCACTTGCAATTATTGCTTAGACACTTTAACAAGATTCATAGCATTTACTATATCCTAATTTTTTTTTTTTTGCAATGCTATTGACAACTCATTTGTGATCCCTAAAATATTTTTCATCAAGTGTAGAACAAAGACAAATTCGAAAGATAGAATGAACCTCATAATAGATTAAGTTTCAACTTTTTCGTCGGAGAGGTTATCTTCTTCAATAATCTCAAGTACATCAATAACAGCAGAGAACATCAAAATCAAGTTGAGAATAGTCTCATCATATGATCCCTAACATGTATCACCAAGACGTTTAAGATTTGTCTTTTGATTCAAACCTTTTCCACTTTTACGTACACCATTCTCTAAAGGCGAAAAACTCATTTTAGTCCCTACATTTTCACGTGATTCCCACTTTGGTCCCTACATTTTTTTTCCCACCAATTTTAGTCCCTATTCTGAAAAACACCTTTCGTTTTGGTCCCTGACGTTACATCAGAGACGGAACTTGCACAGCTGGTAAACGTCTTCACTGAGTCCATGTGGCTTTCTCGCCCTTAAGTTTGTCACGTGGCACTCAAATCCCAAAGCAACTAACATAAAATTAATAAAAAAACATAAAACTAATAAATAAAAAACCCAAATCACCATAGAACACAAACTTACCTAGATTGCTCACCCTAACCTCGCACAAAAACCCCAAATCACACCAAATCCCCAAATCAGACCTTGCACAAAAAACCCCAAATCAGCAAGCAGCTCCGTGAATTAGCTCCGTGTACAATAGCAGCTCCGTGTACAATGATGCCGTGATTGTAGCAGCTTCGTGTACAGGAGTAGCTCTGTTTACAACTCCGTTATTGTAGTAGCTCCTTGATTGTGAAGGTTCCATCTCTCTCTCTCTCTCTCTCTCTCTCTCTCTCTCTCTCTCTCTCGCGTATGAATGCTAAGTGCTAGGTAATCAGTCTGGGTCTCAATATCAACTTTTGGGATTTTGAGGATTTGGGAATTTTGAGATGTGTTTTGTTCTTGCTTTGGGTTCTATAGCTTTTGTAGTGCACATAATATTGACTGTGATAGTGGAATATTTTTGGGATTTGCATTTGTTTGGCTGTTTGGCTGTTGTGTGTTACTTTTGTTTATAGCTTTTGGTATTTGCAGTTGTGTTTGTTTTACTTTTGTTTATCAGAGGCCATAATATTGACTGTGATAAACAATGGAATATTTTTGTTGGTATTTGTTTGTCTATATTGTGTCTTGCTTTTCGAGAAGTGGTTGGGACCATGTGTTCCCTTTGTCTGTATTGTATGTTTTTTTTTTTAATTTGATTATTAGTTTATTAGCCTAACAAAGTATTATTAATTTTAGAAAGTGGATATCTGTTTTCATTCTGTTTTCTTTCCGTGACTTGCATGTAGGATGGATGAGAGTTTTGCTCTGCATGTCCACCATGGTGGGCATTTTACATGGAACCCTCAAGCTTATGTGGGAGGGACAGTTGATATAGTGGAAAACTGTGATCCAGATAAGTGGTCAAAAGTAGAGATCGAGAGTACCTGTAGGGATTTTGGGTACACTGCAGAGGATAAGCTATGGTTTAAAATGCCTGGTGTGAACCTAGAGCAGGTACATTTCCATGGGGTGGTTGATGATGATGCTGCTGTGTTCATGACTGACTTGGTGAAGGGATATAGGGACATTCATGTCTTTGTGCAGCATCCAGTGAATGAACCAGTTGAGTTACTAATGGAGGATTTAGAGCCCTTAGCTATTAGACCACCTGGTAGTGAACCAGAAGGGGTAAATGCCTTAGAGGTTTTGGTGGTGATCAACAAAATGAAGATGTGGTTTATTGTGTTAGCAGTAATAGTGAGCTTCAGAATGATCACTTTTATGAGTATGCTCAGTATGAAGAGGATAATGATAATGAGGATGATGGTGGAGAGTACAGACCTGATTTTTCACAATTTGGAGGCCATGATAATGATGAAACTATTAATGTTAACCATGGTGAGCCACATGAGGTAGATGCTGAGCAGGTTTGGGCTAGGAGGGTTGGCAAAGCACCAGTTGTTGATGACCAAGTTTAGGAGAGAAGTGAGGCTGAGGGGAGTGACTTAGAAGAAAAGTCACAAATGCAACCAATGGACATTGGTGAAGATAGTACTGATAGTTGGGACAATCAAACTGAAGATGATAAGGTTGAACTAGGACAAATGGGTGGTGGTGTCATGAATTCTGACTATGAGAGTAAGGAGGTGCTTAGCCTTGATAAGAGTTCATCAAGTAGTGAACATTGTGAAGTTTCAAGTGATGGTGAAACCCCTATTGCTGAGGTTGACAATTCTATTAGGAGGAGCAGATATCCAATCTTTAGGCCAGTAGTCAAAGCTGAGAACCTTAGGTTTGAGAAGGATATGTCGTTCCTCTCAACTAAACAATTTAAAGATGCTATGACTGATTATGCAGTCCATGGTGGGTGGGGTATAAAATTTGTGAAAAATAACTTGGTGAAAGTGAGAGCCCGATGCCAGCTAGGGTGCAAGTTTGTTGCCTACCTTGCAAAGGTGCCAAGGGAGAAGAGTTTTAGATTAAAAACATTGAACATGACTCACACATGCACCAAAAGTTACAAAAATCCGAGATGCACAGCATCATACATTGGGAAAAAGTTAATGAAGAGGGTTAGAAGACAGCCTGACGTAAGGCTCAAGGACATTCAGGATGCTGTGCATAAGAAGTATGTGGTTGACATAAGTGCAGGCAAGACAAGTAGGGCTAGAGAGAAAGCTCAAGAAGCTATTGATGGGGTCCACACGGCACAGTTCAACCAGTTGTAGGAGTACTGTGATGAGTTGAGAAGGTGCAGTCTTGGGAGCACTGTTTTGATGAAGGTGCAAACTTATAATGATGGTGATTTGGCAACTGAGCATGACTTGGCAACTAGGCTGCCATACTTTGAAAGAATCTACATTTGCCTAAAGGGTTGCAAGAAGGGCTTCTTGGCAGGGTGCAGACCAATCATTGGTCTAGATGCATGCCATCTGAAGACCAAGACAGGTGGTCAGCTGATGTGTGCTGTTGGCAGAGATCCTAATAAGGAGTACTTCCCCTTCGCATATGCAGTAGTCAAGGCTGAAACCAAGGACTCTTGGACCTGGTTTCTTAATTTATTGCTTGCTGACATAGGAGATGACAAAAGATGGGTGTTCATATCTGATCAGTAGAAGGTCCGGTTTCTTAATATTTATTGCTTGTTGAATTGTGTTCTTATTGCTTGCTTAATTAATATTTATTGCTTGCTTAATTAATATTTATTGCTTGCTGAATTGTGTTTTTATTGCTTGCTTAATTAATATTTATTGCTTGCTGAATTGATATTTATGGCTTTGTAAGGGTTGGTGAATGCATTTGTTGACAATTGGCTACAGTACGAGCATAGGATTTGCTGTAGACATTTATACAATAACTTGCGAAAAATCATCCTGGTGTCCTTAGTAGAGACCGTTTTTGGAAAGCAGCCAAGGGTACCTATCACCAAGCATAGGAGAGGGCAATTAATGAGCTAAAGGAGGTGGGTGAAGATGCATTCAAATGGCTGCAGTCTCACTTAACAACTATTTAGGCTAGGAGCATGTTCAAAAGTAATGGCCAGAGTGACACAGTCCTGAACAACATGTGTGAAAGTTTCAATAGTAAGATACTTAAGTTCAGGATCAAACCTATAATCACCATGGTAGGCAATCTACTCAGCTTCACCACTTTCTCTTATGATCCATAGACCTAATCATTAAGTAATGATTAATTCTCCCTTTCTCCCTATGTGCTTCCAGCTTGAGTGTTAGGCTATATCTGATGACTAGATTTTAAGCAAACAGGCAAATGATTATCAAAGTGGAATCTGAGTTGTGTCCTAAGATAAGAAAGAGATTGTACAAGGAGAAGTTGGCATGCAGCTAGTGGCTAGCATGTTGGGCTGGTCGTACCAAGTTTGAAGTGAAGAATAGGCTGGAGAGTTTCACTGTGGACTTGGAAGAGAAGAGCTACAGCTGTAGGAAGTGGGACATAACTGGCATTCCATGTTGCCATGTCATTTCCTGTATCTTTTTCAATAGGGAAGATTCTGAAAAGTATGTCAACACTTGCTACAAAAAGGACTACCTACATTGATCGTTATGACCACATTATAGAGCCCATTAATGGCCAGAATATGTGGAGACCTAGTGGACTGCCACCCGTGCAGCCCCCTATCAAGAGAAGACCTCTTGGCCGGCTTAAGAAGAAGAGGGCACTAGAGTTTGATGAACCTCGAAGTCACAGAAAAAACAAAGGTGTTGGCTTCTCAAAACAATGCAAGGCATGTGGGAAATTAGGCCACAATAAAAGGAGCTGCAAGGGAGAAGTAGGAGGGAACTCCTCCTTGCTTAGGAGTGCATCCCAAGTCAGCAGGACCACTAGGAGGGTAAGTATACTACTTTCACTTAGATATTTGTGTTGTTTTGTTTTTCAGTTGGTAGCTTATTAATTGCTATTGTTTTCTTTGTGCTTGTGCTTGCAGGCAGCCAAGGATGGTCATGCAAACATCCCAGCTGTAGGCAGTGCACAACCAGGCTCCATTGATAACCAGTCCAATCCAAGACCAAGGAAGAGAAGTGCAGTCACCACTGAGACCTTAAATGCATCTAGGAATGCAGGGAGGTATATGGCAGCAATGAGATCTGCAGGGAGATAGCAAGCTTTGCAAGACCAAGTCCTTTTTTTTTTTTTTTTTTTGTAAATGTTCTAGGCAGAGGTTGTCCCATATTTTGTAAATGGCTGGTTTACTTATGGCTGACCAAGTTCTTTTTTTGTAAATGTGCTAGGCAGAGGTTGTCCCATATTTTGTAAATGGTTGGTGTACTTATGGCTGACCAAGTCCATTTTTTGTAAATGTGCTAGGCAGAGGTTGTCCCATATTTTGTAAATGGCTTGTGTACTTATGCCTGACTAAGTCCTTTTTTTGTAAATGTTCTGGGCAAAGTTTGTCCAATATTTTGTAAATGGCTGGTGTACTTATATAATGGCTGACCTAGTCCAATTTTTGTAAATGTGTTGGGAAGAGTTTGTCTTATATTTTGTCTTATATAATGGGTGTTAATTTATTGTCTATTTATTATTGTCTAATCATTATTGTGATGAATATTTAATTCCTATTCAGTTGAAGCCAGATTTGTTTGACTGGCATTGGGGGGCTATTGTGTTTTTAATGCTATTGGGTAGCGTTATGCAGGTCTGTTGGTGAAGTGTGTGTGTGTGTGTGTGTGTTTGACTTGCTGGTGTGTGTGTGTGTGTGTGTGTGCGCAATGCAGGGCAATGCAGCTGTGTGTACAAGGCAATGCAGCTCTGTGTGCAATGCAGGTGCTGAAGTGGTGCAGTGCAGTGCAAGTGCAACTGCAAGTGGATTGTATGGGATATATGGGATTGTGTGTGATCAGTGTATGGGATATATGAGATTCTATGTGATCAATGTTAAGAAGTTAGGTAATGAGGGAATCAGATTGTATAAAAGGATTGGGAAATTGATTGTATGGGATATATGAGAAATGAATAAACTACCAAAGTGTTCTTCGTATTTGCAATTCTTTGATAAATATTAGCAATTCTTCATGAAGCCTGCACTATTTATTTGGTCTATCAGTTAGCAGGCTGGTATCATCTTGAAAGGTTTATCAGTATTTGCAATTCATATATAAAAGGTTCTTATCATCTTGAAAGGTTCTTATTTGGTTTATCAAATATGGCTCTGATTTTTTGGTTTTCAGCTTCTTATGCAGAGTAATATTGAGTGCACACAAGGCACAAACAGTTCACAACAATGCAATAAAATACTATACAAGTCACATATTAATTAAAAAGTGATGTTCCATTGCTAAAAATCTCGGATTACAGAGCGAATTACACCAAAATACAACCATTTTCCCACTAATACATACCAACACAAATTTAGGCCAATACATACCAACACAAAAATTCTGCCAAAACCTACCAAAATACACCAAAATTATGGCCTTTTTACACTAATACCTACCCACCTAATGACCCATTTTCCCCCCACCTATTTGGCCAACCAAAAGAAGCATCAAGCAGAGTAGCATCCCACTTATCACCAGAAACAGCCCCAGGCAGATGACCAGCCTCTATTCTCTCTTCCTATAGCCTACAATGTCAGCGTCAAGGGTTAAAATCCACTACCTCTACTCTGAAATCAGCACCTTGCCACGCTCGCAGATTTCATCATCATGCCATTGAAAAAATTTACACTTGCATCCAACCTGATACCTAAAAGCCAGATAAAGCCCATTATATATTCAAACAAAATCATGAAAAACAACAACAAATAGTATTAGCAAAATCTGGTCACAGCTAATCCAACCCAGCCAACTCAGACCCACTAAATAAGAACCCAATAACAGAATCTAACCCAGCCAACTTAAACACACTAAATTTTTTCAAGTTTAATCAATTGGGATAAAAATTGAACAGATTTTCTAGTATTTTGTTTACCACTTATAATGAGTTAAAGAAAACCCCTTTTTATGCTTAAATATTAGACTCATCTCTTTCTTTTTCTTTCTTTTTTTTTAAATTTGATACTCTCAATTTTCTGCCTAGTTGCTTTACCTAATCTTAAGTTTGTTAATTTTAACATATTTGCCAATGAGCTCTGGCTTATGGAACTTCATTTTCTCCACGTATGGGGGGACAATGATGTTGTGGGTTCTAACCCAACTAGTTACATGTGTAACTAACAGAGAAGGAAATTCATTTCAAAAGCACAAACATGACTTCACACATGAAAAATGTTATAAAGCCCACAAAGAGTTCCTCTTTCTAACTTTGTTTTTTTTCCCCACCTAGAAAATCAATAAAAATTTAAAAAGTGTACAAAGAGATAGTGAACTTAACCAGTAATTTGGACACCCGTAGAACCTTCTTCCAGTGTTGTCAGGTGTCCACGAAACAACCAAAACAGGTTTCTCAGAGCAGAAGCATTGGGTTGGGCCCCTTTTCCTCAAGCTTCCACTTGATGACATCGAGCTTAATTCCATAAGAGCTGGTGTGAGCAAGGAGCTAAGTTGGGATTTCTGAATTTGAGGGTTAGCATTCATACGAGAGAGAGAGAGAGAGAGAGAGAGAGAGAGAGAGAGAGAGAGATAGAACCTTACTATGATCGCGGAGCGGAGCTGCTACATGAAGCTACTTGCTAATTTGGGGTTTTTTGTGCAAGGTCTGATTTGGGGATTTTGTGTGAGGTTAGGGTGAGCAATCTGGGTAAGTTTGTGTTCTATGGTGATTCGGGTTTTTTATTTATTAGTTTTATGTTTTTTTATTAGTTTTATGTTAGTTGCTTTGGGATTTGAGTGCCACGTGACAAACTGAAAGGCGGGAAAGCCACGTGGACTCAGTGAAGATTATTTTAATATTTTTCATTTTTTCCGTTTGCCAACTGTGCAAGTTCTGTCTCTGATGCAATGTCAGGGACTAAAACGAAAGGCGATTTTCAGAATAGGGACTAAAATCGGTGGAAAACAAATGTAGGGACCAAAGTGGGAATCGGGTGAAAATGTAGGGACTAAATCTTCTTTAATTTTGGTGAATTGTACATCTCGAAGAGTATCTCGTCTCTTACAAGAGCCTTCAACAACAGTTACTAAATTACTAACCACATAAAAAAATTCAGCAATGTTAATGTGATTTTTAACAACGGCAACAAGTGTCAATTGAAGTTGATGAGCAAAATAATGGACATAAAATGCTGACGTATTCTCTTTCAAGATTAAAGTTTTGAGACTAATGATATCACCTTGCATATTACTAGCCCCGTCATAACCTTGCCTACGTAGGTTCGATAAACTCAAATTATGTTCACAAAGTAAACATTCAATAGCATATTTTAGTGACAAAGTGGTGATACTTGCTACATGTACAACACTAAGGAACCACTCTATAATAATTCATTTTTTATTCACATAACGAAGAACGAGAGTCATTTGTTCTTTCACTGAGATATCACGTGACTCATCAACTAATATTGAAAAGAATCCATTGTCAAGATCCTTGATGATGACTTTGGATGGTTCATGTGCAATTGCATTCACAATATCTTTTTAAATATCAAAGTGGGTAAGCTTGCAATTTTTTGGAGCATTTTGCAACACTTCTTTGATAGATTCATTGTGATCCCCCAAAAATTGTAGAAGCTCAAGGAAATTTCCTTCATCACTTGAACCTTGAGATTCATCGTGACCACGAAAAGCTAATCCTCGGCATAAAAGGAATCTTATGCAATCAACTATTGCATTTAATTGAACCCGATATTCAAATTTTTCTTGATTTGATTGCTTAACAAAAACACTTTGAATGTGCTACTTTTCCTTCAGTAGATCTTCACTTTTATTGACAGCTTGGTTATGAGCACTATTAACTCCTCCAACATGAGAATCTAACTTCACAAGCTAATTTCAAAGTTTGAATCTCTTTGTTACAAAAATCTCACCTCCTCCTTACTTACCAACATCTTGCCCAAATAGGTAGCAATAAAAAAAAAAAAATGCTGCATCCTTGTCTATACTATATTCCAACCATTTTCTACCTACATACTAGTCGGATTTAAATCAAGGAGGCTTTCTAGAAAAATTTGATACAGGGAAATCATGAACAGGTTGACAAGGTCCTTTTGTTAAATAATGTCTTCTTATTTCATCATGATTATTAGGATGATAAGATGATATCTTTTGTCAGCCCAAGATCTGAAGGAAGATTTTCTAAGTTAAAATCAACACGAATTCACTTAGAAGATGAAGATGAATCTTGCATAAGAGATGAATCTTGCATAGGAGATGAATCTTGGGTACGTGGTTTTCTTATCAAATATTTATCCATAATTCTAGCAAAAGAATAAACAATCAACTATAAGTTCATTTAAAATATTAATACAATTATTAATTATTGTTGTTTAATTGTTTCATTAATTTGTTTGTCTTTTATAAACTATAATTTGTTATATTGTTGTTTCATTAATTATAAATTTATTAATTATTGTTTAGCTTAACATAATTTAATTTGTTTGTCTTTTATAATGTATTGGTTAATTATGCTGCTTTAATTATTGTTGTTTAGCCTAACAATAAACTATATTGCTTTAATTTATTTTTCATTAATTATATTACTTTAATTTGTTATATTGTTTACACTAAAAGAGCTACTAATGTGCACATTACACATCTTATGTGTAGCACAGCACAGCCCGCACCCCCCCCCCACCAAAAATGTGCCCATCTACCCCACCACACTCAACACACAACACAAGCATGCCTCATGCCCCTACCAATCAGAAAATTTCACAATGACACATTCCACTAAAAGACAATTAATATAGAGATCAACACCAACACACTACACACACCAACAACAATAACAACATAAAAGATAAACTGATAAAAGCCAAATTCAAAAAGTCAAAAACAGACAAAATAAATTAATAAAGTTAAAGGCTTAAAGATAAAGTTCAGCCAAAATGAGAGCAAAGAAAGAGAGTTAGTCTTATTAAAGATAAAGAATAGAGAGAGAGAGAGAGAGAGAGAGAGAGAGAGAGAGAGAGAGAGAGTTTCATTTCATTTCATTCACACAGAGAGAGAGAGAGAGAGAGAGAGAGAGAGAGGGACTGAGAGAGTCAAAGAGAAAAAGAGAGAGAAGTACCTTAAGAGAGTCCGATGAGGGTTAGCAACGAGCAACGACCACACCGCAGAGCCGAAGGGGTGAGTGAGCGAGTTGTGACGACAACGACGCAGAGGTTGGAGGGGCGAGCGAGCGGTAACAACACGAAGGGGCGTTGCTGTTACGATTCGATCCAACGAGCGAGCTATGACAATCCGATCCGATCCGATCCATCTGTTAGCTTGAGCTCAAGCGGCGTTGCTTTGACTGAGGGACTGAGTTTAGGTTTGTTTTAGGCCTTATGCTTTAGTGGTTTCTTTTTTTTCTTTTTTTTTTTTTGATAATGCCTTAAGTGATTTCTGATTTAGACCTATGGGGACCGATTGACTGAGGCGTTGCTCTGTTTGGTTTTTTTTTGGAGAATCCATGGGTTTGCTATGCCTACCTCTGTAATTTGTTGGGCTTGCCATGGGCTTGGCTCTGTTACAATTTTTTTTTTTTTTTTTTTTCAGATTTTAGTTCAAAATTTTTTTTGGGCTTTTTTTTTTTTTTTTTTTTTTTTTTTTTTTTTATGGCTTGAAAGTAGAACATATAATTTTTTTTTTTAATTTGAGGGTGTTCCTAATTTTGTGATTGAGGGTGTTCCTACTATAGAGCAAATATAAAAAATTTTAAAAAAAAATTTTAGGTTTTTTTTCAAGTCAGGAACACCCTGACTTGCACGTAGCATCACCTCTGTGCTGCACAATGCAAAAACACTAGATGTACAGTGCCAAGACACTGTAGCAGCATAACTGCTTTTTATATAGTTAAAAGAAATCTTACTAACCTGCATTTAATTTTAATATTATTAAATAAGAGATCTTACGAAGAATGAATAAATGAATGTTAAATTAAAAGCAAATGAGGTTGGAATTCTTCTGATCCATGAAATTAAAACAAAGACGTCTAATAAGAAAGCAATAGGGATATCCCAGGACAAACTACTAAAAGAAATAAAAGTAATATACATTTCCAGCATAATTTGAGTGTCAACCATATTACGATGAAGTAAGAATCAACAAATCCCTCCCCTTGAATACACTTTCTTCAAAGTTCACTTAACAAAATGATTAAAACATTCTACTCGCCTGATCATGCAACGTAAAAGGAAGAAAGAAAAAGTGGTGGCTATAAACAATTGTGACTTCTCTTCTCTCTATTTTCACAAATCAAAAATGTTTTAAATTAGAAATTAAAGGAGAAAAATGAAGTGATAAATACTGTAAGGACACAAAGTTGCCTTGGGCCCAAATGGGTGACTGGGCCGGCCCAAGTGGCCTTTACAATAGAATTTGTAGAGAATGGGCTTAAAGCCTAGACCTCCTGGTGCTTTAGAAGGATGCGGTGTAAGGTCCAAGTCCACTTCTGAGAGATGGCTGGCTGATGGAGTGGCCTGATTCCTTTCTCGGACATGAGCTGAGGAGCTTCTGTGCTGACCGGCGTTCTGTTCTTCAAGGGAGAGAGAGAGAGAAAAACTTCTTCTTTTTTCTTTTGCAAAAAGGTCCGGGTCCCCCTTCTTGTGGCATCTCCTGTTCTATTTATACTCCCCTTCTCAAGTTACCACCCGTCTTGTCCCTGAAAACGCTCCCCAAGACTATAAAGCTGACCGTCGTCCCTTCAGAAGTCATCTTCTCATTAATGCGGCCAGGCGGGTAGGTGGGAGCCTTTAATGCGGAGGCAGTAACCTCGTGCAGGACACGTCCCGCTTGTTCCCCTTCCTCGGCGTCCCATTGATGCGCCGGATGACTCACTGGGCTTCGGAAGCTCATCCGTTGGCATTGAGTCTCGTTCCTCGGCTCTAGCCCTTGCTGTTCGAGGTCATGTTATCCTCGGACACTGCCCCGTACGCAGTGATCTAACCGATGGGCCTATGCGCCTTTGGGTTTTTAATATCCTCCTCCCTTTCCGTGGCTTCTTGGGCCGAACAGTGTCCTCGGGCCAGACCTAAGGCCCATACAGCCATCCAGACGTCTCTGGCCCCACAAATACCATATAGCAATTGATACACATGGCATGTGCACTATTTCAAGGAAAAAAAAAACTAAAAATATTATATATATATATATATATATTATATAAAATATTAACATGC
Source organism: Castanopsis chinensis (assembly GCA_032878915.1). Classification (NCBI taxonomy): domain Eukaryota; kingdom Viridiplantae; phylum Streptophyta; class Magnoliopsida; order Fagales; family Fagaceae; genus Castanopsis; species Castanopsis chinensis. Next base: position 610,910 of record JAVQMG010000039.1, read on the forward strand.
TGATCACAATATTCCACCTCTTTGTACACAATATTCTTCATGTGACCTCCTTCCTCCTAACGTATTATTGCCAACAGTGCTCTAATTGCCAAGACCCAGTTATATAGCCACTCTACAGTTATATGCTATATCAATCATGGCAAGATTAGGGGCTTGATTAGGCTAGTCTCCTCAACAATTTGAGATAGTTTAACGAGATCATGAGTAGAGTAGATATTAACTTCATTGTGATGCCTTGATTCCATTACAATTTTATTTTATTTTATTATTATTGTTATACCCACAGTTCTTACATCTATGTACATGTAACTCAGACTTTCTCTCCTATTTTCTTTAAGGGCCTGTTTGAATTGAAAGGAGAGGGAGGGATAGTGGAAGGAGGTAGAGTAGAGTTAGCTAAAAATAGACTAATTTTGAGCTAATTCTATTCTACTATACTCTCTCCCCCAATCCAAATGGACCAATATGTTTGGGCTTTCTCTCATTTTGGTACAATGATCAGTTTTCATTACTTTGTTTCAATTTGATTGGTTTACTGTGTCACAATTGTTCTTTACTGGTGAGAAGGGCATTGAATTTGGTCCTAAAACCGGTGTTCCCCTCCACTCCGAAGATCTCTCTTCTTCTTTTTTTTCTTTTTCTTTTTCTTTGGGTGTGAAAATTACACTTTTTCACTCTAAAGTCTAAACTATACATCATTTTATACTTTGCCCCATGAACTATCAAAATGCATGATTGATCCCAAAATTGTAACTTTGTTTGAATGTATACCCTACCATGTTTTTAAATATTAAGTATGACAGAATTAAGTATTGAAATATCAATTTACCCCTCTCCAAAACAAACAGTAGAGGGGTAAATTGGTCTTTTAATACTAATTTCTGTTAGACTTAACCGCCAAAAAAAATGGTGATTAAGTATTACAAAGTTTGCAATTTGGAGAGCTAATCGTGCATTTTGATAGTTCATGAGACAAATTAAGTGTAAAATATGGTATAGTTTAGGATGAAAAAGTATAATTCTTTATCTTTTTTTTTTTTTTGAAACAAGCACACACCCAAACATAATATTTTATTATATTTAGAATTAAAATTTATTTGAGAAAAAATGAAATTTATTTATATTAATCAAATAAGTTAGAGTTGATTAAGAATTAAGCAAGTCAACATGAAATTGACTTTTTATTTATTTATTGTGTTAAAACACCAATATGTCTTTAATACTAAGAACATGTATGGCATTAGTTTTAGCTGTTAACTTTTAGTTTTTAGTTTTTATGTATAATTCTTTAAAATCTCATTTTTATCTTGCTTTTTTTCATCTTTTCTAAAATACAAATATATTATAAAGAAAAAAAATTTAGCTAAATAAACTCTGTTTTTTTTGTTGACTGAGCTAAATGAACTTTTTGAAATGGAAACTGAACGTAAGGTGTTTCCAAATCCAAGCAGCGGACATGCGACGAAAGTAGGAACCTAAGGTGCAATGGGAGCTTCCTCGGTTCCTGCTGCGTTGACCTGTTGTAAAAAATTCAGTTTGCTTTCCAGGCTGCTGACAGCCGTAAACCAAAAGTACTACAATACAAACATACTAGTGTATTGCAACAGCTGGCAGTAGCAGACGCGTTTTTTGGGCAGTTAAGTTTTACGTATCGACTACCGACATCCATCCAATGTGATATGTGAGAGTGTGACATGAAAGCAGTTTACAAGTTAGCACTTAGTGCCGTAATACGCACACAACATACGATATTCCTTCTGGAAATTTCTCAAATACGGGAAAATATGAACGTTCGAAGCTCCATGCACCTACCTACCTATAAATCACTATCCTTCCAAACTAATATGTACCATTCTAACTCGATCAATTTTTATCCATTTCGACATTATCTCCATTCCCCTTTGCTCCATTAATTTGTTTCTATTTATTCTTGATAGGATTAGGATTACTCAAAAAAGAAAGTTCCTTGCTTTCTTAAAGATCATCTTTTTTTCTTTTTTACCTCTGTACTCCTATATACCGTGCTTTGCTAATCATTTATTATGTCGACCATGATTATCCTACCAAACTTGGACAGCGTTGGAGCACCACACTCCTTCCAGCTTAGCGTACCCAACAAGAGATGGCACTCCGCCTTTGTTTACATATATTGCTCTAGAGCCCTACTATCTGTTTTCAAAGATAATTCTTTACCCGATAAGAAAGATGCATCTTTCGTGGATGTGGATCTCAAACCGGACATCAAGTCCAACGTTGATCAAGCAACACTCACTAAACTTGTGGATGAGAAAAAAAATTTGAAAGCCTCCAAAACATTGGAGGGGTTTATAAAGTAGCATCTACTCTTGAAACCAATGTTGAATGTGGGATTCAAGGTGATCAAGACCGGCCCTTCCCTTAGGCGAGTTAGGCAATCGCCTTAGGCCCCCAAGTAGAAGGGAGGCCTCAAAATTTTAGAAAATTAGAGAGAGTAGGGAAAAGAAATTAATTTCAAATTAATTGCAACAATCTGACACATTCCTTTAACCAAAAAACAAAAATTTTGGTAAATCAAACATTATTATCCTCTAGACAAACCGAAAATCAACCGGATAAATTACAAATCCGGTCTAAGATATTACCCACAAAAAAATCACAAATCACAACAAATAAAACAACTCAAATGGGTCAAAACCCTAAAAATTTTACCTTTCTCTAGTCTCTGCTCTCTGCCTCTCTCTGTCTCTCATTCTCTCTGATTCTCTTTCTCTCCCCTATTCTCATCTACTCAACTGCTCAAGCGCTCAAGCAAGGTATCTGCAGATCTGCTTAACTGTTCCGTATGGAGTGGACCGCCTCTCTCATTCTTTCTCTGAATCGGTTTCTCCGCCGCCGGCCTCTCTCATTCTTTCTCAGTTTCTTTGGTTTCTCCACCGCCGGCCTCTCTCTCATTTATTTCTTTATTCTTCCTTTGTTCCTCAGGTTCAATTCTGCCGTTCACGTTCAGGTTCAGGCTTCAGCAGGTATAAATACTTAGGCTGTTACTATTAGGCATTTGACTTGTAATAACTAAGAAGATTGGGCCTTGACCCTGGTTTTGTTTTATTGTTTATCACTTTTGCCGTTTTGGGCCTTCATTTTTTTTTTTCATAAAGCTTGCTTATGCTTTGCTGCTGGGGCATTTTTATTTTATTTTATTGTTTATCACTTTTGACTAGTTATGGCATAATGCTTGTGATGCTTGGGCATTTGACTATGCTGGTGCTTTTTTTTTTTTTTTTTTAATCTTACGTTTATATATATATATATATATATATATATATATATATTTTAATGAGTGATAATATATTGAATAAATCTTTATTTATGCAGGTGAGTTGAAAACTCAATAAGTAACCAAAATCCTAATAAGTTCCATCAAGCAATAGATCTGTAAAGTATAAGATGTAATATGTGTTTTCAAAAGTTATAATATACTATGTGTTTTTAAAAGTTATAATATACTATATATTTTTAAAATAACTGAAGAAGTTTCATATTCTTAAAATAATAAGTTGCACATAGATCACATACTTCAATCCTATATCATAGATGGTTTAGAAAAAAGTCAGTTTTTCATATCAAAAACTATAACTTACAATAGGTTTCAAAAACACATAAGCAATTTTAGTGACTCAAAATAGTTTAAATACTCAACATTTCCAAAACCACATATGTAGTTTTAAGGACTCAAAAAAGTTCAATATTCAAATGTAATTCATATCCTTAACAATCTTATGACTATGATCACGCTATATCCGCGTGACTGAGCATCAGAGTACCAATGAATAACCTTCATTGGTTAAGTATCAGAATACCAATGAAAAACCTTTATTGGTTTAGGTATCAGAGTACCAATGAATATCCTCCATTGGCTGGGTATTAGAGTACTAATAAAAAACCTCATTGGTTTAGGTATTAGAATCTCAATGAATGACTCTCATTGGCTGGGTATCAGAGAATCAATTCATAGTCAGATTGTCCATAATCAGATATATCAAATCGTCCATAATCAGATATATCAAATCATAGTTCCAACCAAAAATATATCTCATTCAAATACATATATATATAATCATATATTCAGTATTTAAATATATTTGTGATATTTTTATATTCTTTACTTTAAATCAAAATAGCCCAAAAATAATTAAATAAAATAAATCATATATTCAATGCTCATATATATATATATATTTGTGAAAATTCTCTATTCTTTACTTTGAATCAGTATAGCTAAAAACAGTTAAATAAAATACATCATATATTCAGAAATTAGATATATTTGTGATAATTCTTTACTTAAAGTCAGTAATACAATAGAAATAAAATTGTAACAACTGTAAACAATTTTCGTAGTTAAAATATGCAAAATAAAACCAATTAGGATAAAGTTACTTACCTCTAAAAACCATATTAAAAGGAACTTCTCTCTAATACTTCCTCTAAAATCCTTAGATATCACCTAAACAATTTTTCAAATATCATTTACTCAATAATCCAATATTTTTAAAATAAAACTTATATGAATACTCAGTTAGAAGAGAAACTGTTAAAAATATCCAATAATTGCCCACTATTATCTCATAGTTAAAAATCCCCATATTCATCATTAATATATATATATATATATATATATTTCCTCCACTTTCTATCACTAATACTACCTAGGAATAAAGCCTATAGATACACCATAGGTATAGCCATATAGGGTCAAAAGTACAACACCTAATCTTCTATACGTTTGCTCATATAATTTTTTTTTTTTAATCTCCATTCATGCCTAGACCATCTTCTATAGTTCTACACGTGTTCTTCTTCTTTTCTTTTCCTTTTTTTTTTTTTTTTCCATTGCTGCCTCTAGTTTTCTTTTGGCATGAGGACAAATTACACAAACCAAGCTCTGCCACAAGCCTTTATTGAAACACTATTCTTCCTCTACCAAGTCAATAAACAAATAATAATATATTAGAAAGAAGTTGGTGTTCTGATACAATCCCTTTAAGAAAATTACTTAGAATAGACCTATACAACCATGACTAAAGAAAGTCTCACTGTTGGGTAAAATACTCACATAAGAAAATATTCTAATACCACATAAAGTCTAAATTTGACAAAAGAATAAGATTTCTTAAGCACTTACCTCAAAGGTGTAGTCAATCCTTCTCTACTTCAGTCTTTTGGGTAGTCTCCTCTCTCAAAATATCTCTTTATATATGTTGACTTAATAAGCTTATATATAGTTAGGGTTTTAACCTTATTTTCTAAAAACTCCCTTATAATTATAAATTATAAAATTGGCCTCACAAAAATTTTTACTTAAATACCCCTCCTTTTAATTTTTTTTTTCCCGGGTATTACACTTGTCATTGTCGTTTCTGCCATTTTTCATTTTAGGTAAAACAGAAATTTGACAAGTTAATCGAGGTCAACAACAAAATACAAATTGATGTTATGAGAGCTGGGCGGCGTCAACAAATTTCAATATTTGAAATTTTCATTCGAGATGTCATTTTCTTAAAGATTGGAGATCAAGTTCCAACAGATGGGCTATTCAGAGAGGGACACTCATTACAAGTGGACGAATTGAGCATGATAGGGGAAAGTGATTGTGTAGAAGTAAATTGCAACCGCCCATTTTTGCTTTTTGGAACAAAGGTGATTGATGGCAATGCTCGAATGCTTGTCACTTCAATTGGAATGAACACTAAATGGGGCGAGATGATGAGCTCAATCAGCAGCCATAATACCAATCACCAGACACCTTTACAAACTCGACTTAAAGGGCTAACTTCATCAATAGGAAAGCTTGGTTTGGCAGTTGCTTTCCAGGTTCTCATAATCTTGTTCTATCGATATTTCACGGGGAATATAAAAGATGAGAATGGAAATAAAGAGTTCAATGGAAGCACCACCAAGGTTTATGACATACTAAATAATGTGGTAGGTATTTTAGCTGCTGCAATTAGTATAGTCGAGGTTTTAACTCCAAGAGGGTTTCCTTTGGTTGTCAAGCTTTCACAGATTTATTCCATGAAAAAAATGATGGCTGACTAGGCAATGGTGTGGAAGTTGTTTGCGTGTGAGACCATAGGCTCTATCACCACCATTTGTACTGACAAAACAGGCACTCTCACGTTGAATAAAATGAACGTGACCAAGTTATGGCTAGGCAAAGCACGAGCTACTTACACATCAATCACTCCATATATTCTTGAACTGCTACAAGGAGTTGCTCTAAACACAATAGGTAGTGTTTACAGGCCTACTTCAAGATCTGAAATTGAGTTCTTAGGCAGTTCCACTGAACAAACAATTCTTTCATGAGCTATTCTGGAGCTAAACATGGAAATGGAACAACTGAAGCAAAGCTGTAAAATTCCTTACGATGAAGCATTCAATTCTCAGAAGAAACGAAACGGAGTCATAACAAGGAGAAAGACAGACAACACAATCCACGTACACTGGAAAGGAGCCGCATAGATGATTTTAAAAATGTGTTCAAGTTACTATGATGCTTTTGGAATTATGAAAGATCTAGATTATGGTGAAATGATGAAATTTGAACAAACAATTCAACGTATGGCAGCTAGTAGCCTCCGATGCATTGCTTTTGCACATAAGAAAATTTCAGAAGAAGATCAAGAACATGATATAGAGCAAAAAAAGATAGAAGAAGATGGTCTGACCTTATTAGGTCTAGTGGATATTAAGGATCCATGTCGTCCAAGGGTAAAGAAAGCTGTGGAAAGTTGTTAATATGTTGGTGTTAATTTCAAAATGGTCACTGGGGACAATATTTTTGCAGCAAAAGCTATTGCCACTGAATGTAGAATATTGTGGCTTGATCAAGACATGGGTGGAGCAGTGGTAAAAAGTGTTGAATTCAGAAAACACACACTAAAGGAGAAAATGGAGAAAGTTGATAAAATTTGTGTGTTGGCAAGATCCTCAACTTTCAACAAACTACTGATGGTAAAATGTTTGAAACAAAAGGGTCATGTGGTTGCAGTCATTGGGCATTGCACAAATGATTCACTAGCACAGAAAGAAGTTGATGTATGATTTCCTATGGGAATTCAGGGCACTGAGGTGGCCAAGGAGAGCTCAAATATTGTCATTTTGGATGATGATTTTGCTTCAATGGCCAAAATTTTAAGGTGGGGAAGATGTGTTTACAAAAAAATTCAAAAGTTCATTTAATTTCAACTCACCATGAATGTTGCTGCTATTACAGTCAACTTGGTGGCGGTCATTTATGTTAGTAAAGGCCCGTTGACAGGAGTCCAGTTATTATGGGTGAACCTAATTACGCATACCTTGGGTGCTTTAGCTCTAGCAATAGAGCAACCCACCAAGGAACTAATGAAGAAGCCACCAGTAGATCAAACTAAGCCACTTATTACCAACATTATGTGTAGAAACCTTTTAGCCCAAGCTTTATATCAGATTGTAGTCCTTTCGATCTTACAATTCAAAGGTGAATCAATTTTTAGTGTGATTGAGAAGGTAAATGACACCTTGATCTTCACTACTTTCGTCCTTTGTCAGGTCTTCAATGAATTCAATGCAAGAAAGCTCGAGAAGAAGAATGTTTTTGAAGAAAGACTTAGGAACAAGTTGTTTATGGAAATCATTGCCATAACCATAGTCCTTCAGGTGATCATGGTAGAACTTTTGAAAAAGTTTACAAGTTTAGAGAGGTTGAACTAGGGCAATGGGGAACATGCTTTGCATTTGCAATAATTTCTTGGCCAATCGGTTTGATTGTCCAGTGGATACCCATTAGCTACTTATAATGAAAGAGAAGTGTTATTGCTATGTTCATAACATTTTCACAACAAATTATAGACGATTAATTATTATTAGTTATAATTTAAATCCATCATTAAAATTACTTTTTTGGCCTACTAATAACAATCTACTGCTTAGAATTTATTGTGAAAATATTGTAAAAATATTATGAATATAACATTTCTCAAAATGAAAAGGAGATAAAGGACTATCAATTTTGTATAGCTTTCTTTTAAAAGAAAAAAAAAAAAATTCCATGTCCGTGGATATTTCATTTGTTAGTATATGGTGTATTTTTTTGGAAAAATATTTTATTAATTTGTTCTTTTCAAATCTAGGGACAGTTTCAGTCATGTTTTTTTTGGGACTGCTTAAATGAAAGTTAAATTTAAAATCATACAAAACTTGTTATTATCTTCTTTATTTGCACAAAGGTAGTGATAGTGGCCACACATCAACACTACAAGAGCTATATATTGGGAAAGTCTTGCAACAAGTGAAGCTATATGTGCTATCCATGCATCTAAACACAATCTGGGTGACCATTAGTTGGTTGAAGCAAGATACGGTTTCACTTCACTTCATACGATGAAGTCGAGGGAAAAGTAAACAAATACCAATCTAATTAATTAATGAAAAATTGTTTGAACCTAGCATTACATATATTGGTGGTGTAAAATTGCTAAAATTTTACTTTTAGCAACACAATATACAAAAATTGTGCTACACTGCACAACCATCTATAGTTGTGTACTATAAGTCAAATGGGAAAGTATCATAATATATTTTATGTAGTTGTGATGATAGTAGTGGTTATTGTTTATTTGTAGTGAATATATTATTTTATTATATTATTTATATTAGGGTAAATTGCAATTACACCCTTGAAGTTTGGAGTTGATTAAATTTTACACCCTAATATTTCAGAAACTTGATTTTACACCATAAAGTTTGGTTCCGTTAACAATTCACCTCACAGTTAGTTTTTGCCGTTAACTGATACATTGCCATGCTGACATATTTTACTTATGTCAAATCAACTCCAAAATTACGGTGATGACCAAGTTAAAAGCTGGCACAATCAAAACTAATCAAAACTATCTAGTTTCTTGGGTAAACTTAAAATACAAAGGAAAAAAATGTAGTTCAGGATAGGCTAGAGGTTTCCTTTGGTTAATTTCTGACTCTGAACTTTATATATATATATATATATATATATATATATATATTAGGTATATATAAATTAGGTATGAAACTCCGTAATTTTGGGATTGATTTTAACAAAAATAAAACATGTCAACATGATAATTTGTTAGTTAATGGCAAAAACTAACCGTAAAGGGTATATTGCTAACAGAATTTCAGAGTGTAAAATCAAGTCTTCGAAATATCAAAGTGTAAAATTTAGTCAATTCTAAACTTTAAGGGTGTAATTTGTAATTTATTCTTTATATTATTTTTTGACTGTATTCTTTATATTATTTGAATGCATTGAATATTAAAATAAAACCATCCAAGTTAAATATTTTGTAAATTAGATAAAATCGTTTTTTTAGCAATTGAAGCACAGTAAAGTGTCATCTATAGCTCATCTACGTCAAAAAATAGTATTCCGTACTTTTTTATTCTACAATCAGTTAAAAAAATGTTTCTCTCTCTTACTTTTTTACTCCTTGTACTAATTTAGAATAGAAGAAGCAAAAAATTCAAAATATACCATCAATAATTGGAATAAGGTCACTTCAAAATTATTAGACTGAGTACGCTAACCTTCACTGATGGAAGCCTGCTTCTCAAGCTGATGACCATTTTTTCCCAATAGATTCTCCTTCAAATTTGAATCTATTGGCTTCTCATGGACTGCTAAATCTTTTGGTGAAAAAGCTGTTTTAATTTCGTTGTCTTCATCACTTGCTCCAACTGATTTAACTACCGCTTTTAAAGATTCAGCGGGAGAATGAACCTCATTTTCTTCTTGCTCTATAGAAACAAAAGGCCAAAATTGAAGACTACGGGTTAAAAACAAAGTTCTCTAAAATAATTAGACTGGGTATGCTAACCTTCAGTTATGGAATCCTGTTTCTGAAGTTGATGATAACTTCTTACCAATAGGTTCTCTTGTGAATTTGATTCAATTGTCTTCTCATGAACATCTAAACCTTTCTGCAAATAAGATGGTTGGACTTCATTTTTTTCTTCATTACTTGCTTCAATTGCTTTCACTACTGCTTTTGGAGATTCAGCGGGAAAAAGAACTTCATTTTCTTCTTGCTCGATAGGAGCAAGGAAATAAAGTTACAGTATATGGAATTATCAGTTGATCAACTGGTAAAGGTTGATGAATGTAAGTACTGGCTAAAAGCAAATTACCAACCTCTTCCACCTGATGTCTCTTTTGCAGTGTATCTTATGCTCCTGTTGAGTCATTAGAAGCTAACCCTGTAACTTTTTCATGAAAATCTTTTGCTTCAGTTGTTGGAACTGTTTCATCTCCTCCTTTGACATCATCTGCATCAGCAGATTCTTGAAACACATTTTTGGAATCTATAGCATTTGTGTTATCCTCTTCTGCATTTGTACAAACAACTATTATAAACAGCCTAGAAGAACACTTATTTCGGCAAAGTCAGAACTAAAGAAAATATTAATGACCTGATGAATTGACTTACCTTTGAAACCAGACGTGTTATTGTTGCCCATCTCATTGCCCATGTCTATGTTGCCAACTCCAGCAATATAATGAAGCAAAAAGAATGAAACTCACGAGAATCAACTATAAGGGTTGGTGTCTTTCAGTGGCAGTGTCTAACTTAAAAGAGCGTTCAAAGTCCAAAATGTGCAAGTCTAAGAACTGCATACCTTGACGATCATGATGGCCACATGCAAATAGCAATAAACATTTGAGGACAGCTTCATTTCTCTGTGATTGCCAGAGTGTTGATACTTGATTAAAACGGCTACTTCGCACTTTTTGCTTAAAGCAGAAGCCTCGCTGGGTCATTTGTCAGCCAAACATATTTGTCTCTAAAAGTAGTGGAACGTCTACATCCAATTCTATTTTCTTTATCTGACATGGACATTCTATGATCATGAATTTTATGGTATCAATTTGGAAATTGATAACTAAATTGTTAGCTACTCAAGGTGCCTTGTGTAGCCTATCATTGGCCTGCCCATATGATTATGTTTTGGAAATTTTTTAACTACTATTTAAAGGTCTTCTGTTGTTCAAGGACATGTGGGAAGTACCATAGAAAAAGGTGCATCTATTAACAAAATACCTCCATATTTCAATCTAAATGTTCGTACTTTAGGGAATGGACCTACATGGCTGCCCAAGACCGACACAGATGATCAAAAAGATCTTTTATTTAGATGATTGTTTAATTTCAGCTTAAAAGATCTCTATTGTTTTATTTTGGCCTTAGACACATGTAGAATGACGATTGGACAGCATCAGCTCTTCATAGCAGACTGGTCCAAATAACCATGGGTATGGAATAATGGTTTTGATAAGCCCATGGACAGGTGGGTCTCTTCAAGATTTCTTGGTGTTAAAGTTTATTTTAGGTGCAGGGTGGCTAGAAGCAGATATACTTTTAAGGCTAACTTCATCACAGCTGCGCATTTTTCTTTGGAACTCTCTACCTGTCCACCGGCTCAAAAGTTTACCAGTTGGACCCTCCATCCTCCTTTTCCCATTAGAAGAACAGAAAAGTAAGTGTTAATGGAAATCCACCACACCCACTTTTAAACTAAATATTAGCCATGGAAATGATTACGCCATATTGCATTAAGGCAGTGATTTTATAAATTTTTTCTCTTGGTAAGTTTTTTTTTTTTTTTTAAGAAACAAACACACACACACAAGGGAGAGGAAAATGAGTTCTAACACAAAGACATACTACAACTCTGCTAAAAAATTATAGTAACTTTTAAGGGAGGGTGAGACAAATTATACTACACACAATACACTCTCTTAAACAATGTGGAACAATTACTCATTCGTGATGAGTTGTATTAAACATTTAAGTCTAATTTTCTGATCTCCACGAGGACACAAAACATAGGCTTCTTCCGGGCCTTGCATGGTCTAGGCCATAAGGGGTTAGCTTATTAACTTAGTTTTTGCCCAATTTCTCAAGGCTTTTGTAAACTAAGTTGCTAGCATTTGGATCACATCTATACGCATACACAAAAAATAAAGTTGTTGGAAATTTTGCGTAAGCCTTCATTTGTGAGGATGAAATGAAAATGAATGAAAATAATAATTTTATAATATTCTTCTGTTCTCTTGTTTGGCAATTTTAATGGAGAGAATAGGTTTTCCTTTCCATTTCATTCCCTCATAAACTCCCAAACAAAGAGAAAACACATGAGTGAGAGATAAGGGTTTGGGTTTGAACTTTTCTTCCTCCTCCTATCATGGCCAATGAAACTAAATGACAAGTTTTCAAAGGTATTTGAGTTTTCTTTTAACAAGTACTTTGGAAGATTCCATTGTGGCAAAATTGGGTTTTGCAAAGCTCATTGTGGCAATTTGCATTTTTTCAAGTTTGTTGTGTATGTTCAAGTTATGTGATAAAACTTGAGTAGAAGATCATTTTTTCAGATCACTTGATCAACCAATGAAAATCATTCTTTCACATGACTTGATTAAAACTCTAATTTTCACCTAGAAAAAGAATGTTTTGTCACTAAATTTCATAATGGTCCATTATGATGCAACTATAAAAATCATTCTTTCATATGACTTGATCAAAATTTTTAATTTATACCTAAAAATTGACTACTTTGCCATTGAATTCCATAATGGCCTATGTAAAATTTTATTTTAAGTCAAATATGAAATTATATTTTATAAAAAAAGAAAAAAGGAAAAAATTATGAGAATGTAATAGAATGTAAAATTTATCATTGGGTGTGTGAAATGACATTTCACCCTCAACCTTGAAATTTTGTTACTGGTTACAAAATATGGTGTTTACAACATGATAACAGATGAAGCATTAGCACGACTAAACCTTAAACTCCTTGAATCCTCAAATTAGAAATAAGAAGTCCTTAAGATAGAGATTTGGACCCACAAAAAAGTTTTAAAAAACGACAGGAAAGACTAAAATTTTAATTAATAGTGACCTATTGAATGAGTCTAAACATTACTCTTTTTTAAGAGCATGAATGGATATGCAAAACACATTCTCAAAATCTAAAAACCCCAAATTACCCCATATATAGGAATGCAATATGCAAATTTTTTTTTGCATATTGCTAGTAGTAGGATTGAAATATTATTCTTATTTTATTTTATTTCTCTCTCTCTCTCTCACTCTCACACACACACACACACACACACACACTATGGTTTAGATCGTGAGATAACTTTAGGTCATGGTGGCAACAGTGGAGAAGCATGAGAGTGGTTGTACTGGTTTGGGTTTTGATTTGTAGAGGAGGATCTTGAGAGCTTTGGGTTTAGGTTTTGAGGAGGAGCATGATGGCTAAGGAGCGTGACATGTGGGTTGCAATTTAGGTTGTTGGGTGGTGATTTGGGTTTTGGTAGTGGTTGATTTGAGATTTTGGGTTGTTATGGTAGTTGTAGATTGGTTATGGTATCATCATGGCTGTGGAGGGTCGTCGGTGCTATTGTTGGTGGGTTTGGTTTTGGGTTTTGTGGCAATGGCTAAGTTTGGTTTTGGGTTTTGGTGGTTTTTGTGGCTAAGTTTGATTGGTGTTAGCTGTGGTAGTTATTGATTTTTGTGGTTTTGGTGGCAATAGCTAGGTGTATTTTTGGCTGGGGTTGGGCCATTTAGCCACTATCATGGTGTTGGACTGTTGGTGTAAAATAAAGAATGAGATGTATGGTGTATTATTAAGTATGAATGTAAAATAAATAAATTAGTTTTTTATTTTTTTTATTTTTTATGAACAAACAATGGGTAGAGGGGGGTGACCTATGTTGGCATTCTCTACCTAGGCGTGACCATAGTGACACTTTACCTGTTAGTTCTGGGCTGACGGGAGCAGGGGATCCAAATGAGCCATTGTTGTGCACCTAGCCCCATCGAGAATGCTAGTGAGCAGGGAGTTATTTACCAGGTGCTTGCCATTGCTGGATTCGAACTTGGCACCTCCACCTCTCAAACCCTTAAGAGTGGGTCCATCACTAACGTCTCCACATGCAACTCAGGGTGGTCTTGTGACCACCCTGACTTGCAAAAAAAAGTCTATATACACTTGCCTAAAAATAATAATATGCTAAACTAACTTATTGTGACCATCTTAATAAAAATATTAAACACCTTGACTTGAGAATTACAAAAATTTGGATCAACAAAAATAAAAGTAATGTTATATTCACAACATTTTTCACAATAATTTCACAATAAATCCAATATAGTAAACTGTTATTGATTCTAATTTGGTCCTAACACTGATATTATTTTTTTATCCACCAATAATAGCTTTTTGCATAAAATTTATTGTAAAAATGTTGTAGACGTATCACTCTAAAATTAATTTTTCCCCCCAAACATAATCCTTAATCCCTTTTTTTAAAAGGCTTAAATAACAACAATAAATATTAGCCCAAATAACAACAAACATAAACCAAGCAAAAACAAGATAAGATCAAACAACAGGTGAACAAATTATTCAACAAAAAGCCTATTATAAGACGAAAAGATAAAAATCGCTAATTATTTAAATTTGTAACTCATTTAACCTATTCAATATAAATAGTTCATAATTTCATTTTTCCTTAAAAAATGGTACAATGAAAAATATTGTGGTTGTGAGTTTTACTTAATGGTGACAACAGTTCTACTTTTTTTGGCTTTTCAGTTGTAAAAATTTTGCTCTCCTTACTCCTTAGCAACTCAACTCATAGTTATAGCAAATATTCTCTCTCTCTCTCTCTCTCTCTCTCTCTCTCTCTCTCTCTCTCTCTCTCTCTCTCTCTCTCTCTCTCTTACCATTACAGAATTTAAAAATTTTTCACTTAATTTATTACCCTCATTACAACATTATCAATTCCTACTTTATCTATTATCAGTCATTTTTATTTGGCAAAAATGCAAATCTGACCCTCTAACTTTCAGTTTTTTTCAGTTTTGTCATTTTAATTTTCTAACTTTCAATTGTTGCCAATTTGGAATTTCGTAAAACTCCAGTTATGTCCTACCGTTCATTTTGGTTCTTTTTTTTTTTTTTTTAAATAATAAATTTCAGAATTTAAAGAAAATTAAAAACAAAACTGATATTAAAAAAAAAATAAAAAAAAAAACCGAGAGGACCCACCTTCTTTCACATAAAAAGGCCAACCAACCATCAGTACTCCACACCAAACCACTTCAAGCACCGAGTTCAACCCACAATGAGTCACAAACCCACCTACTAACTCATGACTCAGCACTACCACTTGGGGAGCCCATTGTCTCAAGAGCACAATCAAGACCTTCGATTCTTTCTTCAATTCTCGCCCAAATGATCTTCATACAGACGTCGGAATTGCCACCACTCACGACGAAGAGAAACGATGCAAAGAAGAAGACTGGAATTGGGATCGCTGGCAAAAGCATTTTGATGAAACCAACTCCCAAGAGTGACTCATCCCTATGTTGAAGGTATAGAGGTTTTTCATTTTTGGGTTCTTTACGTTTTCTAAATTTTTTTTATTTTAATTGATTCCTCGGTCTTTTTTTTTTTTTAATATCAATTTTTTTTTAATTTTCTTTAAATTCTGAAATTAAAAAAAAAAAAAAGAAAAGCCAAAATGACTTCATTTTAGCTAATTAACGGCAAGACATAACTGGAGTTTAACGAAGTACCAAATTGACAATAATTGAAAGTTAGAAGATTGAAATGACAAAACTAAAAGTTAGATAACTGAAATGAAAAAGATTGAAAGTTAGAAAGTCAGTTTTGCATTTTTGCCTTTTTATTTTCTCTTTGTTGGTAAAATGAAATTTAATACTTCGTGTATTTATGCGTTTTTTTTTTTTTTGGTGACATTGATATATTCAAGTTATCACTTTATTATATTTTATATATTTAAAATTTCTTAGTGACTACTAGGGAAGTTAATACCGTATCGTACTGGCCAGTACAACTAGTTTTTTTCGTATTGGTGAACTGACCAGTACCAAAACCCCCTTGATTCGTACCACTCTGAGTACCGGCCCATACCGGACTGTTTCGGCCTTACTGGTGAAAATTGGATGTTTCGGCCGGTAAATCTAAACCGGGCGGTACCAAAAAAAAACCCAAAAATTGTCAGTTTTTCTCATCACAGCCACTCACTACCACATCGCCGGTCACTCCCATGTCTCCAGCCACTTCCATTTTGTCAATCATAGTCTCCCCACCTGCTTCAGCTTCTTCTTCCTCGCCTTTTCACTTCTTCGTTCTCTGTCTTCTATTTTCCACTTATCTGTTCTTTGGTTTTTTCTAGTTTTGAACGCCTATTGGTGTTAGTATATCTTGTTTTGTATGCTAGAGTCCCACTCCACGTGAATATACTGAAGTCATTAAATGAGTCAAAAGTTTTCAAAACTTTCAAACTTAGCTCCAAGCACCCACATGTCCTAGTTTTAACTTTTGCACAATGATTTTTATTTCTTTTGTTTTTTCATTAGTGCATTTAGTAAGTACATGTACTTAGTACTATTATTAAACTACAACTCTTCTTAAATAAAAAGTTATACTTCAGCATATCAAAAAAAAAAAAAAAAAAATTTATACTTCAACCATAATTATTAATATTTAAAGGGATTATTATTATTGGTCAGAATTTAAATCATTTTATATTTTTAAGAGAATATATATATATATATATATATATATATATATATATATATTTAGCAGTATTCTCGAAACGGTACACAGTATTAACTAGTATCGAAATATTTCATTTCTTGAGCTAAACCGAAACGTCCTCCAGTACGGTTTTGACTCCCTTCATGACTATCCTAAAAAAAATTCTTAAAGCCACCATTGGGGTCCATGACCACTAAACCCACTACCCTGGATAGTAATAAAGTGGTGTTTTGGAAACCCTAAGCCTAGCATTTGTAAAAAAATTTTAGAATAAAGGAAAATTAGGTAAGAGTTAAGACTTCTCCAAGAAACAAAAGAACATAAAAATTTAAGGAGAATGGAATAACTGATAATGGCTGTACTAAAAAAAAAAAATAAAGACATGTTGGGTAAGAAAACGTGTTTGCACTTTTGTTTTTCTGCTGACTGTTGCTATTTCAAAAGATCTATAAAAATTTATTCCATGTGATTAGTTTTTAAATCTTCAAGGTCGACACAGAGAGAGCCTGCCAATTTCACATTTCAGTTTTGAATATTAGAAGGATTGAGGATGTATGTTACAACCCAAACCCGATACCTGGATTTGTGACCATGATCGGCATGCTAATATCAAGCTTAAACCTGATATTAACAAGAACCAACTTAACTTTTAACAAAAGCTTTTACCAAAAGCTTCCCTCTTTCTTTTCATTCTTGTTTCTTTACTTAAATGATATAACCTTTCACTTGGCATTTAGAGCATCTACACTGTACTAAAAGAATAATATAATCCACTAGTTAAACAACTTCTAAATTTCACATGATACATCTCTTAATACTTTAAGGTACATAACTTCATTAGATCCTAAAATACACAATACTATAAAACTAAATATCAAGTTGCTAGTTTGGGGTCTATACTTTTAAAACTAAAACTAGCTCCTTCCAAAACTTGACTAAGGCTCCCTCTACTCCAAAATAAAACCTGTAACTCAAAGGGTGGAATGGGTGAGCTACACAGCTCAGTAAGGGTAAGATACATAAAAATTTAATAAGAATGCATGTAAATCAAATCATTTCATTTTACGATTATTCAGATAGGAGAACATCTTTTCATACATAGTATTTTATACTATTTATAATAATAGCTTATATGCTCTTCGTAGGAAAATAATTGTTCTCTTTTTTTTTATCAGATTAATATTACCAAAACCTTTCGGATTGAATTTCTTTTGTTTCTTACAAAGTCACCAAATATAATATTGATTGTTTTAAAATCATATACATACATATGTGTATATGTGTGTGTGTGTGTGTGTGTGTGTTCTTGTTACAAAATAATCATTTTAACTTAAATCAGATAATTGGTAACTTTGTCTTAAACTAGAAACATTTTAACAAATAAGAAGACTTTTCTTTATAAACTTCTTATCGTAAAATATTATAACTTTCATAGTCATAAAACTTAACGTTTCATAAAGAGCAGATATCTAATAATTTTTTTAACGTAAATTTGTACTTTCATCAGAAGCTTTATCTTTATAGAACGCTAAAACATTTTCCATCAGATTCTTTATCTTTAAAGCATAACAAAACTTTAGAAACTTTTAGTTTTAAAGAACAACTTTTCTTTTCATCATAAACTTCCTTTCATGAGAGTTTTTAACTTTTCATAATACATTTAAACAATTCATTCTCTCATGATCAATAAAATAATATAGCTGTTCATAATATATTAGTTAGTCCATATTTGATAAGTCTGTACTTATTTTGGGAGGCTTCTAGCACCATTATGCTAGGCATTCAGCATTCCCCACAATGCCAAGTATTCTCGGGATCACATCATAATACATATATTTCAACCATGGGGGTAGGTTGACTTCCTCCAGAAGTTGGCCGTAACTAACAAAGGCGGGTATAGCAGAGCCAGTCCCACTTTAATAGCCAATCAAATAACATTTTCCATGGAAAGCCAGTAATTAGACCCCTACTGGCGGAGTTCAGATCATCAGAGACCATAACCCGAAAAAATTTCTTACTTATACATCATATGGAAATTCATAGTTTGGAAAACATTTCATAATAAAAGTATTTCCATTGTTTTCTTTAAACATTATGTTCATAGAATTAGTAACAGCATCAATATGTTTAAATCATATACATAAAGTTTCAAGAACTCATGAACATATATTTTTTTGAAATATGAGTATATGTCATATCTCTAATCAAAACCTTTTAATGCATAATATACTTTAAAATAACCTCATGACTTACCAAATGCTCATATAACTTATCCCTTACCTGGAAGCAGAGGAACCGAGAGCCTACATTTGAAGGAGCTTAGACTTGAGTACTAGTAACACCTAAACCAAATATCAAAACTTATTACTATCAATTACTCCTCATCATAAACTTACGCACTCATCTCAAAACCTATATCTTAAAATCAAGGAAATCCTAATCCCATCTCAACGAGGTTCCCACAAACACAAAATACATTCATCAAACAACATAATGTATCAAATCATAGAGAAACCAACATTCTCACATTAATATCATATCTCCAAAAGAGCCAACTTCATTTCAAAAGGTTCTTTGAGATTTGGGCAATAAAGCATGCATAAACATAAAATCCTTTAAGCATGGTCATGTAACCATATACACTCACATGACAAAATACAACCCATTGAACAAGACAGCTTCATAAAAATAACAATTAGATGGTTTAGAGCCCCTCCTTTGAGTACCAAAGCTTGAATTAAGTTACACAAAATTTATCTATGATCTAGACATACTAAATAATGAGCATAATAAATTATAGCTCAAATAATTCACTCTAACTTTAGAATTAAATCCTCAAAGTTAGGCATGTCTCTTATGGTTCACTGTTTTATTCCAACAGCATATACATCACTTATAAAATACAAATGGGCTATCATAACACATCCAATCCTCATGTAATTCTACAGGGAAACACCTCTAGATGTCTAGTAAATACCATATAAATTTCAGAGTCAAAGCATAAAACCATAGTTTACTAAAAATCATACAATATAGCATACTCAAATCTGTCTTGACAGAATTTTATGTAACTTAGAAATTAAACCATTATTTTTATATTGATCCAAATGCTGTGACACCACTTCCATTACAACCATATGTGTCTTAGAATTCATAAGAAATCCCTAGCATCCAAATTCACTGTATACAATTTATTACATAATTAACCATGTGTAAATACAGAATCTGTCACATTGACAGCTTTGAAACGTTTTTTTTGTAAAATTATAAAATGATTGCAAATAGTCTTATTATCATATGAGGATTTTTTTACACTCCTTAGACATGTTAGAAAACACTTATATACAGTCATTTAATCATTTAGAGCAAAATAAAGTACAACAAAAATCCTAGCAGTAACATCAAAAGTACTTATCCCAACTTTTTCTTACTTCCTTAATCATATACAATCATTCATTAGTAAAAACCCTAATTTATCTTTAATAAACCATCAACACAATTTCAAAGCTTCTTAAAACACCATATATATATATAGACTCACAAATTCATGATTTTCTAATTTTACAAACCACAAATACTATTACTAAAATTCTTTGAAGAAATCATGGATTCTAAGATAAGAGTAGCTAGAACCCTTACCAAATTATTTGTTCTTGAGGGGAAAATAGGAATAGAATCACTCTTGCATGAAAGGATTTCCCTTTCCTAGTGGCTGGACCCGAAAGTATGAGAGGTAGAGAGCTTGAGAGAGTTTTTGAGTCTTCTAATTTCTTTGAGAGAGTATGAAGAAGAAATGAGATGGAACTTATCCTTCTTTTTGAGGTGTTGACCGTGGGTTTGAGAGAAAAGACTTAAGAGAGCTTCTAGCTCTTTCCTTAAGAGAAAAGAGAGTAAAGTTGAAGTGAGAATTCTGATTTGTTGGACCCGTGGGAATGGTGAGGAAGAGAGTCTTCTAGTTGCTTGAGAAAGTCAAAGAATGGATGAGGTGTGAACAAGGGAATAGAAAGAGATAAGAACAAAGAAAAGGAATAAAGAAAGAAGAATGAGGGCTGAATCTTCATCCAAAGAAGTCAAGGAAATTTACTTGGTGGGACACGTATTTGCCAAGGAAAAAGTGAGTTGATGACTCACCTTTTGCAACTTTTTTTTTTATCACTTTCCACCCCCTCACAAGTTTATTTTTTACAAAGGCCCAAACTATAAAATAACTTTGCATATTAACCCTTACCTTAAACACTTAATTAAACACCAACAACTATATATCTAATAACTTAACCACTTAATATAGTTTTGCACATACTTAGTATATCTTATAATACAATTAGTCATTCACTTATTTATAATTTTTACCATTCTTATTCAAAAGCATTATAAAATACTATATTTATTGAATACTCTTTTATTAATTATTGAAAGAAAGTGGCTTAAAATAATAATTACTCATCAAACACATAGTTTAATTATAAAGTTGGGTCGAGGTGTTACAATGTACGTGGTGTTTCATTTAATCTTTCTGGAATTCTCATTCACTATATTTCTTATATATCATCTTTTTTTATTATTTATTTTTAAATATCATCCTAGATCATTCTTTGGATTAATCTAGTTCTTTTAAACTATATATTATGACCCAATTGGGCATATGCCCCTTTTGCCAAAACTTTTCACCAAATGCCCCATATTTGAAACTATTTAGGAAAATGCCCTTATTTTAAAACTCGATTTTTGAACAATCGAGTTATAGTGAACTAAAAAAAAAAAAAAAATCTAGAACTCGAGTTCCATTCAAGGAACTCGAGTCCCTTGAAAAAATTCAAGTGGAACTCAAGTTCCATGAACTCAAGTATTTTACATGGAACTCGAGTTCCAAAAATGTTTTTTCTAAGTCCACATTTGCAATAACTCGATGTTCCAAAAATCGAGTTATACATTAGAAACTCGATATTTAGAAAATCGAGTTTCAAAACAGGGTCATTTCCCTAATTAGTTTCAGACATGGGGTATTTTGCTGGATATTTTTTTTAAAAAGGGGATGTATAGTTACACGTACATCTACTATAAAACATGCGCTTCCAACTTCCAAGTTTCAAGTACAAATTCAATTTCTTAAGAGTAACAGGTCGCGAAACTCAAATACAAGTTGTTATCTAAACATATCAAGTGGAAGTAGTAACATATATTTTGTACCATAAATATATGCATGTTAGAGTAGAGTATTAACACTCCCGATATTTGCAAACAGCTAAGTAAAAATCATGTTTTTGCACCTTGTGGTTATTCATTTTAAAACAAACAGATTTGAAAGAGGGGGCAAATTAAAAATCAAGAGGTAGTAATTGCTAAAAGTCTTGTAGCTGAATTGGCATCTTCTCACGCACAAAGTGCTTGGGGATCTAGGGGGAAAGAATTCAAGCGGCGGGGCTAGCAGCATGTTGTAATTATCTCTAAAAAAAAAAAGAGGTAGTAATGGATCTGAACAACACAGGGAGAGAGAGAAATGTAAAAGGTTGCTTGGGAGATCACTAATGATAAAAGAAAATCCAAAGTTTTGAATACCATTTTAGATCTCATTCTGGTTTGTTTATTGAAAGGAAATATTTAGGTATATCAACTTATTTGGAATTACCATTTTGTGGTTATAACTAATATATATATATATATATATATATATGTATAAGAACTAATTATTAGAGCTCTTAAAATTATAAGCCATTTTTAAAATAATATGTTAATCTCTACATTAACAACATTTTTTAAAACACGGATGGGGGGATGAAACAGTAAAAGAATGGCCTTTAGACATGGCAATACGGTTAAGAATTTTCTGACTTGACCCGACCTAACCCGAACCCGATTTTTTTGACCCGAAGTAAAAAACGGGTTGACCCGTGACCCGACCTGATTTTTTACGGGTCAACCCGACCCGACCCAAATAACCCGTGACCCGACTCGTTAAAAAAATTCGCTAAAAAAATATTTACACTTAAATTATAAATTAATAAAATATTAAATTAATTGTTAATATGTCATGACTCATGTCATGACAATTGACAACACAAGTCATAAAGCACACAGTACAGCACCTTACTGGCTTACTTACACGGTTACACTTACACCATTAGTTAGGTGAGTTCCAATGTTCCATGACTTCCAATCTCCCATCCGTCCAACATTACAATTTACAAAGACAAGTTTTATTTTTTATTCTTTTTTTTTTTTAGAAACACAAAAGCAAGTGGACAACATTGACTGATTAAGTCATTGACAATGACAAGTCTTTGGTTAAGTGGTTGTATCACAACCGTTCAAAAATATTTATAGATATGTTATATATATATCTCATGGTCATTGTGTCAATCCTCTCATTGCTCTGCAAGTGGACAACATTGGCGTCGTTTGTGGAAAGCCTTGAGTAAAAGGACGTGAAGCATCATGGAAGGCTTAGGTTCACGTTGTGCAAAGTCCATGGGATCCCAGCATGAGGATCACTTCTCGTAGCTAGAGCAGGGAAGAGATCGGGAAGCCAGCGTGCGCACAGAGCATACGCACGGGAGGAATCAGGCACGGGATGGAAGTAGAACCTTCTGCGAAAAAAGTGTCAAGGCTATGCAAAGGGAGATTGACCATTTGAAAAAGAAGCTGCGCTGGGAGAAACGACGGCGCACTCCCTCTCCTTCAGACCAGTCTTCAGCAGATACTCGCAGTAGCATCGGCAGGTCCAGGTCAAGAACCCCCCTAGCGAGACCTCCTCCTACGAGGATGAGTACCGTTGCGACCTTAAGGGTAAGAGGATCTTCTCCAAGGGTTTGGCCAACAATGCTTTGAGTAAGGCGCTCCACCAAATTTCCAAGTCGCCCTTCACTCGGAGGATTGAGAAAGGAAAACTTCTGAGGTAGTTCACTCAACTAACCTTCACCATTTACAACGGATGAACGGACCTAGTGGAACACGTGAGCCATTTCAGCCAAAGAATGGCGATGCACTCTAAGAACGAGACTTTGATGTGCAAAGTCTTCCCTTCCAGCCTGGACCTGTCGCGATGAGGTGGTTCAATGGCCTGAAAGCAGGCTCTGTCGATTCCTTCATGAAGCTCACCAGGGCGTTTAGCTTACGTTTCATCACATGTAGTAGGGTACCTCGGCCTCTATATTTATTGTTATCTATGGCCATGAGAGAAGGAGAGACTCTCAAGACGTATACTGACAGGTATTGGAAGATGTTCAACGAGATCGATAGGGACTTCGACGAAGTTGCCATAAGCACCTTCAAGGTTGGCCTTCCAAACGAGCACGATCTGAGGAAGTCATTGACCAAAAGGCCTATCAAGAGCGTGCGTCGGCTCATGGATCACATTGACGAGTACAAGCTGGTTGAGGAGGATCAGCTGCAAGGACAGGGGAAGGCGAAGGCGAAGGCTAAGGCTATCCCTCAAGAGAGGAAGGATTTCAAGTCAGACCGATATAGCAACAATAGGCCGAGGAGAGAGTTCGTTAGGCAGCTTGGTCCGACACCCATGCAGGTGGTCAGCACCGTGTTCCGCGAACTCATACAAAGGGTGTTTGAGAAAATCCATCATGAACCCTATTTCAAGTGGCCCAACAAAATGTTAAGTGACCCCACGAAGCGTAACCAAAACCTCCATTGCTAGTATTATCAAGAAAATGGCTACCCGATAGAGAACTACAGAAATTTACGAAATTGCCTGGAGCAATTGGCAAAGGAGGGGAAGTTGAAACAATTCTTGTATCAGCCTGGTGGACAAGGAGAACATCCTGGGCCAGCAAATCAAGGCCATCATCCTCGAGACCTCTTTTGGGGACCATCAATGTCATTCTCGTTGCTCTTGGGAGGACTGGTTCTTGCCCTTCTAGGGTGATGTCTGTGGCACGGGCCCTTGCTGAGGACTCTAGCTCCGAGTCGAAGAAGATTAAGGGTAACGAACCTCCAATTCTAAGCTTCTCGGATGAGGACAAAGTGGGGACCATCCAACCACACGATGACGCCTTAGTCATCATGTTAAGAATAGGAGGTTATGATGTGAAGAGGGTGATGGTAGACCAAGGAAGTGGCGCAGACATTATGTACCCTGATCTGTTCAAGGGGTTGAACCTGAGGGAAGAGGATCTTTCGGCCTATGATTCACCACTGATAATCTTCGAGGGGAAGGCAGTCATCCCGAAGGGGCAGATTAGGTTGCCTGTACAGTCAGGCCCAACAGTAGTTAAAGTGGATTTCATAGTGGTCGATGCCTACTCTCCTTACACGGCCATTGTAGGGAGACCCTGGCTACATGCCCTAAGGGCTGTTTCCTCTACTCTCCACGCCAAGGTGAAATTCCTTTTTCGTGGCCAGGTCGAAGAAATTATTGGGAGTCAATTCGCGGCGAGACAGTGCCTGACAGCCGCAGTTCTGCACAGGCTGGAGCCTGAATTCTCGGCCTTGGCTGCACCGACCCCATAGCAATTAACCTCTTCTGCCATAACTAGGGAGACAGTGGCAGAAGAGCCCACGTGTGAGGGGTTAGATAGAGTTCTTGTGGATAATGACCCAGAGAGGTTCTTCCAAGTAGGGGCCCAACCACCGACCGAGGAAAAAGAGGAGTTGGTCGTATTCTTGAAGGGGAACCTTAACGTGTTTGCATAGGATGCGTATGAGGTGCCTGGGATTGACTCGAACTTCATTTGCCACCACCTGAATGTCAGCCCGACTGCTACGTCGAAGAGGCAACCCCCTCAGCGCTCTTCCAAGGAACATTCCGACGCCGTTAAAGAAGAAGTCGTCAGACTTAAGAGAGCTGGGGCTATCAAGGAAGTATTCTATCTCGAATGGTTGGCGCACACAGTCGTGGTAAAGAAGAAAAGTGGGAAATTGAGGATCTGTATGAATTTCACAGATCTGAACAAGGGCTGCCCCAAAAACTCTTTCCCAATGCCTTGCATAGATCAGCTAGTGGACGCGACAGTCGGCCACCCTCAGATGAGTTTTCTAGACGCCTTTCAAGGGTACCACTAAATACCTTTGGTTTCGGAGGACCAGGAGAAGACAGCTTTTGTCACTCCCATTGGCAACTATCACTACAAGGTAATGCCTTTTAGCCTAAAGAATGCCGGGGCTACCTACCAGAGGATAATGACTAGGATGTTCGAAGCCCAATTAGGGAAAACTATTGAGGTATATGTAGATGACATGGTTGTGAAGAGTAAAGCTATACCTATGCATGTGGTCAACCTGAACAACATTTTCCAGATGCTACAGGAGCATAAATTACGATTGAATGCCTCTAAGTGTTCCTTTGGTGTGGGATTTGGCAAATTTCTAGGTTATATGCTCACTCATAGAGGGATTAAGGCCAACCCCGCCCAAGTCGCAGCAATCTGCAATCTACAACCTCCTCGAAACCCAAAGAAAGTCCAAAGGCTGATAGGGATGACGGCCACCCTCAATAGGTCCATCTCTCGGTCCACCGACAGATGCCGACCTTTTTTCTAGCTGTTGAATAAGTGGAAGGGATTTGAATGGACCGAAGAGTATTCCATAGCTTTCTAGCGGCTGAAGGAGTACCTTTCTCGGCCACCTATTATGTCTCACCCAGACATAGATGAAGTTCTGTTTGCGTATATTGCCGTGGCTGCTCACGCCGTCAGCCTAGTTCTAATACGAGACGATGATGGTGTGCAGATGCCGGTTTATTATGTGAGCAAGTCTCTATAGGAGGCCGAGATTCGGTATCTACCGTTGGAGAAGGCAATTCTAGCCGTGGTGCATGCAACGTGCTGGCTCCCGCACAACTTCCAATCACATACAGTCGTCGTGCTAACTCAACTCCCCCTTAGGTTCATGTTGCGGAGTGCTGACTACTCCAGCAGGATCGCCAAATGGGGAACTATCTTGGGAGCCTTTGACATTAAGTACATGCCGCGCACCTCCGTGAAGGGGCAAGTCCTAGTCGACTTGGTGGTGGAGTTTGCTGAGCCTCCCTTGGAAGAAAACTTTGAGGGATGGGGCATGGCTAGAAAATCAGTTGGCGTAATCTCGTGCGAAAAATCCCCAGTGTGGAAGGTCTACGTGGACGGAGCAGCTAACCAGAAGGGTTCAGGGGTAGGGATAGTTTTGATATCCTCGGAGGGAATCGTCGTGGAGAAGTCTTTGAGATTGGCATTCTTGGCTCCCAATAATGAAGCCATGTATGAAGCTTTGCTAATGGGAATGGACATGGTACGAAAAATGGGGGGAAGGTCAGTGCAGGCGTTCTCGGACTCGCAGCTAGTGGTCGGCCAGATGGAAGGAAAATTGGAAGCTAAGGAACCAAGAATGCGGGAGTATTTAACTCACGCCAAGCACCTGCAGTCCAAATTCGAATCTTTTGCAGTGTTACATATCTCCAGGAATAGGAATACCTACGCCGACTCACTGGCTACGCTCGCAACCTCCTCGGCTTAAGGCCTACCCCGGGTCATCCTCGTTGAGGACTTATTTAAGCTTGTTGGGCCAAGTGGTGATGCCCTCCGGATTCACCAGGTCAGAATAGGACCCAGTTGGATGGACCCAGTAGTGTCCTTCCTTAAACATGATACCCTGCCAGAAGAAAGGTCTGAGGCTAACAAGATCCGTAGAAAGGCTCTGCGGTTTTGGCTATCCGAGGGCGAGAAACTCTATAAACGCTCATTTTCGGGACCCTACCTGCTGTGCGTACACCTAGAAGCAACGGAGCAGCTCTTGGAGGAGTTGCACGAGGGAATATGTGGTAGCCACACGAGAGGAAGGTTACTAGCCCATAGAGCCCTTACACAGGGATACTGGTGGCCGAACATGAAAAGAGAGGCGCAGGATTACGCGAGAAAGTGCGATTAGTGTCAGAGGTTCGCTCCCAACATCCACCAACCTAGGGGTGTCCTTAACCCTTTGGTCAGCCCTTGGCCGCTTACACAGTGGGGCTTAGATATAGTGGGACCATTTTCGAGGGCAGCGGGGAACAAAAGGTGGTTACTCGTCGGGACGGACTACTTCACCAAGTGGCTTGAGGCAGAGCCCCTCTTGAACATCAGAGACATGGATGCAAAGAAGTTTGTTTGGAAGAACATCATTACTGGGTTTGGGGTCTCGCGCACCCTCATCTCGAACAATGGCCTACAGTTTAACAGTACGGCCTTCAGAAAATACTGTGGAGACTTCGGTATCACAAACAGGTATTCTACCCCAGACTACTCGCAAGGGAATGGCCAAGTCGAAGCAGTGAACAAAACGATAGTTAACGGGCTCAAGAAGAGGCTGGACGACACCAAAGGTAGATGGATAGAAGAAGTGCCACACGTATTGTGGACTTATCGAACTACACCACAAAGGTCCACAGGAGAGACACCCTATTCGATGGCTTATAGTGCTGAAGCTGTAATCTCTTTGGAAATGGGGTTTCCGACGATGAGGACTCATTCCTTCACTCCAGGCAATAATGACGTTTTGCTATAGAAGGGGCTAGACTTGATAGAAGAGAGGCGAGAGAATGCTATGGTCCGACTAGCTTGCTACCAGTAGAAGCTCAAGCAAGGGTATGACTCCCATGTAAGATCCAGGCCCCTTGCTCTTGGAGACTTAGTCCTAAGGAAAGTCGTCGGAACCACTAAAGACCTAGCATGGGGAAAGTTAGGAGTAAACTGGGAGGGGCCTTACCGCATAATCTCAGTGGCTGGCATAGGGTCGTTTTATCTTGCCGACTTAGAAGACAAACCTGTAAAATGGCCCTAGAATGTAAATAACCTCTGAAGGTACTACTATTAATGAAAGGCGTACACGCCATGCGTTTGGATATCAAATAAAGGCTTAATGTCAAACTTAGGTCCGACTTTTTTTTTTAACTAAGTGTTAATGTCAACCTTAGCTATACCGGGTCCTCGGACCTTCTGCTTTGAGAACATTTAACATGCAGTTTAATTTTAAGCAAGTGTTAATGTCAACCCTAGCTATGCCGAGTCCTCGAACCTTCTGCTTTGGAAAAATTTAACATGCGGTTTAATTCTAAGCAAGTGTTAATGTCAACCCTAGCTATGCCGGCTCCTCGAACCTTCTGCATTGGGAAAATTTAACATGCGGTTTAATTTTAAGCAAGTGTTAATGTCAACCTTGGCTATACCGGCTCATCGAACCTTCTGCTTTGGGAAAATTTAACATGTGGTTTAATTTTAAGCAAGTGTTAATGTCAATCTTGGCTATGCCGGGTCCTCGGACCTTCTGCTTTGGAAAAATTTAACATGCGGTTTAATTTTAAGCAAGTGTTAATGTCAACCTAGGTTATGCCAGATCCTCGGATCTTCTGCTTTGGGAAAATTTAACATGCAATTTAATGTTACTAAGGGTTAATGTCAAACTTAACATGCAACTCTGCTTTATCACAACTTCTGCTTTGGGAACATTTTACATGCAATTTAATTTTACTAAGGGTTAATGTCAAACTTAACATGCAACTCTGCTTTATCACAACTTCTGCTTTGGAAAAATTCAACATGCATCTCATCTTTTTGCTAAGTGTTAAGTATGGAACAGACCTTCAATGCACAATTCATTCCTTCTATTAGTGTAGTTGTGGTTAATCTACTCTCGTTGTGTTCAAACTACACACATAACTAATGACAGTATATAACAGAGAAGGAAGCGCGTAAGAAAATTAAATTCAAAGCCTTTAAACTGTCATGAAAGCCACTGGCGTTTACATTAAAGCTAGAAATGAAAATTACAAGATAAATAATTGACAGTAAACTCCCTAAAGGGGAAAGTTGCACGAGGAGGGAGGCCGAGATGGCCTATTCATTTATCTTCAGTGGAGGGTCTTTTCCCAACTTAGCTGAGTGCTCCTTGGCTCGACCCTTCACTTCAGTTCACTTTAGCTCGGTCTTGGACGGGACCTGGACTTGCTTCCCTTTGTCTTTTGCTTTGGGTGGAGGTAAAACTTGGCTAGCTGGC
This sequence comes from Castanopsis chinensis, assembly GCA_032878915.1. Lineage (NCBI taxonomy): Eukaryota > Viridiplantae > Streptophyta > Magnoliopsida > Fagales > Fagaceae > Castanopsis > Castanopsis chinensis. The sequence continues at coordinate 640,493 of JAVQMG010000039.1, forward strand.
TTGCCCTTCTCTGCTCCCCTCCACTCGGAGTTAGCAGGAACTCCCGCCACGTTTAGGGCTTCCGCCCAAACTTGCTGGCAGTATTCCCTGCACAAGTCCGCTAGCTCTTTGGCTTGCCGGTTCTCCATCGTCTTGACCCTCTCATTATACGTAGCTTTGGTGGCGGCCTCCACAGTCTCCCTTATGGTATGAGCCGCTTCTTTGGCCTAGGCAAGCTCTCTTTTCAAATCCGAGATCTCTTGCCCAGCTTTGGATAGTTCCTCGTCCATTTGGTGCAAGAGCTTGCGTTGGCTTTCCACTTGGACCTCCGCAGTCTTTAAGCCAGGTCGGCGCTCCTCCTCTCGCTCTGCTCCTAGGTTAGCTTAGCGGACAGGTCGCTCTTCTCAACCTCAGCGCGACCTAAATCCCTTTCGACCTTCGCCCTGGCCTCCTGCTCGGCTGATGCCTGGTTCTGGTAGTTCCCCACCAATTGCTCGGTAGCAAAAACCTCCTAGATGGCCTACGGAAAGAAATTTCAACAAATGCACAGTAGAGTTAGACGTATGAAGGTTGAAATAATGACGACGAATTAAAAGGGATGGGATAACACGTACCAAGCTCAGGTCCTTCTTCAGGGAAAGAAAGAGGCGTGTCCCACCCATCTTCCCCAAGTCTTTCATGTCCCTTGGCAAGAAAAGGAAAGGCTGCTCTAGCGCATTGGCCAGATGATGGGCATGACCTCTCTAGAAGTCCTTTATGCTCGCTTGGAGAGGTATCGGAGCCCTGTCCACCTCCAGCACATGGGACTAGTTGGACTCACCGTGGCGAACCTTGGCTTGCCCACGGAACTCCCCGCTTTCTATGGACGAGGCTCGCCCCCCGCCCTTAGCAACTTGCTGTTGCTATTGCTTTTTTGCTTCTTCTTTCGCTCCTTATCCGCCTCCTCATTTTCATTTCTCCTCTTTTTAGGGAGACTTGAAGTGAGAAGTAGTGGGTCATAAGGAGGAGGAGGCAGGGGCGGAGGCAACCTCAACTGGGACTTAGAGGTGTCCTTCTTGGAGACTTGAGCGCCCTATTTTTTGGCGAAGAGTGTTCTCAAAGTCGCCATGTCGTCATTCTCATCGGAGCTATCGTCTACCCGGGCAATCACAAGGCCTTTAATGCCGAAACCCCTGTCCGAGGTGTTCTCCTCGTTCGAGATCTCGACTATGGTATACTTCAAAGGCCTTTTAGCCTCCTCTAGACGAAACCGATCTATCTCTTCGTCAAAGGATGAGGGGGAAGCCGCAGACTCTCATCGGACGAGTTGGTTTTCCCGCTTCACAGCAAGGGGGGTGGCTTCAATGGTCCGTCTATAGAGAATGGTGGATGGTGTGTCAGGAAGAGCGTGGGGGGCGAGGAAGTCTGGTTGGGAGACGTCTATCCTCGAACATCTCCAGTCACCTACGAGGATAGTGCCTTCAACCTTTTGGAAAACTTTTGATAAGGGTTCGTACCCCAATATGAGGTGGGCGGCCCTCACCTATAGGTCTTCGTTCATAAAGACCTCGGATCTCAAATCCCTATTAAGATCCGAGATGTTGACTTCGCTCAGGCGGGGCAACGTATGCCGTTTGTCTGCAAGAGAGACAGTAGAGAAGCCAAACATGCTCAGATACAAACGACAAATCAAGTAAAGAAAGCATCAAAGGGCAATGAGTCTACCTAGAGAAGCAAAAAAAAGTGGGGGCAAAACTTTAAACCAAAACTTCTAAATCCTAGGGAATCACACGTGGCTGTCCCTCTTTCACTGGGCAATGGGGACCGTCATACCACCTCTTGGTAGCAATGAGATAGTCATCCTTCACGCCTTTATTAGACTTGGGCAGGTAAGAAATTAGTCTGACGGTGTTAGACCTCGACTTGAGGTAACAGCCTACGTCCCTCAGCTAGTGGCACTCATATAAATAGACAACATCGCGCCATGTGAGGCGCAGACCCATCTTCTTGTTTAGAGCATTGATGCAATCTAATACCCTAAACATGTTGGGTGTACACTGATTAGGACACAACCTATGATTACGGAGGTACTCGCTGCTCACGTTCTTCATGGGGAGTGTCATCCCACCCTCTAAGAAGGCAATTATGGGGATGACTACCTGCCCCTCTTTCCTAGAGTCTGCTACGGCCTCTAGGGGGTAGTATTCCAGACCCACATCTAGAGGAATGTGGTATTTAGCCCTGAATCCTTCCATGCTAGAAGCCGTATTTACTAGACACTTAAACCTACCCATTGGATTGATAATCAAAGCAAAGATTTACGCAGCAAGGGGAAAAAGGTTGACAGTCGAGGAGAAAAAGGTTCGAGGAAAAGGAGGAACTTACTGGAGAAAGAAGTACGAACTTTTGAGAGCTTCTTGAAAGAGAATGAGGTTGAACACTTCCAGGATGTATTTGCTCTTTGGGAGAAATGGCGGATGTCACGGTTATCAAAGCGTTTTGAACGATTGAGGGATGGCAGTTCGTGAAAGATATCTCGCTTGAGTTTTTGGGAATAAACCTGAGCCATTGGATCCACATCTCACCGTTGAACGTGGGCGACAGGGAGTTACTCAGTGCAATTAATGCAGGCATTGCGTGTTACGAAGCGTCAAGAGCCTTTTTGGAAGGCGCGGGGGGAGGGGGCCTTCGCACGTGCAATATTTGAGAGATCACATGAAGGTAGTACCTGCAAGTCAAAAACTCATTTCCCTCCTTGGATCAGAGTCAAATGAATTTTTGAGGGGCTATTGTGGGGGCAGAAGTGTTAAAAAACCTATGTGGGCCTTGGGCCTGGTCCGAGAACGTTAACTTCTCCAAAGGGTTGCAAGGCGGGCATAAGGTCACCTAACTTAAGGTCCCAAGAGCTCATAGATCAGGTCATTGGCCAATTGGGGAGAGTCCGAGGAAAGGGTTGCCTCGGACAATGGAAACAAGGGCCAAAAGGTGCACCATGATGCCTAGGGAAGAACTTTTAAAGCTCAACAAGCCATGTTACACCCCAACGGAACGTAAAGTGGGAGAACAAGTGGGAAGTGCTCTGCATAAAGCTGCTACCACTGTATTAAAGGTTTCATACCTACCCACCTGGTCGCATTAATGGGGAAGTGACCCCTGAGGGGACGGTGATCAGCCTTATGGCCATTAGGGGAAGTTTCTAAGAAGACAATGGATGGGAAAGGGATCTGTATTTATGGCTCCAAGAATAGGAACATGGAAATGGGGAGTATAAATAGAGAGAGGGAGGCAATTGGAGAGAGGCTCGGCTTCTTGAAGAAAATGGCTTTTTCTCCCAAGTAGCACAAGGGAAACGAGGACAGAGACTCCTCGGCTCATGTCCGAGGAAAGCTAGAATTACACCACTAGCTCATTGCACGCCAACTGTGGACTTAGCCCAAACGCCACTGCTTTCTATTGTCTTGAGAACTCTAGGCTTCAAGCCTACTCTCTACAAATTTCATTGTTTAGGCCACTTGGGCCTGCTCTGTCGTGTACTTGGATCCAGACCTGATTCGTGTCCTTACACCAAACATTAACTGTTTATCTGTCGTTTTATTTTAAAAAAAAATATGCCAAAATACAAAACTAACTCTCTAAGTTTTACATTTTTCAATTTTGTCATTTTTATCCTCTAAGTTTTAAATTTTGTCAATTTAGTCATCTGTTAAGCTTCATTTAACAGTTGTCGTCTACAAACCAAAATGATGCCATTTTGGATTTTAAAAAAAAATTAATTAAAAAAAACTGAAAAATGCTAATTAAAAAAAGAAGAAGAAGAAAGAAACCTAGGGGAACGACATCATTCCCCTACCAGGTTTGAATATGAATGGCATTGTTAATTTCTAATCACTTCTGAATTGATTCCATTAAGTTCTTTGCTCATCGTCGTGCTTCAATTGAAAAACCTGTTTCTAAAAGATCTTCCAGTCCTCTGAATTGATTCCATTAATTTCTTTATGTTGAAGCATTCAATTCTCAGAAGAAACAAAGCAGAGTCATAATGAGGAGAAAGACAAAAGATGGAAATTGCTAACATCAGTAATTTCCATCCAAGATATAACAGCATAGACTAAATTGACACGACATTGAATGTTATGGATCAAATTGATACAATTAAAATCAACAATTTTCATCTAAAAGATAACGAGCAAGGACTAAATTGACATGAAATTGAAAGGTTGGAGACCAAATTGAAATATAGTGTAAAGGATAAGAGTTAAATACGTAGTTTACCCTAAATGTTACTAACGTGAAGGAAGGGGTGTGCATGAGTCGAGTTAAATGGTTTTTTCAATCCAACTTATCACATGAGTCCAACTCAATCCACATGGGCCAAGTTTGACAATTTTTTTAATTTAAAAAAAAAAAAATGAGCATTAGAAGAACAACCAACTGTATTACAATTTACAAGTGTTTTTTGTCCCCATCCCATCTTCTAAAAATTTTAAGCATAGCAACATAAAAATGTACGGACTAAAATGAGTTTTTCACCTTAAATATAATATGAAAGGTTTCGTGTTGACTGTCAACTTTTCAAAAGCGATGGCGAAGGCGCGTATTGTAAGTGGATTGGTAGTGGAAGGGGACCTCATCCTCATCCCATCCTCATTCTCACCCTCAAATGGTCAAATCAAATGAAATGGTACTCTAAGGTTGCGTTTGGATTCACGTTTGCTAGAGTTTCACATTCCCTTTTTTTTTTTTTTTTTTGCCTTTTTCCAGACAAATTCCACTGATACATTACTGTTTATATACTGTTCACAAACAGTAACAGCAGTGGTTGCTTTTTCTCTTATGAATAGTGCACCCGTGCATTGTTTATGGGACCTACAAATATAACTTTTTAGCAACTTTTTTATTAAATATAAGTCTCACGGTACTATTCACACATTTAAAAATTATTTTGTTACAGTATTTTCAGTTTTTAGTTTTCAGTAATAAGTTTTATCCAAACGGACCCTAAAGCCCAGACACTCAAAAGTACTATCATCCAAAATTCCATAACATAAGGTTTGGAAAACCAAGATTATTTGGTTAAGATAAAGACTAAAACTTGAGTGACATTTATTTGAAACTTGAGGAATATTTTGGACCTGTTTAGTATATGTGTTTAAAAATTAAAAATTATTATTTAAAAATATTTATAAAAATACGTGTGAAGAAAAAAATATATATAAATACATAAAATATTATTTAAAAAATAAAAATAATTATTTAAAAACACAAACCAAAACTCCATTTATTTTCTGGGCGACCATCAATTTTAGACACGCAAAACATTTTCGGGGAAACAGAGCCCAGAAGAGTGTTGAAAGTTTCCGTTTGGAAGGAAAGTAGGTACTATGGTGAATCCTAGAAAGTTACACGCAAATCTCGGTATTTTTCTTCTTTGATACGGTGGTACTATGGTGAATCCTAGCGCGTTGACTGGTCAATTACTTGAGAGCGTGATAACTGCCCGGCACGTTTTTCGACTTTAATTATGTCGCCGTATTTTGATTTTTCGTATCTTTTTCTCACGTGTCAACCTTTGAGTTGATTAGCAAGAAAAGGACAGAAACCCGAATAATTTAATTTATTATGTTCCCATCTCAAACCTGTGCCTTTCCCCTTCATATCCTTCAGAATCAGAAATCTACGTACCTACCTATAAAACCACCACCTCTCCCTTTCAAAAAAAAAACCACCACCCTATCTGCAACTTCAATTCTCATATCTACTAGCAAGCACATATCTCCATTTTCTTCTGTTCCATTTATATCCATATTATCTTGCTTTTCCTCCTCTTGTTTGTGATTACCATTACATTATATTTCAACGTCTCCCTTTTTCCATTTCATCTCATCTCATCTCAGCGATATATTATCTTGCTTTTCTTCCTCTTGTTTGTGATTACCATTACATTATATGTCAACGTCTCCCTTTTTCCATTTCATCTCATCTCATCTCAGCTCCAATTCTAACATTACTACAACCAACGTACGTACTCAAACTCCTTAATTTGCTTTCCGATAGCCCCTACCCCTACTCATCTACTACTTCTGTTTCCCATTTCCAAACCAACGCTCCCACCCTTCTTCAAGTTTCAGCTGCAAATATGGCCAGTTTGGATAAATACCAAGATTTCAAAGCTTCCCTATCAAAGAAGAAAAATACCGAGATTTCACCCTCCCATTCTTTCATAATGTTGGATCTCAATCAAGACAACAGGTTGAAAACTGATCAAGCAAGTCTCACAAAAATCGATCAACAAACTCTCACAGAGCTTGTGAAAGAGAAAAACATTGAAAAGCTCCAACTTATTGGAGGAGTTGATAAACTGGCATCCGGTCTTAAAACCAATGTTGAAAGCGGGATTCAAGGCAATATTGAAGACATTGCTCACCGACACAAGGCTTTTGGCACAAACACGTACAAAAGACCACCCACAAAGAGCTTCTTTCATTTTGTAGTGGAAGCCTTCAAGGATCTTACCTTTCTCATCCTTCTAGGCTGTGCTGTTCTTTTTCTTGTGTTTGGCATCAAAGAAAATGGAATAAAAGAAAGAGGGTACGAGGATGGAAGCATATTTGTTGTTATATTTGTAGTCATGGCTGTTTCCACCATAAGTAACTTTTGGCCAAACAGACAATTTGACAAGTTATTCAACGTTAGCAACAATATTCAAATTAAAGTAGTAAGAGCTGGGAGGTGTCAACAGATTTCAATATTTGAAATTGTCGTTGGAGATGTCATTTGCTTAAAAATTGGAGATCAAGTTCCAGCAGATGGATTATTCTTAGAGGGGGATTCATTGCAAGTGGACGAATCTAGCATGACAGGGGAAAGTGACTATGTAGAAGTAAATTGTAGTCATCCATTTTTGTTTTCTGGTACTAAGGTGGTTGATGGCGTAGCCAAGATGCTTGTCACTTCGGTTGGGATGAACACGATATGGGGTGAGATGATGAGCTCAATCAGCTGTGATACCAATGAACAAACACCTTTACAAGTTCAGCTCAACAAGTTAACTTCGTCAATAGGTAAGGTTGGTTTGGTAGTTGCTTTCCTAGTTCTTGTAGTCTTGTTAGTTCAATACCTCACTGCGAATACTACAGATGAGAATGGAAAAAAAGAGTTCAACTGCAGCAGCACCAAGGCTGATGACATACTAAATGCTGCGGTGGAATTTATTGCAGCCTATCAAAAAAAACAATATATTGTGGTGGGATTTGTAGCTACTACAATTTCTATAGTCATGGTTGCAATTCCAGAAGGTTTGCCTCTGGCTGTAAAACTTACCCTTGCTTATTCCATGAAAAGAATGATGGCTGATCAGGCTATGGTGCGAAAGCTCTCTTCTTTTGAGACCATGGGCTCTACCACCACCATTTGTACTAACAAAACAGGCACCCTCACTCTGAATAAAATGAAGGTGACTAAGTTTTGGCTAGGGAAAGAATCTTTTGCACCAGCTACTTACTCATCAATTAATTCATATATTCTCAAACTGGTCCAAGAAGGAGTTGCTCTAAACACAACTGGTAGTGTTTACAGACCTACTATAGAATCTGAAATTAAGTTCTCAGGTAGTCCCACTGAACAGGCAATTCTTTCATGGGCTGTTCTGGAGCTAAACATGGAAATGGAACAATTGAAACAAAGATGTAAGATTCTTTACGTTGAAGCATTCAATTCATGGAAGAAACAAAGCAGAGTCATAACAAGGAGAAATATAGACAACACAATCCACGGACACTGGAAAGGAGCCGCAGAGATGATTTTGAAAATGTGTTCAAGTTACTATGATGCTTCTGGAATCATAAAAGATCTAGATGATGGTGAAAAGATAAATTTTGAGCAAATAATTCAAGGTATGGCAGCTAGCAGCCTCCAGTGCATTGCTTTTGCACATAAGCAAATTTCAGAAGAAGATCAAGAACATGTTATGGAGCAAAAAAGATAGAAGAAGATGGTCTGACCCTGTTAGGACTGGTGGGTATTAAGGACCCATGTCGTCCAGGGGTAAAGAAGGCTGTGGAAGATTGCCAAAATGCAGGTGTGAAAATCAAAATGATCACTGGAGATAATATTTTCATAGCCAAAGCTATTGCCACTGAATGTGGAATATTGAGGTTTGATCAAGACATGAGTGGAGCAGTGGTAGAAGGCATTGAATTCAGAAACTACACACCAAAGGAGAGAATGGAGAAAGTTGATAAAATTTGTGTGATGACAAGGTCATCTTCCTTTGACAAGCTACTGATGGTAGAATGTTTGAAACAAAAAGGTCATGTGGTTGCAGTCACTGGAGATGGCACAAACGATGCACCAGCATTGAAAGAAGCTGATGTGGGGCTTTCAATGGGAATTCAAGGCACCGAGGTGGCCAAGGAGTGCTCAGATATTGTCATTTTGGATGACAACTTTGCCTCCATTGCCACAGTTTTAAGGTGGGGAAGATGTGTGTACAACAACATCCAGAAGTTCATTCAAGTCCAACTCACCATGAATGTTGCTACCCTTGTGATCAACTTTGTGGCAACTGTCTCAGCTGGTGAAATCCCATTAACAGCAGTTCAGTTATTATGGGTGAATCTAATTATGGGCAAATTGGGTGTTCTAGCTCTTGCAACAGAGAAGCCCACTGAAGAGTTGATGACAAAGCCACCAATAGGTCGAGCTGAACCACTTATTACCAACATAATGTGGAGAAATCTCTTAGCCCAAGCTTTGTATCAAATTATACTCCTCCTGACCTTGCAATTCAAAGGTGAATCAATCTTTGGTGTGACTAAGAAGGTAAATGAAACGTTGATCTTCAACACTTTCGTTCTTTGTCAAGTATTCAATGAATTCAATGCAAGAAAGCTTGAAAATAAGAATGTGTTTAAAGGGATACATAGGAACAAGTTGTTTTTGGGGATCATAGCCATAACCATAGTCCTTCAGTTGGTGATGGTAGAATTTTTGAAGAAGTTTACAGGTACAGAAAGGTTGAATTGGGGGCAGTGGGTTAAGTGCATTGGATTTGGAATAGTTTCTTGGCCAATTCGTTGGATTGTGAAGTGGATACCTGTTCCAAAAAGACCATTTCTGAGCTACCTAAACAAGAAAAAGATTGTGAAGGACTTCCAACCCTATTTTTGTTCATATTGAAGACAAGCCGGAGGTTGATGGGTGTTTGATTGCTTGTAATTATGTATTGTAGCCAAGTGACTAAGTTATTGAGTAGATGATTTCTTTTTTAGGAAGATAGTGGGTGATATTTCATTTGTTTGTATATGATGTATTGTATTTAGTTAGTATATGATGATGTATTTCAATTCAAATATATGGAGAGTTTGCCATACATACATACATACATATATATATATATATATATATATATATATATATATTCATGAATCGATCTTTAATACTTTCGTCCTTTGTCGAGTCTCAATGAGTTCAATGTAAGAAAGCTTGAGAAGAAGAATTTCTTTAAAGGGATACATTGGAACAAGTTGTTTATGGGGTCATTGCCATAAAGATAGTCCTTCAAGTGGTAATGGTAGAATTTTTTAAAAACTTACCAAATATAGAAAGGTTGAATTGGGGGCAATCAGGTGCATGCACCAGAATTGCAGTAGTGTCTTGGCCAATCAGTTAGATTGTCAAGTGGATACTTGTTCCCCCCCAAAGGTTGAGCTCACCTTTGCAGCAGATTTTGCACCAGCCTTATCCCATGGAAAGCAACAAGCGACTAGGAAGTGTAACCCCTCCAAATCTGTGCAAAATCCTTTCAACCGCGGTTCTTCCTTAGGTCTTTTCTTAATATGCATTCTCCTAGTTTTCTAAGCCAAACTTTGATGCTTTGTAATTTTTTTTTTAATTCATATAGTAGCATTACAAATATGCAGTATTTAATGTCATAATATTAATAAAAATATTTTATTAATTTATTTTTTTTTTCTTATCTAAAGAACAATTTGTTCGAATTTAACTTAAATTTAAGGATCCATTTAGTTGGATGGATTTTTGGGATGGAAAAGGGGAGACGGAAAAGGGGGAGAGAAAGTGATTTTTGGGAGAGTTTAATTGGGTGGATTTTTAAAGGGAAAAATAGTGAAGCTCGTGTGTTTCTTTCTGGGCCCACCAAAATGTTTTCTTCCTAAATTAAGAAGAAAACTAGAGAGAAAACACAAATCAATAGTTCCATGACTGTGAAGATGAAAATGCCCATGTGAACATTTCACACGAGTTCTTTCTTTTTCTTTTTTCTGGTTTTTGTCTTTTTAATTTACTCATCTTTTTCTTTTCTTTTCTTCTTTTGACTTTGGTTTTTGTCTTTTTTCTAGTACTTCTCATTTGGATTTTTTTTTGGCATTTCTTTTGGTGTTCATCCTTCTTTTTATTTTATTTATTCCATTTGTTTTGGGCCGGTGGTGGTGTTGTGGTTGTGGTGGTGGTTGGTTAAGTTTTGGTTCGGCGATGTTTATGGCTGTAGTGGGCCGGTAGTGTTTGTTAAAGATTTTTGAGTTTTTTTTTTTTTTTTTTTCTCTTTTGTTGAGGTTTTTGGATTTGGCATTTGTTGTGGGTATTTGGTTGCGTTTGTTTTGAGTTGTATTTTGGGTAATAAAGGAAGCTCTTGGTTGTGGCGGTGGTTGTTGCTGGCGACTGCCACTGGGTTTGTGTTTGTATATTGGCTGGCTTTGAGTAAATATATTGATGTATATATTATTTTAATATTTAGAATCAAATAATAGAACATATGATAAATGGTATATTGTAAAATAATATATTAAAATGATAAAGTTGACTTTTAGTGTGTTAAAATAGCATTTTTTATGATAGACTTGATGGTTATGCTCTAAGCACTTTTACATTTAGTCCATAAGGTCATTAATGGTCCTTGAATAATCCCAAAAACCAAAAAGTAAGATTTAAAGACGAAATTACTATAGGTATATGATTGATTATTTTTAAAAGCGTCCCGGTGCTCTTGGGACATAAATTAATATATTATCTTTAAATAAAATTTACTTTTACTTTTATGAAAAATATAGAGTAATAAAAAAAAATCAACTAATTTTTTTTTTAATAAAAAAATTTCTAAAACAAAAAATAAGCACATCCATTAATTGTTCTTATCCAAAAACCAAAAAGAAGCGGTCAAAACTCAGAGTTGGATGATCTTTCATGCAAGGCATGGTAATTGATTACTATTTGATTTTTCTACATATGGGACTAGAGACCAGAGACCAGAGACCAGAGACTAGAGAGGTTGGCAAATATTGTATCACATAGAAAGGATTCACTATTCAGTTTACTCCCCTGATTGATACAAACAAAATGACAGACTCCACACCATCAAACAAGAATCTCCAAGGCAAGGTGGCCATTATCACCGGAGGTGTAGGTGGCATAGGTGAGGCCACGACGTGCCATTTCCCTACTCACGGCGCTAGAGCCATCGTCATTGCCGACGTCCAAGACGAGAAGGGCCAAAAGATTGCAGTATCAATCGGCTCCAACATCTGCACCTACGTTCATTGCGATGTTACTGACGAGGAACAGGTTAAAACATTGGTGGACACCACAGTCAAAGCGCACGGACGCTTGGACATCATGTTTAGCAACGCAGAGTTGGGGGAGCGACTCACATGTGCGAGTAGGGCGTGTTGGAGGTGGACTTGTCGGCTTACGACAAGGTCATGGCAGTGGACGTGCGTGGAATGTTGGCATGCGGGAAGCACGTGGTGAAGGCGATGGTTGAAGGGCGTGTGAGGGGGAGCATTGTTTGCACGGCGAGCGTGGTGGCGACAATAGGCGGTGACAAGTTCGTGGACTACGAGATGTCGAAGCATGCAGTGTTGGGGTTGATGAGGTCTGCGAGCTTGCAACCGGGGGCTTATGGGATACGAGTGAATTGTGTTTCACCAGGGGTTGTTGGGACGACACTACTCAAAGACATGTTTGGGGTTGAAACTTGAAAATGAAGAGGTGGAAAAGGTGTACAACTTGAGTGCTGTCTTGAAAGGTGGGGTGATGGGACCCAAAAATGCGGCCGATGCTGTGGTGTTTCTTGCTTCTGAGGATTCGGAGTTTGTCATTGGGCATAATTTTGTGGTGGATGGTGGGTTTTGGGTCCGTTTAAATAGAGCTTATTGCTGAAAACTGAAAATTGAAAACACAGTAGCAAAATAATTTTTAAATGTGTGAATAGTACTGCCCATTTTTAATAAAAAATTACTGAAAAAGTACATGCATAGTGCGTGCACTGCGCACTGTGTCTCCAGCAGAAAAAAAAAAAAAAAATGCGTTTGCAGCTAGACGTGGACATCGAGCTGCTCTATCCAAACCGCACCTTAGTCTCAAAGTTGGCCAATGATCCATTAAGAGCACACTCGTGTCACAAAGGTTTCAAGTCAAATTGTGAAATTCTCTCTTAAAAACATGATATAACAAGTTTTGGGAATACGATTTTAGCCCACGTTGTAGTGTGTATGGCAAATATGTCATAAGGACTATATAATATTCATTTTATGAATAATATTTCTGTATATTTCTATATCTTTTTTTTTTTTTTTTTTTTTTTGAGAATTGTATATTTCTATATATTGTCCTTATAATTTTAATGGTACAGTGCAAGATTTGATGCAATACTTAAAGTATTGCACCTGATATAATTACTATTAATGATTGAAATTGAAAGTTGTTTTTTGCAAAAAACAACTTAAAAAGTAATTTTCAATTTCAACCATTGATTAAAAAATATTAAAAAAAAGTAAAAAGTAAAAAAAAAAATTGTGAAGGAAATAAGTGAGTATTGCACCGAATCCTAATCCCGGCTCATTTGTTGCCTCTGTTGGTGACTGCAAAATAGACCTTAGTTAAAGATGCAATAAAGAATTAATTAGCTTGAACTATTTAAAGGTCTCTAATTAAGTGTTCTAGTGTTGTCTGTCGGAAAAAAGAGATTTTTTACCATCAAGAAAGAAGAAGAAGATGTTTTGGTGTCATTCTATTAGAAAAACTCACAAAGTTTTAGTAGTTTTTTTTATTCCAAATCGGGAATGCTCTGGTGGTGCTATTTTCCCTATTCAAATGTGGATGCTTGAGTTTTGGACTGGTCAGGACTTTTGGTTGTGATGAGTAAACAACAAAACGCTTTTTCATTCACACGTATTTCTACAAAATTTAAATAACGTTACTAGAATAATATTACTAGGCGAGCCCTAAAAGATCCTGTTTAAAAAAATGTTTTATTTTTCTTTACTGGTTTTAATCACGTCCAAGAGGAAGACACTAACTTAAATAGTTTCCTTTGCCCATTTTTCATTTTTTTTTTTTTAAAAAAAAAACACGCTCTATATTCACTATTATTTGCTCTTTATAAGCAAGAGAAAACCCCACTACCCTCAAATTCAAGTTTTTAGTTATTATTGAGAGCTTTTTAAAATTTCATTTTTTCTCACTTAATAACTTTTTCAAGGTACAAGTATGTTTTAGCATACTTTCAATAAAAAATTTTCAAAAAAAATGTGGATAAACTGTTTCCAAACGGACACTAGTTAAGCCATAATGGAAAGTCAAGAATTGCTTTAATCTTGAATTGAAAACTCAAAATATTAGTCAAAAGACATGAAACTCAACTAGTTGTTTTTTTGTGTTTCCAAAAGAGTCAACGAGGGTTCAAATCCTTCTCCCTTAATTATTAAATTATATATTTTAAAAAATAATTGAAAACTCATGAAGAGGCCTTTTCAATAAAAGAAAAGAAAAAACGTGTCACTCATTTATGACAGGCCACAAACGCGTTGACCCCTTGTGATAACTTAGATTAATTAATTAGCCCAGTTATTAATTAATCAAATTAACATGCAATATCACGTGGCAGCACAAACAAATCACCAAAAACTAAGTAATGCAGCGGAAATTAAATGACACGGTGATTTGTTTACGAATGGGGAAAACCTTACGGCAAAAACCCCACCGGGTGATTTAAGGTCACCACTCCCGAAACTCCACTATTATCACAACAAGCAGTTACAAGCAAGGAATCCCAGTACCTTATCAACCTACAGTTGAACTCTTACCCCAATACCTAATTGGACTTGTTCTGTAGTGACAGTTTCTCCTTTCAATGCACGGCTCCCAAGTACGTGATTAACCAGATGCGCGAATCCCAGTACGCGACTTCAAACACCAACTAGAGAGAGAATTGTTGGCTGCAAAGTTCTTCAAATCATCAGAGATGAACTAGGGCACAAACTTTGTCTTTCAGATCACAAATTGCATGAACAAGAAGTTCTGAATGAATGTGCAACTTGCATCATCTCGACGGCCCTTAAAATAATCCTTTTATATGTCTAGGGTTAGGAGAAAAGAAGTCCCAAAGACACATTCACGGATTGGACTTGAAACAGAACTGAAAATCTGTTTTCTTTAATTCTCGACAGATAGAGGTGTTGAGGATCTGTCGAGAAGCTGTCGAGGCTCGGGGCAAAATAGCTTCTTAAAGCTCGGTAGATGCATGTGTCGAGGTAGGTGTCGAGCTTTAATAACTTGCATTTCTTTACTTGTTTCTTGGACAGACTATGATGGCTTCAACACTAAATCTTAAAACACTGTTTCTTGAGGTGTTAAACACATCCTAGATCTACCCAATTACAAGTAAAGTGCGTTTTGTCTAAGGATAAGCCAATTACATAAAATAGCGACATATGGTAACAACCACTTGAACTACATATGTCCTAACAATCTCCCCCTTTGGCAATCCGTGACAAAACCACAACAAACAAATGAAAATATGAGAGAAGTCATAAATCACTCAACTCATACTCACTTGTTACATACAGTAAAATCTATCCTAACACAAACTCTTGAAAAACTTTGCAAGAAGAGAATTTATGGCAAGTAGACTTTGATAACTTGTATTTCTGAAATACTTATAAACAAAACACATCAAGGCATCTTTGTGTGAAACAAAAATAATAGATTGCATACACGTAAAGAAACATGTGTATAAAGACAGAAAAGAAATAACACATGTAAAGGTAGGTGAAAGAAAAACATACATCATCATATATAAGAAGAGAATAAATACAATGTATATCAATACATGATCAATGTATCTCTAAAAAGATGAAAAAGAAAAAAAAATACATATGATCACCTCACTAAATCCCTCAAGCCACACTCCCCCTAGCAAAAATGTCCTATGCTCACATTCCCCCTAAGCATGACTACTCTCATACAGACCAAACTACTCCCCCTTTTTGTCAAGAGTGACAAAGGGTAGGTCATGTAGACATCTCATCCGAAGAGCTCGCATCTCCATCATCATCATCGTCAGAAGCATCATCGTCATCGCCATCATCATCAGCCTCAGTCTCAGTCGACACATGAGGTGGCGGAGGAGAAGCCTCTGGTGCAAAGCCGCCCATGGTCGCCTGTCGCCTGGCGATGCGACCAACACAAACGTTCACCTGATACAGCTCTGTGGAGAGTGTATCTAGGCGAGCATCCATGCGCTGAAGCTGCGCCATGATGTCTCCTAATGTGACGTCGCTCGAAAAAGAAGAAGCAGATGCTCGAGCGGATCTAGCGGTAGTCGGACGGGAGGAAGGAGTGGCACCGTCAGACTGTCTCGATCTAAACTGTGCCTTGCTACGTTTTACGGTAGCGGCGTCTATGGCAAACATGACATGGTAAGGATCGAATGAAGGGAATGGGACGAAAAAACGGCGAAGAATCCTCGTGATAGCAGAAGGGAAAATGAGCTTATCACGGGTGGCCGTATCTCTATAGACATCTATGATGGAAAAGATAAAGTGAGAAGGAAAGTCTATAGAGAGATCCTCTAGGAGGGACAACAAAAACCGAGCGCGAGGCTCTGTGATAGAGTTGTAGTGAGAGAGTGGGTGCAACACAAACGTCATCACCATGTTAAGGAAACGAGAACCTTTAGCAAAAGGTCGACATGGAGTGTACATATGATCTCCCCAAGAGGAAGGATGCTCATAGAACGCAGAGATCATCTCGCCTTTGGACACAGTCTATAGATGCTTACAACTAGGGTAATCAGGATGATCCACCCTAGGGACATGAAGAACCTGAGAGACTAACTCTGGGGTGACAGCAAAGCGCGTACCTCGAACGCAAGAGTAGAAAAGAAGTACTAAAGAATCGATCCCGTGTATGTTGGAGTAAAACTTTTGTATCAACACGAGTGGACACGTGACCGGGACGTCACACAGTGACTCCCAAGCCCGACTGTGTATGACATCGGGAAGGTCGGTGTCGGCAAAGTCTGCCAGGACAACGTGGCGTTCCGAATGAACACCTCGTTTAGAGAAGTTCTCCGAGAAGTCCTTATGGGCTTTCTCATCACGGAACCGGATAGAAAGAGGAGTAGTATCGGAAGAAGACGATCCCTTAGAACGCAGAGGGTTCTGGGATGGAATGGACTTACGTTTAGGTGCCATAAACACTACTGACGCAAACATAGAGAGAAGGAAGAAGAAGAAACACACAGAAAAGTTCCAAACAGTTTCAATATAAGTAGAATATACTGAAAAAAAAGAACGTATGCATGGAAAATGCATGAACATGTGACATGCAACATAAAAACATCATGGGCTTAGCCCAATCCAAACCTAACAGCACACAACAGATTTGCACACATCTAAATGCATGACAATACAATGAGAATGCTAATGTGATGAAATGCATATGGTTTTGAAGATTAAATCTTGAAAACCAACTCAACAATTTCATGAAAACCTCAAAAATTTTGAAAAATCCCTAAAATTTTCAAAAAAACAAAACCTAAGGTTTTAGAAAACATGAAATGCATGAAAATGAGAGATAAGACGCTTACCAAGTGATGAGAATCGAGAAAAACACTTGAGAAAGCCTTGGGAAGAGGTTTGGAGGGAGAGAGAAGTGATTTGGAAGAGAAAATAGGTGCTTTCGAGCGAGAGAGGTCAAGCGAAGTGACTGAAAAATCGCGAGGAATCAATATATAGACCTTCAGTAATTCTCGACAGCTGCAGGTATCGAGAGGTGTCGAGATTGCTATTGAGACAGCTATCGAGAAAAAGCACTTCGACAGATGAAGCTATCGAGGTCATGTGTCGAGAAGGAAGAATCAACCATGAAGGAACCTCGATCGATCCAGAAGCTATCGAGAAGCTATCGAGCAGACAGAAAGTTTCTCGATCGATCCACCAGGTGTTGAGGTATCTATCGAGACTGCGATAAGAAAAAGTCTAAGAAGCTCGACAGACAGCTATGTGTCGAGAGGTATCGAGGAGGTGTCGAGATGCCTTTAAAAACAATTTTTCAGAAGAAGAAAAATACAGACATGAATGCAATCATGCATGCAACTCAACCAAAGATCCAAGCAACACATTAAGCTCTCAAAAACATCTCTCAACAAAAATTTTGATGCACATGTATCTCAAAACACGCACACACATACTAAACAAGTCTAACCAATTTTATATTTCAAAAACAAGTCCAGACAGTTTAGTGAGCATACATTAACGCATGTAAACCTTGTGATGGCCAAATCACATTGTACCTGCACATGTATCAAGAATAGCAAAGAGTGTTGCGTGTTGTGTGTGAAAACATCGCAAGATTGCATAAGTATCTCAATGCTATGATGATTTGAGATATGAGAAAATCACTTTAACTCACACACAATCACAACTGTTTGATGGGGACTATCACCTTCAAGGTACATCCTATAACTCCCACATCTCCTAGAAAACACGCTTGCAACCATATTTTAAAGCATTTTTGATTTTTTTGCTTTTTATATCTTTGCATATTTTCTTTTAACAAGCATATCATGCATGGGCATACAAGAGAAAGAAAAGAAATACCCAATTATGTTAAGCTTTTGACATTGCACTTTTGCTATGCTGAAGCATACAAGATGTCATTGACATTACACTTTTGCTATGCCGAAGCATACAGATGTCATATTATGATTGGCGAGTAACAGTGGTGAGATGGTTATTTATGCCTTTCTCTTAGCATTTTCTAGTTCAACCCGTCAAAAATAGTGATATGAGTGTTAAGAAGAAGAGATCACTTAACCTTACTCATCACAAACAAAGAGCTACAAAGCTCACTTGCTTAGTTGTGCAGAAGAATGCTCATCTAAGCTACAGTTGATACAAAATTTAGAAAACTCTGTTTCAATGGCCATATCAAAAGTTCACATTAACTAATGCACACAAACCCACACTGTTTTTGTATTTTTCAATTTTTTTTTATTTTTATCAGAAAAGCAAAAATAAAACACAAAACTGAAAACACACAAATAAAAACATGTAAAGCAAAACAAAGCATAAAACTAGACTGACTCAAAACAGTAAAGAACCACACAAATAATGCAACACACAAAAATAGGAGAGAGAAGAAGGAGTGACTAAAATCACTTAGATCCCTTTGCCTTCCACACCTTGGAAGAACCTTTCCTTTTGGTCGACTCTTGAACCAGTGAAGAGGGAGAAGAATATGAACCGTTCGAGTTCGAAAGGAACATGATGGCTTTAAGAATGTCTCCAAGAGGAGCGAGAGAAGACTGAAGCTGATTCTGGCTCCCAGATGCTATCATGCCATTGCTCTGTTGAGTGGCATGCCACTTATAGCAATTTGGTCGAGTGTGACCAACAACACCACAATGATAACAGAGATGTGGCTTCTTCTGTTTGGGTTTTTGAGAGTTAGCCTTCTTATTCCTAGGGTTTCTAGATTCCCTTTTCTCAATTTTAGGGGGTGCTCCTAGGATGGACTTGCCCTTGTCTATGTTCTCACTAGCTAATTCAGATTTAACATTCTTATCTTCATTTTCAATATTATTAGCAGGTGGAACAAACACAGTAGTACTAGCAGTAAGAGTATTAGAGAGAGAGAATTCATACCCCAATCCAGTACGGTCTGAAGAAGATCTCTGAGCACTTAGCATCTCGTCCAGCTTTGCATTTGATGTCCTCTCCAGTTGTGCTCTGACTTGAAACAGCTCCGCTTCAAGCTTCTTGGTCCTCTCAATCAAGAAATTGTTTTCGAATCTCAGTGTTCCAATGGTTTGATTCGCTTCATCAACCTTTGTGGACAGCTCCTCACAGTTGAGTTCCACCTCACTGAGCTTCTTGGTGGCCAGCCTATAGAGTTTCTCATGCTTCTCAGAAAGCTTGTACAATTTCTCATAGGCGGTGTGGATATCATCTTGATCATCCATAATCTCACACTTGGAATGCACCAATTCCTTCTCTTCATCCACTTCTTCAGTAACCCCATCAGTAGGATTAACAGTGGCAGTGAAGGCATTCAAGATTCCGTCGTCTTCATCTTCGTAATCGTCCTAGGGCTTCATGTCGCTTAAGGTAATAGCAAGTGCCTTGCTCTTCCCTATGCTCTTAAGGTACATAGGACACTCTTGTTTTATGTATCCGAAGCCTTGGCACCCAAAACATTTTGGCCCAGCGGGAACAGTGTACTGACCGCCATCCTTGACATCCTTCTTCCCTTTATCAGAATTCTTGAATTGTGAAGAATTGGATTGTCTACGGTCTTTGTTGAAGCCCTTTCCATTTGGATTCTTCATGAATTTCTTGAATTGCCTTGTGATGTAGGACTTCATCTTGGAATCTTCATCATCTGAAGAATCATCCGTATCACTGCTCTTGGCCTTTAGTGCCAAGCTCTTGCCTAACCTAGTCAGCCCTAACTCATAGGTTTGCAAGTTTCCAACCAGCTCAGTCAGAGGAATTCTGTCAATGTCCTTTGATTCCTCAATCGCCGTGATCTTAGCATGGAATCTCTCGGGCAGAGATCTAAGCACTTTCCTCACTATCTTGGGTTCAGGGATGGTTTCCCCAAGATTGAAGGCTGAGTTTACTATGTCCTTAAGCTTGGCATAGAACTCATCAAACGACTTATCCTCCTCCATCTTAATTTCTTCAAAGCGTGTGGTGAGCCTCTGTAGCTTTGAGTCTTTGACAGCCTTGGTGCCCTCATAGGTTGTCTGGAGGATGGTACATGCTTCCTTAGCAGTTTCAGTTGAGGAAAATTTTTTGAACTCCTCATTGGTGACTCCACTGAATAGGGCATTCAATGCTCTGCTGTTGAAGTTTGTCGCCTTGATCTTAGCATCATCCCAGTCGGCCGGCGCTTCTGTAGGCTTGGTCCAGCCTATCTCCACAGCTTGCCACACCTTCTCATCTAAAGACTGCAAGAAAGCTCTCATGCGTACTTTCTAGTATGCATAGTTAGTGCCATCAAATAAAGGATGTATAATTAAAGATTGTCCTCTATCCATGACAGCAAGGGTCAAATGGATCACACATAATAGATTAAACCCTAATCAGAGTGTGCTTGCTCTGATACCACTTGACAGGCCACAAACGCGTTAACCCCTTGTGATAACTTAAATTAATTAATTAGCCCAATTATTAATTAATCAAATTAACATGCAATATCACGTGGCAACACAAACAAATCACCAAAAATTAAGTAATGCAGCGGAAATTAAATGACACGGTGATTTGTTTACTGACAGGCCACAAACGCGTTGACCCCTTGTGATAATTTAGATTAATTAAATTAGCCCAGTTATTAATTAATCAAATTAACATGCAAATTTACGTGGCAGCACAAACAAATCACCGAAACTAAATTATGCAGCGGAAAATAAATAACACGGTGATTTGTTCACGAATGGGGAAAACCCTAAGGCAAAAACCCCACCGGGTGATTTAAGGTCACCACTCCCGAAACTCCACTATTATCACAACGAGCAGTTACAAGTAAGGAATCCCAGTACCTCACCAACCTACAGTTGAACTCTTACCCCAATACCCAATTGGACTCGTTCTGTAGTGACAATTTCTCCAGTTCAATGCACGGCTCCTAGTACGTGACTAACCAATGTGATGCGCGGATCCCAGTACGCGTCTTACTCCTTTGCACGAATCCCAGTACGTGACTCACTCACCAACTTGAGAAAGAAAGAATGTTGGCTGCAAAGTTCTTCAAATCATCAGAGATGAACTAGGGCACGAACTTTTCTCACAGATCACAATTTGCATGAAGAGAGAGATGCAACTTGTATCTTGTGATTTCTGCTTATTCACTTGTGCAGCACTTTTACGGCCCTTAAAATAATCCTTTTATATGTCTAGGGTTAGGAGAAAAGAAGTCCCAAAGACACACACACGGATTGGACTTGAAACAGACTTGGAATTCTGTTTTCTTTAATTCTCGACAGATAGAGGTGTCGAGAGGTGTCGAGACAGCTGTCGAGGCTCGGGCTAAACAGCTTCTTTAAATCTCGATAGATGTATCTGTCGAGGTTATCTATCGAGCTTTAAAATCTTGCACTTCCTTGCTTGTATCTTGGACAGACTTTGACGGCTTCAACACTTAAACTTGAACCACTGTTTCTTGAAGTGTTTAACCCATCCTAGATCTACCCAATTACAAGTAAAGTGCGTTTTGTCTAAGGATAAGCCAATTACATAAAATAGCGACATATGTTCACAAGTTTGAACAACTACATATGTCCTAACAATCTCCCCCTTTGGCAATCCGTGACAAAACCACAACATACAAATGAAGATATGAGAGAAGTCATAAATCACTCAACTCATATTCACTTGTTACATACAGTAAAATCTATCCTAACACAAACTCTTGAAAAACTTTGCAAGAAGAGAGTTTATGGCAAGAAGACTTTGACAACCTGTATTTCTGAAACACTTATAAACAAAACACATCAAGGCATCTTTGTGTGAAACAGAAATAATAGATTGCATACAAGTAAAGAAACATGTGTATAAAGACAGAAAAGAAACAACACATGAAAGGTAGGTGAAAGAAACATACATCATCATATATAAGAAGAATATAAGTACAATGTATGGTAGAACATGATCAAAGTATCTCTAAAAGATAAGGAAAGAAAAGAAATACATCTGATCATCTCACTACATCCCTCAAAGCACACTCCCCCTAACAAAAATGTCCTATGTCCTATGCTAACACTCCCCCTAAGTATGACTACTCTCATACAAAACTACTCCCCCTTTTTGTCACGAGTGACAAAGGGTAGAGTGTCAAGTAGACATCTCATCCGATGAGTCAGCATCTCCATCATCATCATCGTCGGAAGCATCATCATCATCGCCATCATCATCAGCCTCGGTCTCAGACGACGCATGAGGTGGCGGAGGAGAAGCCTCTGATGCAAAGCCGCCCATGGTCGCCTGTCGCCTAGCGATGCGGCCAACACGGACATTCACCTGATACAACTCAGTGGTGAGTGTATCGAGGCGAGCGTCCATGCGCTGTAACAGCGTCATGACGTCTCCCAGTGTGACCTCGCTCGTAGAAGAAGAGGTAGATGCTCGAGCGGATCTGGAGGTGGTCGGACGGGTGGAAGGAGGTGCAGCATCCGGCTGTCGCGATCTGAACTGTGCCTCGCTACGTTTTACGGTAGCGGCGTCTATGGCAGACATGACATGATAATGATCGGACGTAGGGAAGGGAATGGAAAAACGACCCAAAATCCTCGTGATAGCGGAAGGGAAAATGAGCTATCACGGGTGGCCGTATCTCTATAGACATCGATAATAGAAAAGATGAAGTGAGAAGGAAAGTCTATAGAGAGATCCTCAAGGAGGGACAACAAGAACCGAGCACGAGGCTCTGTGATCGAGTTGTAGTGAGACAGTGGGTGCAAAACAAAGGTCATCACCATGTTAAGAAATCTAGGACCTTTAGCAAAAGGTCGACATGGTGTGTACATGTGATCTCCCCAAAGGGTAGGACGTTCACAGAACGCCGAGATCATCTCGTCTTTGGACACAGTCCAGAGACGCTCACAACTAGGGTAATCGGGATGATCCACCCTAGGGACATGGAGTACCTCAGAGACAAGCTCTGGGGTGACACAGAAGCGCGTACCTCGAACGCTAGAGAAGAAGGAAGGTACTGACGAATCAATCCCGTGGATGTTGGAGTAAAACTCCTGAATCAGCACGAGAGGAGACGTGACCGGGACGTCACACAGTAACTCCCATCCCCGAGTGTGAATGACATCGGGAAGGTCAGTGTCGGCAAAGTCTGCCAAGACGACGTGGCGTTCCGAATGAACACCGCGTTTAGAAAAGTTCTCCGAGAAATCCTTATGGGCTTTCTCATCACGGAACCGAACAGACACAGGGGTAGAATCAGAAGAAGACTGCCCCTTAGAACGCATGGGGTTCCTAGGAGGAATAGACTTACGTTTAGGAGCCATAGACGCTACTAACGTAAACATAGAAGAGGGGGAAAGAAGAGACAAACAGAAAAGTCCCAAACAATTCAATATTGGCAGAAAGAAATATTGAAATGAAAAGAACGTATGCATGAAAATGCATGAGCATGTGACATGCAACTCAAAACACATCATGGGCTCAGCCCAATCCAAACCTAACAGCACACAATAGGAAGGCACACATCTAAATGCATGAAAATACAATTAGAATGCTAATGTGATGCAATGCATGTGGTTTTGAAGATCAGAACTCGAAAACCAACCCAAAAATTTCAGGAAAATCCCGACAATTTTGAAAACTCCCAAAAATTTTCAAAAAAAAACACAAACCTAGGGTTTTGAAAACAATGCAATGCATGAAATGAGAGATAAAAGGCTTACCAAATGATGAAGAAAGTGAAGAAACACTTGAGAAAGCCTTGAGAGAGGTTTGGAGGGAGAGGGAAAAGATTTTGAGAGAGATCCAAGTGTTTTCGAGCGAGAGAGATCGAGAGAAGTGATTTCAAAATCGCGAAGGACCCTTATATAGAATCTCAGTAAATCTCGACAGATGCAGGTATCGAGAGCTGTCGAGGTAGCTGTCGAGGTAAGCTGTCGAGAAATGCTCGTGGACAGATGAAGCTATCGAGGTTAGCTATCGAGGAAGAAGAAACAAGCATGTGGTGACCTCGATCGATCCAGAAGCTATCGAGGAGCTATCGAGCAAACAGAAAGTTTCTCGATCGATCCAGCTGCTATCGAGGTATCTGTCGAGACTGCGATAAGAATGAGTCTAGGGATCTCGACAGATGGCTATGTGTCGAGAGGTATCGAGGAGGTGTCGAGATGCCTTTCAAAGCAGTTTTTCAAAAGAGGAAAAACACAGACATGAATGCAATCATGCATGCAACTCAACCAAGGATACAACCAACACATTAAGCTCTCAAAAACATCTCTCAACAAGAAATATGATGCACATGTATCTCAAAACACGCACACACACATTAAACAAGTCTAACCAATTTTATCTTTCAAAAACGAGTTAAGACAGTTTAATGAGCACACATTAACGCATGTCAACCTTGTGATGGCCAAATCACATTGTACCTGCACATGTATCAAGAATAGCAAAGAGTATTGCGTGTTGTGTGTGAAAACATCGCAAGATTGCATAAGTGTCTCAATGTTATGACGATTTGAGATATGAGAAAATCACTTTAACTCACACACAATCATAACTGCTCGATGGGGACTATCACCTTTGAGGTACATCCTATAACTCCCACATCTCCTAGAAAACACGCTTGCAACCATATTTTAAAGCATTTTTAATCTTTTTGCTTATTATTTCTTTGCATATTTTCTTTTAACAAGCATATCATGCATGGGCATACAAGAGAAAGAAAAGAAATACCCAATGATGTTAAGCTTGTGACACTGCACTTTTGCTATGCCGAAGCATACAGGTGTCCTTGACATTGCACTTTTGCTATGCCGAAGCATACAGATGTCATTGACATTGCACTTTTGCTATGCCGAAGCATACAGATGTCATATTATGATTGGCGAGTAACAGTGGTGAGATGGTTATTTATGCCTTTCTCTTAGGATTTTCTAGTTCAACCCGTCAAAAAGAGTGATACGAGTGTTAAGAAGAAGAGATCACTTAACCTTACTCATCACAAACAAAGAGCTACAGAGCTCACTCGCTTAGTTGTGCAGAAGAGTGCTCATCTAAGCTATAGATGACACAAAGTTTAGAAAACTCTGTTTCAATGGCCATTACAAAAGTTCACATGAACTGATGCACACAAACACACACTGTTTTTGTATTTTTCATTTTTTTCAATTTTTTTTTTTATTTTTATAAGAGAAGCAAAAATAAAACACAAAACTGAAAACACACATACAAAAACATGTAAAGCAAAACAATGCATAAAACTAGACTGACTCAAAACAGTAAAGAAACACACAAGTAATGCAACACACAAAATAGAGAGAGAAGAAGAAGTGACTAAAATCACTTGGAACCCTTTGGCTTCCACACCTTGGAAGATCCTTTCCTTTTGGTTGACTCTTGAGCCGGTATAGGGGGAGAAGAATATGAACCGTTCAAGTTTGAAAGGAACATGAGGGCTTTTAGAATGTCTCCAAGAGGAGCGAGAGAAGACTGGAGCTGATTCTGGCTCCCAGATGCTATAGCGCCATTGCTCTGTTGAGTGGCAAGCCACTTGTAGCAATTTGGTCGAGTGTGACCGCCGAGACCACAATGATAACAGAGATGCGACTTCTTCTGTTTGGCCTTTGAGAGTTATCCTTCTTATTCCTAGGGTGTCTAGCTTCCCTTTTCTCAATTTTAGGGGGTGCTCCTAGGATGGATTTGTCCTTGCCTATGTTCTCACTAGCTAAATCAGTTTTAACATTATTTTCCTCAGTTTTAATGTTATCAGCCGGTGGAACAAAAACAGTAGTACTAGCAGAAGGAGTATTAGAGATAGAGAATTCATACCCCAATCCAGTACGATCTGAAGAGTATCTCTGAGCACTCAGCATCTCGTCCAGTTTAGCACTTGACGTCCTCTCCAGTTGTGCCCTGACTTGAAACAGCTCTGCTTCAAGCTTCTTGGTCCTCTCAGCCAAGAAATTGTTCTCGAACCTCAGTGCTCCAATGGTTTGATTCGCTTGATCAACCTTTGTGGACAGTTCCTCACGGTCAAGTTCCACATCACTGAGTTTCTTGGTGGCCAGCCTATAGAGCTTCTCATGCTTTTCCGAGAGCTTGTATAGCTTCTCATAGGCAGTGTGGATATCATCTTGATCATCCATGATCTCACACTTGGATTCCACCAACTCTTCTTCTTCATCCGCTTTCTCGGTAACCCCATCAGTAGGATTAACAGTGGCAGTGAAGGCATTCAAGATTCCGTCGTCCTCATCCTCGGAATCATCCTCTGGCTCTGTGTCGCTTAAGGTAACAGCAAGTGCCTTGCTTTTCCCTATGCTCTTTAAGTACGTAGGACACTCTTGTTTCATGTGTCCAAAGCCTTGACACCCAAAGCACTTTGGTCCTGTGGGAACAGTGTACTGACCGCCATCCTTGACATCCTTCTTCATTTTATCCGGATTCTTGAATTGTGAAGAACTGGATTGTCTGCGGTCTCTGTTGAAGCCCTTTCCGTTGGCATTCTTCATGAACTTCTTGAACTGCCTTGTGATGTAGGACTTCATCTTGGAATCTTCATCATCTGACGAGTCATCCGTGTCACTGCTTTTGGCCTTCAGTGCCAAACTCTTGCCCTTACTTGACTTGCCTAACCTAGTCAGCCCTAACTCATAGGTTTGCAAGTTTCCAACTAGCTCAGTCAAAGGAATTCTGTCAATATCCTTTGATTCTTCAATTGCCGTGATCTTAGCATGGAATCTTTCCGGCAACGATCTGAGCACCTTTCTTACAATCTTGGGTTCTGGGATGGTTTCCCCAAGATTGAAGGCTGAGTTCACTATGTCCTTCAGCTTGGCATAGAACTCATCAAACGACTCATCCTCCTCCATTTTAATCTCTTCAAAGCGTGTGGTGAGCCTTTGTAGCTTTGAATCTTTGACAGCCTTGGTGCCCTCATAGGTTGTCTGGAGGATAGTCCATGCTTCCTTCGCAGTTTCAGTTGAGGAAATTTTCTTAAACTCCTCATTGGTGACTGCACTGAATAGGGCATTCAATGCTCTGCTGTTGAAGTTAGCCGCCTTGATCTTTGCATCATCCCATTCGGCTGGCGCTTCTGTAGGCTTGGTCCAGCCTATCTCCACAGCTTGCCACACTTTCTCATCTAAAGACTGCAAGAAAGCTCTCATGCGTACTTTCCAGTATGCATAGTTAGTGCCATCAAATAAAGGAGGTATAATTAAAGATTGTCCTCTATCCATGACAGCAGGGGTCAATGGATCACACACAGTAGATTAAACCCTAATCAGAGTGTGCTTGCTCTGATACCACTTGACAGGCCACAAACGCGTTGACCCCTTGTGATAATTTAGATTAATTAAATTAGCCCAGTTATTAATTAATCAAATTAACATGCAAATTTACGTGGCAGCACAAACAAATCACCGAAACTAAATTATGCAGCGGAAAATAAATAACACGGTGATTTGTTCACGAATGGGGAAAACCCTAAGGCAAAAACCCCACCGGGTGATTTAAGGTCACCACTCCCGAAACTCCACTATTATCACAACGAGCAGTTACAAGTAAGGAATCCCAGTACCTCACCAACCTACAGTTGAACTCTTACCCCAATACCCAATTGGACTCGTTCTGTAGTGACAATTTCTCCAGTTCAATGCACGGCTCCCAGTACGTGACTAACCAATGTGATGCGCGGATCCCAGTACGCGTCTTACTCCTTTGCACGAATCCCAGTACGTGACTCACTCACCAACTTGAGAAAGAAAGAATGTTGGCTGCAAAGTTCTTCAAATCATCAGAGATGAACTAGGGCACGAACTTTTTCTCACAGATCACAATTTGCATGAAGAGAGAAGATGCAACTTGTATCTTGTGATTTCTGCTTATTCACTTGTGCAGCACTTTTACGGCCCTTAAAATAATCCTTTTATATGTCTAGGGTTAGGAGAAAAGAAGTCCCAAAGACACACACACGGATTGGACTTGAAACAGACTTGGAATTCTGTTTTCTTTAATTCTCGACAGATAGAGGTGTCGAGAGGTGTCGAGACAGCTGTCGAGGCTCGGGCTAAACAGCTTCTTTAAATCTCGATAGATGTATCTGTCGAGGTTATCTATCGAGCTTTAAAATCTTGCACTTCCTTGCTTGTATCTTGGACAGACTTTGACGGCTTCAACACTTAAACTTGAACCACTGTTTCTTGAAGTGTTTAACCCATCCTAGATCTACCCAATTACAAGTAAAGTGCGTTTTGTCTAAGGATAAGCCAATTACATAAAATAGCGACATATGTTCACAAGTTTGAACAACTATATATGTCCTAACATTTACGAATGGGGAAAACCTTACGGCAAAAACCCCACCGGGTGATTTAAGGTCACCACTCCCGAAACTCCACTATTATCACAACAAGCAGTTACAAGCAAGGAATCTCAGTACCTTACCAACCTACAGTTGAACTCTTACCCCAATACCCAATTGGACTTGTTCTGTAGTAACAGTTTCTCCTTTCAATGCACGGCTCCCAAGTACGTGACTAACCAGATGCGCGGATCCCAGTACGCGACTTCAAACACCAATTAGAGAGAGAATTGTTGGCTACAAAGTTCTTCAAATCATCAGAGATGAACTAGGGCACGAACTTTGTCTTTCAGATCACAAATTGCATGAACAAGAAGTTCTGAATGAATGTGCAACTTGCATCATCTCGACGGCCCTTAAAATAATCCTTTTATATGTCTAGGGTTAGAAGAAAAGAAGTCCCAAAGACATATTCACGGATTGGACTTGAAACAGAACTGAAAATCTGTTTTCTTTAATTCTCGACAGATAGAGCGAGCAAGACATACCTCAAGTGGTAACTTTAGAGAATCAATTGCATAAGTCTCATCGGCCATGATCATGTCTCGGTCACTTATTTGAAAACAAGAATGTGTCTCAGAAAGAAATTCCATAGACTTAAATACATCAAAAGTGACCTCATCCTCTCTGACCCTCAAAACAAGTTTTCCTTGCTGGACATCAATTAAGGTCCTCCCTGTCGCAAGGAAAGATCGACCCAATATCAAAAGGATCTCCTCATCCTCATCCATATCAAGAACAATGAAGTCAGCCGGGAAGATGAACTTATCAACTTTTACTAATACATCCTCAATGACTCCTCTTGGATATTTAATGGATCTATCTGCCAATTGTAAAGAGATAGTGGTCGGCTTTACTTCTCCAATACCCAATTTCCTGAAAATAGAGAAAGGCATTAGATTAATACTTGCCCCTAAATCACATAACACTCTATCAAAATAATATTTTCCTATAGTGCAAGGGATAGTGAAACTCCCCGGATCTTTCAACTTAGGCGGCAGCTTCTTTTGTAAGATTGCACTACTCTCCTCTGTCAACATTACTGTTTCATGCTCCTCCAATTTCTGCTTCTTTGATATAATATCCTTCAAGAATTTAGCATATTTAGGCATTTGTTCCAAAGCTTCAATGAGAGGGATATTAATATGCAATTGCTTAAATATGCTTAGAAATTTAGGAAACTGATCATCCACATTGTTTTTTCTTAATCTTTGCGGAAAATGAATTGGTGGATCATAAATTGGAGAATAAGTCTCAAAAGTAACTTCCCTGGATTTTTTCGATTTTGAAGCTCTTTCAATGCAACCAAAACACACACACACACACAGAAATAAAGAAAGTGCACCATTATACAAAGACCTACCACCAACTCCCTTGAAATCTCTCTCTATTGCCTATGTTAACTCAGTCTTCAAAGACCACACTTGCTCCTCAGTGGCAAAAATTAGAAATTAACATTAATTTTCAAACATTATAATTAGTAGGCACTATTTAGAAACTATATTTTTTAGTAACATCTCGAGTCTAAGAGAGTCGATTTTAGGCTATAAATCGACTCTTTGAGAGTCGATTCTCAAGGTCTGTTTACGTCTGATGTGGCATTTTTTCCACGTAGCGGCCACTTGGAAATCGAGTCTTTAAGACTCGATTTAGAAAGGGTCGCGCGACCCAGGCCGGGCGGCGCGCCCAGGTCTCGCGACCAAGGTCGCGCTGCTCGCCCAGGTCGCGCGACCCAGGCCCGCCGCTTGCCTTGGGGGGTTTTTTTTTTTTTTTGTGTGGTGGGTTTTGCTTAGATCTTGGTGGTTGGTTGATTTTAAGTTTTTTTTGGCTTGGTTTTGCTCAGATCTTGGTGGTTGGTTGATTTTAAGTTTTTTTTTGCCTTGGTTTTGCTCAGATCTTGGTGGTCGGTTGATTTTAAGTTTTTTTTATGGGCTTGTAAATCAAGTCCTAGAGACTCGATTTCCAAGTAGACTCCACGTGGATTAAAATGCCACATCAGATGGATCAGACCATGAAAATCAACCTTCTAAGACTCGATTTTTAACTTTAAAATCGAGTCTCTTATACTCGAGATGCTAGTAAAAAATATAGTTTGTAAATAGTAAATACTAACTATATTGTTGAGCAACTGTGGCTAATTGCCCATTTTCTCCCTCCTCAGTAATCAGTACTGAACCGTAGTTTTGGCTCTACAAAAGAAACATTATAACAGAAAGTGCAATACGATGAATGTTTTGGGTAAAGAAGAAAAAATAAAGCTCAACTGCTGAGTCAGAGAGAATTTTTCTCGAATAGAATTTGACCTAAAAAAAAAAGCTCATTACTAGTGAAATATCAGATACGGAACAATAAAATATAGAACTGGGGGAACTTGAAAGCTAATCAAATCTCCATAATCTGAAACAAAAACTCAGTAAGTCACATTCGAAAAGAAAGAACAGATCGATCATACAATAAGGCTGATTCTTACAAGAATGAAATAAAGAGAGAGTTTTTTTTTTTTTTTTTTTTTTTTTTTAAAGAAAAGAAATTGAGAGAAACCCCGGAAGGAATAAATAAAAATATAAAAAGAATTAAAGAGATATTACAGGTATTGTGGCTAAAGCCGAAACAGCAAAGCCACAAAGAACGCAACCCACAGCCACCTGATCCAACCAACCCACAGCCACCCGAACCGCCCGATCCAGCCGGACCACTCTGCCACCACACCACCTCGCCAGACCCACGCCGCCACCACACCACCTCGCTAGACCCACGCCGCTCAACCCAAGCATCAACCCACAGCCACCCGATCTAGCCAACCCACAGCCACCCAAACCACCCGATCCAGCTGGACCACGCTGCCACCGCACCACCTCGCCAGACCCACGTCACTCGACCCAAGCATCAACCCACAACCACTCGATCCAGCCAACCCACAGCCACCCAAACCGTCCGATCCAGCCAGACCACGCCAAACCCACGCCGCACGACCCAAGCATAAACCCACAGCCACCCGATCCACCCGACCCAAGCTTCAGGTATTAGCGTCATGGGTTTTTGGATTTTCTTACAAAAGAACCCTGATCAACAAGCCAAACGGGTCGTGGGTTTTTGGGTTTTTAGTTTTTTAATCTGGATTTTAGGTGGTTGTTGAGGGTGAATTTGGTTGGATTTGTGCTAACTTCTTGGATTAATGATGGGATTTGTGAGTTGATAGTGGCTGGTCTGTGCTTGTATTTGGTGGTCGTTGAACTGTGTTTTGAACTCCAACAATTGAAAATTTTTGTTTTACAGATATAAATCGAGTCTTAAAGACTC
Source organism: Castanopsis chinensis (assembly GCA_032878915.1). Taxonomy (NCBI): domain Eukaryota; kingdom Viridiplantae; phylum Streptophyta; class Magnoliopsida; order Fagales; family Fagaceae; genus Castanopsis; species Castanopsis chinensis. The sequence goes on from JAVQMG010000039.1 coordinate 672,113, forward strand.
GATTTCTAAGTGGCCGCCACTTGATTTTTAGGCCCAAAATCGATTCTCTTATGTTTGAGATGTTAATAAAAAATATAGTTTAGTAACAGTCCTTGCTAATTATATTGTTTGAAAATTATGGTTAACCTTCTATTTTGGCCCCCAGAACCAGAGGAAATACCTTTTTTTTTTTTTTTTTTGTTAGACTTAGGGAAAAGACAGAATTAACCTCCCAATTGAAATCTCAAAAACCCCTGAAACCCATTTTCACGGGGGAATGTGCAGACTAACAACGTGAGAGACTTCTATATAGTAAGTTAGGCAACGCGTGAAAGAAAAATGGAAAGTAGCATCTTAAGTTTTAGAAACTCAAGATCTATATTTAAACTCGAGTCTCCAAGACTCGCTTTGTAACGATGACTTGGATAGAAATGGCAAGAAATGCCACATAGATCTCGAGTCTCTTAGACTCGAGTTCTACCAAAACAGAAATCCACAGCAAAAATGAAGAAAAACTTAGAACGAAGAAGACGAAGCTACCAAACAAAAATCCACAGCAAAAATGAAGAAAAACTCAGAACGAAGAAGACGAAGCTACCAAACAGAAATCCACAGCAAAAATGAAGAAAAACTCAGAACGAAGAAGACGAAGCCCGAAACCCAGAACGAAGAAGACGAAACCCAAAACCCAGAACCCAGAACGAAGAAGACGACCAAAACCCAGAACGAAGAAGACGAAGACGGAACCGTTCGAAACCCAAAACCCAGAACGAAGAAGACGAAACCCGAACCCATCGAAACCCAGAACTAAGGAGACAAAGCCCGAACCGATCGAAACTTAGAACAAAGATGATGAAGGAACCCAAAACGATCTGACGATGAAGAACCGAGGGAAGAACAGAGGAAGGGAACGCGAGGAAGACGAAGGACGATCTGAAAGGGAAAACGAAGGATGAAGGACGATCTGAAAGGGAAGAACAGAGGAAGAACCCACGCGAGGAAGATGAAGAAATACATGGTAGAACTCGAGTTTTACGTGAAAGAAATAAATGGTAGAACTCGAGTTTCTAAAACTCGAGTTCCAATTGGAAACTTTTTCCATCTCAGCTTCTACTGCTTGGGTCTTGAGTTTAAAAAACTCGAGTTCTAAATTGAATTCGAGTTTTTAAAACTCGAGATGCTAGTTTCCAACATTATTTTTGAATGTGACAATTTACTAAATTTTTTTATATTTAATGTTATTTGAAAATAAAATTCCCATTTTCACACACGCTATCACTGTCACACCCCCCTAACTCCCCAACTCACCGTCGCTCATCCATAGCTCTGGCTCTGCGTTCAAATACAGGTCTATCTCTCTCTCTCTCTGCTCTTAATTCGTATTTTCATCATTTTTAATTGCTTTCAATATTTCTTCTTCTTTTTTGAGTAAAGAAAATTTTATTCATAGTCTTTAAAGTATACAGCAGGGGACCAAAACAATCAAATACATAAATTACAAAGCATCCATCAAATCATAGACCCAAAGATAGGAGAAGATGGGTTTTGGGATAGTTTAGGAATGGGAGACGGGAACAAAAATTGGATTTTTTTTTTTTTTGAAAAGCTTTGAAGAAAGGTTTGGGGGAGTTTAGAAAGATTTATAGCTTGAGATTCGATGGAAAAACAGGTGGCTTTCTGATTAAATAAAATTCATAGCTTGATTTGAGTACGGGTTGCAGCAAGTGGTTTGATACGTACTATTTATTGTGTGGCCTCACCAAAATTTTGAAGACCTAGAGAGTTCAAAGTTTTTTTTTTTTTTTTTTTTTTTGCTCATATACAAATAATTGTACTCCTCCTCCTCACAGTGATGAGAGAATTATAGTCCCAAAACATCCACCCACCACACCCTATTACTGTTTGTCTAAGCCCAGCTGATTAAGCTAGACATGGCCTTGCTACTTCCCAAAACCCGATTCATCTTGATGCTTTAAATATGTAACCTTTAGCCGACTTGGTTTTCTAATTCATGGGTATACTCAAGCCAGTTTTTGTAGTCCAATTTGCTTTCACTTATTCAGACCTGAGACTCTAATCTAAAACCCTCCTCCTCCACCCAACCACACTGAGTCACTATCACGTCTCCTACCATTTGATACTCATATTGAGTTGGGTATTTCCTATCTTGATAAAATTCCTTTGTTGATATAACAGTCAATGATTGAAGCATGACATTGAGTTGGGTTTGTGTTTGTTTGTTTGTTTGTTTGTGTGCGAATAGGCTGAGCAAAGAAAGAAAGAAAGATGCATAAGGACAGGATATTGAAGCTTGCAAAGGGGTTCAGGGGCAGGGCCAAGAACTGCATAAGGATAGCCAGAGAGAGAGTGTAGAAGGCCTTGCAGTACTCCTACAGAGACTGCCGCAACAAGAAGCAGGACATGCGCTCTTTCTGGATCCAGCGCATCAACGCTGGCACCCGCCAACACAGTGTATGCTTTTCCTTTCTTCTTATTTCTCCTGCATAATTTTTTGTTAATTGATTTCTTTATTTGCTACCTTTATTTGACTGCAAATTAATGTTTTTTTGTTTATTGGGTACAGTTAGTGTTGAGCATCCGGTTATGTTTGCTTGGTTTAATTTGGTGCAGTGAAAACATTTGGGATTTTGGTTCTAAATGTTTTGAATGATTCTGTATTTTCAATTGGGTAGCTATTTATGGTGGGATTGTATCAAACTATTTAGAACTGAGGATAATTTTTAGCATCCCTCTCTGACCTTTTTTCCACCCACACCAAGTATAGGCTTTTTCTGCTTCTCTTTCTGGGCTTTCTTACCTCCTTACCCTGTTTCTATCTAAGTTTTTTTTTTGGAATCATGTTTCCTTAGATCTGTGAAGCTTGAAGACTTAAAAAATTCATTTTGAACTGGCATATGTAACTATTTGCTATTTAATTAAGTAGTTAAAATGATGCAGAACAAAGAGAAGTTGTCTGCACTCTATAGTGGATAAGCCAAATAGTTTTTCATTAATATGGTAAAATGGGACATATGTGGATTGCAGGTTATTAGGAGCTAACCACAGTATATGAGCTAGTGTTATACTGTTACTTGATTTATATATTAAGAGGTGGGAAATTAATACAGCCTTCTTTTGTGCCAAGTAGAATATATTCATGTCGCTGAATTGAAAGAGTACATGTTGAGATGTGATAAATCAAGAGATCGTTTTTATTTCCCAGGATGGACTAGTGTTGTAGTATGTATCATGATTTAGGAGACGAAAAGGTTGGAAAATAAATGATTTAGAGCTGGGTTTGAAGCTCTCATGTTGATAGGCTGATGATGTTTAAAAACTGATTGATTGAACTGGGAAGTCACTGACATGATATTTATCAAGCAAAATAGGCTAGGGAATTCCTGAAATTATTAGGTTTAAATATCTTATTTTCACCCGGACACTGGCTATGCCCTATAAGAATGTTGCCAGTGATTTTAAATGGCTTATAAGTTAGTAGATTTAATTTGGACTGCTCTGTGTTAAGCTAGATACATTCAATCTATTTGGTTGTTCTTTGGACCTTTTGATCACAAAACAAGCTGTTAAAGCCTGAGTGGCTGATTATTTTCTTGTTGATGGTGATCTCAATGCTATTTTTGAGAAAAATGATAAGCATCCCAATGTCCTTGATACTTGTATAGTTGTATAGCATTACAGAAAATATATATCCCCTTTAGTAATCTAGTTTATAAATTAAAGTATACTCAGTTTTATGTGGAAACGAATATGTTGGTTAGTGTATTGTAAGCATTGACCTGATGTATTCTGGAACATCAATCATTGTCATATGCAAACCAGAACTGGAATGGGAATTTGTTTTACCATTTACACAGAACACAGTATGATATAGTTTACCTCTTTGTGAATTGTGATATTTGCTACAGGTACCTTTACCTTTCAGTATGGTATGGTGAGGGTGAACCTAATTGATATCAGCTTCATTCTAGTATATCCCTCTTACGATAAATGATTCTCCTCTTCTATAATCATGAATGTTTAATTTCAATAGTTCTAGTGTATGATAATAATTAAAAAAAGGTTGTACCCAATGCATAAGGTTCATCACTTTTGTAGGGTTTGAGATAGGTGGTTAGTAGGTAACCTTATCCCCAATTTTGGAGAGAATGATTCTCAAACTAAAACCCATGATGCATCACATGGGCAAAGGGCGCTTGCCATTACACCAATGTCCAACCTTTTGTGGTGTAAATTATTAAAGAAAACTTGGATAGGTTATTAGAAGGCTGTGATCCAAATTATTTTCTTGATAGGTAATACCACTCACCTCTGTTATCTTTTTTTTTTCCCCCTTTTTTTATAGATGGTTCTTTTTAGCATATATAATTAGGCAACCTGATTGGAAGAGACATCAGCTTAAAACAACTAATTGAACTTTCTAAATTGTAAAACCTTGGGAACAAAAAAACTAAAAGACCCCTGGGGTTAGCACCCTAATTCTGTCCATGAGAAAAAAAGTTTCGCCCTAAAGAAACTGTCAACTCATTTTTCACATTCCACTTAATTTTCTTAGGTGCAAGTAATATAAACTTTCTGGAATAGGAGACCAGAGACTTCTAATATGAGTCAGAATTCTGCAATATGGAACATTTGTGTATTGATGAATGAGTGGATTTACCCCTGCTCCATTTTCCTGCACATAAAGACTTTATTTTCATGGTATGTTCCCCATAGGTGACATGGTTTCCTGATAGTATTTTTTCAACTATTTCCAAAACGAGTTGGATAGGAAAGTTTATCACTTTACTGGGCAACTCATTGGCAGCAATATCTATAATGAAAGCTTAATGAAGCTAATAGAACAGGTGTCCTAGTTGGCCATCATGGACCAAACATCTAGCATAGAGTTAAAGGACTGGCCTGTTCTTGCCTAATTCAATAAATTTGAAGATTTGAGTCTAAATAGGGGTGTCAGATTAAGTGGTTGACGTATTGAGCTCGTTGGATACTTGAAAACCTATAAATTTGATGCCCTTTTATTAGCTTGGTTTATTTAGAAATTCAGACCATATTGATTTTTTGGTCACTCCCCAACCACCCCCCCCCCCCTCCCCCCCCCCCAAAAAAAAAAAAAAATTTCGGACATTTTTTGGTAAATAAAACATAAAGTTGTATTTGATGGTTTACCATGAAGAAAAATAATTGTCTTTTTTTTTTTTTTTTAACTTATAAAAGGTAAGATGTAACTACTTTTCAATTAATAACACAATTGTTTTCCCACCCCATACTCTCTTTTTGTAAGTCCTGCATTTGATGTTTTGATCTATTTATCTTGGCTGGTTGTTGTTGGTTTAATAGGTAATATTAGGATTTCTCTCTCTCTCTCTCTCTCTCTCTCTCTTTGACAGATGTTAATTGGTCAAACAGGTAAGTAATGAAGTGGACTCTTGCAAATTGCGATCCCCTTTTATTTGGTTTAGTTATGTTTTTGTTTGTTTCTCTGATTTTCCTTTTGGGCTAGGTCTGCTTTACCAACTTTGGACTTCTGTGTGTGTGTGTGTGTCTTTTTACATTAAGGTTATTTATTTAAATGTCCATCTATTTTTAGTTTTGGATGGCACTATGGTTGTGGTTTTGAAACTTGAAATTTTATTCCTAATTTTTGTTTTATAAGCTCTTGTTTTTTGGATTTTACTTTGTGAATTCTTGATATAGCGGTCCGTGGTATTTTTTTTCATTTCTCATTCCATTTGATTTATAAATGCCCAGTGGGATTTTGGGTTTTGTAGCATTTAAAACCTTTTGTTTACAAATGGCTATACGAGTTGAAAAAATTTCAAAACTGCAAAAGCTGCACACGCTACAGTGCCTTCTGAGTTGTGACAAAACTGCTACCATGATTTGAGTCCTTTTGAGAGTGAATGCCTGATTTGAGGAAGATGGCATATGAGAAATTGGATTGGACCAATATGGTCCCACCCCTATATAATAGGTTTTCTACATGGATCAAGGTCTTCTTCTGTGAATATGATCATGAGAAAGTAGTGCGGTTAACATGTTGGCTTGGTGTACTGATGTTATGAGAAAGTCAAGAATTATGGAATGAACGGGTTGTGCTAACTTCTATGTGATTCCTTACCTTTTGCTGATTGGTAAAGTCATAAGCACAAAGATCTTATTGTGCGTGCAGGCCAATATCAGTGAATTTGGTGAACTGATGTTATATTTTTTGTATGGTTATGGTTATGGTTCTCTTTTTGATTGGTAATTCTTTCATGTAATATATATCAATGGTTGCTTCTCTTACCATAATGAGCTGGAGAAATATTGTGTAACCTTGTAGACAAGTCCAATTTTCTCTGGTTCTCCACTGTTGGCTCAAATGCAGAGGAAAAAAAAAATATTCTGTAGAATGATTGAATATATTAAGTCGACATTGATTTTACTGGCTCTTTTTTGTCGTGTTATTTTCTTTTTTTATAGGTGAGATTATGATTTTCTTCTTGTTTGTGTTTATCAGGTAAATTACGGAAACTTCATGCATGGACTAATGAAAGAGAACATCCAACTGAACAGGAAAGTTTTGTCAGAACTGTCTATGCATGAACCATATAGTTTCAAGGCCTTGGTAGACATCTCTCGGAATGCATTCCCCGGAAACAAGAATGTGGTGCTTCCTCCGAAAAGGAAGGCTTTTCAATTGTTTTGTAATTGCTGATTTAGACCACCCATCCTTTTCATTGCCTTTTTAAGATAATGGAACTGTTATGAGTGGGGTTTTTTTTTTTTAGGCTTTTGGAACATCCCATGTAATTTTATTTACATTTTCCTAAATTCTTTTTGTTCTCTCTTCCCCTTCTCTTTCCCCCCCCCTGTGGTGATATAATTTTGCATCGCTGGTATAAAAGAGCTCCAAATACTGGTAGCTTATTAAGCAGTTGGGAAATATCGACCTAAAATTCTGATAGAAATTTGTCTCTGAAGTTTTTACTTCCTAAAGATTTGTTGTTGATTTGTCTTAGTAAAATTTGTTGGATTTCTTTTCTATAAAATTGCTCATACATTTAATATTTTTTTTTTAAAAACATGTTCTATATTGGCAATCTAATATTTATACATGATATGTAAAATAAAATAAATTATATTGACAATTTGAAAGTACAAAAAAATTTGAGTAATTATATTTAATTTTCCCAAAATAATATTTTCTTTCCAGTATCTTAAAATAATAGAGACTTTGTTCCTTGATTCTATTTCATTTCAACTTAAACAGTGTCAAGCCTTGATACTAATGACAGTTCTTCAACGGGTACAATTTTTGTCATAATTTGTTAAAGTTATCAATGGGTACAATTTTTGTCTCTTAGATGAATTTACAATTTTTTCTACATTAGTCATAATCAGCAAGTTGTAAGATTTCTTGGAGGTGATGGATTTGGTCTACTCATTGCTCCAGCTCGCAGATTTCTTGGTAGAACCAAGTCTGCTCCATGTTCCGACGTTGGGTTTCTTCCCAAGCAATTTGTAATATAATAAAGTAATCATTTATCACTTACAATCAAGCAATTTAACAAAATGGTTCCCCTCAAAAAAAAAAAAAAAAAAAAAAAAAAAAAACAAAACAAAACAAAATTGTGATAAAAATCATGTCCCTAAACTTTTTTCAAAAAGGGAGAAAACAAGTCAAAAAACTTGAATAGACATTTTTTTTTTAGACAAACATGACTTTTGTGGTCAAATGCTCCATTACCGATTTACTCTCTTTTCTTTTCTTGACCTCCAAACAAGCACTCTCGCAATGCTTTAGGTTTTGTTGTGTAAAAGCATGGTGCTCATTTTGAAAGGTGAATTTTAATTAGTTTAATTGGTAAAGTTCTTTTTTTTTTTTTTTGTCAAATAAAAAACATAAATTCAAATTTTGCCTGCACCAAAAATTTTGGTCCAGTTAATCGATACTCTTAAAGCAATTGTCAATAGATTATTGTTAAAAAGTTTTGCTACTATTTTTATGAAAAATATAAAAGGATAAAGTTTAGTTATAAAATTAGTTGTAGCCTACAACTTAAGCTACAACTTTATTTAATATCTTTTTATTGAAGTTGAATTTTGACTAATATACCATTAAATTATATCTTCTTCTTATATTCTCCAAGCTTGCAAAATTTTTAGAAATTAAAGACCAATAGTTATGTTATCAATAAATTGTTTAAATTGCAAGTTTTTGTAATTTAAAATTATGCATAAAATATAAGCATATAAGTCATATGGTAAATAATATTTGATTAATACAAAATTTCACTTGCGTATTAAAAGCATAAATTGTATTAAAAGCATAATGTTTATTTTATATTAATTAAGTTCGTAGTATTAGATTACAACTAATTTTGTAACTAAAAACTTTTTCCAATATGAAAATCCTAATTTTTTTTATTTTTAATGAAATATTTTTAGAAATATTTCCTAAAATAGATGCTTGAAATTCGTTAACTAAGAGCATCCCCAGTGAAAATGCCAAATGGGAAATGTAAGGATTATTTAGCCATTAGAGCCAAAAACACCCAGCATTGAAACTTGTAAACATTAGAATTGTAAAAAAATTTACAATTGAGCTACAGTGGCATCTTATTAATAAGATGCTACTGTAGCTCAATTGTATTTCTAAAAATTATTTTTTAATTGTCTCTCTCCTCTCTCCCTCATTATTTCTTTTCTTTTCTCTATCTTCCTTCTCTCTCTCATTATGCTCTCCTCTCTTCAGACTCAACCCCATAGCCACCACACCATGGCCTGACCCACTGTCACAGGCCATAGCAAGCCACCACCGACTCATTATTTCTCTTCTCTCTCTCTTGTTGCAAATCAGTGTGGTAGCGTGGAGATCGGCGTTTGGGATTTGACGCAGAGATTGGCGTTTGGGTGTGGTGTGGAGATCGGTGTTGGGTGTGGTGATTGGCATTGGGTGTGGTGATCGGCATTGGGCGTAGAGATCGGCGTTTGTGATTTGGCGCAAAGATCGGTGTTTGGGTGTGGTGTGGAGATCAACATTGGGCATGGAGATCGACGTTGGGCGTGGGATGTGAAGATCGGCGTTGGGCATTGGATGTGGAGATCGTCGTTGGGAATAGGATGTGGAGATTGCCGTTGGGCGTTGGGTGTGGAGATCGGCTGGGTTTTGCTGGGTTTTTGGATCTTATAGGTCTGATTTTGTTGGGTTTTTACTGGGTTTTTGTTGGTCATTTGTGAGTTTTTGCAGAGTTTTTGTTGGTCATTATGGGTCTAATTTTGCTGAGTTTTTGCTGGTCATTTGTGGGTTTTGTTTTGGTGGTAGTGGGTGATGGGCAGTGAAGCAGGGATGGTTTGTCTGAGTTTTGTAGTCTTTTTGGACGGTGGAGGTGGTGGTGGTTTCAGTGGAAGAGAGACAGAGGAAGAGAGTTAAAAACTAGTGAGGGGAGAAAGATGGGAGAGAATGTGATATATTAATTTATTTGATAGAAATATTATTTTAAAGAGTAGAATAGGAAAATAAAAATTTGGATGTTGGGTATGTTGAAAAATGGTATGGTATAAATAATAAAGTAGCTTTTTGGATGATAAAATAGGATATAATTGGGATAAATCATAAATGAATGCTGATGCTCTAAACTGAACTTAAAATAGAATAAAAAAATTCGACAATCGGTTCGCTCTACTCAATAGTAAAGAGAGAGAATTTAGGGAGAAAGTATTTTATCCTGCATACATTTTGTCTATGAATGTGATCTCTCTCTCTCTCTCTCAATTCTGTTTCTTGATCGAGAGAGAGAGAGAGATCACATTCACAGACAAATGGATCGAATGTTCTTCTCATTTCTTGTAAGTCTATCATCATCTATTAATTCTTTTTTAAAACAAAACTATTGTGTTTTTCACTTTCCTATTACTTACAAGTTCTCTTCAAACTCTACCCACTATTACTAACAACATATACAAAGCTATGTAATTTGCTGATGATTGCTCTGTTTGGCTGAACTGATATTTCTTAGGAAAAAAAAAACAGAAACTTTCACCTAATTGCATTTTTGTTCGGTTTACTGATTCTAATAATCTCCTTAATTCAAATTTATTATTTTGATATATTCTCTTATGTTGTGTAAACACCAATAGCCTAATTTATTTCATTCTTTTAAAATTTTAACTTCAAGTCTAGTTAGAAATAATTAACCAAGGTGGGGTCTGGGAATTTTGGCTTGCCTCTGTACAAGTGTGGCATATTCATTTAAATGATTCTGTAACAATGTTAAAAATTACTTATATTGTACATCAGCTATTTTTAGGCTCATTTTCTTCATGGTAATCAGTTTGATCCAGATTAATAGTGGGTTGCCTCCGTTGAAGGCTTCCCATAGAAGTATTGTTCTAGATTACTCCGTCGTCGTCCGGGTGGGGTGGACCAGACTTACAAACCCACTTAGGCTTCTAAGAGTCTCATCTAAATGGACCAAATAATTTATATTGAAGTTCATTTGCTAACCAAAGCCGTCAATATATAGGATCGGAAAATTTAGCTGTTGGTCAACTAACGTGAGTTAGCAGTCCAAATAATATGTTCGGAAGGTTGGCTTATTAAAATATGGTCATCTTTAATATCTATACTTCTATTTAAGGAGTTATTCCTGTTTTGACAAAAAAAAAAATTTTTTGTTCCAAAATACCCCTACAGCATATGTTTAATTAGGGCAAAACTTAGTAAAAATACTTCTTTAACTTTCACGTAAAACATTATCTACAAAATAGGACCACACTCCCAGTACACTCATGTTGGTTTTCAAATTCAAATTGTTTCTTCTTCAGTTCTCCAATTCTCTCAATTTTGTGTATTCAAACTCAAATTGGTTCTTCTTCAGTTCTCCAATTTTCTCAATTTTGTGTTTTCAAACTCCTTTCACCCACCTCTTTGCTTCAAATTTCTCTACAAACAACAACAACAGCAGATAGATTTGAGGTAAGGTCTTTCTTAGATCAAATCTCAGCCCTCTCTCTCTGATCTCACTTTTTTATCTCTACATTTCTCACTTCAATTTCTCTCTCTATTTGGCCATGTTTTGCTTATTGTTATTTTGAGACTTACTGGATATTTTCTGATGTGTGGGCAGAGGAGATCAGCGTGAGAAGTAGAGAGAGTAAACTGAGTTTGGGTGCAAGGTATTTTCTCAAAAAAACACGTTCCAGGTTAGTTTTAAACTCTAATACTCATCAAAAAGATGTGCTCCACGTTCCAGTGTTTACGACCTTGGCTTAAATTTATGGGTTGCTCCCTCCAATCAACCCTTTCATAGTTCATTCTATATATGTGCAATACGAATATCTAATACTATCTAATACTATTCTCTCCTTCTTTTTTCATTTTTGTTAATGGGAATTATTCCTTTTTTCTTTTTTTTCTTTTGAAACCATTTATAAGCTAAGGTGATAACGCTAAGGTGATTATTATTATAAACGCTAAGGTGATCATTGTTATGGAAAATCTTTCAATTTTTATAATTATTATGGTTTTGTTCTATTTTGGGCGTGACAGCTGTGAAAGGTTGAGGTCTTTTTTTTTTTTTTTTTTTTTTTTTTTTTTTTTTTTTTTTTTTTTTAAGTTTTGAGCTTTTGTTTCTGGGTTTTGTTGTTCAAACTTGAAAGTGGATAATAAGTAATGATTTTTTTTTTAAGTCTTGGATTATCGTTTAGCAAAAAAGCGTCTTGGATTATCAGATTATGTGTTAATTTTCTTCTCCATATGTTGTTTTATCTCCAACAAAATCTTATTATTTTATCATGATTTAGATTTTAAAAGGACTACACTTTGTTATCATTATCCTTTTTATGTCATTATCTTATCTTTTTTTTTTTTTTGGTCAGTTGGATGGGTGTTTAAGTATTTTCTCTAATTAATGACTATTTTTTAGAGAATAGGAATGATATATATTGATTTGCATTTATTATTATTATTATTATTATTATTATTATTATTATTTTTATTATTTTTTGTGTTTATCGGGCTTGACTCATTATTTTAGTATATGTGTTCTAAGTGGTGCCCTCTCTTCCTCTTATTATTTTTGTTTGATGTTTTCCTTACATTTAAGCCTTACTCTCTATTTTTTTGTATTTTTTTTAGGGTTACATATCAATAATTTGGTTAGATTGCATAACAGACACATTGGATAAATTCGGGTGAGCGAAGCGGTAGTCAATCTACCAAGTAGTTGTTAAAAAACATTTTTTGTAATATAAATATCCTACCTTATGAAATTTAATATTGTCCTTTTTTATGCCTTTCATTGCACATTTGATGACTTTGTAAGCAATTGTCATATACACAAATTTGCTAAAGTAAGAATGACATTAGAGAACTTATCTTGAAAGATAAAATTTTAAAATTGTGGTGAAAATTGCTTCTAAATAATTGACTAACTTTTAGGGGTAAAAACTTACACCCTTAAATATATCTTATATTTGATAGTTTAAAATGTTACTTCATTTTAAATTTTAAAACTTTAAAAATTGGTAAAATTTAATCTTATCCAAAATAACTTACCAAAAGACAAAAAGACTCCAAACAAACCATGTCTTTTGAATTTGCATCAACGTTTTTTTTTTTTTTTTTTTTTTTGAGGGTGGTGAGTCCTTTAACGTTAGTTTCCTATTTTTTTTGCAACTCCAAATGAAAAAAAAAAATTCCATCAACGTTGCCTTCCTATTTTTTTGGCCACTTCAAGCAAAAAAAAAAATCCCGATGTTTTAGTATTTTAATAATATGCCAGCACTGTTTTACATTTAAATTTTTTTTAAAAATTGTTTTAAGTATTTTTATTCCTAAAATTTTGCCTATTATTTAGATACTAAAGCAACAATGATACTGGAGAACTTATCTTTAAAGATAAAATTTTAAAATTGTGCTGAAAATTGCTTCTAATTAATAGACTAACTTTTAGGGGTAAAAACCTACACCCTTAAATATATCTTATATTTGATCGTTTAAAATGTTACTTCATTTTAAATTTTAAAATTTTAAAAATTGGTAAATTTAATCTGTTCCAAAATAACTTACCAAAAGACAAAAAAGACTCCAAACAAACCATGCATTTTGAATTTGCATCAAGTGTTACGTGTCCTCAATTAATAAATTTGCATCAACGTTTTTTTTTTTTTTTTTAGGGTGGTGAGTCCTTCAACGTTGGTTTCCTATTTTTTTACAACTTCAAGCAAAAAAAAAAAAAAGAAATCCCAATGTTTTAGGTATTTTATTAATATGCCAGCACTGTTTTACATTTAAATTTTTTTTAAAAATTTTTTAAGTATTTTTATTCCTAAAATTTTTCCTATTATTTAGATATTATTTAGAAGTAATTTTTTCCATGATTTTTTACTTTTACATTTAAAGAAAAGAGGAAAAAAATAAAAACCCACGTTTTATAGATTTTCAACCAATTAATAACATGAAGCCTTTTCTACAAAAAAATAAATAAATAATATCCTTCAATAGTTGGGGGAGGGAAATTTCAACCAATTGAGCTATTATTTAAAAAAAAAAAAAATATATATATATATATATATTATGGCTAAAATATTGTGTTTACATATTTTAGTGTCAAACCATTGCAACTCAAAAATAAGAGTGCAATATTATTTTGCAAAACTTTTATATAAGAAATTCGACTACAAAATTTTAACATAGCACATGCTTCCACTTTTAGTAAAATTTTATTAGAATTACACATATTACTACAATGTTTACAGGTTTAAATACACCCTCTTTGGACTAGGGAATATTTATTGCGCAAAATATGTATATATGTGCAAATAACACAATTTTTTTTTTTTTTGGGTCTATTTCAATGCAGAAATGACTTCAAAAAATATACCTATGACTCATACCAAAGACGTAGAACGTCGTCGAGAACTACGGAGATATTATGATCAACGTAGTAGACAAATAGAAGACAACTAGCCTTTGAGCATGCACTCACGCGCATACTCAGAGGCTCTTCTATTTTTTGGATAAGAGTTAATTTAGAGCATTTATTATAATTTGGAATTACTACATTTTCTAATCACAAAAAAAAACCTAGGGGTGTGATGAGTATTATGCGTTAGCATAATACTCATACCAAAGACATAGAACGTCATCAAGAACTACGGAGATATTATGATCGACGAAGTAAACAAATAGAAGACAGCTAGGCTTTGAGCACGCACGTGCTCAGAGACTCTTCTATTTTTTGGGTAAGGGTTAATTTAGAGCATTTATTATAATTTGGGATTACTATATTTTCCAATTACAAAAAACCTAAGAGCGTGATGAGCATTATGCGTTAGCAAGTGAAATAATTTTTCATCACCCCTAGGTTTTTTTGTGATTAGAAAATGTAATAATCCCATATTATAATAAATGCTTTAAATTAACCCTTACTCAAAAAATAGAAGAGCCTCTGAGCATGCGCGTAAGTGCGTGCTTAGAGGCTAAGATGTATTTACTGTTTTGGGATACTAGCTACTGTGCTTTTATACTACACAATTGCAATATGATGTGATACTTTCTTATGATGATCAAAATGTCATGGTAGCAATCAACATGATTTCAAGGGATGTGGCAATCCTCCAAAATTGGGCCTTTACTACCTTACCTAAATCATGTCATCTCAACGTTCAACCACATAAATTTGGAAGAGATTAAAAAAGAGAAGAGAAAAATATACAAATTTTTATTAGATAGAGAAATTTTGATTGCATTTATCTTTGTGCCCGTCTTCATTTTAAAAGATTAAGGGCCTGTTTGGCAGGCCTTTTCAAAAATAGTTTTCAGCATTTTAAACACACTAACACACTTTTTCATCCACACATATATCAAAAACACTCAAAAAAACATTGCTCAAACTTACTCACCAAACGGGCCCTAACATTCTAGCACATTTAACAGTAAAAAAACTAGGCCCATGCTTGTCACATATTTTCATGTCAATCATGTATGTTCTGCTTAACTATGAGAGGTTTATCTTTTCTTTCAAGGAAAATCAATATATTCTCAGAAAATACACACACATTTACACTCTTTAAGTAATTTTTCCTTGTCTCCCCCCCCCCCCCCCACCCCCCAACCCTAGGGGAAGTAAAAGTTTCTTGTTGACCTGTGATGTCAATGTTGCACATGAGCATGGAACTAATTGCTTGCATTCTTGTTCAGGTTTCTTTAATTTCATGATGAACCCAATAATAGGGAAGCATTCCTTTTCAGATGTCCCTAGGGAGCTACATCTGCAACAGAACAGTTCAATTGTAATGGATAACAACATTGCTGAAAATCCATTACAACATTTCAGATGCCCCTAATATCTTGGCCAATTGGTTGTATTGTCAAGTGGAAACCTGTTCTCCACAAACCATTGCTCAGCTACCTGAGGATGAAATAGAATTAAGGACTTCCACTAGCATTTTCGTTCTTATTGAAATCCCAAGGTTGAACGCACTTCCGCAGTAGATTTTGCACTAGTCTTATCCCATGGATAGCAACAAGTGACTGGGGAGTGTACCCCCTCCAACAAGCAACAAGCTTGGAATGAGATCTGTGCAAAATCCTCGTCAACCGCGGTTCCTCCTTGGGCTTTTCTCCCATATTCTGTATTCATAGCAATAATTCTCTAGGCTTTCAAAGCAAATATTTTATGCTTTGTATCTTTTATTTTTTATTTTACTGTTTTAGTTCACACTGTAGCATAAGATATAATGATATATGTAAGTAGTTGATATCATAAAATTAATAAAAATATTTTTCTGATCTTTTTCTTTTTCATATCTAAAGAGCAGTTTCAATCATGTATTTCTATCATTTGTTTGAATATTAAATTTAAAATCTTAACACCAAGATTAGTTACTACTTTCTAAACATTTTACAACAATTGTGCTAAGAACATAAATTCAAGTAACATATATCTAAAGATTATTTGGCCTAATCAAGATCTATCACCAAACCTTTATGGCACAATCAGCAGTTGCAGTCTTTCGATCTATTTGGAAGAGAGAACACCCCCTTGAATTTTTTCATGGAAGCAATGTAAAATTGAGTCAATTCATGTATTTTATATTTGGTTTTGGAATAATGTGGAATAATGAATTTTGTGCTTAATTGCGTGAATTTGTCTTTTGTAGAAAAATAGAATTAAATAAGTTGATTCGTGTAAAATGGAAAGTTAGTGGACTTTACTTTTACAAGGGCCATGATAAAGTTAAAGAAGGCCAACTCAATTAAATTTAAGTTTAATTGGATCAAGGAATCAAAGAAAATTTGCACCAAATCCAAGTCCAATTCGGATTAGGATTCCAATTTGCACATCAATTACTATTTTTAGCATAACTTTCAGCTCAAAAATCCAATCGAGATGATTCAAGTTGGCATGGAAATTTAACTTAAAGGGCTACAACTTTGTAGTTTACCAAAAGTCCGAATTCTGATGTTAAATAGGCCAAAATTGTTGGTTAAGTGAAGCCTAAAAATTTGAGATTTTCTCCAAACGGAAATTCAACTTGTAATAGGATCCTTGACCAATTTAAAGACTCTTTCGGGCAAAATTCAGGGAGGCTAGTGCTAGGGTTGTGATGCAAAATAGAAAAATGGAGCAAAAGACAATGCCGCATGTGGCTTCTCTATAGCTTTTCTCCATGATAGCATTGTGACTATTTCTTTCTATTTTATTTGTCTAGTTTAATATTTAATATTTTATTCTTGTGTTTTGTTTCAATTACCATGAGTAGCTAAATTTATAATTAAGGTTGAGAATGAAACCTTGTTAAGGATTATTAATAATATTTATGTGATTTGATTTTTCCCACAATAGTTGTTCTTTAATGATTTAAATTGTTCTTGCTTCATATCAATTGACTAAGATGGGATTCTATATATGAGTTCAATTATGTTTTTCTCACAATTTAGGATTTGTCTTAATTAATTGAATGCTTGGTTTATTATTTCTTGATTTTAAAATTGGATATCTATTGTGATTTGTTTGGCTACAAATACAATTGATGATTTGGTTTTATACCTAGGAAACAAAGAAGAGCATGCTTTAGATATTTAAATAGAAGTTTTAATGATAATATTCTCCATGGCAACAAGAGTGATTTCTAGATTATCATGTAGTGGTTGGGAAAAATTAATGATCATAAATATATGCTGATATGAATTAACAAGGCGAATTCCAAAACCTTAATTCCTTTCTCTTAATTGTTTGCATCTTTTTACTGCTTATATCTTTTGTTTAGTTTAATTATTTGCTTAGTTTATTTAATTTCAAAGCAACCTATTTTTATTAAACTAAATTAGGATTAATTTGGTTAAAATTTGATTAATTTTCCTACATTCATACAAGTCCCTGTGGATTCGACCTCATTCTTGTCAAACTATACTTCGGTACGGTTCATACACTTGTGAATACTTTAAAATTTTACAACAAATAATACATTAAACAAAAGAAAAAAGTGAGTACATGACATCAGGTACAAAATATTAGAAGCATATATATCATTTTCTTCCAACTGGCTTATAATTAAGATTTTATGAGTCTAAATTAATTGTAATTAAGATTTTACTACCAGTCTTGTTTAAAGCAACTCCTTGTAGCAATCAGAAAATAGATGGAGGAATTTATTAGGGGCGGAGCCAGGAATTTTTAGTTGGAAGGCCGAGTAATAAATAAGAGGATTACATTTTTTTTTCTTAATATATATCAATACTATGTATAATTATCTAAAATATATAGTAGTATCATAAACACAATTTAATATACAATACGTGTTTTTCTTTGTGATACATATATATAATACAATTAAGTGGATTAATTTATAACTCAATATAGTTTTTAATTTGCCTATCCACCTAGGTTTTCAAGTTAATTACAACACATTAATTATAATGATAAAGATAAAAGAATATTACTAATAGGTTAAAAGATGGCTAAAAATTAGACAACAATCATTGAAAATGCATAAAAATAAATTGAATCAAAATATCTAGGAATATATTTTGTCAAATTAATAATAAGTTATTATATTTCTATGTTATATAATATATTTATCAATTAAAAAAATAAAGAATAGATGAAGGCAAGCCATAGTAGTTTTAGGACCATAATTATTTTATAACTTTTTGTCACAACTTTATCATGACAAGTTGTGAGTGTTTGTCTATTACTTATATATGGACTCATTATTTTTTCTCCACCAATCATACTTGACTACATTTTGTAACAAAAAAAATTATGAAATAAGTTGTGATAATATATTTTTTTTCATACCACACCTGGGAGTAAACTAAACTACTAAAGTGATATATCAAGTTTGCTTTTGACGTGTATGTTTTTGAACCATACATATGGTCCTTTCTTAATAGCTTTTTTCTTTTTTGTTTTTTTTTTATGGGCAGCTTTTTTCTTTGAAGGGTACTACGTCCACAACATTTTTACAACAAATCATAGGTAAGTGATTGTTATTGATTCAAATTTGAACCTAACACTAAGATTACTTTTTTAACCCAACAATAACAATCAATAACAACTTACCATTTAAGTGGCATTTGATACGAGGGAATGTTTAAAGATTCCTAGGAATGTTTAAAGATTCCTATGTTTGGTTGCAAATTATGCTTGGGAATCAGATGCCAGGGGAATCTGGATTCCCCTCTTAAACCCCTCTCGGTGGGAATGTGATTCCTTTTAAAACAGGTAGGAATCCAGATTCCCAAGCTTAAAAGAAATTTTATTTTTTATAAATTGACAATTTTAACCCTTTTTTCCTTATCATTTAAGCAATTAAGATAATCTATAAAACAAATTATCAATATCTTCTCTCTTGTCTTTATCTTTTCTCGCCAAAATAACATAAATAGGATAAACAACTCCGTTAATATATTTTTTAACAAAGTTTTATTTAGATTTTACGTATAGAAAAAAAAGTTTGAAGGTGACTCTCCATTATTGTCAGGTATTCACTTTTACTGTTGTGTGTGTTGTTCAACAAAACTTTAATGAATTTATTTTCATGGGAATTTGTTAATGTATTTATCCGTATCTCAGATCTTAGTTTTGTTTAGCTTCTAAAAATATAGATCTAGTTGGTAGCGTATCTAGTCTTTTTTTTTTTTTTTTTTGGATTTATGGCTTTGTTTTTAGATTCATGTGTTACAATAGATATCAATAATTTGTATCCTATCTACTGTTTTTGATGTTTATTTTACAATGATACAGAATGTGTAGATTTTTAACAACCTATGGTATTTGTATGCAACGATGGTGCCAAAGTTAAAAATCTTTAGATTCTTGTTGCAGTAATGGCTATGTACAGTGTAACTCAAAGCTAATCTCAAAGCTAATCTTTAGATTTTTTACTTTTATTGCTACTTCTATGGTCTTATAGACCTAAACATTGTTAGGTGGTTTTGTTATGGATTAAGCTATTTTTAAAATTATTATTAAGAATAAAGCATTTGGGAATTTAAATAATTATTTTTATATTGTAATTGTCATTTTGAAATGTTAGACTACAATTTTAATAAATGTGTTGCTAATTAATAGTTTATATTTTGTTTTTCATTATTTATTTAGAGGAAGATATTTTTTTAAAGGACTAATTAATAGTTTATATTGTATTTTTTCCATTATTTATTTATAGGAAGTTTTTTTTTTTTAAAGGACTTGGTAGTTTACATTCAAATCTAAGGATAAAATGGGAAAAATAAATAATTCATTTAAGATTCCTAGAAATACACCAAACATTATCATCTCACATTCCTAGGAATCTCCCAATCAAACCAAACATAGAAATAGTTACATTCCTATGAATGTGATTCTTAGAAATCCCATTCCTAGGAATCTGAATGCCAGGAGTAATGTAGATTCTCCCGTACCAAACGCCACATTAGGATTTGTTATAAAAATGTTATGAAAATATTATGGACATACCATTTTTCTTTTTCTTTTGATAACCATTAAGAAAGGACCATATGTATGGTTCAAAAACATACGCATCAAAAACAAACTTGATATGTCACTTTAATAGCTTCATTGTATTGGAATCAGAGAAAGTAGCGTAGAAGTCTTTTTTTTTTTTTTTTTTTTTTTTTTTTTTTTTGAACTGAGTAGCGTAGAAGTCTTGGAGTCTGTAAATTGTATGGCACTAATCTAAGTATTATTACTTGAAGTAAAGAAGACAAGGAAAAGGCAAATGGGACGGAGAGACGAAGGAGAAAGCTGAGAAATCGTAAAGTGCAAATCTACTAGCAATGGCATCGACGGCATAATTTTTTGAATATGAAGAAAAAAAAAGTATGTGAAACATAGGCTCCTTCAACTGTCAATACCAAAGTAAGCTAGAGAGATTTTTTTTTTTTTTTTAAAAAGAAAAAAAAGAAAGGGGCAATTTTTTAAATTACTTTTCTTTCTTCATAAAATTGTTAAACCAAAGGAGTTTCTTTGAAAAACATAGGGAGCATGGGGGGGTGGGGGGAGAAGGATACCACCTTTGAAAAATCTTCTAACATTTTGGGATATTTCATTTATGAGTGCATATGTTTCAATTTTAAAGGAAAAAAAAATTGAGGGGGCCGAGGCCTTCCTCAGCCCCAACGTGGCTTCACCACTGGAATTAATTAATGAGCATCTGGTGCAAAAGAGACTTTCCCTAGCCAAAAATTAGTCACCTTCATCTGGTTTAACGTGAGAATGCTTGTTTTATCATTACAAATGGTAGTGGCAGAGCCCATGGTCTTACAAGTAGAGAGCTTCCGCACCATTACCTGATCAACTATCATTCTTTTTATGTAAAAAGCAAGTGTGAGCGTAAATATGGTTTGAGGATAGATATAGTTAAAAAAAAAAAATAGAAAGTAAATATAATAGGTTAAACAGCTATGTAGCACAATTACGGACACAATATGTAGTACAATGATACGGCATTTCTTGAAAAATTAAGATACGATACATTGATGATACAACAATTAATTAATATTATTTTTAGGTATATATATTTTATATTTTGAATAAGTTATGTTTATTTTGGGTTTAAAAAGTATGTAACAACAATGAAATGTTTAGAAAACTATTTAAAATTAATTTTAAGACAATAAAATATTGTTTAAAATACGAATAAAAGAGTTCAAATAAACTAAACACTCATAAAAAGAGTTCAAATAAACAATATTCAATATCAAAATAGAACAAGTGAACAACTGAATTAAAAAATGATTTTTTTTTCTTCCTGTGCGCATACTTGACAAGTTTGTGTCCATATCAAATACATGTCCATTATACGTTGGCAATTTTGTCATGTCCGTGCTTTCCGGTTAAACAATTGCTAAAATAACTTTGGAAGACAAGAAACAAAGGATCAGAACAAAGAAGTTCAAGTGGTGAAGCGAGGATGGATGGCCTACAAGAATCTCCTTCCAACTAATTTTAACTTGGCAAAGAGAAGCGTTGTAGCGGAAAGATGGTGTGAAAACTGTAAACTATACGAAGAAAATATTGTTCATGCGTTACCGGGCTGTGAAATGGTGTGTGAAGCATGATATAAATACCCTCCTAGAACATAACCAATACCAATACTCCATTCTAATTTTGTATCTTTGGTGTGAAAGTGCTCGAATCAATAATGAAGAAAAATCTAAGAATAACCAAATGTTCTAATTAAGATATTAATTTTTTCTTATGCCAAACATTAACAATTTATCTGTCATTTTATTTTTTAAAAAATAGGTTAAAATACAAAACTAACCCTCTAAGTCTTACATTTTGTCATTTCAGTCTTCTAAATTTCAATTTTGTCATTTCAAGTTTTCAACTCTCTAAGTTTCAAATTTTGTCAATTTAGTCTTCTGTTAAGCTTTGGTTAACAGTTGTTGTCTACTAACCAAAACGACGCCGTTTTGGATTTTTTTTTATTTTTTTAATTAAAAAAACTGAAAAATGTTAATTAAAAAAAATAAAGAAAGAAACCTAGGGGAACAACGTCGTTCACCTGCCAGGTTTGAATATGAACGACGTCGTTAATTTCTGATCTACTCTGAATTGATTCCATTAAGTTCTTTGCTCATTGTCATGCTTCAACTAGAAAACTTATTTCTAAAAGATCTTCCAATCCTCTAAATTGATTCCATTAATTTCTTTACATTGAAGCATTCAATTCTCAGAAGAAACAAAGCGAAGTCATAATGAGGAGAAAGACAAAAAATGGAAACTGCTGACGTCAATTATTTCCATCCAAACTATAACAACATGGACTAAATTGGCACACATTAACATGTTAGAGACCAAATTGACACAATTGAAATCAGCAATTTTCATCATATAGATAATAGGCAAGGACTAAATTGACATGGAATTGAAAGATGTTGAGGACATTTTTGCGACAAGGGCCAAAGATGCAAGATTAGCTCAAATCTCCCCTTGGGTTCTTTAGAAGTGATTATTTGTGGAGAGTCAAGCCCAAAATTCCAAATGTATAATAAACAAAGACTAATGATGCTTTAACAAAAGAGAATCAGAAAGCCAGTAACAAAAATGCAAATAAGTGCATAAAAACAATACGTCCTAAACTTTGACTCACAATTAGCAAGAAGAGGAAATTGAAAAAGGTTGTGAGGAAAAGAGGGAAGGTTTCCCTGTACCTATATTTCTACTCCTAAGCTTTGGAATTATGAGAATTTTAGATGGTTGAATGAGCTTTTAGTCTCAAGTTTCAGCTCTGTGGGGGAAAACGTGGTTGGTTGATTTTTGAGCTAAAGAGAGAGTTTTATAAAGAGTTTGGGGTGTTGCTAATGACTGGATTTTTGGTAGTAGAAGGGGTTTTTATCCCTATGCTTTTAACATGATTTGGGAAATACTTGATTAAACTCTCATTGGCACCCCTATTTCAGTTGTTTCAAACCATTGGGAGGCTCACCTAGATGAGGGCTAATAGCTGAAGTTGGCCAATGATAGCCAACCACTTTTAAAGGAAAAAATGGTTCAGACAAAAACTTTGGACCACAATTAGCCAGAGCATAAAAGCTATTTTGGGGTGAGAATTTTGGATACAAGACCTCCTCCATAAGCCTAAGGTGCTACCAGTGTCCCTTACCCACTTGATAGCACACATGTGTTGGGCTCATGCAAAAGGTTTGAGATAAACAAACCCACACCCTCCAAAACTACACTTTCTCAATATCCCCAAAAAGTCGCATAGACTTGGGCTTGGGCTATGCTTAAAGGAAGAAAATAAAATATAATATATGAAATGAGTCCACAAGGAAGTCGGACATGGTTGAATCAAGCTTGTAGAAAATGTGTTGTTAAAATGGGTATCAACAAAAGGTTATGGACCAAATTGAAATATGGTTTAAAGGATAGAAGCCAAATACGTAGTTTACCCTAAATACTACTAACGTGAAGAAAGAGGTATGCATAGGTCGAGTTGAATGGTTTTTTCAATCCAATCTATCACATTGGTCTAACTCAATCCACATGGGCCGGGTTTGACAATTCTTTTAATTGAAAAAAAAAAAAAAAATTAGCATTAGAACAACAACAACCAACTGTATTACAATTTACAAGTTTTTTTTGTCCCCATGTCATCTTCTAAAAATTCTAAGCATAGCACCGTAAACAAATAATCAAACCAAATGAAATTTAAATAATAAGAAGAAGTGTAAAAGAGTAATTAACAATATATGAGAGAGAGAGAGAGAGAGAGAGAGTGGCTTGGTTAGTCAGAGTTGTCAATCCTTAATCCACTTACCCAAACCAATTGGAAAACGAGTTCGTTTTTTTCCGCGAGGGGGGTGGGGGAGTATCTACTTCACTTTTTCGTCACTTTTTCGTAACAATTGCCATTTCATAAAGATTTGCCTTCGAAGTTGGCGGAAGTTATTACTCTTGAATTTGGAAGTTGAACTAATGTTGACCACTTTAATTATTTGCGTGAACCTTACTACAGCAATATCTTTCAACAAATTCAAACATTTCTAGGTAGTGACAAAATATTTTTAAAAAATCATTATTTTTTCTTATTGGCATAAAAGGAAGTCATAGTATCATTTTCTAAGAAAAAATTTGGTAAATAGAAGCTCCTTCCTGCCCCAACCTAAGCTCTATGGGTGTTTTAGAGTAAAAATTTGAGTTTACTTAAATGAAACGAGTAATGTATTAATTTGTGAGTGTTATGTTAATTTTTTTTGGACAAATCTATTGTTTATTCTATTTTAGTTAAGAAAAGAAAAAACGTAAGGCTTTCTTAAAGAAAAATCTAAATATCCAAGTAAGACTAGCTAAACATTTGTACGTGATTTGGAAAATCATAATTAATTTTTATTTTATCGTCCACATTTTTTTTTTCTTGAGAGAGATTTATAGTCCACATTTGAATTTATACAAGACTAACTTCCAACTAAAAAAAAAAAAAACACTAGCTTCATATAATTTATTATCAAGAAGACTAATTGTAATGCAAGTTAACTTATTTGAATATGTCATAACATATTCCAAATCTAATCTAACTAATTTGAATGAATCACAACTGACTAGAAACACTGCTTATACAAATAATTAACTAATATAAATAAGCCACGTAACATTCCTTTTCCTCTAAGAAAAAACCATTGAACTCCAAATATAATATAGGTTCTAAAATTTCAACTCGTGTTGCGTGGACTGGTCTTCAATCACATCAAAATGAGAGAACGCTCACTTCATGGTTTTGAGGAAGTATGAAATCATTTAGAGTTGTTTCTAGCATGGTTTTTAGACTTGAACGTTTAATGAACCGTAAAAGAAAGAGTTTCAAAGTTTTTAAGGTTAGACCGAGGTCGAACCGTGATGACATCATAATTAATTTAATAATTATTTAAGTATAAATAAATATATTAAATTAATAAAAATAGAAAATTTAACTAAAATAATCCAATTAAATATAAATATCTATATTTCAAATATATATTTTCATATCATAACTTTTACAAGACAAATAAGAAATACAAAATCTCAAGCAAATTCAAATATAATATCTATTTATTTATTTATATGTTGATTAGTTAAACTTGTCATAATAATAATAATAATAATAATAATAATAATAATAATAATAATAATAATATTATTATTATTATTATTATATAAGAATTAGAAAGACACTCAACTACAATAAAATAAAATATTTAATATTTTTAAATTGAAATAATTATTTAATAATTATTATATACTTAACTATAAATATTAATTAAAATTAGAGCAATAATAGTACCATAACATTTTATACAAATTTTATCACAATTTACCACATAACAAAATGTGAGCGGTAGAAATGTAAATCTATAATTTTTTTTTTTTTCATTACTCACACCTTACCATGTGTCAAATTATAGCAAAAAAAATTGTATAAAATATTGTGATATTACATTACCCTTATAAATACTTAAAATACTTAATACACCTATCAATGCATGTCACATCATGTTGGGCAGTGGAAAAAAAAGATCTAAATCTAATGGCTGAAAATTTTTGCTTTTACTAAAAAATTAAAACCTTTCATTATTTCCAATGTTAGCCACATGAGGGACTTACGAATTCTAAAGGAGTAAAAAAGTAACAAAAGAAAGACAAACACATAGCAATTACGGAGTGATGGAGACGGAAAAAGGAAAGAGAAGAAGAAAAAAAAAGAAGAAGAAGCAGCAGCAACAGCAGCAGTAGAAGACGAAGGCGTGATCGGCGATTGTGTTGGCAATCTACTGGCTGCTACTTCAACTAGGCGCAGACCCTGCTCCGTTGTGTTCTTCTTCTCTGTCCTTTTTTTCTTTGAGGAACTTGTCGTCTTCTTCTCTGGTTTTTTTTTTTTTTTTTCCCTTACAAATCCCTTTGTTCAAGATCTGAAATTATCAGATCTCCTTCTGATCTTTTGTCTTCTTCATGTTCTTTCATTTCTTTTTCATTTCTTTTAGATTTGATCAATACTTTATACCGGTGTATTACCCAAAATTAACCGAAAAAGTTGAAACAAAAAGAAACCGTCCAAATCTCAAAAACCGTTCACGGTCCGACCAAGTTTGCACGGATCCCTGCTTTTTTCTCATAGAGCGCTTCTTGAACCTAAAAAAAAAAACTGTAAAACTGAGAGGTTCGCGGTTTTTTCGGGTTTCAAAACCATGGTCTCAAGTAGTTTCTTTAATGTTCTAGAATATTTTCATGGTTTTGGGGAAGTATGAAATGATGGAGTTGTCTCAAGTAGTTTCTTTCATGTTCTAGAATATTTTCATCTTCTTTTCCACACAAAAAAAAAAGGAACATTTTCATGTCATTAAAACCTAAACAAACAAATTGAATTGTCCAAGAGTTCCGACCATTGCCCTTTCTAATCTCATGTATGGCTTTGATTTAACACCATTTTGTTACAAGCTTATGTATGGTGTGGATCAAGTAATGGATTGGTTTGTGATTGTGATTGTGATTGTGATTGTGATTGGTTCAGATTAATAATTCTCTATTTTGATTAAAAGAAATAAAAAAACGAGTAAACCTTTTTTCGTGGGATACCTGATGAATATGAAAGGTTTCGTGTTTGACTTGCAAAAGCTAAGGCGCGTATCGTATGACTTATGACTAGAGACATCCTGATCCAAATGTAAGATATTAAATAGGAGGAGCGAGGGTTGGCCCTCAAATGAAATAGCAACGCATCAGCCAAGAAGTTGTATAGATGTTTCATCTTACATAATATCTTATTAAACACGGAATCCATTTGACCCACACTCGAAGCGAACAACTCTATATATGTCAACGTATCCCTTTTTCCATCTCATGTCATCTCCAATTCTTTGCCTTCTAAAAGTACTACACCTGCGTACTCAAAACTCCTTTGATTTCCGATAGCCCCAGAGAGATCATCTACTACTATTTGCTATCTCCATTTTGTTTTACATACATTAATTATTGCTCCTTCTATTACATAATAATATCATTCTCTGTCGGAATATCAACTTGGCCGGGCAAGTACAATGCAATAATTTTATTTCTTCTTACTACTATATTGTCAGTATTCTCTTCTAGTACTTTACTCCTATTCCATTCCTACTTCCAAGTTTTAAAAAAATATATTTGTATAATTTTATTTTATTTTCGAAGCCAAATTAAAGGGAGATTTTAAAAAGTTATATATACTCAAGTATATGAAATAAAGTTAGCCACACAATCCTTATTTCATAAACCAAATCTCTATAGTAATTCTTTTGTTTTGATTTTTTTTTTATTAAATTCCTAGAAACCTTTTTGCTCATTCATCCTTTTATAATTTACTCGTGAAAAATATTTGTTTGCTTTTCTTGCCTTCTAATTACTATATTGTCAATTCCTTGCTTTTTTAAAGAGATTATTTTATATTAAGCTACTGAATTTTCGTACATTCATCCTTTGCTTCCATAACCATGCCTACCATTAGTATTATCCTAGACAACTTGGAGTCCATTCAATCTTTACTTGCTGTACCAAACACCCTTAGTGAACCCAAAAAGAGATGGCGCTCGGCTTTTGTTTCCATCTATTATTATAGAGCCTTTCTATCTCGTTTCAAGACTTCCCTATCAAAGAAGAAAAATACCAAGATTTCACCCTCCCATTCTTTCATAGTTTTGGATCTCAATCATGACAACAGGTTGAAAACTGATCAAGCAAGTCTCACAAAAATCGATCAAAAAACTCTCACACAGCTTGTGAAAGAGAAAAACATTGAAAAGCTCCAAATTATTGGAGGAGTTGACAGACTGGCATCCGATCTTAAAACCAATGTTGAAAGCGGGATTCAAGGCAATATTGAAGACATTGCTCACCGACATGAGGTTTTTGGCACAAACACGTACAGAAGACCGCCCACAAAGAGCTTCTTTCATTTTGTAGTGGAAGCCTTCAAGGATCTTACCATACTCATCCTTCTAGGTTGTGCTGTTCTTTCTCTTGTGTTTGGCATCAAAGAAGATGGAATAAAAGAAGGATGGTATGATGGTGGAAGCATATTTGTTGCTGTATTTCTAGTCATCGCTGTTTCCACCATAAGTAACTTTCGGCAAAACAGACAATTTGACAAGTTATCCAAAGTCAGCAACAATATCATAATTGAAGTAGTACGATCTGGGAGGCGTCAACAGATTTCAATATTTGAAATTGTTGTTGGAGATGTCATTTGCTTAAAGATTGGAGATCAAGTTCCAGCTGATGGGCTATTCTTAGACGGGCATTCATTGCAAGTGGACGAATCTAGCATGACAGGAGAAAGTGACCATGTAGAAGTAAATTGCAGTCATCCATTTTTGTTTTCTGGTACTAAGGTGGTTGATGGCTACGCTAGGATGCTTGTCACCTCGGTTGGGATGAACACGATATGGGGCGAGATGATGAGCTCAATCAGCCGCGATACCAATGAACAAACACCTTTACAAGTTCGGCTCAACAAGTTAACTTCATCAATAGGTAAAGTTGGTTTAGCAATTGCTTTCCTAGTACTTGTAGTCTTGTTGGTTCAATACTTCACTGGGAATACTACAGATGAGAATGGAAATAAAGAGTTCAACGGCAGCAGCACCAAGGCCGATGACATACTAAATGCTGTGGTGGGATTTGTAGCTACTGCAGTTACTATAGTCGTGGTTGCAATTCCAGAAGGTTTGCCTTTGGCTGTGACACTTACGCTTGCTTATTCCATGAAAAGAATGATGGCTGATCAGGCAATGGTGCGGAAGCTCTCTGCTTGTGAGACCATGGGCTCTGCCACCACCATTTGTACTGATAAAACAGGCACCCTCACTCTAAATAAAATGAAGGTGACTAAGTTTTGGCTAGGGAAAGAATCTTTTGCACCAGCTACTTACTCATCAATTGCTCCATATATTCTTAAACTGCTACAAGAAGGAGTAGCTCTAAACACAACCGGTAGTGTTTACAGGCCTACTTCAGGGTCTAAAATTGAGTTCTCAGGTAGTCCCACTGAAAAAGCAATTCTTTCATGGGCTGTTCTGGAGCTAAACATGGAAATGGAACAATTGATGCAAAGTCATAAGATTCTTTACGTTGAAGCATTCAATTCACAAAAGAAACGTAGCAGCGTCATAACAAGGAGAAAGACAGACAATACAGTCCACATACACTGGAAAGGAGCTGCAGAGATGATATTGAAAATGTGTTCAAGTCACTATGATGCTTCTGGAATTATGAAAGATCTAGATGATGGTGGAAAGATGAAATTCGAACAAAGAATTCAAGGTATGGCAGCTAGCAGCCTCCGATGCATTGCTTTTGCACACAAGCAAATTTTAGAAGAAGATCAAGAACATGATATGGACCAAAAGAAGATAGAAGAAGATGGTTTGACCCTATTAGGACTGGTGGGTATTAAGGACCCATGTCGTCCAGGGGTAAAGAAGGCTGTGGAAGATTGCCAAAATGCAGGTGTGAACATCAAAATGATCACTGGAGACAATGTTTTCACAGCCAAAGCTATTGCCACTGAATGTGGAATATTGAGGATTGATCAAGACGTGAGTAGAGCAGTAGTAGAAGGCATTGAATTTAGAAACTACACACCAGAGGAGAGAATGGAGAAAGTTGATAAAATTTGTGTGATGGCAAGGTCATCTCCCTTTGACAAGCTACTGATGGTAGAATGTTTGAAACTAAAAGGTCATGTGGTTGCAGTCACTGGGGATGGCACAAACGATGCACCAGCATTGAAAGAAGCTGATGTGGGGCTTTCAATGGGAATTCAAGGCACCGAGGTGGCCAAGGAGAGCTCAGATATAGTCATTTTGGATGACAACTTTGCCTCCGTTGCCACAGTTTTAAGGTGGGGAAGATGTGTGTACAACAACATCCAAAAGTTCATTCAGTTCCAACTCACCGTGAATGTTGCTGCTCTTGTGATCAACTTTGTGGCAGCTGTCTCAGCTGGTGAAGTCCCATTGACAGCAGTTCAGTTATTATGGGTGAACCTAATTATGGACACATTGGGTGCTCTAGCTCTTGCAACAGAGAAGCCCACCGAGGAGTTGATGACGAAGCCACCAGTAGGTCGAACTGAACCACTTATTACCAACATAATGTGGAGAAATCTCTTAGCCCAAGCTTTGTATCAGATTATTGTCCTCCTGACCTTGCAATTCAAAGGTGAATCAATCTTTGGTGTGACTGAAAAGGTAAATGACACGT
The DNA here is from genome assembly GCA_032878915.1 of Castanopsis chinensis. NCBI lineage: Eukaryota > Viridiplantae > Streptophyta > Magnoliopsida > Fagales > Fagaceae > Castanopsis > Castanopsis chinensis. The sequence goes on from JAVQMG010000039.1 coordinate 702,322, forward strand.
TGATCTTCAATACTTTCGTCCTTTGTCAAGTGTTCAATGAATTCAATGCAAGAAAGCTTGAGAAGAAGAATGTGTTTAAAGGGATACATAGGAACAAGTTGTTTTTGGGGATCATAGCCATAACCATAGTCCTTCAGGTGGTGATGGTAGAATTTTTGAAGAAGTTTGCAGGTACAGAAAGGTTGAATTGGGGGCAATGGGGTGAATGCATTGGATTTGGAATAATGTCTTGGCCAATTGGTTGGATTGTGAAATGGATACCTGTTACGAAAAGACCATTTCTGAGCTACCTAAACATGAAATAGACACAAGAACTTCCAACCCCATTTTCGTTCATATTGAAGACAAGCCCAATGTTGATTGATATCTGATTGCTTGTAATTATGTATTGTAGCTAGGTCATTGAGTAGATGATTTTTTAATTATTTTTTAGGAAGATTGTGGTTGATATTTCGTTTGAATATGATGTACTGTATTTAGTTAGTATATGATGATGTATTTCAATTGAAACATATGGAGAGTTTGAATAATGTTTTATATATATATATATAAGGGAATGTTTGAATATACCTTAAAAATTAATAATCGAACGGAACTTAGTATTGCGCAAAGCTAGCAATAGTGACAACAAAACATAAACACAACAACTATTGTGAAAGAGAAGAGAAGAAGTACAAGGAGTGGAGTTGAAGCTATGTATATATATATATATATTCATCAATTGAATGCTTAGAAGGTGGAGGGGACAATGACAAACAGGACAACCTCTAATAGAATTTGAGCAAGAAAAGGATGAAAGGCCAACAAATTAAAGCACGCAGCAATCAAAATTAATGAGCTCCCAGTCTCACCAAAAGGAATTGGATTAATTAGCAAAAAGAAATTGTGACAGAGAGACTATAGACACTAAGATGTACTACTCGGTGAGATTTCCGAACTGCAACACAATTATGCTTGCTAACTGCCATTCTCTCTGTGACTAAGAGAGAGAGGATGAGGATGAGGATGAGGATGAGGGCAATGAGTAAGAATATGAGTAGGTTTTTTGGAAAGAAGGAAGATATGGGATAGTGTTTAGTATTTACGTAATAATAATAATAATATAAGTGGGCTGAGAAAGTGGAAAGTTGGGAGTGGGACTATACTATGTTGGGCCAAAGTAGGGAAGGAAGCCTCTGCCTTTATTTCTATTTTCTAAGCCCAACTTCAACTTTATTACTACTTTCGTTTTGTGGTTGTCATTTGCCTCATGAACTCTCCAACGAGCTTTTTACAAAGAAACTAGTAACGGTGGCATGTGCTACTCTCTTTGATTGCAAATTTTTTTTAAAAAATTAAAAATTAAAAAGAAGAAGAAGAAGAAGAAGAAGAAGAAGAAGAAGAAAGATCTTCGATTTGAATCATCATGACTTATTACAACACTTACGAATAAAAATAAATACCATTGTCCTCAAAAAGTGTTTTTGCTCTTCTCTCTTAACTTCTCATAATAAAAAAAGTTTATAAAATAATATTTTCAAACAAATATCCTTAGTATTTGTTAATAAAATCCATAAATTATTAAGAATAACATTTTATCAAACAATATTAAAAGTTAATCAATGATTTGAAGAAGTTCCAAATACAATTAAACATTGGGATCTTTAACAATTGGGTAACCAAAATAGCATCACATATCACAACCTGTGAATGGGATCAAACATTGGATACTTGAGTTTGAGGCCTTTAATAAGCGCATTTGACTGTGGCATTGAGTTTGAGTAACAAAATCATTGCTCTGAAAGTAAAGTAAAAACGCTCCGATGTTTACATGTAAAAGCAACATACGGAAAGCTTAGGAATCTTTCTTTCTTTCTTGTTGATCAAGGTAACCTTACCCCCTCCGAGATTTCAAGTTGACAACGAGTAAACATGGACCGACACGAATACATGAACACAAGCTACTACTACTATAAAATGTTTGACATCCCTCTCCAAAGTCCATTACATCAACATACGTCTTTTTTTCTTTTTCTTTTATTATACAAGATAGAATTTCTACTCTAACCTCATCTAAGCGTACATGTGTATGGAGCTTCCTCTTGGAGACTTGAACCCTGGCCCCTGCCTTCCATACTCCACAAGTATTTATACTTCTAGAGTGACCACCGCACCAAGAGTACGCGGTAGTAGACTACTTTTACTTCATTATCCATTTGGTGGTACCATAACATTCCTCCCACTCTTCTTTTCTTTCCTAAAATCTTTTTTGATCATTCATCCTTGATATTCTACTTTATTTTGTACAATTTAAGATATTACTTTCCTTATATTTCTTGCCTAGATTACTACTACATTTTTGTCAAATCTTTGCTTTCCAAAACACAGATCCCCATAGCCATCCAAATTTACTTCTGCTCTGCTTTTCAAACCCCGGTTCCAGCCTTCAAGTTTCAGGTCCTATTCTTTAGACTGTTTTATCCAATTTGGCATCTCTACATATCTCCATTCTCTTTTACATTAATTATTGCCCCATCGTTTATTTCCTAATATCATTCCCCTGCTTCATATTTACTCGTACGGAAATATTATTTCCTACTACTACATTTTGTCAATCCCTTGCTTTCTTAATCCAATTCTCTATAGTAATTTGCTTCATTTTAATTTACTCCTATATTCCTTTCCACACAACTCATTCCAACTACAATTCCAACTTTCAAGTTTTTAAAAATTAAAATTGTACAATTTTTTTTTTATTGTTTTTAAAAAGTCATACCTACTCAAGTTAATAAAATAAAGTTGGCCAAACAAATCCTTATTTCATAAACCAAATCTCTATAGTAATTCTTTTGCTTTAATTTTTTTAATTACCTAAAACCCTCTTCGCTCATTCATCCTTTTATAATTTACTCGTGAAATTGTTTGCTTTTCTTTCCTTGTAATTACTACATTGTCAATTCCTTGCTTTCTTAAAGAGATTATTTTGAAATATTGTGAAATTTGTTGTGTCAGTATAACAATATATATGCCAACTTACATAAATATTTCAAAGAAAAAAAAAACACAAACTAATTACTAGAAAAAAAAAAAAAAAAAAAAAACACTTTATGCACTGTAGCTACAGTGCTAGTTGAATAAACCAAAAGCACTGTAGCTACAGTGCTTGTTGTGAAATTAATGTTAAAATGTTGTGGATTTAACATTTTTTTTATTTGATATATAAGAAATTGAGATTTCAACAATTGTGAAAATATTGTGATAACAATAAGTGTTGTAACATTTTCTCAAAAAAATTATTTTCAATTGTAGTTGGTCATAGTCTCATATTTTATTTTTTTTATTTCTACTGGTAAGAAATTGATACCTCAACAATTATGAAAATATTATGAAATTTGTTGTGTCAGTATAACAATATATATGCTAGTTTATATAAATATTTAAAAAAAAAAAAAAACACAAACCGATTACAAGGAAAAAAAAAACTTTAGGAACTATAGAAATTAATGTTAAAATGTTGTGGACTTAGTATTTTTTTTTATTTGATCTATAAGGAACTGAGATCTCAACAATTGTGAAAATATTGTTGTAGTGCCAATGGGCCCAAGATACGTATTGGGCCGATCCAAAGGCTCTCACAAGGAGGAAAGTCCAACCCAATATCATGAATGGTCCGAGGACATGATACGTCCTGCCTACAAAGTCACGTGATAAAGAAAAGTGCCATGCATGAGCAGAACACCTTGGAACATGACGTCCGAGGACAACCAAGTCCTCGGCAGCATGTTGCCAAGGACGAGGCGAGTGACCTGGCGGTCCAAGAGCATCCGTACTGAAGACTTGAGATACAAAAACTGAGAAAAAGAGAATAGGGGATAAAGGGAAGTGATAGACAAATATCAAGGATAAAACTACTACCACCGCATTGAAGGCTCTATACCTACCTCTTTGGCCGCATTAACGAGGAAGTGACGCCTGAACATTGAAATTCAACCTTACACTTACCGCCATAGACTTTAGTAAGAAGGAATGATGGGACAAGTATCCAAAAAGAGCATCTGGACTACACGTGGAAGAAAGGAGAAAAGGATGCAGGCCTATAAAAGGCGAAGGAAGAAGAAACAAAGGGGGAGGGAGAAAAAGACACACACACACACACACACACACTGCAAAGAGAAATTGTAATGAAACACTAAAGATTATCCTCGGCATCAATATGAAAAGCAATATTTCATCCATGTATAAGGAGTACGCATGTGTTCTGTGATTTGATCTAACTTTTGTTTTATCTACCGTCCCATAACCTAAATTAGAAGTCCACTCTCTATAAATTCATTGTTTAGGGCTCATTAGGCTGGTCTGAAATTGTAACTTTGATCCAGCATGATTTGTGTCCTTAGAATTGTGATAACAATAAGTGTTGTAACATTTTTTTTAAACATTTATTTTCAGTTATAGTTTGCTACAGTTTTATATTTTATTATTTTATTTCGACTTGTAAGAAATTGACACTCCAATAATTGTGAAAATATTGTGAAATTTTTTGTGTCAGTATAACAATATAAATGTCAGCTTATATCAATATTTAAAAAAAAAAAAAAAAAAAACACAAATCGATTACTAAAAAAAAAAAAAAAAAAAAAACCAATCTCATATTTTATTTTATTATTTTATTTCAACTTGTAAGAAATTGACTCGTCAATAATTGTGAAAAATATTATGAAATTTGTTGTGTTAGCATAACAATATAAATGTCAGCTTACATTAATATTTAAAAGAGAAAAAAAAAACACAAACCGATTGCTGAAGAAAAAAAAAAAAAAAATTTAGGCACTGTACTTACAGTGCCAGTTGGATAAATGAAAAAAAAAAAAAAAAAAAAAACTCATTAAACCAAAGCACTGTTATAGCTACAGTGCTGCACAGTGCAAAAACATTGGATGTACAATGCCAAGACACTGTATTGGCATAACTGCTTTTTATATAGTTAATAGAAATTTGACTAACCTGCTTTTAATTTTAATATTATTAAATAAGAGATCTTACAAAGAATGAATAAATTAATGTTAAATTAAAAGCAAATGAGGTTGGAATTCTTCTCATCTATGAAATTAAAACAAAGACGTCTAATAAGAAAGCAATAGGGATATCCCAGGACAAACTACTAAAAGAAATAAAAGTAATATACTTTTCCAGCATAATTTGAGTGTCAACCATATTACGATGAAGTAAGAATCAACAAATCCCTCCCCTTGAATACACTTTCTTCACAGTTCACTTAACAAAATGATTAAACATTCTACTCGCCTGATCATGCAACGTAAAAGGAAGAAAGAAAAAGTGGTGGCTATAAACAATTGTGACTTCTCTTCTCTCTATTTTCACAAATAAAAAATGTTTTAAATTAGAAATTAAAGGAGAAAAATGAAGTGATAAATATCATATAGCAATTGATACACATGGCATGCGCACTATTTCAAGGAAAAAAAAAACACTAAAAATATTATATATATATATATATATATGTAAGGACACGAATCAAGCCTGGACCCAAGTGCGTGACTGGGCAGGCTCAAATGGCCTAAATAATAAGATTTGTAGAGAGTGGGCTTGAAGTATAGATTTCTTAGGACAATGGAAAGCAATGACGTTTGGGCTAAGTCCACAATTGCGCGTAATAAACCAGTGGTGTGATTCTAGCTTTCCTCGGATGTGAGCCGAGGAGTCTTTGTGTTTGTTTCCCTTGTTCTACTTGGGAGAAAAAGTCTTTTCTCTTCAGGAGGCCACCCCTTCTCAATGCCCTCTCCCTCTCTATTATATTCCTCCTCTTCATATTCCTGTTCATGGAGCCACAAATGCAGATCCCTTTCCCATCCATGGTCTTCTTGGAAACATCTCCCAATGGCTATAAGGCTGATCACCGTCCCCTCAGGGATCACTTTCCCATTAATGTGGACAGATGGGTAGGTGTGAATTCTTTAATGCAGTGGTAGCAGCTTTATGCAAAGTACTTCCCACTTGTTCTCCGCTGGAGCGTAACATTATCTAGTAAGCCTCACGAGCTCCTCCTTAGACATCATGGTGCACCTTGTGGTCCTTGCTTCAGTTGTCCAAGGAGACCCTCTCCTCAGACTCTTCCCAATTGGCCAATGACTCGATCGGTGGGCTCCTTGGCCCTTAAGTTAGGTAGCCTCATTCCCGCCTTGCAGCCCTTTGAAGGAGTCAACGTTTTTGGACTAGGCCCAAGGCCCAAGTAGGTGGTTTTGGTACTTCTGCCCCCACAATAGTCCCTCAAAAATTCATTTGGCTCCGATTTAAGAAGAGAAATGAGTTTTTGACCTCCGAGCACTACCTTTACGTGACCTCCTAAATGTTGCACGTGAGAAGTCCACTCGTGCCTTTTGGAAAGGCTCCTGACGTTTCGTAACCTGCAACGCCCACATTAATTGCACTTAGTAACTCCTTGTCGCCCACGTTCAACGGTGAGATGTGGATCCAACGGCTCAGTTTTCTTCCCAAAAATTCGAGCGAGATAACTTTTATAAACCGCTACCCCTTAATCATTCAAGATGTTTAGGTAATCGTGAATCTTACCATTACTCCCAGAAAGCAATCACATCCTGGAAGTGTTCGACCTTATTCTTTTTCAAGAAGCTCTCAAAAGTTCGTACACCTTTCTCCAGTAAGTTTCTCATTTTCCTCGAACCTTTTTTCTCCTCGGCTGTCAACCTTTCTCCCCTTTCTTCATAAACCTTTGCTCTGATTTTCGACCCAATTGGTAGGTTTAAGTGTTTAGTAGATACGGCTTCTGGCATAGAAGGATTCCGGGCTAAATACCACATTCTTCTGGATGTGAGTCTGGAATACTACCCCCCAGAGGCCGTAGCAGACTCTAGGGAAGAGGGGTAAGTTGTCATTCTTATAATCGCCTTCTTAGAGGGTAGGATGACATTCCCTATGAAGAATGTGACCAGCGAGTACCTTCGTAACTATAGGTTATGTCCTGACCAATGTACACCCAACATGTTTAGGGTATTAGGTTGCGTCGATGCTCTAAACGAGCAGATGGACCTGCGCCTCACATGACGCAATGTCGTCTATTTGTATGAGTGCCACCGGTTGAAAGACGTAGGCTATTACCTTAAATCGAGTTCTAATGCCGTCAGGCTCATATCTTGCCTCCCCAAGTCTAATAAAGGCATGAAGGATGACTACCTCATCGCCACAGAGAGGTGGTATGACCGTCCCTATTGACCAGTGAAAGAGGGATAGCCAGGTGTGACTCCCTAGGACTTAGAAATTTTGGTTTAAAGTTTTACCCCTTTTAGCTTCTTTGAGTAGATTCATTTCCCTTTGATACTTTCTTTGCTTGATCTGTCGTTTGTATCTAACCATGCTTAGTTTCTTTGTTGTCTCTCTTACAGACAAACGACATACGTCGCCCCGCTTGAGTGAAGTCAACATCTCAGACCTCAACAGGGCTTTGAGATCCGAGGTCTTTGTGAACAAAGACATACAAGTGAGGGCTACCCACCTCATATTGGGGTACGAACCCTTGTCGAAAGTTTTCCAAGAGGTCAACGACACTATCCTCGCAGGTGACTAGAGACGTCCGAGGATAGATGTCTCCCAACCCGACTTCCTCGCCCCCTGCGCTTTACCTGACGCACCATCCACCATCCTCTACGAACGGACCGTTGAAGCCACTTCTCTTGCAGTGAAACGGAAAAATCAACTTGTCCGAGGAGAATCTGCGGCTTCCCCCTCATCCCTCGACGAAGAGATAGATCAGTTTCGCCGAGAGACCTTTGAAGGACACCATAGTAGAGATCTCGGACGAGGAGAACACCTCGGACAGGGACTCTGGCATTAAAGGCCTGGTGATCGCCAGAGCAGACGATAGCTCCGAGGAAGACGATGATATGTCGACTTTGAGAACACTTTTCGCCAGAAAAAGGGGTGCTCAAGTCTCCAAGAGGGACATCTCTGGGTCCCAGTTGAGGTTGCCTCCGCCTCTGCCTCCTTCTGACCCACTCCTTCCCGCTCCAAACGTCTCAAAAAAGAAGAGGAACGAGAATGAGAAGGCGGATAAGGAGTGAGAGAAAAAGAAAAAACATAAAAAACAGCAACAGCAACAGCAACAGTAAGAGCAAGTTGCTAAGGGTGGGACACGAGCCTCGTCTGTGGAAAGCAGGGAGTTCCGTGGGCAAGCCGAGGTTCGCCGCGGAGAGTCCAGCTGGTCCCTTGTGCTGAAGGTGGACAGGGCTCCGATACCTCTCCAAGTAAGAATAAGGGACTTTCAGAGGGGTCACGTCCCTCATCTAGCCAATGCCTTAGAGCAGCCTCTCCTCTTGCCAAGGGACATGGAGAATATAGGTCGGACTCGCCTCTTTCTTTCCCTGAAAAGGGACCTGGGCTTGGTATGTGCTATCCCATCCGTTTTAATTCGTCGTCATTATTTAAACCTCCACATGACTAACTCTACTGTGCGTCTGTCGAAACTTTTCTCTGCAGGCCATCCAAGAGGTTTTTGCTGCCGAGCAGCTGGTGGGGCACTACCAGAACTAGGCAGCGATCGAGCAAAAGGCCAGGGCGGAGGTCGAGAAGGATCTGGGTCGCGCTGAGGCTGAAAAGAACGACCTGGATGCTAAGCTGACCTAGGAGCAAAGTGAGAGGAAGAGCCTAGATGCGGGCTTAAAGATTGCGGAGGCCCAGGTGGAAAGTTAACGCAAGCTGCTGCACCAAAAGGACGAGGCACTGTCCAAAGCTGGGCAGGAGATCTCGGACTTGAAAAAGGAGCTTGCCCAGGCCAAAGAAGCAGCTCACATCATAAGAGAGACTGTGGAGGCCGCCACCAAAGCTGCGTACAATGAAGGGGTCGAGACGACGAAAAACCGACTAGCCGAAGAGCTAGCGAAGTTGTGCAGGGAATACTGCCAGCAAGTTTGGGCGGAAGCCCTAAACGTGGCCAGAGTTTCTGCTAACTCCGAGTGGAGGGGGGCAGATAAGGTCTGGTATCCCGAGGATATCAGAGTTATCGAAGACCCTCCAGCCACTTTGGTTGCTCCTAAGACTGCGGCCTCGCTGCTGCCTCCCTCCATCCAAGAGTAAGTCCTTCCTCCCAAAGAAGTTGTTGCTTCTAATAAAGGGGCCGAGAAGGGGTCAGGCGAGCTAGCTAGCCAGGTTGTACCTCCGCCCAAAGCAAAAGACAAAGGGAAGCAAGTCCAGGTCCCATCCGAGACCGAGCCGAAGCGCACAGATGTGGATGGTCCGAGCAAGGAGCCCTCCGCGAAGTTGGAAAAAGACCCTCCACTGAAGATCAAACAATAAGCCACCTTGGGTTCCCTCTCCGTGCGGTTTACTTTGTAATTTTTCAGCGCTTTCTTGTAATTTTCACTTTTAGATTTAATGTAAACAGTTTTAATAACAATTTCAAGGCTTCGTATCTAATTTCTTGATGCATTACGTTTATTGCCATATAATTTGTCTTATTGCGCCATAAGTTGCATGTGAATCCTAAGTAACTTAACACCCCTTTTCGACATAATTGGGTTAATAAATAAATAGCTAAGTGCACAGAAGTATGTCTGAAATTAAGATAAGCGCGGTTTAACCGTAAGAGCAATTTAACCATGTGTAGTTTGACATTAACAATTACTTAAAAAACGAAGTGCGTGTTAAATTTCCCAAAGCCGAGGTCCGAGGACCCGGCATAGCTAAGATTAACACTAACACTTGGTAAAAAATAAACTGTCTGTTAAATTTTCCCAAGGCAAAAGGTTCGAAGACCCGGCATAACCAAGGTTGACATTAACACTTAGTTAAAAATGAACTGCATGTTAAATTTTCCCAAGGCAGAAGGTTCGAGAACTCGGCATAGTCAAGGTTGACATTAACGCTCAGATAAAGATGAACTGCACGTTAAATTTTCCCAAGGAAGAAGGTCCGAGGACCCGGCATAGCCAAGGTTGACATTAACACTCAAATAAAAATGAACTACACGTTAAATTTTCCCAAGGCAGAAGGTCCGAGGACCCGGCATAGCCAAGGTTGACATTAACACTCAGTTAAAAATGAACTGCATGTTAAATTTACCCGGTATAGCCAAGATTGACATTAACACTCAGTTAAAAATGAACTGCACGTTAAATTTTCCCAATGCAGAAAGTCCGAGGACCTGACATAACCAAGGTTGACATTAACACTCAGTTAAAAATGAACTGCATGTTAAATTTTCCCACTGTAGAAGGTCCGAGGACCCGGCATAGCCAAGGTTGACATTAACACTTTATTAAAAATGAACTGCATGTTAAATTTTCTCAAGGCAGAAGGTCCGAGGACCCAACATAGCCAAGGTTGACATGGAGTTTTTTGTTTGATATTGAAGACTAACAGACTGATAATTAACACAATTCAATGATATTCAAACGCATGGCGTGTACGCCTTTTATTAATAGTAGTACTTTCGGAGGTTATTTACATTCCAGGGTCGTTTTACAGGTTTGTCTTCTAAGTCGACAAGATAATACGACCCTATGTCGGCCACTGAAATTATGCGGTAGGGCTCCTTCCAGTTTGGTCTCAACTTTCCCCATGTTGGGTCCTTAGCGGTTCCAACGACTTTCCTCAGGACCAAGTCACCAGGAGCAAGGGGCCTGGACTTTACGTGGGAGTCGTCCCTTTACTCAAGGCTTCCCACAGACGGCGCCAATTGTATGGACACGAATCAAGCCTAGACCCAAGTGAGTGACTGGGCAAGCCCAAGTGGCCTAAACAATAAGATTTGTAAAGAGTGGGCTTGAAGCCTGAATTTCTTAGGACAATGGAAAGCAATGGCGTTTGGGCTAAGTCCACAATTGCGTGCAATGAGCCAGTAGTGCGATTCTAGTTTTTCTCGGACGTAAGCCGAAGAGTCTGTGTGTTTGTTTCCCTTGTTCTACTTGGGATTAAAAGCCTTTTTCTTCTGGAGAGCACCCCTTCTCAATGCCTTCTTCCTCTCTATTTATATTCCTTCTCTTCATATTCCTGTTCATGGAGCCATAAATGCAGATCCTTTTCCCATCCATGGTCTTCTTGAAAACTTCCCTCAATGGCTATAAGGCTGATTATCGTTCCCTCAAGGGTCACTTCCCCATTAATGTAGCCAGATGGGTAGGTGTGAAGCCTTTAATGCGGTGGTAGCAGCTTTATGCAAAGTACTCTCCACTTGTTCTCCGCTGGAGCATAACATTAGCTGGTGAGCCTCACGAGCTCCTCCCTAGGCATCATGGTGCACCTTGTAGTCCTTGCTTCAGTTGTCCGAGGAGAGGGTTTCGTCGAACTCTTCCCAATTGGCCAATGACCCGATTGGTGGGCTCCTTGGCCCTTAAGTTAGGCGGCCTAATTCCCGCCCTGCAGCTCTTTGGAGGAGTTAACATTATCGGACCAGGCCCAAGGCCCAAGTAGGTGTTTTTGATACTTTTGCCCCCACAATATATATATTATATAAAATATTAACATGCTGATCACAATATTCCACCTCTTTGTACACAATATTCTTCATGTGACCTCCTTCTTCCTTAGGTATTATTTCTTAAGTTGTACTTGTTCATTATTGCCAACAGTACTCTAATTGCCAAGACCCAATTATATAGCCTCTCTACGGTTCCATGCTATATCAATCATGGCAAGATTAGGGGCTTGATTAGGCTAGTCTCCTTAACAATTTGAGATAGTTTAACAAGATCATGAGTAGAGCAAATATTAACTTCATTGTGATGCTTTGATCCCATTACAATTTTATTTTATTTTATTTTATTTTATTATTATTTTTATACCCATAGTTCTTACATCTATGTACATGTAACTCAGACTCTCTCTCCTATTTTCCTTTAGGGCTCGTTTGAATTGAGAGGGGAGGGAGGGAGAGTGAAGTTGGCTAAAAATAAGCTAATTTTGAGCTAACTCTATTCTACTCTACTCCCCCCCTCCCCCCACCCCCCTCCCCTCAATCCAAATGGACCAATATGTTTGGGCTTTCTCTCATTTTGGTACAATTATCAGTTTTCATTACTTTGTTTCAATTTGATTGGTTCACTGTGTCACAATTGTTCTTTACTGGTGAGAAGGGCATTGAATTTGGTCCTAAAACCGATGTTCCCCTCCACTACGAAGATCTCTTTTTCTTTTTTTCTTTTTCATTATTTTTTCTTTTTCTTTGGGTGTGAAAATTACACTTTTTCACTTTAAAGTCTAAACTATACATCATTTTATACTTTGTCCCATGAACTATCAAAATGCATGATTGATCCCCAAAATTGTAACTTTGTTTGAATGTACACCCTACCATGTTTTTAAATATTAAGTATGACAGAATTAAGTATTGAAATATCAATTTACCCCTCTCCAAAACAAACGGTAGAGGGGTAAATTGGTCTTTTAATACTAAATTTTATTAGACTTAACCGCCAAAAAAAATAGTGATTAAATGTTACAAAGTTTTCAATTTGGAGAGCCGATTGTGCATTTTGATGGTTCATGAGACAAATTAAGTGTAAAATATGGTATAGTTTAAGGTGAAATGGTATAATTCCTTATCTTTTTTTTTAAAACAAGCACACGCCCAAACATAATATTTGATTATATTTAGAATGAAAATTTATTTGAGAAAAAATGAAATTTATTTATATTAATCAAATAAATTGGAGTTGATTAAGAATTAAGCAGGTCAACATGAAATTGACTTTTCATTTATTTATTAATTGTGTTAAAACATCAATATGTCTTTAATACTAAGAACATGTATGACATCAGTTTTAGCTTTTAACTTTTAGTTTTTAGTTTTTATGTATAATTTTTTAAAATCTCATTTTTATCTTGCTTTTTTTCATTTTTTCTAAAATACAAATATATTATTAAAAAAAATTTAGCTAAATAGACTCTGTTTTTTTTGTTGACTGAGCTAAATGAACTTTTTGAAATGGACACTAAACGTAAGGTGTTTCCAAATCCAAGCAGCGGACATGCGACGAAAGTAGGAACCTAAGGTGCAATGGGAGCTTCCTCGGTTCCTGCTGCGTTGACCTGTTGTAAAAAATTCAGTTTGCTTTCCAGGCTGCTGACAGCCGTAAACCAAAAGTACTACATTACATACATGCTAGTGTATTGCAACAGCCGGCAGTAGCAGACGCGTTTTTTGGGCAGTTAATGTTAAAATGTCGTGGACTTAGCATTTTTTTTTTATCTATAAGGAACTGAAATCTCAACAATTGTGAAAATATTGTGATAGTAATAAGTGTTGTAACATTTGTTTAAAATATCTATTTTCATTTGTGGTTGGTTATAGTCTCATATTTTATTATTTTATTTCGTCTTTTAAGAAATTGACAAGTTAATAATTGTGAAAATATTGTGAAATTTGTTGTGTCAGTATAACAATATAAATGTCAGCTTACATCAATATTTAAAAAAAAAAAAAAAAAAAACCACAAACCGATTACTAAAAAAAAAAAAAACTAATCTCATATTTTATTTTATTATTTTATTTCGACTTGTAAGAAATTGACACGTCAATAATTGTGAAAATATTGTGAAATTTTTTGTATTAGTATAATAATATAAATGTCAGTTTACATCAATATTTAAAAGAAAAAAACACAAACCAATTAGTGAAAAAAAAAAAAAAAAAAAAAAAAAAAAAAAAAAAGTCACTGAACCAAAGCACTATTGTAGCTACAGTGCTGCACAATGCAAAAACACTAGATGTACAGTGCCAAGATACTGTAGCGGCATACCTGCTTTTAATTTTAATATTATTAAATAAGAGATCTTACGAAGAATGAATAAATTAATGTTAAATTAAAAGCAAATGAGGTTGGAATTCTTCTCATCTATGAAATTAAAATAAAGACGTCTAATAAGAAAGCAATAGGGCTATCCCAGGACAAACTACTAAAAGAAATAAAAGTAATATACTTTTCCTCCAGCATAATTTGAGTGTCAACCATATTACGATGAAGTAAGAATCAACAAATCCCTCCCCTTTGAATACACTTTCTTCAAAGTTCACTTAACAAAATGATTAAAACATTCTACTCGCCTGATCATGCAACGTAAAAGGAAGAAAGAAAAAGTGGTGGCAATAAACAATTGTGACTTCTCTCTATTTCACAAATCAAAAATGTTTTAAATTAGAAATTAAAGGAGAAAAATGAAGTGATAAATATCATATAGAAATTGATACACATGGCATGCGCACTATTTCAAGGAAAAAAAAAAAACTAAAAATATTATATATATATATTATAAAATATTAACATGCTCATCACAATATTTCGCCTCTTTGTACACAATATTCTTCATGTGACCTCCTTCCTCCTAAGGTATTATTTCTTAAGTTTTACTTGTTCATTATTGCCAACAGTGCTCTAATTGCCAAGACCCAGTTATATAGCCTCTCTACAGTTCCATGCTATATCAATCATGGCAAGATTAGGGGCTTGATTAGGCTAGTCTCCTCAACAATTTGAGATAGTTTAACAAGATCATGAGTAGAGCAGATATTAACTTCATTGTGATGCCTTGATTCCATTACAATTTTATTTTATTTTATTATTATTGTTATACCCACAGTTCTTACATCTATGTACATCTAACTCAGACTTTCTCTCCTATTTTCTTTAAAGGCCCGTTTGAATTGAGAGGAGAGTAGAGGGGGGTAGAGTAGAGTTGGTTAAAAATAGACTAATTTTGAGCTAACTCTATTCTACTCTACTCTCTCCCCCCCAATCCAAATGGACCAATATGATTGGGCTTTCTCTCATTTTGGTACAATGATCAGTTTTCATTACTTTGTTTCAATTTGATTGGTTCACTGTGTCACAATTGTTCTTTACTGGTGAGAAGGGCATTGAATTTGGTCCTAAAACCGGTGTTCCCCTCCACTACGAAGATCTCTCTTCTTTTCTTCTTCTTTTTTTTTTTTTTTTTCTTTTTCTTTGGGTGTGAAAATTACACTTTTTCACTCTAAAGTCTAAACTATACATCATTTTACATTGCCCCATGAACTATCAAAATGCATGATTGATCCCCAAAATTGTAACTTAGTTTGAACGTACCCCCTACCATGTTTTTACATATTAAGTATGACAAATTTAAGTGTTGAAATATCAATTTACCCCTTTCCAAAACAAACGGTAGAGGCATAAATTGGTCTTTTAATACTAAATTTTGTTAGACTTAACCGCAAAAAATAAAATGGTGATTAAGTGTTACAAAGTTTTCAATTTGGAGAGTTGATCGTGCATTTTGATAGTTCATGAGACAAATTAAGTGTAAAATATGGTATAGTTTAAGGTGAAAAAGTATAACTCTTTATGTTTTTTGTTTGAAACAAGCACACGCCCAAACATAATATTTGATTATATTTTGAATTAAAATTTATTTGAGAAAAAATGAAATTTATTTATATTGATCAAATAAGTTGGAGTTGCTTAAGATAGCATGTCAACATGAAATTGACTCTTTATTTATTTATTTATGTATTAATTGTGTTAAAACATCGATATGTCTTTAATACTAAGAACATGTTTGGCATCAGTTTTAGCTTTTTACTTTTAATTTTTAGTTTTTGTGTATAATTTTCTAAATTTTCATTTTTATTCTGCTCTTTTTCATTTTTTCTAAAATACAAATATATTATTAAAAAAAATTAGCTAAACAAACTTTGTTTTTTTGTTGACTGAGCTAAATGAACTTTTTGAAATAGACACTGAACGTAAGGTGTTTCCAAATCCAAGCAGCGGACATGCGACGAAAGTAGGAACCTAAGGTGCAATGGGAGCTTCCTCGGTTCCTGCTGCGTTGACCTGTTGTAAAAAATTCAGTTTGCTTTCCAGGCTGCTGACAGCCGTAAACCAAAAGTACTACATTACATACATACTAGTGTATTGCAACAGCCGGCAGTAGCAAACGCGTTTTTTGGGCAGTTAAGTTTTACGTATCGACTACCGACATCCATCCAATGTGATATGTGAGAGTGTGACATGAAAGCAGTTTACAAGTTAGCACTTAGTACCGTAGTACGCACACAACATACGATATTCCTTCTGGAAATTTCTCAAATACGGGAAAATATGAACGTTCGAAGCTCCATGCACCTACCTATAAATACTATCCTTCCAAACTAATATGACCCATTCTAACTCGATCAATTTTTATCCATTTCGACATTATCTCCATTCCCCTTTGCTCCATTAATTTGTTTCTATTTATCCTTGATAGGATTAGGATAACTCATAATGGAAAATTCCTTGCTTTCTTAAAGATCATCTTTTTTTCTTTTTTTACCTCTTTACTCCTATATGCTGTGCTTTGCTAATCATTTATTATGTCGACTATGATTATCCCACAAAACTTGGACAGCGTTGGAGCACCACACTCCTCCCAGCTTAGCGTACCCAACAAGAGATGGCACTCCGCCTTTGTTTACATATATTGCTCTAGAGCCCTACTATCTGTTTTCAAAGATAATTCTTTACCCGATAAGAAAGATGCATCTTTCGTGGATGTGGATCTCAAACCGGACATCAAGTCCAACGTTGATCAAGCAACACTCACTAAACTTGTGGATGAGAAAAATATTGAAATCCTCCAAAACATTGGAGGGGTTTCTAAAGTAGCATCCACTCTTGGAACCAATGTTGAATGTGGGATTCAAGGTGATGTTGAAGACATTGCTCACCGACATGAGGCTTTCGGCTCAAACAAGTATAAAATACCACCTACAAAGAGCTTCTTTCATTTCGTAATGGATGAATTCAAGGATCATAGCATTCTCATCAACTTAGGCAGTGCTGCATCTTCTCTTGCATTCGGCATCAAGGAGAATGGAATAAAACAAGGCTGGTATGTCGGTGGTAGCATATTTGTTGCTCTATTTCTTGTCATTGTTGTTTCTGCCATATTTCATTTTAGGCAAAGCAGACAATTTGACAAGTTAAACGAGGTCAACAACAAAATCCAAATTGATGATGTGAGAGCTGGGCGGCATCAACAACTTTCAATATTTGAAATTGTTGTTGGAGATGTCATTTTCTTAAAGATTGGAGATCAAGTTCCAGCAGATGGGCTATTCTTAGACGGACACTCATTACAAGTGGATGAATCCAGCATGACAGGGGAAAGTGATCGTGTAGAAGTAAATTGCAGCCATCCATTTTTGCTTTTTGGAACAAAGGTGATTGATGGCAATGCTCGAATGCTTGTCACTTCAGTTGGAATGAAAACTAAATGGGGCGAGATGACAAGCTCAATCAGCAGCCATAATACCAATCACCAGACATCTTTACAAACTCGGCTTAAAGGGCTAACTTCGTCAATAGGAAAGCTTGGTTTGGCAGTTGCTTTCCATGTTCTCATAATCTTGTTCTATCGATACTTCACAAGGAATATAAAAGATGAGAATGGAAATAAAGAGTTCAATGGCAGCACCACTAAGGTTTATGACATACTAAATGCTGTGGTAGGTATTTTAGCTGCTGCAATTACTATAGTCGAGGTTGTAACTCCAAAAGGGTTTCTTTTGGCTGTCAAGCCTACAAAGATTTATTCCATGAAAAAAATGATGGTTGACTAGGCAATGGTGCGGAAATTGTTTATGTGTGAGACATGAAGCAAAGTCATAACAAGGAGAAAGATAGACAACACAATCCACGTACACTGGAAAGGAGCAACAGAAATGATTTTAAAAATGTGTTCAAGCTACTATGATGCTTCTGGAATTATGAAAGATCTAGATGATGGTGAAAAGATGAAGTTTGAGTAAATAATTCAAGGTATGGCAGCTAGCAGCCTCCGATGCATTGCTTTTGCACATAAGCAAATTTCAAAAGAAGATCAAGAACATGATATGGAGCAAAAAAAGATAGAAGAAGATAGCCTGACCCTATTAGGACTGGTGGGTATAAAGGACCCGTGTCGTCCAGGGGTAAAGAAAGTTGTGGAAAGTTGTCAATATGCAGGTGCTAACGTCAAAATGATCACTGGAGACAATGTTTTCACAACCAAAGCTATTGCCACTGGATGTGGAATATTGAGGTTTAATCAAGACATGAATGGAGCAGTGGTAGAAGGCATTGAATTCAGAAACTACACACCAGAGGAGAGAATGGAAAAAGTTGATAAAATTTGTGTGATGGCAAGGTCATCTCCCTTTGACAAGCTACTGATGGTAGAATGTTTGACACAAAAAGGTCATGTGGTTGCAGTCACTAGGAATGGCACAAACGATGCATCAGCATTGAAAGAAGCTGATGTGGGGCTTTCAATAAGAATTCAAGGCACTGAGGTGGCCAAGGAGAGCTCAGATATTGTCATTTTGGATGACGACTTTGCTTCAGTGGCCAAAACTTTAAGGTGGGGAAGATGTGTTTACAAAAACATTCAAAAGTTCATTCAGTTTCAACTCACCATGAATGTTGCTGCTGTTACAGTCAACTTGGTGGCAATCATTTATGTTAGTAAAGGCCCGTTGACAGGAGTCCAGTTATTATGGGTGAACCCAATTACGCATAACTTGGGTGCTTTAGCTCTAGCAACAGAGCAACCCACCAAGGAACTAATGAAGAAGCCACCAGTAGATCAAACTAAGCCACTTATTTCCAACATTATGTGAAGAAACCTTTTAGCCCAAGCTTTATATCAGATTGTAGTCCTTCTGATCTCACAATTCAAAGGTGAATCAATTTTTAGCGTGACTGAGAAGGTAAATGACACCATGATCTTCACTACTTTTGTCCTTTGTTAGGTCTTCAATGAATTCAATGCAAGAAATCTCAAGAAGAAGAATGTTTTTGAAGGGATACTTAGGAACAAGTTGTTTATGGAAATCATTGCCAGACCCATAGTCCTTCAGGCGGTCATGTTAGAACTTTTGAAAAAGTTTATAGGTTTAGAGAGGTTGAATTAGGGGCAATGGGGAACATGCGATGGATTTGCAATAATTTCTTGGCCAATCGGTTTGATTGTCAAGTGGATACCCGTTAGCTACCTATAATGAAAGAGAAGTGCTATTGCTACGTTCATAATATTTTCACAACAAATCATAAGTAGTTAATTATTACAGAGTATTAGTTATAATTTAAATCCATCATTAAAATTGCTTTTTTGGCCTACTAATAACAACCTACGCTTAGAATTTATTGTAAAAATATTGTAAAAATGTGAACATAACATTTCTCAAAACGAAAAGGAGACAAGGACTTTACCAATTTTGTATAGCTTTCTTTTATGAAAAAAAAAAAAAAAAAATCCATGTCCGTAGATATTTCATTTGTTAGTATATGATGTATTTTTTAAGAAAAATATTTTATTGATTTGTTTTTTTTTTTTTTTCCAAATCTAGGTACAGTTTCAGTCATGTTTTTTTGGGACTGCTTAAATGCAAGTTAAATTTAAAATCATCCGGAACTTGTTATTATCTTCTTTATTTGCACAAAGCTGGTGATAGTGGCCACACATCAACACTACAAGAGCTATATATTGGGAAAGTCTTGCAACAAGTGAAGCTATATGTGCTAAACACAATCTGGGTTACCATTAGTTGGTTGAAGCAAGATTAGGTTTCACTTTATTTCATATGATGAAGTCGAGGGAAAAGTAAACAAATACCAATCTAATTAATTAATGAAAAATTGTTTGAACCTAGCATCACGTACATTGGTGGTGTGAAATTGCTAAAATGTTATTTTTAGTACCACAATATACAAAAATTGTGCTACATTAGTAATGGTATAGTTAAAAAATTTAACTCATTAACTATACCGTACAACAATCTATAGTTATGCACTGTAACTCAAATTGTAAAGCAACATAATTTATTTTATGTAGTTGTAATGGTAGCAGTAGTTATTGTTTATTTGTAATAAATATATTATTTTATTATGTTATTTATATTATTTTAATGTGTTAAATGTTAAAGAAAAACCAATGATGTTAAATATTTTGTAAAATAGAGATAATCGTTTTTTAGCAATTGAAGCACTGTTTAGAGCATTGGCAATGAATGGGCTATATCTTAAATGTAGGCTTATTTTGCAATTGAGACCCAAAATACCACTCAATTGAATAATGGGTTTTGTAACAATCATTAAAAAATAATAATAATAAAATACAATAAAGCTACAATGCGATTCTAAACATAGAATCGCACTGTAGCTCAATGGTAAAAATAAAAATAATTTTTTATTCCATTTCTGACTCCCTTCTCTCCCTCTCTCTTTCCTCATCTTCTCTCTTCTCTACTTTTTCTCTTTGTCTCCCTCTTCTCTATATGTTGGCGTGGGGGGTTGGCTGTCATGGGTGCTGGATTTCTAGATCGGCGTGGTGGAGATCGACGTGGTAGAGATTGGCGTGGTGGAGACCAGCGTTTGGCTCCTTTTGGTTTTTCTGGCCCCAATCTCTGTTCCAATAGTCACGTTCCAGTCAGTTGCTTTGAATCGGCGTGGTGGCAAGGCTGGTGGCATGGTTGAGATGGGCGTGGTGGTTGGGGGTCAGCGCGGTGGAGATTGGCGTGGAGACCGATGTGGAGATCGACATAGAGATCGGCGTTTGGTGGTGTTGACATGGTTGCCGGTTTCTGGGTTTGGAGGTCGGCGTTTGGTTGGTTAGGTTGCAATGGGTTTGCTGGGTTTTTAGTGGGTACTTGGTGGGTTTTTTTTTTTTTTGATTTTTTGATTTTGGGTTTTTGGTTCCTGTGGGATTTTGTTAGGCAGAGGGTGGTGGTGGCGTGGTGGGCGTTCCGGTGGTGTGGTGGGCATGGTGGTGGCACGGTGGTGATTGTTTGTTTAGTTGTGGCCGGTGCTAGAGGTTGAGGGAGAAAGAAAAGAAACGGAAGAGGAAAAAAAAAAAAATAGTAAAAGAAAGGAATAAAAAAGAATATTTAAATAAAATGGAAAAAAAAAATAGAGTTTTTATGTTGAGTATATATAGTATAATTGATAAAATAGATTTTTAAACTGATAAAATAGAATAAAATTAGAAAAATCAATGCTCACGGTCTAAAGTGTCATCTATAGCTCATGTGCGATAAAAAATAGTACTCCGTACATTTTTATTCTACTATCAATTAAAAAAAAAATAAAAATTTTGCTCTCTTACCTTTCACTTTTTCTCTTTTTTCTCTTTCTTGGTTATTGGTATGTCTCCTGAGCTCCCCTCTTACCCTCTTTTCTTTTTTCTTTCTTCACCTCTTTTGTATTTCTTTGCTGGTGCTTCTCCTTTCTTCTCTTCTTTTCTTTTTTTCTTTATCCACCTTTCCTCTCTGTTCTCTCTTTTTCCTTTTCTTTTTTCACCAGTTCTTTCTTTTTTCTTTCTCTCTCTTCTCTATTTCTCCATCTCTGCGGGTTTGGTGGTAGTGGTTAATTTTGGGTGTGGTTTTGTGGATTTTAACTATGGTAGTGGTGGTGATTGATTTTGGTTGTGGCTGAGTTTTGTGAGTTTGGCTGTAGGTTTGTTGGTGATTAGGGGCGCCTTGATGCATATGGGGGCCTAAGGCAAAAATTGATTATCTTGTTTTAGATGCAAAATTACTACTAATGAACATGAACTACGTAAAAAAATTTCTTTTTTTAGAAATTGTATAGACAAAAAATTTGACAAAATTTTTCATTTTTGTTGATGTGGTAGATTGATAGTAGTAAGTAAAAGAGTGATATTAGTGGTAGACTTAAATGAGAACTAGTAAAAGTTTTCTAGTTAAACCCTTATTATTATTCTTTTTGTTTTTTTAGAAGTGCAACATTCACAATATTTTTTACAACAAATCCTAGGTTTTAAGTTGCTTTTTGTTTTCTATTTGAAAATATTACTATAATTATTTTTTGCCATCAATAACAAACTGTAACAACTTACTATTTAGCATTAGTCTTAAAAGAGTTGTGAAAAATATTGTGATCATTGCATTTTTCTCTATTTTTTATTTGTTTTTCATCTGGTAAAAAAAATACAGTTTTATTTATTGATTTTAAATAACCCTATTAGTTAAAATTTGGGGGCCTTTTTTTTACTTGGGGCCTTAGGCGACCGCATTTCTTGCTCCACCATTCAGCCGGCTTTGGTGGTGATGATTGATTTTGCCATTTGGGGTGTGGGTTTCTTGGATTTTGGCAGGGGTGGTGGTTAATTATGGCTTTGGCTGTAGGTTTGGGTTTGGCGGAGGCGATGGGTTTTGGCTGTTGTGAGGTTTTTATATTATTTTAATCAAAATGGTAAAAAATAGAACCAATAATGTTAAGGGCGATATAAAGTGGCATGTTAAACAAGATAGAATGAGTTTTTGAGACGCTAACCAATAACCATCACGGCCTCAGCCGGGTAGTTTCCTCGTTGAATGTCGGGCGCAACCCCAACAAATTAAAGCAGTATGAAACGCTCTAGTAAAAACAATTTGTGACAGATCGAAAGATAGATACATTAATAAGATGTACTAACCTGACCTGATCAATATTGATAATCCTTTCAATATAGTGTTTCCTGTCATGTCTTTGGCTTCATAGGCAATAAGACAACAATAGTAATAGTTAGGAGATGTACACCCAATATTTACCCCTAATTTCACTACTTGATTTGTGATTATGAGTGCTCAACAAAGAATGGTAAGACCATAGAACCAGGCAAGATGTTTTGAAATTAATTATGCTCCTACTCTTATTATAAAAAAAGTAGAATGTGTAAATTTTTTGCGATATAAAATGTGTTGGGTTTATTTAACTTAGGGGTTAAATAAACCAATTATCCAAGTTGATTAATTAAATTCAATTTATTCAATGCTCCAATTATAAAGTGTTGGGAACAACAGTATCACCAAACCTAAATTATATGTAGCTAAAAAGCAAATTATGAGGCACAATGATATGATCACAATGGGAAAAACATTGGTAGGAAAAATTGCAATGAGTGATATATAGGTTACCATTCCTTGAAAATCTACTAATAAAAATTGAGGCTACAAGAACAAGGAATATATTTGACCCCAAAATATTTACCTATAGTAGAACCTATTGAGCTATCCAAGCGCAGCTCTAATCTAGTTGGACTATTTTTCTTAGCTGCCTTCTTTGATGTGCACAAATCTCCAATCTATGAATAACTTCACCAGATCAACAACTTAATTACATTAACCTTGGTGCAAAGTTTTTTATAGTAACACGCTCCAACGGAGAACTGGAAATAGCTCAATACCAAACCCAAGGTGCACAAGGTCACAATAACTTCTCTTAATATGTGTGTATTCTCTCTATATAATGTTTGCTATAAAAAGAATATATTTTAATGGATTATGCACTTATGGTAACGATTGCCCTTATGGTAGTGGTTAATAATCTATTTTATGAAAATTTTAACACCACTTTTATGGAAAATGAAAAAAGCTATCAAAATATTAAGAATCTGTGGTGATTGATTTCCATGCATGAGTATAAACTTATTTACATGAAAGATAAATTATAGTAAGATATCAAAATTGGTTTCATCAATTCATAAATGGAGCTTGTCCTTATTTGAATAATTGGTGGCACATACTAACGATTGTTTACATTATAGTAGTATTGCCCACAACCACAACTGCATCTGAAAATCAAAAAGAACGAAGACATGTATGAAGTATTTATATATGGTGCCTTTTTCTTTAATTTCTAGGACATTTTATATTTTAATTTCAGTATTTCTAATGATTTTTTTATTAATCTATAATTTGATTCATATATATTATTTAGTACGGTTGCTACGAGGAGTAGTATGCATGCTTATGGCTTCCATGGATCATTATATTAAAGTCAGCACGGATTATAGCAGGCCAAGGTGGATTACTTTCTGCCCTATATATAGCTGTGATTAGGGCTGACTCTCGGCCCAAATTTTGGTTGGACTTAGTTCAAGCCTAGTGCCTCACCCTAAACGGGATTAATTTAAGGTATGCCCCAAATTCTTTACATATATAAGATTTATATTGCATGTAGTAGTAGTTTTGACATTCAATATATTTATGGTTTTCTTCTCCTTTTTCTCCTTTTGTTTTTTCCATGAAATTCCGAATGTTAATTTCTGCAAATCATTAATGAGGTTGGCTTTTCAATACAATATGTGCAGCAATATTGTTATAATTCTTTTTCTTGATCCATAGTTAAGTCAATTTGTAAGGCATTCTTCTAAGTTATTAGGATCTTCTTCATTTGAAATTGATTAATTTCATGGATATGAATTTATGATTAGTTATATACAAATTTAAAAGTATTTTTAGTGTCATATCATTTAAAATCTCAAATGAAGTGATAGTCAACAGATTATTAGATTAAAATATAATCTTAATCGTGAAATAGACTCTCCATCTCTATTTAGAGAATATTATTACAATTTTAAGACCATTTGATGAGTATTATTGCATAGACATTAACAATAAGGACATTTACTCAAACATGTATAGAAATAATTATTAATTCCACAACAAAAATACATCCTTTGGTGGATTGCAAAACCCATTTGAGGGTTTGCTTAATTAGTACAACACCAACTTCTTTACTTAAGCAATGTGTTGTGGACTTTCACAGTAGTGCTTCACTATTTCACTTTTTATGGAAGGAAAGATAAGGGTTTCAAGTTGAAAATGCTTTAGATATTTCAGGATTATGTACCTAACCAAACCTTATTAAAATTTACATTCCAAACTCATACAAAATCTTATTGAATTTTAGAAATTTCATTCTAAACCCATCCCGTTTTTTTTTGAAAAAAATCTAAACTTGTTCCAAAAACCCAACCATTTATCATACCATGAGTCACATGTTGAACGGATCATATTGGAACATAGAGGTATATAAAACCTAAGTATTTGTAGATTTTCTTAATTATCAATGGACCAAAACTGCG
Organism: Castanopsis chinensis; assembly: GCA_032878915.1. Classification (NCBI taxonomy): domain Eukaryota; kingdom Viridiplantae; phylum Streptophyta; class Magnoliopsida; order Fagales; family Fagaceae; genus Castanopsis; species Castanopsis chinensis. Next base: position 727,198 of record JAVQMG010000039.1, read on the forward strand.
CAGAGATGGCCAGGTATCATTGGCCACTGACACTAACAATTCACCTGGCTTTAGAGACTCCATTGATGTTCAAAAGCAAAAGTGTGAGGCGAAAGGTCTAAACTCTCAATATATGCATAAACACTCAGCTGGTTTAGTGTTTATCTAACCGAATGAAGTTGATTAGAAGATTGAGAACAACACTAGGCAGAATTAATTTAAGAGATATGCTAACGAATACTTTTAGGATATTAATTAATAATTAATTTTAGGAAAAGCTTGACACTATTTTTATAGAAAATGCAAAAAGTTATAAAAATTTTAATTACTTTTTCTTTTATAAAATTTTTTTTAAATAGAGTATTAACTAATATTTTAAGTGTATTCATTAGTCTATCTATTAATAAATTGATGCATGAAGATGGGATTATTCTGATAGAAAAATTATTAAGTAATTCTTTCTTTCATATAAATAGTAGGTCTCACTAATTAAATTCATGATAAAACTTACCATTTATATAAAAGAAAAAAATACACATTTATAATACTTTGAAAATATATAATAATTTTTTATTCTATAGAGTGTTACTTTTTCATCTTGTTATTTTAACCAAATATTATGACTCATTTCCCATTTATAAATATCTTTATCAATTTGTTGGTCAGAAAAAGGTAACTTTTGTAATTATTTTAACCCTGCGTTCTTGATGTGTATACCACATTGAAAAGAAAGAAGGCTGCAAGTTGCCAGATTCCCTAAATTTCACAAACAAATCAAACCACTGTGGTCTGAGGTTTTTATGCTGAGTGCCATGGCCATTGCCCGATCCATGCGCTTAATTAGACCAACATAATAATTATTATAATAATATAATAGTAATTCTTTATTATATCTTAACACACAACACAAGCTTTATAAAAATTCTAGTTCTTTTACGTTATTTTACTCTCAAAATTGAGAAGTATCCAAAATTATTACAAGTGGATTGAAATCCACTTTTTTCTTTTTTTAATGGGAAAAACCGGATAATACCAAACACTAAACAAGAAGGCTTTTGATGACTTTTCCTAGGTTATGACAAGTTTAGGAGTATTTAGTATCAAATAATATCATGTTAATGGTATTAAAATCTAATATATAAAAGACATGTCAGTAAAAAATCACTAATCTACTAATAATTGAAAGACATGTTAGTGGATAGTTATTTTTGCACATATATCTTTTGTTTATTGAATTTTAATATGAATGACGTATATTATTTAATACAAAATACTTTTTCGATCTTATCATATACACTAATTTTTATCAACTTAAGTAATTTAATACAACAACATAAATTCAATATTTTAATTATTAGGAAAATTTCAATGCAAATCTTGATGTAGCAATAAAAATAATACTAATGCTCAAGTTGTTAGTCCATTAATGGGTTTCAATTTTGGTGCAATGATCACTCCACGTGTATAAGTATTGGTGGAGTGTAGAGGGATAAAGACTAAGGTTTAAGTCTTCAGAAGAAGTTTCACACACATATACACTTAGTAGACTTGAGTAAAATTTCTATATTTTAAAAAAAAAATATAATCTTATCTCCACCTTCCCTTATTTAATTACCAAGATAAAAATGACATTGATGATTATGGAAAATTATTGTGTACTCTCGGAGTACCATAAATGCGTACTTCTTCCTTTCACATAAATGGTAGGTTTCACTAATTAAATTTATGGTAAGACCCGCTATTCATATGAGAGGAAAAAATACGCATTTATAATATTTTAGAAGTTCTTAATAATTTTCTGATGATTACATGCAGAATTTCCATGTAATTCAGTGGAGATAAGGTTTGAGCTGGCAAATAACCAATGAATGAATGATCCATTCTCTAAAAAAGAAATTCCATCACATTTAATTTCCACGGGGATTAGGCTAATCAAGTGCATGCACCCGATTCTCAAAAAAAAGAGTGCATGCACCCTACACCTACACTTTTTGTTAAAAGTTAAAATGAAGATTTTTGGGGTTTGTAATAATACTAGTAAATTAGCAGGATACATCCTCTCGATCCGTTTGACTTCAATACAAAACAACATTATTATAGGAAGAATTTAACTACTACATCATAATTATTGTTCAATTATGAGTATATTAATTATATATCATATATAATAAGAAACAAATAATAATTTTTAATACCTCACAGCTCCAAATTTAATAGTCCCTACGCAAAACTATAGCAGTATCCAGTGAAGGTTGAGGAGGCTCATGATTTCTTTTCACCCTTTCAAATTTTGTTGTGTTTTAATGATCACCGAAAGCCATATGAGATATATAAGTCGAACAAAGACTGGTTTACAGGTTTATTGACTAATGACCTGTTTGGATGGAGGTGAATAGAGTAGAGTTAATTAAAAATAAATTAATTTTATGTTAAATCAACTCCACTCTACTTTACTTTCCCTCCCACTCCCTCAATCCAAACGGACTATAAAAGATAAACATAAAAATATTTCAATTATTATAAAATGAATGAAAAGACAGTGTCTTAAAAAAAAAAAAAAAAACTTAATTTGCACTACCACTCGATAAAAGTAATAGAATATTCAAAAGTTTATTCCACTCATTTCCTTCGTATGCAGTATGGTAGCTTATGAATATATAAACACCAAATAATGGGTTCAGTAAGTAATCACATATCCTATCAAAAAAGAAAAGAAAAGTAAGTAATCTCATATATATATATATATATATATATATATATTATTTTTTTTCTTTTTTTATAAATTTTTTCTTTAAATGGATTGTTAACCAGTGTCTTAAAAGCATCCATTAGCATTTTCCTATTTCATTTTATACCTTTAAATACCCTGTGCATGTGTCCCTACATATGCCAATTCATCATGGGCTGAAACTTAAAAATTCAATTCAAAATCCCACAGCTCAATTGGTCGAGCAGGTATTGAGAATTACTAACTCTCAATGTAGGAGTCAAGACCATTAATCTTCACTATTTTGAGCAGATTACATTCGACTCTAAGTAAATGGAGAATGATCTTTTTACAACATTGAACTTTTTCTACAAAATGCAAAAAGCACTTCTCTTCTTCTTTCGTTTTTTGGTGTTTGGTGAAAGAATAATGCATTAAACAAAACAACAAAGAGAGTACATGACATTAGGTACAAAATATTAGAAGCATATATTTCATTGTCTTACAACTGGCTTATAATTAAGATTTCATGAGTCTAAAATAATTGTAATTAAGATTTTACCACCAATCTTGTTTAGAGAAACTCCTTGTAGCAGTTGGAGAATAGATTGAGGAATTGATCAGTGGCGGAACTAGGAATTTGTAGTTGGGAGGCCGAGTAATAAATAAGAGGATTACATTTTTTTCTATATATATATATATATATATATATATATATCTGTAAGAGCACAAATCAAACTAATCCAAGTTTGGACAGTGAACCAGCTCAATGAGCACTCAACAATGAATTTGTAGAGAGTGGGTGTTTAATCTAGGTTTTTGAGATGATAGATAATACAAAGGTTTGATTCGGCCTTTTATTCATGCACTACACTAGTATGAGCATGTAACCTGAAGTTGAATACCTTGATACTGAGAATGATAGTTTTTTGTTTTTCTTCCCAATTTCTCTCCCCTCCTCTTCAACTATCTTCCTTTCCTTTTATAGGCCTCCTCCTTTCTTCCCCGGTGCAATCCAGGTGTTTCCTTTTTAGATACTTGTCCCATCACCCCTTTTGGCTCAGGTCTCTGGTGGTGAAAATAAGGTTGAAACCTAACGTTCAGGCGTCACTTCTTCATTAATGCGGCCAGAGAAGCAGGTGTAAAGCATTAAATGCGGTGATGGCAGCTTTTCCTTTGGCCACAGTTAATTCTTTCCCTTTATTCTTTATTCTCATTTTCTTAACTCCAGCATCAAAAAGAAAAAACCTTCATCATGGGCGTTATCCAACTATAAGAACATTCACATGGTCCTCGGCGACGCCTTGCCGAGGACTGGTTTGTCCTCGGACGTTTTGTCTCTTAGTGTCTGGACATGCATGATACTTCTTTCTCTCTCGTGATCTTGTAGGTCGGACTGATTATGTCCTCGGATCATCTCAAGATGTAGTGTTGGGCTTCTTTTATTGTGAGGGCCTTTGGGCCGGCCAGATACGCGATTTGGGCCCATGGGTACCACAATAGCCCCTCGAAATCCTTATTTCTATTCTATTGGAGAGGGATGAGGGTTTCGATATACATGCACGCAAGGCGATATGCTTCTGACGCTTCGATCTCCTGGACGCGCTTCAATTAAATATTGACGGCGCCATGTTCCTTGTTTCCAACCGCATGATGCTCATCTAACGGATAGGCGCCTTTTGATGAGGCAGGCGGGAGACTTCCCGCTTTACGTTTTTCCATGAAATAAATATCGCCACTTTAAAGATCTTCTGTTCATTTCAGACTTCGCGCATTGAACCTAACCTTTTCTGTAACCTGCACGCGTCTTCATACCCCTTATCTCTAAGCCGAGGTGACGTAATTGTTTAAAAGTAAGTTCTTCAACCTTCTGCTTTCATTATTGTTTTTTACTCTTTCGATTGTCCCCTTTCTTTGGTCCTCGGCTGTTTAAATCTTCCCATTTCGTTATAGTGTTTACCCCCTAGTTTTAGGAGATGGGTAGGTTCGCATCCCTTGTGGATACCCCTGAAAAAATAGAAGCCTTTAAAGCCAAATACGAGATCCCATCCGGAGTGTCCGTTAGGTATTGTGGGACGGGGGAGTGGCTCACTAAGAGAGAGACCGGCGAGGTGGTGATTCCTATGATAGCGTTTATAGAGGGAGGGATGAGAATCCCTATGATGCCTATTACCATGAACTATCTTAGGACTGCTAGGTTGTCCCCTACACAGTGCGCTCCCAATATGTTTAGGATCTTGGGTGCGGTAGACGTTCTGAACGAAAGGTTAGGGTTAGGTCTCACTCACCATGAAGTGAATTGGGTATATACCCTTCACCATTTGAGAGGGCATACCTACTATTTGAAATCTAGGCACCCAGAAGTCAGATTGATCCAATGCCTTCCCCACTCCAACAAGGGTTTGGACAAGGACTTCCTTATATTGTCCGGGGAGTGGCATGACGGTCTCCACTGTCCGACGACGGAAGGGGAGCCTGGTGAGTCCTCGCGTAGCGTCATACTTGATCAATGATAAATGCGGTGTTTCTTTTGTTGATGGTCTTTTTTCTTAATTTGTTTGTACTAACCCGTTTTTTGGACGTATGCGCAGATCGTCGTGCGCTTGCACCCCGTGCCAATCTCGTCAACTTTGATCGTCTCGATAAGATCTTGAAGGCTGAAGTGTTTGTGCACTCAGACGGTCAACTTCGTGCCGCCCACCGCATCCTCGGATACACACCCATATCCTACGCCTTTCAAGAAACCAAGTGTGTCATCAAAGAGAAAGATCCGAGGCTTCCGAGGATAAGTGTAGCAGTCGAGGGCTTTTTGTTACCACCTGGCGCTCCAGTTCCTCAAGGCGTTTTGATTACTGAGCCTGTCAGAGTTGTTCCGAGAGCTTCTGATTTGGCTACGTCCTCGGCCCAGCCTGGATTTGGCGAAGGTTCTACCTCTCAGCTACTCGCCGAGGTAGAAGAGGAAGAAGTAGAAGAAGAAGAAAACGAGAAAGTAGTTGAGCTCTCGGATTCCGAGGAAGAGCTCGAAGCTTTAGATCCGCTTTTTCCGCCCAGGCATCCCTCTCCCGTTGCCAGATCTCCTACTTTTACATCCTCGGACGACGACGACCAACCTTTGGTAAGGATGGGAATCCATCGTAGACCCAAGCCCAGCTTGAAGGATGTGCTAGAAGGGCAAACTGGAGCACAAGGTCCTTCAAAAGTGCCTCCGGAGAAGGCCAAGGATAGGGGCGTCGACAAGCTTCCTCCCGTGAGGGTTATCCTACCGCCTTCCCCTAGAACTCAACATCCAGATTCGGCTGACCATAAAAGGAAAAGAGACCAGCAGAAGGGAAAAGAGATAGCCGAGGGGGGAAAGACGTCCCTGGTAGGGAGATGGAGCAAGAGAGGGGAAATAAACATGCTCGTCATGTCCACCCGAGGACGGAGAGACGAAGTGATCCTCCTGTAGCCTTCCATGCGCCTATTTGGGCCCCTCAGATGCAAGTAGATGATCAGGCGATTACCGCCGATGCATCAATCAGGGGATCCGACGAGGGTACGGCTGCCTGCATCGCCGATGCATTGGAGCAGGCACTGCTATTGCCTGAGGACATGGGAGAGCTGCGCAGAATGAGAGATCATAATGTCTTCATGACTCTCAAAAAGGAGCTAGCCATGGTAAGGATTCAAATTGGCCAATCTTTGGCACTTATGTTTTTCTTTATGCTTTTTTTTTTTTTTTTTTTTTTTTATCCTCTCTTCTTTTTCTTTATGTAGTATGTACTTTACTAACAATGCTTGTACGTAGGCTGTCCAATCTGCCCATAGGGCAGAGGAGATTGCTGCCAGCTCCTACAGAGCACTAAGGGATGAGGTGGTTAAGTTGGACCACACTAAAAAGATAATGGAGCTTAAAGAGAAGAGGCTCCAAGAGGTGACTGCCAGCCTGACCAAGGCGGCAAGTGAGCGGTCAGGTCTGGAGGCCAAGCTGAGGAGTACCACCCGACAGGCCGAGGATCAGAGGCTAGAACTCAAACGAGCTAATGAAGACCTCGCCTCGGCCAGATCACTGGCAGAAGGCCTCGCTAAGGACCTCACAGCATCTGAGGAGGCAAGGGAGGAAGCACTCAAGGCCACGGAAGAGGCTCTCGCCAAGGCACAGGCAGCCGAGGCAATGGTTGACGAGGCTGAGCAGAGCGGGTATGACATGGGCGTGGCCGAAACCACAGAAACGTTCAAAGCCCAGTGCCGGAGGTCTGTAGGGACTACTGCCTCCAGGTGTGGAAGGAAGCTCTTTCCCAAGCCGGGGTTGACGCTTCCTCCCCTCTATGGAAGGAGGAGAACGCCTACATTCCTCCCGCAATTCGCGTGGCTGCCTCTAGCTCAGCCAAGGATGATTCCCACCCTTCCTCGGCTGGGATTCAAGCAGACGAGGATGCTGTCGAGAATACTGCTCCTCCTGCCCCCAAGGAGGCTACGCCCAACCTCGAGATTGGTGGGACTATAGAGCCCAAAGAGAAAGCTGGCGAGCCCTCGGCCCTGGTGGTTTCTCCTGCTGACCCAAAGGACCAGACCCAATCCGAACCATAATCACCTGTGGCTTGGCTGCTTGCTCTTTTTCTCTTTTCTCCTTCGTCGCTTTTGGCCTTGTATTTTTATTTCTTAGTCCCAGTTTTTACTTTATTTCCCTTGTACTTTGACAGTTCAGTTATAAATGTATTGACAAATCTTTCAGTTAATGAAAACGGGTTCCCAATTTAAATTGCTGTTTTATATTACGTTTGGTGTTGATATCTTGTTTCCTTGCTATGCATGTACTATTGCTATACTATCGGCTTGTCTCTATAGCATGTACTTATACCTCTTTGCCCTTAAGCAAGGAAATTTTAGCCAACTTACATATGTGCAAATGCTTTAAGTAATGACTGTTACCTTTTGCTTATGCTTAAGGACAAGCGACACACTAAAAAAGGAGATATACTAACGGGGAATCTGTGTGCTTGGAACTCGCTTAAAAGTTACTTCCATGATAACCTATTGAAAAGTGAACTTAACCACATATTTGCATTTGGACTAACAGTACTTTAAGCTTTGGGCTTAGTACTTAACATCAGTTTAAGACCCGTTCGCTTAATGACTCCACTGCTGTTTCCATATCAAGGGGAAAGATCCGAGGTAACCTCATTTCTCCATTCTAAATTAAGATAGAGGATCTGTTGATCCGACATAACCTCAATAAGAATTGAAATAAGGTAGAGGATACGAGGACCTGACCTGACCTCGATTAAACTTGGACTAAGGTAGAGGATCCGAGGACCCGGCGTAACCTTAGTTTTCTTGCTTTTAAATTAAGATAGAGGATCTGATGACCCGGCGTAACCTTAATTAAATTTGGACTAAGGTAGAGGATCCGAGGACCCGGCGTAACCTTAGTTTTCTTGCTTTTAGATTAAGATAGAGGATCTGATGACCCGGCGTAACCTTAATTAAATTTGGACTAAGGTAGAGGATCCGAGGACCCGGCGTAACCTTAGTTTTCTTGCTTTTAAATTAAGATAGAGGATCTGATGACCCGGCGTAACCTTAATTAAATTTGGACTAAGGTAGAGGGTCCGAGGACCCGGCGTAACCTTAGTTTTCTTGCTTTTAAATTAAGATAGAGGATCTGATGACCCGGCGTAACCTTAATTAAATTTGGACTAAGGTAGAGGATCCGAGGACCCGGCGTAACCTCAGTTTTCTTGCTTTTAAATTAAGATAGAGGATCTGATGACCCGGCGTAACCTTAATTAAATTTGGACTAAGGTAGAGGATCCGAGGACCCGGCGTAACCTTAGTTTTCTTGCTTTTAAATTAAGATAGAGGATCTGATGACCCGGCGTAACCTTAATTAAATTTGGACTAAGGTAGAGGATCCGAGGACCCGGCGTAACCTTAGTTTTCTTGCTTTTAAATTAAGATAGAAGATCTGATGACCCGGCGTAACCTTAATTAAATTTGGTCTAAGGTAGAGGATCCGAGGACCCGGCGTAACCTTAGGCACGACAGAATTAATGGCGCAAAAATGATAAGAGTAGAATGACAAAAGTACTTTTCCTTAATAATAATATCGTCTCAAATTACTTACATTCCAGGGATGGGGTACAGCTTTTTCATCTAAGTCGGTCAAGTAGTAAGCTCCTATACCAGCTATTGCCGTGATGCGATATGGTCCTTCCCAATTAGGTCCAAGCTTTCCCCATGCTGGATTTTTGGTGTTCCCCACTACTTTCCTCAGCACCAAGTCCCCGAGAAGAAGAGGTCTTGACTTTACACTGGAATCATATCCCTGCTTCAGTTTTTGTTGGTAGTAAGCTAAGTGAATCATGGCAACCTCCCTCCTTTCTTCAATTAGGTCGAGGCCTTTTTCTAACAGTCTGTCATTGCTTTCCGGAGTGAAGGAGCTTGTCCTCATCGTTGGAAAACCAGTCTCCAAAGGAATAACAGCCTCGGCGCCATAAGTCATCGAGAATGGCGTCTCTCCCGTTGATCGGCGGGGGGTGGTCCGGTACGTCCACAGAACGTGGGGCAGCTCCTCCACCCACCTCCCTTTAGCGTCCTCCAACCTCTTCTTCAGTCCATTCACTATAACTTTGTTAATAGCTTCGGCTTGCCCATTCCCTTGCGGATAAGCCGGAGTGGAGTATCTATTGATTATGCCGAGGCCACAACAATATCGTCTGAACGCCTTGCTGTCAAACTGCAAACCATTATCGGAGATGAGGGTATGAGGGATACCGAATCGAGTGACGATATTCTTCCATACAAATTTCTTCACATCAACATCCCTGATATTCGCCAGGGGCTCGGCCTCTACCCACTTAGTAAAATAATCAGTACCGACAACCAAAAATCTTCGGTTCCCGGGCGCCTTTGGGAAAGGACCCACAATGTCTAGACCCCATTGTGCAAAAGGCCAGGGACTCGTCAGAGGATTAAGCACACCCCCGGGCTGGTGGATGTTTGGCGCGAATCTTTGACATTGGTCGCACTTCTGCACATAACTTTGAGCTTCTCGCTGCATGTTCGGCCACCAATACCCCTGTGTTAGGGCCCTGTGAGCCAAAGATCTTCCTCCTGTATGGCTTCCACAGATTCCTTCATGTAACTCTTCCAAAAGTAGCTCTGTCGCTTCAGGGTGCACGCATAACAAGTACGGGCCGGAGAAAGATCGTCTATAGAGCTTATGATCCCCGGCCAACCAAAATCGAGAGGCCTTTCTTCGTATCTTGTTCGCTTCGATTTTATCCTCGGGTATGACATCATCTTTTAAGAAGGACATAATGGGGTCCATCCAGCTAGGCCCCACTCTAATCTGGTGCACACGGATAACACTTCCCATTATTTTCGAGGGTTTAGGTAAGTCTTCAACCAAGACAATCCGAGGTAGTCCCTGTGCTGATGATGTGGCAAGAGTTGCTAGGGAATCAGCATGCGTGTTGCCACTTCTAAGGACATGGGACAAAGTAAAGGATTCGAACTTGCGTTGTGTAGTTTTGACTTGATTCAAATAATCCTGCATCCTCGGATCTCTGGCCTCTACCTTTCCATCTACTTGACCCACAACTAGCTGAGAGTCCGAGAACATTTGTACGATTCTTCCCCCCAACTTGTGGACCATATCCATTCCTTTCAGCAAGGCTTCGTACTCGGCCTCATTGTTAGTAGCCGAGAATCCCAGTCTTAAGGATTTTTCCAGTGTAAGACCTTCTGGGGTCGTAATTACCACCCCCACTCCGGATCCTCTTTGATTAGCAGCCCCATCAACATAGACAGTCCACACCACGAGACCTTTACATGCAACCACGCCAACTGATTTTTCATCAATGTCCTTGTTGATTACACTATCTTCTATTATGGGTTCAGTAAATTCCGCAACGAGATCAGCCAACACCTGACCCTTTATTGCTGTGCGGGGCATGTATTTAATATCAAAAGAGCCCAAGATGGTTCCCCATTTTGCAATCCTACTGGTATAATCTGCACTCCGGAGTATAGCCCTTAGTGGAAGCTGGGTCAAAATAACCACCGTATGGGACTGGAAGTAATGGGGGAGCTTACGTGTGCCATGCACCACGGCAAGGATTGCCTTCTCTAATGGTGGGTAACGTACCTCGGCCTCATGCAGAGACTTGCTCACATAGTAAACTGGCTTTTGTATGTCCCCGTCAACCCTTATTAGCACCAGACTAACGGCGTGAGTTGCCACCTCGATATATGCGAATAGGACCTCGTCGGCCTCGGGCCGAGACATGATAGGAGGGTGGGCAAGATATTCTTTAAGCTGCTGGAAGGCAACAGCACACTCTTCTGTCCATTCAAACCCCTTCCATTTGTTTAATAGTTGGAAGAACGGTCTACACCGATCAGCAGATCTTGAGATAAATCGGTTGAGAGCAGCCGTCATCCCAGTTAACCTCTGCACTTCCTTCGGATTCCGAGGCGGCTGTAAGTTGTTGATGGCCTTGACCTGAGCGGGGTTGACCTCAATCCCTCTATGCGTCACCATGTAACCCAAGAATTTGCCAGACCCTACACCAAAGGAACATTTGGATGCGTTGAGGCGTAACTTGTGCTTCCTCAGCGTTTGAAAGGTGTCGTCGAGGTCGGGTATGTGAGCCGAGATAGTCTTACTTTTAACTACCATGTCATCTACGTACACCTCAATCGTTTTTCCCAGTTGTGGTTCGAACATTCGCGTCATCATTCTTTGATAAGTAGCCCCAGCATTCTTCAAGCCGAAGGGCATCACCTTATAGTGGTAGTTCCCTATGGGTGTGACAAAGGCTGTCTTTTCCTGGTCTGCTGGAGCTAAGGGTATTTGATGATAACCTTGGAAAGCATCCAGAAAGCTCATCCGAGGATGCCCTACAGTAGCGTCCACCAACTGATCTATGCGGGGCATTGGGAATGAATCTTTTGGGCAAGCCTTATTCAAGTCTGTAAAGTCCACGCATACCCTCCATTTTCCATTCTTCTTTTTACCACTACCGTATGGGCTAACCACTCTGGATAAAACACTTCCTTAATGGCCCCTGCTTTCTTGAGTTTTGCCACCTCTTCTTTAACGGCCTCGGCGTGCTCTTTAGATGAACGCCGAGGTGGTTGCCTTCGTGGCACAGCAGCCGGGTTAACATTGAGGTGGTGACAAATAAACTCCGGATTGATTCCTGGTGCTTCATAAGCATCCCATGCAAACACATCGATGTTTCGCTTCAAAAATGCGACCAGATCTTCTTTCTCTCGTAGGGGTAATTGACTTCCTACTTGGAAGAATCTCTCTGCATCATCCGTGATAACCACTTTCTCCAAATCTTCACAGCCTGGTCCTTCAGTCTCGGCTTCACTTGGCTCGGCCGAGGACACTAACTGCTACAAATCCTTCTCGGCTGTGGTTTGTGACTCTTGCCTCGCCTGATGTGTAATAGCTGCTGTTATACATTGTCTCGCCATGGACTGGCTGCCCAGTATTTCCTCAACCCCATCCTCATACGGGAATTTCAGCTTGACGTGCAGAGTTGATGACACGGCACCTAGGGCATGCAGCCATGGTCTGGCCATTATGGCTGTGTAAGGGGAATAAGCATCTACTACGATGAAATCCACGTCCACTACCACTGGTCCTGACTGTACAGGTAGTCTAATTAGCCCCTTTGGAATAACAGCCTTCCCTTCAAAGCTTATTAATGGGGAGTCATAAGCCATGAGATCTTCGAACCTCAAATTGAGACCTTTAAACAAATCTGGGTACATGATGTCAGCCCCACTCCCTTGGTCAACCATCACTCTCTTCACATCGTAACCCCCTATCCTCAACGTAATGACCAGCGCATCGTCGTGCGGTTGAATAGTGCCAATCTTGTCTTCGTCGGAAAATCCCAGTATAGGCAGAGGATTCCTCTTGATCCTCTTCGACTCGGAATTGAGGTCCTCGGCAGTGGGACGTAGTACTGACATTATTCTGGTAGGGCAAGACCCCGTCCGACCTGGCGCCGCAAGGATGACATTAATTGTGCCCAACGGAGGTCTTACATTGTTACTGCCTTGGTTCATGGAGCCAGATTGGGTACCTGGTTCATCAGGTCGATTCACAAATTGTCTTAGTTTCCCTTCTTTGACCAGCTGATCCAAGTAATTCCACAAGTTCCTGCAGTTCTCTGTGGTGTGGCCTTTATCCTGATGGTAATTACAGTAGAGGTTCTGGTTACGCTTTGTAGGGTCTCCGATCATCTTACTGGGCCATCTAAAATAAGGTTCTCGGCAGATCCTTTCCAACACCTGCTGTACCGGCTCACGAAATACGGCATTCACTGTCTGGGGCGGGGCCGACCTGGTCTGGCTAGTAAAATCTCTCCTCGGCCACTTGCTACCGTGTCTCTCCGTCTTGAAATCCTTACTCTCCTGGGGGATACTTTTTATCTTTCCTTTACTCTGCTGTTGATCCTCCTCAACCCTCTTATACTCATCGATACGGTCCATGAGCCGACGAACAGTTTTTACCGACTTCTTGGTCAAAGACTTCCTTAAATCATGCTCAACTGGGAGACCAACCTTAAAGGTGTTGACCGCCACCTCATCGAAATCACCATCTATTTCGTTAAACGCTTCCCAGTATCTGTCCGAGTAGGTTTTCAACGTCTCGCGCTCTCCCATGGACATGGACAATAACGAGTCTAGAGGCCGAGGTACTCTACTGCACGTAACAAAGCGGGACCCGAATGCCATCGTAAGTTCCATGTATGAATCAATGGAGTTCACCTTTAAGCCGTTGAACCATCTCATTGCAACGGGCCCTAGACTTGAGGGAAAGACTTTACACATCAAGGTCTCGTTCTGAGAATAAACCGCCATGCGTTGATTGAAATGGCTTACGTGCTCCACCGGGTCTGTTTTGCCATTATAAATGGTGAAGTTTGGCTGCGTGAACCGACGGGGTAGTTTTCCCCTTTCAATACGATGTGTGAAGGGTGATTTGGAGAGCTGGAGCAATGCCTTTCCCATGGCATCGCTACCCGAGCCCCTGTGACTCGTCCCTCTACTTCTTCTGTGGTGAACACTTTCTTCTTGGTATGAGAAAGTTTCTGTGGGGGGGGGTTCTTGACCTCGGCCTATAGCCACTGTCCTGAGAATCATCTGATGAAGGGCCAGATATGGAGGGAGTCCTTTTCCGCTCTGCTCGACGCAGTTTTCTCTTCAGCTGGTCAATTTCTCTCTGCATGGTCCTGGTGTTATTTTCCCCAGAGCCCCTGTTTCTACCCCGTGAGCGGTTATCAGCTGTTCGCTCCGAGTGTACACTGCCCTCTCGATCTTCCATTTGCTCTACCTGTTGTAGTGGATCTTCGTGCTGAGATCCTAGCGACTCTACATGGGCTGGATTCAAATCTGTCATCACGTTATCTGTCACCTAAACGCAAGATTCCCACAGACGGCGCCAATTGTAAGAGCACAAATCAAACTAATCCAAGTTTGGACAGTGAACCAGCTCAATGAGCACTCAACAATGAATTTGTAGAGAGTGGGTGTTTAATCTAGGTTTTTGAGATGATAGATAATACAAAGGTTTGATTCGGCCTTTTATTCATGCACTACACTAGTATGAGCATGTAACCTGAAGTTGAATACCTTGATACTGAGAATGATAGTTTTTTGTTTTTCTTCCCAATTTCTCTCCCCTCCTCTTCAACTATCTTCCTTTCCTTTTATAGGCCTCCTCCTTTCTTCCCCGGTGCAATCCAGGTGTTTCCTTTTTAGATACTTGTCCCATCACCCCTTTTGGCTCAGGTCTCTGGTGGTGAAGATAAGGTTGAAACCTAACGTTCAGGCGTCACTTCTTCATTAATGCGGCCAGAGAAGCAGGTGTAAAGCATTAAATGCGGTGATGGCAGCTTTTCCTTTGGCCACAGTTAATTCTTTCCCTTTATTCTTTATTCTCATTTTCTTAACTCCAGCATCAAAAAGAAAAAACCTTCATCATGGGCGTTATCCAACTATAAGAACATTCACATGGTCCTCGGCGACGCCTTGCCGAGGACTGGTTTGTCCTCGGACGTTTTGTCTCTTAGTGTCTGGACATGCATGATACTTCTTTCTCTCTCGTGATCTTGTAGGTCGGACTGATTATGTCCTCGGATCATCTCAAGATGTAGTGTTGGGCTTCTTTTATTGTGAGGGCCTTTGGGCCGGCCAGATACGCGATTTGGGCCCATGGGTACCACAATATCTATACTAGGTATAATTATCTAAAATATATAATAGTATCATAAACACAATTCAATATACAATATGTGTGTGTGTGTGTGTGTGTGTTTTTTTTTGTGATACATATATATAATACAATTAAGTGGATTAATTTATAACTCAATATAGTTTTTAAATTGCCTATTGACCTAGGTTTTCAAGTTAAATTACAACACATTAATTAGAATGATTAACATAAAAGAATATTATTAATAGGTTAAAAGATGGCTAAAAATTAAAACAACAATCATTGAAAAATGCATAAAAATAAATTGAATCAAAATATCTAGTAATATATCTTGTCAAATTAATAATAAGTTATTATATTTATATGTTATATAATATATTTATCAATTATAAAAATAAATAATAGATGAAGACAAGCCATAGTGGTTCTAGGACCATAATTATTTTATAACTTTTTATCACAATTTTATTATGACAGATTGTGAATGGTTGTCTATTACTTATATATAACTCACTATTTTTTCTCTACTAATCATATTTGATTACATCTCATAACAAAAAAGTTATGAAATAAGTTGTGGTAATATATTTTTCAGTACCAAACCTGGCAGTAACTAAACTACTAAAGTGATATATCTAGTTTGCTTTCGACGTGTACGTTTTTGAACCATACATGTGGTCCTTTCTTAATAGCTTTATCGTATTGGAATTAGAGAAAGTAGTGTAGAAGTCTTGGAGTCGGTAAATTTTATAGCACTAATCTAAGTATCAATTACTTGAAGTAAAGAAGACAAGGAAAAGGCCAATGGGACAGAGAGACGAAGGAGAAAACTGAGAAAACGTAAACTGCAAATCTACCAGCAATGGCATCGGTGGCATAATTTTTTTGACTATGAAAAAAAAAAGTGTGTGAAACACAGGCTTCTTCAACTGTCAATACCAAAGTAAGCTAGAGAGATTTTTTTTTTTTTCAAAAAACGAGAAAGGGGCATTTTTTGAAATTATTTTTCTTTCTTTAGAAAATTGTTAAACCAAACGAGTTTCTCTGAAAAACATAGGGAGGACCCAACGTGGCTCCACCACTAGAATTGATAAGCATCTACTGCAAAAGAGGCTTTCCCTAGCCAAAACATAGTCACCTTCATTTGGTTTAATGTGAGAATGCTTATTTTATCATTACAAATGGTAGTGGCAGGGCCCATGGTCTTACAAGTAGAGAGCTTCCGCACCTTACCTGATCAATCATCATTCTTTTCATGTAAAAAACAAGTGTGAGCGTAAATATGGTTTGAGGATAAATATAGTTTTAATTAATATTTATTTTTAGGTATATATATTTTATATTTCAAATAAGTTATTTGTATTTTGAATTTAAAAAGTATGTAACAACAATGCAATGTTTGAAAATATATCTAAAATTAATTTTAAGATAATAAAATATTATTTAAAGTATAAATAAAAGAGTTCAAATAAACTAAACACCCATAAAAAGAGTTCAAATAAACAATATTCAATATAGAAGAAGTGAATAACTGAATTAAAAAAAAAAATTTCTTCTTGAGTGCGTGCTTGACACGTTTGTGTCCATATCTGATACGTGTCCACGATACATTAGCAATTTTGCCTTGTCCATGCTTTCCAGTTAAACAATATGCTAAAATAACTCTGAAAGACAAGAAACAAAGGATCAGAACAAAGAAGTTCAAGTGGTGAAGCGAGGATGGAATTGTGGAAGACAAGAAACCAACTAAAGTTAAATTATTTGCGTGGATAGCATACAAGAATCTCCTTCCAGCTAATTTTAACTTGGCAAAGAGAAGCGTTGTAGCGTAAAGATGGTGTGAAAACTGTAAACTATACGAAGAAAATATTGTTCATGCATTACGGGGCTGTGAAATGGTGTGTGAAGCATGGTATAAATACCCTCCTAGAAAATAATCAATACCAGTACTCCAGTCTAATTTTGCATCTTTGGTGTGAAAGTGCTCGAATCAATAATGATGAAATATCTAAGAATAACCAAATGTTCTAATTAACATATTAATTTTTTCTTATGCCAAACATTAACAGTTTATCTGTTGTTGTTGTTGTTGTTTTTTTTTTTTTTTTTTTTAAAGATCAAAATACAAAACTGACTCTCTAAGTTTTACATTTTGTCATTTCAGTCTTTTAAATTTCAGTTTTATCATTTTAGTCCTCTAAATTTCAAATTTTGTCAATTTAGTCCTCTATTAAGCTTCGGTTAACAGATGTCGTCTACTAACCAAAACGACACCATTTTGGATTTTTTTTAAAAATTTTAATTAAAAAAAACTGAAAATTTTTAATTAAAAAAGAAAGAAACCTAGGGAAATGACATTGTTCCCCTGCCAGGTTTGAATATGAACGACGTCGTTAATTTATGATCTACTCTGAATTGATTCCATTAAGTTCTTTGCTCATCCTCATGCTTCAACTAGAAAACCTATTTCTAAAAGATCTTCCAATCCTCTAAATTGATTCCATTAATTTCTTTACGTTGAAGCATTCAATTTGCAAAAGAAACAAAGGAGAGTCATAATGAGGAGAAAGACATAAGATGGAAATTGCTGACATCAGCAATTTCCATCCAAAATATTACGGCATGGACTAAATTAACACAACATTAAAATGTTTGGAACGAAATTGACACAAATAAAATTAGCATTTTTTGGGTGCTAAGTTGTTAGTTTATTTTTTTTAATATGGGCATGATAATAAATTTATACAAACCATATTTTCCTTCCACTCATTTTTCTTCTCAACCAAAAAAAAAAAAAAAAAGTTTTTCATTCCTCCTCTTTTTCACCTCTTTAGACCAAACATCATGAGTTCGAGAAAACTAAAATCTTTTCTATTCTCCTACTTTTTCCATCCCTTTTCAATTTTCTCTCCTCACTTTTTCATTTTTTCAACCAAATGGACCCTAAATCGTGACACCAAGAATAATTATTACTTATTACTTGCTAAATATTAACATGGACGAGGAAAGTTGTACAACAATTGAAGCTATGTGCTATGAACCTAAACAAATGAAAAAGGAGCTTTAGAGCATTTACATCGGTTTATACTTTAAACAATGTATTAATTTGTGAGTGTTATGTTAATGTTTTTTGGAAAAATCTATTGTTTATTCTATTTTAGTTAATAGGGGAAAAAAAGTTAGGCTTTCTTAAAGAAAAATATAAATCTCCCAGTAAGACTAGCTAAACATTTGTATGTAATTTGGAAAATCATAATTAATCTTTATTTGCTGTCCAATTTTTTTTTTTTTTTTTGAGAGAGATTTATTGTCCACATTTGAATTTATAAAAGACTAACTTCCAACTTCAATCAAAAAAAAAAAAAAAAAACCACTAGCTTCATATAATTTATTATCAAGAAAGCTAATTGTAATGCAACTTAACTTATTTGAATATGTGATAACAGGATAACATATTCCTAATCTAATCTAACTGATTTTTTTTTTTTTTTTTTTTGGGGGAATATGTATAAGCAACGTTTGTAGTCAGTTGTGATTCATTTCAAATTAGTTAGAATTTGAGGTCCTAATCTAACTAATTTGAATGAATCACAACTGACTATAAACATTGCTTAATGCTTATACAAATAATTAATTAATACAAATAAGCCACAAAACATTCCTTTTTCTCTAAGAAAACCATTGAACTCCAATTAAATATAATATGAAAGGTTTCGTGTTGACTATTGACTTGCAAAAGCGCAGGCGCAGGCGCGTATCGTAAGTGGATTGGTAGTGGAAGGGACCCTCAGTCAACAATGGTCAAAACAAATGAAATAGCAACGCATCAGCCAAGAAGTTGTATAGATGTTTCATCTTACGTAATAAGAGCATTCATATAAGTGAATGGATAAATGTGTATAAATATGTAAAATGATAAAAAATTATTAATTTTACATATTTTGAGCAAAAAATGTCCCACATTAGTGGGTGTAAATTCATCTAAAATCATCTATAATTTTCACATTGTTATAGTACCCGTGTAAATTTACACGGGCACTGTAGCATGTGTATAGGTTATATTATTAGTTTTTTCTCTCTCCTTCCTGACTCTCACCTCCCTCTCTCTCAGGCGCACGGTCTCTCTCATCTCTTCATTTTTTCTTCTTCCTCCAGCTTCCGTTGATCTTCCTCTAGCTTCCGCCGATCGCCATCGCCGCCGATGAGAACAAGGTCGAGCAAGCGGAGTCGCCGGACGAGTCCATCGCCTACAACATGAACGGAGTTCTCTGATGGGTCCGTCGCCAAAATCTCGTGGGTTTTGATCCATTTTTGGTTGAGCTTGAGTCCGGCGGCCATCGCGAGGAGGTGGCGATCCTTTGGTTTAGAGGCCTCGATCCGTTGGCGCTCTGTTGCTTAGGCCGGAGGCCTCAATCTCACTCTGATCCGTTGGTTTAGAGGAATCATCTTGTACCGGCGAAGGACACGGAGGATCGGAGGGATGACGTGGCAGGAGATGAGAACCATGGCGATCAACGACGGGCTGAATTGGACGGGCAATCTGGACGGAGGTTTTTTTTTTTTTTTTTTCCTGGTTTTTTGTGGGTGTGGGTCAGTGATGATCTTCCCGCCGACTGGGTGGGTGATGATCCTAATTGGGTGGTGATGATGGTGGCTAGGTGGTGATGATGGTGGCTAGAGTGATCAATCAGGGATGATAAAAAATTGTAAAAAAATGAATATTTTATTGATTAAATGTGTAAAATAGATAAACTGATGTGAGTGTATTGTAAAAGTGAATATGTAAAATAGAAAAAGTAGGTTTTTTGGTGTAAAATAGATGGAAGTTTTAAACGAACCAATGTGAATGCTCTAAGATCTTAATAAACACGGACTTATATAAGATCTTATATATATGTCAACATATCCCTTTTTCCATTTCATCTCATCTCATCTCAGCTGGCCTTTCTAACATTACTACAACGTACTTCAGCCAAAAAAAAAAAAACATTACTACAACGTACATTTGTCAATCTCCTTTGCTTTCCGATACCCCCAGAGATCTACTTCCCATTTCCTTCTTCAAGTTTCAGCTCCAATTCTTTCTTAACCACTATTTTTATCCATTTGCTATCTCCATTCTCTTTCACATACATTAATTACTACATTGTCAATTCCTTGCTTTCTTAAAGAGATTATTTTATAGTAAGCTACTAAATTTTCGTACATTCATCCTTTGCTTCCCTAACCATGCTTACTATTAGTAGTATTGTCCCAAACAACTTGAAGTCCATTCAATCTTTACTTGCTGAAACAAACACCCTTAGTGAACCCAAAAAGAGATGGCGCTCGGCTTTTGTTTCCATCTATTATTATAGAGCCTTTCTATCTCTTTTCAATACTTCCCTATCAAAGAAGAAAAATACCAAGATTTCACCCTCCCGTTCTTTCATAATTTTGGATCTCAATCAAGACAACAGGTTGAAAATTGATCAAGCAAGTCTCGCAAAAATCAATCAATAAACTCTCACACAGATTGTGAAAGAGAAAAACATTGAAAAGCTCCAAATTATTGGAGGAGTTGATAGACTGGCATCCAGTCTTAAAACCAATGTTGAAAGCAAGACTCAAGGCAATATTGAAGACATTGCTGGGCTTTTGGCACAAACATGTACAAAAGACCGCCCACAAAGAGCTTCTTCCATTTTATGGTGGAAGCCTTCAAGGATCTTACCATTCTCATCCTTCTAGGCTGTGTTGTTCTTTCTCTTGTGTTTGGCATCAAAGAAAATGGAATAAAAGAAGGATGGTAAGACGGTGGAAGCATATTTGTTGCTGTATTTCTAGTCATTACTATTTCCACCATAAGTAACTTTCGGCAAAATAGACAATTTGACAAGTTATCCAAAGTTAACAACAATATCAAAATTGAAGTAGTAAGAGCTGGGAGGTGTCAATAGATTTCAATATTTGAAATTGTCGTTGGAGATGTCATTTGCTTAAAGATTGGAGATCAAGTTCCAGCAGATGGGTTATTTTTAGACAGGCATTCATTGCAAGTGGACGAATCTAGCATGACAAGGGAAAGTGACCATGTAGAAGTAAATTGTAGTCATCCACCAATGGCCCAGACAAAATTTTAGGGTCCACACAAGATCCACCAATGGTCTTGACGGATCCATTTCTAAAAATATTTTCTACCAAAAATTTTCCAAGACCCTTCCTAGGTGTAGTTGAAGCTACCTTTGCATTGTGTCAAAAGAAAACCACTTACAGCATAAACCATGAGAGAGGAGAACTTCGAAAATAAGGCTGTGCTTGTTTTGGGTATAAAGGAAAATTGGAAAATGTTTTACACCAGTGATGGTGTCTGGCAACTCAGGAAAATAAGGTCAAACTGAAAATTAATGTGTTTGACTGTAAAATAACCCACCCACACCTATAAAATATTTTACACAGTGATTTTACTTAAACCATTTACACTCCTGAAAATTTTTGTTCTCCTCACTTACTCTCATCCCTTACAAGTCACACCAAAACAAAGCCAATGGATGGTGAGATTTGCCACCAGTGATGACCAGATTGTCGTCTATGACCCACAACCCCGCCGGTGAAGACCACATTGTCGTTTGTGAGCCACAACCCCGTCGGTGAGGCCCAGATTGTCATCCTTGACCTACAGCCCCATCGTCATGCATGGAAGCCCCACCACCAGTGAAGGTAGTTTGGGTAGATCATCATCCACCTTCACCTCCACCTCCCCCGTACTATCCCTCTTCCTCCCTCAACCCACCTCGACCTCCACTGACCCATCCCTTTTTCTCCACCAACCCATCTTCCTCCTTTCTTTTCACTGAAGACCCACATTCTCTAATAGAGATCTAGGGTTTTTGGGGATTGTTCCCATTTATAGTATGGTATTTTTTTTTCACGGTTTGGTTGAGGTAATAACAATGATTTGGTCTTGGGTTGCAATTGATTTTTTTTTGTATGTCAGATATTGAAAATTATAACTAATCCATTGATTTGATCAATCAATCCATTGAAAATTATAATCCAATTGTATTATAGGTATTTTTTGACATTGACTTTGGTAAATGTTTTAAATTGGAGAACCAAACACTGGAAATACTTTTCCAGCGTATTTCCTAGAACACAACCAAACAAATGAAAATGTTTTCCTTTTCATAAAATATTTTCAACTGAAAATATTTTACACTCGGAAATTACTTTACATGTTGCCAAACACAGCCTAAGAGAGAAAAGAAGAAATAAGAAAGTGGGAGAGAGAGAAAGCCATGACAATAAATGAATAAATTTTTCTTTTTTTAAGAAATGAATAAGCAAATGAAATGCATAAGCTATGATGCCTCCTAAATTTGGACAAGCATTAAAGCAGAATCTCATTTTGCAAGTTCATTAATAGGTGTGGGTGTTTTATTTGGGCTTCATTGGCTAAATGGGCATCATGCCATTTTTTATGAGCTAATGTGAATGCAAATCTAAGGTTTCGTTTGTTTTACGCTGGGTTTGATTCGATGGAAAATATTTTTTAACTGTAAAATATTTTTAAGTGTTTGGTTGCATTTTCAAAAATACTTTGAAATTTGTTTTTACTATTTTTTTGCACTTTCTCATCTCCCAAGTACTTATATAAATTTTTTTAAAAATAATTTTAGAATAAAAAAATAGCAATTGGAAACCCAAGACCAATGACATTAGCAGTTGGTTGGCCAATAGTGGGGGAGGAATGGAGGATCGGTTAATGAGCTTTTGGTGAGATAAAAAATGTTTTTATGGAAAATGAAATTAATTGAAACAATTTTCAACTAGAAGTGTCTTTATTTTACGGTCAACCAAAAAAAATGTAAAGTTGACCAACAATTATTGTTATAAAAAATTTTAAAAAAAAAAATTCAATTGCCTAGAACACTACAAAAAAAAAAAAAAAAAAAAAATCCAAGTGTTTGGTTGCATTTCTAAGAATTCTCTAAAAAACATTTTCAAGTGTTTAAGGTTGGAGAGAGAAGAACCTTTAAAGGGAGAAAGAAGAGGGAAGACGAGGCGGAGATTGACGTTGAGGGTTTGAGACTTAGGTGGAGTTTGGATACAGATAAAAAGCCAACGTCTGCGTTTGGCGTTTCTTTTTTTTTTTTTTTTTGATGCACACGGATTACACTGTTCAGGAGATATTATGCATTATTCATATACTGTAAACAGTATACACTGTTCACGGGACCTACATCTACTTTATTGAGAAAAATATTAAAAATGGGTCCTACATCGCTATTTACATATTTAAAAATTATTTTGTCACAGTATTTTTAATTTTCAATTTTCAATAAAATAAGCGGTATAAACGGACCCTCAATGCTTTGTGTTTGTGTTTCAATTCATTTGATATTTTATTTATAATCTTTTGCAAAGGGTTTTAGACTTCTTGATAAAAACCAGACTCGTTTTGCACTACGTGACCCGTAGAAGTTCGGTACTCTAAACTCAAGGAATTTAATAGTCCTATAAGCCCAGACACTCAGAAGTACTATTATCCTAAAATCCATAAGTTTGGAAAACCGAGATTATTTTGGTTAAGATAAAGACAAAAAGTTGAGCGACATTCGTTTGAAACTTGACTAAGATTAATTTTAGGTCCACAAAACATTTTCGGGGAAGCAGAGCCCAGAAGAGTGTAGAAATACGGGTTGGTTTCACATCCCAGCGCGTTGATTGGTCAATTACCTGAGAGCGTCGTAACTTTCCGACGCGTTTTTGGGCTTAAATTCCCATCTCAAACTTACCTTTTTCTCACGTATCAACACGTGTCGCCAGACAATCAACACGTGACACGTATCAACTTTAGTAGAACAGGGCAGAATGTGCTCTTTCTCTTCATATTCTTCAGAATCAGAAATCTTACCCATAAAAACCACCACCCTCTCTGCAACTTCAATTCTCATATCTACTAGCTAGCACATATCTCCATTCTCCTCTGTTCCATTTATATCCATATTATCTTGCTTTTCGTCCTCTTGTTTGTGATTACAACTACATTATTGTCAGTTCCTTGCTTTCTTAAACATCATCTTTTTTTTTTTACTCCTATTTTGCTTTGCAAACCATTTCAAGGATTTATATTATCCTACAAAATATGGACCGCATTGAGTCTTTACTTGGTGCACAACACTCCCTTACCACACCCAATAAAAGATGGCACTCCGCTTTTGTTTCCATATATTGTTCTAGAGCCCTTCTATCCTTTTTCAAAGATTCTCTACTCCAGAAAAATCTCAAGCTTTCACCTTCTCCATCTTTCGTCATTTTGGATCTCAACCCAGACATTGGGTTCAAATTTGATCAACCAACACTCACTGACCTTGTAAAAGATAAAAAGATTGAAAGACTCCAAAACATCGGAGGGGTTGATGCTCTAGCATTCACTCTCCAAACCAACGTTGCATGTGGGATTCATGGCAGTGATGTAGACATTGCTCGCCGACACGAGGCTTTTGGCTCAAACACATATAAAAGACCGCCTACAAAGAGCTTCTTCCATTTTTTAGTGGAAGCCTCCAAGGATCTTACCATTCTCATCCTTCTAGGCTGTGCTGTACTTTCTCTGGTATTTGGCATTAAAGAGAATGGAATAAAAGAAGGATGGTATGACGGTGGAAGCATATTTGTTGCTATATTTCTTGTCATTGCTATTTCTACCATTAGTAACTTTAAGCAAAACAGACAATTTGACAAGTTATCCAAAGTCAGCAACAATATCCAAATTGAAGTTGTGAGAGCTGGGCGGCGTCAACAAATTTCAATATTTGAAATTGTCGTTGGAGATGTCATTTGCTTAAAGATTGGAGATCAAGTTCCAGCAGATGGGCTATTCTTAGATGGGTATTCATTGCAAGTGGACGAATCTAGCATGACAGGGGAAAGTGACCATGTAGAAGTAAATTGCAGTCATCCTTTTTTGTTTTCTGGTACTAAGGTGGTTGATGGCTACGCTAGGATGCTTGTCACTTCGGTTGGGATGAACACGATATGGGGCGAGATGATGAGCTCAATCAGCCACGATACCAATGAACAAACACCTTTACAAGTTCGGCTCAACAAGTTAACTTCATCAATAGGTAAGGTTGGTTTGGCAGTTGCTTTCCTAGTACTTGTAGTCTTGTTGGTTCGATACTTCACTGGGAATACTACAGATGAGAATGGAAATAAAGAGTTCAACAGCAACAGCACCAAGGCTGATGACATACTAAATGCTGTGGTGGGATTTGTAGCTACTGCAGTTACTATAGTCGTGGTTGCAATTCCAGAAGGTTTGCCTTTGGCTGTGACACTTACACTTGCTTATTCCATGAAAAGAATGATGGCTGATCAGGCAATGGTGCGAAAGCTCTCTGCTTGTGAGACCATGGGCTCTGCCACCACCATTTGTACTGACAAAACAGGCAGCCTCACTCTGAATAAAATGAAGGTGACTAAGTTTTGGCTAGGGAAAGAATCTTTTGCACCAGCTACTTACTCATCAATCGCTCCATATATTCTTGAACTGCTACAAGAAGGAGTAGCACTAAACACAACCGGTAGTGTTTACAGGCCTAATTTAGGGTCTGAAATTGAGTTCTCAGGCAGTCCCACTGAACAAGCAATTCTTTCATGGGCTATTTTGGAGCTAAACATGGAAATGGAACAATTGACGCAAAGCCGTAAGATTCTTTACGTTGAAGCTTTCAATTCACAGAAGAAACGAAGCGGAGTCATAACAAGGAGAAAGATAGACAATACAATTCACGTACACTGGAAAGGAGCCGCAGAGATGATATTGAAAATGTGTTCAAGTTACTATGATGCTTCTGGAATTATGAAAGATCTAGATGATAGTGAAAAGATGAAATTCGAACAAAGAATTCAAGGTATGGCAGCCAGCAGCCTTCGGTGCATTGCTTTTGCACATAAGAAAATTTCAAAAGAAGATCAAGAACATGATATGGAGCAAAAGAAGATAGAAGAAGATGGTCTGACCCTATTAGGACTTGTGGGTATTAAGGACCCATGTCGTCCAGGGGTAAAAAAGGCTGTGGAAGATTGCCAAAATGCAGGTGTGAACATTAAAATGATCACTGGAGACAATGTTTTCACTGCCAAAGCTATTGCCACTGAATGTGGAATATTGAGGTTTGATCAAGACATGAGTGGAGCAGTGGTAGAAGGCATTGAATTCAGAAACTACACACCGGAGGAGAGAATGGAGAAAGTTGATAAAATTTGTGTGATGGCAAGGTCATCTCCCTTTGACAAGCTATTGATGGTACAATGTTTGAAACAAAAAGGTCATGTGGTCGCAGTCACTGGAGATGGCACAAATGATGCACCAGCATTGAAAGAAGCTGATGTGGGGCTTTCAATGGGAATTCAAGGCACCGAGGTGGCCAAGGAAAGCTCAGATATTGTCATTTTGGATGACAACTTTGCCTCTGTTGCCACAGTTTTAAGGTGGGGAAGATGTGTGTACAACAACATCCAGAAGTTCATTCAGTTTCAACTCACCGTGAATGTTGCTGCTCTTGTGATCAACTTTGTGGCAGCTGTCTCAGCTGGTGAAGTCTCATTAACAGCAGTTCAGTTATTATGGGTGAATCTAATTATGGACACATTGGGTGCTCTAGCTCTTGCAACAGAGAAGCCCACTGAAGAGTTGATGACAAAGCCACCAGTAGGTCGAACTGAACCACTTATTACCAACATGATGTGGAGAAATATCTTAGCCCAAGCTTTGTATCAAATTATCGTCCTCCTGACCTTGCAATTCAAAGGTGAATCAATCTTTGGTGTGACTGAGAAGGTAAATGACACATTGATCTTCAATACTTTCGTCCTTTGTCAAGTGTTCAATGAATTCAATGCAAGAAAGCTTGAGAAGAAGAATGTGTTTAAAGGGATACATAGGAACAAGTTGTTTTTGGGAATCATAGCCATGACCATAGTCCTTCAGGTGGTGATGGTTGAATTTTTGAAGAAGTTTGCAGGTACAGAAAGGTTGAATTGGGAGCAATGGGGTGAGTGCATTGGATTTGGAATAGTATCTTGGCCAATTGGTTGGATTGTGAAGTGGATACCTGTTCCAAAAAGACCATTTTTGAGCTACCTAAACATGAAAAAGATGGAAGGACTTCCAACCCCATTTTTGACACATACACTTGCTCATCCCATGAAAAGGATGATGGCTGACCAGGCAATGGTGCGGAAGCTCTCTGCTTATGAGACCATGGGATCTACCACCACCATTTCTACTGACAAAATAGACACCTTCACGCTGAATAAAATGAAGGTGAATAAATTTTGGCTTGGGAAGGAATCTTTTGCACCAGCTACTTACTCATCAATTGCTCCATATATTCTTGAATTGCTACAAGAAGGAGTAGCTCTAAACACAACCGGTAGTGTTTACAAGCCTACTTTAGGGTCTAAAATTGAGTTCTCAGGCAGTCCCACTGAAGAAGCAATTCGTTCATGGGCTATTCTAGAGCTAAACATGGAAATGGAACAATTGAAGCAAAGCCGTAAGATTCTTTACGTTGAAGCATTCAATTCTCAGAATAAACGAAGTGGAGTCATAACAAGGCGAAAGATAGACAACACAATCCACATACACTGGAAAGGAGCCACAAAGATTATTTTGGAAATGTGTTCAAGTTACTATGATACTTCTGGAATTATGAAAGATCTAGATAATGATGAAAAGATGAAATTTGAGCAAATAATTCAGGGTATGGTAGCTAGCAGCCTCCAATGCATTGCTTTTGCACATAAGCAAATTTCAGAAGAAGATCAAGAACATGTTATAGAGCAAAGAAAGATAGAAGAAGATGGTTTGACCCTATTAGGATTGGTGGGTATAAAAGACCCATGTCGTCCAGGGTTAAAGAAAGCAGTGGAAAATTTTGAAAACGTTGAAAGCCTCACTCAACTTGTGGAAGAGAAAAAAATTGAAAGCCTCCAAAACTTTGGAGGGGTTGATGAAGTAGCATCCACTCTTAAAACCAATGTTGAATGTGGGATTCAAGGTGACGATGAAGACATTGCTCACCGACATGAGGCTTTCGGCTCAAACAAGTATAAAACACCACCTACAAAGAGCTTATTTCATTTTGTCGTGGAAGAATTCAAGGATCATACCACTCTCATCAACTTAGGTTGTGCTACATCTTCTCTTGCATTTGGCATCAAAGAGAATGGAATAAGACAAGGATGGTATGATGGTGGTAGCATATATGTTGCTCTATTTCTTGTCATTGTACTTTCTGCCATTTTGCTTTTTAGGCAAAACAGACAATTTGACAAGTTAATTGAGGTTAGCAACAAAATCCAAATTGATGTTGTGAGAGCTGGGCGGCGTCAACAAATTTCAATATTTGAAATTGTCGTTGGAGATGTCATTTTCTTAAATATTGGAGATCAAGTTCCAGCAAATGGGCTATTCTTAGACGGACACTCATTACAAGTAGATGAATCAAGCATGACAGGGGAAAATGATCGTGTAGAAGTAAATTGCAGTCATCCATTTTTGCTTTCTGGAACAAAGGTGATTGATGGCAATGCTCGAATGCTTGTCACTTCAGTTGGAATGAACACTAAATGGGGCAAGATGATGAGCTCAATCAGCAGCTGTAATACCAATCACCAAACACCTTTACAAACTCGGCTTAAAGAGCTAACTTCATCAATAGGAAAGCTTGGTTTGGCAGTTGCTTTCCTTGTTCTCATAATCTTGTTCTATCGATACTTCACGGGGAATATAAAAGATGAGAATGGAAATAAAGAGTTCAATGGTAGCACCTCCAAGGTTTGTGACATACTAAATGCTGTGGTAGGTATTTTAGCTGCTGCAATTACTATAGTCGAGGTTGTAACTCCTAAAGGGTTTCCTTTAGCTGTCAAGCTTACACAGATTTATTCCATGAAAAAAATGATGGCTGACCAGGCAATGGTGCGGAAGTTGTTTGCGTGTGAGACCATAGGCTCTATCACCACCATTTGTACTAACAAAACTGGTACTCTCACGCTGAATAAAATGAAGGTGACCAAGTTCTGGCTAGGCAAAGCACCAGCTACTTACACATCAATTAATTCATATATTCTTAAACTGCAACAAGAAGGAGTTGCTCTAAACACAACCGGTAATGTTTATAGGCCTACTTTAGGGTCTGAAATTGAGTTCTCAGGTAGTCCCACTGAACAAGCAATTCTTTCATGGTCTGTTCTGGAGCTAAACATGGAAATGGAACAATTGAAGCAAAGCTGTAAGATTCTTTACGTTGAGGCATTCAATTCTCAAAAGAAACGAAGCGGAGTCATAACAAGGAGAAAGATAGACAACACAATCCACGTACACTGGAAGGGAACCGCAGAGATGATTTTAAAAATGTGTTCAAGTTACTATGATGCTTCTGGAATTATGAAAGATCTAGATGATGGTGAAAAGAGGCAATTTGAGCAAATAATTCAAGGTATGGCAGCTAGCAACCTCCGGTGTATTGCTTTTGCACATAAGCAAATTTTAGAAGAAGATCAAGAACATGATATGGAGCAAAAAAAGATAGAAGAAGATGGTCTAACCCTGTTAGGACTAGTGGGCATAAAGGACCCGTGTTGTCTAGGGGTAAAGAAAGTTGTGGAAAGTTGCCAATATGCAGGTGTTAATGTCAAAATGATCACTAAAGACAATGTTTTAGCAGCAAAAGCTATTGCCACTGAATGTGGAATATTAAGGCTTGATCAAGACATGGGTGGAGCAGTGGTAGAAGGCGTCGAGTTCAGAAACTACACACCAGAGGAGAGAATGGAGAAAGTTGATAAAATTTGTGTGTTAGTAAGATCCTCAACTTTTGACAAACTATTGATGGTAAAATGTTTGAAACAAAAGGGTCATGTGGTTACAGTCACTGGGCATTGCACAAATGATTCACCAGCACTAAAAGAAGCTGATGTAGGACTTTCTATGGGAATTCAGGGCACCGAGGTGGCCAAGGAGAGCTTAGATATTGTCATTTTGGATGATGACTTTGCTTTAGTGGCCAAAATTTTAAGGTGGGGAAGATGTGTTTACAAAAATATTCAAAAATTCATTCAATTTCAACTCACCGTGAATGTTGTTGCTATTACAGTCAACTTGGTGGCAGTCATTTATGTCAATAAAGGCCCGTTGACAGGAGTCCAGTTATTATGGGTGAACCTAATTACGCATACCCTAGGTGCTTTAGCTCTAGCAACAGAGCAACCCACCAAGGAACTAATGAAGAAACCACCAGTAGATCAAACTAAGCCACTTATTACCAACATTATGTGGAGAAACCTTTTAGCCCAAGCTTTATATCAGATTGTAGTCCTTCTGATCTTACAATTCAAAGGTGAATCAATTTTTAGTGTGACCGAGAAGGTAAATGACACCTTGATCTTCACTACTTTCGTCCTTTGTCAGGTCTTCAATGAATTCAATGCAAGAAAGCTCAAGAAGAAGAATGTTTTTGAAGGGATACTTAAGAACAAGTTGTTTATGGAAATCATTGCCATAACCATAGTCCTTCAGGTGGTCATGGTAGAACTTTTGAAAAAATTTACAGGTTCAGAGAGGTTGAATTGGGGGCAGTGGGGAACATGCATTGGATTTGCAATAATTTCTTGGCCAATTGGTTGGATTGTGAAGTGGATACCTGTTCCGAAAAGACCATTTTTGAGCTACCTAAATACGAAATAGACAGAAGAACTTCCAAACCCCATTTTCGTTCATATTGAAGACAAGCCCAAGGTTGATTGATATCTGATTGCTTGTAATTATGTTTTGTAGCTAGGTCACTGAGTAGATGATTTTTTTTTTAGTAAGATTCTGGGTGATATTTCATTTGTTTGTATATAATGTACTATATTTAGTTAGCATATGCTGATGTATTTCAATTGAAATATATGGAGAGTTTGAATAATGTTTTATGTATATAAGGGAATGTTTGAATGTAGCTTAAAAATTAAAAATTGAACGGAACTTAGTATTGTGCAAAGCTAGAAATAGTGACAACAAAACATAAACACAACAAATATTGGGAAAGAGAAGAGAAGAATTACAAGGAGTGGAGTTGGAGCTATGTATATATATTCATCAATTGAATGCTTACAAGGTGGAGCGGACAACGACAAACAAGTCAACCTCTAATAGAATTTGAGCAAGAAATGGATGGAAGGCCGACAAATTAAAGCTCGCAGCAATCAAAATTAATGAGCTCCCAGTCCCACCAAAAGGAATTGGCTTAATTAGCAAAAAGAAATTGTGAGAGAGAGACTACAGATGTTAAGATGTACTACTCACCTCACCATGAGATTTCCGAACTGCAACACAATTATGCTCGGTAACTGCCATTCTCTCTGAGAGAGAGAGAGAGAGAGAGAGAGAGAGAGAGAGGATGAGGGTAATGAGTAAGAAGGGAAGGAAGCGTCTGCCTCTATTTCTACTCGTGTGTAACCTGTGCAATGCACAGGAAAGTAACTATTTATGACTTGGCTGATATTGTCTACTCATGCATATGCATATCTTGAGCATCAATGTCTAAGTTCAACCAGCAAAGTATAAACAACATTTTTGCTTTAATATTCACACAGCCATCGGTATATCCTGCGCAAATTTTTAAAATTTTTGAAAAAAGAAAATAATAATAAGACAGCAGAAAGAAATATGATCTAACTTAGGTAAATACAAATTTATAAATTACACAATTTATGGTAAGAAATTTGTTTGAATCATCAAACATTTTCCTTCATATTTACCCTAGAAGACCACATCAAACGCAATAACAGAAGAAAATATTTCTTCTACAGCATTTCAAACCTTTTTGCACATAAGTCATCATAAGCTAGGGGAGCCTGTAGCTGTCAAATCAGAAGAAAGGCGGAAGAGTTTCAAATTTTTTTGAAAAGAAGGAAGTTATGGGATAGTGTTTAGTATTTACATAATAATAATATAGGTGGGCTGAGAAAGTGGGAAGTTGGGAGTGGGACGATACTATAATGCTCTGTTATTAACCTTGAAATCAAGACAAGATTGCAATGGAAAACTTGTAGGGAGGTGTAGATAGGCAAAAATCAAAGATAGATTCTCAACAAAAAAAAAAAAAAAAAAAAAATCTCCAAAAACAAAACTTGCCACATCTATGAACAGGAAGAATCCTAAAGAGAGGAAACTTAGGATTCCATGTTAGAAATTTTCAAAATGAACACGAAATCATATAAATCAGAGGATAAATAATTATCTAGTTCACATTGACAATAAATTGAACTAATAGTTCTTGAAGTGTAAATTCCACCCATGTGCTAATTTATAAACCTCTCTCTCTCTCTCTCTCTCTCTCTCTCTCACACACAAACAAACATGTTAGACACGCAACTGCCCCTAAGGGAGATTCCAAGACCTTATAACGGTAAAATGTGAGATACTGCAGGATCAATGTTGTCTAAATAGAACCTATAGGAAAAAAGAAAAAAAAAAAAAGAAGTTGTCTTAATAGGGATTGTATTGAAAGAGATCTCAAATAAATAAAGCCATCTAAATTCATTTAAAAAAAAAAAGTGCGCCATCAATCAAAAGGCCTACGACCATCTCCCTGGACATCTCTCTTTATTGCCTATGTCAGCTCAGTCATCAGAGACCACACTTGCTCTTGAGTACTGAACCGTAGTTTTGGCTCTACCAAAAAA
This sequence comes from Castanopsis chinensis, assembly GCA_032878915.1. Taxonomy (NCBI): domain Eukaryota; kingdom Viridiplantae; phylum Streptophyta; class Magnoliopsida; order Fagales; family Fagaceae; genus Castanopsis; species Castanopsis chinensis. Next base: position 759,831 of record JAVQMG010000039.1, read on the forward strand.
AAAACATTTTCCCGGTATGGTGAGTTTTGAGTAAAAAAGAAGAAAAAAAAAAAAAAAAAGGCTCAACAAAAGCAGATGCAAAAAATATGTGCAATAGAATTTGATTTATTACACTTTAATTTAGGTAAATCATATGCTTCCGTCATTCACAAATTTAGAAGAAAAATCTAAATTGAGTTTAGTACCATGTACAGCCTTAAATTACTGAATTTTCTCACGTGACTACACGACAGATTCTCTAATTGTCTCCTTAACTGTTAGGGTTGTAAATGAACCAAGCCGATCATGAACAACTCTTGCTCGACTTGATAAAAAGCTTGTTCATGTTTGTTTGTTTATAGATAAGCCAAACTTGAGCCTTAGTTTTAGACTGATTTAATAAACAAGCCGAGCCCAAGCAAAAAAAAAAATTTCACAAACAAGCATGTGAGCTATTAGGTTTGATACACAATAATTCAAGCATAAACTTATATATAAGTTTATATGTGTTAGTTAAATACACTCATTACGAATGCCTTAATAATGACATGGCCAACATGAGACCACAACTTATATTAACTTAATTTTTTTCCTTCCCTTTTAACTGTTCAAGAACCACTTTAGATTATAGTTACATTTAAAAATAAATAATTAATTAAGTAGGCCATATATAATCTTTTCCTATCAATCGTCTAAAGTAAAGTTATGAAACATGTGAGTATTTTCTCATTCACAATAATTACAAACAAACATTTTTTTAGTCCTTTACTATCTAACGTGAATGTAAAAATTGTTCTTTGAACAATTACTGAAACTGTAGACAAGGAATGATGAATGAATGAATTTAATTATTTAAATTATTAATCTATATATTACTAAAAGTTGAAGCGTAGAATTTAATATTGCTGCGCTCATGTTGCGCCACGTCAGCAACCATGTCATTCTAATCTTTTTTTTTTTTTTAACCTACAATTTTTAAACAATTTTTTAAAATGTCAGAATAATAAATTTTAGTCCTATAATAAATCTATATAATAAATCCCAGCCCACCCCACTCTTTTTTCTATTTACTTCCACCATAAAGCCCAGCCCAAGTGCTTTTCAACTTAAAGGAAATATTTGAAACCGTGGAAACCTGAAGGGTTGTGCGTGAGAAGCACAGCGTGAGGACAACCAGAAAGTTCAGCGCTACGCTTCAGCCCGACGGTTTTACAGTAGCGATTTCAAGGACAACCAAAGAGTCTGAAAACCTCCCCACCTTCCTGCTTAATGGTTTCACAGTAATGGCTGCTTATTTGAGTTCCTTCCTTGCTGTCTTCCTCTCCTCACAGTATATAAATACTTACGGAACCTGGCTGATTTGATTGAGGTATCTCTAAACCCAGTTCTTTTTGTGCTCCATTATTTTGCTTGATGTTTTTGGTTTCCCTTTTTACATTTTGTTGCGGCCTCTTTTGTGGTGTGGTGAGAATGATTGTTATGGTTGCTGTGGTTTTTAATTGGTGCACTGTTTGACAGAAGCTACAAAAATACTGCCAGTAGTCTAAACCCAATTCTTTTTGTGCTCCATTATTTTGCTTGATGTTTTTGGTTTCCCTTTTTACATTTTGTTGCGGCCTCTTTCATGGTGTGATGTGGATGATTGTTATGGTTGCTGTGGTTTTTAATTGGTGCACTGTCTGACAGAAGCTGCAAAAATACTGCCAGTGGTTTGTCTTTTGTTTTATATGAATTGGTAGTAGTGGTTTGCTACTTGGTTTTGAACACACAACTCAGTTTTTGAGATTATAAAGAAGACATAATGGAATATATTCTATACAAAAAAGGAAATCTGAAGAGGACTTCAACCTGGCATCTTTTTCATACGCAACTTGCACCAGCTCAATTTTATTGCACCTTTTCTACTTCAAAGGAAACAATGGTGTTGACAGTTAAAGATTTGCCTACTTGGATTAGCATAATTAGATTGTGCTGTACTTCTGCACGTTACTATGGTGAAAGTAAAGTTTTAACTGCTAAGAGGTTTATATATTTATGAGAAGCTAATGTTAATTACTTCTGGAGGAAAAGAAATAGTTTTTAACAAAATTAAAAAGGCAAGTGTTTTCATGCCCCTAACTACATGTGAGTCCGATGAAGTGCTACCTTTTTTTTTTTTCTTTTTTTCAGAATGTTGAGAGTAATTGTGCTGTGGAAATTCACATGCTAGCATGCTACAATAACATTTTCTCGTGTAGTCTACTCTAAAGGAACACACGTAAATACAATTGAAAATGAAATTTAAGATTTACTGGCACCCTACAGCAGTAGCTGAAGAGGTTGCTTAACAAATTATATTTGCATTAATGGATTGAAATGTGTCATAGTTGAGGAAGCCCCTAATTCAGCTTCTACCTTTACACCTTCATCTTCTCTACACACACACACACAATATAAATATATATATATTAATGCCAAAAAAAAAAAAATGAACACTGAACAGTCACACATAATTTACAGGATTTAAGATTTATAGAGAAGGGTATATGAAAGGCTTCTATTCAAAAAAAAAAAAAACCAAAAAAATTAATTAAAAATAATTGCAAATAAATTCAACAATCACTCATCCATACAACAATCAAAACACTATAAATTACAAAACAAAACAACAACAAAATACACACCAAAAGTAGCATAAAAATACGCTCTCCACAATCACAAAAATGAGCATGCAACATGAATTACCAACAGATTTATTGCTCGAAATATTTTCCAATGTTGGAAGACAATCGCCAAAATTTTTAGGCAACATCAAAAGCAGGTACACAAATTTAAATTCAAATCTTATGTTTGTTAGTTTCACATGAACTCCCCACTTTTTTTCTACTAATCACATTCAAACACATCCAAATTGTGGCACAAAATATTGAAATCCTATATTTACTCTTTTTATTAAGTTTTTACTGTGAAGCAGTGCGCAATTCTATAGTCATTGTTATATTTCTAAAAAAAAAATTATAGCTTCACCAATCAAATATTGCAATTAAAAAAAAAATTTATACACTCCCTAGGGGCCGAACAAATGCAGAGTTTTTCTTTATGGCATAGTCAGCGTGATGTGGATATATAAATATATATATATATATTTTTTTTTTTTTTTTCTTTCTCATTACAATGTTGATCCTTATATCCCAAGTTTCAATTTTCTCTTCTTATTAACTTTTTACCATGAAGTACTGCGCAATTCTAGAGTCATAATTAAATTTCTAAAAAAAAAAGTTATAGCTTCATCAATCAAATATTGCAATTAAAAAAAAATGTTTATACACTCCCTAGGGATCGAACAGATGCAGAGTTTTTCATAATCAGCGTGATGCGGATATATATATATATATATATATTTTTTCTTTTTCATTACAATGTCCATCCATATATCCCAAGTTTCAATTTTCTCTTTTTATTAACATTTTACTATCAAGTTGTGCGCAATTCTATATAGTCATTGTTATATTTCTAAAAGAAAAAAAATTTTATAACTTCATCAATCAAATATTGCAATTGTGATGATAATAATGTTCATCTATAATTCTTACTATATGATTATTGTCATGTTTTGTCATTGGCTGATTTTTTCTAACGCATTAGTTTCTTAATATGTGTTTTCGTTTTTAAAAACAACTGCAAGCAATTCAATCAGCTAACCAAAACAAAAAAAGTTCTTCACCACATCAATCTAACTGGACTACTCCAAAATCCCTTATTCCTTAGAAGCGATGAAGAAAAACTCATTCATCAATGCTTTAGGGCTGGAAACAAACAAGCACTATTTTGGGTTGGAGCTCACAAATATTTTGTACAAGATCAAACTAGAGTGGGAAAACAAATCCTTCTTCAAGCAAACATAGAAGGAGACAAAAATGCAAAGCATGGACTGGCAATTGCGTTGTTATGCGAATCAAATGATGAAGGAATACAACTACTATTATCAATTCTAAACCAACCAGATGGAAAACAATTGCTGCAAAACTATCGACAAATCCTTCGACATACAGTTTTTGGAACAAACACATTTTGCATCCCAAAAACCAAGCATGCAAGAAAAATGGAGCGGGTCACTGGGATTGTGAATGCCCTTACCCATATGGGAATGAAGAATTACTTGTAACATGCAAAATGTGCTCAATTGACTTGGAAATGTACAAATTAGCCAACCGAGTTTGGTAAAAATTATGTTTCCAAAAAACATAATACAATAAAATTTTCTCATCCCATTTATAATACTTATCTCTATCTTTAAAGTAATAGATCTTTTTTTATTATTAATATTTATTTAAAAAGACTTGCAACAACTTAATTACAGTCCTCTAAAGGTTTCACCTTGCATGACGATAATTTCAAATAAATAAATTCCTTTTTATCTAATTTTAAGTTGATTAAATTTTACTAACTTGGGAAGATGGTTGAGAAGCTCTGGACTGACTACAAGGCCAAGTATAGTTGTATCCTTTCCACAATCATAAAAATAAAATTACCACGAGCAACGCGCGGGTCTGCGACTAGTTTAAATAATAGCTAATCATAAGTAAGACTAAATGCATGATAAAATGGGTATATTATTTTTTTTTCTTTTTTCTTAATTTTAGAGATTTAAGCATTTAATAATGTAATTTTTTAAGATCTCAAGCTCAAAAACTTAACTTGAACTCGAGTTTGAACTTGATATTAAGCTTGCGTTTGATTTGACTAATTAATCAAGCCAAGCTCAAACTTTTTGGCATTCCTACGAGCTCAAGCTCAAACACTAGTTTTAGACTTGTCACAAGCTCAAGCCAAACTTAAGCTTTTGATTTTTCCTGACGATCCAAGCTTGAACATGCACTGTCGACAAAGCTCGGCTAGTTTACAGCCCTTAACTTACTGAAATTTCATGGTATTTAAATATCAAAAGTAATCCACAATTAGCAAAGTAAACTAACAAATGTAATTGAAATTTGAAACAAACAAAAAAACAAAACTTTAGAACTGGCTGCAATTCCTTTTACTATTGTTTAATATTTGTTCTCAGTACCAAGCAAATTCCTAATTAACTTTCAAGAATGTAATACTACATGTAAAACCAAAACAACAAAACGTTGTAAACACCGAAACCAAAGCTTAGGAATCTCTTAGAAAATTAATCTTTGCCACAACCTACGATGTAATCAACTTTGTACAAAGAACATTATACTATTAGAGTTTACAATTTAAATTCATTAAAACCCAACATCAAAAACAACAAAATCAAGACTTAAAAACTCATTATACTCTCAAGATGTGTTTAAAGGGATACATACGAGCAAGTTGTTTTTGGGGATCATAGCCATAACCATAGTCCTTTAGGCGGTGATGGTAGAATTTTTGAAGAAGTTTGCAAGTACAGAAAGGTTGAATTAGGGGCAATGGGTTAAGTGCATTGGATTTGGAATAGTTTCTTGGCCAATTGGTTGGATTGTGAAGCCACCTGTTCCAAAAAGACCATTTCTGAGCTACCTAAACATGGAAAAGATGCAAGGACTTCCAACCCCATTTTTGTTCATATTGAAGACAAGCACAAGGTTGATTGGTGTCTGATTGCTTGTAATTATGTATACAACCAGTGACTAGGTCACTGAGTAGATGATTTTTTTTCAGGAAGATTGTGGGTGATATTTCATTTGTTTGTAATGATGTATTGTATTTAGTTAGTATATGATGATGTATTTAAATTCAAATATATGGAGAGTTTCATATATATATATATATATATATATTCATGAATTGATCTCTAATACTTTCGTCCTTTGTCAAGTCTCAATGAGCTCAATGCAAGAAAGCTCAAGAAGAAGAACTTCTTTAAAGGGATACATTGGAACAAGTTGTTTATGGGATCATTGCCATGAAGATAGTCCTCCAAGTGGTTTTGGTAGAATTTTTGAAGAACTTACCAAATATAGAAGGGTTGAATTGGGGGCAGTGGGGTGCATGAATTGGAATTGCAGTAGTGTCTTGGCCAATCAGTTAGATTGTCAAGTGGATACCAGTTCCACCCCATAGTTGAGCGCACCTTTGCAGCAAATTTTGCACTGAGCTTATCCCATGGAAAGCAACAAGCGACTGGGAAGTGTAACCCCCCCAAATCTGTGCAAAATCCTTTCAACCGCGGTTCTTCCTTAGGTCTTTTCTCAATATGCATTCTCTTGGCTTTCTAAGCCAAATTTTGATGCTTTTTAATTTTTTTTTTTTTAATTCATATTGTAGCATTGGAAATATGCAAGTATTTAAGGGTCCATTTAGTTGGATGGATTTTTGGTCTAAAGAGCAGTTTGTTCGAATGTAACTTAAATTTAAGGGTCCATTTAGTTGGATGGATTTTTGGGATGGAAAAATGGGGATGGAAAAAGGGAGAGAAAGTGATTTTTTGGAGTGTTTGATTGGGTGGATTTTAAAAGGGAAAACTAGTGAAGCTTGCGTATTTCTTTCTGGGCCCACCAAAATGTTTTCTTCCCATATTAAGAACAAAATTGGAGAGAAAACACAAAACAACAGTTCCATGATTGTGAAGAAAATGCCCGTGTGAACATTCCACAAGAGTTCTTTCGTTTTTTTTTTCCTGGTTATTGTCTTTTCAATTTACCTATCTTTCAATTCTTTTTTTTTTTTTCTTTCTTCTTTTCTTTTTTCTTTTTCTTTGGTTTTCTTCTTCTTCTTTGGTTTTGGTCTTTTTCTAGTACTTCCCATTTGGATTTTTTCTTTTGGTGTTCATCTTCCTTTTTATTTTCCATTTGTTTTGGTTTTTTTTTTTTTTTTCATATTTTTTTTGGTGCTAAGTTGTTACTTTTTTTATTTTAACATAGGCATGACAATAAATTTCTACAAACCATATTTTCCATCCTCTCATTTTTCTGCACAATCAAACAAAAATGTTTTTTATTCCTCCACTTTTTCACCTCTCTGACCAAATATCACGAGAGAAAACTAAAATATTTTCTATTCTCCCACTTTTTCATCCCCTTTCAATTATCTCTCCTCGCATCTTCCCAACCAAACAAACCCTAAATCGTAACACCAGGAATAGTTATTACTTATTACTTGCTAAGCATTAACATGGACGAGGAAAGTAATTCAACAATTGAAGCTATGGTCTATGAACCTAAACAAATAGAAAGGATCTTTAGAGCATTTACATCAGTTTATACTTTATACGAAAAAAAAAAAAAAAAATTGTCTATTTTAAACCAAAGACTTACATTTTTCTATTTTATTTAATAATTTCTTGAAACACCTACATTTGATTATATATTTTATACTCTATTTTTATTAAAATATTATTTCCTCATCTTATTTTATTATTTCTCCTAAATTATCTCATCTCTTTCTCTGTTACCTCTACCAATCCTGCAAAACCTCTCTAGCGACAACACACACCACTGCCACCAATCCTACAAACCACAACTCATAGTCTCTCTCTTCCTTCCACCTAAAGCACAGCAAATTACCCACCCACTAATCATAGACCAAAAGGCACACCCGAATTATAGCTGATGGTGAACTAAAAAATTGAACCAACTTCAATTCGTCCATAAGAGGCGTCTAAAGCAGAAAGGACATCTCACATAAAAAGGTCATCCATAGCAAGACGACCGTCCATGGGAATAAGGGTCATCCATCAGGAAGGCTCCTGGATGACCCCTCAACACTTAGGAAATTCCCAAGTGTGGATTTGCCTACAAGAGCTGATGATGGAACCACATGCTATTGTTCCAAGCCATGAGTGAGATCCAAGTTCATTGCTACAACTCTTTATTAAATACTTAACTTCCAATGACAGTTATACAAAAAGGTATAACTTCTATGGCGGTTGTAGAAGTTATCCTTGAACTCTCTGATCTCCTAAAATACAGAAGAAGTTACAAATCTAATAACCGTTTCTGGGGCGCACTATATAAACACCCATTTAGACCAGATAAAGGTATGTTTTTTACAATTCCTGAAAAGTTGGAACTTCAGAATTTGAGAGAAAAACTAACTTTGGCATCAGAGGGTTCTTGACCAGTCTACCCCGGTCACCTTTGATCATTTATTTTTTCTTTTTCACGCCTTTAAAACAGTCACTAGCCCATTGAAACCTGAAACATCCAGTCTATTGATTTTCTTTGCATCATTAGTTGGCGCCGTCTATGGGAATTAAACTTTGATTACTTGCATTTTGACAATTCTCCTTTCCCCGACAAAAGGCTATATGATTCAGACAAGATCAAGGGCTACCAGCCCAGGCCACCAAGAGAGTAGGGATACTTCTAATAATCCCCACCGTGATCGTCACTCAGCACCTGTCATGCAACTGCTTTCCATTCAACATATATAGTCCATGGTTGCTGCCATAACAGAACTAACCCGTCAAAACCAAGAGTTAACTAGGGAGATTAGTCTAAAGAGGCAACACTATGAAAAACATGCGAAAGGGCAAGCCCACAGTCAAGAAGATAGAGGAGAAAATGCTAAGTCCGAGAACCAGTCAAGGGGTACTACTTCAAGAAGGGTGCCGCACTTAGAGAGGGAGATGGACCAAATGAGGAAAGCTATGGATGAAATGAGGGAGAACATGAGAAATGCGAACCCCATAAATGATTTAGTTCACTGAACGGACTCTCCTTTCACAGCTTCCATCAATAATCATCTCTTACCCCCAAAGTTCAAGATGTCTTCCTTGGACTTATATGATGGAACGCATAACCCGTGTGGTCATATCGCCACCTTCAAGACTACCATGCACCTTCAAGGGGTTCCGAAGGAAATTATGTGCAGGCTTTCCCTACCGCCCTCAAAGGGCCAGCGCGAGTGTGGTTCAACAAGATACCTCCAAACACTGTGGGCTCATTCGAAGAATTGAGTAAGTTGTTCGTTAACAATTTTATCGGATGACAATGCCACAAGCATTCCTTTTCCAGTTTGTTAACTATAGAACAAGAGGAAAACAAGAGTGTGTGTTCCTTCATTACCCAGTTCAATAGGGAAACCTTGACGGTGGATGAGATGGACGACAAGTTGTTGTTGGCTGCCTTCTACAATGGAGTCAACTCTGATTTATTCATTCATAAACTTTACGAGCAAGAGCCACAAACCATGGTTGAACTCGTCCATTTAACCCAAAATTTTATGAATGCGGAGAATGCGATTATAGCCAAGAAGAGGAAGTGAGTAGAGTGTATGGAAGCAAATCTCTCGCATCATCCTTGTCTAAAGATGACTATAGTAGGAGAGAAAAAAGACAGAGATAGCAAGAAGGCGAGTTCCTCAGCGAGAAATCAGCAATACACTCCCTTGAATATGCCACTTGAGCAAGTGCTTATGCAAATCAAGGATGACCCGTCCTTGAAGTGGCTGAAGAAGATGAAAAGAGATCCCAACAAGCGCATAAGAACAAGTATTATTGCTTCTACAGAGATCATGGGCATGACACAGGCGAGTGTTTTGATTTGAAGCAGTAGATAGAGAATCTCATCAGGTAAGGAAAGTTAAGGAATTTTCTTGGATGAGACCATAAGGAAGAAAAGTTGAAGGCAAAGGTGGAGGAGTCGTCACGACCCCGATATGGAGAAGTAAGAATTATTATAGGCGGAACCTCAATAGGTCTGTCATCCAAGTCAAGGAAGACATACCTAAAGGTGGTGCAAAACGTCCAACTGTTTGGACCATTTCCAAGGAGGAGAGGAGCTGACAAGCAAGCCATTATGTTCACGGATGAGGATGCTAAAAGAGTTCACCACCCATATGACGACACGATCTTCATTACCTTTCGCATTGCTGATTATACGACTAGAAGGGTGTTGGTAGACAATGGCAGCTTCGCAGACATCTTGTACTATCCCGCCTTCCAACAAATGAGGCTAGGATGAGATCAGCTCCATCTAGTGAATTCGCCCTTAGTGGGATTTGAAAGAATGAAAGTGCAACCTATGGTCACCATTACATTACCTGTGGTAGTCAAAGTGTACTCGCAACAAATAACCAAAGAGGTAAACTTTCTTGTTGTTGATTACTCATCATCATACTATGTCATCATTAGAATGCCGACTTTAAATAGTTGGAAGGCGGTAATGTCTACCTACCATTTGTCTATCAAGTTCCCGGTTGAGTATGGAGTAAGTCAAGTACAAGGAGATCAATTAGCTGTCAGAGAATGCTATTGAGTCATGTTAGCTATGGACGAGCACGTACAAATGACAAACATAGACAAGAGAAAGATTACTGCAGAGCCCACCAAAGTACTAGAAGATATACCTTCAGACGAGAGCAACCTCGAGAAGTTTACTAGAATTGGGGCGAGTATGGGAAAAAAAACAAAGCAAACCTTGGTCCAGTTCTTAAAGAAAAGCCTTGATGTGTTCGTATAGAGTTATGAGGACATGCCAAGTATCGACCCAAGTGTCATTACCCATCATCTAAATGTGTATCCTTTCTCCAAGCCTGTACGTCAAAAGAAAAGAGTTTTTGCTCCTGAACGAGACAATGTCATCAAAGAAGAAGTCCAGAAGTTGATCACGATGAAATTTATTCGAGAAGTCTATTATCTAGACTGGTTGGCTAATGTGGTTATGGTCAAGAAGGCTAATGGCAAGTGGAGGATGTGTATGGACTTCACTGATTTAAACAAGGTTTGCCCCAAGGATAGTTATCCACTACCACGCATTGACCAGCTGGTGGATTCGACAGTGAGTCATAAACTGCTAAGTTTCATAGACGCCTTTTCAACCTACATTCAAATAAGGATGGACGAGATGGATCAAGAAAAGACTTCCTTCATTACTAGCCAAGGGTTATTTTGCTATAAGGTAATGCCTTTTGGTTTAAAGAATGCAGGGGCGACTTATCAAAGACTGGTTAACCATATGTTTTGCCCACAAATCGGATGAAATATGGAGGTTTACATAGATGACATGTTGGTAAAGAGTTTGGACGAGGAGAAGCATCTGGACAACCTTCAAGAAACCTTTGATACACTTAGGTAGTATAACATGAAGTTGAATCCAAGCAAGTGTGCTTTAGAGTTTCGTTAGGGAAGTTTCTAGGGTTCATGGTTTCACATAGAGGAATTTAGGCAAATCTTGACAAAATCCAAGTGATACTAAATATGGAGCCACCGAAGAATATCAAAGAAGTTCAATCTCTCATTGGATGAGTTGTCACCCTTAACAAATTCATCTTGAAAACTACTGACAAGTGTTTACCATTCTTTAAGGTTCTCAGAAAGGCATTTGAGTGGATGGACGAGTGTCAAAAGGCTTTCCAAGACCTCAAGGCTTACCTCACCACAACACCTTTGTTGAGCCCGTCCGTACCAGGTGAAGAATTATATTTGTACTTGGCGATGTCCCTACATGCAGTGAGCTTAGCATTGATTAGAAAAGAAGGGCAGATTCAGAAGCCGGTTTATTATACGAGCTGGACGCTAAAAGGAGCAGAAGGACGATATTCAATGATGGGGAAGCTAGCTTTTGCTTTGGTCATGGCTTCTAGGAAGCTGAGGCAACTTTTTCAAGATCATGTTATCAATGTCCTAACTGATCATCTCTTAAAGAAGGCAATGAACAAGTTGGAAGCCGCAGGACGACTAATCCAATGGACTGTGGAGCTTAGTGAGTTTGATGTCAGGTACCAACTAAGGAGTATGATAAAAGCACAAGCATGGGCAAATTTCATTACAGAGTTCACTCCCGGTCAGGAAGAGCTAAACAAAGAGGTAGGGGCTCAAAGGACGGATTCAGAAGCCGGTTTATTATACAAGTTGGATGCTAAAAGGAGTAGAAGGACGATATTCAAAGATGGAGAAGCTATCATTTGCTTTGGTCACGGCTTCTAGGAAGCTGAGGCAACTTTTTCAAGATCATGTTATCAATGTCCTAACAGATCATCTCCTAAAAAAGGCAATGAAAAAGTTGAAAGCCGCAGGACGACTAATCCAATGAACTGTGGAGTTTAGTGAGTTTGATGTCAAGTACCAACTAAGGAGCGTGATAAAAGCACAAGCATTGGCAAATTTCATTGCGGGGTTCACTCCCGATCAGAAAGAGCTAGACAAAGAGGTAGGGGCTCAAAGGTGGATTATTAATGTAGATGTCTCATCCACATTATACGCAGGAGGGATTGGAGTCATACTAAAGTCCCTGAAGGGAGATAAGTTGGAATACGCAGCTCGTCTACAATACCAAACCATTAACAATGAAGCTGAATATGAAGCTCTCCTCAAAGGACTGGAGTTGGCTAAGTCTTTAAGGGCGGAGTTAGTAGTAGTTAAAGGAGACTCTCAATTGATTATTAATCAAGTGAATGGAATGTGTGAAGCTAAAGAGGATCGAATGAAGAAATATCTCAACAAAGTGAAGCGACTCTTCCAGAAGTTTAAAAAAGCCAGTTTTATTCAACTCCTGAGGGGGGAAAACATGGAAGCAGATGCTTTGGCAAAATCTAATACATGCCGAGCATATCCTTCTAGAGATATAGTAGATTGGAGGGGGAGAAAATTGGATGAGTCCAATAATAGTCTATCTCAAGGATGGAAGGCTTCCAGAAGATACAGACAAAGGTAGGAAGTCGAGGGTCAGGGCTGCCAAGTACATCCTCATAAATGAAGTACTATACAAACGAGGTTTCTATCGATGCCTAGCTCCAGGCGAGTCTAACTATGTATTGAGGGAAGTTCATGAAGGGGCATGTAAGAATCACTCTAGAGCGAGATCACTAGTCCATTAGGACGTCCGTGAAGGCTACTACTGGCCAACTATTCAAGCAAATGTTAAGGCTTATGTCAAGGTGTGTGACTAGTGTCAACGCTTTAGCAACGTTCCTGGACAGCCCTCAGAGTACCTGACCCTAATGATGGCCTCATGGCCCTTTGCGCAATGGGGACTAAATATCTTAGGTCCTTTCCCACTAGAAACTAAACAGATGAAATTTTTAATAGTAGGGATTGAATACTTTATCAAGTGGGTGGAGGCCGAACCTCTAGCAAAAATTATTCAGCAAAATGTTAAAAAAAAAAATTTTGGAAGAACATTGTATGTAGGTTTAGGGTACCTAGGGTACTAGTATCTAATAATAGACGACAGTTTGACAACGTATCTTTCAAAGACTTCCATGAGCAATTTGGAATCAAGAATCACTATTCCTCACCTTCTCATCCACAGGCGAACAAACAAGCAGAAGTAGCAAACCGATCCTTACTGAAAATCATCAAGACTCGGCTCGAGGGCGCAAGGGGGTATAGCTAGATGAGCTACTAGGTGTTCTTTGGGCTTACAGGACAATTGTGATGACCCCAACAGGAGAAACCCCTTCAAGCTAGCCTACGGAAGTGAAGCAATCATACCTGCAGAAGTTCATTTGGCTAATCATCGAGTGATGAAGTACTAAGAGAAGGAAAATGAAGAACAACTTTGTCTTGACCTCAATCTCATTAACAAGGTAAGAATGGATGCAAAGCAAAGGACAGCAAGATACAAAAATCTTATGATTAGGCAATATAATGCCATGGTAAAACCTAGGCGTTTCAGCATTGGGGACCTTGTCCTTAAAAGGGTAACCTTGGCAACCAGGAATCCGGCTCATGGAAAGCTAGGACTAATTGGGAAGGACCCTATAGGGTTATGAACTATAAGAGGCAAGGGTCATACTACTTGGAAGCTCTAGACGGATGGAAGCTAAAACACCCTTGGAACGTTAAGCATTTGAGAAAGTACTATTAGTGAAGGGTGAGCTTGGACGAGAATTACCATGGATGAACATCATGGACGAAGTTATAGCTATGTGGTCCACTATTATTAAGTGTTTTTACTACTACTATTATGTGTTTTTAAGAAAAAATAAAAAGTACACTAGTTCCTAACTTTTGCACCGTCTATGGAGAAATTTGTGAAGGATGAAGTCATGTACTTGTATAAGAATTTTAATTTCCTAAGGCACTAGCTTCTAAGCATGTGCCATATTTGTGGACGATGTTTATATCATAAATATGGTTTGGATTTCCAATGTATTTGATGCATGAATCTAATCTCCATAATTTCACGTGGGGATGTAACGTTTATAAGCTTTTCTCTCGAAATGAGGATAAAGCGAAGAAAAAATATGCTAAGGCATGCTCATCTAGTCAATGGATGAGAAAGTATATACTCGTGCAAAGGATGGAATTAAACCTTAAGCATGAATGCCCAGGAAATGGATGAAGGAATGCATCCATATAAATATATATTTAAATATTTAAATCCATGAATAGACATACCCAGCCAAGGCAATCCAACATTCTGGACAAGTTGAATGCTAAAGACGTCTTATCTAAAGACGGTGGTAAATTGTCCAGCCTATGGACGAGGAAAAGAACTAGTAAACCAGTCATTCATAGGACGAGCTACACTTGAAAAATTAAAGAATGGCAAGCATGTTAAACATAAAAAGAAATGAGTGGATGGACCACTTCAAAACCAGTGTAACATGAATGGCACAAGCAAGGGATGAACTCATCCATACGACAACAATCAATAATGGATAAAAATAAACATTCATTCATCAAAGTTTAAAAATGGTAGACGACTACCGTCCAAAAACCCTTATAAAGTAAAAGCCTAAAAAGGCAATTGTTTGGAAACTCATCCAAAGTACTCTAGATGGTGAAATGTGCCCAAATAAATTTTAAATGGTCCTAAACAATGGACCTCATAAAAAAGAAAAAGAAGAAAGTAAATTGGTCAAATTTTTATACTTTTCCTTATGGATACTCTCTGGTCTTGGACTCGACTTGGGTTGGCTGGATGGTGGCGTCATCCTCGATATTGACGTCTTCAAAACTCATCTGGAGGAAAAATCTAGCAGCACCACCAAGTTGAAGTTTGATAGAGCTAAAGTCAACTTCTAGAAACTTTTCCTTAGCGTCCATATGAAAATATTTAAACTCAGCTGCATAGTTGGCATCTAGCAAATCAGTCAATTGCTTGGAAGCTCTAAATTCCTCCACTACACCTTCTTTGGCTTTCTTAAGAGAACTATTCAGCTCATCATTCTTTTTCTGAAGATGATCAAGACGAGTGTCCTTTTCGATAATATTAGTTCTTAGCTCTTCGACGAGATTTTGCAACTCCTTGGCTTCGTCCCTAGCCTTAGTTGCTACTTCAACCCAGCCCTTGCAATCGTCCTTAACTTCCTTGATCCTTTTTTCAAGCAAGAGCCTCATATTGTCTAGCTCTATGGCCTACCTGGACGCGGTGATGAACTTGCCATAGCCTGCACAAGTGATCAGAAATTTTTGTTAAAATAAAACAAAACATATGTATATGCTGTGACAACAAGGACGAGATTAAAAAAAATAAAAAAAGAAGAAGAAGAGGAGTTTTTAATCTTACCTTGAAAAGATCGTGAACACCTGAATGCTCAAATTTTCTTAAGGACATGTCATGGCACGCGGCCACATCCTCAATCTGAATGGACGGCTGCTGAGAGGGAAAGGGAATAGGGAGACCAGGAGTGACAACTCCAGTCTTGGACGCCCTATGTTTTGCCCTCTTTTCAACTTGGAAGATTCTCCAATTCAATAGCTTTGATAAATTTCTTTTATCACCAACGGCTGGATGAGGCTGATTTTCAGCCTCCTGCTTAGTTGCCTTGTCCACCACTTCTTTACCTTTGTTCTCTTTCATGGTTGCAATCCCTGAAAGAAAAGACTTATTCGTCCAAGAGGTAATAAAAGTATAAACTCTTAAAAAAAAAAGAAAAAAAAAAAAAAAAAGAGAGGAGGGATAGAAACTTACGCCTACGAACAGTGAGCTCGTGAGCTAAGGCTTCTTTGGATGGCTCCAGACCAAGTCCCCAGATGGCAAGACGTTGAAGGCTTACCAAAGAGTGAAAAGCCCTGTCAGTGTACAAACGAGGCTTTTGGATGCGGTTAAGGTAGAACCTATTCAAGGTACGTAGTCTAACACCTATAAAATAAAAAATAAATAAAAATAAAAATAAAAATAAAAATAAAAATAAAAGAAAGAAGAATGAAAAATTGTCAGACGACTACAAGCAAAAAATAAAGTATATAATACTGATAGTAAAATAATCATAAGCATACCTTCAGAACGAAGGTTTTCTAACTCTCCAATATAGGGGAAAAAGGATCCCTGCCAACCTTGACAGGGTGTCCAGCCCAAAAACTAGAGACGAAGAAAAACTCTGTCTTCCAATTCCTATCTAATGTGAAAAATGATTTTATTAACCTACAATTTCTCCATCTAGCTGTGAATTGGTAAAAACCAAGGGATTGGTTAATATCTGAGGGTTTGTAACAGTAATGGAACTCGTCCACAGTAAGAGGACGGTTCCCTTCAAACACTTCCCTCCACAAAATTTACAGAAAGACGATAAGTCTCCATGCATTAGGATTAAATAGGCAAACTCCTAAACCTAATCTAGTAAGTAATTCTCTAGCAAAGACATTCAAAGGTAACCTAAGACCCCCTAGAAGGTAAGCCTCGTAAATTCCTATCCCAAAACAAGGCTGGCAGCACCATTCCCCATAGACGGCTAGCCTAGGGTTGAGGTCGTCAGGGATTTGGTACCAACTCCTAAGGGCAGCTAATCTCTTCTCATCTGTCTTAGAAGGAATACCTACAGCACAACTGTATATAGTCTCTACCTCGCCTACAGGAGTGGACGAAGGAACACTTGTTGAGGTGCCAGCTAGAGACCCTGAACCTACCCTCATCCTAAGGTGTTCTTGAAACACCTCTAAGGGAATCCCAGGGACCCCAAATGTGAATTCCTTAGTATCCCCACTATTGCTACTACTATTATCACTACTAGAACCACGATAACTGGAGTCATGATACTCGTCTATAGCTTTCTCTACACTATTGCTACACGAGGAAACAACAACCTCAGACATACTGAAATTTGAAGGAAAGCCTAAGAAGGGGGATGATGAGATTACCTGGCTTTAGATGAAGGAATACTAAGAATGCTGGAATACTTATAGACGAGGCAATGGACGAGAAATGTCAAAGAAGAAAATTTGAAATATATGAAGGATACAAGAGAAATTCCACTATTTATAGACGTTGAAAATCGGTATTTGAAACAACATAACCAACCAGGAAGCACGTGGCATTTTCCTCAAAAAACTCGACAAGTGACCAATGAAACGATGACACGTGGCATAATCTGAGACAATAAAAGTCAACCATTGAAATTGTGACACATGGAACGACATCTAACTACTAATACGAAGACACACATCCAAAGAACATCAGTAAACCCTCTAGTGCTCTGGACTACCCTTGGACAATGGGGCAACTGATGGTGAACTAAAAAATTGAACCAACTCCAATTCGTCCATAAGAGGCGTCTAGAGCAAAGAGGACATCCCACATAAAAAGGTCGTCCATAGCAGGACGATCGTCCGTGGGAATAAGGTTCGTCCATCAAGAAGGCTCCTGGACGACCCCTTAACACTTACGAAATTCCCAAGTGTGGATTTGCCTACAAGATCTGGCGATGGAACCATATGCTATTGTTCCAAGGCATGAGTGAGACCCAAGTTTATTGCTACAACTCCTTATTAAATACTTAACATCCAATGAAAGTTATACAAAAATGTATAACTCCTATGGCAGTTGTGTAAGTTATCATTGAACCCTCTAACCTCCTAAAATATAGGTGAAGTTACAAATCTAATAACCGTTTCTGGGGCGCACTTTAGAAACACCCATTCAGACCAGATAAATGTACGTTTTTACAATTCTTAGAAAGTTGGAACTCCAGAACTTGAGAGAGA
The DNA here is from genome assembly GCA_032878915.1 of Castanopsis chinensis. Taxonomy (NCBI): domain Eukaryota; kingdom Viridiplantae; phylum Streptophyta; class Magnoliopsida; order Fagales; family Fagaceae; genus Castanopsis; species Castanopsis chinensis. The sequence continues at coordinate 777,610 of JAVQMG010000039.1, forward strand.
AACTAACTTTAGCATCGGAAGGTTCTTGGCCGGTCCACCCCGGTCACCTTTGATTATTTGTTCTTTCTTTTTTAGGCCTTCAAAATAGTGCCAGTCCTTTAAAGCCCGAAGCATCCAGTCTACTGATTTTCTTCACATCATCAATAGCAAATCAAAATAGAGACAAAAACCCACACAAGATCCACCAATGGTCTCGTTGGATCCATTGCTAAAAAGATTTTCTACCAAAATTTTTGAAGACCCTTCCTAGGTGTAGTTGAAGCTAGCTTTGCACTGTGTTAAAAGAAAACCACTTACAACATGGACCATGGGAGAAGAGAGCTTGGAAAATAAGGCTGGGTTTGTTTTGGGTATAAAGGAAAATTGGAAAATGTTTTACACCAGTTATGGTGTTTGTTCTCCTCACACACTCTCATCGCCCTCACACACTCTCATCGCTCACGTGTCACACCAAGACCAAGCCAAAGGATGGAGAGATTGGCCACCAGTGAAGACTAGATTGTCGTTTATGACCCACAGCCCTGTCGGTGAAGACTAGATTGTCATCTGTGACCCACAGCGCCGCTGGTGAAGCTCGAATTGTCATCCCCTACCCACAGCCTCGCCATCATTCATTGAAGCCCCACCACCAGTGAAGGTAGTTTAGGTAGATCGTCATCCATCTCCACCTCCACCTCCACTGATGTATCCTTCTTCCTCCCCCGACCCACCTCCACCAACCCATCCCATTTCCTCCACCAACCCATCTTCCTCCTTTCTTTTCACTCAAGACCCACATTCTCTAATAGAGATCTGGGGTTTTTAGGGATTGTTCCCATTTATAGTGTACTATTTTTTGTTTGTTTTGTTTTCATGATTTGGTTGAGGTAATAACAATGATTTGTTCTTGGGTTGCAATTGATTTGTTTTTGTGTGTCAAAAATTGAAAATTATAACTGATCCATTGATTTGATCAATCAATCCATTGAAAATTATAATCCAATTGTATTAAAGGTATTTTTTTGACATTGTCTTGGGAAAATGTTTTAAATTGGAAAATCAAACACCGGAAATACTTTTGTGGCATATTTCCTAGAACACAACCAAACAAATAAAATGTTTTCTTTTTTGTAAAATATTTTACACTCGGAAATCACTTTACATATTTCCAAAAATAGCCTAAGAGAGAAAAGAAGAAACAAGAGAGAGAGAGAGAGAGAGAGAGAGAGAGAGCCATGACAATAAATGAATAAATTTTTTTGAAGAAATGAATAAGCAAATGAAATACATAAGCTATGGTGCCTCCTAAATTTGGACAAGCACTGAAGCAGAATCTCATTTTGCAGGTTCATTAATAGGTGTGGGTGTTTATTTGGGCTTCATTGATTAAATGGAAAATATTTTTTAACTGTAAAATATTTTTAAGTGTTTGGTTGCATTTTCAAAAATACTATGAAATTTGCTTTTACTATTTCTCTGCATTTTCTCATCTCCCAAGTATATATATAATTTTTAAAAAAAAATATTTTCAGAGTAAAAAAAAATAGTGATTGGCAACTAGAGACCAAGGACATTAGTAGTTGGGTGACCAACAGTGGGGGAGAAATGAAGATTTGGTTAATGAGCTTTTGGTGAGATAGAAATGTTTTTATGGCAAATGAAAAGAAACTCAAATTAGAGTTCAAAATTAGAGTTTCAATTTTACCCCATGTGTCCTAAATTATTTATTCTTAAAGAGTTTTATTTCTTAATTTTAGAATCAAATGTAGGACCACGTCATAAATATTCATCCAAGTGAGTTATTAAGTACAAAAACCAAAGAGTCTAGAATAAATGAATCATAAAAAAAAATTATTCGCAATAATTTTAAAAAAATGGACAATTTACATTTCATACCTAATAATATCCTTATAATTTTTTTTAAAGAGTTAACAAAATATCAAAATTACTATCAATAATATTTAAACTATATATATATAAGAATTATATTATGCATCTTATTGTATATCTTTAAGTGTATCCATACATATGCATGAAGTTACAAGCCAATTGTAAATAATTTTCCACTAGAAGTGTCTTTACTTTACGGTCAACCGAAAAACAATTTAAAGTTGACCAACAATTATTGTTATAAAAAAAAATTCAATTTCCCTAAACACTTCAAAAAAAAAAAAATCCAAGTGTTTGGTTGCATTTCTAAGAATGCTCTAAAAAACATTTTCAAGTGTTTAAGGTTGGAGAGAGAAGAAGGTTTAAAGGGAGAAAGAAGAGGGAAGAAGAGGTGGAGATTGACGTTGAGGGTTTAAGACTGAAAGTTCGGATTTGTGTAAAAACATAAGAGCTGTTTAGATCCCAAAACAAACAATAAAACAATAAAAGAGTTGTGAAAAATATTGTGATCGTTGCATTTTTCTATATTTTTTATTTATTTTTTATCTGGTAAATAAAATACTATTTTATTTATTGATTTTAAATAACCCTATTAGTTAAAATTTGGAGGCCTTTTTTTTACTTGGGACCTTAGGCAACTGCATTTCTTGCTCCACCATTCAGCCGGCTCTAGTGGTGATAATTGATTTTGCCATTTTGGGTGTGGGTTTCTTGGATTTTGGCAGGGGTGGTGGTTAATTATGGCTTTGGCTGTAGGTTTGGGTTTGGCAGTGGCGGTGGCAGTAGGTTGTGGCTGTTGTGAGGTTTTTATATTATTTTAATCAAAATGGTAAAAAATAGAACCAATGATGCTAAGGGTGATATAAAGTGGCATGTTAAACAAGATGGAATGAGTTTTTGAGACGCTAACCAATAACCATCACGGCCTTAGCCGTGTAGTTTCCTCATTGAATGTCGAAGCAGCCCCAACAAATTAAAGCAATATGAAACACTCTAGTAAAAAAAATTTGTGACAGATCGAAAGATAGATACATTAATAAGATGTACTGACCTGACTTGATCGATATTGATAATCCTTTCAATATAGTGTTTCCTGTCATGTCTTTGGCTTCATAGGCAATAAGACAACAATAATAATGCTTAGGAGATGTACACCCAATTTTTACCCCTAATTTCACTACTTGATTTGTGATTATAAGTGCTCAACAAAGAATGGTAAGACCATAGAACCAGGCAAGATGTTTTGAAATTAATTATGCTCCTACTCTTATTATAAAAAAAGTAGAATGTGTAAAATTTTTGCGATATAAAATGTGTTGGGTTTGTTCAACTTAGGGGTTAAATAAACCAATTATCGAAGTTGATTAATTAAATTCAATTTATTCAATGCTCCAATTATAAAGTGTTGGGAACAACTGTATCACCAAACCTAAATTTTATGTAGCTAAAAAGCAAATTATGAGGCACAATGATATGATCACGATGGGAAAAACATTGGTAGGAAAAATTGCAATGAGTGATATATAGATTACTATTCCTTGAAAAATATACTAATAAAAATTGAGGTTACAAGAACAAGGAATATATTTGACCCCAAAATATCTACCTACAGTAGAACCTATTGAGCTATCCAAGCGCAACTCTAATCTAGTTGGACTATTTTTCTTAGCTGCCTTCTTTGATGGGCACAAATCTCCAATCTATGAATAACTTCACCACATCAACAACTTAATTACATTAACCTTGGTGCAAAGTTTTTTATAGTAACATGCTCCAACAGAGAACTGGAAGTAGCTCAATACCAAACCCAAGGTGCACAAGGTCACAATAACTTCTCTTAATATGCGTGTATTCTCTCTATATAATGTTCGTTATAAAAACAATATATTTTAATGGGTCATACTAACAAATGCCCTTAGGGCAATGGTTAATAATCTATTGTATGAAAATTTTGACACCACTTTTATAGGAAATGAAAAAAACCGTCAAAATTTTTTTTTTCTTTTCCCGTAAAATTTTTCTTTAAATGGATTGTTAACTAGTACTCTAAGAGCATCCATTAGCATTTTCCTATTTTAATTTATCTGTTAGGATACTGCTTATTTTGCTAAAAACTGAAAACAATAAAAAAATTAATTGTGGGTTCTAGTAAGCTCAACTGGTAAAGTCTCTGATGGTTGTATAAGAGATCTGGGGTTCAATCTCCACTTACACCAAAAACTGATTGTTGTCTTGATCTGATGATAAAGAGCTATCCTCAAGAGCGGACGCCATAGGTTGAAACTATTTCAAAAAAAAAATTAAAAAATTATTATTCACTATGCAATTACTGTTCATATGCCTTGGTGCATTGTTCATGTCCCATGAATAGTGCTCCAAGCGCCGGTCCAAAAGAAATAAACAGAAAACACAAAAAACGCCAAATGCAGAGCATCCAAACGCTACCTAAGTACCCTATGCATGAATCCCTATATATGCCAATTCATCATGGGCTGAAACTTAAAAATTCAATTCAAAATCCCACAGCTCGATTGGTCAAGCAGGTATTGAGAATTACAAACTCTCAATGTAGGAGTCAGGACCTTTTTTCTTTTTCTTTTTCTTTTTTTTTTTTTTTTTTTTTTTGAGAAAAGTCTAGACCATTAATCTTCACTATTTTGAGCCGATTACATTCGACTCTAAGTAAATGGAGAATGATCTTTTTACAACATTGTACATTTTCTACAAAATGCAACAAACACTTCTCTTCTTTCTTTCGTGTTTTGGTATTTAGCGAATGAATAATGCATTAAACAAAGCAACAAAGAGAGTACATGAAATCAGGTGCAAAATATTAGAAGCATATATATCATTGTCTTACAACTGGCTTATAATTAAGATTTATGAGTCTAAATTAATTGTAATTAAGATTTTACCACCAGTCTTGTTTAGAGCAACTCCATGTAGCAATTGGAGAATAGATGGAGGAATTGATCAATGGCCGAACTAGAAATTTGTAGTTGGGGGGCCGAGTAATAAATAAGAGGATTACATTTTTTTTCTATATATATATATATATATATATATATATACTACGTATAAATATCTAAAATATATAGTAGTATCATAAACACAATTCAATATACAATACGTGTTTTTTTTTTTTTTGTTGATACATATATATATATATATATATATATATATAATACAATTAAGTGGATTAATTTATAACTCAATATAGTTTTTAAATTGCCTATCGAACTAGGTTTTCAAGTTAAATTACAACACATCAATTATAATGATTAAGATAAAAGAATATTATTAACAAATTAAACGATAGCTAAAAATTAGACAACAATCATTGAAAAATACATAAATATAAATTGAATCAAAATATCTAGGAATATTTTTTGTCAAATTAATAATAAGTTATTATATTTATACGTTATATAATATATTTATCAATTAAAAAAAAATAAAAGAATAGATGAGGACAAGCCATAGTGGTTCTAAAACTATAATTATTTTATAACATTTTACCACAATTTTATTATGACATGTTGTGAGTGATTGTCTGTTACTTATATATAAACTCACTATTTTTCTCTACCAACCGTACTTATCTACATGTTGTAACAAAAAAGTTATGAAATAAGTCGTGGTAATATATTTTTTTCCGTACCACACCGGAGAGTACACTAAACCTTTTTCCGTACCACACCTGGGAGTAAACTAAACTACTAAAGTGATATATCAAGTTTGCTTTTGACATGTATGTTTTTTAACCATACATGTGGTCCTTTCTTAATAGCTTTATTGTATTGGAAATAGAGAAAGTAGTGTAGAAGTTTTGGAGTCTGTAAATTGTATAACACTAATCTAAGAATCAATTGCTTGAAGTAAAGTAGAGAAGGAAAAGGCAAATGGGACAGAGAGGGACGAAGGAGAAAACTGAGAGAACGTAAACTGCAAATCTACTGGCAATGGCATCCGCGGTGTAATTTTTTGAATATGAAGAAAAAAAAAAGTGTGTGAAACATAGGCTCCTTCAACTGTCAATACTAAAGTAAGCTAGAGAGTTTTTTTTTTTTTTTTTTTTTCAAAAAACAAGAAAGGGGCATTTTTTGAAGTTATTTTTCTTTCTTCATAAAATTGTTAAACCAAAGGAGTTTCTTTGAAAAACATAGGGAGGAGAGGGGGAGGGTAGAAGGCTACCTTCTTTGAAAAATCTTCTAACATTTTGGGATATTTCATTTATGAGTGCATACATTTCAATTTAAAAAAATAAAATTGAGGGGGCCAAGGGGGCATGGCTCCACCACTGGAATTGATGAGGCAAAAGAAACTTTCCCTGGCCAAAACTTAGTCACCTGCGTTTGGTTTAACATGAGAATGCTTGTTTTATCATTTCAAATGGTAGTGGGAGAGCCCATGGTCTAAAAAGTAGAGAGCTTCCGCACCATTACGTAATCAACCATTATTCTTTTCATGTAAAAAGAAAGTGTGAGCATAAATATGGTTTGAGGATAGATATCTTATATATAAAAGCACGAATGCGGGCACAATGCTTTGTCATTGTGCATCAAGTGCAAAACATTGTGCAACAATGTAGTTGTAACAGTGCTTTGGTTTAATGAATCTTTTTTTTTCTCGTTTATTCAACCCTTTTGTTTATTCAATTGAAGTTTTTTTTTTTGTTTTCTTTTTTTTCAGTAATCGGTTTGTGTTTTTTTTTCTTTTAAATATTAATGTAAGCTGACATTTATATTGTTATACTGACATAACAAATTTCACAATATTTTTGCAATTATTGACGTATTAATTTCTTACAAGTCGAGATAAAATAAAATATGAGATTAGTTTTTTTTTTTTTTCCAGTAATCGGTTTGTGTTTTTTTTTTCTTTTAAATATTGATGTAAGCTGTCATTTATATTGTTATACTGACATAACAAATTTCACAATATTTTCACAATTATTGACGTGTCAATTTCTTACGAGTCAAAATAAAATAAAATATGAGATTGAGTTTTTTTTTCCAGTAATTGGTTTGTGTTTTTTTTTTTCTTTTAAATATTGATGTAAGCTGGCATTTATATTGTTATACTGACACAACAAATTTCACAATTATCAATTTCTTACAAGTCGAATTAAAATAATAAAATATGAGACTGTAGCCAACCACAACTGAAAATAAATGTTTTAAAAAATGTTACAACACTTATTGTTATTACAATACACTGTAGCATCGTAGCTACAACAATGCTTTGTTTTAGTTAGTCTTTTTTTTTTTTAAGTAATCGGTTTGAGTTTTTTTTTTTCTTTTAAATATTCATGTAAACTGGCATTTATATTGTTATACTGACACAACAAATTACACAATATTTTCATAATTATTGACGTGTCAATTTCTTACTAGTCGAAATAAAGTAATAAAATATGTAGCCAACCACAACTGAAAATAAATGTTTTAAATAAATGTTACAACACTTATTGTTATCACAATATTTTCACAATTGTTGAGATCCCAGTTTCTTATAAATCAAATAAAAAAAGTTCTAAGCCCACAACATTTTAACAATAATTTCTACAGTGCCTAAAGTTTTTTTTTTCAAGTAATCGATTTGTGTTTTTTTTTCTTTTAAATATTTATATAAACTGGCATATATATTGTTATACTGACACAACAAATTTCACAATATTTTCACAATTATTGAGGTATCAATTTCTTACAAGTCAAAATAATAAAATAAAAAATGAGACTGTGACTACAATTGAAAATAAATGTTTTGAGAAAATGTTACAACACTTATTGTTATCACAATATTTTCACAATTTTTGAAATCTCAGTTTCTTATATATCAAATAAAAAAATATTAAATCCACAACATTTTAACATTAATTTCACAACAAATCATGGGTAAACTATTATTAATGGATAGCACTAGAGCTACAGTGCTTGTTGATAGGCCACAAATGCGTTGACCCCTTGTGATGAATTAAATTGATAAATTAACCAAGTTATTAATTAATCAAATTAACATGCAAATTCACGTGGTAGCACAAACAAATTACTAATAACTAAAATATGCAACGGAAATAAAATTGACACGGTGATTTGTTAACGAATGGGGAAAACCTGACGGCAAAAACTTTACTGGATGATTTAAGGTCACCACTCCCGAAACTCCACTATTATCACAACAAGCGGTTACAAGCAAGGAATCCCAAGTACCTTACCAACCTACAGTTGAACCCTTACCCCAATACCTAATTGGACTTGTTCTGTAGTGACAGTTTCTCCTTTTGATGCACGGCTCCCAAGTACGTGACTAACCAATTACGCGGATCCTAGTACAGGACTTCAATTCACCAACTAGAGAGAGAGTTGTTGGCTGCAAAGTTTTTCAATTCATCCACACGATGAAGATCAAGAAGATACTCAGTTACAAAACCCTATGGTACACATTACACAGCAACTTCTTCACAAGAGATGAACTAGGGTATGAACTTTGTTTTTTGTCACAAATTGCATGAACAACAATTACTCAATGCTTGTGCAACTTGCGTCACTTTGACGGCCCTTAAAACAATCTTTTTATATGTCTAGGGTTAGGAGAAAAGAAGTCCCAAAGACACATTCACGGATTGGAATCAAAACAAAACTTAGAATCTGTTTTCCATAAATCTCGACAGATAGAGGTGTCAAGGATCTGTCGAGAAGCTGTCAAGTCTCAAGGCTGAAACAGCTTCTAAAGCTCAATAGATGCATGTGTCGAGACTAGGTGTCGAGTTTTAGTAACTTGCACTTTCCAGCTTATTTCTTGGACAGCCTTGATGACATTAACACTTGATCTTGAAACACAGTTTCTTGAAGCGTGAAACACATCCTAAATCTATGCAATTACAAGTAAAGTGCGTTTTGTCAAAGGATAAGCCAATTACATAAAATAATGACATATGTTTGAAACCACTTGAACCACATATGTCTTAACAATATCTCCCTTTGGCAATTCGTGACAAAACCATAACAAACAAATGAAGATATGAGAGAAGTCATAAAACACTTAACTCACATTCACTTGTTGAATACAATAAAATCTATCCTAATATAAACTCTTGAAAAACTTTGCAAGAAGAGAGTTTATGGCAAGTAGACTTTGACAACCTATATTTTTTAAACACTTTTAAACAAAACACATCAAGGCATCTTTATGTGAAGCGGAAATAATGGATTACATACAAGTAAAAGAAACATGTGTATAAAGACAAAAAAGAAACAACACATGGAAAGGTAGGTGAAAGAAACATACATCAACATATATATATATATATATATATATATATATATATATATCAAGAAATAATCACAATGTATGTCAATAAATGGTCACAAGACCGGGGTACATGATCAATGTATCTCTAAAAAGAAAGAAAAGAAAAGAAATACATATAATCCTCACTACATCCCTCATATCAACACTCCCCCTATCAAAAATGTCCTATACAAGCTCTCCCCCTAAGAATGACTACTCTCATAACCCAAAACTACTCTCCCTTTTTGTCACGAGTGACAAAAGGTAGAGTGTCAAGTAGACATCTCATCTGAAGAGCTCGTATCTCCATCATCATCACCGGAAGCATCATCGTCATCACCATCATCATCCTCAGTCTCAGAAGTGACATGAGGAGGCAGAGAGAAGCCTCAGAAGCAAAGCCACCTAAGGTCGCCTGTCGCCTAGCAATGCGACCAACACGAACGTTCACCTGATACAACTCCGTAGAGAGTGTATCGAGGTGAGCATCCATGCGCTAAAGCTGCACCATAATATCTTTAAGTGTCACATCACTCGAGGAAGAGGAGGGAGCAGATGTGGCTCGAGCAGATCTGGATGGAGTCGGACGGGAGGAAGGAGCTGCAAAATTCGACTATCACGACCTGAACTGTGCCTCACTACATTTTACGGTAGCGGCGTCTATGGCAAACATGACATAAAAAGGGTTGGACGATGGAAAGGGGATGGAAAAACGGCGAAGAATTCTCGTGATAGCAAAAGGGAAAATGAGCTTATCACGGGTAGCCGTATCTCTATAGACATCTATGATAGAAAAGATAAAGTATGAAGAAAAGTCTATAATAAGATGCTCTAAAAGAGACAACAAAAATCGAACACGTGGCTTTGTGATAGAGTTGTAGTGAGAGAGTGGGTGCAAAACAAATGTCATCACCATGTTAAGGAAACGAGGACCTTTAGCAAAAGGCCTACATGGTGTGTACTGATGATCTCCCCAAACAAAGGGGCTCTCACAGAACGCAGAGATCATCTCGTCTTTGGACACAGTCCATAAACGTTCACAACCAGGGTAATCAGGATGATCAACCCTAGGAACGTGAAGAACCTTGGAGACTAACTCTGGAGTGACAGCAAAGCGCGTACCTCGAACGTGAGAATGAAAGAGAGGTACTGAAGAATCTATCCCATGGATGTTGGAGTAAAACTCATGTATCAACACGAGAGGACAAGTGACCGGGACGTCACACAGTGACTCCCAAGCCTGACTGTGAATGACATCGGGTAGGTCAGTATCGGCAAAGTCTGCCAGGATAACTTGGCGTTCCAAATAAACACCTCGTTTAGAGAAGCTCTCCAAGAAGTCCTGTTGGGCTTTCTCATCATGGAACTGGACAGACATAGGAGTAGAATCAAAAAAAGAAGAAGATCCCCTAGGACGCAGAGGGTTCTGGGATGGAATGGATTTACGCTTAGGTGTCATAGACACTACTAACGCAAACATAGAAAGAGAGAGAAAGAGAGACACACAGAAAAGTCCTAAAACAGTTCAATATAGGAAGAGTATATTGAAAAGAAAGAACGTATGCATGGGAAATGCATAAACATGTAACATGCAACATAACAAACATCATGGGCTCAGCCCAATCCAATCCTACCAGCACACAAGCAAAAAACACGCATCTAAATGCACGAAAATACTGTTAGAATGCTAATGTGATGCAATGCATATAATTTTAAAGATCAAATCTATAAAACCAACCTAAAAATTTCATTAAACTCTTATCAATTTTGAAAAAACCCCAAAATTTTTCAAAAACCCCAAAACTTAGGTTTTAAAACATGAAATGCATGAAGCATGAGAGGATTGAAGCTTACCAAGTGAGGAAGATCTTAAGTAACGCTTGAAGAATCCTTAGGAAGGGGTTTTGAGTGAGTGAGAGAGGTTTTGGGAGTGAGAACAGCAAAGTATCGAGAGAGAGATCAAACGAAATGAGAGAAAAATCTTGAGAAACTAATATATAGTCCTTCAGTAATTCTCGACAGATGAAGGTATCAAGAGGTGTCGAGACAGCTATCGAGATAGGCATCGAGAAAATATACTTCGACAGATACAGCTATCAAGAACAGGTGTCGAGAAAGGAAGATCAAACACAAAAGAATCTCTATCAATCCAGAAGCTGTCGAGAAGCTATCGAGCAAACAGAAAGTTCCTCGATCAATCCACCAAGTGTTGAGAATGTGTCGAGACTGCGATAAGAAAAAGCTGAGAAGCTAGACAGACGTCTAGGTATTAAGAAGGTATCGATGAGGTGTCGAGATTGCCTTAAAAAGCAGTTTTTCAAGAGAGGAAAAACACAGACATCAATGCAATCATGCATGCAACTCAACTAATGATCCAAGCAACACATTAAGCTCTCAAAATCATCTCTCAACAGTCATTTAAAACACATGGATCCCAAAACACACACACACACACACACTAAACAAGTCTAACCAATTTTATATTTCAAAAATGAGTTAAGACAGTTTAGTGGGCATACATTAATGCATGTAAACCTTGTGATGGCCAAATTACATTGTATCTGCACATGTATCAAGAATAGTAAAGAATATTGCATGTTGTGTGTGAAAACATCGCAAAATTGCATGTGTTTCAATGTTATGACGATTTGAGATATGAGAAAATCACTTTAACTCACACACAATCATAGCTATTTGATGGGGATTATCACCTTCGAGGTACATCCTATAACTCCCACATCTTCTAGAAAACACTCTTGCGATCATTTTTTTTTTAAAACATTTTGATCTTTTTGCTTTTTATTTCTTTGCATATTTTCTTTTATTAAGAATATCATGCATAGGCATATAAGAGAGAAAAGAAATACTCAATTATGTTAAGCTATTGGCATTGCACTTTTACTATACCGAAATATACAGATGTCATTGACATTGCACTTTTGTTATGCCAAAACATACAGATGTCATATCATGATTGGCAGGTAACAGTGGTGAGATAGTTATTTATGTCTTTCTCTTAGGATTTTCTAGTCCTACCCATCAAAAAGAGTGATACGAGTGTTAAGTACAAGAGATCACTTAACCTTACTCATCACAAATAAAGAGCTACAAAGCTCACTTGCTTAGTTGTGCATAAGAATACTCATCTAAGCTACAAAAGATACAAAGTTTAGAAAACTCTGTTTCATTGGCCATTTTAAGGTTCACAAGAACCAATGTACACAAACACACACTGTTTTTGTATTTTTCAATTTTTCAATTTTTTTATTTTTATCAGAAAAGCAAAAATAAAACACAAAACTGAAAACACACAAACAAAAATATGTTAAAGAAAGTAAAACAATGCATAAAACTAAACTGACTCAAAACAGTAAAGTAATATACAAGTAATGCAACAACAATAAAACGGGGAGAGAGAAGAAGAAGTGAACAAAATCACTTAGAACCCTTTTCCTTCCACGCCTTGGAAGAACCTTTCCTTTTTGTCAACCCTTGAACCGGTGATGAGGGGGAAGAATTTAAACTGTTTGAGGGCTTTGAGAATATCTTCAAGAGGAGCAAGAGATATCTGAAGCTGATTCTGGTTCCCAGATGCTGTCATGCCATTGCTTTGTTGAGTAGCTAACCACTTATAGCAAATTGGTTGAGTATGACTGGCAATACCACAATGATAACAGAGATGCTGCTTCTTCTGTTTAGGCTTTTGAAAGATAGCCTTCTTAATCCTAAGGCTTTTGGTTTCCCTCTTCTCAAGCTTAGGGGGTGCTCCTAAGATGGACTTTTCCTTGTCTAAGTTCTCACTTGCTAATTCAGTTTTAACATCTTTATCCCCAATTTTAATATTATTAGCAAGAGGAACAAAAACAGTAGTACTAGCAGAAGAAGTATTAGAAAGACAGAATTCATACCTCAATCTTGTACGATCCAAAACAGATTTCTGAACGCTGAGCATCTCATCCAGTTTTGCACTTGATGTCCTCTCCAGTTGTACTCTAACTTGAAACGCTTCAAGCTTCTTGGTTTTCTCAACCAGGAAATTGTTCTCGAACCTCAGTGCCCCAATGGTCTGATTTTACTTCATCAACCTTAGTAGAAAGCTCCTCACAGTCAAGTTCCACATCACTGTGCTTCTTGGTGGCCAGCCTATAGAGTTTCTCATACTTCTCAGAAAGCTTGTACAGTTTCTCATAGGGGGTATGGATATCATCTTGAACATCCATAGTCTCAAACTTAGCATCCACCAATTCCTTTTCTTCATCTACTTATTCAGTAATCCCTTCAGTAGGATTAACAGTGGCAGTGAAGGCGTTCAAGATTCCGTCATCTTCATTGTCGAAATCATCCTCGGGCTCCGTGTCGCTTAAGGTAGCAGCAAGTGCCTTGCTCTTCCCAATGCTCTTAAGGTATGTAGGAAACTCTTGTTTCATGTGTCTGAAGCCTTGACACCCGAAGCATTTCGGTCCAACGGGAACAGTGTATTGACCGCCATCCTTTGTATCCTTCTTCCCTTTATTTGGGCTCTTGAACTGAGAAGAATTGGATTGCCTACGATCCTTGTTAAATCCTTTTCCATTGGCATTCTTCATGAATTTCTTGAATTACCTGGTAATGTAGGACTTCATCTTAGAATCTTCATCGTCTGAAGAATCATTTGTATCACTACTCTTGGCCTTTAGTGCCATGCTCTTGCCCCTGCTTGACTTGCCCATGCTTGACTTGCCCATTCTAGTCAGCCCTATCTCGTAGGTTTGCAAATTTCCAACCAGCTCAATTAGAGGAATCCTGTCAATATCCTTTGATTCCTCTATTGCAGTGATCTTAGCATGGAATCTCTCGGGCAAAGATCTGAGTACTTTTCTCACTATCTTAGGTTCGGGAATGGTTTCCCCAAGATTGAAAACGGAGTTCACTATGTCTTTGAGCTTTGCATAGAACTCATCAAATGACTCATCCTCCTCCATCTTAATTTTTTCGAAGCTTGTAGTGAGCCTCTGTACTTCAAGTCCTTGACAGTCTTGGTTCCCTCATAGGTTATCTGGAGAATGGTCTATGCTTCCTTAGTAGTTTCTGTGGAGGATATTTTCTTGAACTCCTCATTGGTGACCGAACTAAATAGGGCATTCAATGCTCTGCTGTTAAAATTACTCGTCTTGATCTTGGCATCATCCCAATCGGCCGGCGCTTCTGTAGATTTGGTCCAATCTATCTCCACAGTTTGCCACACCTTCTCACGTAGTGACTGCAAGAAAGCTCTTATGCATACTTTCCCGTATGCATAGTTAGTGCCATCAAACAATGGAGGTATAATAAAAGACTGACCTCTATCCATGACAAATAGGGGTCAATGGATCACACACAAGGATTAAACCCTAATCAGAATGTGCCTACTCTGATACCACTTGATGGACCACAAATGCGTTGACCCTTTGTGATGAATTAAATTGATTAATTAGCCAAGTTATTAATTAATCAAATTAACATGCAAATTCACGTGGCAGCACAAACAAATCACCAATAACTAAAGTATGCAGCGGAAATAAAATTGACACGGTGATTTGTTTACGAATAGGAAAAATCTGACGGCAAAAACTCTACCGGGTGATTTAAGGTCACTACTTCCGAAACTCCACTATTATCACAACAAGCGGTTACAAGCAAGGAATCCCAAGTACCTTACCAACCTACAGTTGAACCCTTACCCCAATACCCAATTGGACTTGTTCTGTAGTGACAGTTTCCCATTTTGATGCACGGCTCCCAAGTACATGACTAACCAATTACGTGAATCTCAGTATGCGACTTCAATTTACCAACTAGAGAGAAAGTTGTTGGCTGCAAAGTTCTTCAATTCATCCACATGATGAAGATCAAGAAGATGCTCGGTTACATAACCCTACGGTGCACATTACACAGCAACTTCTTCACAAGAGATGAACTAGGGCATAAACTTTGTCTTTGGTCACAAATTGCATGAACAACAATTACTCAATGCTTATGCAACTTGGGTCACTTTAACGGCCCTTAAAACAATCATTTTGTAGGTCTAAGATTAGGAGAAAAGAAGTCTCAAAGACACATTCATGGATTGGAATCAAAACAAAACTTAGAATCTATTTTCCATAAATTTCAACAGATAGAGGTGTCGAGGATCTGTCGAAAAGCTGTTGAGTCTTGGGGCTGAAACAGCTTCTAAAACTCAATAGATGCATGTGTCGAGACTAGGTGTCAAGCTTTAATAACTTGCACTTTCCAGCTTGTTTCTTGGACAGACTTGATGACATCAACACTTGATCTTGAAACATAATTTCTTGAAGCGTTAAACACATCCTAAATCTACCTAATTACAAGTAAAGTGTGTTTTGTCAAAGGATAAGCCAATTACATAAAATAATGACATATATTTGAAATCACTTGAATCACATATGTCCTAACACTTGTGGTTTATTCAGCTGGCACTATAGCTACAGTGCCTAAAGTTGTTTTTTTTTTTTTTTCATTGTGTTTTTTTTTTTTCTTTAAAATATTTATGTAAGTTGACATATATATTATTATACTAACATAACAAATTTCACAATATTTTCACAATTATTAACGTATCAATTTCTTATAAGTCAAAATAAAATAATAAAATATGAGATTGTGACTAACCGCAACTGAAAATAAGTGTTTTGAAAAAATGTTAGAACACTTATTATTATCACAATATTTTGACAATTATTGAGATCTCAGTTTCTTATAGATCAAATAAAAAAATGTTAAGTCCACAACATTTTAACATTAATTTCTACCGTGCCTAAAGTTTTTTTTTTTTCCCAGTAATCAGTTTGTGTTTTTTTTTTTCTTTTAAATATTTATGTAAGCTGGCATATATATTGTTATACTGACACAACAAATTCACAGTATTTTTACAAATATTGAAGTATCAATTTCTTACAAGTTGAAATAAAATAATAAAATATGAGACTGTGGCCAACCACAACTAAGAATAAATGTTTTGAAAATAACAATAACAATGTTATCAGTTTAAAACCAATAATAACTTGTCATTTAGAATTTGTTCTAAAAATGTTATGAACGTAGCATTTCTCTCAAATAAAATAAAAAAATATCTATTCGGATCCTAAAAATGAAGATATTATGAAAATATTGTAATATTTTGTTGTATCCTTAGACTTCTTTTTTAATATAATCAAATTAAGTGGACCAAAATTCACAGTTTCACATACAAAATCTGTATTAATTTTCTCACTACTGGGGCAGCAGGTGCCTTACACATGTAGCCAACACTAGTAGTTAAAAATAAATAAATATAATAGGTTAAACAGCCATGTAGCACAATTACGGACACAATACGTAGTACAACGATATGGTATTTTTTGAAAAACTAGGATACGATATGTCGATGATGCAACAATTAATTAATATTTATTTTTAGGTATATATATATATATATATATATATGTATTTTATATTTCAAATAATTTATGCTTATTTGGGATTTAAAAAGTATGTAACAATGAAATGTTTGGAAATATATCTAAAATTAATTTCAAGACAATAAAATATTGTTTAAAGTACAAATAAAAGAGTTCAAATAAACTAAACACCCATAAAAGAGTTCAAATAAACAATATTCAATATCAAAATAGATCAAGTGAAAAATTGAATTAAAAATGATTTTTTTTTCTTCCTGAGTGCATACTTGACACGTTTGTGTCCATATCAAATATGTGTCTGCATTACGTTGGCAATTTTGTCGTGTCCGTGCTTTCCAGTTAAACATTATTGATGATGCCGAAAATCGTCAATGAGCCACATGGTCCTCACATGCTCCAAGCAAGACCTGTACAACACAAAGGGAAGAAGAAAAACCTACGAAGAGCACCAGTGTGGTACCAGTCAAAGACTCTCCGACGGTCAAGTTAGAGAAATCTCTTATTCACAACTTTAGAGTGTCAGAATTAATAAATTATGCATACCTTGGTTTGGAAAGGTTTTGGGGTTATTATAGTGGTGTAGGGTTAACATCCATACCTTGGTTCAGAAGTTCTTTCCTTGTAGGAGAGAACTTTTTTAATCCGCGTATCTCCCGAAATCCTTTCCTTGTAGGAGTCTTCTTGATTAGCGTTAAGCGTGGAGCACAAGATGTTTCTTTATACACGCATGCGTGGAGACCAAGTAAGGTCACGTCAAACCCGTCAAAAGTTTACGTATCCCCTTCAGCCTATCCCCGTCTACCCCCTGTGCCGTCGTCCAAGATGCTATCGTCAGCTTTGGGGTGGAGCCATAGACTTACACTGTTGTTGTCTCTCATGAGCAATGCTGACAACCTTATTATGACCGTCGCCTCCTACCTTGTCATGGATGAGTATCGAAATTACCCTTATCAAATACAAGAAACGAAGGATCAGAACAAAGAAGTTCAAGTGGTGAAACGAGGATGGAATTGTGGAAGACAAGAAACCAACTAAAGTTAAATTATTTGTGTGGATAGCCTACAAGAATCTCCTTCCAACTAATTTTAACTTGGCAAAGAGAAGCGTTGTAGTGGAAAGATGGTGTGAAGCATGTTATAAATACCCTCCTAGAAAATAATCAATACCAGTTCTGCAGTCTAATTCACTCTCAATAAAAAAAAAAAAGTTCTCCAGTCTAATTTTGCATCTTTGGTGTGAAAGTGCTCAAATCAATAATGATGAAAAATCTAAGAATAACCAAATGTTATAATTAAATTATTAATTTTTTCTTATGCCAAACATTAATAGTTTATCTGTCGTTTTATTTTTTTTAAAAAGGGTCAAAATACAAAACTAACCCTCTAAGTTTTACATTTTGTCATTTCGGTCTTCTAAATTTCAGTTTTGTAATTCTAGTCTTCTAAGTTTCAAATTTTGTCAATTTTGTCCTCTATTAAGCTTCAGTTACAGACGTCATTTCCCTGCCAAGTTTGAATATGAATAGCATTGTTAATTTCTGATCTCCTCTGAATTGATTCCATTAAATTCTTTGCTCATCGTCATGCTTCAACTGGAAAACCTGTTTCTAAAAGATCTTCCAGTCCTCTGAATTGATTCCATTAATTTCTTTACGTTGAAGCATTCAATTCTCAAAAGAAACAAAGCAGAGTCATAATGAGGAGAAAGACATAAGATGGAAATTGCTGACATCAGCAATTTCCATCCAAAATATTACGACATGGACTAAATTAACACAACATTGAAATGTTAGGGACCAAATTGACACAAATAAAATTAGCATTTTTCATCTAAAAGATAACAGACAAAGACCAAATTGACATCAAATTGAAAGGTTATGAACCAAATTGAAATATGATATAAAAGATAAAGGTCAAATACGTAGTTTACCCTAAATGTTACTAGCGTGAAGGAAGGGGTGTGCATGGGTCGAGTTGAATGGTTTTTTCAATCCAACCTATCATATGGTATTAGAGCTCTTAAAAGTATAAGTCATATTTTAATTAATGTGTTAATCTCTAAGTCATAATAATATTATTAATAATAAATTAACTTTTTTAAAAAATATATAATAAGAGTAAAATGAAAAAAAAAAAAAAAAAAAACAACCTAGATGATAAATCATGTGGAGTTAAGAGTGAAGGAAAATGAAAAGTCAGTATTAAAAGTCTTTTAGCTTCCCTTTTAAATGTTAAGGTAAACTACGTATTTGGTCTCTATTCTTTACACTATATTTCAATTTGTTTCCTAACCTTTCAATTATGTTAATTTGGTCCTTAACCTTTTAGTTCTGTATCAATCTAATTCTTGCCGTTATCTTGTAGATGGAAACTGATGACGTCAACAATTCTCATCCAAGATATAATAGCATAGACTAAATTGACATAACATTGAAAGGTTAGAGACCAAATTGACACAATTTAAATCTTTAATTTCCATCTAAAAAATAACGGATAAGGACTAAATTGACACGGAATTGAAAGTGTAAGGACTAGAAATCATGCACAAGCCGAAAAGCCCAAGGGAGGTCCAATAATTCAAGGCCCAAAACAATGAATTTGTAGAGAAGGAACACAACAACAAAGGACAATAACGTCTTAAGGATTTCACAAGAACAATCAGTGCAAGTCCTCGAACTCTTTCCCTTCATCTCTCACCTAACTCAGTTCTTTTGCTGACACTTGTATATTTGTTTGTAGAAGGTAATGGAAAGAAGCTCCTTAGTTGTTACTTGTACTGTTCAGATCACCTCCACATCAATACAACAGATAAAGCCAGTGCTCCTTATTCAATGTTGCCAGACAGCTTGGTGCAGAGCATTCAATGTGGCGTTCATAACTACTTACCCTCAAACCCGATATTTTCACCTTCTCTATTATGTATCACCAATTTACCCCTTGTACTTCTTTTGGCCACCTGCTTCTATATCCTCAAGTTCTCGAGTTCTTGACTTTCACCCTAATTGCCATCTCTCTTGCTCCTTAAGCTTCACTTTTGGTCCTCAGGTCTTCATCCTGGGTCTTCGGGTCCCCACAAAAAGGTTATGAACCAAATTAACACAATTGAAAGGTTAGAGACCAAATTGAAATATAATGTAAAGGATAGGGGCTAAATACGTAATATGCCCTAACGTGAAGGAAGGAGTGTGCATGGGTTCAGTTGAATGGTTTTTTCAATCCAACCTGCGTGCGTGAGGCACAATTGTCAATCCTGAATCCACTTACCTAAACCAATTGGAAAAGGAATTATTTTTTTAGGGGGGGGGGGGGGTATCTACTTCATTTTTTCGTACCAATTGCCATTTCATAAATATTGAAATTTGGCGGAAGTTATTACTATTGAATTTGGAAATTGGCGGAAGTTATTACTCTTGAATTTGGAAGTTGAAATACTGTACGTTGACCACTTTATTTGCGTGAACCTTACTATGGCAATATTTTTCAACAAATTCAAACATTTCTAGGTAGTGACAAAATATTAAAAAATCATAATTTTCTTATTGGCATAAAAGGAAGTCATAGTATCGTTTTCTAAGAAAAAAAAATTGGTAAATAGAAGCTCCTTCCTGCCCCAACCTAAGCTCTATGGGTGTTTCAGAGTAAAGATCTGAGTTTACTTTTAACGAAATTAGTAATGTATTGATTTGTGATTGTTATGTTAATTTTTTTTGGACAAATCTATTGTTTATTCTATTTTAGTTAAGAGGGGAAAAAAAAAGCAAGGCTTTCTTAAAGAGAAATCTCTAAGTAAGACTAGCTAAACATTTGTACGAAATTTGGAAAATCATAATTAATCTTTATTTATTGTCCAATTTTTTTTTTAGAGAGATTTATTGTCCACATTTGAATTTATAAGAGACTAACTTCCAACTAAAGGAAAAAAAAAAAACCACTAGCTTCATATAATTTATTATCAAGAAAGCTAATTGTAATGCAAGTTAGCTTCCTAATTTAATCTAAGCTAATTGTGATTCAGTTGTAATGCAAGCTAATTGTAGTCAGTTATGATTCATTTCAAATTAGTTAGAATTCGAGGTTCTAATCTAACTAATTTGAATGAATCACAACTGACTATAAACATTGCTTAATGCTTATACAAATAATTAATAAATACAAATAAGCCACGTAACATTGCTTTTCCCCCTAAGAAAACAGTCAAACACCATTGAACTCCAATTAAATATAATATGAAAGGTTTCGTGTTGACTGTTGACTTGCAAAAGCGATGGTGAAGTCGCGTGTTATAAGGAGTTCATCTAGTGCTACCAACTTGTACACAACTCGTTACATGGGTGAGTCGTACACAAAATTATACACAAAATTGCGCGCTAGTTTATAGCACCAGAATTTTTGAATTGGCAGCGGAAGGGACCCTCAGTCATCTTCATCGTCAATGGTCAAATCAAATGAAATGGCAACGCATTAGCCAAGAAGTTGTATGGATGTTTCATCGTTTTGTATAAGATCTTTATTAAAAAGGGACTTAATTTGTCTGACACGCGAAGCGAACAACCATATATATGTCAAAGTATCCCTTTTTCCATTTCATCTCATCTCAGCTCCAGTTCTAAAATTATTACACCTACGTACGCACTCAAACTCCTTAATTTGCTTTTCGATAGTCCTCAAGCAATATCAGAAACACCTTCAAAATTTTTATGCCAAACAAATTTTGAACTAAAATCTTAAAAAAAAAAATTGTAACAAAGAATCTGAAAAAAATAATTTAAATTTTTTTATTTGTTGATCAGTTGGTGTTGGTGAGCTTGTCTTTTAGTATATTGTTATTTGTGAATTTATTTGATTGACTCCTCTTGTGTGAATCTTATCTGTTAAGTGGAGGGTAGATGGGGCCATGAGGCCATGTGGTGTGGGGTCAGGATAGGATATTTGAATTGGGGAAGTAAAAGTCATGCAGAGGTATGGGTTTGTGCACATATGAGGTGTGTGCTAATGCACAGTTGGGTGTGTGCTAGACTCTTAGTAGTTAGTTAAAAAAAATGAATGAAGCAACTAAACACCAATAATTAATAATTTAATTAACTAATACATTATAAAAGACAAAAAAATTAAATTATGTTAGGCTAAACAACAATTAATAATTTAATAATTAATGAAACAACAATACAACAAATTATAGTTTATAAAAGAAAAAAAAAATTTATGAAACAACTAAACAACAATAATTAATAATTTTAGCTTACCCTAAATGTCCTTAATATTTCAAATGAACTTATAGTTTATTGTACAGGTACATTTGTTCATTTCTTTTTTTTTTATTATATTTTTTTTCCCTTTGAGGTTTTTTGGTATATAAAATGCAAATTTGTTTTGGTTTTAAGAATTTTTTTTTTTTTTAAATACAAACTTCATGCTTGCCAAATCTTGAATTTTGGCCTATATTTACCGAAACACCTGAAATAGACCAAATTGACCCAAAAAATTTTCAAAGTGGAATAGGAACACCCTAGACAAAATGCTGGAGTCGCCACTGGCCCTAGAGATCACCAACGCTCCCACCCTTCTTCAAGTTTCAGCTCCAAATTAGTCCCTTTTGAATATACATTACTGTAAGCTTATTTAAAACTTTCTTCTTTTTATCCGTGCATGTGTTAAAAAATATATATTTAGTATCCTCAAAAAATAAAAGTTTTGGCCCCAAATTATTTCTTAAACACTATTTGGTATCTCCATTCTCTTTTACATACATTAATTATTGCTCCTTTTATTTCCTAATAATATCATTCTCTGTCACAATATCATTTTGGGAACGTAGAATACAGTAATTTTATTTCCTCTTACTACTATATTGTCAATATTATCTTCTAGTAATTTGCTTTATTTTACTTTACTCCCAACCATTCCAACTTCCAAGTTTTAAAAAAAAAATATTTGTATACTTTTATTTTATTTTCAAAACAAAATTAAAGCCAGATTTTAAAAAGTTATACCTACTCAAGTAAATTAATAAAATAAAGTTAGCCAAATAAATCCTTATTTCATCAACCAAATCTCTATAGTAATTCTTTTGTTTTGATTTTTTTTTTTAATTTCCTAAAAACCTTTTTGCTCCTTCATCCTTTTATAATTTACTCGTGAAAAATATTTTTTTGCTTTTCTTGCCTTCGAATTACTACATTGTCAATTCCTTGCTTTCTTAAAGAGATTATTTTATAGTTAGCTACTAAATTTTCGTACACTCATCCTTTGCTTCCCTAACCATGCCTAATATTAGTAGTATTGTCCTAGACAACTTGAAGTCCATTCAATCTTTACTCGCTGAAACAAACACCCTTAGTGAACCCAAAAAGAGATGGCGCTCGGCTTTTGTTTCCATCTATTATTATAGAGCCTTTCTATCTCTTTTCAAGACTTCCCTATCAGAGAAGAAAAATACCAAGATTTCACCCTCCCATTCTTTCATAATTTTGGATCTCAATCAAGACAACAAGTTGAAAACTGATCAAGCAAGTCTCAAAAAAATCGATCAAAAAACTCTCACAGAGCTTGTGAAAGAGAAAAACATTGAAAAGCTCCAAATTATTGGAGTAGTTGACAGACTGGCATCCGGTCTTAAAACCAATGTTGAAAGCGGGATTCAAGGCAATATTGAAGACATTGCTCACCGACACAAGGCTTTTGGCACAAACACGTACAAAAGACCGCCCACAAAGAGCTTCTACCATTTTGTAGTGGAAGCCTTAAAGGATCTTACCATTCTCATCCTTCTAGGCTGTGCTGTTCTTTCTCTTGTGTTTGGCATCAAAGAAATTGGAATAAAAGAAGGATGGTATGACGGTGGAAGCATATTTGTTGCTATATTTCTAGTCATTGCTGTTTCCACCATAAGTAACTTTCGGCAAAACACACAATTTGACAAGTTATCTAAAGTCAGCAACAATATCCAAATTGAAGTAGTAAGAGTTGAGAGACGTCAACAGATTTCAATATTTGAAATTGTAGTTGGAGATGTCATTTGCTTAAAGATTGGAGATCAAGTTCCAGTAGATGGGCTATTCTTAGACGGTCATTCATTGCAGGTGGACGAATCTAGCATGACAGGGGAAAGTGACCATGTAGAAGTACATTGTAGTCATCCATTTTTGTTTTCTGGCACTAAGGTGGTTGATGGCTACGCTAGGATGCTTGTCACTTCAGTTGGGATGAACACGATATGGGGCGAGATGATGAGCTCAATCAGCCGTGATACCAATGAACAAACACCTTTACAAGTTCGGCTCAACAAGTTAACTTCATCAATAGGTAAGGTTGGTTTGGCAGTTTCTTTCCTAGTACTTGTAGTCTTGTTGGTTTGATACTTCACTGGGAATACTACAGATGAGAATGGAAATAAAGAGTTCAACGGCAGCAGCACCAAGGCTGATGACATACTAAATGTTGTGATGGGATTTGTAGCTACTGCAGTTACTATAGTTGTGGTTGCAATTCCAGAAGGTTTGCCTTTGGCTGTGACACTTACACTTGCTTATTCCATGAAAAGAATGATGGCTGATCAGGCAATGGTGTGAAAGCTCTCTGCTTGTGAGACTATGGGCTCTGCCACCACCATTTGTACTGACAAAACAGGCACCCTCACTCTAAATAACATGAAGGTGAGTAAGTTTTGGCTAGGGAAAGAATCTTTTACACCAGCTACTTACACATCAATCGCTCCATATATTCTTAAACTGCTACAAGAAGGAGTAGCTCTAAACACAACCGGTAGTGTTTACAAGCCAACTTCAGGGTCTGAAATTGAGTTCTCAGGCAGTCCCACTGAACAAGCAATTCTTTGATGGGCTGTTCTGGAGCTAAACATGGAAATGGAACAATTGACGCAAAGTCATAAGATTCTTTACGTTGAAGCATTCAACTCACAAAAGAAACAAAGCGGAGTCATAACAAGGAGAAAGACGGACAATACAATCCACGTACACTGTAAAGGAGCTGCAGAGATGATATTGAAATTGTGTTCAAGTTACTATGATGCTTCTGGAATTATGAAAGATCTAGATGAAATTCGAACAAAGGATTCAAGGTATGGCAGCCAGCAGCCTTCGGTGCATTGCTTTTGCACATAAACAAATTTCAAAAGAAGATCAAGAACATGATATGGAGCAAAAGAAGATAGAAGAAGATAGTCTAACCCTATTAGGACTAGTGGGTATTAAGGACCCATGTCGTCTAGGGGTAAAGAAAGTTGTGGAAGATTGTCAAAATGCAGGTGTGAAAATCAAAATGATCACTGGAGACAATGTTTTCACAGCCAAAGCTATTGCCACTGAATGTGGAATATTGAGGTTTGATCAAGACATGAGTGGAGCAGTGGTAGAAGGCATTGAATACAGAAACTACACACCAGAGGAAAGAATGGAGAAAGTTGATAAAATTTGTGTAATGGCAAGGTCATCTCCCTTTGACAAGCTACTGATGGTAGAATGTTTGAAACAAAAAGGTCATGTGGTTGCAGTCACTGGGGATGGAACAAACGATGCGCCAGCATTGAAAGAAGCTGATGTAGGGCTTTCAATGGGAATTCAGGGCACCAAGGTGGCCAAGGAGAGCTCAGATATTGTCATTTTGGATGACAACTTTGCCTCTGTTGCCACAGTTTTAAGGTGAGGAAGATGTGTGTACAACAACATCCAGAAGTTCATTCAATTCCAACTCACCGTGAATGTTGTTGCTCTTGTGATCAACTTTGTAGCAGCTACCTCAGCTGGTGAAGTCCCATTAACAGCAGTTCAGTTATTATGGGTGAATCTAATTATGGACACATTGGGTGCTCTAGCTCTTGCAACGGAGAAACCCACTAAAGAGTTGATGACGAAGCCACCAGTAGGCCGAACTGAACCACTTATTACTAACATAATGTCGAGAAATCTCTTAGCCCAAGCTTTGTATCAAATTATTGTCTTCTTGACCTTGCAATTCAAAAGTGAATCAATCTTTGGCGTGACTGAGAAGGTAAATGACACGTTGATCTTCAATACTTTCTTCCTTTGTCAAGTATTCAATGAATTCAATGCAAGAAATCTTGAGAAAAAGAATGTGTTTAAAGAGATACATAAGAACAAGTTGTTTTTAGGGATCATAGCCATAACCATAGTCCTTCAGGTGGTGATGGTAGAATTTTTGAAGAAGTTTGCAGGTACAGAAAGGTTGAATTGGGGGCAATGGATTGAGTGCATTGGATTTGGAATAGCTTCTTGGCCAATTGGTTGGATTGTGAAGTGGATACCTGTTCCAAAAAGACCATTTCTGAGCTACCAAAACATGAAAAAGATGCAAGGACTTCCAACCCCATTTTCGTTGATATTGAAGACAAGCCCAGGTTGATTGGTGTCTGATTGCTTGTAATTATGTATTGTAGCCAAGTGATCAGGTCACTAAGTAGATGATTTTTTTTTTTTTAGGAAGATTATGGGTAATATTTCATTTGTTTGTATATGATATACTGTATTTAGTTAGTATATGATGATGTATTTCAATTCAAATATATGGAGAGTTTGATATATATATATATATATATATATATATATATATATATATATTCATGAATTAATCTTTAATACTTTCGTCCTTTGTCAAGTCTCAATGAGTTCAATGCAAGAAAGCTCGAGAAGAAGAACTTCTTAAAGGGATACATTGGAACAAGTTGTTTATGGGATCATTGCCATAAAGATAGCCCTTCAAGTGGTTATGGTAGACTTTTTGAAGCACTTACCAAATATAGAAAGGTTTAATTGGGGGCAATGGGGTGCATGCATCAGAATTGCAGAAGTGTCTTGGCCAATCAGTTAGATTGTCAAGTGGATACCTATTCCACCCCAAAGGTTGAGTCCACCTTTGGAGCAGATTTTGCACTGGGCATATCCCATGGAAAGCAACAAGCAACTGGGAAGTGTAACCCCTCCAAATCTATGCAAAATCCTTTCAACAGCGGTTCTTCCTTAGGTTTTTTCTAAATATGCATTCTCTTGGCTTTCTTAGCCAAACTTTGATGCTTTGTAATTTTTTTTTTTTAATTCATATCGTAGCATTAGAAATATGCAAGTATTTAATGTCATAATATTAATAAAAATATTTTATTAATTTATTGTTTTTCATATCTAAAGAACAGTTTGTTTGAATATAACTTAAATTGAAGGGTCCATTTAGTTGGATGGATTTTTGGGATGGAAAAGGGGGGACGGAAAAAGAGGAGAGAAATTGATTTTTTTGAGTGTTTGATTGGGTGGATTTTAAAAGGGAAAACTAATGAAGCTCATGTGTTTCTTTCTAGGCCCACCAAAATGTTTTCTTCCCAAATTAAGAAGAAAACATTTCACACGAGTTTTTTCTTTTTCTTTTTTCTGGTTTTTGTCTTTTTAATTTACTTATCTTTCAATTTTTTTTCTTTCCTTTTTTTTTTCTTCTTTCTTCTTTTTTTTTTTTTTTTTTCTTTTTCTTTGGTTTTCTTCTTCTTCTTCTTTGGTTTTTGTCTTTTTCTAGTACTTCTCATTTGGATTTTTTTTTTTTTGGGCATTTCTTTTGGTGTTCATCCTTCTTTTTATTTTATTTATTCCATTTGTTTTGGTTTTTTTTTGTTCATCTTTTTTTTTGGGTGCTAAGTTGTTACTTTTTTTTTTTTAATATGAGCATGACAGTAAATTTATACAAACCATATTTTCCATCCTCTCATTTTTCTTATCAACAAAAAAAAAAAAAAAAAAAGTTTTTCATTTCTCCTCTTTTTCACCTCTTGGACCAAACATCATGAGAGAAAACTAAAATCTTTTCTATTTTCCCACTTTTTTATCCCCTTTCTCTCCTCACTATTTCATCTTCCCAACCAAACGGACGCTAAATCGTAACACCAAGAATAGTTATTACTTATTACTTGCTAAACATTAACATGGACGAGAAAAGTTATACAACAATTGAAGCTATGTGCTATAAACCTAAACAAATGAAAAAGGAGCTTTAGAGCATTTACATCTGTTTATACTTTATACAAAAAAAAAAAATGTCTATTTTAAAACAAAAACTTAACTTTTTTTCTATTTTACTTAATAATTTCTCGAAACACCTACATTTGATTATCTATTTTATACTCTATTTTTATTAAAATATTATTTCCTTATCTAATTTTATTATTTTTCCCAAATTATCTCATCTCTTTCTCTGTTACCTCTACCAATGCCGCAAACCTCTCTAGCCTTGATACACACCATTGCCACCAATCCTACAAACCACAACTCATAGTCTCTCTCTTTCTCCCACCTAAATCACAGAAAATTGCCCATCCACATATCATAGTCTCTCTTCCAGAACCAAAAGGCACACTCGAATTATAGCAAATCAAGACTAGGACAAAAACCCACACAAGATCCACCAATGGTCTCGTCGGATCTATTGCAAAAAAGATTTTCTACCAAAAATTTTTCAAGACCATTCCTGTGTAGTTGAAGCTACCTTTGCGTTGTGTTAAAAGAAAACCACCTACAGCATCGATCATGAGAGAGGAGAACTTGGAAAATAAGGCTGTGTTTGTTTTGGGTATAAAGGAAAATTGGAAAACGTTTTACGCAAGTGATGGTGTTTGGCAACTCGAGAAAATAAGGTCAAACTGAAAACTAATGTGTTTGACCGTAAAATAACCCACTCATACCTGTAAAATATTTTACACACTGATTTTATCTTCAAACCATTTACACTCCTAAAAATTTTTGTTCTCCTCATTCTCACCCTCATGTCTCATAAGTCACACCAAAACCAAGCCAAAGGATGTAGAGATTTGTTGTCGATGAAGACCAGATTGTCATCTGTAATCCATGACCTTGCTGATGAAGACCAGATTGTCGTTTGTGACCCACAACCCTGCCGGTGAAGCCCAGATTGTCGTCCCCGACCCACAGCCCCGTCGTCGTGTGTGGAAGCCCCACCACCAGTGAAGGTAGTTTGGGTAAATCGTCAGCCACCTCCACCTCCACCGATCTATCCCTCTTCCTCCCTCAACCCACCACCAAAGACCCATCCCTTTTCCTCCACCGACCCATCTTCCTCCTTTCTTTTCACTCAAGACACACATTCTTCAATTGAGATCTGGGTTTTTTGGGGATTGTTCCCATTTATAGTGTAGTAATTTTTTTTTTTTCATGATTTGGTTGAGGTAATAACAATAATTTGTTCTTGGGTTGCAATTGATTTGTTTTTGTATGTCAGAAATTGAAAATTATAACTAATCCATTGATTTGATCAATCAATCCATTGAAAATTATAATACAATTGTATTATAGGTCTTTTTTGACATTGTCTTTGGAAAATGTTTTAAATTAGAGAACCAAACACCAGAAATACTTTTTTGACATATTTTCTAGAACACAACCAAACAAATGAAAATGTTTTCCTTTTTGTAAAATATTTTCAACTAAAAATATTTTACACTCGGAAATCACTTTACATGTTGTCAAACACTGCCTAAGAGAGAAAAGAAGAAACAGGAGAGAGAGAGAGAGAGAGAGAGAGAGAGAGAGCCATGACAATAAATGAATTTTTTTTTTTTGGAAGAAATGAATAAGCAAATGAAATGCATAAGCTATGCCGCCTCCTAAATTTGGACAAGCAGTGAAGCAAAATCTCATTTTGCAGGTTCATTAATAGGTGTGGGTGTCTATCATTGGCTAAATGGGCATCATGCTATTTTTTATGAGTTGATGTGAATGCAAGTCCAAGATTTCGTTTGTTTTAGGCCGGGTTTGATTCAATGGAAAATATTTTTTAAGTGTTTGGCTGCATTTTCAAAAATACTTTGAAATTTGTTTTTACTATTTCTCTGCATTTTCTCATCTCCCAAGTACTTATATAATTTTTTAAAAAAAATAATTTTAGAATAGCAAAAATAGTGATTGGCAACCAGAGACCAATGATATTAGTAGTTGGGTGGCCAATAGAGGGGGAGGAATGGAGGTTCAGTTAATGAGCTTTTGGCGAGACAAAAAATGTTTTTATGGCAAATGAAATTAATTGTAAACAATTTTCCGCTAGAAGTATCTTTATTCTATGGTCAACGAAAAATCAATTTAAAGTTGACCTACAATTTATTGTTATCAATTTAAAAAAAAATTCAATCGCCCTAAACACTACAAAAAATATATCCAAGTGTTTGTTTGCGCTTCTAAGAATGCTCTAAAAAACATTTTCAAGTGCTTAAGGTTGGAGAGAGAAGAAGGTTTAAAGGGAGAAAGACGAGGGAAGAAGAGGCGGAGATTGACGTTGAGGGTTTGAGACATAGTGCAATGGTGTTGTGTTTGTGTTTCAATTCATTTGATATTTTATTTATAATCTTTTGCAAAGGGTTTTAGACTTTTAGATAAAAACCAGACTCGTTTTGCACTTTGTGACCCGTAGAAGTTTGGTACTCTAAACTCAAGGAACATAACAGTCCTATAAGCCCAGACACACAGAAGTACTATTATCCTAAAATCCATAAAGTTTGGAAAACCAAGATCATGGGAAGATTTTGATTTGGTTAAGATAAAGACTAAAACTTGAAACTTGAGGAATATTATTATTTTCTGGTCGACCATCAATTTTAGACACGCAAAACATTTTTGGGGAAACAGAGCCTAGAGTGTAGGAAGTTTCCGTCTGCTTATCTGAAAGGAAAGCAGGAACCTGAGGGATTGGAACCGTGGGTAAAAATATGGCGGCTCAATAGTCCACGGATTCACATCCCAGCGCGTTGACTAGTCAATTACTTGAGCGCGTCGTAACTGGCCAACACGTTTTTGGGAATTGTCTCTTAAGTCACCGAATTTTTCTTTTTCATATCTTTTTCGAGGAATATTATTATTTTCTGGAGAAAGTATACCTGTTATGGTTATATAATTCCTCCCACTCGCAGCTGTGTGAGTCCCACAGTTGGTGCGTCTCACCAACTGTGAGTGTGAGGAAATATACACCCATAAATCGGATGTATTTTATTCCTTTTCTGGCATAACAACTTGTGGGCCGAATTTTTCTATTGGTAAGAAAGGGCCAGAAACCCAAATAATTCGTTCCCATCTCAAACTTGCCTTTCCTCTTCTATAAAAACCACCACAGGTTCAGCAAAAAAAAAACCACCACCCTCTTTGCAACTTCAATGATCATATCTACCAGCTAGCATTATATTCGATCTCCACATATCTCCATTCTCCTCTGTTCCATTTATATCCCATATTATCTTGCATGCTTTTCTTCCTCTTGTGATTACTACTACATTATTGTCAGTTCCTTGCTTTCTTAAACAGCATCTTTCCAAGGATATTATCCTACAAAACATGGACCGCATTGAGTCTTTACTTGGTGCACAACACTCCCGTAGCACACCCAATAAAAGATGGCACTCCGCTTTTGTTTCCATATATTGTTCTAGAGCCCTTCTATCCTTTTTCAAAGATTCTCTACTCCAGAAAAATCTCAAGGTTTCTCCTTGTCCGTCTTTCGTCATTTTTGATCTCAACCCAGACATTGGGTTCAAAGTTGATCAGCCAACACTCACTAACCTTGTAAAAGATAAAAAGATTGAAAGACTCCAAAACATTGGAGGGGTTGATGCACTAGCATTCACTCTACAAACCAACGTTGCATGTGGGATTCATGGCAATGATGTAGACATTGCTCGCCGACACGAAGCTTTTGGCTCAAACACATATAAAAGACCACCTACAAAGAGCTTCTTCCATTTTTTAGTGGAAGCCTTCAAGGATCTTACCATTCTCATCCTTCTAGGCTGTGCTGTTCTTTCTCTGGTATTTGGCATTAAAGAGAATGGAATAAAAGAAGGATGGTATGACGGTGGAAGCATATTTGTTGCTATATTTCTTGTCATTGCTGTTTCTACCATTAGTAACTTCAAGCAAAACAGACAATTTGACAAGTTATCCAAAGTCAGCAACAATATCCAAATTGATGTTGTGAGAGCAGGGCGACGTCAACATATTTCAATATTTGACATTGTAGTTGGAGATATCATTTGCTTAAAGATCGGAGATCAAGTCCCAGCTGATGGACTATTCTTAGATGGGTATTCATTGCAAGTGGATGAATCTAGCATGACAGGGGAAAGTGACCATGTAGAAGTAAATTGCAGTCATCCATTTTTGTTTTCTGGTACTAAGGTGGCTGATGGCTACGCTAGGATGCTTGTCACCTCGGTTGGGATGAACACGATATGGGGTGAGATGATGAGCTCAATCAGCCGCGATACCAATGAACAAACACCTTTACAAGTTCGACTCAACAAGTTAACTTCATCAATAGGTAAGGTTGGTTTGGCAGTTGCTTTCCTAGTACTTGTAGTCTTGTTAGTTCGATACTTCACTGGTAATACTACAGATGAGAATGGAAATAAAGAGTTCAACGGCAGCAGCACCAAGGCTAATGACATACTAAATGCTGTGGTGGGATTCGTAGCTACTGCAGTTACCATAGTCGTGGTTGCAATTCCAGAAGGTTTGCCTTTGGCTGTGACACTTACACTTGCTTATTCCATGAAAAGAATGATGGCTGATCAGGCAATGGTGCGAAAGCTCTCTGCTTGTGAGACCATGGGCTCTGCCACCACTATTTGTACCGACAAAACAGGCACCCTCACTATGAATAAAATGAAGGTGACTAAGTTTTGGCTAGGGAAAGAATCTTTTGCACCAACTACTTACTCATCAATCACTCCATATATTCTTGAACTGCTACAAGAGGGAGTAGCTCTAAACACAACCGGTAGCGTTTACAGGCCTACTTCAAGGTCTAAAATTGAGTTCTCAGGCAGTCCCACTGAACAAGCAATTCTTTCATGGGCTGTACTAGAGCTCAACATGAAAATGGAACAATTGAAGCAAAGATGTAAGATTCTTTACGTTGAAACATTCAATTCTCAGAAGAAACGAAGCGGAGTTATAACAAGGAGAGAGACAGACAATACAATCCACGTACACTGGAAAGGAGCTGCAGAGATGATATTGAAAATGTGTTCAAGTTACTATGATGCTTCTGGAATTATGAAAGATCTTGATGATAGTGAAAAGATGAAATTCGAACAAAGAATTCAAGGTATGGCAGCCAGCAGCCTCCGATGCATCGCTTTTGCATATAAGCAAATTTCAAAAGAAGATCAAGAACATGATGTGGAGCAAAAGAAGATAGAAGAAGATGGCTTGACCCTATTAGGTCTAGTGGGTATTAAGGACCCATGTCGTCCAGGGGTAAAGAAGGCTGTGGAAGATTGCCAAAATGCAGGTGTGAAAATCAAAATGATCACTGGAGACAATATTTTCACAGCCAAAGCCATTGCCACTGAATGTGGAATATTGAGGATCGATCAAGACATGGGCGAAGCAGTGGTAGAAGGCATTGAATTCAGAAACTATACACTAGAGGAGAGAATGGAGAAAGTTGATAAAATTTGTGTGATGGCAAGGTCATCTCCCTTTGACAAGCTACTGATGGTAGAATGTTTGAAACAAAAAGGTCATGTGGTTACAGTCACTGGGGATGGCACAAACGATGCACCAGCATTGAAAGAAGCTGATGTAGGGCTTTCAATGGGAATTCAGGGCACCGAGGTGGCCAAGGAGAGCTCAGATATTGTCATTTTGGATGACAACTTTGCCTCTGTTGCTACAGTTTTAAGGTGGGGAAGATGTGTGTACAACAATATCCAAAAGTTCATTCAGTTCCAACTCACCGTGAATGTTGCTGCTCTTGTGATCAACTTTGTGGCAGCTATCTCAGCTGGTGAAGTCCCATTAACAGCAGTTCAGTTATTATGGGTGAACCTAATTATGGACACATTAGGTGCTCTAGCTCTTGCAACAGAGAAGCCCACTGAGGAGTTGATGACAAAGCCACCAGTAGGTCGAACTGAACCACTTATTACCAACATAATGTGGAGAAATCTCTTAGCCCAAGCATTGTATCAAATTATCGTCCTCCTGACCTTGCAATTCAAAGGTGAATCAATATTTGGTGTGACTGAGAAGGTAAATGACACGTTGATCTTCAATACTTTCGTCCTTTGTCAAGTGTTCAATGAATTCAATGCAAGAAAGCTTGAGAAGAAGAATGTGTTTAAAGGGATACATAAGAACAAGTTGTTTTTAGGGATCATAGCCATAACCATAGTCCTTCAGGTGGTGATGGTAGAATTTTTGAAAAAGTTTGCAGGTACAGAAAGGTTGAATTGGGGGCAATGGGGTGAGTGCATTGGATTTGGAATAGTATCTTGGCCAATTGGTTGGATTGTGAAGTGGATACCTGTTCCTAAAAGACCATTTCTGAGCTACCTAAACATGAAAAAGATGCAAGGACTTCAAACCCCATTTTCATTCATATTGAAGACAAGCCCAAGGGTGATTGGTGCTTGATTGCTTGTAATTATGTATTGTAGCCAA
This sequence comes from Castanopsis chinensis, assembly GCA_032878915.1. Lineage (NCBI taxonomy): Eukaryota > Viridiplantae > Streptophyta > Magnoliopsida > Fagales > Fagaceae > Castanopsis > Castanopsis chinensis. Next base: position 811,663 of record JAVQMG010000039.1, read on the forward strand.
GAGACATGATTTTTTTTTTTTTTTTTTTTTATTGTTTAGGAAGATTGTGGGTAACATTTCATTTGTATGTATATGATGTATTGTATTTAGTTAGTATATGATGATGTATTTCTATTCAAATATATGGAGTTTGATATACACACACACACACACATATATATATATATATGGCTCCGCTCCTTTTATTCTTCTCTTCTCTTTCCCAATATTTGGTGTGTTGATGTTTTGTTGTCACTATTACTAGCTTTGCGCAACACTAAGTTCCGTTTGATTTTTAATTTTAAGTTACATTCAAACATTCCCTTTTATATATTTATATATATATATATATATATATATATATATTTATTTATTTATTCATGAATTGAATATTTACAAGGTGGAGGGGACAATAAAAGGATGGAAGGCCAACAATTTAAAGCGCACGGCAATCAAAATTAATGAGCTCCCAGTCCCACCAAAAGGAATTGGATTTAATTAGCCAAAAAAAAAAAATGTGACAGAGAGACTATAGATATTAAGATGCACTACCTACGCACCTCACCATGAGATTTCCGAACTGCAACACAATTTGCTAGATACCTGCCATTCTCTCTGACACAGAGAGAGAGAGAGAGAGAGAGAGAGAGAGAGAGAGAGAGAGAGAGAGAGGATGAGGGTAATGAGTAAGAATACAAGTAGTTCTTTTGGAAAGAAGATATGGGGTAGCGTGGCACATAATAATAAGTGGGCTGAGAAACTGCAAAGTTGGGAGTGGGACTATACTCTATATTGGGCCGAAGATTGGGCCGAAGAAGGGAAGGAAGCGTCTGCCTCTATTTCTACTCGTGTGTAACCTGTGCAATGCACAGAAAAGTAACTATTTATGACTTGGCTGATATTGTCTACTCATGCATATGCATATCTTGAGCATCAATGTCTAAGTTCAACCAGCAAAGTATAAACAACATTTTTGCTTTAATATTCACACAGCCATCGGTATATCCTGCGCAAATTTTTAAAATTTTTGAAAAAAGAAAATAATAATGAGACAGCAGAAAGAAATATGGTCTAACTTAGGTAAATACAAATTTATAAATTACAAAATTTATGGTAAGAAATTTGTTTGAATCATCAAACATTTTCCTTCATATTTACCCTAGAAGACCACATCAAACGCAATAACAGAAGAAAATATTTCTTCTACAGCATTTCAAACCTTTTTGCACATAAGTCATCATAAGCTAGGGGAGCCTGTAGCTGTCAAATCAGAAGAAAGGCGGAAGAGTTTCAAATTTTTTTGAAAAGCTATATTATTGACTGTAACCTCTTTGTAACTCTTCAGCCATTGTTCTTATCTAGCAGTAACAGGCTTCTCTCTCTACACATGTTCACAAACACTTTTACCCTAGGTCTTAAACTTCCATTTGAAGTTTTATCCTGAGAATCAATATAGGCCGCATTAAAGCTTTTAATATAAAGAGTAGTGTACACCTAGAACATAACAGTCTATGCACAGTGATTCATTGACTCATCATAGGCAACTAGCAAAAGGGAGGGAAAAAGAGAGGTATAAATTTAAGTCTTATACAATATAGCATTTTCCCTCATAAGCACACAACTCAAAATTTTGTTTCCAATATATTAACTTATAAGTTATAAAACTATTTTCTCAGACCTGAAACAATAAAACAAAAGCTAAAGCAAAATTGAGGGAATACGGGGAGAAATGTTTAGATATTTTTAACAATGATGATCTCTCTATAAGAGTGTGTGTGTGTATGCGTGTGCGCATACATTTTTTTGTAATGCTTATATAATGATAAACTAAAAGTTCTAAATGAAATACTCAATGAGACTAAGTTGGTGTGCATAATCAAATTGCAATTGTGCTTTTGGTGGTTATTCTCTAGTCATAGATAGATATCTTTTGTAATTTATGTTGTGAATTACCAAATAGGATTGTGAGTTTCTAATCTTCCAGATCACCTATCACAAAACTTAACTACATTGACTTGCTAAACAGAATTACAAACAACCATACAATTGTAATTTTCCTTTGGTCTTCATATAATAACTTTGGAATATTGTTTGTCATATGTTACAACAAAAAAGGCATTGAATGAGGTAAATAATATAATGAAATAGACAAAATAAATAGTACCTAAAAGAAGCACTAAAGAAGAATAAATTACTTTATAACTGTGCACTATCTATTCTCTTCAGCAGTTCCATCTCCTCCCCACTGGAAACTTCGTGATCAATATAGCACAACTGGAAGTATGAAACAAATACAGAATATCATGCCCACCGTCAAATTGTAGTACATTGTCAAACTATAGTAAGACCCAGTACCAAAGTTTACTAAAGACATATTACCCAATATTGTGGCTTCTTCGGTTTGTGAACCCCTCTATTTATAAGCTTTTGCTAGGGTGCCACCCATCATTCTCTTCCAAAATAGACCTTAAAAGTATAAGAGGATTAAGAAAACTAACAAAAGTAACTTGATATATTACACTATAATTTAGGTAAATCATATACTTCCATCATTCACAAATTTAGAAGAAAAAATCTCAATTGAGTTAAATACCCTGTAAAGCCTTAAATTACTGAATTTTCTCACGTGACTACATGATAGATTCTTTAATTGTCTCAACTACTGAAATTTCATGGTATTTAAAATTTTTTTTTTTTTTAAATTTCATGGTATTTAAATATCAGAAGTAATCCATAATTAGCAAAGTAAACTAACAAACATGATAGATTCTTTAATTGTCTCAACTTACTGAAATTTCATGGTATATAAATTTTTTTTATTAAATTTCATGGTATTTAAATATCAAAAGTAATCCATAATTAGCAAAGTAAACTAACAAACGTAACTGAAATTTGAAACAAACAAAAAAACAAAACTTTAAAACTGGCTGCAATTCCTTTTACTATTTTTTAATATTTGTTCTCAGTACCAAATAGATTCCTAATTAACTTTCAAGAATGTAATACTACATGCAAAACCAAAAAAAACAAAACATTGTAAACACCGAAACCAAAGCTTAGGAATCTCTTAGAAAATTAATCTTTGCCACAACCTACAAAGTAATCAACTTTGTATAAAGAACATTATACGCTCAGATTTCACAATTTAAACTCATTAAAACGCAACATCAAAAAAAAAAAAAAAGAGTAAAAAAGTCTCTTTTTAAAATTTTAAAAAAAAAATCAACTAAAATCTACAAAGTAATAAACTTAGTATAAAGAGAGTTATACTATCAAATTTCAAAATCCCACAATTTCACTCCCCCCCCCCCCTCCCTCCCCCCCTTACAAAAAAGATGCAATTAAAAGTTTAAAACTTAGGTAGGATTCTCATATTATGAGGGTTTCTCCCTGCTTTTAACAAATAGAGAGGAAAAGGGTCATGAATTCCAAATTCCTAAATTGACAGCAAACCATAATTGAAGAGAATATTAGGAAAAGAAATTAGTACCTTCGCTTTGATTAAATTAGAGACTCTAGATTGTAGAAAGATTCCGCTTCATTTATGCAAAGAAAGAAATTGAATGATTTAAATCCAAAAGAAAAGAATTCAAACAAACCCATTACTGAAAATATTTAATAAAAATAGTCACATATCATAATTCTGATTTCCTTAACCCTAATTTCTGGAACAAAAATCCAACTGCAATTGTAAAATTTGAAAACATATAACAAAAGTAATTTAACTTTAAATTTGTGGGGAAAAAAAAAGTCAGAGAAAGAATAGGAACCCGTCAAAGGCATTGTTTATTCTTGACATGGCACGGGCCTGGCCTGTCTTAATTCTTGACACAGTTGGTAGACAAATTTCTCAATTTTTTCTCTCTCCACTCTCTGTGCCTAATCGACTCGATCTCTCTCTTTGTGTTTATCAAACTCTCTCTCTCAGTCACTTTCAATTTAACCGTATTTTTGTTTTGAACTATATAGACTGCACAGTAAATGGATAAAATTTCAATCCTCAAGCGGTGCAACACGTGGTATTTTGAAACTTCTATATTATATGCATAGTAGGAATTTAAGAGGTTTTTTTTTCCTACGTGGCAGAACAGCCTTAATTAGAGGAATCAACTTTCTCTTAGCTTCTGCTTTTTTTTTTTTGAGAAACAGCTTCTGTTTATATATATAGGGTTAGATTTCTATACCCAACTTCATCTTTATTACTAGTTTTGTTTTGTGGTTGTCTTTCATTGCCACATAAACTCCTCCAACGAGCTTTTTACAAAGAAACTAGTAGCGGTGGCACATGCTACTCCCTTTGATTGCAAGAAGAAGAAGAAAGATCTTCCATTTGAATCATCATCACTTTTTACAACTCTTACGAATAAAAATAAATGGCAAAGGTAGCTAATCCCATTCATATAAAATTTTTATTACAATTGAAAACTTAATGATCTACAAAATTAACAAATGAATTATAAAAACTCCTCCGATCAATGTTTATCTATGTAACTAAGATTGATTCTTAGAGCCCATATATGACTTAAAGATACAATCTATGTTTATCTATGTAACTAAGATTGATTCTTTGAACCTATATATGACTTAAAGATACAATCTGTTGTTCAAAATCTCCCAAGAGTAAATACAAAAATCATAATTTTCCAACCAAAGTAGCTAGGTTTTGCTAAGGCATTAACCCAAAGGTTAAATTTCCATAATGAATGATGTCGGTCACTTCAAATGAAGCTCTTCATCAAATACCTACAATCATCTACAATGAAGATATATTTTTTTATTATTAATACATGCTTAACCTATTACATTTTATGCCCACTTTGTATTTTTGGCCTCTTTTTTTTTGTATAAATGTATTTTTGGCTTAGTTTTGAACAAAAGCCCTTTTCACAAAAGCCCTTTTAACGACAATAGACACTCACACACACAAATAAAAATGAAGAATGGTATTCAAAATACCATTTTCTTAAGCCTCAACAGTGTTGGCAAGTAATCACTTGATTCTCGTACACCATTTTCTTTCTTATCCTACCCAATGAAGATGACTTATAGCCTATGTAAAAATGATATAAAAAATTAGAAAACCCATCTTGAAGCCTCGAGAACATTTCTCATGTAAAAAGTTCACCAAAAGTTGGTCTTTCATCCCTAAAATTTAAGAAGTTTGTTTTTCATCCCTAAACTATTGAAAAGTTTGTATTTTGTCCCTAAACTATTGAAACTGTGTTATTTCTGTCCATAAACTTTAAAAAATATCTTTTTTCATTCCTAAACTATTGAAAAATGTTCTTTTTTCATCCCTACTTTTGTCTCTAAGCTATTGAAAAGAGCCTTTACAAAGTTTAAGGATGAAAAAAGAACTTTTTAAAGTTTAGGGATGAAAAACAAACTTTTGGTAAAGTTTAGGGACCAAAATAGTATTTCGACCAAAATAGTATTTCACCCAAAACTTAAACACATGAAAAGCAATGTCTAATAATTGTATCTAAATGATAGAGCTGTACAAACATATTCTTCAAAGGTGTTTGTATATGATGGTAAGTATATTATTATAATGATGTAATAATATACTTGCCATGATAACTTACCACATCTATGATGGTAAGTTTATTATTATAATGACATAGTAGGCTTTATAAATTCTTTTTCCACCATTACCAAGGCAATTTAGCCAAGGATGAACAGGAAGAATCCTAAAGAGAGGTAACTTAGGATTCCATGCTAGAAAATTTTCAAAGTAAATGACACAAGAAATCATTTTAAATCCAAGGAAAAAGAATCATCTAGTTCACACTGACAATAAACTGAACTAATAGTTCTTGGTAGTGTAAATTCCACCCACGTGCTAATTTATAAGCCTCTCTCTCTCACAGATAAACATCTTAGACACGCAACTGCCCCTAAGGGAGATTCCAAGACCTTAATAGGACCTATTAAAAAAAAAAGCTGTCTTAATAGGGATTGTATGGAAAGAGATCTCAAATAAATATCTAGACCAACAGGTTATAACAACTCCACTTTAAATTGGTAATCTAATTAATACCAATATAAGGTCATCAAAACCGCGGAATGCTTAAAAAGAACTTATCTAACCTAGTCAAATAGGGCCTTATGGAGTTAAAACAATAAAACAATGAAAATAGTGAATATATAATTGTTGCAGAGAAGTAATGCCTTCTAAAGATTAAAAAACAAAAACAAAAAAACAAAACAATTATAAGGCACTATAAAGGTAGCATAATTTAGAAGACTCATTGCTTGGCGTTTTGTCATCAAGACATTTTATTAGTTTCTCAAGATGCCCTTCAGAAAGAGCCCAATATTTGTAAATTGCTTATGTAAAGCCAATAATTCTAATGGTGATCTTTAGACAATGAATTTAATCTATTGCCTGAGTTAAAGCCATCAAAAATTCATAAATTATAAAAATGAAAATAAAAACACACGCTCAAATAAAGAGAGTGTACCACCATTCAAAGACGTACCACCAACTCCCTTGACATCTCTCTCTATTGCCTATGTCAGCTCAGTCTTCAAAGACCACACTTGCTCCTCAGTGCTGAACCGTAGCTTTGGCTCTACAAAAAAACATTATCCCAGAAAGTGTAATACGGTGAGTGTAGTGTTTTGGGTAAAGAAGAAAAAATAATGCTCAACAAAAGCAGATGCAAAAAAGATGTAATGTGATCAACTGCTGAGTCAGAGAGAATTTTTGCTCGAATAGAATTTGACCCCCAAAAAAAAAAGCTCATTACTAGTCAGAGATCAGATACGGAACAATAAAATATAGAACTGGGGCACTTGAAATCTCCATAATCTGAAACAAAAACTCAGTAACTCACATTCGAAAAGTAAGAACAGATCGATCATACAATAAGGCTGATTCTTACAAGAATGAAATAAAGAGAAAGATTTTTTTTTTTTTTTTTTTTTAAAGGAAAGAAATTGAGAGAAACCCCGAAAGGAATGAATAAAAATATAAAAAGAATTAGAAAGATATTACAGGTATTGTGGCTGCAGCCGAAACAGCAAAACCACAAAGAACGCAAACCCCCTCTTCTTTTTAATAGCTCCCCTCTCTCCTTCTTCTCTCTGAAACACTGAGTCGTAGACAGGTCGCTACACTATCACTCTACTCACCAAAAAAATAAAGTAAACCAGAACCAGAGGAAATACCCTTTTTTTTTTTTTAATAGACTTAAGGAAAAGACAGAATTAACCTCCCAATAGAAATCTCAAAAACCCCTAAAACCCATTTTTTACCCATACTGTCACACTCACACCCCCCCCCCCCCCCAACTCCCCAACTCACCGTCGCTCATCCATAACTCCGGCTCCGGCTCCGGCTCCGGCTCTGCGTTCAAACACAGGTCTGTCTCTCTCTCCCTCTCTCTCTCTGCTTTTAATTCGTATTTTCATCATATTTAATTGCTTTCAATATTTCGGTTTCTTTTCTTCTTTTTTGAGTAAAGAAAATTTTATTCATAGTCTCTAAAGTATACAGCAGGGGACCAAAACAATCAAATACATAAATCACAAAGCATTTATCAAATCATAGACCCAATGATAGGAGAAGACGGGTTTTGGCATAGTTTAGGAATGGGAGACGGGAACAAAAATTGGATTTTTCTTTTTTTTCCTTTTTTGAAAAGCTTCGAAGAAACGCTTGGGGGAGTTTAGAAAGATTCATAGCTTGAGATTCAAAGGAAAAGCAGGTGACTTTCTGATTAAATAAAATTCATAGCTTGATTTGAGTACAGGTTGCAGAATAGGGACTAAAAGTGGTGGAAATAAAAGTTAGATATCAGAGTGGCAATCGCGTTGATTGTAAATGATTTCAGGAAAATGTTTTACACCCTTGTGTGTGTTTGGCCCCACTTGTAAATATGGTCAAACGGAATTTCATTTACATCTTGATCGGAAAAAGACCCTCTTCACTTGTAAAATGGTTTACAGAGTTATTTTACCTTCAAACCATTTACACTCTCCTCTCACTGCTCATGCGCGTCACTCTTAGCACACACTCTCTCCAAAGCTCAGTTATGACCACTGCTCTGGCACCACCTCACGCACCGATGTGACGAAGCTCAGCTCCAACCACCCAAGCCGTCCGTTTCCTCCACTCAATTGTGAGATTTCTCCATCTTTTCTTCCCACTCAATCTCATCGCCATGCTCCACTGCTGCATGTCTCCGATCCACCCCCGCCATCATCCAACTACCCTCCTCCATGAGCTCCGATCCACATCCAAGCTACCCATCTACCCACATAACCCAATCCCCCTTTCAGCAAACCCACACCACCTTGCCCGATCCACACCCACCAGATCTAGCTGCTGCTGTCCTCCGTTGGTATCGATCTCTCTCTTTCCCGATCCTCCTTTGGAACTGATCTTTCTCTTTTCGGATCTGTCTCTCACTCTTTCTTCCCCTTCTCACCGAGTATATCATGTATATATTGTGAATAAAAGATGTTTTTATTTTGATTTTTAGCTATGTTAAGTGTATATTTTAAAATTTTCTGTTATAAAATTTGTCTGGGAGTTGAGAAAATGTGTAAAATTTGTAGGAAAATAGCATTTTTAGAATGTTACCAAACACCGAAAATCATTTTTTGGACTATTTTCCATTACAAAACGAAACGCCCGAATTTCATTTTCCTTATGGGAATTCACTTTCCCCTGCATTAATTTTAAACCTGGAATTCGATTTACATTGAAACTAAACGTAGCCTAAATGATTCTGTAACAATGTTTGCTTATATTGTACATCAGCTATTTTTAGGCTCATTTTTTTCATGGTAATCAGTTTGATCCAGATTAATAGTGGGTTGCCTTCATTAAAGGCTTCCCATAGAAGGGTTGTTCTAGATTACTCCGTCGTCGTCCGGGTGGACCAGACTTACAAACCCACTTAGGCTTCTAAGAGTCTATCATCTAAATGGACCAAATAATTTATGTTGGAGTTCATTTGCTAACCAAAGCCGTCAATATATAGGATCGGAAAATTTAGCTGTTGGTCAACTAATGTGAGTTAGCAGTCCAAAGAATATATTAGGAAGGTTGGTTTATTAAAATATGGCCATCTTTAATATATGTATTTACTATTATGGGATACTAGCTATTGTGCTTGTATACTCTACAGTTGCAATATGATTTGATATTTATTATGATGATCAAAATGTCATGGTAGCAATCAACATGCTTTCAAGGGATGTGGCAATCCTCCAAAATTGGGCCTTTACTGCCTTATCTAAATCATGTCATGTCAACGTTCAACCACATAAATTTGGAAGTGATTAAAAAAGTGAAGAGAAAAAATTAGGCCCATGCTTGGCCAATTGGTTGTATTGTCAAGTGGATACCTGTTCCACACAAACCATTGCTCGGCTACCTAAGGATGAAATAGAATTAAGGACTTCCACTAGCATTTTCGTTCTGATTGAAATCCCAAGGTTGAACGCACTTCTGCAGTAGATTTTTCACCAGTCTTGTCCCATGGGAAGCAACAAGTGACTGGGGAGTGTAATCCCTCCAACAAGCAACAAGCATGGAATGAGACCTGTGTAAAATCCTCTTCAACCGCAGTTCCTCCTTGGGCTTTTCTCCCATATTCTGTATTCATAGCAATAATTCTCCAGGCTTTCAAAGCAAATATTTTATGCTTTGTATATTTTATTTTTTATTTTACTGTTTTAGTTCACACTGTAGCATAAGATATAATGATATATGTAAGTATTTGATGTCATAAAATTAATAAAACTATTTTTCTGATCTATTTTTTTTCATGTCTAAAGAGCAGTTCCAATCATGTATTTCTGTCGTTTGTTTGAATGTTAAATTTAAAATCTTAACACCAAGATCTTTCTAAACATTTTACAACAATTGTGGTAAGAACATAAATTCAAGTAACATATATCTAAAGATTATTTGGCCTAATCAAGATCTATCACCAAATCTTTATGGCACAATCAGCGGTTGTAGTCTTCCGGTCTATTTGGAAGAGAGAACACCCCCCTGAATTTTTTCATGAAAGCAATGTAAAATTGTGCTTGGACACCACTTGATCGATACTGTCACTTCACTACTCCATTGATAGATTTGCATGAAACAATTATAGATGGAGTAATCTCTAAAGTTAAACAAACCCAATTATCAGAACCACAAAGCAACTCAATAGGAGACCCAAGATAATAAAACTGGTTGAGTTGAGGTGAATACCATTTTCAAAGGCACAAGAAATCACCCAACGAACCCCATCTTCAAGTCTCAATCCTTTGTTAACATGCTCTTGCATGCTTTGTTTCTTAAGAGTTTATTTGTCCTTGTTTCTCTTTCTATATTGCATTCTATAGGGGTGAAATTTTGTTTCATTCCTGATTTTCCTTCTCCGTATGTAAATGATTTTTAGTTTTGATTTTTGGCTCAAATGGTTATGATTTGTAGGAATAATTGTATTTGGTGAGTGATTAGCTAATCTGATCTTATTGTCAAATTTGACGAATTTATGGTGATGGCCTTGGCTTTTCATTATGATTTTTTATGCCAGGTTTCATGTGGGCAAAACAAAAACGATTTGAAGTAGTTGAAGTCTCAAACAGGATAGACATGATTCTGATGAGAAAATTTACCTTCTATTAATTTCAATGTCAAGATTCTAAACCACAGGTATGGGTGCTCAATCGAAACTCCATATGAATTTGTAACAATGACGCAGTTTATTAGCCAAATATATCATGAGAGGTTGTAATAGACCTTGAAATTTCACATTAATTTTACTCACAATTGCTCTTTTGGTCCACTTTATTGAATTTTTTTATAATAAAAAAACTATTTCTAAGCCTTGCATGGTCTAGGCCATAAGGGGCTAGCTTATTAACCTAGTTTTTGGCCCAATTTCTCAAGGCTTTTGTAAACTAAGTTGCTAGCATTTCAATCACATATATACTTCTACACAAAAAAAAAAATATGACCCATTTGGTACATGTGTTTCAACACATATTTTTAATTTTTAAACAACATTATACATATTTTTACATGCTTTTTCATTCACGTATTTTCAAAAAATACAAACAACATTGCTAAAATAACGTTACCAAACTAGCCCTATTGTTGGAAATTCCAAGTAACTAAAAAAAACACACGAATGAGAGATAAGGGTTTGGATTTGAGCTTTTCTTCCTCCCCTATCATGGCCAATGAACTTACTTAAACAAGTTTTCAAAGGTATTTGAGTTTTCTTTTAGCGAGTTCTTTGAAAGATTCAATTGTGGCAAAAATCGGGTTTTGCAAAGCTCATTATTGTAATCTTGCATTTTTCCAAGTTTGTTGTGTAAGCTTAAGTTGCGTAATAAAACTTGAGTAGAAGATCATTGTTTCACATGACTTATCAACCAATGAAAATCATTCTTTTACATGGCTTGATTAAAACTCGAATTTTCACCTAGAAAGTGATCGTTTTGCCTCTAAAATTTCGTAATGACTCAATATAATGCCATTATAAAAATCGTTTTTTTTTTTTTTTTTTGAGCAAATAAAAATCGTTCTTCAATATAACTTGATCAAAAATTTTAATTTACACCAAGAAAATTACCACTTTGCCATCGAATTCCATAATGGCCTACTATGATGCAAATTTCTATGTTAAGTCAAATATGAAATTTAATTTAATTTTATAAAAAAGGAAAAATTATGAGAATGTAATAGAATGACGAATTTCGACGTGTGAAATGAACATTTCATCCTCAAAACCCAGAACCAAAGCAGTTGAGCTCCTCCTGGAAAAGAATGATATAAAATATAAAATATTCATGATGGAGATTTAGAATTCATAAAAAAGTTATAAAGAACGAAAAGAAAAATTGATATTTTAATTAATAGTGAACTATTGAATGAGTCTGAACATTACTCTTTTTAAAGAGCATGAATGGGAATGAAAAATATAAAAATGCATTCTCAAAAAACTCACAAAATCACCCCACATCCAGAAATACAAGATGCAACAAAATTTGCTACCCACTAGTAGTAGGATTGAAATATACATCCCAGCTAAAGGAGCTCTATCCATTATTTCTTCTTATTTTATTTGATTTATCTTTTACACAGACTCTCTCTCTCCTCTCCCACACTTTGTTTGTCTCTGTTTCTCTCCTCACTCACACTCTAGTTTAGAACAACGGTAACTCTAGGTCGTGGTGGTGACAATAAAGGAGCACGAGGGTGGTTGTATGGGTTTGGGTTTGGGTTTTGATTTGTTGAGGAGCACGACTGCTTTGGGTCTGGGTTTTGAGGAGAAGGAAGATGTGTGAGCTGCAATTTAGGTCGTTAGGTTACGATTTGGATTTTGGTGGTGGTTGGCCTGAGATTTTGGGTTGTTGCGGTGATTGTGGATTGGTTGTAGTGTTGTTGTGGCTACGGAGGGTCATCGGTGTTGTAGTTGGTGGGTTTGGTTTTGGGTTTTAATTTTATGGCGATGGCTGAGTTTGCTGGCTGGGTTTTGGTGGCAGTTGCTGGGTGTATTTTTGGCTGGGATTGGGCCGTTTAGCCGCTGTCAAGGTGTTGGACCGTTGGTGTGGGGTGGGCTTATTATTTTAATGGGATGAGATGTAAAATAAGGAACGAAATTTAAGGTGTATTATTATGAGGGAATGTAAAATAAATAAAGTGGTATTTTGGAATGCAAATTGGGTATTTTTTGCATTCCCATGCTCTAAGAGTTGGAAACTCTGATCCTAGCGCTTGTGGAAATTTTAGAATAAAAGAAAAATTACGTAAGAGTTAAAGACTTTTCCAAGTAACAAAACAACATATAAATAATGAGAATGGAATGACTGATATTGGCTGTACTAAACAACCATAAAGACGTGTTGGGTTAGAAAACGGTTTAGAAAACACGTGTTGGCAGTTTGCACTTTTGTTTGTCTGCTGCTATTTTAAAAGATCTATAAAAACTTATTCATGTGATCAATCTCTGAATGCTCATGGTCGTGGGGGTTCCACGAATCCATGTGCGGCCGACGAACAGAGAGCCTGCCGACAGGCAGAGAGCCTGCCGACAACCAAGGAACTATCTTAAGGCCACTTTTATCGTATTTCCTATTAAAAAAAAAAATCATTTTGACACGCTAAAAACCTACTTTATCATTTTAATACACCACTTTACGATACCCCATTAATCAGATAATCTATTTTTTCCTTCATCATATTAAAATAATATATCCAACACATTAAAATAATCTAAAAAAAATTTTACAAATATATATATATATGTATACAAAATCCTCCACCACCCACACCCACAGATCAACCGCCACAGATCACAACCACCAACCACCCCCACAAAATCAACCACAACCTGATTTGAGACCATCCCAAACCTCACACCCACCACCTTCAACCAAAATCAGCCAACCACCATTAGAAACATTGCCACAACCACCAAGAGAGAGAGAGAGAGAGGTTGGCAGCTTCAGGCAACATCGGCGGGCAGCGACTCCAGGCAAGATCGACGAGCGGCAACTCCAGGCGAGTGTGTACTCATTTGCCGAATCGATATCAGTTTCTTTTCCGCAACTTCAACATTCTTTGACCCATGAACATTTCTCGCACTCCGAGCTCGCCGCGTACTCATTTGCCTTACCGATTTCTCTTTTTTTGATTCTTCTGCTTCTTCTTCTTCTTCACTCCTCAAAACCCTAACATTCTGTCAACAATTCTCTGCAATTGATTCCTTCTCGGTGGCACGGTAGCGGCTTGAAGTCAGCGGAGTAGAGTGAGGACGAGAAAGGAAAAGAGTGAAAGAAAAAAAAATGAAAGTGAGAAAGAAATAGGGAGCAACAGGAGACTGGGAGAGATGGAGAACAGAAAGGAGAGAGAGAGCTGTTGCAGATAGGAATGACAACAAGTCGAGTTCGAGCCGAGTTTTCTCATACCCGGACCCGACCCACGAGTCTAGACCCGCAACCTGAACCCGGCCCGATTATTAAACAGGTTTTTTTCCCAAAGCCCAGACCTGCCCCGCTGGCCCCACGGGCCCCATTTAGCCCAACCAAATTATGGTCCAACCAAAAAAAAGAATTGAACTCAACAGCGTACACATACAAAATATGGCTGTGTTTGTGTTTATGTAATGAGATTTTCAGATATACATATAGAAGCATAACGAAATATTGAAAAAGTTTTTGGCATTGTCTTTTTTTGTACTTTGTATTGACATATACACATAAAATCCACCATATATTGTCTGAAGAGAGGCTGAATGCCACAAGACCTGAAGAAGAACAACGGCGTCGTTGTGTCCGCCATTGTTGTGCCATACAATCTTTTAGAAAAAAAAAATTGAGTTTCCCATTCAAACTCAGACTCACAAACATAGATTTACAGAATCACAAAAACAAACTCAGATTTGAGAGAGGACATGAATCCAAAAAGAAAAAAAGAACCCGAATATAATGTCAGCACCTTGTCTTCTATGGGGACTAGAAGCGAAGAAGGTCTAGCTTTCTTCTTCTATGGTTTGATCAGAAGTGAAGTGACCTAATGAAAGTTTGGGTAGAACAGAGGAATTCTCTACGGATGGTTCGGAGTTTGGAGGAAGAAGAAAAAAAAGAAGAGAGAGGCGGCTGGATCTAAGAGATATAAGAGAAATTAGTTAGGGTTTGACATAAGTGATATATATATATATAGGTAGGTATTTTAGTAATTTTCTTTTAGTTGTAAATAGGTCGGGTAGGGTCCGGGTCCTGGTTCGGGCCGAATTTTTACCAAAACCCGGACCCGACCTAGACCCGCTTCAGGTTTATTTTTTTAAAACCCAAACTCGACTCTATTCTTTATCAAGCTGGGTAACATCCGACTCATTAAGGTCAGGTCGGGCCAGGCCAGGTACCCACGGATCGAGTAGAAATTTTCATCCCTAGTTACAGATGGAGAGAGAGATGCATTGGGAGAAGAGAGAAGCAAATAAAATAAGCAAAAGAAATTTTGGCATTGTTGTCCGTACCGTCTCATATTTGAGACAGTACTGTAGTAGTGTGCCAAAATTTTTGGGATTTGAAATGCTTGATGAAGACTAATTTTTGGTGTTTGGTGTGCCAAATGCCAAATATTTGGCATTTGACACACTTGATGAGAGTGATATTATCTAGCTTTTTGGAAAGAAAAAATATTGTCTTAAAAGTGTTCTGAAGTATACTTGTACTTAGATAAAATGAGAAAAAGTGAAATTTTAAAGAACTGCACATAAAAACTAAAAGCTAAACAAATAAAATCAAGCCAAATGGAAATGTACATTTCTTAAATATATCATCCTTTGGATTGATCTCCTTTTAAACTATATATCCTTGAGCACTAAATACTAAAATTTTAGCATTTAGCACACCAAATACAAAAAACACCTCCATGAGATGTGTCAAATGCCAAATAAATTTGGCATGAGCTACATTGATGTTGTAAACACTAGCATCAGTTGTGCTATATATATATATATATATATATACACAAAATCTAGAGAAAATCCAATTAGATTCTCAACTTGGCGCCACATGCCTCATTTATTTTTTAGTTTTATGCTAAGTGAATTATTGAGTGTAAAAATCTAAAAGTTCAAATTCAATTAGATTCTAAATTTAATTTCAATTCGAGTCTAATTTTCTGCCACATGTCCATCTAAGTTTTTAATTTTTGTGGTAAGGGAATTACTAGGTACAAAAACTGAAGAGTCTAAAACCAATCAAATTTTAAATTCTAAATTATATATATATATATACATATATTAATAGCCAAAATTTAGAGAAAATTCAATTAGATTTTAATTGGATTCTCAATTTTGCATCACGTGTCTCATTTAGTTTTTAATCTTGTACCAAGTGTATTATTAAGTGTAAAAATCTAAAAGTCTAAATTCATTTAGATTCTAAATTTGATTTCAATTGAAATCTAATTTTTCACCATATGTCCATCTAAGTTTTTAATTTTTGTGACAAGGCCTTACTAGGTGCAAAAATCGAAGAGTTTAAAACCAATTAAATTCTAAATTATATATATATTATATATATATATATATATATATATGAGCAGAATCCATTACATATTTTAGAAATGTATGGTTTAAAAAAAGTGTAAGCAAATACCATACCTCTTCTATTAAAAAAAAGTATAATTTGAATCATATGCACAAGGCTACACACTAGTACTAATACAACACACAAAAACCTACTTTTGCTACTTTAATATAGCATTTAACAATACACCCTACATCAAATGTTCTATTTTAAAATTACAACACATTAAAATAATATAAACAACCAATAATAAATAATTTAATTTCTCTAAACCTAACCCCCCTTCTCTCTCTCTCTCTCTCTCTCTCTCTCATTAAAACATAATGAAGAATAAATTGTTTACAACATCTAGTAAAAGGGCACTATAGCATGTTGTAAAAAAAAAATTTGGGATTTGACACATATTTTGAAGTATGAATTTTTGTGCTTAGTGTGCTTAATGCTAAAGATTTAACATTTAATGCACCTATGATAAATCTCTAAACATATGTGTACGGTGAGATGTACAATTGATATTTGGCACACCTACTATAAAACGCACTCTTCTAACTTCCAAGTTTCACGTACAAATGCAACTTTCTAAGAATAACAGGTCGCGAAACTCAAATACAAGTTGTTATCTGAAGTCTAAACTAAATGTATCAAGTGGAAGTAACATATTGTATTATGCATGTTAGAGCATTTAATACTCCCAATATTTGACAACTAAGAGCATTCCTATCAGGAGTGTCAAATGCCAAATATTTGGCATTTGGCATTTGACACACCAAATACCAAAAAATCATTCACATGAAGTGTTCTAAATACCAAAATATTTGGCATAAGTGAACAGTACACTCTCAAAAATGAAAGCGTATGGACAAAAATGGTAAAAGTTTTAATATTTTTTTATTCTCTTTTCTCTCTCCTCTCTCATCATGTTATTCTTTTCTCGGCGAAAACCACTTTTTCGCCCCTATATTTTCACATGATTTCCACTTTGGTCTCTATTTTTTAGTCCCTGTTTAGAAAAATGTCTTATGTTTTAGTCCTTTCCGTCAATGCCCTAACGGCACTGACCTACGTGACAAACGGAACTATTAAAATAATAATAAAAAAAAATTTTGCATTAAAAAATGTCATGTCAGCATTCAAAATTAAAAAATTAATTTATTAATTTTAACTCAATAAAAAAAAACAAAAAATTACATTATTTGAGGTCAAAATGTGTCTTGAACAAGAACACAAACCTAAATCTAAGAAAACAAAATTATACTATAAACCCACATAAGAACACATTCCCAGATTTTCTAGCATTTTCTTGCCCTTTATTGTCAACCAAACACAAAAATACAAACACAAATTAATTTCCAGCAAGAACAAAAACACAAACACAAACACAAACCCAGCAACAGATCTTCCTTGTCAACCAAACACAAAAGTAACAAACACAAATCCAGTTAGAAGCAAACAATTAAAAATAGTTTCATCTAAGTGTTCTTCTTGCCCATTACCTCTCGTCCTTTTTTTCCCATTTCAAATCGTTGAAATTCAATTCAAAGTTCAAACCCTAAAAATACAAACGCATAATATTTTCTTAGAGAGAGAGAGAGAGAGAGAAACGTAAAGAAAGAGATCTAATTACTTCAAATCTCTCCGATTTCGATTTCACTCTATCGATCTCTTTGCGTTATTTCAGTTTTCTCCAATTTTCATTCATTCGTAAAATTTGAGAATCAGATCGTCGGAGATCTTCGAAAGCTCGAGTCGATGGAGAAGATAGAGGAGTTGTGTCAGCTATTAGAGTCGATGCAACAGGCCTAGGCTCTGCTCGCCAACAAAGATGTTGACGAAACTTCAAGCTCCTCTGGTTCTTTTTCTAGAAGAGCCTCCACTTTTCTTAATTGCGTTGCTTATTGAGAAAAATTAGATATTCTTGTACTTGGTTTACAGTGACTACTTCTTGTTAGGGAAATTATAGTTCAATTGCTTGGAAGTGTTTTGTTATTGGGGATTTTGATGAACAGTGAATGCAGAGGTGGGAATTGATGTCGTTTATAACACTTAGATGAAACTGTTTTTAATTGTTTGCTCCTAACTGGGTTTGTGTTTGTTGCTTTTGTGTTTGGTTGACAAGGAAGATATGTTGCTGGGTTTGTGTTTGCGTTTTTATTCTTGCTGCAAATCAATTTGTGCTTGTATTTTTGTGTTTGGTTGACAAGAAAGGTCAAGAAAATGCTAGAAAATCTGGGCTGGGCATGTGTTCTTATGTGGATCTATAGTTTAATTTTGTGTTCTTAGATTTAGGTTTGTTTTCACATTTTGATCTCAATTAATGTAATTTAAAAAAAAAAAATTTATTGAGTTAAAATTAATAAATTAATTTTTTTAATTTTGAATGCTAATGTGGCATTTTTCAATGCCAAAATAAAATTTTTTATTATTATTTTAATAGTTTCGTCTGCCATGTAAGTCAATGTCGTTAGAACACTGACAGAAAGGACTAAAACGAAAGACGTTTTTCTAAACAGAGACTAAAAGTGGTAAAAATAAAATATAAAAACCAAAGTGAAAATTGCATGTAAATGTAGGGACGAAAATGTGGTTTTCGCCTTATTTTCTCTCTCCTCTCTCATTCTTCCTCAGGCATCAAACCTCTGCTCTTTCCTTCTTTCACTTTCTTTTCTTCTCACTCTCGTTGCTTTTCACTCTTCCTCTCAACCTCGCCACACCAACTCCTTGACATGATGCCAATCTCTGTTGCTGTGGTTTTTTTTTTTTTTTTTTTTTTTTTTTTTTTTTTGTGCAGTGATTTGATGGGTGGGTTTGGCAATGGGTGGGTTCAGATAGTGATGGGCAGATTGGTGGTGGTAAGTTGCAATGGGCGAATTTAGTGGGGGGGTGGGTTGGGCTGTGGGTGGGTTGCGATCGTGATGGGCAAATCAATTGTGGTGGATTCTGATGTGCGAATTCAGTGGTGGGTGGGCCGACCTGTGGATAGGTTCCGATGGATGGGTCGGCAATGGATGGTGGGTTGGCGGCGGCAATTTGTGGGTGTGTGGGATGCGATGGGTGGGTGGGTCGGCGATGGGTTGTGTTTTTTGTTTTTGTTTTTCTGTTAGGCAGTGGGTGGTTTTTGTTTTTTGCACCTTGTGGTTATTCATTCCAAAACAAACAGCTTTGAAAGAGGGGGCAAAAAACAAGAAGTGGTAACGGGTTTGAACAACACGAAGAGAGAAATATAAAAGGCTACTTAGGGATAATTAACAAGTAATAGAGTCCAAAGTTATAGCTACCGTTTCAGACCGTGTTCCGGTTTGCTTATTGAAAAGAAATATTTAAAAACCAACTTATTTTAATGTGCCGTTTTGGGATTATTGTTAATATATATCAAAACTAAGTATTAGAGCTCTTAAAAGTATAAGCCATATTGTAATTAATGGGTTAATCTCTAAGTCATAATAATAATATTAATAATAAATTACCATTTTTAAAAAATATATAATAAGAGTAAAATGTACCTAGGAAAGAAAACCAACCTAGATGATAAATCATGTGGAGTTGAGAGTGAAGGAGATTGAAAGGTCAATATTAAAAGTTGGAAGTCTCAACTTCCCTTTTAAATGTTAAGATAAACTACATGTTTGGTTTCTATTATTTACACCATATTTCAATTTGTTTCCTAACTTTTTAATTGTGTTAATTTGCTCCTGAACCTTTTAGTTATGTGTCAATTTAGTCCTTGTCATTATCTTGTAAATGGAAATTGCTAACGTCAGCAATTTCCATCCAAAAAATAACGACATCAACTAAATTAACACGACATTAAAAAGTTAGAAACCAAATTGACACAATTGAAATCTTTAATTTTCAGCAAAAAGATAACGGACAAGGACTAAATTGATATGGAATTAAAATGTTAAAGACCAAATTAACACAATTGAAAAGTTAATGACCAAATTGAAATATGGTGTAAAGAATATGAGCCAAATATGTAGTTTATCCTAAATGTTACTAACGTAGAGGAAGGAGTGTGCATAGGTCGAGTTGAATGATTTTTTCAATCTAACCTATGTGTCACTATGTGAGAGTCCGATTAGGTTAGGCAGAGTTGTCAATCTTAATCCACTTTCCCAAACCAAATTGAAAAGGATTTTTTTTTCGTACCAATTGCCATTTCATAAAGATTGAAATTTGGTGCCTTCGGTTGGCCGAATTTATTACTCTTGAATTTGGAAGTTGAACTACTGTACGTTGGCCACTTTATTAGCGTGAACCTTACTACGGCAATATTGTTCAACAAATTCAATCATTCCTAGGTAGTGACAAAACATTTTAAAAAATCATAATTTTCTTATTGGCATAAAAGGAAGTCATAGTATCGTTTTCTAAGAAAAAAATTTGGTAAATAGAAGCTCCTTCCTGCCCCAACCTAAGCTCTATGGGTGTTTCAGAGTTAAGATCTGAGTTTAATTTAACGAAATGAGTAATGTATTGATTTGTGAGTGTTATGTTAATTTATTTTTGGATTTGTTTATTCTATTTTAGTTAAGAGGGGAAAAAATGCAAAGCTTTCTTAAAGAAAAATCTAAATCTCCAAGTAAGACTAGCTAAACATTTGTACGTAATTTGGAAAATCATAATTAATCTTTATTTATTGTCCAATTTTTTTTTTTTTAGAGAAATTTATATTGTCCACATTTGAATTTATGCAAGTTAACTTATTTGAATATGCCATAACATATTTATATAAGAATAACAGGTCGCGAAACTCAAGTGGAAGTAACGTATTGTACCATGCATGTTAGAGCATTTAACACTCCCAAAATCTGACAACACTGGGTAAAATTCATAGTTTTTGCACCTTGTGGTTATTTATTCCAAAACAAACAGCTTTGAAAGAGGAGGCAAAAAACAAGAAGTTGTAACGGATCTGATGAACAACACGGAGAGAGAGAAATATTAAAGGCTGCTTGGGGACAACTAACAAGTAACAGAATCCAAAGTTCTGGCTACCGTTTCAAACAACGTTTTGGTTTGCTTATTGAAAAGAAATATTTAAGTACCGACTTATTTTATTGTTACTTTATATCAAAACTAATGGCATGTTTAGAAGTTTAGAGAGGGAGGAGAGTAGAGGGGAGTAGAGGGGGGAGAGTAGTGGGAAGGAGAGTAGAGAGGAATGGCTATCCTCCACCTTGTTTGGATGTTTTTAAAATTAAGTAAGGGGAAGGGGAGTAATTAGTCTTTTCATTTGTAATTTTGTTAATATAATAAGGGCAAATTTGGTAATTCATTTGATCAAGCATTTTTATTCTCCACTCTCCCTCCAAATCTCTCCAATTTGAGAGAATTAAAAATGAGGGATTGGAGGGAGTTGAAACCCCTCCAAATCCCTCCAAACTCCTCCCCCTCCTCCTTTAAAAAACTCTCAAACAAGGTAATTGAACTACTCTCCATCCCTCTACTCTACTCCCCTTCCTTTTTTTAACTCCCAAACAAGCCATAAGTATTAGAGCTCTTAAAAGTATAAGCCATATTTTAATTAATGTGTTAATCTCTAAGTCATAATAATTTCCTTTTCCTCTAAGAAAACACCATTGAACTCCAAATATAATATAGGTTCTAAAATTTCAACTCGTGTCGTGTGGTCTTCAATTACATTAAAATGAGAGAACACTCACTTCACGATTCTGGGGAAGTATGAAATGATCGAGTTGTCTCAAGTAGTTTCTTTCATGTTCTAGAATATTTTCATCTTCTTTTCCAACAAAAAATAATATTGTCATGTTTTTAAAACCAAAACAAGTACATTGAATTGTCCAAGAGTTCCGACTATTCCCCTTACAAATCAAGTATGACTTTTGATACCATTTGTTATATGCATGGTGTGGATCAAGTAATGGATTGGTTTGTGATTGTTGATTGAGTGGTTCGGATTAATAATTCCGGACAATATATAAGTATATATTAATTCCCTCATTTTCTATATTTTGATTAAAATAAATAAAACGAGTAAACCTTTTTTCTGATGAATAATATTCAACTTTTCATTGAATTAGAAAGGTTTCGTGTTGACTGTTGACTTGCAAAAGCGAAAGCGAAGATGCGTACCGTGTCGTAATATTATATTAAAATAGGAGCGTGGATTAATAATGGCAGTGGCAGGGACCCTCATCCTCAATGCAACAAGAAGTTGTATAGATTTTCCTTTTTTTTTGGTTTCCCAAGGGCAAGGGGTCCCCAAGTTACTATCCCAGGACTAATCCTTCCTTCGAGGTACTATCAGGCGCCAAGACAAGATAGTTAGCTGCATTCACAAGGGCTCGAAAGCAACCAGAGCTCCTTCCACTCAGGCCAACCGTCGTCGGTAGTTTGTATAGATGTTCCATCATACGCGTAACACCGTCTTACTAATTTGCCCACGTGAAGCTAGCGAACAACTCTATATATATATGTAAAGCATTACCCCTTTGTCCATTTCATCTCAATTCTTTGCCTTCGAAAATTACTATAACCTACGTACATTTGTCAAACTCCTTTTGCTTCCCGATAGCCCCAGAGATCATCATCTACTTCTGCTTCCCATTTCCTTCTTCAGGTTTCAGCTCCAACTCTTTCCCAAACACTGTTTGCTATCCCCATTCTCTTTTACATACATTTATTATTGTTGCTCCTTTTATTTCCTAATAATATCATTCTCTGTCACAATTATATATCATTTTGGGTACGTAGAATACCATAATTTTATTTCTTCTTACTACTATATTGTCAATTCTCTTATAGTATACTTTTCCCCTAATCTAAAAAATTATATTTGTATAATTTTATATTACTTTCAAAACAAAATAAAAGCAAGCCTACCTAAGTATATAATATAAAGTTCGCCAAACAAATCCTTATTTCATAAACCAAATCTCTATATATAGTAACATTCTTTTGTTTTGCTTTTTTTTGATTTCCTAAAAACCTTTTTGCTCATTCATCCTTTTATAAATTTACTCGTGAAAAAATATTTGTTTGCTTTTCTTGCCTTCTAATTACTACATTGTCAATTCCTTGCTTTCTTAAAGAGATTATTTTATAGTAAGCTACTAAATTTTCGTACATTCATCCTTTGCTTCCCTAACCATGCCAGCTATTAGTATCATCCACGACAACTTCGAGTCCATTCAATCTTTACTTAATGTACCAAACACCCTTAGTGAACCCAAAAAGAGATGGCGCTCAGCTTTTGTTTCCATCTATTATTATAGAGCCTTTCTATCTCTTTTCAAGACTTCCCTATCAAAGAAGAAAAATACCAAGATTTCACCCTCCCATTCTTTCATAATTTTGGATCTTAATCAAGACAACAGGTTGAAAACTGATCAAGCAAGTCTCACAAAAATCGATCAAAAAACTCTCACGGAGCTTGTGAAAGAGAAAGACATTGAAAAGCTCCAAATTATTGGAGGCATTGATAGGCTGGCATCCGGTCTTAAAACCAATGTTGAAAGTGGGATTCAAGGCAATATTGAAGACATTGCCCACCGACACGAGGCTTTTGGCACAAACACCTACAAAAGACCACCCACAAAGAGCTTCTTCCATTTTGTAGTGGAAGCCTTCAAGGATCTTACCATTCTCATCCTTCTAGGCTGTGCTGTTCTTTCTCTTGTGTTTGGCATCAAAGAAGATGGAATAAAAGAAGGATGGTATGACGGTGGAAGTATATTTGTTGCTATATTTCTAGTCATTGCTGTTTCCACCATAAGTAACTTTCGGCAAAATAGACAATTTGACAAGTTATCCAAAGTCAGCAACAATATCCAAATTGAAGTAGTAAGAGCTGGGAGGCGTCAACAGATTTCAATATTTGAAATTGTCGTTGGAGATGTCATTTGCTTAAAGATTGGAGATCAAGTTCCAGCAGATGGGCTATTCTTAGATGGGCATTCATTGCAAGTGGACGAATCTAGCATGACAGGGGAAAGTGACCATGTAGAAGTAAATTGTAGTCATCCATTTTTGTTTTCAGGTACTAAGGTGGTTGATGGCTATGCTAGGATGCTTGTCACTTCAGTTGGGATGAACACAATATGGGGCGAGATGATGAGTTCAATCAGCCGCGATACCAATGAGCAAACACCTTTACAAGTTCGGCTCAACAAGTTGACTTCATCAATAGGTAAGGTTGGTTTGGCAGTTGCTTTCCTAGTTCTTGTAGTCTTGTTGGTTCGATACTTCACTGGGAATACTACTGATGAGAATGGAAATAAAGAGTTCAACGGCAGCAGCACCAAGGTTGATGACATACTAAATGCTGTGGTGGGATTTGTAGCTGCTGCAGTTACTATAGTCGTGGTTGCAATTCCAGAAGGTTTGCCTTTGGCTGTGACACTTACGCTTGCTTATTCCATGAAAAGAATGATGGCTGATCACGCAATGGTGCGGAAGCTCTCTGCTTGTGAGACCATGGGTTCTGCCACCACCATTTGTACTGACAAAACAGGCACCCTCACTTTGAATAAAATGAAGGTGACTAAGTTTTGGCTAGGGAAAGAATCCTTTGCACCAGCTACTTACTCATCAATTGCTCCATATATTCTTGAACTGCTACAAGAAGGAGTAGCTCTAAACACAACCGGTAGTGTTTACAGGCCTACTTTAGGATCTGAAATTGAGTTCTCAGGCAGTCCCACTGAACAAGCAATTCTTTCATGGGCTGTTCTGGAGCTAAACATGGAAATGGAACAGTTGACGCAAAGCCGTAAGATTCTTTACGTTGAAGCATTCAATTCACAGAAGAAACGAAGTGGAGTCATAACAAGGAGAAAGATAGACAATACAATCCACGTACACTGGAAAGGAGCTGCAGAGATGATATTAAAAATGTGTTCAAGTTACTATGATGCTTCTGGAATTATGAAAGATCTAGATGATAGTGAAAAGATGAAATTCGAACAAAGAATTCAAGGTATGGCAGCCAGCAGCCTCCGGTGCATTGCTTTTGCACATAAGCAAATTTCAAAAGAAGATCAAAAACATGATATGGAGCAAAAGAAGATAGAAGAAGATGGTCTAATCCTATTAGGACTTGTGGGTATTAAGGACCCATGTCGTCCAGGGGTAAAGAAGGCTGTGGAAGATTGCCAAAATGCAGGTGTGAACATCAAAATGATCACTGGAGACAATGTTTTCACAGCCAAAGCTATTGCCACTGAATGTGGAATATTGAGGATTGATCAAGATGTGAGTGGAGCAGTGGTAGAAGGCATTGAATTCAGAAACTACACACCAGAGGAGAGAATGGAGAAAGTTGATAAAATCTGTGTGATGGCAAGGTCATCTCCCTTTGACAAGCTATTGATGGTAGAATGTTTGAAAAAAAAAGGTCATGTGGTTGCAGTCACTGGGGATGGCACAAACGATGCACCAGCATTGAAAGAAGCTGATGTGGGGCTTTCAATGGGAATTCAGGGCACCGAGGTGGCCAAGGAAAGCTCAGATATTGTCATTTTGGATGACAACTTTGCCTCTGTTGCCACAGTTTTAAGGTGGGGAAGATGTGTGTACAACAACATCCAGAAGTTCATTCAATTCCAACTCACCGTGAATGTTGCTGCTCTTGTGATCAATTTTGTGGCAGCCATCTCAGCCGGTGAAGTCCCATTAACAGCAATTCAATTATTATGGGTGAATCTAATTATGGACACATTGGGTGCTCTAGCTCTTGCAACAGAGAAGCCCACTGAAGAGTTGATGACAAAGCCACCAGTAGGTCGAACTGAACCACTTATTACCAACATTATGTGGAGAAATCTCTTAGCCCAAGCTTTGTATCAGATTATCGTCCTCCTGACCTTGCAATTCAAAGGTGAATCAATCTTTGGTGTGACTGAGAAGGTAAATGACACATTGATCTTCAATACTTTCGTCCTTTGTCAAGTGTTCAACGAATTCAATGCAAGAAAGCTTGAGAAGAAGAATGTGTTTAAAGGGATACATAGGAACAAGTTGTTTTTGGGGATCATAGCCATGACCATAGTCCTTCAGGTGGTGATGGTAGAATTTTTGAAGAAGTTTGCAGGTACAGAAAGGTTGAATTGGGGGCAATGGGGTGTGTGCATTGGATTTGGAATAGTATCTTGGCCAATTGGTTGGATTGTGAAATGGATACCTGTTCCAAAAAGACCATTTCTAAGCTACCTAAACATGAAAAAGATGCAAGGACTTCCAACCCCATTTTTGTTCATATTGAAGACAAGCACAAGGTAGATTGGTGTCTGATTGCTTGTAATTATTTGTTTGTATATGATGTACTGTATTTAGTTAGTTTATGATGATGTATTTCAATTTAAATTTAAGTTTATACAATATAGCATTTTCCCTCATAAGCACACATAACTCTAAATTTTGTTTCCAAAATATTAAATTATAAGTTATAAAACTATTTCTCAGACCTAAAACAATAAAACAAAAACTAAAGCAAAATTGAGGGAATACAGGGAGAAATGTTTAGATGTTTTTAACAATGATGATCTCTCTATATGAGTGTGCTTGTGTGTGCATACATTTTTTGTAATGCTTATATAATGATAAACTGAAAGTTCTAAATGAAATACTCAATGAGACTAAGTTGGTGTGCATAATCAAATTGCAATTGTGCTTTTGGCGGTTATTCTCTAGTCATAGATGGATATCTTTTGTAATTTAAGTTGTGAATTACCTAATAGGATTGTGAGTTTCTAATCTTGCATATCACCTATCACAAAAGTTACTACATGACTTGCTAAACAGAATTACAAACAACCATACAACTATAATTTTCTTTTGGTCTTCATATAATAACTTTGGAATATTGTTTATCATACGTTACAATAGAAAAGGCATTGAATGAGGTAGATAATATGATGAAATAGATAAATAATACCTAAAAGAAGCACTAAAGAAGAATTAATTACTTTATAACTGTGCGCTATCTATTCTCTACAGCAGTTCATCTCCTCCCCACTGGAAACTTCTGGATCAATATAGCACAACTGAAAGTATGAAACAAACACAGAATATCATGCCCACCATCAGCTTGTAGTACATAGTCAAACTGTAGTAAGATTAAGTACCAAAGTTTACTAAAGACATATTACCCAATATTGTGGCTTCTTTAGTTTGTGAACCTCTCTATTTATAAGCTTTTGCTACAGTGCCACCCATCATTCTCTTCCAAAATAGACCTTAAAAGTATAAGAGTATTAAGAAAACTAACAAAAGTAACTTGATATATTACACTATAATTAGGTAAATCATATACTTCTATCATTCACAAATTTAGATGAAAAAATCTCAATTGAGTTAAGTACCATGTATAGCCTTAAATTACTGAATTTTCTCACGTGACTACATGAAAGATTCTCTAATTGTCTCCTCAACTCACTGAAATTTCATGGTATTTAAATATCAAAAGTAATCCACAATTAACAGAGTAAACTATCAAACGTAATTGAAATTTGAAACGAACAAAAAAACAAAACTTTAGAACTGGCTGCAATTCCTTTTACTATTGTTTAATATTTGTTCTCAGTAAATTCCTAATTAACTTTCAAGAATGTAATACTACATGCAAAACCAAAAAAACAAAACATTGTAAACACCAAAACCAAATCTTAGGAATCTCATAGAAAATTAATCTTTGCCACAACCTACAAAGTAATCAACTTTGTACAAAGAACATTATACTCTCATATTTCACAATTTAAACTCATTAAAACCCAACATCAAACACAACAAAATCAAGACTTAAAAAATCTCTTTTGAAAAAAAAAAAAAACAACTAAAATCTACAAAGTATTAAACTTAGTATAAAGAAAGTTATACTATCAGATTTCAAAATCCCACAATTTCACTTCCCCACACCCCCCCCCCCCCCCCAAAAAAAAAAGAGAACAGGAAAGAGGCCATTAAAACTCAGGTAGGATTTTATTTTCATATTGTGGGGGGTTCTTCCTGATTTTAACAAATAGAGAGAAAAAGGGTCATGAATCCAAATTCCTAACTTGAAAACAAACCATAATCGAAGAGAATATTAGAAAAAGAAATTAGTACATTTGCTTTATTAAATTAAGGACTCTAGATTGTAGAAAGATTTTACTTCATTTTTGCAGAGAAAGAAATTAATTATCTAAATCCAAAAGAGAAGAATTCAAACAAACCCATTACCGAAAATATTTAATAAAATAGTCACATATCATAATTCTGATTTCCTTAACCCTAATATCTGGAACAAAAATCCATCTGCAATTGTAAAATTTGAAAATATATAACAAAACTAATTTAACTTTAAATTTGTGGAAAAAAAAAGTCAAAGAAAGAATAGGAACCCGTCAGAGGCATTGTTTATTCTTGAAATGGCAGGGGCCTAGACTGTCTTACAGCTTGACGCAGTTGGCAAACAGATTTCTCAATTTTTTCTCTCTCCACTCTCTATGCCTAATCAACTTGGTCTCTCTCTCTCTCTCTCTCTCTCTCTCTGTTTATCAGACTCTCTCTCAGTCTCTTTCAATTTAACTGTGTTTTTGTTTTGAACTATGTAGACTGCACAGTAAACGGATGAAATTTAAAGCCTCAAGCGGTACAACGTGTGGTATTTTGTAACATTTAAATTGTATAAGTGGCAGGAATTTAAGGGGTTTTTTTTTCCTACGTGGGAAAATAGAGGAATCAACTTTCTCTCAGCTTCTGTTTATATATATAGTATTAGATTTCTAAGCCCAACTTCATCTTTATTACTAGTTTTGTTTTGTGGTTGTCTTTCATTTGCCTCATAAACTCCTCCAACGAGCTTTTTACAAAGAAACTGGTAGCGGTGGCATGTGCTACTCTCTTTGATTGCAAAAATAAGATAAATGGCAAAGGTAGCTAATCCCATTCATATAAAATTTTTATTACAATTGAGAACTTAAATAATCTACAAAATTAACAGATGAATTATAAAAATTCCTCCAATCAATGTTTATCTATGTAACTAAGATTGATTCTTAGATCCTATATATCACTTGTAGATACAATCTATGTTTATCTATGTAACTAAGATTGATTCTTTGAACCTATATATGACTTAAAGATACAATCTGTTGTTCAAAATCTCCCAAGAGTAAATACAAAAATCATAATTTTCCAACCAAAGTAGCTAGATTTTGCTAAGGTATTAACCCAAAGGTTAAATTTCCATAATGAGTGATGTCAGTCACTTCAAATGAAGCTCTTCATCAAATGCCTACAATCATCTACAATGAAGATATATTTTTTTATTATTGATACCTGCTTAACCTATTACATTTTATGCCCTCTTCGTATTTTTGGCTCTTTTTTTTTGTATAAATGTATTTTTGGCTTAGTTTTTAACAAAAGCCCCTTTCACAAAACCCTTTTAATGACAATAGACACTCACACACATAAATAAAAATGAACAATGGCAGTCAAAATACCATTTTCGTAAGCCTCAACAGTGTGGCAAGTAATCACTTGATTCTTGTCCGCCATTTTCTATCTTATCCTACCTAATGAAGATGACTTATAGCGCATGTAAAAATGATATAAAAAATTAGAAAACCCATCTTCGAGCCTCGAGAACATTTCTCATGGCATTGATGGGAACAAAGAGTTAGAAAAAGTATACCAAAAGTTGGTCTTTCATCCCTAAAATTTAAGAAGTTCGTTTTCCATCCCTAAACTATTGAAAAGTTTGAATTTTGTCCCTCAACTATTGAAAATGTGTTATTTCTATCCTTAAACTTAAAATAAATATCTTTTTTCATTCCTAAACTATTGAAAAAAGTTCTTTTTTCATCCCTACTTTGTCTCTAAGCTATTGAAAAAAGTCTTTACAAAGTTTAAGGATAAAAAAAGAACTTTTTAAAGTTTAGGGATAAAAAACAAACTTTTGGTAAAGTTTAAGGACCAAAATAGTATTTTACCCAAAACTTAAACACATGAAAAGCAATGTCTAATAATTGTATCTAAATGATAGAGCTGTACAAACATGTCTTCAAAGATGTTTGTATATGATGGTAAGTGTATTATTATAATGATGGTAATAATATACTTACCATGATAACTTTCCACATCTATGATGGTAAGTATATTATTATAATGACACAGTAGGGTTTATGAATTCTTTTTCCACCACTACCAAGGCAACTTAGCAAAGGATGAACAGGAAGAATCCTAAAGAGAGGTAACTTAGGATTCCATGCTAGAAAATTTTCAAAGTAAATGACACAAGAAATCATTTTAAATCCAAGGAAAGAGAATCATCTAGTTCACACTGACAATAAACTGAACTAATAGTTCTTGGTAGTGTAAATTCCACCCACGTGCTAATTTATAAGCCTCTCTCTCTCACATACACAAACACGTTAGACACGCAACTGCCCCTAAGGGAGATTCCAAGACCTTATAATGCTAAAATGTGAAATAACGCAGGATCAATGTTGTCTTAATAGGACCTATTAAAAAATAAAAAAAGCTGTCTTAATAGGGACTGTATGGAAAGAGATCTCAAATAAATATCTAGACCAACAGGTTATAACAAATCCACTTTAAATTGGTAATATAATTAATACCAATATAAGGTCATCAAAACAGCTGAATGCTTAAAAAGAACTTATCTAGCCTAGTCAAATAGGGCCTGTTGGAATTAAAACAATAAAACAATGAAAATAGTGAATAAATAATTGTTGCAGATAAGTAATGCCTTCTAAGGATTAAAAAAAAAAGACAAAAACAAAAACAAAAAATTATAAGGCAATATAAAGGTAGCATAATTTAGAAGACTCATTGCTTGGCCTTTTGTTATCAAGACATTTTATTTGCTTCTCAAGATGCCCTTCTGAAAGAACCCAATATTTGTTAATTGCCTATGTAAAGCCAATAATTCTAATGGTGATTTTTAGACAATGAATATAATCTATTGCCTATGTTAAAGCCATCTAAAATTCACAAATTATAAATAAAAAATAAAAAAAAATAATAACACACACTCAAATAAAGAAAGTGCACCATCATTCAAAGACTTACCACCAACTCCCTTGACATCTCTCTCTATTGCCTATGTCAGCTCAGCCTTCAAAGACCACACTTGCTCCTCAGTAGTCAGTGCTGAACCGTAGTTTTGGCTCTACAAAAAAACATTATCCAGAAAGTGTAATACGGTGAGTGTAGTGTTTTGGGTAAAGAAGAAAAAACAATGCTCAACAAAAGCAGATGCAAAAAGATGTAATGAGATCAACTGCTGAGTCAGAGAGAATTTTTGCTCGAATAGAATTTGACCCCAAAAAAAAAAAGCTCATTACTAGTAAAAGATCAGATACGGAACAATAAAATATAGAACTGGGGCACTTGAAAGTTCCATAATCTGGAACAAAAACTCAGTAAGTCACATTCGAAAAGTAAGAACAGATCGATCATACAATAAGGCTGATTCTTACAAGAATGAAATAAAGAGAGATTTTTTTTTTTTTTTTTTTTTTTAAAGGAAAGAAATTGAGAGAAACCCCGAAAGGAATGAATGAAAATATAAAAAGAATTAGAGAGATATTACAGGACAGGTATTGTGGGCTGAAGCCGAACGCAAACCCCCTCTTCTTTTTAATAGCTCCCCTCTCTCCTTCTTCTCTCTGAAACACTGAGTCGTAGACAGGTCGCTACACTATCACTCTACTCACCGAAAAAGTAAAGTAAACCAGAACCAGAGGAAATACCCTTTTCTTTTTCATTTTTTATAGACTTAAGTAAAAGACAGAATTAACCTCCCAATAGAAATCTCAAAAACCCCTAAAACCCATTTTTTACCCATACTGTCACACTCACAACCCCCCCTAACTCCCCAACTCACCGTCTCTCATCCATAGCTCCGGCTCCGGCTCTGCGTTCAAACACAGGTCTGTCTCTCTCTCTCTCTCTCTGCTCTTATTTCGTATTTTCATCATATTTAATTGCTTTCAATATTTCGGTTTCTTTTCTTCTTTTTTGAGTAAAGAAAATTTTATTCATAGTCTCTAAAGTATACAGCAGGGGACCAAAACAATCAAACACATAAATTACAAAGCACCCATCAAATCATAGACCCAAAGATAGGAGAAAACGGGTTTTGGGATAGTTTAGGAATGGGAGACGGGAACAAAAATTGGATTTTTTTTTTGGAAGAAAGGCTTGGGGGAGTTTAGAAAGATTCATAGCTTGAGATTCAATGGAAAAACAGGTGACTTTCTGATTAAATAAAATTCATAGCTTGATTTGAGTACGGGTTGCAGCAAGTGGTTTGATATGTTCTATTTATTGTGTGGCCTCACTTTATTAGGCCTGCAACACTTTGATAGCTCATAAGACACTGGAAAAGAAGGTCAAAATTTTGAAGATCTAAAGAGTTCAAAGTTAATTATTTTTCCTTTGCTCATTTACAAATAATTATACTCCTCCTCACAGTGATGAGAGAATTATAGTCCCAAAACATCCACCCACCACATCCTATTACTGTTGGTCTAAGCCCAGCTGATTAAGCTAGACACGGCCTTACTACTTCCCAAAACCCGATTCATCTTGATGCTTTAAAAATGTAACTTCTAGCCGACTTGGTTTTCTAATTAATGGGTATGCTCAAGCCAGTTTTTGTAGTCCAATTTGCTTTCACTTATTCAGACCTGAGACTCTAATCTAAAACCCTCCTCCTCCACCCAACCGCGCTGAGTCACTATCACTTCTCCTACCATTTGATACTCATATTGAGTTGGGTATTTCCTAAATTGATAAAATTCCTTTGTTGATATAACAATCAATAATTGAACCATGACATTGAGTTGGGTTTGTGTTTGTTTGTCTGTGTGCGAATAGGCTGAGCAAAGAAAGAAAGAAAGATGCATAAGGACAGGATATTGAAGCTTGCAAAGGGGTTCAGGGGCAGGGCCAAGAACTGCATAAGGATAGCCAGAGAGAGAGTGGAGAAGGCCTTGCAGTACTCCTACAGAGACCGCCGCAACAAGAAGCGTGACATGCGCTCTCTCTGGATCCAGCGCATCAACGCTGGCACCCGCCAACACGGTGTATGCTTTTCCTTTCTTCTCATTTCTCCTGCATAATTTTTTGTTAGTTGATTTCTTTATTTGCTACTTTTATTTGACTGCAAATCAATGTTTTTTTGTTTATTGGGTACAGTTAGTGTTGAGCATCCGGTTATGTTTGCTTGGTTTAATTTGGTGCAGTGAAAACTTTTGAGATTTTGGTTCTAAATGTCTT
The DNA here is from genome assembly GCA_032878915.1 of Castanopsis chinensis. Taxonomy (NCBI): domain Eukaryota; kingdom Viridiplantae; phylum Streptophyta; class Magnoliopsida; order Fagales; family Fagaceae; genus Castanopsis; species Castanopsis chinensis. The sequence continues at coordinate 844,948 of JAVQMG010000039.1, forward strand.
GAATGATTCTGTATTTTCAATTGGGTAGCTATTTATGGTGGGATTGTATCAAACTTTTTAGAACTGAGGATAAGTTTTAGCATCCCTTTCTGACCTTTTTTCCACCCACACCAAGTATAGGCTTTTTCTGCTCCTCTTTCTGGGCTTTCTTACCTCCTTACCCTGTTTCTATCTAAGTTTTTTTTTTTTTTTTGGAATCATGTTTCCTTAGATCTGTGAAGCTTGAAGACTTAAAAAATTCATTTTGAACTGGCATATGTAACTATTTGCTATTTAATTAAGTAGTAAAAATGATGCAGAACAAAGATAAGTTGTCTGCACTCTATAGCGGATAAGGCAAATAGTTTTTCATTAATATGGTAAAATGGGACATTTGTGGATTGCAGGTTATTAGGAACTAACCAGAGTGTATGAGCTAGTGTTATACTTTTATGTGATTTATATGTTAAGAGGTGGGAAATTAATACAGCCTTCTTTTGTGCCAGAGAGAATATATTCATGTAGCTGTATTGAAAGAGTACATGTTGAGATGTGATAAATCAAGAGATCGTTTTTATTTCCCTAGATGGACTAGTGTTGTTGTATGTATTATGATTTAGGAGATGAAAAGGTTGGAAAATAAACAATTTAGGGCTGGGTTTGAAGCTCTCTGATAGGCTGATGATGTTTAAAAACTGATTGATTGAACTGGGAAGTCACTGACATGATATTTATCAAGCAAAATAACTGCTAGGGAATTACTGCAATTATTAGGTATAAATATCTTATTTTCACCTGGACACTGGCTATGGCCTATAAGAATGTTGCCAGTGATTTTAAATGGCTTATAAGTTAGTAGATTTAATTTGGACTGCTCTGTGTTAAGCTAGATACATTCAATCTATTTGGTTGTTCTTTGGACCTTTTGATCACAAACATAAAGCCTGAGTGGCTGATTATTTTCTTGTTGATGGTGATCTCAATGTTATTTTTGAGAAAAATGATAAGCATCCCAATGTCCTTGATACTTGTATAGTTGTATAGCATTACAGAAAATATATGTATTCCCTTTAGTAATCTAGTTTATAAATTAAAGTATACTCAGTTTTATGTGGAAACGAATATGTTGATTAGTGTTTCGTAAGCATTGACCTGATGTCTTCTGGAACATCAATCATTGTCGTATGCAAACCAGAACTGGAATGGGAACCTGTTTTACCATTTACACAGAACACATAATGATAGAGCTTACCTCTTTGCAAATTGTTATATTTGCTACAGGTACCTTTACCTTTGAGTATGGTATGGTGAGGGTGAACCTAATTGATATCAGCTTCATTCTAGTATATCCCTCTTATGATAAATGATTCTTCTCTTCTATAATCATGAGTGTTTAATTTCAATAGTTCTAGTGTATGATAATAATAATAAAAAAAGGTTGTACCCAATGCATAAGGTTCCTCTCTTTTGTAGGGTTTGAGGGAGGTGGTCAGTAGGTTACCTTATCCCCAATTTTGGAGAGAATGATTCTCAAACTAAAACCCATGACGCATCACTTGGGGCAAAGGGCGCTTGCCATTACACCAATGTCCAACCTCTTTTGGTGTATATTATTAAAGAAAACTTGGCTAGGTTATTAGAAGGCTGTGATCCAAATTATTTTCTTGATAGGTAAACCACTCACCTCTGTTATCTTTTTCTTTTCTTTTTTTTTCCCTTTCTATAGATGGTTCTTTTTAGCATATATAATTAGGCAACCTGATTGGAAGAGACATCAGCTTAAAACAACTAATTGAACTTTCCAAATTGTAAAACCTTGGGAACAAAAAAACTAAAAGACCGCCCGGGGGGGGGAGGGGGGATGATCCTTAAGAATCCAAGATTTGGCACCCTAATTCTGTCCATGAGAAATCAAGTTTCACACTAAAGAAACTGTCAAGTCATTTTTCACATTCCACTTAATTTTCTTAGGTGAAAGTAATAAAAACTTTCTGGAATTGGAGACCAGTGACTTCTAATATGCGTCAGAATTCTGCAATATGGAACTTTTGTATATTGATGAATGAGTGGATTTACCCTTTCTTCATTTTCCTGCACATAAAGACTTTATTTTCATGGTATGTTCCCCATAGGTGACACAGTTTCCTGACAGTATTTTTTCAACTGTTTCCAAAACGAGTTGGGTTGGAAAGTTTATCACTTTACTGGGCAACTCATTGGCAGCAAGATCTATAATGAAAGCTTAATGAAGCTAATAGAACAGGTGTCCTAGTTGGCCATCATGGACCAAACATCTAGCATAGAGTTAAAGGACTGGCCTGTTCTTGCCTAATTCAATAAATTTGAAGATTTGATTCTAAATAAGGGCGTCAGATTAAGTGGTTGACATATTAAGCTCGTTGGATACTTGAAAACCTATAAATTTGATGCCCTTTCATTAGCTTGGTTTATTTAGAAATTCAGACCATATTGATTTTTTGGTCACTCCCCCCCCCCCCCCCCCCCCCCCCCCAAAAAAAAAAAATCAGACATTTTTTGGTAAATAAAAAATAAAGTTGTATTTGATGGTTTACCATGAAGAAAAATAATTGTCTTTTCTTTTACTTATAAAAAGTAAGATGTAACTACTTTTCGATTGATTCTCAAAAAAAAAAAAAAAACTACTTTTTGTAAGTCCTGCCTGCATTTGATGTTTTGATATATTTATCTTGGCTGGTTGTTGTTGGTTTAATAGGTAATATAAGGATTATTCTCTCTCTCTGTTAGATGTTAATTGGTCAAACAGGTAAGTAATGAGGTGGACTCTTGCAAATTGAATTTGGTTTAGTCATGTTTGTGTTTGTTTCTCTGATTTTCCTTTTTGGCTAGGTCTGCTTTACCAACTTTGGACTTCTCTGTGTGTGTGTGTGTGTGTGTGTCTTTTTACATTTAAGGTTATTTATTTAAATGTCCATCTATTTTTAGTTTTGGATGGCATTATGGTTGTGGTTTTGAAACTTGAAATTTTTTTCCTAATTTTTGTTTTATAAGCTTTTCTTTTTTGGATTTTACTTTGTGAATTCTTGATATAGTGGTCTGCGGTATTTTTTTTTCATTTCTCATTCCATTTGATTTATAAATGCCCAGTGGGATTTTGGGTTTTGTAGCATTTAAAACCTTTTGTTTACAAATGGCTATACGAGTTGAAAATATTTCAAAACTGCAAAAGCTGCACACGCTACAGTGCCTTCTGAGCTGTGACAAAACTGCTACCATGATTTGAGGAAGATGGCATATGAGAAATTGGATTGGACCAATATGGTCCCGCCCCTATATAATAGGTTTTCTACATGGATCAAGGTCTTCTTCTGTGAATATGATCATGAGAAACTAGTGTGTTTAACATGTTGGTTTGGTGTACTGATGTTATGAGAAAGTCAAGAATTACGGAATGAACGGGTTGTGCTAAGTTCCATGTGATTCCTTACCTTTTGCTGATTGGTAAAGTCATAAGCACAAAGATCTTATTGTGCATGCAGGCCAATATCAGTGAATTTGGTGAACTGATGTTATATGTTTTATATGGTTATGGTTATGGTTATGGTTCTCTTTTTGATTGGTAACTCTTTTGTGTAATATATATCAATGGTTGCTTCTCTTACCATAATGAGCTGGAGAAATATTATGTAACCTTGTGGACAAGTCCAATTTTCTCTGGTTCTCCACTGTTGGCTCAAATGCAGAGGGAAAAAAAAATATTCTGTAGAGTGATTTTCATATATTTTGCGAATATTTGATTGAATATATTAAGTAGACATTGATTTTACTGGCTCTTTTTGTCGTGTTATTTTCTTTTTTATAGGTGAGATTATGATTTTCTTGTTGTTTGTGTTTATCAGGTTAATTACGGAAACTTCATGCATGGACTAATGAAAGAGAACATCCAACTGAACAGGAAAGTTTTGTCAGAACTGTCTATGCATGAACCATATAGTTTCAAGGCCTTGGTAGACATCTCTCGGAATGCATTCCCCGGAAACAAGAATGTGGTGCTTCCTCCCAAAAAGGAAGGCATTTCAATTGTTTTGTAATTGCTGATTTAGACCACTCATCCTTCTCATTGCCTTTTTAAGATAATGGAACTGTTATGAGTTGGGTTTTTTTTTTTTTTTTTTTGGCTTTTGGAACATCCCATGTAATTTTATTTACATTTTCCTAAATTCTTTCCTTCTCTTTCCCCCCCTGTGGTGATATAATTTTGCATCACTGGTATAAAAGAGCTCCAAATACTGGTAGCTTGTTAAGCAGTTGAGAAATATCGACCTAAAATTCTGATATAAATTTGTCTCTCAAGTTTTTACTTCCTAAAGATTTGTTGTTGATTTGTCTTAGTAAAATTTGTTGGATTTCTTTTCCATAAAATTGCTTATACATTTTATATTTTTATAAAAAAACATATTCAATACTGGCAATCTAATATTTATACATGGGATGTAAAATAAAATAAATTATATTGACAATTTGAAAGTACAAAGAAATTAGAGTAATTATATTTGATTTTTTTAAATAATATTTTCTTTCCAATATCTTAAAATAATCAAGACTTTGTTCCTTGATTTTATGTCATTCCAACCTAAACAGTGTCAAGCCTTGATACTCATGACAGTTCTTCTACGGATACAATTTTTGTCACAATTTGTTGAAGTTATCAATTGTGAGTAGTGAATAACTCTGGGATGAATCCATCATTTTTTCTTCTAAGTCATAGTTGGCAAGTTGTAGATTTCTTAGAGATGATGGATTTGGCCCACCCATTGCTCCAGCTCGCAAATTTCATGGTAGAACCAAGTCTGCTCCGTGTCCCGATGTTGAGTTTCTTCCCAAGCAATTTGTAATATAATAAAGTAATCATTTATCACTTACAAGCAATTTAACAAAATCGTGATAAAAATTTATCCCTAAACTTTTTTCAAAAAGAGAGAACAAGTCAAAAAACTTGAATAGACATTTTTTACAGACAAACATGACTTTTGTGGTCAAATACTCCATTACCGATTTACTCTCTTTTCTTTTCTTGACCTCCAACCAAGCACTCTTGCAATGCTTTAGGTTTCGTAGTGGCAAAGCATGGTGCTCATTTTGAAAGGTGGATTTTAATTAGTTTAATTAGTAAAATTTATTTTATTGTCAAATAAAAAACATAAATTCAAATTTTGCCGGCACCAAAAAATTTTGGTCCAATTGACCGTTACTCTTAAAACATTTATTAATAGATTATTTTTAAAAAGTTTTAATATAATTTTTATAAAAAATATAAAAAGATAAAATTTAGCTACAAAATTAATTATAACCTACAATTTAGGCTACAATTTTATTCAATATTTTTTTATTAAAGGTGAATTTTGACAAATCCACTATTAGATTACACATTCTTCTTATATTCTCCAAGCTTACAAAATTTCTAGAAAATTAAAGACCAATAGTTATGTTATCAATAAGTTATTTAAATTGCAAGTTTTTGTAGTTTAAAACTATGTGTAAAGTATAAGTATATAAATCATATAGTAAATAATATCTGATTGATACAAAATTTCACTTATGTATTAAAAACATAAAGAATATGCGATTCAGTAATTAAATTTTTAAAATATATAATAATATTTATTTTATTAAGTAAGTTTATAGTATTATGCTGTAACTAGTTTTTATAACTAAACTTTGTTAAATATAAAAATCCTACTTTTTTTTATTTATAATGAAACATTTTTAGAAATATTTCCTAAAATAGATGCCTGAAATCCGTTGACTAAACTGAACTTAAAACAGAATAATTGGGGTCCCCTTTCCCATTAATAAGGTAGATATAAAATTCGGCAACCGGTTCGCTCAATAGTGAAGAGAGAGAGAGTTTAGGGAGAAAGTATTTTGTCCTGCAAGTACACATTTTGTCTGTGAATGTGATCTCTCTCTCTCTCTCTCTCTCTCTCTCTCTCTCTATTCTGTTTCCTGATCCAACTCAACTCAAACGGATCGAATGTTCTTCTCATTTCCTGTAAGTCTATCATCGTCATCATCTATTATTTCTTTTTTAAAACAAAACTGTTAGTGTTTTTCACCTTCCTATTACTTACAAGTTCTCTTCAAACTCTACCTACTATTACTAACAACATATACAAAGCTATGTAATTTGCTGATGATTGCTTTGTTTGGCTGCACTGATATTTCTTAGGAAAAAAAAAATTAAAAAACAGAAACTTTCACCTAATTGCATTTTTGTTTGGTTTACTGATTCTAATAATCTCCTTAATTCAAATTTATTTTTTTGATATATTCTCTAAGTTGTGTAAACACCAATAGCCTAATTCATTTCATTTTCTTTTAAAATTTGAACTTCAAGTCTAGTTAGAAATAATTAACCAAGCTGGGGTCTGGGAATTTTGGCTTGCCTCTGTACAGGTGTGGCATATTCATTTAAATGTTTCTGTAACAATGTTTGTTAAAAATTGCTTATATTGTACATCAGCTATTTTTGGGCTCATTTTCTTCATGGTAATCAGTTTGATCCAGATTAATAGTGGGTTGCCTTCATTAAAGGCTTCCCATAGAAGGGTTGTTCTAGATTACTCCTTCGTCGTACGGGTGGACCAGACTTACAAACCCACTTAGGCTTCTAAGAGTCTATCATCTGGATGGACCAAATAATTTATATTGGAGTTCATTTGCTAACCAAAGCCATCAATATATAGGATTGGAAAATTTAGCTGATGGTCAACTAATGTGATTTAGCAGTCCAAATAATATATTAGGAAGCTTGGTTCATTAAAATATGGCCATCTTTAATATATGTATTTACTGTTATGGGATACTAGCTACTGTGCTTTTATACTCTACAGTTGCAATATGATTTGATATTTATTATGATGATCAAAATCTCATGGTAGCAATCAACATGCTTTCAAGGGATGTGGCAATCCCCCAAAATTGGGCCTTTACTACCTTATCTAAATCATGTCATGTCAACGTTCAACCACATAAATTTGGAAGAGATTAAAAAAGAGAAGAGAAAAATATTCAAATTTTTATTAGATAGAGAAATTTTGATTGCATTTATCTTTGTGCCCGTCTTCATTTTAAAAGATTAAGATTCCTGCACATTTAACAGTCAAAAAACTAGGCCCATGCTTGTCACATATTTTCATGTCAATCATGTATGTTCTGCTTAACTATGACAGATTTATTTTTTATTTCAAGGAAAATCAGTATATTCTCAGAAAATACACACACATATATACACTCTTCAAGTAATTTTTCCTTGTCTTCTCCCCCCCCCCCCCCCCCCCCCAAAAAAAGTAAAAGTTTGTTGTTGACCTTTGATATCAATGTTGCACAAGAGCATGGAACTAATTGCTTGCATTCTTGTTCAGGTTTCTTTAATTTCATGATGAACCCAATAATAAGGAAGCATTCCTTTTCAGATGTCCCTAGGGAGCCACATCTGCAACAGAACAGTTCAATTGTAATGGATAACAACATTGCTGAAAATCCATCTCCAACTCGAGCCAAATGGAGAAAAGTGGCATATGGAGGGATGCAACCTGGGTTTGATGACAATCACACTGATGATTCTTTTCTTGAAGGTATGGTCATGAATGCCAATGTTGTAAAGAGGGACATGTTAAAAGTGATGCAAGACTCGGTTTCTATCTCTCAATATCTATGCATTGTTGTTCTTGTCGGTTTGGTTTGGACCTATACCCTTAGATCAACTCTTGATGAAACTTCCCTTTTGTATCTAGATGTGAGCCTTCTTGGGTCAGGTTTTCTAGTTCTCCTTCTAACCAAAGAAATGCTTTCCCTCGATCTTCTCTTGCATTATTTACTCAATGTTTTCTTTTTTACAACTGGGCTATATGTTTTGGCTCCCATCTACCAAACTCTAACAAGATCCATTAGCTCAGACTCCATTTGGGCAGTAACTGTTTCACTTCTCATCCTTCATCTATTCCTTCATGACTATTCAGGATCAACCGTGAGAGCTCCTGGGGCTCTGAAAAATCCAACCTTGACGAGTTTTATATCTTTAAATGCTTCTGTAGTAGCATCAGTTTTCATTGCTTCTCGCCTTCCATCAAGGCTACATGTTTTTGCCATCATGCTATTCTCATTACAAGTCTTCCTTTTTGCTCCACTGGTCACTTACTGTATCAAGAAGTATTCCTTCCACTTGCACCTTTACTTTTCTTTCAGTTTGATGGCCATGACGTTGGCTTTTGTTTATACACTACACCGGCTACTTTTTGTTCTGTTGTTGGGTTTATTGGTTTTTGTGACTGTGGTGTGTCCTTATTGGCTTATACGGATGCAAGAATACAAGTTTGAGATCAATGGCCCTTGGGATGAGGCTAAGCTTTGTTTTGATATCACAGATTAAGATAAATTGTGCCAACCATTAATGTTTGATGGGAGTTTTTGGAAGATTAATTATAAACCAAATGGTTTAATGACTTATCCTTGTCTCTTCTCTCCATTTCAAGTTTTACTATCAGATATAGTCAAACACTTTCCCAATATCAATTTTTGGAAGGCAAATCAGATTCGGTGGGACATAACCTTTTATAGAGCCCTTCATGACTGGGAGCATGGATCAATGGAAGACTTCCTTAATCTAATTCATTCCCGTAAAATTTAAAGGGATGAAGAAGATATTATCTGTTGGATGCCAACAAAAGGCAAGCTTTTTGAAGTGAAATCCTTCTATAGAGTGCTGCGTGGTGTGGGTGTAGTTAATTTCCCATGGAAGAGTTTGCAAGGTAAAAGCCCCTCTGAAAGTAGCTTTTTTGTTTTGCAAGGCAAGCTTTTTTGTTTTGCAAGGCAAGCTTTTTTGTTTTGCAAGGCAAGCTTTTTTGTTTAGGGAAGATTTACGAAGGCAAGGCATTATTGTAGTAGATTGATGTTGAATGAGTAAGCAAGAAGGGGAGTCAGTTGATCATTTATCGTTTACTGTATGGCCAGAGAACTTTGGACACCAGTCCTTTCATTGTTTAGGGTTAATTGGGCTATGCCTCAGAGAGTGTTGGACTTGGCTTGTTGGAAGGATCGGTCTACCATTGGAATGGATGCATTTGGAATGCAATCCCTCTGGAAGGTAAGGAATTTCCGGACATTTGAAGGAATTGAGCGACCTATGACGGTGATAAAGCTGCTTTTCCTACACTCTCTATATGAGCGGATGGCTACTTTGAATGGTCATTCCTTCTCTAGTTTAATAGATCTTATGGATTCTTGTACTTTTTTGTAATCTTGTTACACTCCGTGTACTATTTGTTGTTTCTTTTCGTCTCTTGATTAATAAATTTTCCTTATAACAAAATATAATCAATTTTTGCATTCTCATTAAAGGGATGCATTTTTCGTTAAGTCAGTCTTGTGCAGTTGTCCATTTAGATCTTTGTAAGCATATATATAATTTTTCATTTTCATATCTTAAGGAAAAACAAAAGAAAACTATTTCCCTCAAGTTTTGTAATTGCTCTAAAGCTTTATTTAAATGGATAGTTGCAATGTACTCCGTGACGCCCCCCAAGAAGGAAGAGCACAACAAGGAAAGGAGATCTATCAAATATCCCTTTGATGACTATAATTTAGTTCTATACACTCACACCCCTTCTTCTTCTTCTTCTTCTTCTTCTTCTTCTTTTTTTATGGGACTTGGACACCTGCTTTCTTTAGGTCCTTCCTTGACTTTAAACTCAATTGCTTATTCATTTGATGTCACTGTTGGAGCCTTTTTATGTTGCCAAGCCAATTGACTTGCAGTATGGCCTCCTAAAAAATATTGATTCCTATTATGTTATGCTAATTTCATTTCAGTTGGTGATCAATTTGGATGATTATTCCTTGAACCAAGTGGACACTCCCAATAAAAATTAAAAAGCATCGAATGGCCACGTATTTAAGTATAGCATCCGTAGCAATCTCAATAGAAGAGAACAGTTTAATTCGACAGCCACAGGGCCTGACAGGGGGTGTTATTACAGCGAGATTTTTTGTTTGGCTGAGGAATTAGAGCGAGATACATGAACGAGCAAATAAGGTGTTACGTACATCTCATGTAGCCATGTAAGCCAGTTTCACTTTGTTTCGTTTGGATGGCACAATAAAATTTTGAGACACTTTTTGTAATGACTTTGCAATCAAGTTTACATTTTTAGAAATCAAACTTCACTAATTGCATATTTGCATGTATTAACCGGATTGGTTTTTGTTATTAAAAAAATCATAATCTAGAACAGCCGAAATCATATGAAAAAATAAGAAGGAAAACAAGACAAATGACTGCCAATGCCTCTATATACTTTGTGTAATTGCTCCATTTCAGCATTGAAAAACCTTTTTGTGGTTTCCAGCTCTGAAAGCTGAATGATTATCTGCAATTGGGGTTTCTATCCATGCATATGATGATAGTAATTCCTTCACCACCAAAGGCTTCACGTAGTCTAACTTCAAGCACAAATCACAATATAATACAATGCACCCGCATGCACAAATGCACCAGTGCAACATGCAAAGACGGGTGCCCTGATTACAGATGGAGGCGAATTTCATGTCTCTGTACCAGTGCCTCACATGGTTTTATTAGAGATCTGGACACAGTTTTTTTGGGGTCAGGAACCCACAACCACGAGGAGAAATAAATAGGTTTTTTTTTTTAAGTTTCTCCCAATCACAAAGCCACATATATTTTTATAAAACATATCCATCTAAGCTGGAACAGCTACAGGAACTTTGTCATTGATTGTGGGAACCAAACTGTCATAGTATTCCACTAGCACTTCCCAACCACCTGGGCACATGAATCCATCAGGAGGATTCTCTTTGTTCTTTGCAAGCATCCGCATCTGTAAAATGCACACAAGTTTTGTTAAGATATGATACGTACATCGATTCAGCCACACTTTTCTCAATGACTATCACAAAGTATTTTGGCACTACTTATTTAGAAAATATACCTTGGTGCCTGATATGAAAACGAAATCCTGTGATCTTGAGGGATCAAAAAATGCCATTTTGCCCTGAGTTTTATCATATGCAGCAACCTGCAATTGCATTCAATTGATGATGACCAGGGATTTCAAGTGCCATATAAATGGAAATTATCGACAACCAGATAACTGATATACCTTGAAAGGAAGAATATTTAGCCGCTCCAGTCCAGGTGCCATGCTTAATACTTTTTTACCGTGATCTGCATCATACAGATCACGTTTCTCAGTTGGATGGCCCATGCCAGCTGGGTCTCGACCAACAATGTAAAAGTTAGCCCCTGCGTTAATCCTAGCCTTAGCATGCCACTGCACCTCAGTTGGACCAGCATAGTGCATTGGTGAGGGGAATATGGAAACCACAGTTGTCTCTGGATCAAGAACACCATCCTCAAGCACCTGAGGAAGCATTAGATAAATCAAACGAAGTACTAGCTAGAGGCTGGAAATTGAATACAGATCTTTTAGTGTGAATACCCTTTCAACAATTTGGATCTTTATGAAAGCTACATAAATCCCCATCTACTGTATAGAACATTTAAATGTATACAAGTCTAGCCCCCCGCATCTTCACTCCTAATCTAGAGGAGTTGACAAAAAACAAATCTCATGCTTATGGAATCAAACTATCATAGTGGAATACACACCTTCTCATGTTGCTTCATTCGCCAACTAAGTGGGACATCATCTGCCTTTGTATAGCCGCCCAGTGGATGAAGCAAGAGGATGGGGTTCTTGTAGCCCATATCAAGCAGTCGACGACGAGTGTCAGTCATCAGCAAAGCATGACCATTGTGCACAGGATTTCTGAGTTGAAATGCAAACACTGCATCAGCATTGCGCCTTGTAAATTCCTCACGGAGTTCTGTGGGAGACAAGCGAAAATGATCGAGGCCATCATGGTACTTGATCGGTTCTAAAACCTCTAGGTCGCCTCCGATCAGCCAGTTTCCAGCATTCGCTATAGCTTCTTCAACATAAGGTAGGCCAGAGGCAGTGGTTCCCCATGTTCGGGCAATCCGTTCTTCTTTAGGGTGCTTGTAGATCTCAATACTGAAAGGACATGATTTCAAGAAGACATTAGAAGTTATGTCAAGTAACTGACTAGAATGAACCGGCACCATACAAATTTATATCATTGCTTGAATCCAAGACCGTTTATAATATTCAATTCTGTTGTCAAAAACTTCGTAAGAATGTCCATAGCAAGGATAGAATTAATAAAGAAGATGAAAATATAAGATCTGAAACTCCACATTGTAACTGGCAGACAAACAACTTACCAGAAGATTTGGGACCACTGCCCTATCTATTTTATATTATTTTCTAGCTATCTAATTGATACATTGCTAAGTTTTCTCTGATAACCCACCCCATTTTGGGGCTGATTCACTTCAAATGCAACACTCGTTAAATCTACAGAGCATTTTTCTTGTTTGGACCTAATCTCTACGTATCATAATTTCAAATCATTTTTGTCTGGTCAAATTCTCCTGGACTATGTATGATAAGCATCACTGAATAGAGAAATTTCGAACAATTGGTTATAAATTTGAAGTACCTACAACTTCCTTTTGCAACTAAGACTCCTAAAGTCCTTTTAAACTATTCATTTATGGTTTCAAACATCATTAATATGTTACAAGGAAAGAGAGATATGAAAATATAAATGCAAAATGCCTAAATGTATGAAATTACTCATATTGGGAAAGAAATCTTGAAGCAATTAACAAGCAACCAAAGAAGACCATCCCATTCACTGAAGTGTGCACAAGTTCAGAAAAAAGACAGATCAAACACCATACAATTTTCAAAACAAATTAGTATATGTCATCTTCCGAACAAAAGTGCAAACAGGTTTTATGAGAAACAAATCAACCAAGTGCAAAACATGTGGAAATCTCAAGTACATATGAAGTGCTCAATTAATAGTAATAAAAGAGCTCAATCAAATGTAATGTGGCAGACCAACTCAAGAAAAAAGGGGAGAGGGTGGATTTTTAACAACATATCTGTTTATACTAATCTTTTACAGTAGAAAAAAAAAATCATCACAAAACTAAAACATTTATTAACTTTAACCAAATTGACTGACAACAAATATTACAACTTAATACAAGTCAAAAGAAAGATAAATGTCTTTTTGATGAAGAAAATTCAAAGCAAAGAAAAGGAACCTAAATGGTCATTGCGGGTGCAAAAGCAATACCAATTCTCTGATTAAATATGTCATAATTTTATTGTCATGATGCTTTCATGATTTTATTCAACCAATACAATTGACCTAAATAGTTGAGACATGATATTATCACAGTGACAGACTAGCTTCTGCTTCAATACTTAACAAGATTACACTGGTCAAACTCAAACTAGATGGCCATAAAAATGTTCACTTCAAAGGTTTTTGGAACAAGGACACTTTCCTGTCTAGATTCATGGTTGAAATTTTCTAATTTGATTTTATGTCTTATAGTACATCTAATTCCCTGCTTCTTGCTTCATATGTACTTATGTGGGACCTTCGAAAGGGAATAAAGCCAACAAAGGCAGGAACATATCTGATTTTTATTTTTATTTTTATTTTTTTTCTAATATAGCTGTATATGTTATAACGAATAGCTATTAAACTTAATTCTTTATAATTTTTAATACTGAATTGAATAATGAAAAAATGATTTATATCGTCTTATGCATTAATAACATCAAAAATAGTATACATCAATGAGCTCTAACTCAACTGCTGCCTCTTTCCCTTGCACATGTTACGTGGATTGTGCGGTCGTGGGTTCGAAACTACCGGGTGCACGTGTAACTTACCAATAAAAAAAAAAAAAGTACACATCAATGAACTCTAACTCAAATAACACCTCCGCACCGTAGAAGTAAGGTGGATGTGTAACTTTCCAATCAAAAAGCACCAAAAAAAAAAAAAAAAACATTGACAGTATCATACTGTATTTTCTTAAACCAATACTAGCCCCATCACACGCGCTTCGCGGGTGTGATGAGGCTTTTTTTAGTGGTCCTATTCTATAGAAAAAAAAAATATTGTTTTTATTTTATTTTATACATATATATCATTTTTATTTTGAAAATTTAATTTATAAGGGAATAAATCAATTTGAAAATTAATAGAAAAGTAGTGCTATTTTTTAGGTAATATTTTAGTAGAAGTTAAAGTTACATTTTTACTAAATTATCCTTTAGTTTTGTCTCTACTTAAACATAAGGGGTGTAAGGACAGTTTTGAACTAAAAAAATGAGTAATGCAAACGGGGAAAGCGCCTTCAATAATAGTATACATATTCATGCAAAAGAAAGAGGAGGAATACGGGAGAAGTGGACAAGGGAAGAACCATGAGTTGCACATACTAATAGTCATCAAATTGTCAAAAGCATCATAGCACCAAAGACAAACGACTGAACGCAATTTTGGACTAGACTTAAGGTAATACATAGAGGCCTATAAGCATTCTCTCTCTCTCTCTCTCTCTCTCTCTCTCTCTCTCTCTGTTTTCTTTCTTAATTCTTATGTTAATCAAATAAAGAACAGCCGAGCCCATGCATTTATAAGCTTCAACAGTGACTTAAGGTCTCACCTTAGACCCAAAAGAAATCAAAAACATAATCAAACAACTATAAATGTCAAAAAGCAGCTTACCTCCACACATGACCAAAAATCAAAATATTTGTTCTTAAACTCAAATTAAATCCACTGCACACCATCTACACTAATAAGTCATAGCTCAAAGCACAGCAAACTAATCAATAGAAAATTCAATAAAACCAACACAATTAATCAAAATATCAACCACCCATTTCCATTTACACAATAACAACCTCACATTCTCAGCTCTAAAAAAGCAAAAGCAAAAGCAAAAAAATAAAAATTTAAAAAGAAAGCTTACTCTTTGAGAATAGCTACCGGATTGTTGTTAGAGTCAAAGAGAGCAACTTTGGTGGACTCGCCGATTCGGTGCTTTTGCGAGTCGTCGATGGCCAAAACAATCGGCACCGACATGTTCACAGCCGACCCGTTTTGGAGTCGGAGCGTGTTGAAATGAAGCGTTTGGAGGAACTCAGATTCTCTCATAAACCCACGGAGTGGGCTTGCCCAACCTTCGCTGAGTACATGGACCCATTGAAGATCAATGCTTGAGAGGCTGATTCTAGGCAGAGACAAAGCCTCTCCTTTCTTTAAATCCTTGAGAGGCTCATCAACCAGAAGCTCCACAAGCTTCCCACCGTCGGGTTCAATCAACCCGGAGGAAACTCGGAGCCTCCGTTTATTTCGACCCGAAGGCACGGAAACGGAAACAGAGACTCTGAAGGCAGGGGCCAAATGGGTATTTGGAAATTTGGTGATAGAGTGAGAGGGAAGATATGGGGTTTTGTTGAAGAGGGCAGCCATGGAAGCCATTCACCAAAATGGCTTTCTCTGTTTCTGTCTCTCTGTTTTTCTAATAAGTGGATGTTTTTGTTTAAGTATTTTATTTAATTTAAATTAATAATTGAGGTTAGTGACTTTTGCTAGTGCTAGTGGATACAACTTTGGAGATTTTTGAATTTAAAGAAAAAAGGTGGAGTGATGTGGAATTGTGGATCAATGTCCAATGATAAATTTCCGAGTTGGATAGAAGAATGAGGCTGAGGCTGGGTACTCTCTTCAACTCAAAGTGGATTATAGATTTATAGGAAGTTATAAGAGAAGGAAAAATTGGATTTTTGGTGCTTGAAGCGAAACGAGGGGATGAACCTAGACACCTTTTCTTTTTGAGACCTTTTCTTTTTCTAACTCTCTCTTTGTTTCCTTTTGGAATTCCCACAATAAGTGAAATACCAATTTGGGCACCCAAAGCATTGGTTTGCCCTTTGACACTTTTTTACGAACTACAAAACCGAAATTACCCCTCTTTATAATTTGTAATCCAAACACATTTTATTTTTTTTCTTTTCTTTAGAAAGAAAACATATTTGATTTCGGACGGGAAACAATCAAGGAAAATTTTGCCGGTAATTCACATTTGGTTTAATAATAATAACAACTAGTCGATAATTCTTGCGATGCACAGAAAAGTTATTGGTCTTGAAAAAAAATGAAATACAATTTAATTTTTATACTTTTCCATAGTTTAAAAGTGTCGTTCAATATTGAACATTATTAAGTTGCAAATGCATAGTTATTAAAACCTACAAAGTAATTTACAATTCTTAAATTAATAAAGCAAAACTGCCAATAGTTATATATACACACACTCAAAACTAGTTAAACTATAAATATGTAAACAAAGACCATGATATGACGAAAACACACTAAGTTTCAAATTTGAATAGCAATATGATTTTCTCGTAGTGATAACAATATAGACAATTCAAAACATGGAACAATATCAAAATTATAATACTTAATTTTATTATCTTTTATGTTGAATCCAAACAAATAATTAATTGAAATTAATCCAAAAAAATAATTAGTTAGCCAAAAATCATAGCTTTTAATAAGAAAAAAAATCACATGAACCTAAATAAAAAGCATTTAAAGTGTAGAATTAAAATCAACCTACTGAGACGCAAATACCAAAACTCCCAAAACTTAAAACTTTCTCTAAGTTGGAAGACATAGGTTGCAGTTTTGATTTTTCTCCATAAAAATAGAGGTGTTTTATTTATCATGTACAATAAAAAAAAATAATTAGTAGAAATTTCAACCCAAGAATCAAACCCACGAAAACAATGTCAATATAAATATGGAGATTAACCCAAATACTTAAAAGAAGATCAATTCTAAACATAACAAAAGAATAAAATAGAAAGAAAATCTCAGGGACATATGAAAGAAAATGAAAAATTCAACATAAAAGATAAAATTAACTAATAACAATATAAACATGAGACGAGTTCAAGTTAAACTTGGTGTAACTTTATAAGAGTTACACTTTTTCTGCACCGTAGATTTCTATTAGATCCAACGGTTAGAAAAATAGCATTAAATTATTATTTCTTTCCACTTATTTACCTAATTAATAATAGTTTTTATCTATCCTCATTTATTACTTTTCATAGATCTCATTGGATTTCGTTTAATGGTGTCCCTTTCTTCCTAAAATTTCTGTTGTTAGGCAACGTTTCTTCTATGGTGGAAAATGCAGGTCAATGGAAAAGGTTTTCTGTGTTCAACCAAAAACAAGTTTAATACCAGAAAATAAAAATGTTTTTTAGAATGTCACGTATTCAACTAATCATCACTTAAAAACTCTCTTCTTGTATTATATAAGTTGTCAAAATCCCTTAGATATTAGATATGACAAAGCGACCGCCAACCTTAGATATTGGATTTTTTTTAATGGTGTCCTTTTTTTCCTAAAATTTCTATTGTTAGACAACGTTTCTTCTTCTTTGTTAGACTTGTTTTCTGTTTCAAATGGTTTTGAGGTTTCAGTTTTCCTAATCTCCTAATTCACACTCTCTTAAAAAAAATGATAGAAAACTTTATTTTTTCTCTTAAACGGGGAAAAAATATCTCAAAATTAAAGCTTAAAACACCTCATGGGATTTATTTTCTTGCAAAGCTTTGGTTAAGCTTCTTAATTCGGTAATTTTTTTAATTCATAAAAAAAAAATCATTTTGTTTTATCTTTTCTTCCTCTACTCAGATCATGGTGAGAGAAAGAAGCAGTGATTTTTTTTTATTGGGTAAGCAAGAGAGAGAAAATAGGTGAGAGAGAAAGAAGAAGAGAATTTCTTTTTAAATTGGGTAAGAAAGAGGGAGAAAAAAAGGATAGAATTAATTTGTCATAAATAAGGAAGAGAAACTAAACAATCATTTAATGCTATTTTTCCAATCATTAAATCTATTAGAAATCTACGGTACAAGAAAAAGGTGTAACTCTTATAAAGTTACACCATCTCTATAAACATATATCCACATATATTGAATTGAAATTTTATTAATAATAGCAATATAAACAAATTCGACATAAAATTCATTAAACAAATAAAAAAGTTGAATCAGATTTGCACCTAGGAAAGGAAACCAAATAGGTAGTGTACCGGTGGGATTAGTACTTCTACTCCTTAACAGGCTTATCCTTTATGTTGAATCAGTTTAACAACTCTGAACATGGGTTAACGCAACAAATAACCAAAAAAAAAAAATTGTTTCTAAACCTAAGTAAATTAGGATTCGTAAGCGTGATGTGCTACGCCCAAACAAATAAATTGCAATTGTATTCAATTTTCAAAATTACAAATTCTACAACTCAAAAGCACAAAATACGAAAAAATAATTACAAAATTACATGAATCAACTTGCGGTTTCTAGGAGATGCGCTCACCTATGTTTTTGTGGGATTGAAGGTAGTGACAGCTAATGGTTGGAAGGCTAAGAAAGAAGGATATTGGTTATTAGGTTGGAAGAGAGAGTCGAATAAAAGAGTACCTTTGAACAAAGAGTCGAATTGTTTTAGGGAGAAAGAGTCAAATAATTTATTTTTGAGAAAGAGAGTTGATTCTTAAAAAAAATATATTATTGATGTGGAAAAAAAATTAAATGCTGACGTGAAAAATTGTGGAGCTTAGCAAAAAAGTTAGAGGCTTTTTTTTTTTTAGTTCTATTAGAATTTTTGTTTTTATATAAATTATCAACGTTTGAGTTTAAGTTTAAGTTGGACTTATTAGAGAGATAGAGTTTTACTCCTTGTTAAGTTTTGATTAAACAAAAATAATTTTGTTTAAAAAAATGATAATGATGAGTTTGAGTTTAAGTTGGACTTATTAGAGAGATAGAGTTTCATTCCTTATTAAGTTTGGACTAAACAAAAATAATTTTATTTAAATATAATGAAAATTTTATTTAAATATTGTGCTGACTTGGAAAATGGTGAGAGTTTCAGTAACTTCGATTTTATATATATATATATATATATATATTCAAAAAAAATATTTAATTTTTTACAAATGATTTGAATCCTATGTAGTTACAAATGATTAAATCATATCATATCATATACTATATAATAAAAATTGGGCTTTGAAGCTGTGGTTGCACCAAGTGGCTTCACCAAATTGCAGAAATTTTTTTTTATTTTTATATTTTAAAAATATATAATTTTTATTCTCATAAAAAAAATTTTTGTTTCTTCTTATCAATTTCTTTGGATAAAATAATAATTTTTTTTTTAACAAAATATGCAATCTACATTCAAAAAATGTAAAACGTAAAAGAATATTAGCACGTGTATAAAAACGATTTTAATCATTTGCACTATTTCATTATCTTACACAATATGCATTCATTATATAACTTAAAATAAAAGATTACTTAACTTTACTTTATTTTAATTATCTATTTTATCATTTAATTTTAATTAAGTTCTTTTTTTTTTTTTAGTTGGCACATGATTCTTGATTAAGCCATGTAAACAGGCATAAAAATCTTAATTTGATAAAAATTTAAATTCTTCATCTAATCCTTATTTTTTATGTGTAGTGTATTATAAAATATATATATATATATATATAATTTTTCTTCTCCTATAATCACTAAGTTGATAAAAATTTTAATTTTATTACAATCCAAATTTTTCATCTAATCCTTATTTTTTATGTGTACTGTGTTAATTAAAAAAAACAATTTTTTTTAATTACTACACTACACGCTATAATGCATCTTTAATTGCAGAAATTTTTTTACATTTTAAAAATATATATAATTTTTCTTCTCCTATAATTTCTAAGTTGATACAAATTTTAAATTGATTACATTCCAAATTTTTCATCAATCCATCTTGTAAGGTCCAAATTTTCAAAGCAGTCCTTAGTCCATACTACAATTATGGGTGACTAAAGCCCACCATGAATCTTGGCCCAAAACAATGAAATTTGTAGCGAGGGAACCACACAACAGAGAAACATGCTAGCCCCGAGGATTCCTATATTCTACGTTCCCTACAATTCGTCCTCTCGTTTTTCTTCTGGCCACTAATCCCTTTTCTTTGGCTGTCCTCTTCTCTTTTTCTATTCTTGCCGACCTCTCCCTCTTGTATCTCTCCTCCTCCTATTTATACATCTGGTTCTTATCATCCCCGCCCTCCATCTTACTTCCCATCCCTCTTCCTTTGGTGACACTTGTAGTCCTTTTTGCAGAGAATGATGGTAGTAAAATATCTAGAGATCCCCTTCACTGTTCAGGTCACTTCCTTATTAATGTTGGGAGTAAAGCTGTTGTTTCCTCATTTATTACAATCAGGAAGTCCTATCTACAGCATTCAATGCTTCCAGATATTTGTGAGGGCTTACGCCGACTGTTCACAAATCCTCGGGTCCTCGGCCCCCAACCCGAGTAGGATTTTCTTTAAGTTGTTCACTGATCCTCGGGTCTTGTCATCCTCGGGTCCTCGGGTCCTCACACATCTAATTCTTATTCAATTTTAATTTGATTACAATCCAAATTCTGCATCTAATCCATTTAACAAACAAGTTTAAGTTTAAGTAAGACTCTTACTCCTTTTGCTCTTATCAACTTTTTTGGATAAAGTAACCATAAGTGTTGTATCCATTTTTTTATAAAGTAAAAATTTTACTTTTAGCCTAAGTTGAACGTTAATTGTTATTTTTCTGTGTGTGAATAAAGTATCAAATGATAGCTAATATATATTAATATTAACGTAAACTTTTCTCAAAAAAAGAAAAAACATTAATGTAAACTTAATTTTTTTTAAAAATCTAATATATGTAAAAAAACTAATTTAGAATAAAGTAACCAAAAAAACTAATATATTTTTTTTTAAATAATGACAAATTTAAATCCAAGCATACAATATGCATTTCATAATACCTTAGTTTCACATAATATGAATTTATTATATAACTTAAAAGTAAAATATTTAATTATTTTTATTATCTATTCTATTATCTAATTTTAAGTAAATTAATAAAAAAATTATTTTTATATGAATTTTTATTAAGCCGTGCATCACACGAGCATAATGCTAGTGTAAGGTAATTTAGATTATCTTTTTCCTGAAAAGAGTATTTGCTTAATTTTTGATAGTTGACAAAAGTATAATTATATCTAGAAAAATGTGAGATTTAAAAATATGTTATAAGAAAATAAATTAATAAACAACCGGAAACAGTTAATCCAAAGCACATTAGTATATGGTTTTAAAATATAATTGAATTTATAAGAAATTTATAATTTGGCTATTAGATTCATTTTAGGAGGTCCAGGTTATTCTAGTTGAACCTTTTAAACAAGATTCCAATTCATTGAAAAAGAACCAAAAGTCTTTTAAATAGCCAACCAAAATTTCAATCTATTATACTCTTCTTCTCCCAAAAAAAAAAAAAAAACTCAACTTATTCTACTTGGAAATGTATATTTTAACTCAATGTGCTAAAAAGAGGTCAAATTATAAAGAATAATAAGACCAAAGTTTCCCAAAGCCATAATGGCCCCCATATACTTTTCACTGTTTTGGAACAATTCAGGATTAATGACTTATATTATTAATAACCAAATTAAAAGGCAAAGTCAGGGATTTTATTGTCAGTTCACACTCACAATTATAGAAATGGGCAGTGCCCAAATAAATGCCGCCATAGGATAGGATAGGATTGCATTGTACGTACAAACGAGGCAGGTGAAGGTGAAGGTGGGTCAATGGGTGTGTGTGAGTGTGACAGCACAGGGTTGGCCTTGGATGATTGTAAAAAATCTATTTTTATTTTACACATTTCCTTGAATCTTCTTTCTTTGAATTTTTTTTTTGGGGAATCTTTCTTTCTTTGAATTTTTAAGATACTGTTTGTCTGTCTGTCCGCCTCTCTTTGAGGCAGCAATTAAAAAAAGGGACAAAATTCACAAATCAAACATGTACAACCAAACCTACCTCATGTATTACGCAGTTAATTAATTAATAATTGCCTTAGCCAGTTATGCACGTTGATTCCCTGCCATATTGAACTTTGCCATTTGCACGTCCACGTTCATGCGTACCTTTCTGAGGGGCTATTTAAGACAAATTTTCTCGGTCTTAATGACATATTAATTTCTTTCTTCTTTTTTATTAGGATGTTTGCCTCTGTATCATATTAATTTGCTAATGACTAAAATACATCGTGTGAGACCTTCAGTGTCTCGGGCTATAATTTATTAATATTTTGACAATTCTTGAGAAATGATTTTAGAGGGGATTTGGTCTGGTGTTTACAATAATACTGGAGCGGACTCGAGAATCTGACACATGATCCTTTTAATGTGAGGACATATTATCGGCTTTGTCGCTTTGGGGAAGGCCCTCACGGTTTTGTCCTGAAGGGGTGGGAGCATCTGCGAGCAGCGCTGGCTACGACGTACAGAGTCCCACATTCCCACACATATACCTCCTGGGCACCACTACCATTATCACACATGTGTGATAATGGTAAAAAATTATTGTGTACTTAGGCGAATACTCGTAAAGCGCTGTATGCTCCCACCCCTTCTCACACCGTGAATGGCTGACAAAGTCCGATTAATCCTAAATAAAATACATCGTGTGAGACCTTCAGTGTCTCGGGCTATAATTTATTAATATTTGGACAATTCTTGAGAAATGATTTTAGAGGGGATTTGGTCTGGTGTTTACAATAATACTGGATTTCTCGAGACTCTGACACATGTCTATTTTTAGATATATATATCCGAATCCATTATTTTATACTACTTATGCACATATATATAGAAAATTATTGTGTACTTCCGGAATATTATAAATGTGTACTCCTTCCTCTCACATGAATGGTGAGTCTCATTAATTAAATTCATGGTAGGACTCATATATTTATATTTTAAGACGTGACATATGCATACAAAATTTTCACATTCCTAGATAGATATATATATATATATATGTGTGTGTGTGTGTGTGTGTGCGCGCGCGCGCGCGCGCGTATATGTATATGTAAATGTAAGAGCACCACTAATACTTATATATGTATATATGTATATAAGATGTGACATATATATGTATATTTTTAGCATCACTAATACTTAAAAAGCATGCTGCAATAGTGGTGCCATAGCTAAAAATTTTTAGCTTCTTGCTACAGTGTACAGCCATAAGTGATTATGCACTGTAGTATGAAGCTAAATAAATAAAAATATTTTATTAAATTTCTCTCTTCTCTCATTAAATCTCTCTCTCTCTCTCTCTCTCTCTCTCTCTCTCTCTCTCTCTCTCTCTCTCTCCGGCTTCTCTTCTTTCTTCTATTTTTTCCTTCTCATTTTTTTCCCTCTCTAGCGCCTCCCTCATCTCTTTTCCGCTTTGCCAACCATGGTGGTACTCAAGTCGATCAACCTTCGGTTCTAGTGGTTACAGGTCGAGCGAGTCCTGGACACCCCTGCCGTCGATACCCCATCTCTCCAAATCCATCTCACTAAGACCCCATCTCCCCAAGCCCCATTTATAGTTAGTTACCCAAGCTCCATCGTCACCGAGTTTGTGTTGGGTTTGGGTTTGTGTTTGTGTTTATGTTGTGTTTGTGCTGGGTTTGTGCCATGGGTGTGGTCTGATTGGATTGTGGTCTGTGGATTAGTGGGTTTCGTGGATGTGGGTCAATGGATTGTGGCCTGTGGGTCTGTGGTGGTGGGTTGTTGATCCATGGGTTGCTATGGTGTGTTGGTGTGATTGTTGCTGTGGTGTGGTGGTTTGCTTACTCTGTATCAAAGAGCAAGAGAGAGAAAGAGATAGAGATGATGATGAATAAAAAATAATATTTAAATGAAGTAGCTAAAAAAATAGATCCATTGATATTGGTTGTGTTGTGAAATGGTAAGTTAAAATAGATAAAGTGACTTTTTGTAGTGCTAAAAGTTAAAAATATGCCTCCATTGCTGTGGATGCTCGGTCTTAATGACGTATATTAATTTCTTTCTTCTTTTTTGTTAGGATGTTTGCCTTTGTATCATATTAATTTGCTAAAGACTAAAATATATCATGTGAGACCTCGGTGCCACAGGGCCATAATTTATTAATATTTTGACAAGTCTTGAGAAATTATTTTAGAGGGGGGGTTTGGTCTAGTGTTTACAGTAGCACTGGACCAGTTGAGACTGTGACATATGTCTATTTTTGGACATATATTTGGATCCATTATTTTATACTACTTATGCATAATTCTTTTTTTAAAGATGTGACATTTGCATAAAAAATTTCGCATTCGTAGATAGATATGTATATGTAACTAGCCAGTAACTGGCAACAAGTTTTTTTTTTTTTTTTTTTTTTTAAGACAATTGCAATATTTTACTAACTCTGCAACTTGGACCATTTTATACGAGGAGGTGACAATAAAGCTACAAGTTAAATATAATATATATATATATATTTTTTTTTTTACTTTTTGTCTAAATATTAAATTTAATGATTATGGTAGTTGTGAATAGACATTTGTTATTGTATAAGACACTATATATTCTAGCATTAAACATTTATTTATTATAATTGTTGTTAAGTTATGGTTTTTCACATAGGAAAAAACTTAGGTACAATACCTTAGGTGTTGTTCTTTAGATTCTCCTCTTAAGATTCAGCCATATGGCTATTTAATTAAAAAATACACTTTCATCCATAAAGAAAAATCCACATGGCAAAATCTTAAAAGAGAAACCTAAGAAACAGTACCTAAATATTGCACCTAGGTCTTGCCATTTTTTTTTTTTTTTCGGTTAACCATGGATATTGCATAAAACTAGAGGTCTTACCGTTTCACATAACATCTATGTTAGCTTTATTTCATGACAAAAAGTGTTGTAATTGCTTTAATTTATTTCCTTGTATTTTGTGAGATTTATTTGTAATAGGTTTAGACTTAAGTGGTGAAGTTTTGATCAAGAAGTTGATCTCGCGGCTTGGCTTGTGAGTGATGCAACCTGCGAAGGTCGCATAAGGAGTACATGTCGGAAACTGAAGAGTCAGTATGTTTCACGACTCATCTCGCAACTTGGCCAACTCGCAAGATGACCCACAAAATGCATTGACAGCTAGGATTTTAAGTGTGACTCTTATACCCTTCACCCATACTATATATACTTTCATTACCCACAAAATTGTAATGAGACTATTTTGAAGAAACCCCCTAGAGAGGTTTTTATAACACACCCACCCTTTTTAGAGGGAGCTACTTATCCTTAAGAGGAAAATCTTTGTAGTCTCTTCTCCTTCACTCTTCCATTATCATACATTGAGAAGAGATTTGTACCCAAACACAACCCACACCTATTCAGAGTGTTGAGAGTAATTTGAAGTTTGGAAAGCATTGGGGATTTGCCAAAATAAACTAGTGAGGCTAGGCGAATGCAATTAGGCGATATTGTGGGACCCGAAAAGCTACTGAAGACAAGACTTTGAGAAGTGCATTAGTAGTTGGAGCTTGGAGGGTTCAAGTACTTTAGGTAGATTAGGCTTGTAGGGTTTTTTTGGTATCCTTGTATTCTAACTTATTCACTAGAGGATCATTTTGACTTGGAGGGTTGCAGAGAAGTTTTCCTCTAAATTCTTCGGTTTCTTATTTGATAATACATTGCTGTATTATCTTGTATTTGCATCTCTCTTCTCTTACTCTTTAAGCTTTATTGTTGTTGTTATTTGCTTATGGTTATGGCTGAGAGAGCAGTTCCGGTTATTGCGTATTATTTACTTTTATTCAGTACTTAGATAAGTTAAAGTAAAAGCAATTAAGTTGTATTTTTTTAAGATTGGAAGTCTAAACAAGCTATAGTGTTTTATACTATTTTAGCTTTCAATTGTGTTTAAATATGAAATTATATATATTATTGTAAGGTCACAACTTGTGCCCAAACCCAACAGTAAGAAGGAGATAAGCCCAAAAAGCCCAATATAATGAAATTTATAGAGAGTTGGCTTGAAATCTAGGTTTTAACGATGTTGGATAACAAAAATGATGGGCTTGATCCTAATACCGCAAATAATGAACTATTTATATAACAGAGTCTATCCTCGAACGCAAACCGAGGATGAATTGTATTAGCTTTCACTCTTTCAAGGATTGGATACAATTATGAACGCCAATGTGTACAATGTTTTTCTCTTCTATTTCTCCGATCCCCCCCACCCCTGAACATCCTATTTTTCCTTTTACATCCTCTACCTTTCTCCCTCCATCTTCCACGTATGAACCAGGTTATTAATCTAGATACTTGTCCCATCCATCTCCCTTAAAGTCTTTAGAGACAGCTGTAAGACTGAACCCTGATACTCAGGTATCACTTCCCCATTAATGCGGCCAGAGAAGTAGTTGTAGAGCATTCAATGCGGTGGTAACAGCTTTATCCTAGATATTTCCCTGCCCTTCTTCTTATCTTGTTCATCTTCCATACTCACCCTTACCTATAGGATCTTCTAAAATATTACCTGTGAACGTTAACCAGCCCTTATCCTACCTCGGCTTTACATAGCCGAGGATATACTTCTCCTCGGACCAACTTCTTGGACATATTTGATCAGATTTCACTTACCTATTAGCATTGCTTTGTGGGTTAACATTTTTACCTCCTCGGACTATTCGTTGTCCTCAGATTAGGCCTTCAACCCAACAAACACTCTTGGGCCAACCCAGCACATTTTCCTAGGCCCATTGACCCTACAAGTACTATTTAAAATGAATATGATTTACTAAGATTTTAATGGAGGATTTACATATATAATAAATTCAATATCAATTAAAATATATATTTAGATATGTTTTAATTTTAAATGATTATGTGTGATGCAGTTACTTATTAGTTCCAAATTTTATATTAAATTTTTTTATTTGTTTGGTTTTTCATAATTTAGATCAATTTGATTAATACTAAAATTTGCAATTTTTTTCACCTTGATAAAATCTAATAAATAGGCCAACATGACTGACTCATTTAATAAATAGGTAGTGTTAGGGTTAAGTAAACGTGTCGGGTTAGTGTTAACTAATATAGTCGAATACTCATGAGTCTATACGACATGAATCCGACACGTAAACACAAATTGCCACCCCTAATAAGTGGTGATCTTTCACAAGAATTTTCCAAATCATTTCACTCTTGGGTACATCATAATTTTTTATTTAACCTTTTTTTTAATGACTTTATTTGCAAGGTGGTTAGCAAATTTGATTGTATTATATAATATAATTGTTATGAATATTTGTTGTTACCATAATTTTACTCATTGTGCACTTCATATTTTTCTAAAATCATAATGTGTGTTTTTTATAGATACAATAGATTTTCAACTTATGACATTTGTTTTATAATGATTGCTTTTTATTATTAGGCCAAGATATTAATTAATTTTTAGTGTAAGAAGATTTTAATTCCAAATTTCTTTCTCGATGACAATAGAATTTACAATTTTTTTTTGTAGGAAAAAAAGAATTTACAATTGAGTTAACTAAAATGGAAATTATAATATTAATTTTAAGGAGAAAATGAAAGGCATAACAACATGATTATTATTATTTTCTTTAATAAAGAAAAGGATGAGGTGTAATACAATATTTTTCAGGACCCATGACACGCAAAAGGCATCCAAGCTTTTTATACCGACAAAAATGTGAACCAGTCCACTTAATTTTCTCATATATTTGTCTTTGATTTATTCATATTAGATGAACAACATAGACATAGTTAATGGAACAAATGTCCGATCGAGCACAACTGATTGATAAAGAAAAATTAACTAACAGCAAAATAAATATTTAAATCAAGCCTGCTCATGATAGCCCATCTGACAGGCATATATATCTAATTATGCATACAACTAGGCATAAAGGCTATATATATATATATATGAGATTAATTACTTTTCTTCTCTTTTTTGATAGGAATATGTGATTTCTTACTGAACCGATTATTTGGTGTTTATATATTCATAAGCTACCATACTTCATACGAAAGAAATGAGTGGAATAAACTTTTGAATATTCTATTATTTTTATCGAGTGGTAGTGCAATCAGTTTTTTTAAAAGAGAGACTGTCTTTTCATTCATTCTATAATAATTGAGGTCTCTTTGCGTTAATCTTTTTATGGTCTGTTTAGATCGAGGAAGTAAGGAAGAGGGAGGAAAAATAGAGTAGAGTAGAGTAAATTTAACACAAACTTAACTTATATTTAACCAATTTTACTCTACTCTCCTCCACTCTTCATTTTTCTTCCTTCTATCCAAACAGGCCATTACCCAATAAACCTGTAAACCGAGTCTTTGTTAGACTAATATATCTCATGTGGCTTTCGGTGATCATTAAAACACATAACAAAATTTGAAAGGGTGAAAAGAAATCATGAGCCTTCTCAACCCTTCACTGGATACTGCTATAGTTTTGCGTAGGGACTATTAAATTTGGAGCTGTGAGGTATCAAAAATTGTTATTTGTTTCTTATTATATAATTATGATGTAGTAGTTAAATTCTTCCAATAATAATGTTGTTTTGTATTGAAATCAAACGGATCGAGAGGATGTATCCTGCTAATTTCCTAGTATTCTTACAAATCCCAAAAATCTTCATTTTAACTTTTAACAAAAAGTGTAGGCGTAGGGTGCATGCACTTGATTAGCATAATCCCCGTGGGAAATGTGATGGAATTGATCATTCATTCATTGGTTATTTGCCAGCTCAAACCTTATCTGCACTGAATTACATGGAAATTCTGCATATAATCATCAATACCATTTTTATCTTGGTAATTAAATAAGGGAAGGTTGAGATAAGACTAACGTTCATTATTATTTTTTTAAAAATATAAAAATTTTACTCCAGTCTAATTTAAATATAAATGTAAAATTTTTTAAAAAATATAAAATTTTTGCACCAAAATTGAAACCCATTAATGGACAAACAACTTGAGCATCAATATTATTTTTATCACTACATCTGAAAAGAAAACTTTGAAAAACACTGTTGCAAAATTTTCCTAATAATTACCCATTTTTAATAGTTGTTAAAAATGAAATTTATATCATTGGTGTATCACAGAAAAAAAATTACAGAAAATAATAAAAAAGTAAAAAAAAAAAGTTGAAACGCGCTTCCCAAACGCCCTCTACATCAAGATTTGCGTTGAAATTTTCCTAATAATTAAAATATTGAATATATATCATTGTTGTATAAAATTACTTAAGTTGATAAAAATTAGTGTATATGATAAGATTGAAAAAGTATTTTGTATCAAATAATATCACGTTATTCATATCAAAATCCAATAAACAAAAGATATGTGCAAAAATAACTAATCCACTAACATGTCTTTCAATTATTAGTGAATTAGTTATTTTTTGTTGACATGTCTTATATATATTGAATTTTAATACCGTTAACATGATATCATTTGATACTAAATACCTTCTCAACTTGTCATAACTTAGGAAAAGTCATCAAAAGCCTTCTTGTTTTAGTGTTTGGTATTATCCGGTTTTCCCATTAAAAAAAGAAAAAAAGTGGATTTCAATCCACTTGTAATAATTTTGGATACTTCTCAATTATGAAAGTTATATAACGCAAAAGAACTAGGATTTTTATAAAGCTTGTGTTGTGTGTTAAGATATAATAAAGAACTAGTATGTAATCTATGCTACCGCCTACCGCATGAGAATGAATATAATTTAATAAAACAATGGAAATAAATATATTGCATTTTATTATTTTAGTGATACTATTGATTTTGTTTTATTTATTTATTTATTAATCATGAGTTTAGTCATGTTTAAAAGACTTAGTTTATTCATGTTGAATAAAACTTAGCATTATGAAATTTTTTAACAAATATTTTTATCATTGAAAATTCTAATGAAAGAATGCTACATACACATATATATTCAAGGTTGATTCATACACGGTACATATAGCTATGATTAAGTTGCTTTATCACAAACCATTTTTAACAAAATATTTTAATCAATTAAATGTGAATCTCATAACATGCATCTCATAACAATATATAACAATAGAATAACGTGAATTTCATAAAAAAATTTTAATCAATTAAAAATCACTAAAACTATGAGCATAAAACGTAAAGACAAACAAATAGGATAAGTGCTAATTCCTTAAAAGAAAACTTACAGAGAATTGAGAAAACTACACAAATAATCTTTGATGTTTGAAGAATAATGGGATTACAACTTCCTTTCGAAATTAGGTAGAGACTTGTGCTGATAACGTGTTATGAAAAAGAAAAGAAACATGCAACATCAATGATAGGAAAACAAAACAATTTTATAATTAAACAATAAAAATTATTGACAAAAAGGAAAGAAAGTATAGGTAGATGAAAGAAAATAAACATGCAACATCAATCATAGGAAAACTACAAAATTATATAATTAAACAATAAAAAATTTACACAAAAAGAAACGACAGTATAGGCAGATGAAAAAAAGCAGTAATCAAACCTTAGAGATGGTTGGAATTCATTTTGCAGAGCATAAACCAGGACCATGAAAATTGTAAAGACAAGTACAATCGGAATATCTAAAGAATCTCTTCTTATATAAGATACAGAAATACTCAAATACATGCATTATTGATACCGAGAGATTCTTTTGAAATTTCATAGTATTGATTGAAGAAGAGGGGAGTTGTATATTAAGGTGCCAGAATCGGTGTGAAAAATGTAGGTGAATTTGAAAATACATGGGTGTGGAAAAGGGAGGAATCATCTTATGCATTAATAACATCAAAAATAGTATATGCATCAATGAGCTCTAACTCAACTGCTGCCTGCACATGTTAGGTGAACCTGAAAATACGTGGGTGTGGAAAAAAAAAAAAAAAGCACATCGAAATTACAACAGATGGAGGGAAATTATACTCCAATTTTATATTTACATTGACATGTGGCACAATATAGATTAGAATTCTAATTTAGAATTGCAATTGAAGTTTCTTTTTACTTCACTTATTATATAATATATATATATATATAGATTACTATTATATTATTACAATTATTATTATGTTGGGCTAATTAAGCGCATGGATTGGGCAATGGCCATAGCACTCAGCATAAAAGCCTCAGACCACAGCTGGTTTGATTTGTTTGTGAAATTTGGGGAATCTGGCAACTTGGAGCCTTCTTTCTTTTCAATGTCGTATACACGTCAAGATCGCAGGGTTAAAATGGAGGAACTCAGATTCTCTCATAAACCCACGGAGTGGGCTTGCCCAACCTTCGCTGAGTACATGGACCCATTGAAGATCAATGCTTGAGAGGCTGATTCTAGGCAGAGACAGAGTACGGAATAATGGCCTTCTTAATTACAAAAGCAACCTTTTTCTGACCAACAAATTAATGAAGATATTTATATATGGGAAATGAGTCATAATATTTGGTTAAAATAATATGATGAAAAAGTGACTTTGTATTAGAATAACCCCATCTCCATGCATTATTTTATTAAGAGATAGGCTAACGAATGACTTTAGAGTATTAGTTAATAATTCATTTAAAGAAAATTTTTATAAAAAAAAAAAATTTAATATTTTTACAATTTTTTTAATTTTTTCTAAAAGTAGTGTCAAAACTTTGTGTGAGCCTTTTTTGCAAATGTTGGGCTGGGCCGCCTCCTACTGCACTAGGCCCAAAGTTTTCCGGATCAGAGAGTTGAGATCGGTCCAATAGTAACCCTCCTTGGTCTGGCTTGTGCGCATACGATGAGTTCAAGTCTCAGGGAAGATGCTGCAAAGTGGGCTTATTCTTTGTTTTTGCTGCAAAAAGAACTTTTCTCTAATTTCTGCCGCATGTTTGACTTTTCTGCTATGTAGTAAAACTGTTTGCTGCACGATAAAGCTTTTTGCTGTGCAACTAAGTTTTCTGTTGTGCTAATAAAGCTGTCTGTCGTGCAATTAAGCTTCCTGCTGTGTTAATAAAGCTGTTTGCCTTACAATTAAGCTTTCTGCTATGTTAATGAAGTTTTCTGCTGTGCTAATAAAACTGTCTGCCGTGCGGTTAAGCTTTCTACTGTGCTAATAAAGCTATCTGCTGTTAAGCCTTCTGTTATGCAATAAAACTATCTGCTGTGCATTAAAGCCGTCTATTGTAAAGCCCTCTAAAACGTGGATGACTACTCTTCATTTTTTACTGCAGAAATACTTTTCTACTTCCTGCACATAAACAAATCTAAAACCAAAAGAAAATACCAATCAAGCAAGTGTTAGCTTACATGGGTTAGCACATTCTCAAATATATACATACATATATTCATAAATATACTTATACGTATGCACATATACATCTATAAAATATATTCTGCTGAATATGACAAACAAGTGTTATGTATATATATACTTATGGCAGGATAATGAGTCAAAAGTAAAACACGTAACAGCAAATAAAGAAGAAAGTTTCGGCAGAAAAGATTTAGCTTAACACGGTAAATACAATAAAAATGTGTTACAGCAGAATAAGTAGTACAACAGGTAAAATATACTACAGCAGGCAACTAATGTGGCAAACGTGATAAAAAACATGTTACAGCAAGATGATTAAATACGACAGATATAAGTTATAATGAGTTAAATCAAATATATTTGCAATTAAAATCAAATATTGAATCTTCCCATAGAATAAACAAACCAAGAAGTAACCCAAAATCCAACTTGAACAACCTTGTCATAAGCTTCTGCCATCAAAGTTGTGCATTTTGGAGAATAAGCCTAAATGGCTACTAGCTATTTTTTTTTTTTTTTTTAGACTTCAAAGAGTGGGTTTGCTAAGACGGAGGGAAAAGATGGTCTATTGATGCATGCCCCTATTCCTGCCATGTTTTTTGTCTCTTATTTTTTTCCACTTTTTTTCTTTCTCTCCGTTCTTTTTTTTACTCTTAGTTTTCTTATTGCTCTCTTGCCGTAGGTTGTTTTTCTCACTTGGGTCTTTTCCCTTATGTGTTTCCGCTCTTGGTTCCCCCTCCCATTGGGTCTCCCACATTCGATCCCCCTTTTTTCTCATTCATGACTACCTCCTTTTATAGTGAGCTAATTCAATGGAATTTCTCCCTTTTACCTCTAGGGTTTCACCAACTATTTTTTGTTCGTTGTGGGTATCTATTCAAGACTACCCACTGACCCATTGGTCGACCACTACCATTGCTCAGTTTGTTTGCTGCACCATTACTCATTTCACGACAAAATTCTCTTTTGTTTGTTCTTGCTGTGTACCTCTACCTCTTGGGCTATCTCATTACCTAGCTCTATGGCATACATCAGATGGTCCCAACCATCTATTACTTCTTTTGGGTAAGATACCATCCCAGTAAGGCATTTTCTCAAAAGAAGTTATGGCAGGAAACCAAATATAGACCCCATTTTCCCCCCACCACAAAACCACGTCCTCTGAATCCCCTTGACCGTGGGCCCACTTCCCTTGTATTGGCTAGGTACAGTTTGGTGGTGCTCTAGCCCTTCTGTGTTTGCACCATTGTCTTCTGCTTTTGTATTCTTTCGTTCCCACGCCATTCCTACCGTAGCAGATTATTATTATTAATTTTTTTTTTAGTTCTGCAACGTGTTTTTTGTCTTATTTTTTCATGCGTTTCCTGCTGCGTTTGTCATTTCCTTTGGTTTGACTTTTCTTTCCTTTACGTGATTCCTACTGCTGACACTTCCTGTTGTTCCTTGTTTCTTTTCATCGTACTTCTTCATATTAGCTTTCACGCGTATCTTCTTCATCCAAAAGGATTTGGGCCTTTGTGGGCCAAATAATGTTGCTTGGATCAAAAGGGTCTTGGGTCCAATTTATCTTTATCTGCCAAAGCCATTCTGTTGTAGATCTCTCCCTTGCACTTCTTTCTTTGGACCTCTCTTGTTCTTTGGTCTTCTCGGTGGGCTTTTAGGCCTTTCTTTTCATCTTGCAACTTATTGGGCTTTCTTCCTCGTAGGCTTTTAGGTATAGATTTGCAAAAATGGACATCAACAAACTTTCCTAAAATGAATTGTTAACTTATACTTTAAGGGTACTTGTTAACATGATCCTTAAATTAATTCTGCCTAGTGTTGTTCTCAATCATCTTATCAACTTCATTCGGTTAGATAAACAGTCAACCAGCTGAGTGTTTATGCATATATTGAGAGTTTAGACCTTTCGCCTCACACTTTTGCTTTTGACCATCAATGGAGTCTCTAAAGCCAGGTAAATTGTTAGTGTCCGTGGCCAATGATACCTGGCCATCTCTGCGCAGTTTTGGTCCATTGATAATTAAGAAAATCTACATATACTTAGGTTTTATATACCTCTATGTTCCAATATGATCCGTTCAACATGTGACTCATGGTATGATAAATAAATTGGGTTTTTGGAACAAGTTTAGATTTTTTCTAATATAAATGGGATGGGTTATAGAATGAAATTTCTAAATTTCAATAAGTTTTTGTATGAGTTTGGAATGTAAATTTTAATAAGGTTTGGTCAGGTACATAATCCTGAAATATCTAAAGCATTTTCAACTTGAAACCCTTATCATTCCTTCCATAAAAAGTGAAATAGTGAAGCACAGTACTTAAGTCCACAACACATTACTTAAGTAAAGAAGTTGGTTTTGTACTAATTAAGCAAACCCTCAAATGGGGTTTGCAATGCACCCAAGGAAGTATTTTTGTTGTGGAATTAATAATTATTTCTATACATGTTTGAGTAAATGTCCTTATTGTTAATGTCTATGCAATAATACTCATCAAATGGTCTTAAAATTGTAATAATATTCTCTAAATAGAGATTAAGAGTCTATTTCATGATTAAGATTATATTTTAATCTAATTATGTGTAGACTATCACTTCATTTGAGATTTTAAAGGACGAGAAACTAAATATACTTTTAAATTTGTATACAACTAATCATAAATTCATATCCATGAAATTAATCAATTTCAAATGAAAAAGATCCTAATAACTTAGAAGAATGCCTTACAAATTAACTTACCTATGGACCAAGAAAAAGAACAATAACAATATTGCTGCACATTTTGTATAGAAAAGCCAACCTCATTAATGATTTGCAGAAATTAACATTTGGAATTTGGGGAAAAAACAAAAGGAGAAAAAGAAGGAGAAGAAAGCCATATATATATATATATATGTTGAATGTCAAAACTTCTACTAATACATGCAATATAAATCTTATATATATGTAAAGAGTTTTGGGCATACCTTAAATCCCGTTTAGGCTGAGGCAGTAGGCTTGAACTAAGTCCAACCAAAATTTGGGCCGGGTTTCAGCCCTAATCATAGCAATATATATATATAGGCCAGAAAGTAATCCACCTTGGGCTGCAGCCTTAATCCGTGCTGACTTTATATATAATGATCCATGAAAGCCATAAATATGCACACTTCACGCAGCAGCCGTACTAATTAATATATATGAATGAAATTATAGATTAATAAAAAAATCATTAGAAATACTGAAATACAAATATACAATGTCCTAGAAAAGAAAAAGGCACTATATAATATATATAGATACTTCATACATGTTTTCGTTCTTTTTTATTTTCAAATTCAGTTGTGGTTGTGGGCAATACTACTGTAATAGTGTAATGTAAACAATCATTAGTACGTGTCACCAATTATTTAAACAAGGACAAGTTCCATTTATGAAAGACGTAAATATACTTTTAGTTCTTACATTTTGACATTTTTTTATTTTAGTCTCTACATTTTATTTTTACCATTTTTAATCTCTAAGCCAATTAACGCGTGTTATTTTTGCCCTTTCCGTCAGGAATTAAGATATTATAAAAAATACCACATCACCATGACACATCAGCATATAAATTTAAAAAATATATATTAATTTTAACAAAATTAAAAAACATAAATAGAAAATGGGTGCTGTGTAATTTCATAAAATATATATTAATTTTCTATACATTCTTCCACCCCAAATCAATTGTAAATTAAATAAAAAATGGGTGCTGTGTTCTTTCACAAAAATCAAAACCTAAACCATCAATAAAAGGTGTTGGAGCGGCGGTGAAGGAGAGTTTTGTGGGGATGATTACGAAGGCGAGATCATCGTGGTCAAGGGGCTGAGGATTGCTAATCGGATTTTGGTGGATTTGCTTGGTGGGTCTGGGGTTGAGGATTGTGGTGGATCGGCTTTCTGGCGGTGGAGATCAGTGAGTTCTTGTGGGTTTTAGGCGATGGAGATTGGTGCGTTCTTGTGGGTTTCTGACAGTTAGGTTTCTGGGTTTCTAGATCGATGTGTTGTGGTGTTGGGTTGAGGGTGATGGGTTTTGGTGTGGATCGGCATGGTGGCGTTGGTTGTGGGTGATGGGTTTGCCTCTTGAGTCTCTTGACCTCTTTTGTTATTATCCCTTGTTTGGTTCAATCTACAAGAAACAGAGATATCACATTACACCCTCTCTCTCTCTCCCTCAAAGCTTCCATGGCCGAACCCTGATCATCTTTAGTGCCTCTACCGCCATGGTTTTGCTCGTAAAGCCCTTTCTGATCTCACCCAACTCTCTTTATTTGCTTTGCACCAAGGTTAGCCGCTGTTGAACCACAACGAACCACAACTGCCTCCAGTGATAGCGGTGGTTTACAACTATGGTTTATTCACTTTCTTCTTCTTCTTCTTCTTTTTCTCTTGGGTTTGGGGATTTAGATTTGGTTGTTAAGATCTAATGTTGTTGCTTGCATGTGCTTTGGTTTGGATTTTGATTTCAAATGTATTTGGATTATGTGAATCAATGGGTATGGTGGATTTTGGTTTGAAATTTTTTTAGATTTTGTTGTTTGTGTTGCTGTGGGTGTAAATTTATGATTTGGGGTTTGCTTCAATATGTCTGATATGGTGTTATAATAATTTCCATAGAAGAAAAGAGCAATGAGATCTGATTCAGCGAAAAAGAGCAACCGACGGAAAACTCTCCTTTCCACTTTTAGTTTTTAATTCTTTGAGTACTGTTCTTGTTATTTGGGTTGGTGTTCTTATGCTCTGGGTTCGTATTTTGGTGTTTTTATGATCTGGGTTCATGTTCTTGTGTTCCTGCGATTTGGTTCATCTTCTTGGTTATTTTGATTCAAATATGATGTATTTTTATGTTTTAAATTTTCTTTTTATGTTTTTTAATTTTGTTAAAATTAATGTATATTTTTTAAATTCATATGCTGATGTGTCAGGTGATGTGATATTTTTTATAATATTTTAATTCCTCCGGCAGCCATTTCAGCAATTTCCGTTGGTTGACTAATGGAAAGGACGAAAATAACATGCGTTAATTAGTTTAGGAACTAAAAATGGTAAAAATAAAATGTATCGACTAAAATGGAAAAACGTCAAATTTGTAGGGAATAAAAGTGCATTTACGGCTTTATGAAATAATGAAACCAATTTTGATATCTTACTATAATTTCTCTTTCATGTAAATAAGCTTATACTCATGCATGGAAATCGATCACCGCAGATTCTAATATTTTTAACGATTAGAATATGGGCACTCGAATCAAATGCAGTCAGAACAAAAGCAATTGCTAGCATCTCACTAAACACTATGGTAATAGAGGGCATCTTCCTTCTCTTTCTCAATGTCAAATATTAACACAAATTAAACCCCTAGCTATTAATTTCTATATGGAACATGATCCGCTTTAATTTCAATAAGTTCATTTCATAGTTAAGATTTTAAAATTTGGATATACAGCCGTGTAATACCTTTAAACCCTAACTAGAACTTTTATAAAATATAAACAAATTAATACTATAATAACAATGATGATGATGTTGACATATATACTATTGTAATTTACAACCGAAAGTTAAGTGAATTTTGAAGGTTAATATATGGTTAGCAATTAAACACACAACATAAAACCGAGGTATAGCAGTCAAAAAAGGCAAAAACGATAAGGGTAGGTCATAGACATAGTTCTGTACTGTACATATATATATCAGCAGCTATCACAAACCAGAAATCAGAAATGCCAAATTGGTCCGGTCCCAGCACCACAACATAAACTTTTGTCAGCTCCAATAAAACTATAAAGTGAAAAGCGAAACGCGTTCAAAGCTAAAATATATTGCACTTTTGACGAAAATGATATGTCACAAAAATTTTCACCACCATGATTGAAGAATTGGAACTTAAGCAACAGCTCAGCTGCCTAGCTAGCATATATTCATTCTTTCATTATTAATATTCCCAGAACACAAAGTAGTATTAAGCTTTGACGAATATCCCAAATTTCGCTTTCAATTTTCACGACAAACGGTTCAAAGGTTGGGTATTGAATGTGAAATATGGTCAACAAAAGCAGAATTTGGGCGAATAATGTTTATTTATATTCGATTCTGATTCTGAGCCAGCTATCTTGTGAAACTAA
Organism: Castanopsis chinensis; assembly: GCA_032878915.1. Classification (NCBI taxonomy): domain Eukaryota; kingdom Viridiplantae; phylum Streptophyta; class Magnoliopsida; order Fagales; family Fagaceae; genus Castanopsis; species Castanopsis chinensis. The sequence continues at coordinate 883,309 of JAVQMG010000039.1, forward strand.
AACTCAGCCCCATCTTGCTATACGGATAAAATTGGCCCACAGACATGTTTACTAGTCCATGGAATTTGGATCTTTTGTAGGGCCCAATAAGACAAGCAAAAGACAAATTCCTTTTTTTTTTTTTTTGTTTAATTAAAAAAAAAAAAAGTATGCTGGGACTGAAATGCCCTTGGTGCTTTTGACAGAAAAGCAAGGTTGGTGGGATGATGATTAAAGGAGACGTGAAAGTACTTTGTGTTTTTTGAGTTCTGACCGTTTTGCTTTTGGTTAGCTGATGAAAGTTGGTGCCTTTTGATGCCCAACACATATACTAGTACTACTATATATATATTATGTCTTTTTTCTTTTTCTTTTTTGTTGGGCTCATTGTCGGAAAGCAAAAAATTGAAAAGACTAAAATGACATCCACATCGAAAATGAAAATGACATGAATTCTCAAGGTTCTTAGAACGAATATTCAGGATAAAGACTGTAGTGTTGAGTCATTAGCAGCAACCTAAACAAGCGCACCTAGTTCAACGAACGCCTATCTAGTAGTATCTACAATCTTTATTGCTCTACTTACTACAAATATTATAGCTTGTCATTTTCTCCTCAGTGTCAAACTCGTCTAGCTATTGCTATTGCTTTCCTCAGTTTTATTTATCCTTGAGCTACCTGAAATTAGAAAGCTTTATTTTTTACGCTAGCAGGGTGACAAAGTTTTAAAATTTGTCATCTTTAATCTCACCTTATATATTTATGAATACAGTACTTCTGCACATGGCTTTGAGTTTGAGGGGGTTTCAAATATTTGGGTTCTGCTGGTGTGGCCCTAAATGAAGAGCATTGGATGGGCCTGAATTGAACCTCCTCCCTCTAGGATTTCCTGTCTACTTGGGTTCTCACCAAAAAAAAAAAGGATTAAAATTGTCGATTCCAAATTCACAATGCTTGCTTAATTATGTGCCCTCCACCTCCACTATTAATTAACAGTAACCTTTTTTGGAAGTATGCAAATTGTAAACCATAGTCCATGCATCTTGAGAAATGAGGGTCCATAAACATGGCAAATCCATAGATTTGTAAATATGTAGACCTTATGGTTTGGCAAGGACATATATATGACTTTTCCACCCAAGGAGAGACATTGATTTGTGCTAGCTCTGCAGATTTCTTTAACTGTTAAGTTAGAGGAGGACTGACACCACCAAACGCCAAACATTTTCATCTTTGTCACTTTTCTAATTTCATCTCCTCCCAAAACAAATCAAACGAAAATTATCTATATAATGAAACTTTAAATTTTAATATTGTCGTGTGGTCTTTTTGCTTAAATTATTATAAGGATTGTCAAGAGTAATGTAATTTAGTGATATAGAGATAAATTTCAAAGTCTTCCTTTTCTATTGTGATAACTATCAAGTTACCAAAAAGAAAGAAATGATATGTACATTAAGACTATAGGCCAAAATGAAGTTTGTATACGACAAAGCATTTCAATGATTTCATTGGGTTTTTAACCAAATTTTAAATAGAGGTGTGCATTGGTTGATTGTATTGGGTTTATGTCATTTCTCAATCATATTCAACTATTTTCGAATGAAAAATCTTCAACCAAAACCCTACCATGTGGATCGAGTTCGTTTTGGTTAACTTGTTGAGTTATGACCATTTTGTCAATGCTAATAATAAATTGAAGTTCTATTATTCAATAAGTGATTACATTTTACACAATTGGACGTAATAATCAAGTTTCTTAAAACTAAGTATCGAAATCCTTTTAAAAAGTACAAAAAATATCGAATAACAAAGTTAAAAAAAAACCACAAATCCATAATAAATCAAATTAACAGAATTAAAATTATATATTTTTAAATCTATTAGTAGCATGGGTTAGAGTTAGGTTAATTGAGTGAAAATTTTGCCAACCCAAACCCAACCTAACCTAAGCTTCAAAAAAAAAAAAATAATAATAATAAAAGACCACAGTCCATTGACACACGAATAGACCAACCCAAGAAATGGAGTTGAGTTGTACTCCACCTCTTAATTATTGCTCCAATCAACTGAAGTTTCTAATAGAACTCTTCACTTCTTTATTTTATTCAAATATCCTATTAGTAAACTACTGGCTTATAAAGGAAGAGTGGTTAAGAGCTTAGAAGAGACCCGATCGATTGACTTGATTACTATAATGTTAGGAACCTAGAGGTAGAACTTACCCTTAAAAACAGGCTTACAAGGGGAGGGTGTTCAAGAACTTATAAATACGTGGCTATATTTACACTTAATTCATGTGGAATATAGGATTATAACATGGAGTAAATTGAGTAGTAAGCTTCTTAGAGAAATAAATAAATAAATATTTGAATAATCAAAATTTGGAAAAAAGAGATTTGTTGAACTATTGCAAATGCTTTAAACAACTTATTGCCTTAAAATTTCACTTTTTGCCTGATCTTTTCGTCATGATGGGGATTTTTATTTCCTTACAATCACTTAATGCACATTTTCATCTTGTAAAAATGGAAGACACGAAGCCTATAGAAAGGTGATCGTGGAAGGAAATTCAAAAGATATATGCTTGGATGCCCTAATGGTATTAGAGCAAGAGCAAGAATGGCAGATTGATCCAATCGATCATTGGTGGTATCAGTGTGTTAGAAGATGATCTTGAGTTATACAAATTCAATTGGGTGACAAGGATGGTTAATGCTTAACACTTAATACTGTTCTTATGAACTAACTAGATGGAATTTCCCATCCAAGAATGTAGAAAGTATTTCTTTGTCAAATTTGCCAAAAAAAATTGTGTAATGTCTGCAGTCTCAGTTATTTCCTATGAGATATTATTCACTTTTTAATAAAAAATCACTGAATTTTTTTTATCAGATTACTCAATAATGTTGATTATTGTATTGTTCTTGAAATCTTTCAGAATTTGATAGAATTGCAGTTATATATATAGTATCAATAATCAAACTTCAAATTTCAAACGCCAATACAAGTTCTATTATTTTTCATTTTGCAAGCTTTCTTGTTTTGTTTTGTTAAGTAAAGTACTATAGGGTACGTAGCATTTGCATTTATAAATTTGAAAATATTGGATACTGATGAAGATACTGCTATTATGAAGAATCCTTTACCTTCTCTAAATTTTTTTCTCTATTTAGAGTGAAATTATTGTACTAATGAACATTAGACTGCAATTGCAAAGTTTATATTTAGTTTTAAGTGTTCTCATTTATTTATATCGAAAGGAAAAGTGAAAAACACTCAAGTTATTTAATTATTTTGTATGCGAACAAAAATACAAAATAAAAAGACAATATATATAAAGCAAGAAGTTTTAGCACTAACTTTATAAATATATCTGATTTGACATGAATCAGTAAATCCCGATTCATTTGCCATGCACAGTCGAGGCCAGGTGGAGCAGTAGCACTACATCAACATGACATGGATTTTTAATCCATCTGTCTACACACACTAACAACCAAACTCATCACTCAAATGATTATAGGAATTATGAATTCCCGTTCGTGAACTTGAATTGAATTCACATCACCAATTCCACCTTTTTTTTTCCTTTCTAGATTTTTCCTTTATAAAAAAAAGGACGGCGTGGAGGGACCGATCTAAAGAAAAGAGGGAATTTGACGCAATTTCATACTCATGCTTAAATCATGAACCTAAACTGAATAGTGAATAGTGGGGTTCCTCACCCTAAAAGATTGAATTATAGCACCTAATAGTAATAGATGATTGTGATTGCGGTGGTAGCTTTGTGAAAAGATTGATGAGTATCCGCTAGTGATTACAGCAACTTGTGTGATAATGATAGGTTAATAGTGAAACAATTAAAAGTTAAATCCTGCTTTTTTAACCTCATTATGCTACAAATTATATATTAGGGTGTCGTATCATTTGTTGGTGACCATTTTGTAAACCAATAACCATATTCATATATATATGAAAATGACAGCATTATATATGAAATTAATTGCTTGTTTAGCAAAAAAATATGAAATTAATTGTTTATTCATTGTAGCACTGTATCAGGTATTTCTCATCCAATAGATTATAGATTTGCCTTACTTCTTCTTCTTTTTTAATATACAAAATAGAAATCTTACTATAACCTAATCTAAATGTATATGTATGTGAAACTCTTTCTTAAAAACTTGAATCTTGGTTTTTGCCCTCTCACACTCTACAAAGACTTATATTTATGAATTGGCTATTGCATCAAAAGTGTGCAGTGATATAAATATGCCTTACTAATTTGATATTTCACAATGCATGCATATGACCATTATTAAATTTTTTTTTTTATCAATGCATGTGACAATTTTAAGACAAGGATGGTAATGCATGCGCATTGTTTCATAATGGTCGTGGTGACATGTAATTAATATAAACAACGTTATAATTAATATTTTCCCTTTCTGATTGTAATTTTTTTTGGCATTTATTTTATTGTTACATCATTCTGAGTACTAATATAATTAATGTTTGGTTTGAGAGAAACCAAGATGAAAGAAAATAAAAATAAAAAAAAAAGGAGAAAATGAGAGGAGGAAAAAAAAATATTGTTTGGTTTGGAGGAAAGGAAAATGAAAGAAGTGTTTTCCTTACTCACCCACCATCTCTTATATATTTAAATGAGTTGAGTTTTCAAGATAGAGCCCACACTGCACATAATGGTTATTTTCAGCCCTTGCAATTGCAAACTAAACATGTAATAAAGCAAATATATATATATATATATATATATGCTAATATCCCTTTCCATTCCTCTCTCTCTCTCCTTTTTTTTTTTCTCTTATTTTGCACTGGTTTAGATAAACATATATAGTAGTGTTGAGTGTTGGGACTACATAACTATTGGTGCATTATGAAAGTGGCAGATGCAAGCTTGTATAAAACAGTTTCCAGATCATTATCCATGCTAATTCATTTCACAGTTCACACTCATGTGTTTTTAAAACCTACAGATATGTAGCAATAAGTGGGTTTCATAGTAGGATCTACTAGGCACACATATCATAGAGTAGATTAGAGCCCTTTAATTTTGATTATGTCTGTATGAACTATGAATTGAGTGGGACATTAGAGTGTTTGCCACTACGAACACTATATAATATAAATTACTTCAGTTGCAAACAACAAAACAAACACATAAAAATACAGGAAGACCAAAAGAATGACTCAAAGGAAGAATTAAAAAAAAAGGATCGGATGGAGTTACACGCGTGCGTTTGCCGACCCTATGTATTCAAAGATAGATAAATAATTAACCTACATTAATTAAGATAATGTTAACAGGATCGAAAACCATTATTGCTATTGCTGGCCATATGTCATTGTTATCATAGCTTTGCCTGGCCAAATTTTGTAATTTAGTGAAAAGAAAAGAAAACCCCTTTGAGTATTGAGAATGAGCATGAGTATGAGGCAAAGCTAGCAGTACTTCGATTTCTGTTTCTTTCACTGCATTCCCATGGGCAGGCCAGTCCATCAATTAAAAACAACAGTAGCTTTTTTTATGCATGTCTAGATGGGCCCTTTTTTCCCTTTTTCTCTTTTTGGCAAAAGTAACTGTTTAATTTTACCTACTATATACGTGATATGATATCCAATTTTATGAACCTTGAAGGAAGGCTTTTTACGTGTCTATTCTCAAGATGCCCCGACACTACGATAAACTCCATTGCTACAATCAAAGCTTTATAATTCTAATCTTATTCCCTTTCTCAACCAAAAATATAAAAATAAAAAAATCTGATGTTATTCTAGATGGATTCAATTATAGGAGAAGAAAAACTTTTTTTCCATGGGACCATGACCGTTAAGAGTAAATTGAACCATTATTAACTAGAAGACTTTGTAGGTAAAATAAATATGTTTACTTGGCCCCAAAATTTTTTTTGAAAAAGTTTAAAAATCAAAAGTCAAAACCCAACTCTTAAATATTATTATTATTATTATTATTTGTAATTCTATTGTTACAACAATAGAAGAAGGATGATTCAAAATTTCAAATCTTGGTTCTGCTCATAAGCCTCTGAACAATACTATTAAGTTATTTTCTTAAAAACAATATAATTCAATTCATCATTGATATTAATCTATTAAAGATAAAGAGCTTACCAAACAACTAGCAGATGTTAGAAAACTTAGTTTTTGATGGTTAAAGTCCGTCAGGCTGTGAGCTATGCCACTTACTTAAAAAAAAAATGATGATACACTTAAGTTTTTTATGGTATTCAATATTGTACCTCATGAGTTTGTTTTTAGAGGAAACGTAGAGAACAAAATTGTAGTTCTCCCTAACAATACCCCACCCTCGTGATGATGCCTAATAATCCCCATAAGTTTTGTTGCTCCACCTCAGAATTAATTGGTAATAAGAAAAACACGTTCAATTTTTTTTTTTTTTTTAATTTATAGAATTTGACATAGCATTGTCTCAAGCTTGTTTTTAGAGCGGTTGAAAAATAAAATTGTAGTTCCCCAACAAACTCTAAGTCAATTGATCAAACGTTTGTTTTAAAATATAATCTCTTGATAGAACTTTCCTCCCCCAGAATATAATGGGAGCAAGCACATGGTGAAATACTGAAAAATATCAACGTAACAGTCACTCCAATGTGAAATATAATCTATAAAATTTTGACCAGTGTTTATGTGAATGAATTATGAATGGATGGGTCCGGTTTTTATTAACGTTTCCTTTTTTGTGTTTTACTCAAAAAAAAAAAGAAAAAAAAAACTGTCAAAAAAATTGTCAAAAGAGATAAAAAAAATTGCCAAAAATTAAAAAACTGTCAAAAAGCTAAAAAAATTACAAGAAAATTATCCAAAAATGTGTTGTTAATGGACACCTTACGGTGCCCATTAACACAACCCATTAATTATTAACAAAATGACAAAGCCAAGTCTAATAGCTCTCATGACAGGGAGTGTTTAATTAGTCACAGTGTTCCTTTGGTATACACTTAATATAGTGACACACTATCAATGGTGGTCACGTGATAAAAATAAGCACGCAAGGCCACAATGGGATGTGTGGCTGTTTTTTTGCTGAGATGGGATGTGTGGCTTTGTTCCATGATTCACTCATTCATTCGCACTTCAAATTAATATATATATATATAATCTCCTCTCTCCTTTGAAATATATATACACATATATAATGTCCCCAACATTGAGATGGGTGGAATCATAGGCAGCAGCAATGGAGCAGTGCAAAATAAATGTGGGATATGTTGGGATGTACGTATACCCCTTTTATTTATATTAATATATTTGTGAAGATTGGAACCCACCACACGCACTACTCTTCTTGACTCTCCTCCTCCTTGGCTTGGGAAACTCCCCCACACCACACCACACCACACCACACCACTCTCAAATATCCCTCTTCCTTGTCCACAACCAAAAACATACATATATATATATATAGTAAACACACCTTCCTTCCTCATTTTTTTCTTTTTTTTTTAAATATATAAATATTTTGCTTAGGAAAAACAAATCCCAAACTCAAAACAAAACAAACCTTGCCCATCTATCTTATGCTCACTTGTCCCTACTCTATTTTATATATATTCAAACAGGGTAAATCCAATATTAACTCTTATCTCTATACTAATACTATGCCACAACAAAACAAGCCCATGCCCCCACAAGCCCACTTCTCTCTTTCTTTCTTTCTTTCTTTGTTGGAGTAATGATTTGGTGCATTTATTGTTCCATGGAGTTACGTGTGCATGCCACAAAACACCATCCAAAATCCAACAACAACAACCCATTTATGTATATATATTATGCTTTAATTTGTTGTATGGATCATGGTCCACCCATCACAAGATTGTCAGTTGATTCTAATCCATGCATTCCTTGACTTTTTCCAGAACTCTTGAATTATATATATAATAGTCACAAATTGAGTCCTGATCAGTCAACTAATTCCCTCTAGTAGTGTCTAGGACTAGGAGGAATTGCTTTTAAAGTTTTAGAATAAGTATATATATGCATATCGAATGGCGGTGATTCGAGCCCATAGGAATGAAGACACCCAGCAGCAAGCATTTCAAAATTTCAAACTAGCCTTGCAAACAAGGGTGAAGGGTCAAGAAGTAATGATTTCTGCAGCACTCCTCCAATCACAACCCTCCAAATTATAATGAGTGGAAATCTCATAAAAGCCATAGATTTCCCACCATCTAAATATATATATATTTGTGGAAGTGGAACCCATTTTTGGCTCCCAAGTCTTGCGTGTCATCATAGATAATCACTACCTCCTCAGTCCTTTCTGCTTTTGTCCTATGAAAGTGAAACCCAATACAATACAAACGACGAACAGCACAATGCTTAAGGTACAAACCAAGTCATTGAATCATACTCCTCTCTCCATATCAAAACCGTTGATCCATCCACGTACTCTCTAATTTATTGTTTTTACGATCAAACCCTGAAAAAGCAACTTGGTCTGGTCACCGGTGGTAACTGCAAGCCCATACATCATGATACACGTGACTGAGAGCTCACACTTAATTTTACTGCATGACAACACATGATACGTGACACAATAAAATTTTATAATTTTCTCTTTTCACAACTGTCCCCAAGATAAAATATCTCAAGGGGTATAATTTTCCTTATGATAAGGTGTGGTTAGCGAAAAAAAGGTGTGATTAGCATATGGTAAAAAAACTATCACTAATAATTTCATGTAAAAAATGATTTTGTATTAATCATACTTTGCTATCTCAATAAAAGACTTAAATTTGGTAATTTGCTATCACAATCCCATGTCTTCTAAACAAAGCTACAACCCATTGCGGCGTTTACGGGGAGAAAAACTCGAGAACCTGGCAAAAAAATTTCTTTGGGGTGTTACTGCATCAAACGATCTACTAGAGAAAATAGTTGTAGTACATCTTACATACAAAAACCTTCAAGCAATGAAGTAACAACATACTCAAGCCTTCCAAGCTCTTGCTAGCTATAGGTGGCTTTACATGCAAGCCAGGGTGGTCACAAGACCACTCTAACTTACAAGAAAATACACACACACACAAACACACACTTGCCAAAAAAAAATTTATATACCAAACTGACCTATTGTGATCACTCTAATAAAAATGTTAAACACCCTGACTTGAAAATTGCAAAAATTTGGGTTCGACAAAAATAAGAGTAATACTACTATATTTACAACATTTTCACAATAACTCCACAATAAATCTAATGTGTGTTGATTCAAATTTAGGCTCAATTCTGATATTATTATTTTTTCCCACCAATAACAGTTTTTTGCATAAGATTTATTATAAAAATGTTGTGGTTGTAGCATTACTCTAAAATTAATTATGCACTCCAAACATAATTCTTAATCCCTTTTTTTTTTTAATTTAAATAAAACCAACAAATATTAGCCCAAATAATAATAACATAAACCAAACAAAAACAAGATAATACCAAACAACAAGTAAACAAATAATTTAACAAAAAGCCTATTATAAAACAAAAAAGATAAAATTTGTAACTCAATCAACCTATTCAATAAAAATAATCTCTAATTACATTTTTCCATAAAAAATGGTACCTAAAAAAAAAAATTTGTAGTTGTGAGTTCTCCTTGATGGTGATGACAGTTATACTCCTTTTGGCTTTGCAATTACAAGAATTTTTCTCTCTTTAGTGACTCGACTTAACTCGCAGTTGTAGCAAATATTCAAGTTATTGTTTTATTAAATTTTGTATAATTTAAATTTGGTAAAAATCCAAAACTAACCCTCTAACTTTCAATTGTTGTCAATTCGGTACTCCGTTAAACCCCAATTATGTCATGCTGTTAATTAAGCCAAAATGACATCGTTTTGACTTTTTTTTTTAAAATAAATTTCAGAATTAAAAGAAAATTTTAAAAAAACTGATATTAAAAAAAAAAAAAAAAAATTTAGGCGTCGTTCCCCTTACCTGAAATCAAAACCAAGGATGAATCCAACTCTAGCCATGAGCCCCTTTACCTTGGGGCACTCATTGGTGACGAATCCCAATAGAACATTGTACAATTGTGAAGCTTCAGACCAGGCAAGAGCATTGTCACCAACAACGAACCAATGTGAAATGCATTTCAATCCAAAATTTGTTGCGGCGGGTGTTGAGGGCGGTAAGGGCGACGACCTTAGTAGCCGGAACAAGAGTTGAGACAAGATCTGCTGCTCCTTGTTGAGAACAACGACTGTGAAGTAGGCGGCGGGAGTGGAAGGGAGGAATTGGTCTTTGAGAGTTGGAGAGATGCTGCTTATGATTGTGCAGAGGTGTTGGTGAACTTGTTTCAAGGACCTGCTAAAGCGAGAGAGGATCCAATTGCAAAGGTCTTCATTGTAGTTGGTGATGGTGAGTGATTCTAGGAACAATGTGGGTTCCCCTAAATGTTTTTTTTTTTAATATCAATTTTTTTTTTAAATTTTCTTTTAATTTCAAAATTTATTAAGAAAAAAAAAAAGCCAAAACGACGTCGTTTTGGCTCAATTAACGGCAAGACATAACTGGGATTTAACAGAGTACCAAATTGACAACAATTGAAATTTAGTGGACTGAAATGACAAAATTGAAAGTTAGAGGACTGAAATGAAAAAGATTAAAAGTTAAAGGGCTAGTTTTGGATTTTTGCTTTTAAATTTCTTAGTGACTACTTTAAAAAAAATTTCTAAAGCTGCCACTGTTGCTAGCAATTAATTCCTCAAATCATCTCTCTTCTTTAGTTATTGGATCTGCAAGCTAGGTTGCCAATTGCATGATTAAATATCCTTGATCACTCCAAAGCCTCTTGGAGATTTAGGATTGCTTTCCAATGATTCCCAACATCAACAAACACTCAAGAACCCTAAAGGTTACCTTGTGTGTATTGGATTAATCTCCTTTCACATAATTTGGCAATGGTGAGAGAAAGAAGGTAGGGAGAATGAGAAGATTTTCGCTCTAGGGTTTTAGGTCTCTCTCTAACTCTTCAATATAGTTATTCAACTTGCAAATTTCATGGGAAATGAGGTTTATATATATAGGTTAAGAGTTGGTATTGTAGAAACGTTTGTAACTGATTTCTCTCATATTTTGCAATTCCTGTCAACCGAGTGTTATGTGAGTGTCTAGCTAAATTGTTGCCTTAGCACTTTTTCAAAAACCAATCACGTGCCATTTTGTTATTAACCATTTCTCTAGATCGAAGTGCTTACTTGCACTCTTTAAACCTCAACCAACTTACAAATTGACCCACAAGATACAAAATACACATTACAATGAATTTGAATGTTTAATTATAAGAAAACTTTGCATGGAATAAGTGATCCTGACAATAACCATTAAATAGAACAATGGAATATATTTAAATTATATCAAATTTGTAAAAAAATAAAAAGGCAAAAACTTGTTGTGGAAGAGCTTAATTTGTATATGGTACACCTTAGAGTAGTAGATCAAGGCTTAGGAGTCAAAAAAAGCAGAAAAGGCCACACGAGGAAAAGTGGACCCGGGTCTTATCCACCATTGAATCGACCGTTAAAGGCTTACCAAAGCCACTGGATGGGTGGTGTTGGTGGGTACATTGGAAAGAACATGAAAATTAATAATAATAAAAAAAACAAAGATATTTTTTTTAAAGAGACATTACATAATACACTACATAGGGACTAGAGAGAGAGAGAGAGAGAGAGGGAGAGAGAGAACACAAAATGGAGAAGCCTGCCTGCAAGAGAGAGAGACTGCAAGTTCGAATTATTCTTCTTCTGTGTATGATTGCTTTTATAAATCCTCAGTGGCTCTTTTGGACTCATACACACCACTTTCCTCTTCCTCTCTCTCTATGTTCTATATATATATTTTCTTTATTATAAGTTTAAATCTATGGTCATGTTAATGTACGTCCCCGAGGCTGCGCGACCAGTCCAGAATGGAAACAAAGTGAGAGAGTGAGAGAGAAAGAGTCATTTTTTTTTTTTTTTAAAGCAAAGCAAAGGAGAGGCAGGGACCTCACAAGGCTTTTACACGTGATAAAGAAAACACCAAAAGCGCTTTGCATGCGTGTATAAAGATTCATATTCATCATCATCAACATCATCTTACTCTCTCTCTCTCTCTCTCTCTCTCTCTCTGAATTCTGAATACTCCACCAAAACCCCATCTTTAATATTTATAGCCTACTTTTGGTTCCCTTTTAATCTCCCATCACGTTCTTTGTTTCCCTTCCTTTTTAAAGTACACCACCCTCTCCTCCTTTTCTTTGTTATATACTAGTACTACTAGCTACTTGTTTTAGTACTTGATTCAAGTTTCAACTTCAAAGCTACTTCTTTTACTCCTTAACACTACGCTCTCTCATAGTTAAGGTGGGTTGGTTAGTTGGTGAGTCTTTAATTTTTTTGCACTTAAGTTGATGATATTTAATGCTTGTGGGCGCATTGCATTAATTTTGTGTATCCTACAGATAGTGATTTCACTGCCCTTTTCAATGTTTATTCCTTCCCTTTGGATATGTTCTTAATTTTTGTTTTCTTCTCTGTGTTTTTATTCTCTTTCTATAGCAGTCATACGGTTTTAAAATTTTATTTTATTTTTGATTTCATTTGTTTGTTTTTATACTTTTCTTATGTTTTTATCTGCTTGGGTTTATTCATCTTGTATGTGATTTTCGGTTCTGGGTAGGGGCCAGACCTAAAGAAATGGTTTTTGTCTTCTGGGTATTTCCGTTTCTTGGGCTTGTATTAGTTTCTTTTGTTTAAAGTATTTTTTTTGTTTTATTCTATGCTCTTCCTTGTCTTGCTGATTCATGTTCATTGGTTTGCTAATAGAAGCATCTGAAGAAGGTTTGGGTTTTGGGTTATGGTTGATTTTGTCTTTGCATTTATGGTTTTCGAGTTACAGACCTGATTTTCTGGCTGCAAGTTTTGTTTGGGGTTTCGTGTTATATGTTTCTTCTCTTATTCATGGTCCTCCCAGATTTTGAGTAGAGACTAAAAAATGTCATAAAAAACAATCTATTTTTTGGTCTTGTATGTCTGCTTTCTTCACCCAATGGCTCTACAATTACTAGTCAGACAAAAACTGTAACTACTTGTTGGGTTTTGGCTCTTATTTGTTTCTATGTTTTTTTCTAAGGGTCAATCTCCTGCCTGAAACAGAGCTGTGAATGGCTTGGGGTTTTCAGTTTAGCAAAGGAATAGTAACACTTGTAATCGTCAACGAAAGACTGGACTTTTACCCTTACACTTTTTTACTTTGCGTACAAAGCCATGATGCATTTCTCATCATTATTCCCATTTGTTTATTCCTCTGCAATCTACGGTCATTTCGCTTACCTGCATTCTTTGCTTCTTGTTGGTCTTTTTCAGCAGGAATAGTCTTTGAATCTGTGGGAAATATAAGTGAAGGCTAGAAGTAGAAGAGGAAGAAGAGAAGACAGCGGGTGTTGCGTGACATATGGTAAAAGTGATTCTCTTTTTGAAGAAAAAAGTGGTTGTGCTTTGAATATATAATATATTAGTCTCGTCAGTCAGCAAACCAGCATGCCTATAAGGCAGATGAAAGAGAGCTCAGAGCAACACCTTGTGATCAAAACCCAATTGCAGAATTCCATGAACCCGGTTCAGAAAGCACCCAAAACAGCCCAAAATGGCAAAGGTCCCCCACCACCATCACCACCCCAAGAATCCCACAACACCAAGCCCCATAACCAAACTTCACCACCTTCAAAATCCAGAGGAAGAAGAAGAAATAGAGGGGGCAGAAAGTCTGATCAAGGTGATGTTTTTATGCGTCCAAGTTCTAGGCATTGCACAGTGGTGCATAAACCTGTCTCTGCAAACCGTGCAGGAGCTCTTGTAGCAAGTACTGCAAATGGTACTGTTGAAAATGGTGGCAACTTGTGTGAACAAGAGATGGGTTTTCCCACATCAAGCAAGTCTTTGAGTTTTGCTCCTAGGCCTGGATATGGTCAAGTTGGGGCAAAGTGTATTGTAAAGGCCAACCATTTCTTTGCAGAGTTACCAGACAAGGACTTAAACCAGTATGATGTAAGTTCTTTTTCTTTCATGGGTTTAATATCTATCAGTATGCTGCTGCCAAAAATTGAATTGGTTTATACATATATTTTTTCTTTGTTTCTTAGCAATCGGTCCCCTTAATCTGACTTTCAATAAGTTTATGGTGTGGTATATCCATACGTTTTCTGTTACATTGCAGTTGAAGAAATTGAATAGATTTCTGTTTTCCTTACAGCCCTTTTCTTCTAATGCCATTTATGTGTGTTAAATTTGGCCATCAATTTTGTTCCTGTTGTTTTTCTTTTCCTTTTATGACCATCTGTTGCCTGCTTTTTGCAGGTTACCATAACTCCTGAAGTGTCATCAAGAACTGTAAACAGAGCCATCATGGCAGAACTGGTGAGATTATACAAAGAATCTGACTTAGGAACGAGACTACCTGCTTATGATGGCAGAAAGAGTCTGTACACAGCTGGGGAGCTTCCTTTTGCTTGGAAGGAGTTCAAAATTAAGCTAGTAGATCAAGAAGATGGAATCAATGGCCCTAAGTAAGGATTTATTGCTCTTGCTCTCTTGTCATCATTAATTCTCCCTTTTCCTTTCTGCCATCTGGGTTTTCCTCTTTTCGTTCAGTTGAAGGTTCTCATTCTAACAAATCATATAGAATTGGAGATTAAAAAAACAAAAAAAAAAAAAACAAAAAAAGGAAATGACAAAGGAAAAGGAAAATCCCCCCCAACCCCCCCCAAAAAAAACGATCTACATTGATCAAATATTTTTTGTATCAACGAAGGACTTTATTTTGTCCTTGTTTCTGTATATTCCAGTTGAAGTAACCTAAATTGACCAATTTACAAATTTTCAGAAGGGAGAGAGAATATAAAGTGGTGATTAAGTTTGTTGCAAGGGCAAACATGCATCATTTGGGCCAGTTTCTAGCTGGCAAGCGCGCCGACGCGCCACAGGAAGCTCTTCAAATTCTTGACATTGTATTAAGAGAACTTTCATCAAAGAGGTATAATTTCCCAATGCTTGTTATCATGTTAAATTTTATATGTGACCAGTGATCTTCATTCAACTCTCCAAAAATTGATGTAAAATTGTGGGTTTGGTTGCCTATCAAACACCTCTCTTATACCCTGCAGAAGCGAGTCTTGTACGCTAGATGCAATATATATATATATATATTCACCAATGACCCTTGTACAATTGGTTCTTATTATCTTACAAAGCCTGCATTCTGTAAAGGTACTTACCTGTCGGGAGATCCTTTTTTTCACCCAATATAAGAGCGCCACAACGGCTTGGTGATGGCTTGGAGTCATGGTGTGGATTTTATCAGAGTATAAGGCCTACCCAGATGGGCCTGTCCTTGAACATTGGTAATAGACTTCAATTCTGTGAATTTTCTAATCAAATTACTCAAGTTCTTTCTCAAACAGAGTCCCATTTTTATTCACTCAATCATCACATGTAACAGACATGGCTTCAGCTGCATTTATTGAGCCTCTCCCGGTAATAGAGTTTGTTGCCCAGCTTCTACCCAAAGATGTTTTATTAAGGCCATTGTCTGATTCTGACCGTGTAAAGGTACTTTTCTCTATATTGGTGATGCCATCTGGTTTCCTTTTCTTGGTATTTCATTTAATTTAGAATACCACTTTGAATTGTTTACCAGATTAAGAAGGCCCTTAGAGGAGTGAAAGTTGAAGTAACACACAGAGGAAATGTACGAAGAAAGTACCGTGTTTCAGGATTGACATCTCAACCTACGAGAGAACTAGTGTAAATCTCTAACTATTCCTTGTTTATATTTTCACCTCAAAGTCTACGAGCTATTAAGTTGGTGAGAGCTCATGTATTATGAAAGAATGGAAGTTCAGTAAAATCCAGCTTAGTGGTATTTCCAATAAGAGCAAAGGCAAAACTTGCTCCATTCCATTTCCCCCTAAAATGCTTGATAAATTCATTTGCATGTTTAATTAGTTAAGGTATACTTGTGCAGGTTTCCTGTTGATGACAATTCAAACATGAAATCGGTTGTTGAATACTTCCAAGAGATGTATGGCTTCACCATTCAACACACACACCTTCCTTGTCTTCAAGTAGGAAACCAAAAGAAGGCTAACTATTTACCTATGGAGGTAGGGAGTACTCCTTAGCAAGGTTTTCCTTTTATCCTAATTGATTTTATTTAATTTTCTATTTTGTACATTTTTGCATGAAATCTGCATGATTGTGATTTTTCAGGCCTGCAAAATTGTTGAGGGGCAACGATATACAAAAAGGCTGAATGAGAGGCAAATTACTGCTCTACTAAAAGTTACTTGCCAAAGACCTAGAGATAGGGAAAATGATATTTTGCAGGTATTTGTAACATTATAAAATATTCCTCAAAATATTAATAGAGTGATAGTGAAACTTTACAAGATAATTTTTGTGAACTTGGCTTAATACATTTACCACTTTTAATTTACTTGCTTTTGCTAATGATATTCAGCTTTGAAACCTTAGAACCTTGTTCCATCCCTAATTAATTGTAAAAAGCTTGAAAATTTAAAATGTTATCTGTGTTCTAAGATGAATAATTGAAGCATTATAACGTTTCTAGATTCCAAGGGAGATGAAAATTTTACATTTTATATACTTGTTACTGTTCTTGAGAACAGGTGTCAAATGTTCTTATAGATTAAAGTCATTCAACTTTTACCTTCTAAGGAAGGCTCTGTTATTCTGCATAGAAGTCCCATAATATGTAGAGGTTTTGGCTACTTTGATATGATTCAAAAAGGTCTATAATTGATGAGATTGGAAATTGGAATATCAATGTAATAGCCTGAAACTTATGAAGGAATCTCAAACACAGTTGCAGGAAATTTGACAAGAGATCATTGGAATAATGCAAGGCTTGTAAATAGATTTATATGGTGTTTTTGGTCTTGAATTAGTTTGTATAAATAACATTTTATCCTTCTTGGACACAAGCAGACAGTTCAAAAGAATGCCTACGATCAAGATCTTTATGCAAAGGAGTTTGGGATCAAAATCAGTGAAAAGCTAGCTTCTGTTGAGGCACGAATTCTTCCTGCTCCTTGGGTAATGTGCTCCTCCAGTAATCATGATTATATTACAGAAAAAAGCAGTTGATATTATATAAACTGTTTGCTATAATGACACTCTTAACTGCAGCTGAAGTATCATGAAACCGGAAAAGAAAAGGACTGTTTGCCACAAGTTGGTCAGTGGAACATGATGAACAAGGTATTCTACTATTGGTGCATTAACCTCATGTCTTATAAATATTATTAATTATTCTGTCAGAACCAAATGGGAGACAATAGTTGAAATGTTGTAAAACTTTAATGACTCATCAATTCAGTTTTCATAAACAAAATAAATGAGTATTAATTTTCAAATTCCCGTCAAGTCAGTAATTGTTTGGAATGGTGAAAGAACTGAGCATATTCTTGTTCTTTCTCTCTTCAGGTTCTTTTTTTTTTTTTTTTTTAATGTCTCTTACCTATAAGGGTTTTATCATTCTCATTGAGTTTGCATTGATTCTATCACTGATCTCTTGGTTTCCTGCTCCTCACATAATGCAGAAAATGATCAATGGGATGACTGTAAGTCGATGGGCATGTATAAATTTCTCACGGTGTGTACAAGAGAGCGTTGCTCGTGGGTTTTGTAATGAACTTGCCCAAATGTGTCAAGTATCTGGCATGGTAGTTTTCTGTTTGTTTCATTCTGCATGTTTGAAGATTGAACAATATTATCTAAGCAGAGCCTAAAGTTTTTCCTGTTTTCTAGGAATATAATCCAGAGCCTGTCATTCCAATCTACAATGCCAGGCCTGAGCAAGTGGAGAAGGCCTTGAAGCATGTTTTTCATTCAGCCATGAACAAGACAAAAGGAAAAGAATTAGAGCTTCTGTTAGCTATTTTGCCAGACAACAATGGGTCACTGTATGGTATGCCATGTCCCAAAGTTTGGTGGTTATGATGCATGAAACTGTGATCTGAGCTTGATTTGCTCTAACTGAAACCAAACTTGAATGTGACATGGTTGTTCTCTGATTCTGTTCTCAGGTGATCTCAAGCGAATCTGTGAAACTGATCTTGGACTGATATCACAATGTTGTCTCACGAAGCATGTTTTCAAGATCAGCAAGCAGTACTTGGCTAACGTATCTCTGAAGATCAATGTTAAGGTTTAATTTATTTATTTTTCTCTTCATGTTAGTTGCATTCTATCTTGTTGCATGCATCATCAATGTGAACAAAATTCTCTGAATATTTCGAGATGTATCGGGTTACAAATTTCTCATTCTCTAAGCTTTGGTAGCTTGAATTTTACCACATATTTTGAGATGTATCAGGGTACAACTTACAAATTTCTCAGTCTCTAAGCATTGATAGCTTGACTTGTACCACATAACTTGATTAGGTCACTAATTTGAGAATGTTAATGCATGCCTCCTATTTAGTTTCCCATTGTAGTTCTTTAAATATGTATCACTGTGGTGGGTGGTACCCGCAAGCCCACTCTTCTGAAAATATTTCTTCAATAACTTCTCAACTTTCCTGATAATTCATGGCTCCTGATATGGAATCCTTAATTTTCCCTCCTCTTGGCGCAGATGGGTGGTAGAAACACTGTTCTTCTGGATGCTATCAGCTGCAGAATACCATTAGTTAGTGACATACCAACCATTATATTTGGAGCTGATGTGACTCACCCAGAGAATGGAGAGGACTCCAGTCCCTCAATAGCTGCTGTATGATTTCCTAAATAATTTATATTTCTACAAACTTATTTTCACCGCAAAAATTATTGAGACATTGGTTGCTTATAAATTTTGGTCCAACTGTAGGTAGTAGCTTCCCAGGACTGGCCTGAAGTAACAAAATATGCTGGATTAGTTTGTGCTCAAGCTCACAGACAGGAACTCATACAGGACCTGTACAAGCAATGGCATGATCCAGTTCGTGGCTTGGTTAGTGGTGGCATGATCCGGTATAGGCACTCTTCATTTGCTTAAGCGGGAATTTTCATCTTCTTTACTTTGTTATCCATCTATGGTGTCAGCATATCATGTCTGTATTTATCCTGTTTCATGCAGGGATCTCCTAGTTTCTTTTAGGAAGGCAACGGGGCAGAAGCCACTGAGAATTATATTTTACAGGTTAAATATTCTTGTCTGCAATGCAGTCTTTCAGATTCTCTTTTGATTTTCCCCGATTTATGTTTTCTTTTTAATGTTGTATGAGCATTTTTGACATTGGTGCAATTTAACACAGAATTTGCTAGTAACCTATAACTAACTCTCTTGAAGTGTTAAATTCAGGTTGCTATTTGCTTATTAAAATATAAATTTAGATGGGCCGGATATCATTCTCAAATATAATGGAGGTTGCTACAGCAAAATTTGTCGGTGGCTTGGGGTCTTGTCGTCTTATGGAAACAGTTGATAAGATGAATTACAAAGGCACTTTATTTTTAGCCTAACTTTTTTGAAAGTAGACTTTCAAAATACTCTCTTTTGTGCTAAAGATTATTTGCAACATTCTTTAGTTGAAGAAATTTGAACTTTTGAAGCAATGCAAACTCAAAGTTTAACTAAGGAGTTTTCTTAAATTATCAATGCAAACTCAAAGTCTAAACTGGTGCTTGTTTACTGGTGCAAGTCAAAATTCGAGTGCAAAATTAGAAGGTCTTCTCTTTTGAGGTTTTCATGAACGTATATCAGAATACTATGGCTAAAAGCACCATGCTGATTTAGTTTTACATGGAATTGCTATGTGCATCAATCATGTGTCTGATTCATATCATCTTGTTGGTGAGAATCAATCATCTAACAATATTTACACACTCTGGCTGAGAGACTATTGGATGTCAATGCAAGGGAAGCAAGCCTTTTTTTATTTCAAAAAATAACTATAACCACGTGATGATATATGGTATGAGTATGCATTTTCTCATATCAGATACCAAATGTGGGGGAAAAAAAAGAGAGGCTAATGAGCTAAATATAGGGTTGGAGGGTAAGGTCATGGGTTCAAGACACGTTGAGTACGAGTATAACTACCAATAAAATTGACCCTTAGAAAGTGAAGCATCTATGAAATTGCTCAATGGAATTGATATGACTAATTATATCTCTGGAGGGATTGAATTTTTCATTGATTTTGTCATTCTTTGATCCAAGTTTGCTTTATCTGCACACTTTGGAATGCATATAGATATTTAGATGCATATATTGTGTTTAAGAAATGCATTATGATTTTAATTTTATACTTAAAGTTCTTATGATGATGAAAAACTATTCAAACAGGGATGGTGTAAGTGAAGGACAGTTTTATCAAGTTCTGCTTTACGAGTTAGATGCAATCCGGAAGGTGAAATTTGATATGTTTGTCTCTTTTTCATTATATTGAATTATTTATGACAAATATGGAAAAATTATGTGGTTCTTATACATAATTACCATGCAGGCTTGTGCTTCACTAGAACCAAATTATCAGCCACCAGTGACTTTCATTGTGGTACAAAAACGGCATCACACTCGATTATTTGCTAACAACCATAGGGACAGGAGCAGCACGGACAAGAGTGGGAACATTTTGCCCGGTGAGGTTTTAGTTTCTTCAAAAATCGTATCTGTTTTTCTTTGCATACATATTTACAATTCAAACCATCATCGATTTTGTAATGTTTATCCAATGACATTTAATCTGTTTTCTCAGGCACTGTGGTTGATTCTAAAATCTGTCATCCAACAGAATTTGATTTTTATCTCTGCAGCCATGCTGGAATTCAGGTAAAAACATTATATTTGGCTGGGAGGATTTACAATTCTGAAGCCTGTTACTATGAAACTAGGGAAATGATGAAATGTGACATACTGCAAACATCTTAAGAGGAGTCTTATCAAACCATTTTGTTTGTTTTTGGTTGCTCATATACAACCAAAATACATTTTTCCTGAGCCATTTGATAGATATTACAGTTAGCAATACTTAAATTTGTTGGCCCAAAAACAACAGTCTACCTTCTCCAAACCTTCATACTTAGGCGACAACTGGGGTGGTTGAGAGGATGCTATTGTAGGTAAAATCAAGGGACTAAGAGGTATATTGAAAAAGGAGCATTCATGATGGTCAAATTGACTTAGGAAGCTTTTGGGAAATGAGTTGTTATATATTCATTTTAAAACCATCTTTTAGATAAGGTCCCAAATCATATTGGTACATGAAAAGGTGCTCCATTTAATCTGTCTTTCTGAAACCCTGGCAATATTGGGATTGACATTTAGATGGGAAAGCCACGTGCAATGGAAGATTCTTATTATTATTTAATAGTGAGAAGTTGACAGCTTTTGCCTGTTTATTATTTATAAATCATGCAGCTTAAGTACATATTCACTAAAATTTTGAAATTTCTATCTTTCTAATGTGTTAGGGGACAAGTCGGCCAGCTCACTACCATGTTCTTTGGGATGAGAACAATTTTACACCAGATGGAATCCAGTCATTGACGAATAATCTCTGTTATACATACGCAAGATGTACGCGTTCCGTCTCTGTTGGTAAGCAAAGTTGTTCCTTGCAGAGTCTCACATATATTTGCAATTGAGGATGACACCTTATAGGACTTCATTCCCCTATGGGAAGGTGTGATGGATCACCGTCAGACCCTCAACCCCTCACCCATCTCTCTGCCCTAAAAAAAGGGTGTCAATCTTCAAAGGGATGATGGAATGATTTTGAGGGCTAAGCAACCCTAGTAAGAGTTGTAATGGACTCAACATTGAGGAGTATTATAGATGCATATTCTTTATCTTTCACCTACAACAAAAAAAGGAATAAAATATTTTCGTGTGTTCAACAAACTCATTAATTTTTGCAACCCTAATTAGCCCTACTTAATTCATTCATTTGAATGCATCTGAGATAACTCCCTAAATCTGAATCATGTGGTCATGCCCTCAAAAAGTGCCTTGTCATGATCATGGGCTGTACAGATCATGTCCTGAAGTTATAAGCATAAATGATGTAGCCAGTTTTAATGCGAAGTTGTAACTGAAGCAGCTGAGTTTGTTGCTACTGTGCAGTTCCTCCAGCGTATTATGCACATTTAGCTGCCTTTCGTGCTCGATTCTACATGGAGCCAGAGATGCAGGAGAATGGCTCGACCGGTGGGGGTGCTGGTCATGGTGCCAAGGGAACACGAGCAGCTGGAGAGTCTGGTGTCCGGCCATTGCCAGCCTTAAAGGAGAATGTGAAAAGAGTAATGTTTTACTGTTAGAGACTGCAGAGAGGGTTAGTGGTGGAGCAATAACCGGGAGATATGGCAATCATGAATTGCTGTTTTCTTTTCGGGTATTTCTTCTTTGTACATGTATGACGTGATCCAGGCGTAGTTACAAGTTCTTCCCAATTCAGATAAGTGAGATTATAGTGCTAGAGCAATAGAGCTTTAGTTTATGGTTCATACTTTGGTAGAGAGCTAGCTAGAGAAGAACATGGGAAGTACACCCATCATAGATTACAGGTCTTTATCTCTGCGTTGTCCACCCATAATGGGAAGAATGTCAAACTAGGCCATGTAGAAAATATTTATCAATCTATATGTAGCAAAATTTTCCCCAAGACTTGAATGGTGCTTAACCTCTGTTGCTTGAGAATCCTTTCATTTACGTGGCAACCACCGAAGATCATGAAATAATCTAAATGGCAATTACGTCCAATCATAAGTGGGAGTAACTGGTAAAATCATTGTAGATGGTGAAAATAATAGTTTCGCAACCTAACCACTTGTCTATGGACGCTTGCTGTTTTACACATTTTTTTTTTCTACAACTAGTTAAAGGTCGCAAAATGTGATTGATGAGCAATAAATTCAACATAACTTTTTACCCGTTGACACCACCCTTACTGTTAACCAACTGGAGCTTACCCAAATTGCTAAAAAAAGGTATGAAAAAGTGCTTGTCCTTTTACTTTGTTCCTTATTGTAAGAGTTGATCATGCATGGCAACTTGATACGTATATATATAAAAACCAAAGATACAGGCAAACGCATATTTTACTATCGTTTCCTTGATATGTTCAATTTCGTGAACTTCAAACGATCTATAAATTGTCCTTTCGAGGACACAACGAAGCAATGTACATGCATCATGCGTGCTGTACCCATTGCCATCCATTTGAGCAAGGCTGTCGTTTCTTGATATACAGTAAACGAAGTAGTACAGTAGATGAGTTTTTTCTGGATATACCCAGGGCAACATTTTTGCACCATTTTCTACGCATAAGGTCGCATTTCCAGCCAAAATCATTAAAATTTTGGTCAAAGAGAGAAATTCTTGAAATTCTCATCCTCAAATTATATTTTCAATTTATGTGAGAGGATCTGAATTTTAATGCAGTAAAGTAAGACGCTCATATGGTTAAATTTAATTGAAAACCTATGATACATTTAAGGGGTGTATATCAAATCGCATAAACCACACCAAAACTGCTCGTAAAATGGCATAACCGCGTTGCACCGCAAGTAATAATGTACCGCACTACACAAGGACGACACTAGAACTTGGAGTTAGGAGGGCGATTTTATTGTTAATTATATACAATGGCTTTGACTTTTGGTTTTATTGCTTAGCCGGCAATGGTTTTCTTTTATTATTATTATTTTTCATGTGTGTGTAGAGTGTCTTTTGTTGGCAAGGACAAAATTACTTTGTTTGAAACTTTTTAAAGGGCTAAGTTGTTTGTTTTTGGTAAAATTGGTTGATTAGTCTCAAAGTTATTTTTAGCCTTGCTATTGCCTATTAAATCTTTTTGTTGTTGGTTTAATATTTTGGGCTTGTATATTTTTTTTTTTAGATTTTAGATCTATGAATTTTTTTAAGGACTTTAAAAGGAGGAAAATACAAGATTTACAAATCTTTTTTATAAATTTTTGTTGTGATTAGTGGTTATTAGTAAGTAAAAAAAGTGATGTAAGTGGTGGACCCAAATGCAAACTAGTAAGAATTTACTACCTCAATAGTCTGTAAAAATATTGTAAAAAAGTTTGTAACTATAGCATTTCTCTTATAATAATCAATAAAGGGGAAAAAATGTAATTTTATTGAATGAAATTGCTAAAATTAGTACCTAAATATATAGTTATTTAATTATATTATTTAAAAAAAAAATTAGGGGGGGCTATTGGCCCCCCTAGTCCATGAATGGCTCCGTCCATGGCACTACATCGCACCGCATGATGCAGTTTTATAATATAAAAAACACATTGCACCGCATCCTCTCTATATATTAATATATTAATTTTTTAATATTAAATATATTATTAATAGTTTAATAAACCTAGTTTTCAAAAAAAAAAAAAAGTTTAACAACCCTAGCAAGTGTTGATTAAAAAAGCCAACCTAAAATAAAGAAAAACTAGCTTAATAGTTTATAATTTGGCCCAAAACAAAGAGAAAAATTAGTATTTTCAAAAAATATACTAGTTTCAAACCGTTCAAACTGTATCTTATATATCACATCGCACACGTGACTGCAAAAATGTGATGTGGTGCAGTTATAGTTTTGGCTAAACTTAAACCGTACCATACTCCACGTATGACTGCAAAAATAAAGTGAAAAAATGAAGTGCGGTGCGGTTATAGTTTTGGCTAAACCACACTGCAAACACCACTAGCTCACACTTAATTAAATTTAATTGAAAACCTAAGTTACAGTTATTAAAAAATTGTAACTAAATTTTATTATTCGATCATTTTGGAGTTTCTACCCTATGATCTAGTAGGCATATCTTGAGATATGTGCAAGAAATAAGTAGATCTTTGAGAGAGAGAGGTTGTAAAGAACCAAATATTAGATTAGAGGTTGTAGGTTTTCGTTTTCTTTTTCTTTTTTTTTTTTTGATAATGTAGGTTTTCTTTTTCATATTTTAATGAAACTTCACAGGAATTGGCCGCACCCAATATCTTGCAATGTCATTTTACTTGTTTGACCTATGAAAACGTACAATTCATAATAATCATCCTTTCAAGTAGCTGTCTAGCTTCGTTTCTCCTTCGAATTAATGAACTTTTCTACTATTTCTTTCATCCCAATATGATATGCATTATACACACAATTAAAAGAAAACGCAAATTTTACAAACTTGAACATCAACATTTTTCTTTTGCCATATACGCATAAAAGTTACTGCTCCCTGGATGAAAATACACAAATTTATTTATAGTAAGAAAGAATTGGTAAAGAAATCTGTAGTTCAATGATATTGCCTAGTTAACATCCTATATGAGAAAAATCAAGGTTTAAATTCACCATCTTCCATTGTTGTAATTATCAATTTGTTCCCCCCACACCCCCCCCCCCTCCCAAAAAAAAAGGAAACAAAAAAATAGTTGTATGTATGATGTAGTTGTAGGGCAAGGTAGTGGAGTGTGCTTGTGTTAATTAAGTTCATGGGTTATATATACGCCAAAGTAATTTGGTATTGTTGGTTAGTCCCGTGTACATGTGTGCAAATGTCCAGGTCCACCTTCTAGGATTAGGAGACATAAACTGTACGAGGCTGCTTGAATTTTAACCTGTCTGTACTTAGGTTAATTTCTAATACATGCAGGTGGGAATTTCCCTCAAAAGTAAAGCACGGTTCTATATACTCTTTGGAAGTTGAGCCGAGAAGTCGAGCCTATATAGCTAAGGTTCCTATATGCTGTAAACTAGGGTGCATGTGAAGGCGTGGGATAAGGGGTACTTTAAGGTTACTTGGGAGTTGTATTAAACTTGCACATTCGGTACTTCTTTAGCAAATCTTGTATGCAGTAGCTTTGAGATTGTGGAGTGGAGTATTATTAATTCATGCAGTACCTAGCTAGTGCTCCCACAAAGGTAGCTACAGGTTCTGCTGAGTCTTTTCGAAGGACCGTTGTAACTAAGATGCTACTCATAAACCACTCAGGTTTCTTGCTTGGAACTTCCTATAAGCCAAAATCCATATAGCTTAAGATTTCAATTATGATTATTAATTTAGACAAGCGTGATAATATCGGGAATGATAGCATGAGTTATATATGACTCCTAAGGGATCTTAATGATAGATCAGTTTTTAATATAAGATTTCGTGAAAAATTAAGCTTTGGATCATCAATGAGCATGTTGAAATGCAAAAAGAAACCCCAAGTTTGCAATAATTAGCCAGACTTTGCTCATTCTTCCTAGGCTGTTAACTGCGATATGTACGTGGCTTTGAGTCATGAAAGTGAATAATATTTCATGCAGAAAAATGTAGAAGAAAATATGGTAACCAAATTAACCACCCCTTCACTAATTGAAAAAAGATATTCTCAATTTAAAATGAATATATTATGGTTATTACAAATCTAAAATTATATCTAAATCTATAGAATAATGTTTACAAACTTTCCACCAAGATGGGTGACATATTATCATACATTTGTACTGGCAAATTAAAACTTGGTTTATAATGTATTACAGTATTAGTGACATATGTAGTGGTTGTGTTAGTGAGCTGAGTCAGTCAAGTCAAGCAATGAATCATTTAAGCTTGATTCATCAATCTAACGATCTTTAAATGAGTGTTTTAGCTGATCTCGAGTCAAACTTGGTTAGGTTGGTTTGCTTTGCAGCTCTAATTCCATAATAGAGAAAGAGGCTACTATTGCTTGCTAGTTTTATCATATGGTTGCCATCAAAATTGGTTATTAGAGCATCCTCGTCAAAGATTTCAAAAAATTTAACATTTACCATCTCAAAAACTTACTTTATCAATTTTAACACTTCATTTTACAATACACCCAACATCAAAAAGTTTATATCATTTACCACTTCATTAAAGTATTAATTTTTTATTATTTTTTATTCTCATTCACATTTCTTTCACTACCAACAAACTCATTGCCACTACTAACACCGGTTGCCACCACTGCCCACAACTACTACCACCAACCAAAGCCTCAACCTCCAACCACCAAAATTTTTTTTAAAAACAAAAAAAATTTTAAAAAAACCCACAGCACAAACCGCAGCCAAAACCCACCACCCCAGCAACCCTGATCTAAACCCACCAGCAACCCATCATGCCGAACCAAAACCCATCAAACTAGATTAGTGAGCCAAATTCATCACACACACACAAACCCAGTAGATCGATGACCCATGACCCACGCCGAACCAGAACCAAAACCACTACCACTAGGCATGGCAATGGGGCAGAGCGGGGCGGGTCCGTAGGATGGGGTCTTCGCCCCCACCCCTGCAAGATTTCATCTTGCCCCATCCCCGCCCCACATGATGGAGAAAATTTTCTTGCCCCATCTCCATCCCTCGGGGCCCCACGAAGCCCAACCCCATCCTATAAAACTCTACTTTTGTTAATTTTTCCTATAACTAGTAAATTTTTTTTAATGAAACTTATTTCATTAATAAAAATATACTTGAAATTACAACTAAATTTATTATATCAAATCAAATGAATTCTTATAAAAAATTGAATAATATATCCAAGTGTTCAACAAGACAATCATAAAAATAAAAATAAAAATAAAAAAATCCCCTAGTATAACACATGACAAAATAAAGGCAGAGAACCACATTAGGTAGAATAAAATAAGCTAACATTAATATGTTTGTTTAAATAGTATGGTTTTAGGGTATGAAAAATTTATAATTATAACCCTTAGCAACGTGGGGCGGGGTGGGGGTAGGGATGGGAAGGGGTGGGGCTAAAATCTTGCCCCATCCCTGCCCCATCCCTGCCCCATCACCTTTGTGGGGCGGAGAAAATCCACGTAAGGTGAGGCGAAGCGGGGAGGGACAGGTTAAGCGGGGCAAGAAAAAATTGTCATCTTTAACGACCACAAACCACAGCTAAAAAAAAAAAAAAAGAAAAAGAAACCTCTATTGCCACCACCAGCAGATCAGTGAACCAATACTCACAGTAAGCAAAAACCATCAAACCATTAGATCTGTGAATCAAAACCCATCACACACACGCAATCCCAATAGATCGATGACCCACGACCCACGCCAAACCTCCACCACGACCATTGGACCATCGGACCCACAACCCATACCCATCGGACCACAATCGCTGACCATCGAACCATCGCTGCCACCACTCACGACCATCGAACCATCAAACCACAACCCAAACCCATCAGGTCACAATTCTGACCATCGAACCATGCCAAACCATAGGACAGAGAAGAGAGAAATGTGATAGGAAAAAGAGACAAATGAGAAATAGATCCGTTTTTTTTTTTTTTTTTTTACAATTCAGCCACAGTGAGTTGTTATTGATAACAGCTCACTGTAACTTGGTGCTAAATCTTTTAAGATTTATCATGTTTGATGAAAGTGGATTTTTATCATTTGAGGTGCTAAAAATGCTAAAAAAAGCATTTAGCAATTTTAATGAGAATGCTCTTTGGCTGGAAGCTGACTCCTTGAAACTCTTATATAGCATTTTAAAAAATTCTAGAGAGAAGCCCCTTGAAATTTTTGAAAATACTTCGAGATAATCAATGGATATATACCCAAGAAGAAAGCTGTGTCAAATGTTCATATTTACACTATCAACTTTCCTCCTAATTTTTCTTGGCCTTGCTATAATAAAGTTTATGAACTTCAACTTGAACCTTTTTCTGTAGTACCATGCGACTTCCCTAATTATTCCTACAAGTCTTTCAAAGTTACCTTAAGGTTCTTTCTCAAAAAACAAAAGAAAGAAAAGAAAGAAAGTTTACCTTAAGGTTTTCTATTCCATTCTAAATCATTTCACCTCCCACAAAGATTGCTTTTATGTTTTCATGACAACGCACCCGACATATTGTTTCTTACTTCCCATCAAGATGCCTCTTCTTACGCTAATGTTGCAACTTTAGTTGATTCAATAATGATTCCTTGAAGAAAAGGATTCCTAGATTGCCTTTTCTTGGCACGTTGAATGCATGTTTGTTGTACATTCTATACATGACAATTACCGTACATCCTCATATTGGAGAATCAAATGATATTCATGAAATAAACAAAATTTTTAATTACCATCTATGATGATCAAATCTGCAGTTTCGACTTTCAATCGTAGTTAAGTTAAGAGAGTTAGTAGATTTCCATCAAACTTAAAATTATCTTTTGATTTATAATGCATGAGATGAAAACCTATTCAAGCAATGTATCTTTTTTTTTTTTGAAAGGAAAGCAATGTATCTTTCTATTTTAGAACCTTGTAACTCCATACACAAGGCATATCTTCCTTAATGGAGATTGATCTTGTATGTGGGCAAAAATATTTCTTGAACCTTTTTGATATTTATTAGAAGGAATTTCAACTAAACTAATAAATTTCTGGTCTAACAAAACAACTTATGACAAAGTTTCTCGTAATTCAGGACTAGATTTTCCTAACGGATTTTGATGACTTCATGTTAAAGATATGTACGTTGAGTCTTTAGCTATGCAACCATATATACATCTGATATGGTACTAGAGACATCTCCTGCATACAAGCACGCGTCTCCCAAGTACATATTCAATGATGTTTATGTGTTCCATTCACGCTTGTAGTGTAGTGAGTTGAGACACAAATAAAAAGCAGATTATTATCAAGGTTGGAATATGGAGGTTATATTTGAGGATGTTTATTACCAATTTATATATAACAACGCTGAATGCATTCACAATAATCCTGAAAGCACTGTAACCAATGTTTTGAAAATCGCAATAAGAGATAAAGCCTCCATGTCACAACTGATCTCTTCAGCTTCTTTTTTAAACCACTTCATAGGATTATCAGTACAGAAATTTTTTTACAGTGTTACAACACTTTTTATTCCTCTAGCGTGCAATGGTAAGACATTCACTGCAATTGTGTGCTCAAAGTCTTAGGAAAGATATTATAAGGTCACCTGGATTACACTGTGCAAAAGAAAGTCATGGGGCCAGTAGCAGATTATAGACTTTAATCTAGTTCACCATGACTCAAATTTTGCCAGGTTTAAGATATAGGCTATGTTTTTTTAATACAACACTCTCACAAACGCACATGACCCTTCACTGATCTCTCTCTTTCAACTCTTGAACCAAGTGCTTCTCAGTAAAGAAAACAGGTCACTGTAATGCCAGTTTCTATCAAGAAAGGTTTTCCCAGAACTACCTTAAATGGTATGTGATAAAGCCTGGCCTAATGACTCTTCCACCTAAGGCTCTTCATGAGTGATAGATGACAAATTAAAGCATTGGAAAGAGATGGGAGAATCACAATAGTGACGTTTCTCTTATTTGATACTCGGGGAAAAATGACAGCCATATGAAATCTTGTCCAGATGGGATTCCTGTCAAAAAAAAAAATTACATATTGTCCAACCACCAACAGACTTCATGGAGAGAGAGAGGTAAGATTTACATCAAGACTGTCCATTATGATTTCTTGATACAGAAATTTAATAGAGACAGATTGAAGAGCAAATTAAATTATATAGAGCTCTTGCTCAGCCAAAATGGACATGGATTGTTTCTGATTAGCTTAAAAAATAAGTCCACAGAGTATCATTTAGAGGCCTGGGGGAAAAATAGTTTCCATTTGGTTCTCCACACTGAGAAAGCACTTCAACTTACTGTTCATTTACGCCTCTAAAATTTAACTTGTCTGAAAACCATCATTTAAGCTCCAGCAAGAACAAAACTAAATAATTAAAATATTGTTAAGCAGTACAGTAAAAGGTGTGTTCATTACCATCATCCTCTTCCTGATCTTCATCCTCTTCTTCTTCTTCCTACACACACACACACACACACACACACACACACACACACATATATATATATATATATATCATCTCATAAATTTCATAACTGTGTGGAACTCACACACTTTGAGAGGAGAGGAAAGATGCATATATCTTGTGCATGAACTACTCTCTCCTTGGTCAGTCTTAAACCAGAAAGGGTATTCAAGAGGATGTACTGAAGACGGAACTGAGAAGGTAAAATTATTAAAGCACACTACAGTTATGTCATCATCTAAACGTAAGCCAAATACTAGAATAGAATCAATTTAATTAACCAGGAAGATAGATGCTTAACTGAGAATAATCCCTAGATGAGATTTACTATTCCATTGTTAAGTCATATCAGATTCCACCTTTGTTATTGCCCTCAGCACTTTCATAGAATTAGAAATATTAATCTGTCCTGGATTGATGACCCCTGGCCCCTGCCCATCTCAATTATTTTGTACGACACTTTTAAGTTACACATCAACCCTCTCTCTCTCTCTCTCTCTCTCTCTCTCTCTCTCGGTCAGTGGATTTTAGTACTGCTACAAGCTTGATTTGACCCACAATGGAACACCTTGATGGAATTAACCTAAGGAAAGAAAATCTGAGTCCCAAAATCTGACTAAAAGCGCAGAATTTCAAGATCTCTTTCTCTTAAGAAAAACCCACTTCATAGAAACCCTAGCTGGACTAACAAGCTATGATTTTATCCCAATTTAACAAGAGAGAAGAATATAGGGATCTAAAATTGTGTGGAAAAAAAATATTCATATAAACCTAAACGAGCAAATATCTATGTTCTGAAATCTAATGCTAAAATTATCAGCCAGCATCATGTCCGCCAATTGAGGAGAAAAAAACCCTAAACAGACACAATGAAATTAGTGCAGTGCAACATATGCCTGGAATAAAAGATTTTTAGCCAATTATTTAACAATAGTAATGTTGCATCAAGGAGCATTGAGGGTCCATATGTAATAGAGCCCATATAATTTGAGACTAAAGTTAGGTTGTTATTGTTGTAACGCGGCATCAAGGCTCGATAATCATGTTACATACTACCCAAAGAAGAAAAAGAAAAAGAAAAATCAAGGCTCAATCACCAAAGCATCAGACATTAAAGTGCACAGAGATGAGGAAATTCTGTTACTGAAAACCCTAACAAACCCAAATAAAAATTTCTGTCTCTGAAAGTCCTAACAATCGGAAGCACTAAAAATGGTACTTGCAAATTTCAAGCAATAAACAAAACGAGCACAACAATCAATACAGAAAAACAAGTACATATATACTGAAAATTGGGAAAAACCCCCAGATGATTTCAAAGCATGTACAAAGAAGATTACATACCTTTTCTAGGGATTGATCAAAGGGAAAAAAAACCCTAATGGAGTGTAGTCTAAAACCAAGGGAAAAAAAAAATGGGACACACCCAGCTAGGGTTTATCTTTTTCCCCCACTAAGGCATTAGGGTTTCTGTCCAGTGCGGCCAGCAACAGGTGAAACTGCCGCATGATCTGATCAATCCTCAGGTATATGAAGGAAGGTTAAGATCATGCTGGCAGCTTCAACTGATAGTTGGTGCACTTCATAACAAAAATGTGCATTTTTTTCCCAGTTTTGAGTTTCCACCATTGAAACTACATATGTAGAAATTAAGGGAGAGAAAAAGACCTAGCTAGCAGCTTGTTTGCTGTTTGACACCAGTGATGGCTGTACCAGCTATAGCTCTAGGGTTAGATGAGAAAGAAGGATGAGGAAAGGAGAGGTATATATAGAAAGAGTGAAGAGAGGAATCAGGGGCCTGACTCCTAAGGCAATTGAAGAGGGGGGTTTTGATTTTTATTTATTTTATTTTTAATTATAATATTAAGATAAAAACAAAAAAAATAAGATAGTGGTCCCGTCCCGAGAGATGCAAATTGAATATTGTCACGCCAAGACAGCAAAGACTAACACCATGCAGTTTGCAGACAAGTTAGTGAGTGTTTCCATATATATTGTAACTAAGTAACAGGCAGCTGGAGCGTTAATAACTTTTAGGTTGGGGGGTTGAGGGCATGGGGGAGGGGGAGGGGGACCTTCAACATTCATCTCTCTCCCTCTCTCTCTCTCTCTCTCTCTCTCTCTGTGAGAAGGGAAAGAATCAATAACCATGAACCAAAAGGATATGCGTAGGTGGGGGGCTAGGTTGGGGACCATTTTGCTTCCTCACAGGTGTTTCATAAGTAACATTGCACTAAAGAAGAAAGAAGGAAAAGCATCTCAATCCAAGAAAGAAAATCTTGGCCAAACTAAAACAATCTTTTCTTTGTTGATTGTATAATCATCATGTGATGTGCATTTAATCCGTTTCTATATAAGAATCTTTCCTTTCTTCATTGAGCTTATACATTTATTTACAAAATTTTCCATAATCTGAATGCTTGGCAGCCCTGGATCTGCTTGTGGTGCCAGCTGCACATACTATATCAGAAACGTTTGATTCCGACAATTAGGACAGTGACTCGTTTGTCATTATAAAGTTCTTGCAATTTTAAACTTTATTTTTATTTTATATACACTAGGTGTAATGATGGAACCAAAATATGTAAAATTATCCTCTAGAATAAAGCTTTTGAAATAGAATTAAGATTTTTGAAATGCGAAAACAGTGCTTACTACTTATTTAAATCTCTGATGAGATTTGCCTAACTTTTCAAGATTTCCTTAATTTGCTGTTCTCGAAAGCAATATGGAATCATTTTCTTTTCCAAACAAACTGCTTTCCTCTCTCTCTCTCTCTCTCTCTCTCTCTCACAATTTTAAAATTCTCTACCTATGAACATATTCCTTTAATTGATAATTGAGAGTACATTCATCGAACCATACTGTTACCATCATAAGACACTTCATTATATGCGAACTGCAGTGGGCCAATAAGGATATAACACTCACAAAGGCTACACATCATTCGCATAAATAAATAAAAAGCCTTACACATCATAAAATGGACCTAGGACTTAGGTTCTAGCTAGGTATAGAATTAATGTCCAATATTCTCCACACATCTAAAACCCTACATGGGCCAATATATATAAACTATAATTGTGAAGAAAGTATTCATATTTAAGGAGGGGGTTCATAATACGTATCATATACGGCCATTTTTACTCTCTCAAGCACAACAATTATCAAATAAAATTCTCCTAGTTTTGTTGTTAGAAATTCCCCAAAAACATGTATTAGATTGTAGTTTTGTAATTGTAACTGCTGCCTTTGTTGATCTCATTCAGTTGCCCTATTTTGTTTTGTTGCTTGTTTTCATTTCTTTTGTCGTTGTGTTAGCTGCTGTCATAGTTTGTACACTTGTTTTATTTTAGTTTCAAAAAGTATGTTGTAAGCTTCCACAAATACAGTTCTAAGGCAATATAAAATACTCTTTACCTTTTTTCCTCGGGTAATTCTTACATGCTCTAAGAACAATGTTCCCTCCTCTCACAAGAAGGGTGGACGTCATGGTGGAACCCATGTGTAGGGCTCATTCTTCATGTGAAAGGAGGGAGCATTGCTCCCGAAGCACCTAAGTTTTTTTTTTTTTCCCCCGCTCTTGAGTATAATAAAATGGGACCACATGCAGCAAAGATCATAGTTTTGTACTTTATTTATTTATTTTCTGTGTATATTAATTGTTAAGTTATAGTCACCTCTTTCTCAAAAAAAAAAAGTTATAGTCACCTTGCTTACTTTGATTTTCAATAAGGAGACATCATGTGCTATAGATATTAGGCATTACAAATCTTTGTTTTTTTTTTGGATCTCAGGCATTACAAATCTTGTATATTATTTGATTCAATTTGACATGACTCTTAAGTTTCATGTCACGCAATTAAAAAATCACATCATTCTAGCTCAAGGAATATTACATAAAGAGCACACAATGGGTAGATCACATATTACACCAAATCTTGTATATTATTTGATTCAATTTACCTTTTTTCCCCCACTCTTGATGCTACTCTAAATCATACACATTAAATCTTGAGTATAATAAAATGGGACCACATGCAGCAAAGATCATAGTTTTGTACTTTATTTATTTATTTTTTGTGTATATTAATTGTTAAGTTATAATCACCTTGCTTACTATGATTTTCAATTAGGAGACATCATGTGCTATAGATATTAGGCATTACAAATCTTTGTTTTTGTTGGATCTTAGGCATTACAAATCTTGTATATTATTTGATTCAATTTGGCATGATTCTTAAGTCTCATGTCACGCAATTAAAAAATCACATCATTCCAGCTCAAGGAATATTACATAAAGAGCACACAATGGGTAGATCACATATTACACCATATAACTAGCATCAAGTTTGATGAGAAAGTTAATATCAAGAAAAATTTGATGAGAAAGTACACTAAGTATCCCAATATTTAGTTAAGTAGGGGTCTAAACAAAAATTTTCAATTGGTATAGGAGCAAAAGTACACTTAGTATCCTTACCCCCTATTTTTATGAGAGGTGCTACGTCCACAACATTTTTTCAACAAATTCTAGTTGGTAGATTGTTATGGGTTTTAAATTTGAATCTAGAACTGATATTATTTTGTTACCCACTAGTAATAGCAAGTAACAACTTGTTACATAAGATTTTTTGTAAAAATGTAGTGGATATAGCATTTCTCCTGCTTTTATAGATAAAACACAATCTTTTACATTTCCTCCTCACTTTGATGAGAACAATTATACATATTGAAAAGTTTGTACGAGTGTTCTCTAAATCACTAAACGAGAGAATCTGGTATTTGTGGAAAAGGGTTGGAATAAATCTTTTTTTATAAAGTTTCAATCTATGACATCCACTCCTAATTATAACTCTTTGTCATTAGATTAAGACATTAATCGGTTTTTGGTGTAGACGGGGATTAAATCTCAGATCTCTTATTCAACCATAAGAATTGAAATAAACCTACTTACAACTAGTGTAGATTTTTTTTTTTTTTGGCTATTTCATGGCAATGTCATAAGAGGAGTTTAAGAGGATAACTATGTGTGAGATAGGTTAAAAGAGATTTGTGATATTTTAAAGAAAATTTAATCAAAATATTTTAGAGACAGTAACTTGAACTTTAATATTAAAAAAAATGTCAAATTACATTTTAAATCCTATAGTTCAGAGTGTGTAACAAATCAAACTCTTAGATTTCAAAAAATAGCAAATTAACTATATTTTCAAATATAACAAATTAAATCTTAGCGTAAATAAATGAAACAACATTATGTGTGGGGTTTAATATGGGCTTAGGGTTTGGTTAACTTTTTTTGAAACTAAATATTTTAATTTGTTACTTTTGAAATTATAAAGTTTGTTAAAATTGTTGAGTTATTGAATAATTCAAGAGAGAGAGAGAGAGAGGAAAAACTAGAATCCAGAAAAGAATTTAAAGTAGTTTGGTATGGCAACCTACGTTTAAATGGTAGAAAGCTCTTATCGGCTACGTATTTGATATTAAAGTGTTCTCTTTACAATGAACTCAATATAGGGCAGATACTTAAGATCTCTAGACTAACTCTAGACTACAAAAGCCAACAATAGATTTAGGCATTTTGGGTGTCTTGAATTATAACTTGACCATTTTGAAAATGCACAAGACAAATGTCATAGGTAGCAAACCGTCACAATTGATAAATTAAAAAAAAAAAGAACTGCATAATTATATATATATATATATATATATATATATATATCTCAAATTATTAATCCAAAAGTTGAACTAATAACCCAATGATTGAATCAATGAATCATCAAATCACTCCCTTGATGGTTCAGTACTCCGTTAAGTTTTGATAACTGTACATCCAAAAACCTCAGCTTAACTATTAACCATACTAAGTGAGATAAATGTTACAATTAATTTATATTATGGGCTAACATTGATCCACAATGGGAAACCTAGATAAGAACTCATCAATGACTACATAAGAGATGCATGGAAATGAACTTCCCTTTATTTCAATCTTATGGATTGTGTTACAAAAGGTTTTTCTCAAGAACCTGGATACTCTCCTTTCCTTTTTTTTCTCTCTCCCCTTTCTAGTTTATTCTTACTCTCTTGTTTATTCTGTGTCATTTCTCTTCTATCTTCTTTCTTCTTTATATTTGATCTATCTCCTTCATTTTTGTATTTTGTCATTGTTCACCTAGATAACTTCCAGCCTTATCGAGTTCTTTTTTCCTTGTTTCTCATCATGAATGGAGACTTTTAGGGCTTCTTCTTACTGTTTAGCTGTCCACCTAGATAACTTCTTGTCTTATCGGGCTCTTTGTTCCTTGTTGTTCATCATGAATAGAGACTTTTGGGACTTCTTTTTACTGTTTAGGCTTGTCCTTTTGAATCATATGCGGTGATACCAGGTAGGTGGCATTTATGAATGCAAAGGTTACTATGGAATCATTAGGAAGCTTCAGAAAGCTTCCTCAGAGAAGTTTGCCCTCTCTAGGATTTTACCTTGGACTTCAGACATAACCTTGGTATTTGGGCTTGGGAGAGCGTTACGCTTGATCAATAATCCGAGGTTTGATATTCATGGGAGGGCTCATTGTCAAGATGGGCCAGTCAACGTTGGACTTGTTTTCCACTGTTTGGGTTGATGTTAAATGGGCCCAATATCCATCTTACTTCACTTAATATCCATCCCACTACAATAACCGTGGACAAGACATGTCACCATATCTGACTCGTTTTTTCCCCTTATCCTCGACTTGGTTCAAGTAGCATTTTGGTCAAGTTTGCATTCTATATATTTATGCTCTTATATATATATATATATATATATATATAGAGAGAGAGAGAGAGAGAGAGAGAGAGAGAGAGAGAGAGAGAGAGAGAGAGAGAGAGAGAGAGAGAGAGAGAGAGAGAGAGAGAGAGAGAGAGAGAGAGTTATATATATGCAGATAAGTAAGGATTGGGCTTGCGTACATTGGTTTAGCGTACTAGACATAATAAAGATATGACACATGTCTACAAAAACCACGTGTCAATTTCATATCTTTTCCGATGTGGAAGTTTTTTCCAGCAAATATTACTAAATAGAATCATTCTCTCCCTTTGTCACTCATAAAATAAATAAATAAATAAAATAAACTAGTGTACATGGTTTATCAAATATATTACATATTGAAATAATTGTTTGCCCGCACAAAACCAAGACACATCATTTTCTTACAACAACAATATATATATATATACACACACAAACATGGATTTATGTACTTCTTTTATTTATTTTACGGATGAATTAGTAAATTTCATTTCCAAAGCAAAGCAAAACAGATATACAAAGAAGCAACAAGCTGCAAAGTTAGGCAAACCTAACCCTTCAATTCAAAATACTCGGCAAAGTCTCGCCTATACAAGCCAACTATATCATTTGATGAAGGTGCTCCTTTGTTTTGACTCAACCACCATATTTGTGATTATTTTAATTTCCACGTATCAATATAACTACATGTGTATCAATGTGATTGCCAATGTATCGATGATCTTTCTTAGGGGCTGAAGATCTATCTTGAGATATTATTTTATGATTTGACTTCATTTTTAAAAGGATGTGATTCGATAATGTGTCAATAGAGAGGACTTTTTATCCATACAGGCTAATACTAATGAATTATACTATGTCAATTATCAAGGAAAGAGAGTGATTTTTTTGTTGTTGAAATAAACTAATATGAAAAAGGATATATGATTACAAGCATACTACTTACTTGCATTAACAAGAGAGAAATCTATGTCAAATGGTTTGTTATATGAGTTGAGTGTGTCCTCAAAACATGAGACTATTTATACTTGAGACCTTTAACGATTACGAACAGTTATCAATAGTTTATCCTTATCATATGACATTCCTTTTTTTGTAATTCAATAACACTTATCTTGTGTTAAATTACCAATTGTCCCAAAAATTTAAACTATTAAAAAATGGTGAATTTAGTCACTTAACCATAAGTCTAACACTCCCCCTCACTTGTGGACTTAAACTTTCTCTTTATAAGTGGGGGTTACCGATTGTCCCAAAAACTTAAGCTGTTAGGAAATGGTGAATTTAATCACTTAACCATAAATCTAACATCTTGATTCTAGGCATTGCTTGAAATTTGGTAACTTCCATCGTCTCTTTATCGACACATCTAAATTGTGTTTCCATAGCTTACAAATGTCGACACTCATATAGCACAATATGTGTACAAATGGCGAATTAGGAATTTTTAATCACTTACCCAACGCATAATGGACCCTAACATTTCTCTATAAGCAATTATGCATGGCTGCCCAAGTAATCTTGCAGATAGGAACCTTAAATTAACCTTCTTCCTTTAAGAGCAAGAATTCCCCCATTGCATTGACTTATTCGTTTATTTTCGGCCATTCCCTCAATTATTTATCATATAAGTTTTGCATGATAATCTTTTTCCAGCCCATCCTGTGAAGTGACAAATCTACAGGATTCTTCCTTAATTCACGTTCAAGTGATATTCGAGTTAAATTATTACTGTGTTAGTTTAGAAAAAACAGAAATTTCATATTCCTCTAATCCCATATACATGACTACAACATATTGATCCTTTATTTATTTATTATGGAGCAATTTGATCGTATACCTTTTTTTGTGAGGAGGAGAAAGTCTACATCAAATATGATTAAAGTTTGCACTTAGGAGTCAGGACCCCTTTGTTTTTTTTTTTTTTTTTTTTTGACAGATTACTTAGTTTAGTACGGTTCCGATTGTATCATATCTATGATCCTGCTTGAGATGCATCAAAAGTATCTTCAATATGAATCATACGGTTTTATGTACTATATTGTGCCAGAAGGCTAGATTCAAGAGCGTTCGGATTAAGATTTTTAGAGGCTACTTTACCTCAAATTCCAAGCCCAACCTATAGATAAATATAGTACAAGCTAATTAAGGCAAGCTCTCAACTTTTATATTTGGCAGAGCTGAACTCTTAACATAAAACATTTTACAAATTTGCTATGGAGTTTATGTGGCTCAGCTAATCAGAAATTGTGGATATTGCTCTTAATGGCAAAGCGGCCTGAGTGAGTGACTGGACCATTGAGCCAAGTGTATATATAGTTCGTAGGTGGTGTAGGTGACTCATGCTTGCAATACTAAGAATGTGGTCCTATCCTATCGATCGCAGCGCAGAAGCGTGCTCAAGTTTTTCAGTTTTTCTAGCTAGATCACTAGATGAGATGGGGCATACCACAAGTACAAACAAGAAGGAGAAGAGAAGAGAACATCTCTAATATTGTTCAACTGGGAATCCCATATATTCCATGCAAATCTCGACGTCACCACTGCCTAAAGCAGTCCATATTTTTAAGAAGCAGTAGTGCAGTACCATGGAATTGGATTGAGGACAATGTCACAACGAGGAAGGGTTACTAGAGTGGCGGTGAAAACTAAAACTCCATGATAATGTTAGGCACACAGTTTTTCACTGCTTGTTACAGTTTTTTCGTTGATATTATTTTTATTATAAATCAATCACAATAACATCAATTCAATATTTATATATATATATATATATATATATATATATATAAAAGCAGAAACTTTATATAAAAGTGCATAAGATCCTGTCACGTAACTTTCTAATTTTGCATTTAGCATTTTTTAACTCTTTTTATTAAGCTTTTTTTATTGTTACCAAAAATTTCATATTAACTTATTTTTACCGTTATTGCATTAATTTATCATTAATTGTTTGAGCTTATATCACTTATTTCTCTATTCTTCATATATTTTAGTATACCCACCGTTTTAGTATTAAAAACAAAAGCTAAAAAAAAGATTAATAGTAATAACTAATTTTTTTTTTTTAGAATACTAAGTATTTTAACACACACACACACAAGGGAAGAAAGAAGAAGGTTTTAAAGAAATTAACAGTGATGTATATCCAAAAAGACTTAACTAGGTAAGGCCTTGGAGAGATATAAAGAGACATGAAAATGTTGTGCATTGTTAAATGAAATGCATTGTTTCACTATTACCAAAATAAAATACCTGAGATTGACAAATTATTTGTAAGAAAGAGAATTGGAAATCTGAGGGGCTGTCACCTCCATTATATTGGCCTCTCACAACCATCAAACCACTGAAACCC
Source organism: Castanopsis chinensis (assembly GCA_032878915.1). Classification (NCBI taxonomy): domain Eukaryota; kingdom Viridiplantae; phylum Streptophyta; class Magnoliopsida; order Fagales; family Fagaceae; genus Castanopsis; species Castanopsis chinensis. The sequence continues at coordinate 924,330 of JAVQMG010000039.1, forward strand.
CTAGGTAATTTTTTTTTTTTTTTTTTAATTTGGGGCTTAAATATTTTTTAAGTTTGGGGTAATTTGATTGGACAGTCTTTGTCTTGGGTTAATAAATAGAGAAATTATTTTGTACGCAATGAAAAGCCAGATTCTACTATTGTTTTAAATTATCTATAAGACACATCTATATGCACTTGCCTACACCAAGTTTTAAGGTCATACTATTGATAAGTGGAAAACGGTGAGAGAGTTAAACATACTTTTATATTATGGTATGCAATCTATGAACACAACACAAATTAGTTAATTTTTATTGTCCCGTTACTCTTTGTATGATTTAAAAAAAATTAATCATACCTTAAGAGAGCTACAAATGTGTAATGAAGCTCCTAAGTACTAAACTAATCTTTAATATCCCAAAATGTATAAATCTTTTTACTCTAATTTAATTTACTTTTTTATAATATATGTACAATATTTTTCAAAACAGTCTTATATATAATATCACAAAATTATCTGTGCATCGCATGGACAACTTATTGGTTAATAATAAAAAAAAAAAGTAAAAGAGATAGTTATAGAGAATCACTCACTAGGTCTACTTACACTTTACACTCCAAATAATGAAATTTAAAAATCACTATCCTAGTTGTAACAAAATATAAAAATTTCAACCCATTGTTCTAATTAACAGCTAAAATTAACGATTACGCGCAAAAGTCAATTCTTCATTTTGTCTTTCCATATAATTAATGTACTAAATTTTTAATGATCTGATTTCCCCCTGATTGTTAATTTGAGCACTCCATCAAGCTGTGCAGTGTGATTTATAAAGTTTGTTACAGTCGAAATGATGATACCAACCAAGTTTCCTAGTTTGGAAGGTGTATAAGTAACCCTAAAGTTGTGTCCCTTTTTATTATTATTTAAATAGCCTTTCTGGCCCAGAACAACAAAATGCAGACGTTTCTTCATCTTCATCCTTTGATAAAGATATGGAGTTTTCGTTTGGTTGACTTTATGAACAAATGGCGTAGAAATGATGGTAATGCTAATGTCATGTGGAAAAGGACAGTGCAAAACAGTAATCATAGAAACTAACACACACATGGCAAATAATCGAATCCAGTGGGGCTCTGTACTGTGGTAACATGATGTCAACACGCGTGTAGGCAGCCACGTGAGAGTTTTCACAAAGGGTTTGAGTTTGGGGCTCACTGTTCTGTTCTGTTCTGTTCTGCTACAGACACTTTTTTTTTCCTCCATTGTGTCCTACTCCTACAGGTACAGGGCCACTGGCAAAGTGGGCAACTGGGCATGGCAAGAAGGATATTATTAGAGAGAGAAGGTGTTTAAAGACTTAGGCCTGGGTGTGTTTCTTAAAAACCCTATCCATCTACTCCTAGCCTTAGATTATTTATATTCCTGAATTTGGAGATAAAGTACCAGTATAGTAGTAGGGTGGTCCCTAATTATTTCACTGCTACCAGTGCTTGTACTGTGTGCTTTGAGGAGGCAAAATATAAATATATATATATATATATATATTTATTTACTCTCTCTCTCTCTCTCTCTCTCTCGTCAAACGTCACATTCGATAGTCACATAAAAGGCACACAATGGCGAATAAAGCAGCTGGGCACCCCCAGTTAACAATTCAACTTAAATTAGTCTTTAGCTCTGGAAGAGTGTAATTGGGTTTCATGCAACTCTCTCATTGTCCATTTATGCTGCTTTTACTATCTCTCTCTTTGAATAGTTTATAGGGGTTTGGAGGAAAAGTTTAATACCTTTTTCTTTTTGGTATAAAGAGGGTTAATTATTATTAACACACACCAACACCTGCTGCATCATGTTCATGTGGGACAGTGGGATGACACCAAGTCAAAACAATACACAAGTTGATCGACTGACTGACTTTTTTTTAACCCCAAGTTTTTAACTTTTTAAGAATAGCCCCGTGTTGCTTCTGCTTCTTTTCATGACACAGGTTGACTAGCCATGTTACTTTCATTTCTTTCATTAAACAGAGAATCTGCACACTGATTGAGTGATTGTTGTCATCATCTTAAGTAAAGATATCAATGGTTGTCTTTCTTCACCGCATGTACCATTAAGCACTAAACCTATTAACAGTGAACAACTTCTGGCAGATTTACCCTCGGAATTTTTTTTTTTTTTTTGGGAAGAAAGAAAATGTTCTATACTGAAGTTAAAAATTAAGCCCTTGTTCATTCTGAAATTCTATCTATTTGAAATTGATCTATTTTATAAATCATGTTAATTATTAAATCTAAAAATATATTTAGTAATACATCATTAAATGATTGGTCTACATACTCTTAAATCCAATAACAAAATAGAGAAGATCGTATTCCCACAATTCCATAAAATCTCTTGACAAATGCTATAGTAACATTTGTCAACTGCCAATAACAATTTTATTTATTTGAAAGGGTTAAACTTAAATACAATTCCTGAAATGAAATATATTAGATTCTCAATTAAATTCATACACATAACTACATTTAATTTAACTGAAGTTTGAAAATATACAATATTTTGTTTATTGATCAACGCACGCACTTATACATTTAAATTTAATTGAGAAACCTAATTTACTACACTATAGGCACTGCTTACGTTTTCTCCATTCTAGAAATGGTTTCTGAAAACATTTTGGCCATAGTATGTATTGATATTAGTTCTAAAGTAAAACTTAAACACAATACCTTAACTGCAATACATTAAGTTCCTCAATTGAATTCAAATACTTAGTTGTTTTGAATATAATATTCCTTGAAAAAGACAATTTGATGTGTTTTATTGTTCAATAAAACCAAGTATTTGAATTCAATGGAGGGTCTAACGTAGGCCTAAGATACCATATCTAAGCCTTTGGTTCCGGATTTTTTTTTTTTTTTTTTTTTTTTTTAAAGTAAGTATATTGGTTCTGATACTCTAGACCATCAGCGGCATCCACTGCCCCTCAAGGTCGCGTAATGGTACGATTTTATTTTATCCCATTTCTACGGTAACACCCAATCCATTATTTGATCAGTCGCAAATCACAATCAGCTGTTTTAAGGAAAATAAAAAGGTGCTGAAATAAGGTGCAAGGGGGTTGAATGATTCACCATTGAATGTCCAATATAAAATTCAGATTGATAACTTAGGTAATATTACATTGATGAAAATTCCATCGTAAATTGGTAATTCAATCTACTTGCAATAGATTAAGCATCAGAAGTTCAAAATGAAAACTACAAGAATATGAACATATATCCAGACGAAATTACTTAAACAAAGAGAGGATAATGTTCATTCAGAAATCTAGAGAACAATCCAGTCTAAACATCGATGTAATCAAAAGCGAATTCCAAAACTGCCAAATCAGAATTGGAGTTACTTTTTATAAATTAATAAAGGTCTACTTACATTTGGGAAAGTTACAAGGACGCTTAAGAATTGCACAACCCAAAAACAGAACTACCTACAAAATTTACAGATCTCAATCAGAATGCATATTACTAACCCAACAAAGAGAGGAAAACGGGTTACAAATAATTGATGTCCTGAATGTACCTAAACCTCAGATGTTACTGAAACAGAAACATATAACTCACTGTGGCTGCTAAACTAACCAGTGAAACTACAATAATTATTGGGCAAATCTAAATATTTGATCCCAAGATTTATAAATAAAAATATAAGAATAAGACATCCTAGTCACTAGTGCTACAAAACTTAAAAAATGTGAGAGAGATTATTACCCAAGGCAAAGCTACTTCTGTTCCTAACATCTTGAACTGGTAACATTGCTTGTGCGTGCAAGTAACATTTCATAGAGTTCTTCAGCTTTAGGACGGTTTTTTGGATTTTCCTCAGTACACCGCCGGAATAAATCAACAAGGAATCTCAATGTTTCTAATTCAGCCTCTGATTCCACCAGCTCAGCACCAGATTGAGCCATTGCTGGCTCACTGATTGAGCTTAAAGCCTCCAGCTCATCTGTCAATTGTGGTCGCTTGCTCATCTGTTTATATCAGAGGCAATAAACTGATTAGATTACAGGGTAGAAACCTAGTTTCAACCTAATATGAACAGCATATCAAGATAAATGTAACATTAATGCCTCAGGTTCACTTCTATTTAGTGAATAGTATCGAGAATATGTCAAAAAGGAACTCTCATGCTGAAACTAAAAATACTGGCATTCTAGTTACAGGAAAATTATCTCTTAGTTATTGTTATTAACATAAAATATTATGATACAAACCAATCCTATAAGAAACAGAATCCATTTGCTAGGATGAAAGATCTCTCATGCCTGGATTCTGTTACTCTGAGCTCACCTAATCTTCAACTTTTCAAAGATTTCTAGTTTTTTTGTTTTTGTTTTTGTTTGTGTGTGGGGGGGGTGGGACACACACACAGAGTCACAGAGGCAGAGAGAGAACCATACCTGAAGGAGATCATATATATGTGAGTCAGATAATCCAAGATACGGGACTTGCAAAGTTAATAATTCCAAAAGAACGCAGCCAAATGACCAAATATCAACTTCCTGTAACCAAATAAATAAGAGTTTTACAATAAAAAACACATCACATGAAGGATAAGAAGTAGCAAGTGCATAATAGCCGTGAACCCCCAGAACCCTAAGTTTACACACACACACACACACCCAATGGATTTTAAAACCACAACCTTACCCTCCACCCGTGAACCCCCAAAACCCTAAGTTTACACACACACACACACCCAATGGATTTTAAAACCACAACCTTACCCTCCACCCTTTCCTATGGAGGAGGAGGTGGTTCAGTTTGGGCACCCAACGAAAGTTACCATCCTTGAGTTGAACGAAGAGAATTTTTACACAAACACCTGGTATGGGCCCATCAGATATCACCACTTCATAGAGGTCATCAGCCGATTATATGCTACTTTGATGCCTCTCCCATACTCCTTAACTCTAGATGATGGAAATGTATTTCTTTTTTTCTTTTTTTTACTCTTTGACAAGGAAATGTATATCTTTATACATGCATAATTCCTTTTTCCCTCCATTGCATTCAATCTTCTATTCTAAATACATTTTATTTGCCCTCAGTAAACCTTTGGCAAGTTCACAAAATTTCAGGGTTGCAGACAATTTCTGCAACATAAGAGATGAACATTTGTACCAAACATGCATAATTCCTTTTTCCCCCATTGCATTAGATCCTAAATACATTTTATTTTTCCCTCAGTAAACCTTTGGCAAATTCACAAGATTTCAGTGTTGCAAACAATTTCTGCAACATTTGTACCAAACACATCACCTTGGACAGACACACATGCAAGTTTATGTATATGACAACACTGCCTGTAATGGCAATGCATTACAGAATGAACAAAGTTTAGCTACAAAATTAAATGTAGCCTTAGGTTACAACCTTACTCAATATCTTTTTATTGAAAGTGAATTTTGATAAATCCATCATTAGATTACATCTTCTTCTTATTGATATTTTATTTCTACAAAATTAAATATCAATAGCTATGTTATCAATAAATTATTTAAATTGCAAGTTTTTATAGTTTAAAATTATGCATAAAATATAAATTTCTAGATCATATAATAAATAATATTCGATTAATAAAAAATTTGACATGTGTATTAAGAGCGTAAAAAACATGTAATTCAACAATTAGATTTTCAAAATATGTAGTAATGTTTATTTTATTAAGGTTATAGTCTTAGGCTACAACCAATTTTGTAACTAAACTTTGTCCTTACAAAATTAAGAATAATCATAAAGATCAGATGCTCTGAACCATTAGTCAAATTTTCTAACTAATTGGAGAAAGAACTTACCAGTCCATATGTGTTGCGTTCATGCATTGCCCGCAGAACCTCTGGAGCCATCCAACGAGGTGTTCCAACACAAACATCAGGAGGAGGTACTCCAATATGAGCAAGGCAACAGGTATGTAAGAGAGAGCGAAGAGGCACTGCTCTATCAAAATCACAGAGCTTCACAATTGGCATTCCATCAGCTCTCTTCCTATCCAAATCAATCAAAATGTTTTCACTTTTTATGTCACGATGAATAATGTGTTTCGAATGCATCTCTGCCAATGCACAAGCAACATCTCTAGCGATGCACAATGTCAACTCCACTGGGACATGCTTCTCGCCCGCTTTTGATAGCTTCTCTACATAACTCTGTTACATAGTGGGTAAGACAATCACTAAGACACGAATAAAAACTTATCAAGGAAAGGTAAGCAAGCTTGATAAACTAACCAAAATTACCTTTAAAGATCCCCCTTCTATATACTCTAAGAAAATTGCAGACGTTAATATACGACGCTCCGGATTTCCTTCCACTGAAGAAACCCACTTAGAAGATATTTGATGTCCATACATTTCTACTATGCAGGAATGTCTCAAAGCACCTAAAATTCTTACTTCCCCTAAACAACTGTACTCAAAATTACTTAATTTGTCCACTGAAGTCCCACATACTTCCAAAGTACGCACCTGCAACATCCAACAAGATAGGCATATTAGCGCTCATATTGAAGCATTTTACAATCAAGATAATGAACCATGATAAACTAACATGAACAAATAAACAAAAAACTTAATCAGCTACTAGTAACTTAAAGCAAGAAAAATATAGCATTCAAACTACAAAAATTAAGCATTCATAAACTCTGCAATCAATGAATGTCTTAGAAGACCCATCACACATTCATTATCAGCAATAACTGGATGCAATATTGCAGAAAAATGGAGACCACATTTTTCATTCAGTGATAATGTGAACATGACAAGACTTTCTGAGGTACACACCTTTGCTACAGCCTCAATGGGTCCGAATTTGCAACGAACAAGAGAGCTAGAACCTGCCTTCTCAATTTCATCACAACAAGATATAGACGGAAAAGAACAATCAGCACCTAATCCAGTTTCACTTGAAAGGGGAACTGGAGTCCGCCTGAGAGGAATGTATCTGTTACAAGAGGCAAATCCGTAAGGGGAAAAAAATAGATACGACTCTTTGGCAGAACAATATAATAGTTTCAGAAATATGTTATTGAACCAAACATATCAGATGAGACTAAGATAACAGTAGCCTATAATATCATGATGAGTGGAAGATCAGAACATCAAAATTAGACAAAACCTCATAAATTAATGATAGACGGAGAAACTTCCATATATTAAGGTTAACATTCAACCTGCAACAGACTGATCAACATGCTACATTGCAGTACATGATATGTGTTCTAAAGGATAGCCAATCCCTTCACACAAGAAATCACACTAGTCAGCAGAACAATACCGTTTCAAAGAGGAAAAGGAGGAAAGAAATGGCTAAAACATACCAAACAAAGCAGAGATCTGAATATCTTAATTAAACACTTCATGCATAAAACCGAGCACTTCAGGGGGTTAAGAACATTAAAATATATATATATATAACCGAAGCCAAAAGGCCCAAAACTATAAAGTACCTTAGGGCATTATAATGTATATGAGCTGGGCTATGAACGCAGGCTGGCATTGATAAGAAGCTTGCTCAAATGAGAAACAAGCCAAGTCTAAGCCTACTTTTAATTTTTTTTCATGTTAAATAAGCATAGCTCTAGTAGCCCTTGCCTCAATTCATTGACGACAAACATAAGGGGAAGTATCACTCTGGATCTATAATTTATTCTTATCTGGAAATGTAGAATACAGAGGAAAACAGTCACTCTAATTTTTGAACAGTATTATAGATACAATTGTTACTCACATCAGCAAAGGGCTGACGATTATATTTAAAATGTCTTCTTTTCATAAAGCATAATGGTTATTAGCTACAAGCAAAGGCACCACACTTCTACTTGGGCCTGTTTAAGTTCAGATGCCACAGTGAAGATTGAGCCAAGCTTTAGCAAGCTTCTTATAGCATCAGAAATTGAGATCAACCTAAAACATGGCCTAAATCCTACTGTGCCAAGTGTGAGCAGTCAAATACTCAGCATGGTTTTCTATGGACTAACGTAAGCATCACCCATTAAAAAGAAAAATCTAAAGGTTCTGACCTGTAAAAATATTCCGAGTCTGTCTCTTCTCTTATATCATGTGGACGACATGCATCAACAACCATGCGAACCCAAGAATCACCCCTCTTGATGGGAACAACATTCCACGCATGTGGCATGAAATCCAGGTAACCCCTGACAAGCTCACAAGGTACAGGAGGCTCCATCCGGTCACATAAATACTGGAGAAAACGATATTTCATCAGATCACAATAATAACTAGAAGGAAAAGGAAAAATAATAAACACGTCCAAAACATATAGATCTTGAAACATAAACACATTAGAAGAATCACCTTCATAAGTAATGCTCTATGTCTGCACACACCAAACTGCAGGGCCCCTATAGGAACTATTACAGAATTTCTTCTTACTTTAATAGAGCTGATGGATTTCTCACAGAGATCAGAAAAAATAATATCTTCAACAGTGTCCACAACTGCCTTGTTGGTTGTACCAATACTCTCTTTGTTTCCAGTTGAGCAGGTGCAAACAAAGGGCTTTCGATAGTTTGAACCAGAGACCGCTTTTCGTGTCCTTTCAACAACAGCACCTCTATCACTACCTCCAAAATGATCTGATACAAAAAGAGCGAGCAATGATGCAATCTGCAGGACATCAACAGCATCCTGATCCCTATTTCTGTTTAAACCATTTAATTGCTTGAAATGAAATGCTTGAACAGATAATGTAATCGCATCTAACTCTTCATCCCTGTTCCTGAAGGTCAAATTAAACAATCTCAGTTGTTTACAGCAAGTGAACCATTACTATATACCAACCCAGAAACCAAAAAAAGTGCAATCAATGTCTAAATCAACAAAACATTCATGTATAAATGACCTGTCCACAAGAATGACTTCACGTGAATTAAGATGCAAGTTTTGCTCGTAATCACTCAGTGACATGAAGGGTCGGTCACGCCCTGCATCATAGAAACCATCTGGTAGACGATCCTCAATGCTACAAAATGAGTCATTACTGTACTTGTGAGACAAATTTGAGCTATCTTCAATTGGTTTACGAGACTTGCATGGCTTAGGATTATCAAGATCCCTATCACAATGCCTTTTTGACTTGGAGATACTTGTCAATGTTTCTGAAGATGAACCTTCATCTTCCTCACCAGCCCCATTCTGTGTGGAGATCAGAGATAAGTCAGGTTCACAGCATTCATCTTCACCCCCTTTTCTTTTTGGAGCAGAGTCACCAAACCCCTTTCCGGAACCAATTTCATTATCCTCGGCCACACTAGGCAAATTTTCACTTTCAGCTTCTCCAGAAACAATTTGCTTATCATAATCATCATCCGCACCTACAATGTCTGAGGCACCTTTTACACAAGTTTCAGTAGCAGGGACATTGAGGTTGCTGGATTTGATGTTTTCTTCTGCTTTCATAGTTAACACCTTGTCACAATCTATACCTTTCCACTTTCTACTGTTGTTCAAGCGTTCTTGACGAGCTTTCTGCTGCAAATAATACCGTCGTTTCCACCGCTTGCCTGTCCTACGGGCTGCGAAACATCTACTGTTTGATGATGTCACAGTTAATAAGGTTGGTGATGTATGACTAGAGCCTGCATCTATGAGTCATAAGATGACACTGGTTTCACATATCCGAACAAAAGCATATACAAAACAAAGTATATTTATTTTAAATAAAGAAAGGAACCATCCAGATTTAATCAAATAGAACTGAGTGCACAGGCCTCACCATTATAGGAAAGAATTCTCTCATTTTCCATGGTAGTGTCATACACATCCATTTCAACTGAAGAACTGATGAAATCATCATTGGATGCATCTCTACCATTCCCTTCCAAATTGCAGCTTATCCATGAAGGTATTTGACAATAGCTGAGGAGCTTATTGTACTTCAAAGATAAAGAAGAATCAGGACACAAATTAAATGCTAGGCTTTAAACACAGACAGAGAATATGAATCAAAGTTAAAAACCACTGAGTAATCCAATTCCAAGATAAGTTAGGATATTCTTTTTTTAAAAATGTGAGATTTCCACAATTCATGAGCATCAAAAACAATGTACGTATATATGTATGTGACACAGAAACATTCCAATACATACAATATAGGGTCAGGTGTAACTCTATGTGAGGTTACACCACTCTATAAGTTTTCATTGAAATAGGTATTTTGACAATTAAATTGTTGGATTACATTATATTCTTATACCCTACACACTTGCAAAATATCAAGATTATCGGAGATCAATAACTATCTCATCATAAAATGTTTATATTTCAAGTTTATTAACTTTAAACTTACACACAAAAAATCAGCTTGTGAATCAAATGGTATATAACAACCGATTAAATTTAACACTAAACTTGGAGTGCACATTAGAAGCAACAAAATTACATAATCCAATAGTCAGATTTTCAAAATATTAATTTTATTAAAAAATTTATGGACTAGTGTAACATTGTAAAGAGTTACACCAAGGTAGTGTTTGAATTGCGTCCACATTTGGACATTTTGCATTTCACCCTTTTTTTTTGTTTTGGGACCAGTGCATCAAGGCATATGAACAGTGCTTTTAAGTGTGAACAGTAACTGAAAATTATTTTTTTATTGTTTTCAGTTTTCAGCAAAATAAGCGGTATCCAAACACCTTAAGTGTAACTCGATCCTAATCCTACAACAGACACACACACATGTTCATAAAATGATAATGACTGAATTAGAACAAAAAGATTAAAGAGTGAAAATACTAGGAAAATAAGGAATGAAGTCGTCCATTTAAAAGTAGAGGTGGCTCCTACAGAGGAAAAAATGAGGGAGAGTAACTTAAAACGACATAGCCATGTGCAATGAAGACTGATTACTACAACAGCAAAAATGAGTGGTTTAATTCAAGTTGCAGCCTGTGAAAAGAGGTCAAGTGAACAACTGCAATAAGTTGATGAGGCCTATGATCAAAAGAACATAGATCAAAAGAATGGAAGCTAAGATTGAAAAAGAGTGGATTAGGCCTATGATTTGACTAGTGCAAAAAAAAAGTAATTATAGGACTCAAGTAGTTGAACATAAAATTAGGATATGGACCTAAAACTAAAGCTGCAATGAACCATAACAAGCAAAGAAATATGAAATTAAGTGCCTCTGAAAGCAAGTCAGTATAAGTCATCATATATAAGTACCTGGAGATTTAACTTTTGAAGGTTATGCATTGAGTCAAGTTCAAGAGACCCTATTGATGTCAGCCTATTATTTGAGAAGTCCAAGTTCTCCAGCCTTTGCAAAGTGGACAAACCCGAAGGGAGTTCCACCAATTTATTATTAGCAACTTTAAATGATATCAAGGCATTCAAATTACTTATTTCAGTGGGCAAACTCTTCATCTTATTGAATGAAAGATCTAGAAACTCCAACTTATTTAAGCAGCCAATTTCCGGAGGAAGGTATCTGCAGGAAAATTTTCACCACAATTCAGTGGGTTAAAAGCTGGTAAAGTGAGTACAGCAATACTATTTTTCTATTCGTTACTGAAATGACAATGACAAACGGTCCTCAAATACTCAAGGCTTAGAAGTTTAGAGCATTATTAATGTAATTTAATGGCTTCATCTTATGAGAACAAGCATTCTGCTAGAGATTTCATCACATGGTTCATGGTCGCGCGTGTGTGTGTGTGTGAGAGAGAGAGAGAGAGAGAGAGAAAGAGAGAGAGGTAGGTTTAATCACCTAGTTTATAACATGCTATACCATCACTATCAACACCAAACAATTTGGAAAGACACCAAATTAAACATAAATGAATATCCTTCATAATGTTATGTCCTATCATGATAAGCTCTTACAGGATCTACTACAAGGTTTTTCACCCTTTGGCTTCAAATTAAACTTAAATGGATATCCTTTGAGGTGTTATGTCCTAGCATGACAAGCTGTTACAGGATCTACATCAAGGTTTTTCACCCAGTGGCTTCAATCCATGCTCCCTATAATTTCAAATTTCTCCTCTTTTCATTTTTTTCCTGAATTTTAATAGCATTACTGTTTGGTTGTTGTGTGTCATAACAGTTCATGCACCATTAAACAAGGACAACCACATAACCATATCGAACGATCAAAAGTCTACAAATTTTTAAGCAATCCAGGGAGCTCAAGCTTTGCCATTATAGAGCTCATTGAAAGTCACTCAGCAGCCTGGGCATGCATAGATCAGCCTGCTTATGAGTTTGATATTACATGTACTATCCAGAATAATGACACAAAATATACTGATGTACATGTAATTGAGAGCATTCTCTTTTGATTATTTATTACTATTCAAAAACTACTCACGCGCCAGAGTATGGGATTGAATATGTGAGCTCACCCTCCATCCCCTGTTTACAAGAGAAGGAGATGTCATCTGGTCCAAAGGCCATTAGCAACTTTTCTACTAATTATCTATGCACAGCCTTCATTGTGTCCCAGTCAATCTTGTATGATACATTATAAAGATACTCTTTCTTGACAAAACTACAGAATTTGAATAATACTGGATAATTCACTTGCAGCAGAAATCACTATATTTTGTATTCAGTTACATGATTATATAAGGGTATAAGACTAAACCAAGAAAAATGCTTCTTCTAGGTATTATTACATCCTCACCTGAGCCTAAAGTACATCCCTCCACACACTAAACTCTAAATATATACAACACAAGCCAAATCAACTGGGGCTGGCTTCAGCTACACTAATTATCTCATCAGAGACAGATTCCAAATAATCATTCCCAGTACCAATTAGATAAAGCATAACAGCTGCTGAACAAAACAGAGTCAAATATAAAATAATTCAATTCAACTAAACCAAGCAAGTTACACAGATACCCACACAAAAATTCAAAATTTTCTCAACTATTTTAAGTTCTATCTCAGCAGACAAGCAGAGCAGAGCTAAATACAGAGCAACATACACACTTACCTAATGGAAAAATGGCAAACAGAGAGCTTAGTCAGGCACTTGAGGCCGGCAATCTCGCCAAGTATCGGGAAAGCCGAGGGCCGAGGCGGCACTTTAGAAAGCTCAAGCTCCTTCAAATCCTCGAGCTTATTCAATGGCAACCCACCAAAACTGGGCGACGATATCTTAACCTGCAAGCACTCCAATCCAACCAAGCTCCCAAACTCCGAAGGAAACAAATTAATCTCATTCCCGAAGAACTTCAACCTCTTCAGCCGCCCGAGCCCGCCCAGCGACTTCGGTATCAAATTGAACACGTTTTTGTACAAATACAAACCCTCCGCGGCGTCGTTTGAGTTCTCCAACGTCGAAACCTCGAAACTTTTCCCGGAAACATCAAGAACCGGTCCATCCTCGGCATCAGCAGCATCGCCATCGTCAACCACAGAGGGTTTTGAGGGTTTTGAAGCTTCGGACTTTTCCGAGTTTTCGGGGGATTCGAGAGCGGGTTGGTCCGAATTGGCGAGCTGCATTTGAATTGGAGGCAGAGATGGAGCGGAGCATAAGCGAGGGACTTGTCAGAGAAGGAAACGAATTGTGGAATTGGCAGGAAAAATCAACGGGTTTTGAGGGGTAAAGATCTGTTTGGAAGGTAAGAAAATTAAAAAAGTACAAATCATGGAAAGAAAGAATGACAGAAAATCTAAATTGTATTTCTTTTTGTCTGTAAAAGAGAGGAGCGCAGTAGTACCGCTCCTAGAAAATTAAAAAAAGTTAACGAAACGAAACACAGATAGCATATAAAGAGAGAGGGAAACCCTAGAATCTGGTTGTACCGTTTTTATTTTGGGGGTATAAATAGAATAGAAGAGGAGAGAGAAAACGAATTTAAATTTATATATAAATTTTTTTTTATTTAAAAAAGTGGAGGATGGAACTGACAGATTTGACAATTTGGCCACTATTCTTTTCCTGCCTCCTTCGTCGCCACTTACCAACAAGTTTCAGCATTATTGCAGGTAAAATTTTGGTCCGAGAGTTTCCTATTGTTTATACGTTCGGGAAGCGTGTTTTTGCATGTTTTTACGTATGTAACATTTTTTTTAATAGATTTTGTGTATAATTTATGAAACTTATAAATATTTTTTTTAATAAAAATAATTTTAAAATTAGATCTTACGGCATAATTTACATATTTTAAAATTATTTTACTAGGTTATTTTTTGTTTTTAATTTTTAGTAAATTATGTAATAATTTGCCTGCCTTTGAGTAGATAATAATGTGGTTTTCACTTTGTTTTGGAAAAGAGTAAACCGATCAATGTTACATAATTACATGTGCCAATTTTTTAAAAGCAATGATTTGGTATCAAATATAGCAGTTCAAATTTTCTTTCAAACAGAAAATGTATCAGCAAAAAATTTAAAAGAAAATCTTAAAGATACTACAACCTTTTTCGGACACATATTTATGTTGCTGGTGGATTTAAATAACATACAAATGAATATTTGAAAAGTAAAATTTTGGTAAGAGAAATAATATGTCCACAATATTTTTACAATATTTTTACAATAAATTTTAAGTGACAGATTGTTAGCGGTTGTTATTGTTAGAGCAAAAAAGTAATCTTAGTATTAGGTTTAAATTTGAACCAATAATAATTAATCACCTATAATTTATTGTAAAAATATTATAAAAATATTGTGAACATAGCATCTTTCTTTTGGTAATTACCGACGCATTGTTTTCTAGATATTAAACTGATGTTGACCCGCTAACTTTTAAAACCAGACAGGTTGGTTGAAATTTTACATGGCTTTTTGACTCGATGGGTTGGAACTTTCATACAATATGCCTTTACTTACATTTGGTTATCTCTAATTGGGCCATAAAAAGCTTGACATTCAAGGACAGAATTATGAATTTTGTAAAGGATCCTTGGCAACCAAAAACTTGACATTCAAAAGGTTTCATACCAAAGGTTTCAAGATTCGCAATCTTGGCAACCATATAGTTCTATTTGAGTTTGAAAATGTCCAATAGGTGGAAAGAATCCTTTAAAATCAACCTTGGACTTTTGACAAACACCTTGTGGTCTTGAGAAGATATGAGGAAGGATCACAGGTAAAAAATCTGATCTTTGACAAAGCTTGGTTTTGGGTTCAAGTGCATGATGTTCCTCTCAGTTTTATGTCAAGAAAAGTAGCGGAAAGTTTGTGTGACATTGTGAGAGAGGTTCGTAGGTCCCCTGTGTCCGTAGAGGATGATGGTGGGAATTTCTTCCTGGTCTGAGTGAATATTGATCTCTCTCTCCCTCTGTGTAGGGGGAGGATAATTACACTCGAGAATGGTGAAAAATCTTGGGTCCGCTTTCAGTACGAGAGGCTTCCTAACATGTGTTACTGGTGTGGACGCCTAGACCCCGATGATAAATAATGCAAACTGTGGATTCAAAGTAAGGGAACATTGTCAATTGATAAGCAACAATACGGTTCGTTTCAGAGAGCTGCTCCTTACCAGAGAGGGAGTAGGAATGTGTTTTATGCCCCGGGGTGGTTTGAAGAGGAGACTTCAAATGAGGGAAACGAGGAGTCAGGGACATCAGGTGCAGGGGAGGATAATAGGTCTATGGGGAGCTCGAAGGTGCTACAGCCTATTTTGGCAACAGATTTGGGAGGTAACATTACTAACTCCATTTCTATTTCACATGTAGAGGCAGTCACTATATTAGGTAAAACTGAGATTGCAAAGGAACCGAGCGTTGGAAAAAACTCTTCCTGAGTTTTGCCTTCCACAAATTCCTCAAGGTTGACTCATAAATGATTCTGTTTTCCTATCCAAATTAGTTGAGATTGACGAGGGTATTAGGAAATTTGATACAACAAATAGTGTGAAGAAGGATGTTCCCATACTGGAGGCAGCTTCCCCTTCGGATTACAGCTGCCCCTAAAGCCTTATGAGCATCCAAAATTTAGTGTGTTCCCCTGAAACAACTAAGTTAAATCATAAGGAAAATCTAGTTTCCCAGGTTCTTAGTGACATTACCAATACCTTACCTGCCTCTACCCATTCACCTCTCCAGGGTAAGTGGACACGGCTTGTGAGGAATGTAGGTAGAAGCCCTTCTCAATCTGAGGAGGTATTTATTTCTGAGTTAGGTAAAAGAAATCAGGATGACAGTAGAGCTCTCTCGGAGTTACCAGGTAAGAGACATCAGGTTTCAAAGGGAGAGGTTCCTCAAAAAAAGATATTGACGAATGCTGGTCACTAGCTCCGCCAAAGGCAATGAATATCCTAGTGTGGAACTGTCGTGGGCTTAGGAACCTACGTACAGAGAAAGAGCTTGTAAGTATAATACAGGCAAAAGATCCTTCTGTCGTGTTTATAGCTGAGCCATGGGCAGATGAAGCAAGGCTTGACCGTACACTTAGCTACATTAATTTTGATCAGAAGTGGGTGGTTCCAAGAATTTCCAGAGGGGGTGGTCTGGTTTCCTTTTGGAAGAATTTAGTAAATTTCAAGGTGGTAGACTCCCATAGATACTACATTGATGCCGTAATTAATAAAAATGGTAGAGACGAGTGGAGGTTTACAGGATTTTATGGGGAACCTGATTCGTCAAAAAGGAATAAAATCGTGGGCTAAACTTAGAAGTCTAAATAGGAATCAGAACAGCCCTTGGTTGTGTGCTGGTGATTATAATGAAATTACTAGACAAGAAGAAAAAATGGGTGGAGCATTAAGAAATTTTAATCAGATGTAGTTATTTAGAGACGTTATTGATGAGTGTGGACTGATGGATTTGGGGTTTGTTGGTCCAAAGTACACGTGGAGTAAACATTTTGAGTCTGGTCAATCTATATAGGAACGTCTAGATAGGGGTTTGGTTACAAATAACTGGTTCTTAATGTTCCCAGGAACAAAAATTCACCACTTTCACTGCTACTCCTCTGACCACCTACCCTTATTTATTAACCTGTCTGGCTTGGAGATTCCAGGGAAAAGGAAAGTGTTTAGATTCGAAGAAATGTGGCTCTCTGATGATGAGTGTGGGGAAACTGTTGAAGTTGTCTGGACAAGTATTGAAAGTCCGGACCCTAGCAGGGCAATTCTAAAGAAGGTAGCGAAATGTGAAAAAGACTTAACTTGGTGGAATCATAACTGCTTTGGAAATGTGAGAAGAACATTGGTAGATAAGAAGAAGTCATTAGCAGCTGCTGAATTGGAAGCAATGAGATCTGGGAATAAGTCTCAGGTGCGTCTATTAAAAGCCAAAATTAATGTATTGATTGATAGAGAATCTAGATTGTGGAGCCAAAGATCTAGAGTTTTGTGGTTGAATAAAGGAGATAGCAACACAAAATTCTTTCACAGTAAAGCCACCAAGAGACTCCGGAAAAATTCAATCCTTGGTATTCGAGATCCTACTGGTAGGTGGTTGAATCAGAGGATATTAGCCAAGCCTTTATCAATTACTACACTGAGCTCTTCTCTTCCTCATGTCCGACTAGCTATTGTGGTGTTCTTGACAAAATTCCAAAGGTTGTAACAAAAGAAATGAATACTAATTTGGGGGGAGTTTTTCATGAATGGGAAATTGTGGAAGCTATGAAACAAATGACTCCATTAAAAGCCCTATGAAACAAAGCTCCATTAAAAGCCCCTAGCCCAGACGGGATGCCTCTGTTGTTCTATCAACATTTTTTGCCGTTGGTGGATAAGGATGTAACCAGTTTTATCCTCATGTGGTTGAACTCAGGTACTTTACCCTCCCCTATTAACCATACCTTCATTACTCTTGTTCCCAAGGTTGATAGTCCTGAATTGGTAACTGATTTCCGGCCTATAAGTTTGTGCAATGTTTTGTACAAAATTTTTTCAAAAGTCCTAGCAAATAGACTGAAAAAGTTTCTGTCTAACCTTATTTCTGAGCACTAATCAGCTTTTGCCAAAGATCGACTTATTACAGATAACATTTTAGTAGCATTTGAAACTTTACATTGCATGAAAAATCTTACCTCGGGGAAAACTGGTTTTATGGCCCTCAAGTTAGATATGAGTAAGGCCTACGATAGAGTCGAATGGACTTACTTAGAAACTCTCATGTTGAAAATGGGTTTTTGTGCAAAATGGATTTCTTTGATTATGGCTTGTGTGAGATCTGTTACGTACTCAATTTTAGTTAATGGTGAACCCCAAGGCCTTATTACTCCATCAAGAGGGATTAGGCAAGGTGACCCCCTCTCTCCCTTCTTCTTCCTCTTATGCACTGAGGGGCTGCATGGCTTGATTAAGGATGCAGTTAGAGTAGACGATATCAAGGGCTTCTCCCTTTGCAAAAGAGGTCCAAGACTAACACACCTTTTTTTTTTGCAGATGATAGCTTGTTATTTTGTAGAGTCAATTTTGCAGAATGCAACAATATTCTAAAGCTCCTTGGGGTGTATGAACAATCATCTAGCCAAAAGATCAACAAGGAAAAAACTGCACTTTTCTTTAGTAAGCAAAACACGTGTTACAATTAATTTGTGATATGTGTTGATATTGATCTACAATGGGAAGTTTGGACAAGAACGCGTAAAAACCAAAATCTCCTCTCTTAATTTCAGTGTCATATGTTATGATGATACGATGAAAATCAGTAGACTAGATACTTCGGATTAGAAAGGACTACTAGCTGTCTTGATGGCCTGAAAAAGAAAGAACCGTGATAATTAAATCACTGAAAGGAAAAAAGAAGAAGAAGCAATATAACATACACAAAAAAAAATTTCTTAATACCTTTTACAACAATTGAGATAATAATCTTTTACGAACTTTTATATAGATTTACCCCTAATATTACAATTTTTTACTTATTAATTATTACAATCAATCGACACGTTAGGAGGGCGCGGAATTTGTTGTCAACTTTTTAGAGTTTATAGCCTTTCTTAAAAAAAAAAAAAAGAAAAAAAGAAAAGTAAAAGAGAAGCATGCATTTCATCAACAATGTAGGGTCCCATCTATTGGTTGGGTGGTCTAAATTTTGACTGAAGCTGACATGGCAAGATCAGAGCCGCTACTGTTCCAAGTCCAAGCAATAACAGGAGGGAAAAAGAGCCTAACGAACTTCGTCCAATACTTGATCCTGATTCCCGCCCTTTAAATTCATTTGCACACTCACTCTGACTCTGTCCATTACATTTCAAATCTCTATATATTTTTCTCTCTCTGAGACTCAGAACTCACAAATTCTGCTCCAGAGTCTTCCTCAGAAACGAAGATGATTGCAACTCTCAAGTAGGTCACAGAGCCGTACACTTGTTCCTCTTCGTTTCTCTTTGATTTTTTGAGCTTCATTCTAGCTTGGTATCTATTGATCGTCACTGTCATTTTCTGTTTCTGAATCATGTTTTCTCAGAGCCGAAGATCAAGGCCAGTTACAGCTCATGGAGCGCGAAGACATCGATGACGAAGAAGATTTGTTTGAAGCGATCGACAAATGTATGATCTGCAATCTTCGCTTTTCTCTTTCATTCTCGATTTCCGAGTGCCTTTGCACTGATTTTGTGTTGTTTTACTAGAAATTCGATTTTCTCACAAACTCTGAATTATATACTCTCTCTCTCTCTCTCACAAGCTCTGAATTATAAGTTTCTGTACAGTTCGGATGATCTCATTCTCAGTTTGGCTCTGTTTGCGTGTTGATGCCTCTAATCGTTTGGTTTCGATTTTGAATGAAATTTGCTTTGCTTTTGTGAGAATTCCAGAAGTCTGATTCACTGTGTATCGTTTTGTTTATGATGGTAGAACTTGAATTTCTAGTGCATATGAAGTTGCCTTCTCTCTGTTTGTACTAAATTTTGATTCTGAGTAGCTTCACTTCAATCACCTACAAGCTTGTTCAGGACTTTGAAGTTTCCACTGGATTTACTTAATTTTTTTGTGTTTCTTTGCTTCTGTTATCGTATCAGATGAGCGAATTTGGCCTAATTGACGAGAACATTGAGTTCCTATCGGTTTAAGTCACTCCTTATTAGTTTCCAATCAAAACCTGTGCATTCTTTGCAGTGATTGCTCAGGGAATCAATTCCGGAGATGTGAAGAAGCTTCAAGATGCAGGGATCTACACCTGCAATGGCTTAATGATGCATACAAAGAAGGTACATAGCTTAATTTTATGTAAAAATCCTTTTGATGGTGACGGTTTTGGTGCTGTTTGGTTTCTATGATCTATCTCTCTCCAATTTGCAGCACCTGACTGGAATCAAAGGCTTATCCGAGGCCAAAGTTGACAAAATCTGTGAAGCTGCTGAGAAGATTGTGGTTAGCGTTTAGATCATCCATAGTCTCTGTACTTGCTTTGATTTTTCATCAGTTTCAGCTTTGGATTCAGTGGCTTTGATTGCTCCTTTGTTTCTTTATTCAGAATTATGGTTATATTACTGGAAGCGATGCTCTTCTCAAAGTAAGTTTGAATTTATTTATAATTTTTTTGAATTAAAATTAGATCCATAAGATCTAAGCAGTTCTTTTAATTATATTTGACAGTGAGTCTAAAATTTGATTTTCATTTTTTCTTATAGAGAAAGGCAGTGGTCCGCATTACAACCGGAAGCCAAGCCTTAGATGAACTCTTAGGCGGTAATTCTTTGCTCTGAGATGTTCATTCTCTAAATTATTGTTTTTGCGTGTAAAAAATTATCTATAATTGATTTGTGTGTAAAATTTGAAAAGGTGGAATTGAAACAATGGCGATTACTGAATCTTTTGGAGAATTTCGGTGAGAACATTGCACATTTTACGTATATGGATTACTGTTGTTTGTTCCTATTGAAACTTGATACTAATTTGGCTTTACTCAACATTTAAGTTTCTATACTGTGCCATTTCTCTATTCAGGTCTGGGAAAACACAGCTTGCACATACTCTCTGCGTTTCTACCCAGGTTCCTTTTCTCAGCTAGCATATACTCTTATACAATTGTGAATAGAGTGGCTATGCTATGTAGTGGTCCTAAAAGTAGCTCTGAGATGTGTGATATTTTAAGTGAAAGGTGTTCTATTTTGAAGAAATTGAACTTCATGTTAATGGTCTTTCAGGCATGATCTCAAACATATTTTATAATAGAAATCAGTAATCTGTGGGACACAAGAGAGCACTTGCACATAATGGTTTATAGACTTCAGCATGTCAAGTATGTGTGAAGTTTAATGATTTGACGCCTACATTATGTACAGCTCCTGAAGCCGCTCAATTAAAAATTAGCAACTACAGAAAATCTTGTGTTGCTGCCCTTAAATTTGTGTGTAATAATAACAAACTTGATTTAATAATATTAAGCTTTGCTGATTGTGCATCCTGATGATTTGCTGATGAATTTGGCAGCTTCCTACCCACATGAGGGGAGGGAATGGAAAGGTTGCTTACATTGATACTGAGGGAACTTTGTATCCTTTTTATCTGTTTTATTTTGCTTTGACATCTGATTGGCATATTTAGTTTCTTTTCAGGAAAAATCTAACCAAGAATATCATTAAAAAAAAAATGCGTGTGTTTTAGTATGTTTTCTTCTTAACTATGTCAACTTTCAGCCGACCTGATCGAATTGTACCCATAGCTGAAAGATTTGGCATGGATCCAGGATCTGTCCTGGACAATGTAAGCTTCATTTATTGCATTAGATATCAATGGGAATAGGAAGAGCACATATATAAGCTAACTTTGTGTTTTCTGTGAATGTGTTAGATCATTTATGCTCGCGCATATACATACGAGCATCAGTACAACCTGCTTCTTGGTTTGGCTGCAAAGATGGCTGAAGAACCATTTAGACTTCTGGTGAGTCTTACTGAAAGAACTACATACTAATTTTGTGAGGCCTGGAGAGTTGATGTTTGCATGAATTCGTTATGTCAGATTGTGGATTCAGTGATTTGATGTTTGCATGAATTCATTCATTATATGTCAGATTGTGGATTCAGTGATTGCACTCTTTCGAGTGGATTTCACAGGACGAGGAGAACTTGCAGATCGCCAGGTTAAACTTCAGAAATTCTTACAATGCCTTTTATGTTTAGAACTTTGTCCGTATATATATGCCATTTCTCTTGAATGAAACAAGTCATTTGTAAATTTGCAGCAAAAGTTGGCACAGATGCTCTCCAGATTAACAAAGATAGCTGAGGAATTTAATGTTGCCGTCTACATGACCAATCAAGGTAAGCGCCAACCAGTCTGACACAAGTTTCGGTATGCCCATTTGGTCTCTAATTATTGTTGTCTAGGCAAAGCAAGATAATATTCAATGCAAACTCAGAATAATGGAATACATGAATAAGATCTTTTCTTTTTTGAATGTGGCTAATTGAGTTCAGATTGTAAGTGTATTGGCCCAAAACATATGCAATGAAGCATCAGCGAGTAATATTAATTTATAATATATTTTACAGTAACTCAAGTGAATTTAACATGACAATCCTGAACCGTACTGTTGGACTATTGGTTGCAGTTATAGCTGACCCAGGAGGTGGAATGTTCATATCGGATCCAAAGAAACCAGCGGGTGGGCATGTGCTTGCCCATGCGGCTACAATAAGACTGATGTTCAGGAAAGGCAAAGGTGAACAGCGTGTCTGCAAGGTGTTTGATGCCCCAAATCTGCCCGAGGCTGAAGCTATATCCTTTTCACTAGTGCTATAATTCAACCTTTTAAATTTTCGATCGACTGAATTAACTTTCATGGAAAATCAACCCTGTAATTGTGAACATTCTGGTCATGAGAGACAAGTGGAATCCCAAAAGATCAATTAAAAACGGATATCATGATAAGTTATCCTAAAATCAGGAATTCTGTGTCTTCCATATCAACAGCTAAAAACTACTTTTCAGTGCCGACAAGTTTGTCTTAACAGAAGCACGTATTTCAGATAACACCAGGGGGCATTGCAGATGCGAAAGATTAAGCTTACGGCCCTTCTGCAGCTCTAAAGTAACAATATAGTGGAATATACATTTTCCTAATATCTACTTACTGTAGTTTAAAGTTGTAAATCACGAATGCTATAACCTGTTGGTCCGATTCATGAAAGCATTGAAGAGCTTTAGCTGCCCTGGACTATGCTTCAGATACATCTTAACTTCTTTGGTGAATGTAGTAGCCATATTAAAAATCAATGGACATCATTGTTTCTTTTCAATGGTTATTGTGTGAACAGGAAACTGACCCTATGTTCAGAAATGGATATTATTGTCATAACGAATGTGACCGTAATTATTATCATCATCACAGCCTGATTCAAGAAGCGATAAAAATAGAGAAATAAATCGAATAGAAATCTACCACAATATCAGTCTTGAAGAGCAATCATATTATTTCATGTATCAAACATGAGATCCTAGCTTAGTTTGACATTACAAACATGTACAGCAGCATAGAATCATGTCTTAGTTTTGGTAGTACTAAAAGGATATAAAGCTAAGCACCCATTAAAATGCTTTCAAG
Organism: Castanopsis chinensis; assembly: GCA_032878915.1. Lineage (NCBI taxonomy): Eukaryota > Viridiplantae > Streptophyta > Magnoliopsida > Fagales > Fagaceae > Castanopsis > Castanopsis chinensis. The sequence continues at coordinate 947,803 of JAVQMG010000039.1, forward strand.
CCATTCAAGGTGAGAGTGCTATGATGAGGAAAAGAAATCAAAAGCAAGGCTCACTAATAATGACAGCCATGCCTTAAAAGGAAATTATAATGATATCAATAATTAGATGACCAGTTGGCAGCACTTCCAACTCTTGGCATGCCGACAGTCTCCCTCTTCGACTCTTCATCCACGGCGAAAGTTACACCACACACCTGACCAGAACTGTCCACCCTTGGCACAGGCTTCACCTCATTAAGGGGGTGTTCATAACTCCTCAAGCCTCCAGATGATGTAAAGAAGCATCCTTTGGAAAACAACAGAAACAGAGAAATCAGCAAGCTAGTAGTCATGCTCATGAAGTAATATCAAACAGATAGACTATAGTATTAGTATCTGGAAGTTCATGCTAATAATTACACAGAATCAAAACAAGTCCTAATTTTTTTTAACCAATGTGGTAGATAAATGACAGGGAAGATAAATGGGAAAATCAGTCGATCAGAAAGTAGATTTTGAACTGTAGCAGTTTGATTTGATATCAACTGCATACCTAAAGCTCACATAAGCTTTTATCCCCCATATTTTAAAACCAAAAATTTTGACATCTGGATCATTAAGAAAAGCAAAAAGAATCCTAAATGAACTCTCCGCACAGGCAACCATTTCCCTAACATGTTAAACATATACCTTTAGGAAATGGTGCAAAAGATTTCCCACAGCCCTTCTTCACAATTTCTGCCTCATCTGAAAGAACAAGATGGCCTTCAGAATCAGTACCCCAGAAGAAGGGAACACTTACATCAGCATCCTGCGTAAGATGAGAGTAGAATTAGCTCCAGTAAAGCAAATGATGATCATTACAAAGAAACAAGAAAGAGTTAAGAGGTGCCCAAAACATGGAGCATATCATTTTAGGAAGAACAAAATACTCACAGCAGCTATAAATGCGGTTTTTGCAGAGCTGTCATAGAGAATAAATGCAAACTTCCCATGGATATCTCTCACAACCTGGTCGGCAGGATAAGGACCTCTATCTCGCAGAGTTCTGTAAGCTTCTATAACAATGACTACCTCATTTGCGGTTTTGCTCAATCCATATTGTTGCTTAAGCTGCGCAACATTTTCAATGTGACCTTGAAACAGGCAGAAAATGTCGTCGACCACTGCAAACAATCTGACAGTGTATGATTTGTTAATATCAGAAATTAATTTAATGTGCCAACAAAAAAGAGATCGTCAAGCTAAAGCTAAAAATTAATTTGTGTTAGAACCCCTTTCCCCCTCCCTTGTGTGAGTGTTTGTGTTCGTTTCTCAAAAAAAAAAAAAAAAAAAAAAAAAAACTTAGATGCAGTGAAAAAATAACACTGGAAAACAAGATCAACAGTAGTACAGCAGAAATTATACATGTGGTTCTTCAATGGGATGTGAAACCAAAACACACTGTTTTAGAATGTCCAAATTACAAAATAACAGACAAGCCACAAAACCAACAAAATCATATTTAACAAGAAACCACAATATGCAAATAATATCTTGTGCAAGTAAAAATGAGCCCTTAAAACCTCCAGAAAAGACATGTTTGTCCATTCAAATGTAGTGTAGAGCAGTCATAGAATAATTTAATTCCATTGGACATTCAAACATGTTCAAAAGAATTGCAAACATATTAGAAAAACAAAAATGATCATAGCCAAAGAGTTAAATCAATCCATTGTCTCATGTCAAAATCATTATTGAGACATGAAACCGAAGACAATATATGCCATTAAGACAAACACGACCCAAACACCACACACACACACGCACACACAACTGTATATATAACTCTCAAAACATTCACAATTAAAATTTGATTGAATAACTATGATGATAGAAACACTGATCAAACAAGAATTTGATGTTGTGAAGCTTGCAGGCGGGCCCGGTTTGCCAGAAGTTCTAGACACAAAATCTAACACCATCAAATTCAAAGCAAAGCCCTCAAGATTGTGATTCTTTCCTAATATTTCTTAGACACCAAACGAAGCATTAACACTTGCAGCCACAACTCACAGTGATCAAGGACACCTAGATTTATGAATTAATAACCTAAAAGGCTAAAACTTAGGTTTTCCTAAGTGGATTCCAGTTATCTCATATCTTGTCATTGAAGAAGAGTACTGGTTCGCATCCTGCCTACACTAAAATCGATTGGTATCTTGGCCTAATTATAAAGAGCAAGCGATCATCATAGAATGGATGCCATAGGAAATTGTCTAAAGATCACCAAACAACAGTCAAAAAAGGTAATTGTCATTTTGTAACTACAGACAATAACCGCATTTTTTTAATGATAAAGCAAACATAGTAAAACAAACCCAACAAAAAATCCAAGATCCCAACTTTCCTTGCTTTTTTCCTACCATTTCTCGCCAAAAACCAAACAGACCCAAGAATCACCAAGATCAGATCAACCCAAAAATCATAAAACCAAGAAAAAAACACAGAATGGATATACCATATTTTTCAGTTTCTTTTTAGTTTGTTGGGGCGTAAGAGAAATGGGGTATATGGATTCTAGAATACCTGGGTAGAAGTGGGTTCTTATTTTGGAGCGAGTAGGCAATGAGGCCCGAAGATGCGAGGTTAACAGTGACAGAGCCAGGGTGGAGAGAGCCAAAGTGGTTGGCCAAAAACCCATCTTTCAAAGTCGAGACCGATTCCGATTTAGGACTCTGAAGAGCCTCGGGACTCTTCGCCACAGATTTGTCAAAAACAGCCAGCATTTTCGCTTTTTTTTTATCAGAGTTCACAGAGAGAAAAAAAGAGAAGAGTGGTTTCGCAGTTTCTAGTTTTTGCAGTTGTATAATTGGAAGAGAGAAGAAAAAAGACTTTGTGACTGGTCATACTTATATTATACCATTTGTCTTTTTCTGAAACGAAACATTTTGGTTCCCTATTTTGCCCCTTCCCTCGATTCCTATCTTATATTCTTATCCACAAGATTGACGCTAACAGTGACTCAGCTGTATCATACGAACCGACCTCACTTTTTTATTACATTGACAGTTTGAAAAGTAATATATATTTTTTTAAATGAGTAGGTAAAAAAAAAATATATATATATATATATATATTTTTTACTTTGGCATCTTTATTTATTTATTTTTATAATTTTTTTAGAGAACTCTCCGGCATCTTCTATTGATAAATTCTAGTAATCCTTTATTTTTGTTGCCTTATAATTGGGTATACTTTCTATCTTAGGACTATTCCTATGCTAATATTATTTTTATTTAATTTTGAGTAATATTTGAGGTATCATAATTTTTCATACTTTTTTTTATAACATAAATTTCCGTATGTAGTAAATTTTATACACTTGAGTGTCAATCTTTAGCACAAACTAAAAAAAATACTACCTTCCTTACAAATTATTAGTTTTGTTTAGGAAACCTAACTTTTTAAGGTAAACATTATATATTATCTTGTCTTTTAATTAAAAAGATAAAAGTTTTGAAAGTTACCATTAAAACATAAAAAATTTATTGTTCAAAATGCTTGTGTTTGGTAGAGGTATAATAAGAAACTCAAAAAATAAGTGGCCTTTAATTTTAGAAGCATGACAAAATTTTGAGATGTCTCAAATTAAAATATAGGAGCAAGACTTTGAAACGAACAAGAATAATTAAGAAACAATTTTTATCATGTTTTTTGGGATATAAGGAAGATATGTCACCTTCTCATTATGTATATAATAAAATGCTTCCATCCTACCTTATTTCTAACCTACGAGGAATAAATATCAATAATCCAACTTTGTACCACTTTGCTATCATCCTCAGTTCCTCATTTTACCTATTCTTGTTAAAAAGTAGTTATCTTTGACACTAGCATTTAGTTTTGGGAAATTGTTGGAGTATTAATCAAAGGGAAATAGTACGTTCGTATTCTCTTTTTTTTTTTTTTTTTTTTTTTACGCTATATTTTAAAACTTGCTTTTTAAGCAATTAAATATATAAAACACCAATGTTTCTATTTTGTATTTCGATTTTTATATTTAGCACTCTATATAATATTACATTATTTAAATTTTTAAATAATGTAATTTTGTTGTTGTTGAGAACTATGTAAAATTTAATTTGAATAATGAAATGAGTTTTTTTTTTTTTTTTCCTTTTATTAAAAATGGATGGAATCTAATCCATATTATCTACCCTTAAATTACACCCCTCCGGAGTTTAAAAAATAATTAGTAAATAATTCAACCGTGTACAATAAATTAGCAAGTTCACAACGCAACAAATTATATGAATTTTCACTTATTATTTTAAATCACACAAAACAATAATTACACAGCACATGCAAAATTTAAAATAATTAAGTGTAAGTAGTCATTAATTAATTGGATATCAACACACGTCATTGCAGTTTCCGGTGTGCTACCCTTTAAAAATACTTTTCTTTTCTTTTTTTTCTTTTTTTTTTCTGACTCTTTAAAAATACTTACTTGAACATGAACCTAATCCTAATACACGGAATTGAATGTATTAGTTGACTAGTACATGGTCTTAATTTAAGAAGGGGTGTTGTAGTCGTTAGTTTATCTATGGTCTTTTTTGGTTTCTTTTTAATCCATGGTCTTAATCGTACAAATACAGCAAGTTTGATAAGAGAAAGATAAAGCTTATCCTGCCAAAAGAAGCTGGCGTGTCATGTGGCGGTGGTCGGTGGACAGTGGCCACAGACTCACAGTTTAATAATTAATATAGAATAAGAATAGTAGTTTGAGAAAGTAGAGGCATAAATAAAAAGTGGCCGAAATAATAAAAAATTAAAAATAAAAACGTATGTAATCCCACGGATTAAACTGTTAAAAGTAGGTGACATGTTAAGCTGTGATTGGTATTAATAAAAATGACATTTATGTAAAAGAAATTTTGTTCCAATTATAATTTTTTAGGTTAAAATTTGTAAAATTTATTGTGTTCTTAATAAGTTAATATTACCTTTAGATTTCTCTTATCATTGTATAGTATTGCTGCGTTTGGAATGTTCAGAATATTCACAATGGCAATGTTCATGGCTTTCAATAAAGTTAAAGGCTACTGTTATTTTAGAATAGTTGAACTAAGCATGCTTTTACTTATTCATGAGATTTTGTAAACAATAAGATTAAACAAAAATATAAAATTTCACCAATAAATTTTCTGATTTCTATTCTTTTATATGTGCATACCCTTTCGAAAGTTTTAAATGAATATATATTATTAGAAGATTAAAAGTGTCAAATAATATTTTATTAGTTGTTTATATTATTTTTCCCAAATATATGCAAGGGAATTTATTTTATTTTCTAATCTTACGCAGATGCAGTGAGCAATTGAATACTATTATTATTTTTTTAAAGGCCAATAAAAATGATTGAAACTCGTCTCTGCACAAATATAATATTGTTTGTCATGTCTAATAATAGTTTACATTTGGAAAGATAGAAAAATGAATTATAGGATAACCCAAGAATCTTGTAGTTCAACTAATTGATATCTTCTAGTGTTTCCAATAGACATTTATAGTTTTAATCCCACCCTCTCCCATTATAACTATTGATTTTAATAAAGAAGGTAATTCTAGTTTGTTCAATTCATACCATCTTGAAATGTTCTGTTGAATATAATTGCAAAAATATGTTAAAGACGTATGTATAAACCCACCTCTATAGCGATGCAATACACACACACCCAAAAAAATAAAAACTTGTGTATGTAGGCCACTAGGCCTTGAGAGCTAAATCACATTAAAAATGTTTCTTAGTTTCTCTATTTGTTTATACTTTTATTACATGGTATTAGAGTGAAATCAATCTAGTTGAAATCCTCCTCGAGACAAGGCAAGGTTTTGGCCCTCTTTGAATTTGATAAGGCTTGTTGCGATTTGCTTGGGGGAGTACCATTGGTGATTTCTCACTCTCCCTTGCCTTTGAAATTTGAATGACAGGATCTATGCTTTAGGTGTCAATTTGGGCTACAACCCATAGGCATCTAAGTACGAAGTGATGCATAATCCAACGATGTGCCCATAGTTCATGTTTTCATGAGTAATCAATGATGCACAATTTAAGGATGTGCCCTTCTATTATCTTTAGACACACACACACACATAACTGAATGAACATCTTTGAGCAAAACTATGGATGAATGCTCCCTTCTTTAAGCTGTTTATGCTTTGTTTATTTCAATGAAGATAGCTTTCTTGCATTTTTCTGTGTTTGTTAGTATCAGGAAAAAACAGTTTTATTTTTTTACTTTCCTTATTTACCTTGACATGAGATAGAATTGTATTTTACAAATTTTTTTTGTAAATCAATTTTATCTTATCTGAAACTAAATAAAGGAAGTTAAGAGATAGTTTTCTAACTCAATGTTAATGTCAAATCAAGCAAATCTTACCGACCTAAAATCTTACCAACATAAAAGTATATGTTTTCAACATCTGACCTATAGAAAAATATAGCAAGATGTTTTATTCAAGCTAATCTTTTAAGATTCATGAAATTTTCATAGGATTTATAAATATCATGATTCTTAGCCATGAATAAACTCACAATAATCTAAATACGAATGGTACTTGAATTCTCACCAAATCTCCATTTTCATAAAATCTCAGATTCTTCTTTTAAAAGACTGGTATCCACATTCACCTTCCATGTATTTGGGTGATTGAAAATTTTGCTTTTAAATTACCGCAAATAGAGTTAAACACATTATTATAATGCACAATATCTGAAGAGAGGATGATTTTTAAAAAATAATTTTTATTGAGTAAAGTTTTTGGGCCTATGATCTCACCTTTAACTCTTGAACTTATAAGAGGAAGACGTTTTAGTTTTTTTTTTACTTGACTTGAGCTTATACATCATTGGCAATGCACTTAATATTTGTATTTATAAACCTCAGATATTTTGGGAAGAAAAAATAATTATTAGCAATAAACCAAAGATGGGGTTTCATATTCTCAAAATTCTAATTACATTACTAGTCCAAACAAAGTAAACATAATAAAATTCCAGAGCATTCAAACTCCTATGCATGTTATCCTAAAATAGAACCGGAAGCCCAGGCATTATATATGAAAGGGCAAACCCCGGCCCAATTTTGTCAACGGCCTGGACTGGTTTCTATACGCTGATGGACTAAATCATATGCTTCTAATGTTCAAAACATGTTTGACATTCCCGGTATGTCCCAAATGGCAACCTTCAATCTGGTCCTGAGGTTACCACAATTTTATCAGAGTTGAGTCCCTTCAATGTCCCAATAGCTATTGGATCCCATTGAATGGTATGCATCTCTATCCATTGTCGAGTACCATCCAATAGCTATTCAAATCAAATCATTTCTGGCATCCAATATTAGCTCACACCATGTATGATTTGAATATTCTTTATTTCAAGAAAAAAAAAAAATACCATTTAGTATTTTATTTTATCTTATGTAATAAAAAAATAACCTACTGTTGTTTCTATTCATCACAATCCACACCCATTTTCTAAAACCACGAAAATCTGAATTTAAGGTGAGCTAAATCAGTCATTTTGCTTAAAACTCACATTGTAGTTCAGAAGCAATAAATCAAGAGTATAAAGTATAAACCAGCATATTTTTGTTTCACAAAAGAAACTCATCTATAAGCCTCATCTAGTGCTAAACAGACATAAACATTAAACAGGCAGCTCAGACTCGGTTGTACCCCACAGATTTGCTGAAGAGCTGCCGTATATAGATAACTTGCAGACCACTTGCAACAGCCAGCAAAAGATACTCTCCAACAGTGTAGAATATAACACGCTTTCGGGTGCTCTCGTTTGCTGCAGCAGAAACACAGTGGTAAGTAATTGGAAAGAAGTTGTCATTTTGCCCAACATAAAATCTTGAAAATGATCTTGTGAATCGATGGAATATAGGAATAGATATATTCAGAAGCAGCAAACAACAAACAAGAAGCACATTAAAGATGTCTGGGACCAACGAAATAATGAGTTAGTGATTCATCTTTGACATTTTAGACAGGTACAATGAAACAAGCAAAAAGGTTAGGATATTGTAGCATTGCCACTTCCCCACATGGAAAAGGCTCTTTGCTTAATGGTTTACTACCAGACCCCCTATCATGCTCCTCAAAGAGTTTCTGACACCATAAAATACAATCACTCATCTAGGTTTTCCTGATAGATATGAGGAATAAGGAAAGAAATAAAGAAAATACTGCATTCCTTAAGAGATGTAATTCTGTTGCCCTCGTATGGATTGTGGAATGACCATAGTTTGTAGAAAGATCATGCCCACCAATAGCATCTAAATTATTCAGCTAAAATCATCTTTCTTAAGAACTTTGTTTGAAAAGTGGTGTTCTGGGTCAAATTGAGATACATTCCATCATAGATTTCACTAATTCTCTTTCATTTAGATGTAATTATCTCTTTTTGTATCTCTTCAAGACTACTTTGTATACCCTTGTGTATGTGAGGCAGTTATTTTTTCAACAAAATATCATTACTTTTATATATATATATATATATATATATTTGAGATGGGTTCAAGTTACACTTGGTGTAACTCTATAAGAGTTACACCGTTTTTAAGCCATAAATTCCCAAAAGATCGAACGGTTAAAAAGACTACACTGTTATCCATTATTATATTATTAAATATTTACCGAATTAATAGCATACACATTATCTCTCGCCTTATTAAATGCTTTTTGTGTCTCTTTTTCCCTCTCTGTATTATTTTTTCAATTTTCATTGTAATTCCTTTTTCTATGCAATTCCTAGTACGCTTCTACCAGCTCTATCTTTCTATGCTTTTCTTATTTTAGTCAGTTTTTTTCTCCACTAAATAAAACCTAACACTTTCCTCATCCTTTTTAATAAAATGTTCAAGCAAAAATATTCACAGCACGGCTACAAATAGCATCAGACAACTACAACAAGACCACAAATTTCTTGAAAAGAACTTCTACTTATTTTTAGTTTAGGTACTTTGTATCTCGTGTTCCAATTTTACATACTCAATTTAACAAAGACTAGCATGTATGGATTTAGCAAACAATTTTAAGGCTTACAAGTGAATTAACAGTAAATTATTGTAGAGGGCACGCATCATGCATTTTTTGATACAACGAGGAAATGAATCTATCTATGTTATTAACAGCTTTATGTTAGTGATGCTAAAAACATCATGTTATGCATATTTACTGAACATTTCCCTGAACTTGCACAAAAAAAATGAGAGTTTATATTTTCCCTGCAGTAATCACAAAAGCAAATACATGGATGTCTAGCATGTGTGAATCTCACATGTTTCACTAGTGTCAGACACAAAAAAGACACTAAATTCTATCAATGATTTTTTTTTTTAAAATTTTAATTCTTAAATTTTTTTATAGGTAAATAAATAAATTTAAAAAAAAAATCCCAAACAGGAAAAATCCCAAAAAGGGGTGCAACCCTAGTAGATGGGAAATAAATTCTGTCCATGAATTAGGCATATATCTAGAATTGCTTGTAAAACACCACAAAAGGACATGATTATTTCAAACCATGATCATCAGTTAAATTAATAGAAAAGAGAACTACTTACTATGACGATGCCGAGTATCACGTGCTTTTAAGTACTTCTGCTCTGCTGTAACAGACTCCAATGCCTCTCTCAGCTCAGCAATTTTAACATTTACTGGGTCCAAATGTTCTGAAAAAGCCACCGGGTAATGTTAAAAGGCAGGGCAAAACAAGAGCGAGCGTATCAGCCTCAAACATGTTGTTTGGGCATACAGCGCTTCATTAAAATAAATGGTAAATTCTATTTCTTATAAAATTTCATATTTTAATATATGTAGATGATGGTAGACTATCAGAATCATCTAATAACAACAAATTGTCAGAGATTTTAACAAACCATCTTTGGCGAGGTCGTGCTCATTGGGAATATGACCAACATGAATGTAGAAAGAAACAGTCTCTGGTGTTGAGTAAGGATTATGAAAACAGAATTTGTACATTCCGCTTCGGGGGGCCTTGAAGTCAAACTTGTCCCCAGAAACACCCTTTAAAGTTTGCACCACGATACCTGCAGGAGATGTCACCTGCACAAAACACCACAATCAGGATGTATTATTCATAAATGACTAATTTGAGACTAAATATAAAAACTCCTTCAACTGCCAATGGCCCTTTGGCCTATTGACATGTCCACCACCATGGTGGGTATATTTCCAGTGTTTGATCCCCCACATCTTCACTTAGCAAACACACACACACACACACACAGAACTCTTTCAACTTTTCCTCCTTTTTTATTTTATTATTAAGTTATTTATAAGTGGGCAGAACATCATTCAAACTTCTTAGGCATTGTTTGATAGAGCGGATAGAAAGTGAGAGGAAAGAAGATGTAAGGAGGATGGGGAAAAAAAAAAGGAAAGAAGAGAAAATACCAAACAAGAGAAAATAATCATCTCTTCTTATTTCCTTCGTTTCACTTTTCAACTCTACCAAACAAGAGAAAATACCAATCCATCTTCTATTTTGTCTCCATCCTTTTCTGTCCTCACTTTTTTTGTCCTACCCAATGCACCTTATAAGAGGGATTATCGGCCAAATCTTTTGCATCATTAAAATTCACTAGGACTTTATTTCTCAAGTCACTATGAGAGTTTATGATTCAACACCAAGCAGTCAAATTAATCATTAGAAGACATCCAAACACATCTAATTAAAGATATCAGTGTTAATCTTGGATTTGGGGACAATAGAAGCAAATCAAATCCTCAACAGTCTAGGCCGGGTTGACCAGGCGTATTATTTTCTGCTGTTCTATTCTATTCGAAGTCCAACACTATGTTGTTTGCCCTTGCTAACCCTTGCCCGCTTTTGAGTGCAGCTGGGGTTCGATGCAATGCGTCGCTAGTAAGGGAAACCCTGTGTATTTGTATTATATTCAATAATAATATAGAGACAATAGCAGCATATACAATATATCAACAATATTGTGTGTAAAGCAAACCTTAAAACCATAAACTCACAATACAGATGAAACGCATACAGAACACTACAACTACAAGTTGTAGTTTTGATAATGGATATAGACAATACATAGAATCGAAAAACATAAAACCCTTTCTTCTATTTCTAACAAAGCTATAAATTTGTTGATGCAAAAGATAACATAGCAGGCACTCAAATTCTTGAATTGCAAAACACATAAAATAGCATCAAGTCCCAAATTACATGCTTAGAACAAATCTATGCAAAAAAATGACACCGAAAAAAATAAAGTTACAAAATTTATTTATTTGGTGATTTCCTAAACTGAATTTGAGCTTAGATTTGTCATGTTCTCGACAAGAAATCAAAATAAATCTAGGGCAACCAATCAAAATTGAATCTTTATTTTAGAAAAATGAAACACTGAATTGAGGTTAAAAAGTGAAGCAGAGGCCTAAAAAGAGAAGAGATTAGCGTACGGTGAAATCGATGCCGGGGTGATCGGAGCTCCAGAAGATGTCGTGGTCAACCACCACGAAATTCCCTGAAACGGTGTCGCCTTCGTAGAGCACGTACTCGTACACGCACTCGAGCTCGTTTACCGTCACCGATAAAGACGATATTTTACCAATCAAGCTCAGCGCTACCATTGCCAACACCATCCACATCTTCTTCTGAGACCTTACCTCCATTTTTCTGATTCTCCTTTTCCTTCAATTTGGTTTTGGTGGGTTTCGTTTCTCAGATTTCAAGGACAAGAAGGAGACACTGTCATAAAGAGGGCGTTACGGCTTCACTCCACGTCGATACGACACCGTGTAACTCGGGGTCCTCAATCGATGTCGTTTTGTTTTTCTTAATTAGACGGTGCTTTTTATTTTTTTGTTTTTTATAAAATTTCTGTAAACTCACAATACGACATAGTTTTGGGGTTGGGGCCACCGAATCATTGGTCACGCTCAATGTATAGTGCGTTGCAGCTGCACTTCTGGGAGTTACTAAAAACAGAAACTTGTTAAAAAAGTAAAAAAATGATCTAGTGTCAGAAGTCAGAACCAACGATATATACACTAGTTGGAGTGAGATTCGGTGTAATAAGTATGGGACCTGATGCAATTATTATCGATGGTTAATATTGATAATTGTAAAAAGTAATTTTCAATCCCAACTATTAATTAAAAAAAGTTGAGATAAAAATTAACAAAAGTAAAAAGTAAAAAATAAAAGTTTAAAAAAGTAAAATGTAAGAAGAATTTGTGAGAGAGAGAGAGAGAGAGGAAGGTAAATTGCATCCGGTGATCCTAATCTATTTAGGTTAACAACAAAACTTTTTACTTTTTTCCGAGAACATTTTTGTTTTTTTTTTAGTTTATGTCATTTTTTCAGTTTTATAGCTACTATTTGAGATTATTTTTTACTTTTTATGACAAATTTTTGTCTTTTTTTGCACTTAACAAGCATTGCCCGGTAACATTCTCCTATATATATATATATATATATATATTGTGACTTGTTTGTTGTAATAGCTAGTTGGATTTCACAAAACAGTGTTTGACTGACTGTAGATCCGAGTCCAAGAGTTAACAATGGAACTCCGGAAGTGAAGCTGCTGCATTAGATCCAAATCCCATTACCATTACTCAAACTGGAACTCAGGGATTAAATGTCAGCCTCAGCCTCTTCGATCCTTCTTTTTCTTTAAATTTCCTAGCTACCAATCTAGCTAGCTAGCTAGCAGTTGCACCGCTTGAATACGCACACACATATATATACATATATGAATATGATGATACCATTAGATGCGAGAGTTGAGTTGGCTACTCATCACTACTCTCTTCTTTCATCATCTTTCATTGAAACAATCCCCACACAAGATTTGCATGCTCTTCTGATTTCTGATTTTCAATTTATGGATCACCTACACCACATATTGTCTCTAAACATTTTTACTTTTCAGTTTTTCCGTTTGTTTCCTCATTTTTTTTTATTTTTTATATTTAATTTACGCTAATTTAAAACCGCTATCATTCCTATGAATGCATATATATGTCTCCGACTTCCAAATCCTTATGGATCCTTTTCTGCTAAGTAGGTTTCTAAATTGGGCTTTGGATGCGCTGGCCTATCGGGTCTATATAACGCTCCTCTCTCTCATGAAGCTGGATGTTCAGTTATTAAGGAAGCATTTGATAGGGGCATCACTTTCTTTGATACATCAGATCTTTATGGCCATAATCATGATAATGAAATCATGGTTGGAAAGGTATGGCGTATATTAATTTAAAGAGAAATATGTACTGATCATGTGGCAACCGAACGAGAATATGAACGAAGATAATTAAAACACAGTAAAGACAATAATCATAATATTATTAAAATCAGTGACCGGTTAAGTTTATGCTTCTATTGCTAGAATATTCGATTTTAGAATCAAAAGAAATGCAATACTACATAAACATGATTAGTTTTGGTGAGAAATGCATCTCTTGTAGCGAATATCCGATGGAAAATTAACATTCTCACATTGATCGAGCAATTCACGTTTGTTATTGTTATATATATTTTGTGTTTTTAGGCTTTGAAACAACTTCCTCGAGAAAAAGTTCAAGTGGCAACCAAATTTGGTGTGGTCAAGTTAGAGGGGAATCAATATGGTCACTATGGCGTTAGGGGCACCCCTGATTATGTACGGGAATGTTGTGAAGCTAGTCTTAAGCGACTTGACATTGACTACATTGATCTCTACTATCCACATCGCATTGACATTACAGTGCCAATTGAGGATACCGTAAGCATCCAAACATTTTTTTTGTCCTCTTAAAATCTAGTGACACAACATTTTTATACTAATATTTTTTCCAATTACTATCATGGTATGTTATAATTGATGCATAATAAAAGAGATATTAGTAGTGAGCCTATGTGATATATATACATTTTTTTTTTTTTTTTTATATAAGATAGAAATTATACTCTAAAATAATCTAAGTGTATATGTATGTGAAATTCTCTCTTGAATTCCATTCTAGAGACTTGAATATCGACTCTTGTCCCCTATACCTCACAAGTACTTATACTTGTGGAATGATCATTGCACCAATGATGGTAAGTTTATGTGATATTACTTCAATGGCGGCTCTAGGATTTTCTTTTAGGGAGGTCAATAGTGTCTTAAACTAAACTTTTGTTGTGAGGGAGTAAAAAATAAAATGATTAATTTTTCTTTTTGTATATACAATTGACATATTACATACAATAATCTAACGTAGTATTCTAAATAGTATACAATTCAACTATATTGTAAAATAGTCTAAAAAAATTATTAATAGTTTAAAAATCGGTAAGAAAACAACAATAGAATGCATATAAATAAATAACTAATCATAATATTTGTCAAATTAATAATAATTTATTATAATCGTATGTAATATCAATTAAATAAAAATATACGATAAAGAAAAACAACAACACACTTAAGAGCAGGTCTGAGAATAAACGTTAAACTAAGGAAAATAAATAGTAACTTATATAAGATTTTGCTTTTGAAATGTATGAATTTTTAACCACACATGTGGTCATTCTCCTGATATTGGAGTAAGCACTAAAACACTTTTTGGACTTGAAAAACTATAGAACACTTATCAAACTACTTGATTAGATAGAAAGAAAATATAGAAGGGAGAAAAAGAGAATGAGAAAAGAATCATAGATGTAAATACAGATCAGTTGGTAGTACACGTGGTGTAATTTTTTGTTGATGAAGAAAAGAAGTGTAGGATAAAAACAATTTCATCCTACCATCAACTATAAAGGAAGCTAGAATCCAAAGAGAAGGTTTATTTATTTTTTAATAAATAAGCAATTTTAAGAGTACAAAATATTTATGCAATGAAATCTAGATAGCAAGTTGTTAAAGATATGCAAAAAAATGATGTTAGTTATGAGTTTAGATAAAAAACCAATATATTACAACTTGTCACTTAACTTTTATTGTAAAAATATCATGAAAATATTGTGCAAATAACACTAATATGATCATATTTCAAGTTTATTTCAATTGGGTTTAAACAAAATTTAAGGTTAGGGTGTTCAAAATTTTATTTGAAGAGTCTAAACAAAAAAAAAAATTTTAATTTTATATATAATTTTTTTTTTTTTTTTTTTGTGGCAAAGGCAGGGGTTCAAATGGACCCCCTGGGCTGGCTGTAGAGCCGCCCCTGTATTACTTCAATCTTGATTAATGCTACTTTGTTTAACTTTTATGCAAAGAAGATTGGGGAGCTTAAGAAGCTGGTAGAGGACGGAAAGATAAAATATATTGGGTTGTCAGAAGCTAGTGTAGACACGATAAGGAGAGCCCATGCAGTTCACCCCATCACTGCCTTACAAATTGAGTATTCTCTTTGGGTCCGTGATATTGAAGATGAGATCATTCCAGTTTGCCGGTTCGTTAATATCTGCCTATTTAGTGTGTACATTTTTAATCCCAATTTATAAGTTTGAATCCATATGTGAAATACTTAAATCTTCATGATATTACAATTCTGCTGCATTATATAGCTACCTGAGGAACATTACAAAATCGGACTAAACATTTTTCATAGAAAAAAAGAAGGAATTTAGGATGTCATATATTTTGTTAAGTTGTGGAGCAGCTGAGCAGGCGCGAGATACAACTATGCAATCCTTCAATTACACATACACATGAACATTGACCCAAAAATTCTGTCCAACAAGTGATTAATGAATATGGCCTAATACCAATTGGGTTTAAGACACAATCAATTAATTTATATGATTTAGTTTATTTTATTCACTTTGTTATGTAATTTGCTAAACATCATTTCCTTTTCCTAGTTGGATTTATTTATGATTTAGTTTATCAGTATTGTTTCCTTTCCTTACTGATCTGATGAGTTTGGAACTCTATTCAAAGAATTTAGAGTTCAGAAAATATTTACAGCTTGTTTGATTAATAAAATTTCAGTTGGAATTTTTCTAATAGTTTGGTACCGAGTTCAGCTAACCCTAAGTGATGATTCTTAGGTTTTTATCCCATTTTAATGCTGATTCCTAAGTTTATTTATATTTTTCCGTTCTTGATTATTCATAAACCACTTTAAGATATAATTTGTGCTAAATGATTCAAGTGAACTGCCACCTGTTAAAAACTTGCAGGGAGCTTGGTATTGGAATAGTTGCATACAGCCCTCTTGGCCGTGGGTTCTTTGCTGGGAAGGCAGTTC
Organism: Castanopsis chinensis; assembly: GCA_032878915.1. Taxonomy (NCBI): domain Eukaryota; kingdom Viridiplantae; phylum Streptophyta; class Magnoliopsida; order Fagales; family Fagaceae; genus Castanopsis; species Castanopsis chinensis. The sequence goes on from JAVQMG010000039.1 coordinate 964,054, forward strand.
TTGAGAGCTTGCCCACTGAGAGTGTATTGGTATGTTATATATGGTAGTATATAGCTTAGTCTAGTCTAGCCTATCGGATTTATCCTAGTATACTGTGCTTGTAGTATACTCATATTATTTGTACTTTACACGTACTTAACTTATACAAGGCTCTCTATTGTACAATAATTATACACACAAAATATACATCAATATACAAAGTATTCAATTCTTCTTCCTTTCACTTTATATTCTTAACATGTTACACGAAATAAAATGTAGTCTTAACTTTCTGCTTTTTGGTGGAATCACTTTGTTGTGTATATATATTGCATAATGCTTATGGATAGTAAAGTAATCTTAATTTTTGCTAAAGAAAGAATCTCTTACTAGCATGAAAATATTAGTGAATGACTTCCTTTTTTTTTTTTTTTTTGGTAATATGAATACTAGAATGTGCTTTTAAAAGTCAAATCTATGTTCTTGTCACAGAATAAATTTCCAAGGTTCAATGGGGAGAATTTAAAGAAGAACAAAATTCTTTATAACAAACTTGCTAAACAGGCTGAAAAGCATGCCTGTGCTACTCCTCAGCTGGCTTTAGCATGGCTTCTCCATCAGGATGACAACATCATCCCAATCCCTGGTATAATTGACTCTTTCAATTTCTACTTTTTTGCTTCATATAATTGACTCTTGCTTTTAGGCATGTTTTGAGATTTTTATCTCATGGATGATTTTTCTTCTCTCTATCTTGTTGATGTTACACAGGTACTACTAAAGTTAGAAACCTTGATACCAACATTGGTTCCTTGGCTGTAAAGCTCTCCGAAGATGATTTGAAAGAAATCTGTGACGCTGTGCCCATTGATGAAGTTGTTGGCCATAGACTAATAGCCCTTCCTCAGTATGCTTGGAAGTTTGCTAATACCCCACCAAAGTAATCACAAACTATAGTCATAAGGCAGATCAATATTAAGATCCTTCGAACTTTATAGTGTTTCTCTTTCTAACTTCTTTTTGCTTTCTCTATTTGTTTTTTCTTTCAGGAAAACTGCAGATAAAGAGTAGAATATGGCTTGAATTAGGAGTTCGACTTCTTGTTGGATTTGGATAAAAAAGGAATTTATTTCTTTTGGGGTATTATTGTTTGAAGTTATCAAGCTCTATTAGAAGTCTTGTTTACCACTTGATTTTGAGTTCTATTTGAAATATGAGTGATTCTCCTTTTGTGTGTGGAAAAGAAGTTTAGTTCTTCTAGGTTTTGGATATGCTAGCCGACTCAAGTCTCTTATATAAACATAGTGTTGTTGTGGCAAATTTAAGATTTTTGTGTGCTCTCTCATGTTTTTGGTTCTTCTATATTTGTGGGTTGCAATTTGAAATGGTGAGAGAGTTGCCACTTGGTTTTGGTTCTGTGGTTTGGTGATTTGCTCTCTTTTGGTGTGTTGCAAATTTTGGATTTGATTTGTGGTTCTTTCTTTGATTTGTGCGCAATTCGTAGTTGATATTTGGTATTCGTATTTGGTATTTGTGAACCATTGGTTCTTTGGTTTGTATTTGGTTCTTTAGTTTGTATTTGTGAGAGGTTTTTAACACCCCCAATACTAGTGCTTTTATTCAGTTAGCGAGGAGTACTAAAGCTGTGTGTGGTGGAGTTGAGATGGTTCATGAAAAAAAGTCATGCCAAAGGGAATTTTCTTGAAGAAAACTTATGCATGTTTAATCAAACAGTTGTTATGCTCATATTACCAGGCAGCATCGATTGTTTTGTATTTCTTTTCTGCTCTAAGTAACTGATGCATGACAGCACAAGAGAGAGAACTCCTCCAAAAATGAATTTTGGTGTATGCTGATTCAGTTACTATGCTTGACATTATTTTATCACTTCATGAAGCTATCAAATCTTAATTTCTTGGATTTTAAACAATTTTGAAATGCACATTGCTATGTATCCTCTCCAAAACTTTTCCTAGCGGAAGTGATTGTTATCAGGCATCTTTAAAAATATCAAGTTCAACTTATATTATGCTAAATTAGGCATAAGCGAGAGTTATTCAAAAGGACAAACTTTATAAACCTGCATGATTTAAACGTAACCAATGTCAAAGGAAAAATGCAGACCATGTCACTTGTACAAATCTTGACTGTGTCGGCCTTGTTTGCGTTATTATATTCCTTTACGTCATTTTATTTTATATTACATATTATCTACATTATAATATGCAAAATAATAGTAATATTTGGGTTTGAATCCTTTGGTGTACTCACTGGCGTCATCAAGTTATCAATATCAAATTTTAGTCGGTGAGGTTTTTCTGTGTGTTAACGTATTCTATTCTAAACAAGTAATAAATTATCTGAGGACCATTAATATAGGTTTGACTCGTTTGCGGATTCATTTACATATAGTAAAGGTATTAGCTACTCCACAATATTTGCATCATAAGTTATAACAATTACATTATTGGTATTACTTCTATTTCTAGTACTTTCGTTACTTAAAAGGGTGATGAGATAAACAACTTGACGGGAATATGTACGAAATCTCTAAACTTGTGAGGTGCAAAAATAGAAAAAAAATATATGCCAAAAAAAAAATAATCACACACAAAACAGTATTTACATGATTTGACAATTTGTTTAAGTCCACGGAGTTATAGGAATTTTACTATTCTCAGAGAAAAATATAGAGTGCAGTAGTACAATCTTTTTCTCTAAAAAACAACATTAAAACTCTTATCTTCAAAACAACAGTTTTTATATCTTGCACACAAGATTCACAATGGATTAGAAAAACGGGCCAAAATTTTTTTGGGCCTATCGGCCCAATCCTCCACTCCATAAACTAAGTCTCAGAAAATCTCCCATTAAAAACTGTAACAACATTATTTCAACTTCGTGCACTTATATTTGTAGTGTCATTTCTTGTGACAATAAAATCACTCTATATCATTCTTTGCACGTGCTCTTGATTGAGATCTTTTTCTAGTTATAGCTCATTTTTATTTTTAGTTGCTATTACTATGATTGTTTGACTTTGCTTCACAACAAGTCTAGCTCTTAGGGCCCTTTTGGATGGAGGGGAGGAGGAGGAGGGGGAGTGGAGGGCAGTAGAGTAGAATAGACTAAAAATAGACTAATTTTAGGTCAAATGTATTCTATTTTACTTTACTCTCTGTCCCTCTCTCTCAATCTAAACGAGCCATTAGAGTTCTAGAGTCTCTTTCTCAAACATCAACATAGTTTTTAGGTGATCAAAAGATGTGGGAAGCCATGCTAATAGAAGTGTCATTTTATCTTCAAGCTTTACCCCAAAATTTGATAACTAAGGGTGTGTTTGTTTCGACTGAAAATCACTTTCGAAAATTACTTTCCGTAAAATAAAGTGTTTGGTTGGCTTGGAAAATTCGGTCAAACTGAAAATGTTTTCAGTTTGACCAAAAATTAGGCTTGAAACGGTAGAAAATGATTTCAGTTGGAATTTTCACTTCAAATTGAAAAAAAGCACGCACTCCTCATTAAGATAAAAGAAAACCCTCTTCTCTCATACGCACTCCTCACACCCAACGCAGCAGCTCCCAACAGAGAGAGAGAGAACACGAAGAGAGGGAGACAGAGAACAACGAGAGAGAGCACCACGATCTCGCGCCGGCGATCGCGAGGCGGCGATCACGAGATCGCGGCGTGATCTGGCCAGCAAGATCGGTGACCGAATGAGTTGTTCTTGGTGTTGTTTGACTGAATGGGTTGTTCATGGCGCGATCCTCCCTGTCTCACCTCCCTCTCTCAGTTTTGACCAAATGAGTTGTTCGTTGTTTTAATTTTTGTTTGTTTAAAAGTTGATGGATTGTAATTTTGTATTATAAAATTTGTTTGGAATGTGAAAAAATGGCTGAGAAAATGTGAGAAATCAGTAGAAAATTTACATTTTCAGAATGTTACCAAACACTTGAAAATATTTTCCAAAGTATTTTCTAAAATGCTACCAAACACCTAAAAATATTTTCCTTTCCCGAAAATGTAATTACTTGAAATTATTTTACACCTGAAAAAAGATTTCCGTTGAGCCAAACGCAGCTTAAGTATTCAACATGTAAACATGTTGAAATGCTCCAATAGATACGATCATTACTTCATTTGCAAGTCATAAGGTGCTTTTTCATGTACAACTCGTTTGTCTGATTCTGTCTCATGTAGAGACTTTGTAATTTCTTCCAAATCCGTCCATTATGCTTTTCATACTTCCAGGATAATATGAATGAGCACACCACGTATGCTGAGACAAATTGCAATGGCTGTGTCCTCATTCATCTCATCCCGAATTTCGGCACTCAACTTTTCTAGCTTAAGATATTTCTAACTCCTTGTAAGATTAAGAGATCCTTTATTCACCTTTACCAAAAATAAAAATTTTCCTTACCACAAAATTTCTCTACTCTATGCTTGATGCTTATAATCATTACTATAATCTAATTATATAAAACGTTTAATCTTAACCCTGCTTTGATAGCACTTGTTATGCAACTAGTACCCACAAAATTCAAACTAGTCATAGTAAAGACTTTTTTTTTATTATTTTTTTTCTTTTTCGGATAGTGACTTAATTCTAATAGTAAAGACAAAATTAATTTATAAGCACACTTCCAAAAACAAAAATCACCAAAGTTTACACGTGTGCCGGGTGCCTCTCCTCTCACGGACTACAATATGCTTCATGTAAAAAACCAGGAATTGAAAAAAAAAAGAGCCAATCTCTGCACTCTGCTAGTGGTCCATAAAAGTAGCATCAAATCCTTGAATTGCAAAACACATCCCTCACATAAAAGTAGCATCAAGCCCAAAATTACGTGCTTAGAACAAATCTATGCAACAGAACAAATGAAACCGAAAAAAAAAGTTACAAAATTTATTTATTTGGTGATTTCCTAAACTGAATTTGAGCTTAGTGCTAAGTTTGTTTCGATGAAAAATTTTGTGTAAAGATATTTTTTTTGTGCTTTTCAGTATTTGGTAGTATCAGAATAAATGAGTCAATAAAAAACTATTTTTAGTTAACAAAAAAAAATTTTAACTTATTTTTAGAGATTATTTTTCATTAATTTTTTTAAAAAAACAACTTTATCTCACAAGCTATATAAAAGAAGTTAGAAAGATTATTTTTCAAGTTATTTAAGGTTATTACCAAACATTAAAAAAAGAGATAGTTTTATAGAAAATACTTTTTAAAAAATAGTCATTTAAAAAAAAATATTATCACTAAAACAAATAGATTTGTCTTTGTTCCCGACAAGAAATCATAATAAATCTAGGCAACCAATCAAAAGGAAAGAAATTTAACACAAAAAATTTAATCTTTTTAAAAAAAACCAAACACTGAAATTGAGGTTAAAAAGTGAATTATGGTCTAGTTTTCTCTAATTTAGGTGGTTATGGAAGAGAAGAGATTAGCAAAAGGTGAAATTGATGCCGGGGTGATCGGAGCTCTAGAAAACGTTATGGTCAACCACCACAAAGTTTCTTAAAATGGTGTCGCCTACGTAAAGAATGTACTCATACACGCACTTCAGCTCGTTTACCGTCACCGATAACGATAATATTTTTCCAATCGATCTCAATATTACCATTACCATCACCATCCACATCTTTTGAGACCTTCCCTCCATTTTCAGATTCTCCTTCAATTTGGTTATGGCTTTGCTGCTTTGTTAATTTGGTGGGTCACTCACTTTCTTCCCAGATTCATTACACGTCGGTACGACACCGTGTTACTTGTAGCTCGGTCCTCAAACAATGTTGTTTTTTTTTTTGGTCTTACTTGATTAGACGATGTCGTTTTATCTTCTGTAAGCGCACACGTTGATACGACATAGTTTTAGGTTGGGTCACGGAGTTGCAAAAAAAACTGAAACATGTTTAAATATAAAAGGTTGAAAAATGATCAAGTGTCAGAACTCAGAACAAATGAGATTGTGACTTTGGATTTCACAAAACAAAACAGTGTTTGACTGACTGTTGAATGACTGTAGTACTAGAAGTGTAGATCCGAGTCCGAGAAAAGGAGTTTTGTTCTTAACAATGGAAGAGAAGCAGGAGGATCAGATCCAAATCCCATTAGTCAAACTGGGCACTCAGGGACTAGAGGTCAGCCTCTTCTCTTTTTTCACTTTCTTAAGTTTCTTACCAAGTCTAGCTAGCTAGTAGTTGCACACTTCGAATTCGTTATTGAAACAACAATCAATACATGTCCCACAAAAGATTTGCATTTGCTCTTCTGATTTTCAATTTATCACCTATATTACATATTTTTATTGTCTCTAAACATTATTACTTTTCAGTTTTTTTGTTGGATACCGTTTATTTCATTGAAATTTTATTAAAAACTGAAAATTAAAAATAATAAAAAAAATAATTTTCAATTACCGTCCACACTTAAAAATACTGTTTTGATGCACTGTTTACGTTCATGAACAGTTCAGCAGCGCTAGTAAAAAAAAAAAAAAAAGTTTTTGAATGCATATATATATATAACATAAGTTTCCGATTGTTGAACTTTGTAAAACTTAATTGTGTTTGATCCGGTTGACGATCCAACCTAATCTGAAATAATGTTATGTGGTTTCATTTCTCAGATTTCAAGGACAAGAAGAAGACACAGTTATAAATTAAAGAGTGCGTTATGGGTTCATTACACGTCGATACGACATCGTGTAACTCGGAATCTTCAAAAAATGTTGTTTTGTTTTTCTTAATGGGACGATGTCGGTTTTCTTTTTTCTATTTTTTTTTTAATTTTCTGTAAACGCATGTTACGACATAGTTTTGGGATTGGGGCCACCAAATCATTATAATTAGTTATAGTTTTGGGATTATGGCCACACAAACTTCAGCTCGTTTACGGTCACCGATAATGATGATATTTTTCCAATCAAGCTCAATATTATCATTACCATCACCATCCACATCTTCTGACACCTTACCTCCATTTTCTGATTCTCCTTCATTCTGGCTATGGCTTTGCTGCTTTGTTAATATGGTGGGTTATCCACTTTCTTCTCAGATTTGAAGGACAAGGAGACACGGAAAAAGTGGGTTCATTACACCAATACGACACCGTGTAGCTCGGTCCTCAAACGATGTTGTTTTTTGTTTTTTTGTTTTTTGGTCTCAATTAATCAGACGATGTCGTTTTATCTTCTGTAAGCGCACAAGTCGATACGACATAGTTTTAGGTTGGGTAACGGAGTTGATCAAGTGTCAGAACTCAGAACCAATGAGATTGTGACTTTATTCATCGCTGTATTAAACAAAACAAAACAGTGTTTGACTGACTGTAGTACTAGAAGTGTAGATCCGAGTCCGAGAAAAGGAGTTTTGTTCTTAACAATGGAAGAGAAGCAGGAGGATCAGATCCAAATCCCATTAGTCAAACTAGGCACTCAGGGACTAGAGGTCAGCCTCTTCTCTTTTTTTCACTTTCTTAAGTTTCTTACCAGTCTAGCTAGCTAGCAGTTGCACACTTCGAATTCATTATTGAAACAACAATCAAACACTTCCCACAAAAGATTTGCATTTGCTCTTCTGATTTTCAATTTATCACCTACATTACATATTATTATCGTCTCTAAACATTATTACTTTTCAGTTTTTTCGTTTTTAATTTATACTAACACCGTTTATTTTGTTAAAATTTAGTTGAAAATTGAAAATTAAAAATAGTAAAAAAATAATTTTCAATTACTGTCCACACTTAAAAATACAGTTCAGCAGCGCTGGTAAAAAAAAAAAAAAAAAAAAAAACGCAAAACGTAAAACGTAAAACGCTGAAACGCATCAGCTATCATTCCTATTTTTGAATGCATACATAAATAACATAAGCCTCTGACTTCCGATGGATTTCTTCTAATGGGTCCTTTTTCTGCTTAGTAGGTTTCTAAATTGGGCTTTGGATGTGTTGGACTCTCAGGACTATATAACGCTCCTCTCTCTCATGAAGCTGGATGTTCAGTTATTAAGGAAGCATTTGATAGGGGCATCACTTTCTTTGATACATCAGATCTTTATGGCCATAATTATGATAATGAAATCATGGTTGGAAAGGTAATATTTGATATTCCTGTATTTACTTTGAAATTTTAACCAAATTATGACATTAAATGACCATTTTTCATTAGTGTGTGACACAAAAAATAGAATACTTCTATTTCAAGAAGAATATATAGCATAAGCGAGCTTGAGTTATAGCCTCTAGTTTTATATGGGAACATATAGATAAATCCTAATTCGTGTTAAGTACGAATTTAGGAAAAAAAATGTAAATTTGAGAAAATCACATAAATTGATACCGCTTACCCTAAGAAACATTACAAAATCCACAATATTTGAGTTCTAAAACAAAAATGATAAATAAAAGAATAAAAACTTCATAAATTACAAATTTGCTAAAATTGAGATCTAATGAAGCAATTTGTGTAAAAACAACTAAAATCATGGCAAAAAGCCACGAATTTTGCTCTCACATCATTTCTTTTCATGCCGCCAAATTTCATGCAATTCTACCATTAGTATTTGGAATTTCTATTACTACCTTTCATGACCCACACTTGTATTGGGATTAATGATAATGTTCTTGATTAATGAGGGCTTGGGTTACTAATTCTATGTAAGTGTGGGTCAAACCAATACCAAATGTTTCGATTGTTCAAATGTTTATTGTTATATTCAAAATGCATCCTTCTCCCAATGGAGGTTTGTGGAGAAGTTGCTTGAGTTGTTTGGCATGAGCAAGGCAAAGCCGGTAAAAACACCATTCGCACCTCACTTGTTGTTGTCTTCCGAACAATCCCAAAGTCGGAAGAGGAAAAGAAGATGATGGATCGAGTTCCTTATGCGAGCCTTGTGGGAAGCTTGATCTTTGCTATGGTATGTACTAGACCGGATATTGCTTATTCGGTTGGTGTTCTAAATAGGTTTATGGTGATGTGGCAATCGAGCGAGAATATGAACGCAGATAATTTAAACACTGTAAGAACAATTATCATAATATTATTAAAATCAGTGATTGGTTAAGTTTATACTTTTACTTATGTTGTTAGAATATTTGATTGTAGAATTAAATCAAACGCCATACTACGTAAACATGATTTGTTTTGTTGAGAAATGCATTTCTTGTAGCAAATATCTGATGGAAAATTTACATTCTCACATTGATTGAGCGATTCACTTTTGTAATCATTATATATATTTTGCATTATTAGGCTTTGAAACAACTTCCTCGAGAAAAAGTTCAAGTGGCTACCAAATTTGGTGTGTTCAAGTTAGAGGGAGATCAATATGGTCACTATGGCGTAAGGGGCACCCCTGAATATGTTCGGCAATGCTGTGAAGCTAGTCTTAAGCGACTTGACACCGACTACATTGATCTCTACTATCCACATCGCATTGACACTACAGTGCCAATCGAGGATACTGTAAGCATCCAATTTTTATTTGTCTTCTCAAAATCTAGTGACACAAAGTTTTTATACTAATATTTTTCCCAACTACTAACATGATATGTTGTAATTGATGCAATGATATCAATAACAAGCCTATGTGATATTAATTTAACTACACCTTGCCAGCTTAATAAGCTGTGATAAATGTTACTAAATTAGTTTTGTTCCTAGGCTCTATCCATTAATTTCATGTACCTAATGTTCGATCTAGATTAATGCTGCTTTGTTCAACTTTTATGTAAGGAAGATGGGGGAGCTTAAGAAACTGGTGGAGGAAGGAAAGATAAAATATATTGGGTTGTCAGAAGCTAGTGTGGACACAATAAGGAGAGCCCACGCAGTTCACCCCATCACTGCCTTACAAATAGAGTATTCCCTTTGGGTCCGTGATATTGAAGATGAGATCATTCCAGTTTGCAGGTTCGTTAATATCTACTTATCCAGTGTGTCCATTTTTAATTTCAATTTATAAGTTTAAATACATATGTCAAATACTTCAATCTTCATGATATTAGAATTCTGCTGCATTTGCTACATGAGGAATATTACAAAATCGGACTAAACAAAATTAGGAATTTTTTTAATAGAAAAAAAGGAATTTAGGATGTCATCTATTTTGTCAAGTTAGGGAGCAGCTGAGCAGGCATTAGGTACAACTATACAAGCCTTCATGGCTTCAATTACACATACACATGAACATTGACCCAAAAAGTTGGTCCAACAAGTGATTTTATGGATATGGCCTAGTACCAATTGGGTTTAAGCTCAATCAATTAATTTATATGATTCAGTTTGTTTTATTCACTTTGTTATGTAATCTGCTAAACATCATTTCCTTTTCCTAGTTGGATTTATTTATTTTTTCTTACTAAATAATAAAATAAATATCATTTGTTAGTATTGTTTCCTTTCCTTACTGATCTGATAAGTTTGGGACTTGTTCAAAGAATTTAGAGTTCAGTAATATTTACAGCTTGTTTGATTTGTAAAATTTCAGTTGGAGTTTTTCCAATAGTTTGATACTGAGTTCAGCTAACCCTAAGCGATGATTCTTAGATTTTTGTCCCATTTTAATGCTGATTCCTCCAAAGTTTGTTTATATTTTTTTGTTCTTGATTATTCTCAAACCCCTTGAAGAATTTGTGCTGCATGATTCAAGTGATCTGCCACCTATTTACTTGCAGGGAGCTTGGTATTGGAATTGTTGCATACAGTCCTCTTGGCCGTGGGTTCTTTGCTGGGAAGGCAGTTCTTGAGAGCTTGCCCACTGAGAGTGTATTGGTATGTTACATGAAATAAAATGTAGTCTTAACTTTCTGCTTTCGGGGAATCACTTTGTCGTGTATATATACTGCATAATGCATATGAATAGCAAGTTATATTAATTTTTGCTAAAGACAGACTATCTTACTAACATGAAAATATTAGTGAATGACTTCCTGTTTTTTTTTTTTTGTTTGTAATATAAATACTGGAATGTGCTTTTAAAATTCATATCTATGTTCTTGTCACAGAATAACTTTCCAAGGTTCACTGGGGAGAATTTAGAGAAGAACAAAATTCTTTATAGCAAACTTGCCAACCTGGCTGAAAAGCATGCCTGTGCTACTCCTCAACTGGCTTTAGCATGGCTTCTCCGTCAGGGTGACGACATCATCCCAATACCTGGTATAATTGACTCTTTCAATTTTTTTTTTCTTCGTGTAATTAACTTAATAATAGTTTTATTCATTACCATGCAAAACTGAGTTATTAATAATAATTTATCTGGTTTGATGTAATTCTGTTTTAATTTATGAGAAAGAAACTATATTTTTTCTTTATCAACCAGTACTTATATATTATCTTGATTGATAAGCATTGTTTTTAGGCATGTTTTGAATTTTTTTATCCCATTGATGATTTTCTTCTCTCTCTCTCTCTCTCCGTCTCCCCTGTTGATGTTATACAGGTACAACTAAAGTTAGAAACCTTGATACCAACATTGGTTCTTTGGCTGTAAAGCTCTCTGAAGATGATTTGAAAGAAATTTGTGATGCTGTGCCCATTGATGAAGTTGTTGGCCATAGACTAATTTCCCTTCCTCAGTATGCTTGGAAGTTTGCAAATACCCCACCAAAGTAATCACAAACTATATTCATAAAGGCAGAACAATATTAAGATCCTTTTAACTTTAAAGTGTTTCCCTTTCTAACTTCTTCTTGCTTTCTCTATTTGTTTGGCTTTTTTTTTTCCAGGGAAGCTGCAGATAAAGACATGTAGCCTACGCTGATGAGTGAAAAAAGATCCATGGAGCCGGCTCTTATTCAGTTAGCTAGGACTAAAGCTGTGTGTAGTTGAGTTGAGATTGTTCAGGAAAAAAAAAAGTCACGCCAGAGGGAAGTTTCTTGAAGAAAACTTATTCATGTTTAATCAAACAGTTGTTCCGCTCATATTGCCAGCTTCGATCGTTTTGTAATTCTTTTCTGTTCCAAGTAACTGATGCATAACAGCATAAGAGAGAGAACTCATCCATAAATGAATTTTGATGTATGCTGATTCAGTTACTATGCTTGACATTATTTTATCACTTCATGAAGCTATCACATCTTAATTTCTTGGATGTTAAACAATTTTGAAATGCACATTGCTATGTATCCTCTCCCAAACTTTTTCTAGCGGAACTAATTGTTACGCATCTTTAAAACCTACATGATTTAAAAGGACAGAACATTCTTGTTAGCGTTATTATTCCTTTATTATGTTATTTTATTTTATATGTTGTGCATATTATATTACATAATATCTACATTATAATATGCAAAATAATAGTAATATTTGGGTTTGAATCGTTTGGTGCACCCACTGGAGTCATCAAGTTGTCAATACCAAATTTTATTCGGTGAGGTTTTTCTTGTGTGTTGGGTTGTAGAATAGCCACCAATCATAGGATTTTATAAGCATCATTGGCCACCAAACGTTTAATTGATATCATTTACTAACTTTTATATTTTTTTTGAGAAACAAACACACACATACAAGAGAGAGAGAAAAAGGTTCTAAACAAACACACACGTGATCTTGATAGAGATATTTTCTTGTTAGAGCTCTTTGTTTTTATACTTGCTTCTACTACGATTGTTTGACTTTGCTTCACAAGAAGTCCAACTCTTAGAGTTCTAGTGTCTCTTCTCAAATATCAACATATTCACTAGGTAATCAAAAGATGTGGGAAGCCATGCTAATAGAAGTGTCATTTTATCCTCAAGATTTACCCCTAAATTTGATAAACTGAGTATTCAACATGTTGAAATGCTCCAATAGATACGATCATTCCTTCATTTGCAAGTCATAAAGTGCTTTTTCAAGTACAATTTGTTTATTTGATTCTTTCTCGTATAGAGGCCTTGTAATTTCTTCCAAATCCGTTATGCTTTAAATGCTTCTAGGATGTTATGAATGAGCACGCCACTTATGTTGAGACAAATTACATTGGTTGCATTCTCATTCATCTCTTCTTGGACTTCGTCACTCATTTTTTTGGGTTTAAGGTATTTCTAACTCCTTGTAAGATTAAGAGGTCCTTTATTCATCTTTGCCAAAAAGAAAAATTTTCCTTACCACAAAATTTCTCTACTCTATGCTTGATGCTTATCATCTTTACTATAATCTAACTATCTAAAAGATTTAGTACTCGTTTGGGTACTGATTAAAATTGTTGTGTTTGCGTTTTTGGTGTTTCACGCTTTTTTTTTTTATTTATTTTTTTATTTTTTCAACCAATGCCTATTGCACTTGTTCATAGGACATGAACAGTGCAAATAGGCAAATGAACAGTAACCCACACGTGAACAATAACTTTTTTATTGTTTTTAGTTTTCAGCAAAATAAGCGGTATCCAAATGTATCCTTAATCTTAACCTTGCTTTGATAGCACTTGTTGTGCAACTACCACCCACAAAATTCACACTAGTCATAGTAAAGACTTTTTTTTTTGGGCAGGGGGGGGGGGGGGGGGGGGGGGAGGTTAGTGACTTAATAGTAAAGACAAAAATAATTAATAAGCACACTTCCAAAAACCAAAAACACCAAAATTTACATGATTTGACAAGCCTACATCCACTAACAACAATAAGATTACAGTTTAACAATAGCACAAGTATTCTCAGTTTAACTATATATGAAATCAGGGAATTTTTTTTCCATTTGGCCTTAAATTTTTAACAATTTTGTTAGTGGTGATTTTCACAAAACAATGTGAAAAAATAGCATCTCGCGTTACTAAAACTTGAGTTTCATGATAGAAATTGAGTCTTAAATGCTCGAGTTCTAGAGCTGGCAAATAAAAATTATCCACGTGGAAACCATGTAGAACTTGAGTTTATAATACTAGAGTTCCTTTGTTTTTTAGTTCCCCATATTTTTCAGTTTTGCATTCTCAACTCCAAATCTCTGTTCAGATCATTTTGCATTCTTCGGATTAGCATTTTCCAGTTCAGATCGTTCTGTGTTCTCCATTCCAAATCTCTATTTTTCTTCTTCGAATCTGCGTTTTTCATATCATATTTTCCAGATTGTGTCTTCTTCTTCCTTCGGATCTGTTTCTTCAGTTCTTCAGATCGTCTTCGTCTTCATCTTCGTACTTTAGATACTTCTCGAGTTCCACGTGGATTAATTTCAGCACTAAAACTCGAGTTTTTGAGGCTCGATTTTGTCATCGAACTCGAGTTTTAAAGACTCGAGATGCTAGTTTCCTAAATAGTTTCAAAACCTTGCTAACTAACGATATTCTACCTTCTCACTATGCTAGTCTCCAATTATCCCCGAAATCAGGAGATAATAACAATAGCACAAGAACTCTTTTTAAAAACCCAAACGGCCAAAGCACAAAATGTACAACTACAGGGACTCAGCTATACTGACGTCTAATTTCACAGCATATTTAAGCATGAACTAGTGGTTAGTGTACAATAATTTCAATTTTTGATCACAAGTTGACACCTAAACATATTAAATTAAATTATTAGGTGTGAATTTAGGTGTGTAGCGGACTGGTTCCAGTTAATATTTTGTATTCATGACTATTCAGTCAAAAATCCATGACCGACTTCAAAAATCCTTTGCTCAAGTGTTACTTGTGTACCGTGTGCCTCTCTTCTCACCGACTGCAATATGCTTCAGGTAAAAAACCAGGGATTGTTCACCAAAAAAAAAAAAAAAACCAGGGATTGGAAAAAAAAAAAGTCAACGTCTGCACTCTGCTAGTGGTCCCTAGCCACCAAACTGTATTAGGAGCAACTACTGTATTGGTGGGAAAAGACTAAACTAAGGCACCTTGTAAGATTTGAAAGAGAAGTACTTTTCATTGAAACATCTTGGCTACCATTGCAAAGCTCCTGTTTGTCGAGAATGGAGGAGAAGCCCCAAATCCAGATCCCAAGAGTGAAACTTGGCAGTCAGGGATTGGAGGTAACTTTGTTTGTCACTTCCTTCCCTACTAACATTTTGGAGAAGTCATTTATTTTTTTAGATGGACACTCTTCATTTTGCTCATATATTAAGTGCTAAACCAACTGCAACTGTGATTCGCATCCATTTCTTAGGCTTTCTATCTCGTTTCGACAATAGCTGCCTGTCTGATATTTATTTTCCATTAAACACTTGCGGTATACTACTATACTGCAAGTGTTTAATGGAAGAACACTAACATCACATGTTCTCAAGTTGTAAATTTTATTATATAGGTGTGCACTTTGTAGAATCTATCTTATTTTAACTTCTTCAATCATAGTGTGTAAGATTTGCTTTCTAGGATTTATTGGGTTGCTAGAATCTTGTTCCAAAAATATATCAGCCAGGAAAAACAATATTACATGACAATTAATTTAATAATCGATTCTTCATCCGCTGCCATTTGCATTTTTTTTTTCTTTTTACAATTTGAAAGTTACAATGGGGTGAGGGGATTTAAACTGTAGACTTCTCTATTAGAAAACCTCAAGAGGTATTTCTATGATCACAAAAGCAGATGAAAATCTTCACTATTTTCCTACAACTTCCAATAATAGGTTTTATAATTCAATCAAGGCCTTTCAGAGTCATCCAGCATAAGAAATTTGATAAAGAAATAATTGCAGAGTCCCATCTAGCAAGGTTTTTTTTTTTTTTTCCTATTAATTACAAAAAGATCATGTTGAACCATGGGATTAGAATTTAGGATCCTGCCCTCGAAGGAGTAATCTTGAACGCGTTACCAGCATCATGAAAGTAACTCCTTGTGTAAGATCTAGAGAAAGTAATAGGTAAATAGAGCTGACCTTGGGGACTAAGTGTTAACTTGGCCTACCAAAAATAAAGAAATCCAATGTTTTGGTTTTGTAGCTTCTCATCACTATTTTCACTACATTTGAATAAGACTAATGTTTTCTCTTAATGGGTTCTTCTCTGGTTTGTAGATTTCTAGATTGGGCTTTGGATGCGCGGGCCTGTCAGGAGTATACAACACTCCTCACTCTCATGAATATGGTTGTTCAGTTATCAAGGAAGTATTCAGCAGGGGTATCACCCTCTTTGACACATCAGATCTCTATGGAGATAATCATGATAATGAAATTATGGTTGGCAAGGTATTGTTTTATTTTTTATTTTGAAGTTTGAAGCTGATAAATTGAGCATACAAATGATCATGTTTAATATTTTTGATTATTCAATTTTTATTGTTCTATTTACCATCCCCCAGCCCCATTCTTCCCACTGGGGGTTGTGGGAACTCCTTTCTTTCTTAGTTAAATGAGAAATATTCAAACATGGAAATTGGGTGAAAATATGAATTAAGATAAATGCAGTAAAGCACAAAAAATGATATGACCAGTTGACTTATGCATGGCAAGAATGTGATTGTTTGTGCACAGCATATGCAATATGGTTTAAACAGAATACTTTTTTTGAGATATGAATCTTTTGTTGGAATTATCTGGTGGAAAATTTATATCCCCAAAATGATTGCAGTATTGTTGTTATTCACAGGCTTTGAAGCAGCTTCCTCGGGATAAAATTCAACTGGCTACAAAATTTGGAGTCACTGTGTTAGGGGAGGGTAAATATGGGGCAAAGGGCACCCCTGAATATGTCAGGAAATGCTGTGAAGCTAGTCTTAAACGGCTTGATGTAGGCTACATTGATCTTTACTATCAGCATCGTGTTGACCTTTCAGTGCCAATTGAGGATACTGTAAGCATAGAGATATTTCTTTTTTCTCCTCTTAAATTTTTATCTATTCTTGATCTATTATTTGAACGCACAAAACTATATTCGGAATCGTGATGGCTGTTTACGTCTGACTTGCATTCTGTAAGGAAGATGGGAGAGCTCAAGAAGCTGGTGGATGAAGGAAAGATAAAGTACATTGGGTTATCAGAAGCTAGTGTAGACACAATAAGGAGAGCTCATGCAGTTCATCCCATCACTGCCTTACAGATGGAGTATTCTGTGTGGACCCGTGAAATTGAAGACGAGATAATTCCACTTTGCCGGTTTGTTGATATATAGCTCTATTAAATGTTTGCATTGTTAAACCAAATTTGTAAGGTACATAGGTGAAAGTTGTAGCCTTTGCAATCTTGGGATTGGTTCTGAATTAGATACACTCAAGAATATTTCAAAATCTGAATGAAGAAATTATCATTTACTTCATGAAGCTTCACCACTTTATTACAGGGAGCTTGGTATTGGGATAGTGGCATATAGTCCTCTTGGTCGTGGGTTCTTTGGTGGCAAGGGAGCTGTTGAGAGCTTACCCACTGGTAGTTTGTTGGTATGTGACTACGAATTAATAATGAGCAATATTAATTTTTGTATTATGGTTTTTTGATTTATTAATTTGAATGAGTTAGATTATGCAAGAAATTCCCTGCAGATCCTAACTCCTAACCTTGAAGCCGTCCTACCAGATTATGAATTACACATATGGGTGAATGATTTCTTAATCGGCAGAGGAATTTGCATTTTAAACTCAAATTCTTGTTCCTGTCACAGGTTTATCATCCAAGGTTCAATGATGAGAATTTGGATAGAAACAAAATTCTTTATAGCAAATTTTCTAATCTGGCTGCAAAGCATGGCTGCACCACTCCTCAACTAGCTTTGGCATGGCTTCTCCATCAGGGAATTGACATAATCCCTATCCCTGGTATAGTCATCTCTTTCCTTTATAAATTCCATCATTTTGATATATGTGATTGAATTAATTTGGTATATGGTTGTTTGGTTTCTTCATGACTATGCAAAAAGAACTCCTAATCTTCATTTGTTATGGAAACTATACTTTTTCCTTTGTTAACCTATGCCTAAATCTTGATTGATGTACATGGTCTTGAGCATGTCATGAGATTTTTATCACATGGATGATTCTTGTTTCCTTCTTGATATTTTGCAGGGACAACTAAAGTTAGGAACCTTGATAACAACATTGGTTCATTGGCTGTAAAGCTTACAAAAGACGATTTGAAAGAAATTCATGTTGCTGTGCCCCTAGGTGAAGTTGGTGGACAACGAGAATATGACATGTTTTCTCAATATGTTTGGAAGTCTGCAAATACCCCACCAAAGTAATTGCAAATTATGAACAAATGAAGTGGATCCTTCTATGTAAATGTTCTTTTTTATTTTCTTACTATATTGCTTTTTCTGGAATAATGATTGAGTGAAAAAGTAAATGTCTTGCTGATATGATGAGAGAAGGAATTTTCTTCAGAGAATTGTGGATGAGTGATGAATGAATTATGTACATATTATCATTTTCATGTTGAAATCTTGGTGTGTACTTGTACGAAAGTTTCCTATCTGTTTCTTATCTAAGCTGCCTTACATTTTTTGCTTCCACTATTTAAAATTCTTGTTCTGTAAATTAATGTCAACTTTGAGGTAAATTTCTTCTCTGTGAATGATTTTTTGGTGTATAGTAATCCCTTCAATGTGCTTTTCATTGTCTAATGTTTCTGGGACTAAAATATCTTCCTGTGACGTAAGTCTTATGGAACATTTGTAGCCTCTCCAGGACTTTCACTTCAGGAAATAATTGTTAAGGGATTCGTTATACAGGTATTGCAGCTTTAGCTTCTGTCATGCTTAATTAGGCACCAACAGAAACTATTCGATAGTATTAATGACTTGGTAACAGGACACAGAAAAAGTAGAACTGAAGGTATGGTAATCAAATGAAGGCAAATGGTTTGGGATATTTAAACAACTTTTATGTCCAATAGATCAGGAAGATAATATGTTGGGGGAGACTTACGATCGAGGTCAATGCTAGGGAGATAATACCTTGGTGGAACTCCAATTAATGCCCAAGGCATACCACTTACAAAAAAAAAGATTAAACCTAAGGACTTAGACTTATTTATGTTATATTAACTAGTGTGTAGCCTTATGCATATGCATAAATACAATTAAGAACAATCATAATTATTCGGTTCAAATTATTATTTTTTTAGAAGATGTTCAAATCATACATGGTATTTGCTTTCATTTTTTTAAACCATATATTTCTAAAATATGTAATGGTTTCTCATTATATATATATATGATCTAGAATTTAATTGATTTTAGATTCTTCAGTTTTTGTACCTAATAATTTACTTGGCACAAAAATTAAAAATTTAGATGGACATGTGGCGGAAAATTAGACTCCAATTGAAAATCAATTTAGAATCAAATTGGATTTAGACTTTTCGATTTTTATGATTAATAATTTACTTGGAACAAAATTAAAAATTAAATAGGACATGTGTCCCAAAATTAAGATTCCAATCATAATTTAATTGAATTTTCTTTGAGCTTTGGCTATATATATAGATTACTCAAATTATTTATTTTTCCCCAAGTGGGACTTCTACAACATGCATACCCTTTAGATATTGCAAGAAAAAATGTTGTCTCTTAAATTTTGGGATTGTATTGGATTTGATTTGGATGAGTCGCGTGTTATGAAGGTTAATCTATTTATAGAGAACATTGATGGTGGATTTTTCAAAAAGCTTCACATTATTTTGGCTGCTTTTGGTTGAATGTAAAATATTTTTCGAGTGTAAAATATTTTCAGGTGAAAATATTTTCGGGAAAGGAAAATATTTTCAAGTGTTTGGCTGCATTATGAAAATTGTTTTAGAAAATTTTTTCATGTGTATGATTGCATTTTGAAAATGCTATTTTTCTACTAGTTTCTCACATTTTCTTAGCCATTTTCTCAGCTTTCAAACAAATTTTATAATTGAAAATTTCAATATATAAACTCAAAAAAAAAAAAAAAAAACCATTCGTTAAACTCAAACAATTTGGTCAAACTAAGAGAGGGACGAAGAGAGAGTGATCAAAAATTGAGGGAAAGGGACAGGCAGATCGAGAAAGAGAGAGATCGGTCATGGGTGACAATTTTGACGGTAATGGGGTGCGATCTTGGTGGCATGATCTTGGAGGTAAGGTTGAGTGAGAGAAGAAAAGGGAGATGGGTTTGAAGGGATGTGGATCAAGTATTGTAGAGGGCAGGTTTGAGAGAAGTGTTTCGTTGGCGGCGTGGGAGCATCGGATCGGAAATGTTGGAGGTGAAATAGGCTTCACCAGCGTGAGGGAGAGTTTTGCCTTGGTGGATCGGGTACATTTGGAGCTCGAAGTGGGCGGAGGTGAGGTTGAGCGAGAGAAGAGAAGAAAAGGGCGAAAAACCATCAGCGCAGAGGGGAAAACGGTGGCGTTGTTCGTTGGAGTGTGGGTGGACCTCGGATCGGCGTCTGCATGTGGGGTGGAGCGGTGTCTCTCTCTCGTTGGTGCATGGGGTGGAGTTGAGGTTGGGGCGGTGGTGCGATCTGGGGTTGTGTGTGTTTCCAGCTCACCTCTCTACTCTCTCTTCTTTCTCTCTCTCTCTTTGTCTCTCTCTTCTCTCTCTCTCTGTCTCTCTCTCTTTAGGTGTCTAAGTTTGAAATCATTTGAAGGTAAAAGAGAAGGGTAAACGATTTTCTGGGTCAAAGGGCTTATTTTACGGTTAAAGTTTAAAATTTTCCATTTGACCAAATTTTCCATGTACAACCAAACACACGGCAGGGTGCAAAATATTTTTCCCGAATCCATTTTCAGCCGAAACAAATGCAGCCTTTATTCATTTGTTTTTGAAATGAGAAGACCATCTTCCCTAAAACCAAATTCCAAGTCACCATTGTGGCTAGCACCACAACCGTTTCCATAGCTACCAATACTACATTCATGAATTGCCGAGCCCAATTTGACTGGATTCCTTTGCCAGTTCTTTATAAATTTCTCTTTCTTGATTAAAAAAAAAAGGGTTATGTTAACGAGTACCCTTAGGGCATTAGTTAACAATCTATTTTAAGAAAGTTTGACACAACTTTTATGGGAAATGAAAAAAGATGTCAAAATATTAATTATTTTTTTTCTTTTTCCATAAAAACTTTCTTTAAATGGATTATTAACTAATGCCCTAAGGGTATTCGTTAACATTTCCCAAAAAAGAAAAGAAAAGTATTGAAATCATTCAATGTCATATAGAATATGCCCATCAACTAATTTAGTTTGGTAATATATATATATATATATATATATATTTGGGGTTTTCCACTTAACACATTCCCTATAATTAATCATCTTTTCTCTTTCTCAACTCATCATCTTCCTATCATTAATTTCCCAACTTATTTTTACACATTCTCCAATCTTTCCCATCTCTTTTGCCTTTTCATATCCTCACTACTATCTACCTTAATATCACTCATCCTCTATCCCCTTATCTTCTTCCTATTTTTGGCTTTTCTTATTCCTGTCATCTTCCTTTAAATTTGCAATCCGCTCTCATTCTATATGCATAGCCTTCCCACACACAAAAATTTATTTCTCTCTCTCTCTCTCTTCATTTTTTGGTGGATTTTATTATTTTTCTTGCATCTCTACTTTAGGTTTATGAATTTTTGTGTTCTTTATAATTCTACTTACGGCTGATGTGATTTAGTTTTGTATTTAATGTTTATTACTATATCTTTTAGTTTTACTCTTTTTCTTCTCATCTAATTTTCTATAAATTTGTTATTCTCTCTTGAAAATGCGATTATTCTCTCTCTTGATTTTATATTCTTCCTTGCAACTTTACTTTAGGTTCATGAATCATTGTGTTTTTTTAAAACTCTATTTTCGGTTAATACGTATTGGTGTTGTATTTTTGAATTCCCCATCACAAGTCGTCTCTATCCCTCTTACAACTTTAGTTTGATTTTTGTTTGAGTTCATACTTAGTTATTTTGGAAGTGATAATTGAATTTATATCAAAACAAAATATTGATTATGCATTTGAGTGTGCTTATATTTGTGTAATATTAAGTGCAATTTTGTTAAGATTTTGGTTCATTCAGTCCAATTTGGTGTACTTAAGAATGGAAAATGACAAATTTTGGTTGAGAGTATTATCAATTATTTGAGTAATATTAATTGTAATTATAGGATAAGTTTTGGTTATCATAATAATCTCTTTAAGAGAATGAGAATTTGAATAATAACTTTAAAACTTAAAAATTTTAGTTGTACCAAAAGAAATTAGGAAAATATAATGCATAATAACAATAGTTAGAGGAATATGGACCATTTCAAAAAGAATAATAAATTCAATAAAAAAAAATAAAATCATAAAAAATTATATATTTGTAAAAATTGATTGATGAAAATTACTTTTTGAAATTGTTTAATTTACAGGAAGAACAAGTTATATACAATAAAACTTAGAGAATAAATTATACAAATTCAGTATAAGTTTATTATGAATTTTGATTATCATAATAATCTCCTTTATTAAGAGAATGAAGAATTTGAATTATTTATTTGAAACTTAAAAAGTTTAGTTGTACCAAAAAAAAAAAAAAAATCATAATATAACATAATTTTGAACAATATGGACCACCTTATACAAGAATACTATCAATCAAACACATAAAAAATAATAGAATAATATATTGGTAGAGATAAAAAGATGAATTTTTATTTTTATTTTTTATAAATTGTTTAATTTTTAGGGAGAACAAAATTCTCTTCAACAAATTTTAGAGAACAAATAATACATTATATTACAATAACAAAATGATTATCTATTCTCACGTATTGCATGGATCTACAACTAGTCATCAATCAATCAATATCAATATTCAATATATATATATATATATATATATATATATATATAAAAGCAAAAACCTTATGTGGGAGAGTATGAGGTTCTACCAAGTGGTGCATTATTTGAATCTCTCTTGTAGTACCATTGGGCCCGAATTATACGCAATGGGCCGGCCCACAAACTCTCACAATGAAAGAGGCCCGACTTCACATCTATAAATGGTCCGAGGACTCAATCCGTCCGAATCTACAAAGACACGTAATAAGAAGGGGTGTCGTGCATGATCAAGTACCAAGGAATACCACGTCCGAGGACAGCATAGTCCTCGGCAAGTGTTGCCGAGGATAACATAGTTGATTTAACAGTCCAACAGCTCCCCTAACAGAAGCCTGTGGTGCTGGAACTAAAGAGATAAAGATAAAGATTAAAGGGGAGGGATAGGGGAACATCCAGAAAAAAGCTGCTACCACCGCATTTAAAGCTCTACACCTGCTTCTCTGGCCGCATTAATGAAGAAGTGACACCTGAACGTTGGGTTTGAACCATATCTTCATCATCAGAGACCTGAGTAAAAAAGGGATGATGGGACAAGTATCCAAAGGAGAAGAAGGCAAGGATTACACGTGGAAGAAAGGGAAAAGGAGAGAGGCCTATAAAAAGTGAAGGAAGAAGACGTAGAGGGGGGAGAGAAAAATTGGAAAAGAGAGAAAGAAAGAAGGAGAATTGGTAAGGAAATGAAAGCATTTGTCCTCGGCAATAATATACAAAGTAATATTTCGTCCATGATTGACAAGTATATGCATAGGTTCTACGATCAAGCCAAATCTGGATGTTATTTATCATTCAAATCCAAGGATTGAAATCCTGCTCTTTATAAATTCATTGTTTAGGGCTCAGAGACTGAATCCAATATCAAGTTCGATCCGTGCCCTTACATCTCTCATTTAGGCTTCTACCTTATCAAAGTTTGCATTTATGACAAATTTTTAGTTTGATGAAGTAAATGCACATATTAATTACTATAGGTGTGCACTAATATTATATATATATATATATATAAGAATTTTATATGGTTTATAAAAAATTTATATGAGAAAGTAAAACCCTCATGTGGAAGACCATGTAGTTCTACCATGTGGCACTTTGCAAAAGTAAAATTTCATTTAGCTTTCCACCACACATTTTTTTTTTTTACATATTTTGGATTATAATAAAATTATATTTGTAGGATATTACTATTTTAACTGAGTGTTTAACGGACCACTATCATACTTCAATAATGTAAACATAACATCATAAATTTTCTATAACATTTTCATAAATCAACTATACATTGACATTATATTATATAAAAAAATTTATGCTAACCCCAATGCATTGAAAAAACAAAAACAATGATTATATAAATAATCAACTTATGACACCGCATAATAATTAATTTCTAATTTTATGACATTTACTTTACAGTCTAAATTCTTCGTCTCCTTAATTTTATATTACATCATAAAATTAACAAAAACTTGTTCATATTATTGCAACGTTGCTTTATATTATTACTTAAAAATATTTTAAATATTCCATACAAAAATTCTCACATGGCAGCTTACAGTATTATAGGCACGTCACGCCGAGCCCATTGCTACTTTTTATAAAATTTGGTACGCACAATATCACCTAATGATACTTGCCAGTGCTAGCAAACCCAGTTTGATTGTCATTCACATCGCATGGTACCGCTTCCTATCTAACCTAGTAGCATCTGTATAATAGCACCATTATTGCTACATGTTTCCAACGCACTCAATGTCATGTAGCACTATTTACTTTTAATTAAAAAAAATCACTTTTTTACAATGTTTTTATAAGGATAAAGTTAGGTAAAAATTAGTTGTAACATTAGGCTACAACTTTACTCAATAAAATAAATATTAATATATATTTTGGAAATCTAACCATTAATTGCATATTCTTTACACTCTTCACACACATATTAAATTTTTGTCAATAAGCTATTATTTACTATATGATCTATAAGTTTATATTTTATGCATAATTTTAAACTAAAAAAACTTGTAATTTAAACAATTTATTGATGACATAGCTATTGATTTTCAGTTTTTTTTTTTGAAAATTTTCAAGCATGAAGAAATTGGTTGCAAAGTTCTTAACTTCACAAAGGATGAAGATCAGGAAGCTCTTGGTTACAAAACCATATGGCGTATATATGCAGTAGCTTCTCATAAAGGAAAATAAATTCTTGGTTTCTGTATCTGTGTGTGACGGCTCTTAAAATAAGCCTTATATATATATGGTTATGAAAAAGAAACCCTAAACAAATACATCAACATGGGCTGAAATTCAAATATGGAAATTCTGAATTCGTAAAGCTCGATAGATTGAGCTAGTGTTGAGCTGGTGTAGAGCTTGCCCAATAAATTTCGATAAATGCCCTTTGTCGAGCTATCTATCGAGCTTCAATAAACTAGCTTTTCTTCACTTGTTTCTTGGATCAATCTTTATGTCTTTAATACAACCACTTGATATGTAGTCACATAAATCACTACTGCCCATACTTCAAAAATTGATTTAGATTCAACAATATTTTTCAAAGCTAAATCATAGCTTTTTAGTTGTGAGGGATATATAACATTTTATTTCTTAGAATTTAAGTGTTTTGCAATAGCTCCAATAATAATCTACTGGTAAAAATTAGCTTTCGACGTAATTATTGTGCGCACCCAAATACGGCAATTAAGCCTCTAAGATATTTGGGCTCACAATCTATTTGTATTGTGGGTTTTTGGATTTCCTACAATGGGTGATTCTATGCTCAGCAGCCTAAGTATCCCAATTCTCCTCCTCCCTCCTCCCTTTCCTAGAATTTTTCCAGCCTCTTTCCATTGAACCCCTCTTCCCTATTTATAGCCGCAGTCTATGGCATTGCCACGATCATTCTCCAGGTCAGTGGAAGGGGAGGTTCAATGCTGTTTCTTCTAAGTGGATGTTTAATTATGAGTGAGGGAAGATGATAGTGGCATTGGAAGTGGTTCCACCGTTAGGTCTGTTGCCCGGCGAAGGCATTCCCTAGGCGACGGATGGGAGGTCCACTACTGTTAATCGTAGTTGGAGGTTAAGTGGTGAGGAGAAGACGATAGTGGCCTTGGAACTAGTTTCGTTTGTAGGTTCGATGCCCGGCCTTCTCCAGGTAATGCCGTGCACCTAAACATCGACCCAAACTGGGAGACGTGATTATTTGGAGTGGCGAGGTTTCACATTGCCGAAGATGCCACGAATGATTCCATTCCCAAGTTCCGGATTCTTGGTGAGCATTAGGTTGGTCTGATTAGTGTCAGGCCCCTACACGGGCTGTCATTTCCATGGGCCTCTGAGCAAATGGGCCTGGGAAAGGTGATGTCCGTACAATAGCCCCCCCTTGATTCATGCACGGGTCTCGGCAATGAATCAAGGTTTACAAGGGTTGAGTGTCATCATCGATGAAACCATCAGTCATTTTTTCATGTGCAGTTAGGGTAATTACCGTGGACTTCTCAAAAGTAGCATCGTGCCAGGCTGTTACATCCGTAATTATAACCCGTCGGTTGGCGAACTGTCAGATGGTTGGTAACTATCTGACAGTTCGTAAGCCATGCCTAGGCGTGTGGGCAGGTTACCTAAGAAAAGCTGGAAGGGTTTTTTCCCGCTCTTAGCCTCATTACATGCCTTTGAACCTATATATACCCCCTTACAGGTCCTTATTTCACTTTTTGCACTCTCTCACTTCAATATCTTCTCTGCCGAGCATTCTACTTTCGCGAAAAACACTGCTTCAGTTCTTCATTTTTTAGAGCCCCAAGTAAGTTCTCTCTATCTCTTTCTTCTTCTTTTTTTGATTCCTCCCTGCCTCATTCTCTAGGAATGGGTTTTTCTCATCTCCTCACTCCTAGGGCTGCCTTGGCTAGTTTTAGAGAAACATTTGGTATCCCAAGGGACGTTGATATTGCGTATTGTAGTGAGGGCGACATTGCTCTTGAGAGGGCCATTAGCCAGAACGTCGTCTTTTTTCCGTTGATGTCCATATTAGAGGGAGGGGTTAGATTTCCTATAGACCCCCTCATCGTAAGCACCCTAGGGTTCTATGGCTTATGCCCTGACTAGCTTCCCCCCAACTTTTATAGGGTTGTTAACTGTGTCAGCCGTCTAAATCAATTGTTCGGGCTGCAGTTAAACCACCATGATATTAATTTCATGTACAAATTGTGCGGGAATTTTTCTAGTGACTATTACTTAAAGACTAGGGATATGCGTGTCTGGCTCATATCTTGCTTACCCGATTCTAATAGAAACTCCGCCGGCGAGTTTGTCCAGGTGCGTGGCAATTGGCTTGCCGGGGAGCTACTTTGCCTGCTTTCGCCATTCGACATTGGTCGATATCGAGACCCTTTACTTATCTTAGATTCATGTTTTATTTGTGTATTCGGCTGACCAGTGTCTTTTTGGACTTGTTACGCAATCGAAGAGGTTTTTGTTGGGCATCAGAGTCATACACGCGTGAGATCTTAACTTCGTTCTTAGGTCAGAGATATTTGTGCATGATGACGGGCAACTCAAGGCGTCTCACTTGATCCTCTGCGTCAGCCCCGTGTATTCCATTTGGCAAAACTTTAGCTAAGCACTTTTGGTCGATAGTCCCTTTTTGTCGTACATCGACGTACGGCACAAGAAATTCCTTCCTCCCACTCTCATAATTGGCGAGGACCGAGACCTTGGCCCCCGCTACACTATCGCAGATGACATTGCATCGATCAGGGACAAGTCTACTGAGCGCGTGTCTTAAAATTGAAGGAGACATGAAGCCATTGAACAGCAGGTAAACCCTACCCCGGTTGCTGAGGAAGAAGCCGCCGAACTAGTAGGTGCCCCATCTGCCCCAACAGGAAAAATGGTGAAGAGAAGAGAGATGACCCTCTCCTGGTTCATACCTTGCTTACTTACTCCCAAGTGCAGGAGATTGTAGTAATATAATTCTCGGAGTACCGAGGTCGAACCACGAGGAGTAGGGTAAATTCAAAGACAATATAATTAAATGAAAATTTGAGTGAAGAAGAAAAATACTTTTGCTTGGTGATTGTTAACAAGAATAATAATAAAAACTGATTCAAATCAATAATGTAAATACTAGGGCATCGGGGTGTTTTCCTATATCGATATGAGATTCTTTGTGATCTAAGAAATATCTATTTCATAATTGATTGTTCTTATACAATTAAAAACTTATGATTCGGTTGAACTGAGACAATTCAAGAACGCATTATAACTTCGATTAATAATGCGGTTAGAAAAGTTTTTCAAAAAAACCTATTCACTTTAAAATCTGATTTCTATTTGAAACTATTAGAAATTCATCTAAACAATAGAAAAAACATGATTGAACTTATTGAAAGCATGGAAGAACTAATACATTAAAAGAAATCTAATTAAACAATCAAATATGTCATTGATAAAATCTTAGAAAGAATCACATTGAATATTCATACCGTATAGAAGAAACATAACCCCTAGCTTTAGCAAAGAGTTTAGGCTGCCATTAGAGAAAGGAAAATACAAGTTTTCTCTCCCCAAAATTCGTTTTCCTAACCTCCCTTCTAAACCCTAATGTAAAAGTGTCCAAAGAAAAATAAAACTTTTACTATTTTAATTTCCGTCCAGGTTTACAGCGGTAACTTGTGAGTTAATTCAGCCTTCAAAAATTGCAAATTTGAAAAAACTCAAAACTGGAAAGTTGTAGATAATTAAGTCACGGTTCTAACCCATCAGGCCTTGTGTTAATTGGAATTTTGATGAGTGAGAATCGTGAGATACACCCAAAATACTGGTTAGTGCTCAAATCAGATTTTTCCTTTTCAGATTCTGCCTCTTTGATTTCTTTCCTTATTTGAAGCTTCCAATCATGGTAGACGATCTAAGCACTCAAGCTGCTCCTTAGACATTTGAGCATGGTTCTTTAGCTCCACTTTAATTATAGTTTGGCCTCCATTC
This sequence comes from Castanopsis chinensis, assembly GCA_032878915.1. Classification (NCBI taxonomy): domain Eukaryota; kingdom Viridiplantae; phylum Streptophyta; class Magnoliopsida; order Fagales; family Fagaceae; genus Castanopsis; species Castanopsis chinensis. The sequence goes on from JAVQMG010000039.1 coordinate 992,707, forward strand.
TCTCACAAATTCCTGTAAACTCATCTTTCTCACATGATTTCCTGAAAGTAGAAAATTACACACAATGAATAGCATCTTATTCAAGAAATTATGTAAAGATAAATAATAGGGACTAATGCAAATAATGGTTTAATTATACCAATTAAGAATAGTAATAAGGAGATAACGCCGACATAAATATATAACAAGTATACATTTTAAGGCGTTATCATACCCGGGACCGGCCCAGCTACCCAACCTCGATCCCTTATAGGTGCGAGTCAGGCCCTTCAGCTTGTTGGCGAAGCCCGAAAGAGGAAACGGGCCGCTGAGAAGAACGTGCCCGTTCCCAATGACGTATTACCGAAGACGCCTGTAAGAGGCAAAATTTTAAGCCAATTATAAAATGCCACATCAAAGTTTAGTGGCAAATTCTAAATTGATGTCATTAAATTAATTAAATTAATTAAATTAGATGATGACATGTGTCATCCAAATTGGCATCACATTGGCATATCAAAATTTGCCATGTGTCATTTAACCCACAAGATAAAGATAAATTTCCTATTCAAAATTTATGGGAAATTATCTTTATTAAAATAAATAAATAAATAAAATAAAGATAAATTTTCTACTCAAAATTGGTAGATAATTATCTTTATTAAATAAATTAAATAGAGATAATTATTTATCTTTGTTGATTATTATCTTTATCAAAATAGATATATAGAGATAATTATCTCTAAGAAAAATTTGGGCCAATCAAAAGTCTACTACATACTTTCAAGCATATCAACTCAAAGTGAAGCTTATCCTCTAAAATCACTATAAATAGAGGACATCCCCTCTCATTTTGGAGAGGAAGTTTTCAAGAGGTCCAAGCTCTGGAGAAATTCTGTCTCAAGAATCTTTGAAGAACTTGAAGCATCTTTGAAGAACTTGAAGAACATTCAAAGGGCTTGAAGAATAACAAATCTCTAACAAGCTCAAGGCTAGAGATTCGTTGAGAAGACCGTTCAATCCATCTTCCAATCAAAATCAAGAAGATCTCTTGTTCGAGTTCTTTGAAGTTCTATTGGATTTAAGCTAAAAAGCCTCCATAAACCTTAACAAACCCAAATCTTTAAAGCTCAACAGATCAAGCCTTTAAAGCCCCGAAGAACTTCAACCTAAGAGCCTTCACGTTCGAAGACTTGAAGAATAACAAATCTCTTATAAGCTCAAAGCTAGAGATTTGTTGTGAAGACCGTTCAATACATCTTCCAACCAAAGTCAAGAAGAGTCCTTGTTCGAGTCAAGTTCAAAGAAGATAGAATCAAAGGGTATTCTTTTGTAAAAGAATTGAAATAGAGATTGTACTCATTTTACATCAATACAAATTTATATTTGCAAACCATATTCTTTTCAATTGTGTGATTTTCTGCAATTGGGAAATTTTGTGTTTACAAATTTTTGGCACGCCTAGTGGGACCATTTCTACCTCTCATATCTTCTTCATCAATTTGTCATATCTTTAAAGTCTTATGGCTTCAAAGAAGATTCAAATCAACAACCCTCTTTTTGGAACAAGTGAAATTGATCCTACACTTGATTCAAACTCTGATATTCCTTATACTGGACCTATGATAAGGGGAAGGATAAAAGCCCTTGCAGAAGTCTATGCTCAAACAACACCCATACCCCAATCTTCGTTTGTTTTCAACACTTCTGAAACCGAAAAGTCACAAATAGCCTCATCTACTCAGGGGGCAAGCAAAGATGTAGTTGGCCTCGTTAAAGAAATGTTGTCTCAACCAGCTTTGTCACCAAAACCAACACAAGAAGCTCCGATTGTTGATGAAGAGGATGAATCACTTGATGGCTCTGAATTCTCTTTTTCAGATGATATTCCTGCTTCTAAGCTTAGGGATTCTCCTCGTTTTATTAGCTCATTTGTCATGCCAGTCATGATGACTAACACAACATCTCTAGAGGAACAAGTCTCGACTATAGCCCAGACTTTAGAAGAATTAATGAAGTCTATGAAAGAAAAGGAAGCAATGAGAGACGCACAAATAACTCTCCTAATGGATAAGATGGGGAATACATCTGGACCAAATCGTGAAGATGAAAGCTCTAGGTTGAAACAAACCCATAATGACAAACCTGAGAGTTCAACAAAGGATCTTAAGTTCTCTACAGAGGGGTTTATCTCTCCTGACTAGCTCAAGGAGTTAATTAAGGAAGCTATCAAAGACCAAGTTGGGGGTGGAAGTCAGGCATCCATTGCCTACGCTAAACCATACACTCAAAGGATAGATCTCTTGAAGATGCCTCAAAACTATCAGCCACCGAAGTTCCAACAATTTGAGGGTAAAGGCAATCCAAGGCAACATGTAGCTCACTTTGTGGAAACTTGTAATAATGCTGGAACTTATGGGGATCTCATGGTCAAGCAATTTGTTCGCTCTTTGAAGGGAAATGCGTTTGATTGGTATACCGATCTAGCGCCTGGCTCCATTGATAGTTGGAACCAAATGGAGCGAGAATTCCTAAACCGTTTCTATAGTACTCGATGTACTGTTAGCATGATAGAGCTCACCAATTCAAAGCAGTGGAAAGAAGAGCCGGTCATTGATTACATTCAACGATGGAGAAACCTTAGTCTTAATTGCAAGGATCAATTATCTGAGTCATCTGCAATTGAGATGTGTATTCAAGGAATGAATTGGGCTATAAGCTACATCCTTCAAGGAATAAAGCCCAAAAAATTTGAAGAATTAGAAACACGTGCTCATGACATGGAGCTTAGTATTGCTTCCAATGGTTACCAAGGCCCACCCGTTCAAGAACCCTGCAATGGGAGAGAAAGACAAGATACTTGCAAAGGGGGCAAATTCCCTCATAATCCGGAAAACAAGCAGTCTTTGATTGTAACTACTACTCCTCTCAAAGTTCCAGTTAAGCCCAAGATGAAAGAACAGATGTTTGCTCTTACTCAAGATAAGAGAAGAAGAAGACCAACATTACAAGAGATGCAAGAAAAGCAATATCCATTCCCAGATTCTGTTATCTCCAAGATGTTAGATCATTTACTTGAGTTGAAGTTAATTGAGTTACCAGAGATGAAACATCCTAAAGAAGCTGACCAAACAAATTATCCCAAGTATTGCAAGTATCATCGACTTATAGGCCACCCCATAGAACAATGCTTTGTGTTGAAAGATAAAATCATGGAGCTAGCTCATCAAGGAATAATCACGTTTGACGATGAAGTTGCGACTGCCAATTTAGCCATGGTGGCCTCAACAACTATTTCCACTCTTCTCACCATACAATTTGGTTCATTTGAGCCTATTGAAGTGAAAGTACCTTTCTCCCCAATGCCAGTTCCCGAGAATTATATCTTTTCATCTCTTACATGTTATCAAGTAAGTGGTGAAGAAGATTCTTCAGATAGTGAGGAAAAAACAGAGCGAACTATTATGTACAGAGAATATTGGTCTTCAATCATTTTCACTGATGATGATCGTTTGTTGGGATCCAAGATTCATAATCGTCCCTTATTTGTGACTGGCTACATTCCAGAACAAGAAGTCAATCGTATCCTTATTGATGGTGGATCTGCAGTCAATATCCTCCCACTCAAAATATTGAAAGAACTTGGAATCTCCTTGGATGAACTACTTCCCAGTAAATTGATGATTCAAGGCTTTAATCAAGGTGGACAAAGAGCTATTGGAAAGATTAGACTTCATATGCTCATTGGTGAAATGGAATCAAGTGCGCTCTTTCATGTCATCGATGCCAAGACCACTTACAAAGTGCTTATCGGAAGACCATGGTTGCATGAGTATGGTGTTATGCCATTTACGTATCACCAATGCTTTAAATATTTCCAAGATGGACAAGTTAAGAAGATAGTAGCTGATCACAAGCCCTTTACTATAGCTGAATCACATTTTGCTGATGCAAAATTTTACTTAGAAGATGATACGCTAGAAGAAGCACAAGTCATTGTTTCACCATCTAGCAAAGACATAAGCCTCCACTACAAAACTTCAAGGATTGACTCTTTAATTAAGGAGAAGGAAACCAAGCAAACAAAGACTTCCACAGAAGAGAAGAAGCATCAACTTTCTAAAGCGACTAAGATAGCTCCTATGTTACACTATGTCCCAGTCACCAAAAGAAAAGAGGGTCAATCACCCTTTTCAGGAGATGGAGAGTCAGTATTAGAAGATCTGCAGGGATTAACTCTCCTAGTTGCTAAAACCACAAAATCAAGAATCTTAAGCCAACCATTGAAAGGGTTTAGAAGACCGTCCCAAGGGCCGATTATTGAACATGGGACTTTGCCTACCAAACGAACCAAAGAGGGTTTTGACCCTAATGCATATAGACTCATGACTAAAGCTGGTTATGACTATGAGAAGCCGAGTGGTTTGGGTAAGCTCATCCCTGAAGCCTCTTGGAAAGAAGAACATAAGGTGTCAAAGGCTAAAGGTTTCAGTTTAACAAGTTCTAAGGCTGGAATTGGATACACCCCACCAACTCATGTTCATATTCCTATCCGAAAAGCTAGTGTTTCTGTAATTTCGGCAAATTATGAGGAAGAAGAACAATCTTCGAATCTATCAAAGAAATCATTGTTTTTGACCGCCTTGGGCGACCTACTTCACATATCTCAGTCTTTGATAGGTTGGGGACTCAAGAAGATAACTTTGTTGTTGACACTCAAGGCTCTATTTTCACAAGACTCAGTCACTCAACTCCTTCTCAAGTTGGCACTCGAGGTTCAGTTCTCACAAGGCTCAGTCATTCAATCCTGTTTCGACTCTCAAAAAATTTTAAGGCAAAACGAAAGCAGAATGAGAGGACAAATTTCCTTCCTAGAGGTGCTAACGACACACTTATTGTTGATTAAGATTCAAATGAGATTCGAAGCTCCATTCCATCTCGTATGAAACGTAGAACCATTTGGGAAGTGAATACTAGAGAAGCCTTGACTGTAAAAAGGCGTACAGTGGTGACCACAAATCAAGAAGTTGAAGATGATGTTAAGGGTGCTTCACCCATATTTGAAGAAGGCATACAAGCTAGAGTTGATGAATTGAAAGAAATCAACACTGATACAACTGAATACGCTTTGAGAATTGGCCTTATCAATGGCAAGTTCTTGAAGCATTACTATGCTTGAAGTTTGAAATGCTCCTTGGTAAGAGCCTAAAACTACCTACTTCAACACTTCAAGAGTACATGATGTTCTCCCATTACTTTTGAAAGTGTTCATAAATTAAAAAAAAAAAAAAGTGTTCATAAATGGTTATAATGATTATCTATTACAAGTCAATATTTCCAATTGTAATTCTCTAATTCATCACGGGCGGTCCTTAATTCTTTTTCCAACAACTCCAAGGATTCAGTGTCTGCATTGCTTAAAGTATGAGAAGTCTCTACGGAAGAAATCTCTTCTCGGATGTTTGAAATGATTACTTTCTGGCTTGACAGCTTTTCATCATTTTCAAGGGCGGAAGCTTCAAGTTCTTTCTTGTGGGTGAATAATCGTTTTAGTTCTTCTTGAAGCTCTGTTATTTTAGAATTGGTGTTCACTAATCCATCCTTAAGTGCCTCACCATGTGCTAATAATTTTCCCTCTACCTTTAGTTGATCATTAAGTTGAATTTTATATTTTGCCAACTTTTCGTCACGCTGCTCAGGCGTCATACATGAGGAAAAGGAAGACTGTAGAGACGTAAAAGTATTGGCCTTATCGAAATATTCTGCAACCAATGTTTCTAATGGTGAAGGATCAATAGCTTGATTGGTTGTTATGGCTTCAAAAATTTTGTTAGCCCCATCAAGGAGTAGATACGTCATGTTGAATGGAGTTCTAACAATCTTTTGTTGAAGGCTTTTCCAAAGATTCAATGCAAGATCAATGCGGCGCTTCAAAATTTCATCATTAGGATTATATTCAGAAACTTCAGGAGCATAAGACTTAGTTCTTTGAGGAGATCTTGTAACATTCTTCCTAGAATCAGTATTAGCCACCTCAACTATGCTCCTTGGCAATGCAGTAGATGGTTGTGGACCGGAAATTGAACTTTCACTATCATTTAAGGCCACATCATTATCAATGTCCAGTGGTAAGGTTCGTTGATCGGACTAAAAAAAAAAAAATACATAGTTCATAAGGAGTAACTTAAAAAAAGAAAAAAAAAAGAAAAAAGAAGAGAAGCAAGAAGAAGAGTTAAAGACTAATCATGAATACCTGAACTTTGTTTCTTGGTGATGTAGCGAGGGATTGTGGATTGGAATTATTCTTAAAAGCCGCCTCATTGTCAACCTCTATGTTCAAAACTTGTTGACCAGACTGCAATCAAACACACATTGTTCATGTAAGATATACTTTGCATAAACAAAAGGAAAGTTTCTTCTAAAAAAAAAAATGATAAAAAAAAAGGACCTAATCCTTTGCACCTTCAAGGTTTTCAGAAGCACTTGTAATGCCTTTAAGGGAATTTGGGTTGCTAGGTATTGTTAATTTGGGCCTTTTAGTCTGATACCAATGATGATCACTATCATCACTCATTTCTTCAAGGACTAGATTTTCTCCTCCTTCAAATGCATCATGCACTTCTAAGGATCTTTCAACAGATGGGGCCCTTGGAGGAGGCTTCTTTAATTTAGTTGTGACATCTTGAGACTCCTTGGACTGAATGTGGTGATTCATAGATTTTGAGATGGTGTTTGCCACATGAACTTTGGGTAATCGGATATCCTTATTATTGTTGCTCTTGACATTGGTAGGCTGAACTACCTTACTCTTGGGAGGAGTAGGATGTGCACTTGCAATCAAAATATTTACACCATCATCAAGATACTTCCCATGAATATGATTCCACCACTTTTTGTAGCCACTCGTAGTATGAAGTTTGAAATTAGCTGGGGTAGGAGGCACTGGAAAGAATGCTTTGCAACCAGTCTTGTAGAGAGTACATAATCTCCAAAACTCCACAATTTTTTCCAAAGTCCCTTGACGAATGTCCTCTTTAATGGTACCTGGAATGTCTTGGCAAAGTCCAAATTGACGGCTAAACCGAAAAGGACTATAAGGTTCCACTATAAGATGACCATCTTGACGCATAGACAAGTAAGAAGAATGGATACTTATGAAATATGACAATGAATTACGAGAAAGTCCACCATCATCAAGAAAAGTCTCCTCCCTATTCTTGACATACAAATTTGCGTCCCATTGTATAGAAGTACCTTGTATCAACTTCCTTGCTTCGTGTTCATCAAAGTGCTTGGGCCGTCCTTCCCCAGAAGATACAACCATCTTGGGTCCTGGGACATCAATCTCATAATGAGTCTTAAAATAAAGACCTAGCCAACCATAAATATAATGAACAGGAAAGCAGGCACCTAAACGACTAATCATTGGAGAAGAATGAGCAATCTTGTTTAGTCCTCGATAAAGACTAACTAGAACTGGTATTGCTAGACAAAAAGGGCGACCTGTTGCCATGAAGCTTGCAATCTTAAAGGTTCTAGGGCGAATTGTATTGGGATCTTCACTTGGCAAAACAAAGGTGCAAAGCCAACAAGAAAGTAATGCGGCTAAGTAGGTTTCTTCCCATAGCCCATCCTCAATTTTGAGTTCAATAAAAGGCTTTTTCCCACATTTGGACCAACCTTGAATTTTATTAAGCGAACCATCAAGATTATGAGTCTTGATTGCACGACTGAACCTCTTTGTCCTTCGACTAGGTGGTTTTGGATATTTCATTCCATGTCTACACCAAAAGTTGACCTAATCGCTAGTTGAAACACGCGGGTCTTCTCTTTCCTTTTTAGAATTAAGGAGATGAAAGGCCGCAAATAGGTGCTCACAACTCTTTGGGATGAACCTCTCTGTCTCGCCACTTCCTGTCAATTCCTCGCAGCAAGGGATGGTTTCATCGTAAAGACGACCAAAGATAGGAAGCCCGCCAAGTCGGTACAAATCCCAAAGTGAGATAGACATCTCGCCAAGTGATGTGTGAAGGGTGTTGGTTTGTGGACACCATCCTTCGCAAAATGCTCGCATTACATCAGCATTTCGATCATATGTGTACAGAGATGCTGAAACCGCGTCATAAATATGGGCCTGGTTAAGAGTCTTCTTGCTCCTAAAAAGAACATCTTCTAGCCACTCCCAATATAGAGGTATGTAACTCCATTCTCCATTGAGCTTGAAAAGAGTGCCCCAACGTGTTCCACCTAAAATTATACGACGGCCAAGAGTCACTAGATAACGAGACTCTGTAGTATTCTTGTGAAGAGAGCTATGCAAAGACCACGCTCCAGAGGGGGAATCAGAATTTCGAGAGACATCATAGGTCCACTCAACAATGTCTCTTGAGTCTCTAAGTTCAGGCCACCTTTCTGCAAATCGACCAATAATCGGCCTTTCAACGAGCATTGATATGTCTACTTCCTTAGCGTCATTCAATTCTTTAGTAACAACAAGATACTTCTTGCTGAATGAAGAGAAGTCTTTAAAGAGCACCATGATGATAGGGCAAACCTACAAAAAAAAAAGTGTACGAAAGAATATAAACTACGGTGCAAGGAAGGTTTAAAAGAAAAGGAAGGGGGCATGGACATGCAATAAAAAAAAAGTTATTATATCCTCATATGCAAATATTGCTCCACTACAAGATATCAATGGACACACATCTGTGCAATTTTCATCCTCAAAGTAGCCTTCTTCTTCAATACAATCTTCGTCTTCAAGGAAGTCTTCGTATCACAGATAGACTTCGTTGTCAAGATTGTCCTTGTCTTCAAGGAAGTCTTCGTATCACAGATAGACTTCGTTGTCAAGAAGGAAGTCTTCGTATCACAGATAGACTTCGTTGTCAAGATTGTCTTTGTCTTCAAGGAAGTCTTCGTATCACAGATAGACTTCGTTGTCAAGAAGGAAGTCTTCGTATCACAGATAGACTTCGTTGTCAAGATTGTCTTCGTCTTCAAGATTGTCGTCGAGGTCGTTGTCTTGGTAGCTACTTGGCTTGAGGAACAAAATAAACTCTTGCAAGTTCTTCGTAGTGCCACTAAGTCATCATATTACCTATCCTAAACAGAGGTGAAACAACAAAAAAAAAAAAAAGGGACATTCACAAGTGAAAAGCTTTGATCAAGAATGTACCTCCGAAGGTTTGTGTGATTGAACTCTTGCAAATCTGCTTCCTGTACTTAGATACTAGTAATTATTACTAGTGGCGTTGATGACTCCAGGAAGGTTGAAATCAAATCTGCACCAACAAACATGAGTTAATACATTTGAGAGCATACAGAGAAAAGAGAAGAAAATAGAATATTAAAAAAAAAAAAAACATGAATCTGGTTATAAGAAGAGGAGATTATACCTAGTTACTTGACTGAGAAAGAAGAAAAAAATCTTATGCCTCTCCAAGAATTGTTTTTTGAGATTTCTGGGCTTACGCACTATGAAAAAAAAAGAAGTTGTGAAGTATGTGCAGCTGGAGCTGCCCTTTTATAGTGCTGGTTAGACAGAGTTTAACTGGAATTAAAACTCATCCAGTCAAGATTGAATTGGCCAGGAAAAGAAGTCAAAATAAAGAAGAATTCTGGTACCTGATGGAATGGATAAAGCAGTGCGAGTCCCTCTGATCTGTTGGGAATTAAATTCTAAAAAATTTTAAGTTGCAACGGACACTAACTCCTCCGTTACGCTTAAGAAAGTGCAAAGAATCATCATTGCAATTAAACAAGCAAGTTGGGGCTTATCCAAACAATGGAATTTCAGTCCTTATATAGTCGGGACACTGATATCAAGCAGTCTCAGGTTATTTGTTTAATTCCTACCTATTTGATCAAAGACCACTTTGGCTAGGAAACCGATTCCTTCTTGAGATTATTTTTCACGGGAAGGGAATTCTTCTTCACGGGAAGGGAATTCTTCTTAAATTTTTTTAAAATATAATACATTTGATGTAGAGCATGTTTTAGTATTTTGAGCTATAAAATAACATTTTAGTTTTTTGTTACATTTTGTTTTTTTTTTGAAGAATGACATCTTTGATGTAAATGCTCTTGGAAATTATAACAATTTTGGCATGGTAGAGGAGCTCAAGAAGTGGGGCGGAGGAATGAAAAATAAAATACTGGGTTATTGGAACCTACTGTGGACACTAGAAGAAGAGCTCATGCGGTTCATCCCATCACTGCCTTACAAATGCAGTATTCTCTGTAGACCCCGTGATATCGAAGATGACATAATTCCACTTTGCAGGTTTTTTTTTTCCTAGCCCTGATGTTTACATTTCAAAGTCAATAGAATTATTTACATTGGTGAAATTTGTCCTCATGCCCTTTCAATTAATTATGAATCAGATATTTTGATAGAACATCAGGGATTTTTCGCAACTTCATTAAAAGTTTTTATTAATCTCATAGGGAGCTTGGCATTGGCAGAGTGGTATATGGCCCTCTTGTAATGTGTTTTTGTTGGTAAAGCAATCATGGAGAGCTTGCCTAAGGAGAGTGTGCTGGTACACGCACGACACACCGGTAAGTCCATACATACAACAGGTTACCAAATCATAAAAAAGATAATAAACACAACTGATATTTGAAAGGATTAACTCAACATTCATATTCAAATCTTCAATTGCACGTTTCTCAAAAAAAAAAAAAAAAAACACTTCAATTGCATGAAAGGACATTGATGTGGCTAACTGAAGAAATACAAAGTCGACAAAAGAGGTGGTAATCTCTTGGGGGCAATCAGACCGTAAGCTGGATATATTGTATACCACCTACGAAAGAATAGGCAGTTTGCATATATGCCTCAAAAGTACTTACCTGATGAAGTAAACGGCTTTGACTGTCCAATATATAATAAAGCGCAGACGACGAAGAAACCTAACCCAATAATACAAGTGGCGATGGCAAGACTCAAAGAATGCGCTAACACAGCATATGTGCCCGTGACAAACGACAACAACATTGTTCCCGTGGCAAGTATGGTTAAATGGGTGGCCACACTTGAACAAAATTGACGCACTGCAAAAGTAACGCGTGGTGTGTGAATCCAAATTGGCATGCTTAGGTAGATGAAGAGAGCAGAAGTAGATAATACCAAGGCTATGGTATCTATAATAATGAATGCTTTGAAACAATCATTTTCCATCAAAATTGCAGATCCGGCATTTCTACCATCTTGAACGAAACCCCCGGGCACGGTAATGCCTGCTGTAAAGCTCACGGTTGCAATGAGTGCATCCACTATCGCTTGGGTTTTGACATATTTTTCCAACATGGCAATCGTTGCCTTGAATTGACTGTCACCGATTTGTGCTTTTTTTGGGAGTCGCTGGCATTTTTTAAATTTAAGACGCTCAAAATGTCTCATAACATATAGAATCTGCAACATGTAGAATAAGTGTTTAAAAAAGGTAAGAGCGAATATTAGGAGTGCAGAATTATAGACGAGGAGAAACAAATGAAACTATGAATTTTGAGTTCTTTTCAATTAATAAAGTTAAATCATGAAAGGAAAATGAAAATGTTAAAAATACTATGAATTTTTTATTAATAAAAAGATACTACAAATTTGAGAAGTCATGTTTTATGTTGGCTTAATTTAGTGACAAAAGTTTATTTGTAATGCATTTTATTGGTGATATATTGTTTTATGGGTTTTCATGTAATTTGGGGTAGAGTACTTGAACCACTCCTTTAAGACTTGAAGATGCATCAACTAGAGATCTCGCAATGTATTTGCGACTAGAACATGACCTTGCTTGCCCGTGAGATCCACGTGGTAGGTGTTTTGGCTGAGAGTGCCATCGTGCACCTCGTAAACTCAAGGGGTGACTAGGTTACAAGTTGCACGATCTCAGTATACTGCAATTGCACCTACCATTGCCCATCTGACATCACACACATGTGCAACTATGAGTCGTGGCAAGAGGCTTCAGATAAACATTGAGCAAACCCTAGAAACCTTAAGAGTGTTAAGAAAGAGAAGCCAATCCTTTGTATGAAAAGAGAGAGCTTTTTCCTTAGAGAAAAACCAAGTTCCCACCTCTCTTTTCCACCTTTTTCATTCCATTGATTGAGATTCTGTAAATACCTTTCTCATCCACAAACACATACCTGTGAGTGAGAGAATGGCTATGAAAATGTGAAAAGCCACATCCAAAATCCAATCTTTATTGGTGGTGTTTCCATTGGTGCTTCAATGGAGGTTCTTTGGTAAGCTAGGAAGAGAAAGGACTCGGAGAAGTCGGTTGCTAGCTGGAACTTGATGGGCTCATGTACATGTAGGCTTTTGGGCTTGGAGGGTTCATAGTGTCCTAATGTACTGCAACTATCTTGCCTAGTAGAGATTTTCGACGGGTGGTTGGGGGAGGGGTTTTTACGCCCGTGGCTCGGGTTTTCCGCTTCCATAACACTTTTGGTGTTATATGCAGTTTGATTGTTTCTTAATTTCCTGTAGCTTACTATATTGCCATGCTTATATAGTGTAGTTAGTTTGTTTGGAAATTTGTTAAGTCACTTACACTTTGACTATTGATAAGTTTAGTGTTAAAATCAACTTAGTCGTAAAACCTTTTGTTAAGGGTTCTAAATATTGTGCTTAGGTTAATATAGCATATTTCAATCAGTATAAGAATGGGTACACATTTGTTAGAGATTCACGTCACTTTGTGTGGTCCTTGAATCCTTGTTTCTATTGGTTTCCCTTGTTTGTGTGTTTTGCCTTGTTTTTGTTATGCTCCTTTGGTCGATACCATCATGGAATGTGGCCAATCGCTAGCTATTGTCACACTCTTTCATGGGAGCAATTATGCTTTTTGGAAGAGGCACATGCATGCTTTCCTCTATTCCATTGATGATAGCGTTTGGACTTTAGTTGAGGAAGGTTGGGTATCACCTGATAAGCCTAAGGCTGAATGGGATAAGATTGCCAAAGAAAAGTTTAATGCTAACAAGAAGGCTGTGAATGCCATCTTTTGTGGTGTGTCTCCTGAAGAATTTCATAGGATATCTCACGTGGATCAGCTAAAGAAGCATGGGACATCCTACAAACGATGTATGAAGGTACTAAGGGAGTTAAGGACACCAAGCTTCAAATGCTCACAACTTGTTTTGAAAAGCTGAAAATGGGTGAAGATGAATCATTCGATTCTTTTTATTCAAAGCTGAATGAGATTGTTACATCCAATCTCAATCTAGGAGAGAGAATTCCAAATGGAAAGATTGTAAGGAAAGTCTTGAGGTCCTTTCCTGAAGTATTTCTTCCTAAAGTTGCTGCAATAGAAGAAAGAAAGGATATTGATCAAATCAAAATCCATGAGTTGATAGGATCTCTCTAAACATATGAGTTGAGATTGCCCTCCCACAAGTTTAGAAAGTCTATTGCACTCAAGTTGGTTGAAGAATTGAAATGCTCAAACCCTGAGGAGAGTGACATTGAAAAGGAGGTTGCGTACCTCGCAAAGAGCTTTAAAAATTTTTTAAAGTTCAAGAAAAAATCAGGAAGACAAAATGATAAACCATGTATGAAGGTACTGAGGATGTTAAGGACACCAAGCTTCAAATGCTCACAACTTGTTTTGAAAAGCTAAAAATGGGCAAAGATGAATCGTTCGATTCTTTTTATTCAAAGCTGAATGAGGTTGTTACATCCAACCTCAATCTAGGAGAGAGAATTCCAAATGGAAAGATTGTAAGGAAAGTCTTGAGGTCCTTTCTTGAAGTATTTCTTCCTAAAGTTGCTATAATAGAAGAAAGAAAGGATATTGATCAAATCAAAATCCATGAGTTGATAGGATCTCTCCAAACATATGAGTTGAGATTGCCCTCCCACAAGTTCAGAAAGTCTATTGCACTCAAGTTGGTTTAAGAATTGGCTCAAACCCTGAGGAGAGCGACATTGAAAAGGAGGTTGCATACCTCACAAAGAACTTTAAGAAATTTTTAAAGTTCAAGAAAAAATCGTGAAGACAAGATGACAAACCATTTAGAAAATCATCTAATTCTAGACGAGAATTTCAAAGGATAACAGGAGAAAGAAAGACTAAAAGTAGATTTAATATAGTGAAGGAAAGTCAACTATAGAGGCGCACAACACTTCGATCACCCAGCTCCAGGAATCCATTGTCAAGCTTCAAGAGGACTTGTCATCAAAGCAAGAAGCTAGTTTTGCCATACAGACTCAACTAGAAGGTGATACAGCATAACAAAGTTCTTTGGATAAAGAAATTGAAAAATTAGAAGGCGAGCTAGGTACTCTAAGCCATCCGGATATTTCTCTTGAAAATATCAGTACTTTTATAGACATTATTTGAATTTCAAGTTTGTAATATTTTATGGTCATGTTAGACCCAATTCTTGTAAACTCTATTATGTTTTTATTCAATTAGGATATTGAACTTTGCATGCATATCATGAATAGTAAAATTTGAAGTAACTGAAAGGAAAAAGTCTTATTTATAATAATATAAATATTATGAAATAGAAAGTATCAGGTTACAAAACTAGGCATATTACTTCTTAAGGTGAGCTCCGCTAATGGGGCTATACGACTTTGTACTTGCCTGATCTTTCAGCCAATAGTGTCTGGTTTGATGTACTTCTTCCAAAATGTAAGGTCCCTCCCATTTTGGTGAAAATTTGTGTCTAATAGCTCTAGCCAACCTCATGCATGAGGGGGCTATTTTCCAAATAAGTTCTTCCACTTGAAACATTCTTTCCTTAACTTAGCTTTAATGTCTTGCCTTTATACTTGCCTGGTAAAGACAATTATGCAAGGCGGCATTGTCACACTTTTCTTCAACAATCTCCAAGATGTCTTCTCTAGGTATCCCCGCTATCTCTGCTAGCTTCATTGCTGGCTTTACTAAATCTATTAGGATGACAGCCTCCGTGTCGTAGACTAGGGAAAAGGGTGAGGCTTATATCGCTTATGATTTAGCTATTCTATCAACCCACAGAGCTGTAGGAAGTTCCTCTTTCCATCATTTTCCATTCTTCTTAGTCATTTTTCCCAATATCTTTAGTAGTCATTTGTTGGAGGCCTTAGCCTAGCCATTTCCTTTGGTGTAATACAGTGTCGATTTCATGTGAGTTATAGAGTACCATTTTGTTAAACAGCGCACATCCTTGTTCAGGAATGGTGTGCCATTATAAGAAATAAATCTACTGGGTACCCCAAAACAATCTATTATATTTTCCCTATTAAACTTAGCCATTGAATTACCTGTTGCTTTCTTCATGGCCGCAGCTTCCATCCACTTGGTAAATAGCTTAGTGGCTACCAATATCCAAATGCATTCTTCAGAAAGGGGATTTATGGGACCTATGAAGTCAAGCCCCCAATTGTGGAAAGGATATGGAGCCATAGTTGGGTGGAGGCTTTGGTGGCTAGTATGTATTTCATCTCCTCACCTTTGACATTCTTGATGCTTCTTGGTGTCTGGGCATCTCTTTGCATGGTGGGCCAGTAATATCCTTGGTCCAAAACCATTTGCCATAAGGTGTCCTGCTGGCTTTCCCTCATGCAAATCTGAGAGAATGCTCTTCACCTTTGTTGGGAACACACATCAGTCATTTCCCTTAGAAGCTTCTTTTGACCAACTTCTCATCCACCATCTTGAATCTTGTTGCATAATTCTTTAGCTTCTCCTTTTTTAATCGATTAGCAGGTAGTACACCCTCTAAAAGGTATCTCAAGTACGGATCCTGCCAATCTTCTTCTTATACTTCACTATTCAGCACTTCTGCTTAATTTTGGGTATGATAGAACAAGTCTTGCAGTCTCTTTGATTTTCCTTGGCATCTATGGCCATCAATGGCCAAAAGACCTCGAGCCTTCATAATCTTCTGTATAGGCTGACATCAAGGTTTACCCTACAAACCTCATGGTGTAATCTATGCAGCTGCGTCAACCCTTCTTGCCTTGAGACACACTTCATTAGCAACCCTTTTGCTCCTCTTCAAATCAAATTCTCATTGATCTTGAGGAAGTCTTTCATATTTGATGGTAAACTTGTCTCAATGTCCCTACCTTGGACCATTGCCTTTAATAAAGTTTCTCGCCAATCTTTGGGGAGGCACAACCCGCTTTTGATCATGCCGGGGTGTTTCTCAACCTAGAGTGTTATCTTCTCCTTCTTCAATACAAATTTAATGGCTAGGGTGCTAGTAAATCAGCCAACTTGTTCTCATTCTGATTAATCACTTTGAATTCTATGGAGATGGAAGTGTCCCATGAGTTCCTGTACTGTGGCCTTATAAGCAGCCAAGCTAGGATTCTTCACCCCATAGGTTCCTTCAATCTGCTTAATAACTAACTTGGAATCACCAAATACTTTTAACCTTTTTATGCCAAGTCTCTTGGCAGCCTTAGTCCTACTACTAGGGCTTCATATTCTACTTTGTTGTTTGAGTATGGGAAATGCAGCTTATAGGCAAATGTGTGCCCTTCCCCAGGTAACTTCAACACCACTCTTATTCCCCCTCCTTAAGATGTAGATGAGCCATTGAAGTGCATAGACCATTTTTGATCCTCTGTTACCAAGACTTCTTGTTGGGGAAGTGAGTAATCACTGGTCCTTGGGAAGTTGGCTAGCAAGTCAGCCATTGCTTGCCCTTTAATGGTGGATGGTCTTACGCACTTGATATCATGGCACGATGTCAAGATGGCCCATTAAGCCATTGTCCCCAACAATTAAGGACGGGTTAGGAGATATTGCATTGGGTTACTCTTGTTCCCAATTGTATACTATGCCCTAGAAAGTAATGATTAAATTTTGACACAGTAAATGACAAGGATAGACATACCTTTTCAGCCGAGGAGTACCTCAGCTCTAGTCCCTTTATAAGCTTGCTAATGTAGTATATTGGCTTTTCCACACCTCCTTGCTCTTGAGCTAACAAAGCCCTCAATAATTGCTCAGTATTGGCTATATACAAAAGGAGAGGCTTACCAGGTGATGGAGCAACCATTGTATGCAGATTTGCCAAAATTGCTTGTATCTTCTTGAATGTCTTCTCACATTGATCACACCATACAAATGCTACTCTTTTCTTGGTTTCAAAGGTTTCGAGATCTCAGGCAATCCTGGGATAAACCTTCTCAAGACATATTTCCTACAAAGCTTCTCAATTCTTTCAAAGTTGCTAAGGGTGAGTGTAGCTATTTAGCTTTAGTGGGATCCAGATCAATCCCTCTTTGATGCACAAAGGATCCCAAGAACTTCCCCAAGGATACCCTAAAGGTGCACTTGGAAGGGTTCATTATTAAATTGTACTCCTAGCATCTCTCAAATCCTTGCCTCAAATGTAACAAGTGTTCGACTGAGTTCTTGGCCTTCACCACCAAGTCATCAACATAGTCTTCCACCTGCTTGTGCAACATATCACCAAAGATCAAGGTCATGGCTCTTTAATAAGTAGCACTAGCGTTCTTCAATCGAAAGACATCATTTTGTAGTAGTAATTCCCGAAAGGTGTCTTAAAGGTAGTTTTCAGGGCATCTGCCAACTTCATAAAGATCTAATTGTCACGACTATAGCCATCCATAAAGGAAAAGTGTTCGTGACCAGCAGTTGCATCTACTAGAATGTTAACATTGGGCAGTGTGAACTCATCTTTAGGACAATCCCCATTAAGATCTCTGAAATCTTCACAACATCATTCATGCATTCAGGGGCTTCCTTCACAGGTTCTTCAACTATGTGATCCCCTTCTGGCTATTAATTAAGGTTAAAGGGGTTAGGCTTGCCATTCTCCCCTTGACCATCAGAACTCATAGACCACCTTGTCATCAGGCTTGGTGGTTCTTATCTTAGGAGGCCTCTTAGGTTCTACAACCTCTCCATCATCTTCTTCCCCCCTTTCTAAAATGGTGGCATTGAAAGGAAGGATCATGTTCTTTCCCTCGAGCTCAAACTCCTAATACAAAATTGCTTCAGCATAGTGGAGCTCTACCCTGAAATAAGGCATCCTAGTGGCCTCAATGGTCACAAGCCTACCTCTCCAAATAGCCTTCATGCACTGATGATACGTGCAAGCCATTGCTTTGTGTGTTTTAAGCCAAAAGCAGCCTAAAATAACATGGTATGAAGTATCACCATCCATTACATGCATGAGAGTACATGCCTTAATGGGTTCTACCCTCAAATCCAAAGATGCATACCCTAGAGTGCACTGCTACAACAATCCCATCCCTACCACTCGAAGTGGCTCTTGAATGATCCTTTCTTATGGAATGCCCAAGGCATCCAATGTCGGGAGGGGCAAGATGTTGGTATGTGCACTAGTATCCACTAAAGCCCTCTTAATTTGGGAAGATCCTAGGAAAGCAGTGACATACAAGGGACTCTCGCCATCCACAGCTTGGTTGGCTAAATCCCTAGCAGAGAAGGTCACTGATTCCCTGGTCTCTTGATATGCCACTTGCAATAAGCTTCCCATGGAAGCAGTTATTCCCTAGCTTCTTTCCACCACTTGGGTTAGGGCCTGAGTTGCCTCCCTTCTAGCTAATAGCTTAAGATTTATTCCTTCAAGAAATGTATGAATTTATCATCTTGCTGAATTCTCAATATCATTGGTTCATCTTGCAATGGTGCTAGTGCAGCACTACTACTGGCTGCATTCCCAATCTCTTCTTCCATAAGGTCATCACAACTGATGAAAATGGTCATCGCTATCTTAGGTTTGTACATCCTTTGGTCTGTACTCTTCCCATTCTTGATGACCAAATCATCCTTGACCACCTTTTCATGAAATATGTTTCTCAGAGCATAGCAATCCATGGTGTGGTGGTCACTCCTGTGATACTTACAGTAAAGCGCACCTTACTTTTCCTCCTCTATTGGCTCACATTTGCACTCGAGCAGTACCGCTATGCCATCCTTCACCTAGGCTTCTAGGATGCTGTATAGCTCTTCCGTTGAGACAGAAAAAAAGGGGAGAAATACCACTTCTCTCTCTTCCTACCTTTGTTGGCTTTCTTTGGCCCCTCTATCACAACTACCTCCGCCTTTTTGCTCTCCTGCTTCCAAGGTTGTCTAGGAGTAATTGGGGTTTGTGAAGTCAAGCCCTTGGAAAGCTTTCTCACCAACATGCTTGTCCTCCTAGATGCTTCCACTAGTCTTATGAAATTTGGGATCTACAAATTCTCCAAATAAGGGCGGTACTCATAGAGCATGCCAACGATGCAAATATCCATCAATCTTTCTTCCTTTTCAGGATCATAGCATATCAAGGAGAGGTCCTTGAACCTACGGATGTAGTCCAGTAACCCCTTGGATACCTTTTGCCTCTCTTGCTGTAGATCTGACAGAGTAAGTTCCCATCTAGAGTTAAAAACTTCTTCATGAATTGGGTAGCCATATCATTCTAGCTCAAAACCGACCTTGGCAAAAGGCTAGTGTACCAAGTGAAGGCTCAACCCTCTGAGGATTTGGAGAACTCCTTGAGTCTTAGCTCATGGTCATGAGAATGAGTTGCTAGGGCATCCATATACCTATTGATATGCTATCTAGCATTCCCAATCATGTCATTGCACTTAAGGAAGATAGGAGGTGTGTACTTGGCACGATATGGCTTCCTAGCCATCTCTTTAGGGTAAGGAGGCCTCGTGTCGATATAAGCGAGACTCTCTGCTTTCCTAGCCTCAAGCAAAATGGCTGCAATGTCCTCCCTAGTTAGGTAGGAAGATGCCTGGGGTCCCTTGGGCTGTAGAGATGCCCTCTGGTTGAGAGGTGGATCTTGGTTTTGGGGTGGAATAAGATTTGACCTACAAATTAGACCTTTCAGTCTCTCATCGAGGTCTTTGGCCTCGTGGGTTTTAAGGGGGTAGCTGTCCTTTGGTGTAAGGACTAGAACTCTTCCCACATGATGGCTTGTGAATGCTTAAGATCGATGGTTGCCACGAGGTCCCTGTTATCGGGCTATCTGACCTCCTCGAATGATTTTGTGCCCTCAATGTACATGAAGACATGGTCTACACTTGCTTTTGCTTGCTGGTTTTCTCCTGAACCAGCCTAAGCACCTGCATTTTTCTTTCTCGGAGGCATTGGATGGCCAAAGAAAAAGATAACTAAAAATATAGGACTGGAAGAAGGACAAACAGGGTGTAACTAAAAGGGAAGATAACCAAAGATTCTCCCTAGTGAAGTCGCCAAAAATGTATATGCAAGTTAGATTATCAAAACTATGCAAGAGTGTGGGTGATGGATCTAACAGTACATTTAAGTGAAAAAGCCTAAGAACACTAAAAATAAAAGCTTTAACTCTTTATAGTCAAAAGAAAAAGAAAGCATAAAATGGAAAGTAAAAAAGATATGGGATGTGAAAAACTCTTTAAAAGTGATGAAAAACCATAGGTTAGCAAGGGGAATACCCCTCCCTCTCTTCAGCTTTTTACTATGTAAAAATGAAGGACTTTGTACAATGGTGATGTTCTTTCCTAAAGAGTGCCTTTTCTCTCTACCTCACTTTCCTACCCAAACTTTTTGGCTTTTCTTTAGGTTCTTGCTCTAATGGTTTAACATCATGTTCCTCTTATAGTACGAGGAACGTTTCCAAATACAAGGATAGATGTCAAACCGTGATTCCTCAATTTGAATCCTAATATAATTATTGTACTATATAATAGCTAGAGGAGAGAGAAAGCATGCCAATGTCAGGGTCATGGAACTGACACACGTCTCCAACAGTGGTTCAACACAAGCTTAGCCAATAAAAGATGTTCAATAGCATTGGACCATAGGGGTTACTATCTCCCTTTTGTGCAAGTGCTAAGTGTCCATGTCAAGTGCAAATCTCACTCTTCCCCAAGATGGTCATGCTGTTAGCATGGAATGAAGATCCTCTCCTTTAGCCAATGTTCCCTCTCTTTTGCTAATAGCTACTCCACGTGTACGGTCTGGATCCAGCCACGTCAACACTCTCACGTGCCTTGGCTGGTGGAATGTACACCCTTTAAATTTGTTTGCTTTCTAGCTTCATTTGCATTTGGATTTGTGTA
Source organism: Castanopsis chinensis (assembly GCA_032878915.1). Classification (NCBI taxonomy): domain Eukaryota; kingdom Viridiplantae; phylum Streptophyta; class Magnoliopsida; order Fagales; family Fagaceae; genus Castanopsis; species Castanopsis chinensis. Next base: position 1,013,726 of record JAVQMG010000039.1, read on the forward strand.
TTATATAAGGTGAGGCAAGAAAGTTCATTTTTGGTGGTGAAGACGGGGTGGTGTTTTGGTTTTCATTGAACATAATCAACATTATTTTACTTTTTCTTATCTAGAATAATAATTAACATCATTTAGGATTTACGAAATCTTTATGAAATTTAGAAAATTCTTCAATCTCTTTCTTTTTATCAATACTATTCAATGTCTGTGTGTATGCACCGATTACAACTTAGTTTGAATAATAGAAAAGTCCTCTTAAAATTGTTGCCTTAGTGCCCAAAACCAGCCATGTGTCTTCTATTTTATCTCTTTCATTATGGCAACAAATGTATGGGTAGTTTCTAATTTAAAAACTAGTGCCTAAAATCGATCTCAACTAAGTCTAACTACCACGTACACCTATCAATGTAATTGAAAAAATGCTAACAAACTCCTATGTAGGCCTAAGTGCCATACCGTGTGAAAAACTGTCACGTATCTCTTTGTTTCTAGGTTTTCTATAGAAAATGGAAGGAATTTTTTTTTGTGTGGAAAACTTCCCTCTATATTATGGAAAAGAAAAAAAAGATGTCTCCGTAAAATAAAATAAATTATTTTTTTGATGCAAGTGTAAAGATTGCATTACCTTAGTGCTTGGTAGTTTGTCACTGGTTAGAGCGAGATCATAAGCGTTGAGGTTTTGTTTGTTGAAGGCCATTTTATCGACTTTAGGATGACGCATCAGAGATCTTCGGCTCCAAAGAGCATTGGAATGGAGATGAAGAGGTGTGTTCCCATTCTCATCCTTCTCATTCAAAAGGTTGCTGAACTTTAAAAATTTAAGGAAAAAATTCACTGTACCACTGGGCCCAGGCCCGGGGATAGAGGTGGCCACTGCAATATGGAGTACATTCCGGCCTTCGTTGTCAACTAGTTCAAAACAATCCGGACACCTTGACAAAATCTCTTGAATTGCTTTTCCATTGCCACGATGAGCTGCAATGTGAAGAGCGGTCATACCGTTGTTATCTTTTATGTATGCTACATCTCTATCAAATTTCAGTAGTTGCTCTATTGTGCGAATAGAATTGAAGTGTGCAGCCAAGTGAAGTGGAGTCCAACCTTCTTGATCTGGTTTTTTAGCCAAAGCCTTTTCTTTCTCCAGAATTTTTCGGGTCATTTCTAAGAGGATTTAAATATGTTAATAATTTGTAAATAACACAGGGTAGACTTTTAGGAGATGGAAAATTAAGTTCATGATGATGAGTGATGTCTCTACTTTCTTTGTAAGTCAAATAAACAACAATCTCACCTCCACGTTGATTAGTTGCAAATATATATATATATATATATATATATATATAGATTTTACATGAGTTGAACAAAAAAAAAGTCTGACAGGCCACAAACGCGTTGACCCCTTGTGATAATTTAGATTAATTAAATTAGCCCAGTTATTAATTAATCAAATTAACATGCAAATTTACGTGGCAGCACAAACAAATCACCGAAACTAAGTTATGCAGCAGAAAATAAATAACACGGTGATTTGTTCACGAATGGGGAAAACCCTTACGGCAAAAACCCCACCGGGTGAAAGGTCATCAAAATCCACATTATCACAACAAGCAGTTACAAGTCCCCTACCTCACCAACCTACAGTTGAACTCTTACCCCAATACCCAATTGGACTTGTTCTGCCTAGTGACAGTTTCTGCTTTTCAATGCACGGCTCCCAATACGTGACTAACCAATTTGATGCGCGGATCCCAGTACGCGGCCTCTCCTTTGCACGAATCCCAGTACGTGACTCACTCACCAACTTGAGGAAGAAAGAATGTTGGCTGCAAAGTTCTTCAAATCATCAGAGATGAACTAGGGCACGAACTTTGTCTCACAGATCACAATTTGCATGAACAGAGAAGGAGCAACCTTGTGATTTCTACTTTTTTTGCTCACTTTGACGGCCCTTAAAATAATCCTTTTATATGTCTAGGGTTAGGAGAAAAAAGTCCCAAAGACACATTCACGGATTGGACTTGAAACAGACCTGGAAATCTGCTTTCTTTAATTCTCGACAGATAGAGGTGTCGAGAGGTGTCGAGACAGCTGTCGAGGCTCGGGCTAAACAGCTTCTTTAAATCTCGATAGATTTATCTGTCGAGGTATCTATCGAGCTTTAAAATCTTGCACTTCCTTGCTTGTATCTTGGACAGACTTTGACGGCTTCAACACTTAATCTTGAACCACTGTTTCTTGAAGTGTTTAACACATCCTAGATCTACCCAATTACAAGTAAAGTGCGTTTTGTCTAAGGATAAGCCAATTACATAAAATAGCGACATATGTTCACAAGCTTGAACAACTACATATGTCCTAACAAAGTCAACTACAAAGAAAAGGAGATTGTTTACAGGAAGAACCGGAAAACTAAAAGAAAATCAATGAAGAATCCCCCTCTCCCCCTCATGCAAAGCCTTCACCTCTCACCTCTATCTCCCTGTCAGTCCCCTCAAATCCTCCCACACTAAGCTTTGGGGCTCTCTTTGGCTCTGAAAAACCACAAACTAAAACCCTAAAACCCACTCGAAGAAACTTGCAACCCCCAGTTTCTTCTCACAAAACCTAAGCTTTGGGGCTCTCTCGATCTGTCACTGAAAAACCACAAACTAAAACCCTAAAACCCACACGAAGAAACTTGCAACCCCCAGTTTCTTCTCACAAAACCTAAACCCACAGCATCAAACTTCTCCTCTAAATCCATGATTTTAAAAGGTTTTATTTAGTGACAAATTTTTACGTATTTCTTCCCATTTTAATGTATTTTTCTAGGCTTAATTGTATTTTGGGTAGAAAATACTTGAGCCATGTTGATCTTGGTGAAAGCTACAACTGAGCCAACTTGTGACCTCTTGTGACCTAGCCCATGAGTGACACGTGACAGAAGATTCAATGAGACTACTGACTAGGCATGTCACGAATTGCACACTCGCGAACTACTCTGTTTCCTAATCTGTTTTTTGCTCACCTCATATAATCTAACACCCATACTATATGCATGTTGGATGTGGCCATAGAGAATGATCTGAGTATAAGCTCATCTCAAGTCCTCATTCTCATCATCCCACCTTGTAGAAAAAGAGAGTTTTTGCCTTTGAGCCTAAAAACTCTCATCCTCTCTTCTCCATTTCTCTGATCCTTAACATGCTTAAGAGAGATATTTGTTCCCTTCATCTAATACACACATAGGTGACCCTTATGAGATATGAATGAAGCTATGATAACTTAGGGTGCCATCTCTAATCCATTCTTATTGGCAGTTATTCATTGGTGGTCCAACGGAGGTGTCTCCAAGACGTTAGGTGGGAAATAGACTCGGTGCAATCAGTTGCTAACAGGAGCTTCGAGGGCTCAAGTGCATTAGGGATATGGGTTTAGACTCAAAGGATTCATAGTTTCTATTGTACTACATCTATTCATCTAGTGGAGATTTTGCAATAGTATGGTCAGGGGAGAGATTTTCGCTTGGAAGCTCGGGTTTCCTCTTCCTAAACATTTTCTTGTGTTTAGCTTTGTTTTGCATTTATTTTCCACATTTTCATATTCTTATCTACTTGCTTTAGTATTTAGTTTCTTTGTGCTTGTTATATGGAACTTGGTTAATCACTCACATCTAGCTAATTGTTAGTTTTAGAATAAAAATGATTAAATATTTAAAATGGTGTTTAGGGTTCTAAATATGTTCTATGGTGTTATTAGCATTTATCAGTATTTTACCAAAGTTTCTAATTGGCAACTAATGAGACCATGTTATCATTTTTGGCAATGACCTTTTCATAAGGATTTGAACTCAAATATTGTCCCCTTTTAAATAATATATATATATATATATATAATAAAAATAAAAAAAAGACATTTTTAATTGAATCCATAAGAGTGAAATGATTTACGGTGAGACGCAAAGTTGATCATTACAATACTATTATACAGTTGTCTCAAATACAAATGAGTAATCCAAAAACTCGGTATTAATAATCACTACGAGGTTATCACTATCATTTAGTTTGAAATTTTTGTGGTTACAAAGTTTTTTTTTTTTTTTTTTGAAAAACAAGCTCACACACACACACAAATTTATAAAGTTACTTGTGCGCACCCAAAATTGGGGAATGGGCCTTAGGTATGTTGGGCTCACAATCTATTTATTTGGTGGGCTTTTAGCGTTTCCTGCAATGGGGTGACTCCTTGCTGGATTACCCCCAGTATTTCTGTCTTCTTCTTCTTCCTTCTCCTTATTTTCCTTCTCCTCTTTTTTGTTTTTTCTTTTTCTCCATTTGTTTCCCCTCCCTTTGCCTCTTTATAGCCGCAGCTGGCTGGTTCAGTGGATGGGGAGGTCCAATGCCATCTTCTCTAAGTGGTGAGCAATTATGAGCGTAAAAGGGCACAATGGTGGCATCGGAACTTGGTTCCATTGTCACTTTGTCTCTCGGCAAAAAGCTTCCGAGGTGGTATGGCAGCACGGGCTGATGATCGGCGGGGTCGGAGGGGCTTTAGGCATCAGGTGCAGACGATACGCGGATCGTTTCTGCCGACCATACCTAAGGTGGGTTCGTTATTGGCTTTTGGGGTACTTGATACAAGCCAGGTCGGTTTTAGGTGGGGCCCTTTAAATTGTTCGGTGCCGGTCTTACAAGGAGAGGGTCGTTCTTGTGGGCCTAGGATTAAACGGGCCTGGGGCATGGCCCGTTAGTGCAGTTATTCTTGTGGGCTTGAAGATGGAGGGCCTAGGGGTTCGATGCCCGTACAATAGCCCCCCCTTGATTCATGCCCGGCACTCGGCAATGAATCAAGGTTTTCGAGGGAAGGAGTTGGCAGAAACTCCTGTTCACTCTTTGTGCGCAGGGGGTTAGTGGCTGTTGTGGACTGGCAAAGGTCAGTTCCGCGGCAGGCGGTCACTTCCGTGATAATGAGCCCCTGGTAAGCGAACTGTCAGAAGGTAACAGGTTGACGGTTCGTAATCCGTGAGCGCGTGTGAGCGGTTTTCCCAAGAAAAAGCCTGGGGGGCAGGGATTGGGGTGTTTCTTTTTCCCGCCTCTCCCTTCATTTAATGCCCCTGAGCCTATATAATCCTCTTCTCAAGCTCTCATTTCACTTTTTGCGCATCCACTCCATATTTTCTCTGCCGAGCATTCCTTGTGAAAAAAAAACTTCTCCAGTTCTTCGCCTCTTTAGAGTTCCAAGTAAGTGCGTTTTACTTCTTTCCTTTCTTTTTCTACTTCCTTCCTTATATTGTACCTTTAGAAATGGGTTTCTCCCACCTTCTGACCCCTGGGACGGCCTTGGCCAATTTTAGAAGGACCTATGCTGTCCCTAGTGACGTTGATGTTGCGTTCTGGAAGGAGGGTGATATTGCCCTCGAGCGGGCAGTCAGTCGGAACGTCATCTTCGTTCCACTGATGGCCATATTGGAGGGGGGTGTTAGGTTCCCTTTAGACCCCTTTATAGTGAATACCCTAGGGTTCTACGGCTTGTGCCCTGACCAGCTCCCTCCCAACTTTTATAGGGTTGTTAGTTGCGTCAGTCGTTTGAACCAGTTGTACGGGCTACACCTAGACCATCACGATATCAACTTCATGTACAAATTGTGCGGGAGTTTTTCCAAGGGTTACTACCTAAAGACTAGGGACGCCCGAGTCCAGCTGATATCCTGCCTGCCGGACTCGAATAGGAATTCCGCTGGGGAGTTTGTGAAGGTGAGCGGCAACTGGCTAGCCAAGGGGCTACACTGCCCGCTTACGCCTCGCGCCGTTGGTCGGTACCTTGACCCCTTAGTTATTTCAGATTTGTGCTTTCATGGCCTGTTTAACTGACAGTTGTTTCTTTGGGTTTCTTGTAGAGACGAAACGTTTTTTTCCGGACATCAAGGTCGTCCACGAGAGGGATTTGAACTTCATCCTCATGTCAGAAGTCTTCGTGCATCGCGACTGCCAACTCCGGGTGTCTCATTTGATCCTCGGAGTAAACCCCGTGTATACCACGTGGCAATCCGTCGGCCAGGCGCTCTTGGTCGACAGCCCCCTTATATCGTACATTGACGAGCGGCACGGGCAATTCCTCCCCCCTTCTCTCACGGTGGGAGAAGCTCGGGACTTAGGCCCCTGTTACACAACTGCAGACGACATCCCACCGGTAAGGGACGAGTCCGCCGAGCTAGTATCTCAAAGCCGGAGGCGGCACGAGGCCATTGAACAACCGCAGGACGACGCCGCGGTGACCGAGGAACGAGCCCCCGATCCGAGCTCCGCTGCACCTGACCGGCCAAGAAAAATGGTGAAGAAAAGGTCGATGACCCTGTCTCGGTTCATCCCCGGCGCCGGTCAGGCCAACCCATCTCCCTCCCCGACGAGAAGCCCGGTCCACCAGCCTGCTGGTGAAGCCCGGAAAAGGAAAAGGCCCGTTGAGAAGGAGGCAGATTCTCCCAGCAACCTACCGCCGAGGTCTCCCCTCCGCCCACGGGGAGGGGTGACAATTCGGGAGTCGGAAATTGTTACTCCCGCACAGGCACGAACCGTGGAGGCGCCTTCTCCTCCCACTGAGGGTGGCTGGAGGCATACCTTTAGCCTCGATGGAGGACCACTGCCCGAGACGGCCTGTCTGTGGAGATAGGATAAGGGGCGACGGGGGGCGTGTGGCTCAGAGCTTAGCCCAAGGCCTTCTCTTGCCCGAGGACGTGCACATTTATTCCGAGGCGGACGACGAGTCACTCTCTCGGTGGTTACAGTGGCACACAGTTGCGGTAAGGTCGGCTCTTTCATCATGTTTGATTATGGGACTTCGCTGAGTGTTTTTAATATTTTGCTTCCATTGTGTTTGTAGGCGGCACAGCTCACTTCCCTCGTGGGCGAGAGGCTGAGAGAAGGTGCCGAGGCAACAGACCGGGCGCTGAGGCTAAGGAACGGTGCGGAGATACTCGCCGAGGAGAGGCTAGAGGCTGCGAATGCCGCGGAGCGGAAAGCGGTAGACGCCGAGAAGGCACGGCTGTCCGCGGAGAGCAAGTTAGGGGAGCTAACGGTCAAGTTGGAAGAGACAGAGCTCGAACTGGCGAAGGCGAACAGCCTGAACCTGGCACAGGCCGACCAGCTCACTTCCCTGAAGGATGCCCTCGAAGCCTGTGAGGAGAAATGGTACAACGAGGGTTTCACGGAAGCGGAGAACTCGGTGGAACCCATCGTCCAGCAAGCCCGGCAACATGGTTTTGGGGAGGGCTGGATGGCTGCGCTCAGTGCTGTGGGGGTGCCGGAGGGTTCCCCCTTGTGGGATCCCAAGCGGGTCCCCTATCCTGCCCAACCCTAGCCTGTCCATAGTCAGACCGGTGCCGAAGACGAGGACACGCCGAGTTTGAGGGACCTCGTCCAGGCTATCGACACCCATGTGGAGATGGTGGACCTAGAGGCCACGAGCAACGCCCCTGCTGGAGATGCCGGTGCGCAGGACGAAACTCCCCTCCCCTCCCAACCTGCCGGAGATGGTCCCGGTCAAGCGCAGACCTTCCCTTCCGACCAAGATGCGTGTGGCCGCGATGATTGAAGATTTTCTTGCGAAAACTTTATTTTTGTTTTTGTTTTATGTTATTTCTGGCATAAGCCTATGTCGCCGGGCTGTGGTGGCAAGGCATTTAAAACACCGTTGTAATTGTTTTAACTTATGATGCTTGGTTTATGATTTTCGTTATAATGATTTGAAAGTAAGTGTTCCGCTTTTTTCCCCCTGTTTGTTTTATTTATGCTTAAGAATGATCGGCTACTGTGTGATTGTGACTGGTTACGAGGGGATCGGGTCTTGAGGGACCTTAGAATAGCGTTTGAACCGGGGTTAGGCCTCTGTCCTTAGAGTAATGTCGAGGATTCCACCTGCTCGGTGATAGGTTCGTACCGAGGTTAGGCCTCCGTCCTTAAGGTATTTTTCAAGGTTTCCACCTGCTCGGTGATAGGTTCGTACCGAGGTTAGGCTTCCGTCCTTAGAGGTATTTTTCAAGGTTTCCACCTGCTCGGTGATAGGTTCGAACCGAGGCTAGGCTTCCGTCCTTAGAGTATTTTTCAAGGTTTCCACTTGCTCGGTGATAGGTTCGAACTGAGGTTAGGCTTCCGTCCTTAGAGTATTTTTCAAGGTTTCCACCTGCTCGGTGATAGGTTCGAACTGAGGTTAGGCTTCCGTCCTTAGAGTATTTTTCAAGGTTTCCACCTGCTCGGTGATAGGTTCGAACCGAGGTTAGGCTTTCGTCCTTAGAGTATTTTTCAAGGTTTCCACCTGCTCGGTGATAGGTTCGAACCGAGGTTAGGTTTTCGTCCTTAGAGTATTTTTCAAGGTTTCCACCTGCTCGGTGATATTTTCGAACCGAGGTTAGGTTTTCGTCCTTAGAGTATTTTTCAAGGTTTCCACCTGCTCGGTGATAGGTTCGAACCGAGGTTAGGCTTCCGTCCTTGGGAAAATTATGACTTGTTTTCCCGTCACCGCATTATCGCTTGTTAATGAGAAAAAAACGGACAGAAAAGGATGCATTGTCATGCAGTAGTACGAAGAGGCCTGGTATTAACATAGGCTGATTACATGGTCCGCTCACGGCGGTTTAGTGGTAAAACTTTTTAAGATTACGTACATTCCATGGGTGGGGTAGTGGTTTCTCACCCAGATCCTCCAAATAGTACGCGCCTGCGCCAGCAATGGCCGTTACTCGGTACGGTCCTTCCCATGCCGGGGCCAACTTCCCTGCATTTTGTTCCCGAGCATTCCCCACGGCTTTTCGTAAGACCAAATCGCCCGCCGCGAATTCCCCCTTCCTCACGTTATGGTCGTGCCTCCGGGCAAGACTTTGCTGGTACTGTGCCAGTCGAATTGCTGCAGACTCCCGGCGTTCTTCCAGCAGATCAAGCTGATTTAGCATTAACTTGTCGTTCTTGGCTACCGTAAATTCAGATACTCGGCTGCTACACAGGTTTATCTCGGCAGGAATGACGGCTTCTGCCCCGTAGGCTAGTGAAAAAGGTGTTTCCCCCGTGGATCTCCTTGGGGTTGTTCGGTAAGCCCACAGGACACTGGGTAACTCTTCCGCCCACCGACCTTTCGCTCCGTCCAATCTTCTTTTCAACCCGTTGACGATAGCCTTGTTTGTGGCCTCGGCTTGGCCATTGCTTTGTGGGTATGCCGGGGTAGAGTACCGGTTTCGAACGCCGAGACTTCCGCAGAATTCACGGAAGGCCCCGCTGTCGAACTGCAATCCGTTGTCAGAAATGAACGCCTTCGGTGCACCGAACCTAGTTATGATGTTTTTCCATATGAATTTTTTGACGTCTACGTTCCGGATATTAGCTAGTGCTTCCGCTTCCGCCCATTTAGTGAAATAATCTACCGCGACTAGTACGAATCTCCTGTTCCCGGTCGATCGGGGAAATGGGCCGATGATGTCCAATCCCCACTGGGCGAAAGGCCATGGGCTGCTGACGGGGTTCAGGTTCCCTGCGGGTTGATGGATCATCGGGGCGTGCCTCTGGCATTTTTCACATCTTCGAGCGTATTCAAGTGCGTCTTTTTGCATCCGCGGCCACCAGAATCCCTGGGTCATTGCCCGGTGAGCCAGGGATCGTCCACCGACGTGACTGCCGCAGAGGCCTTCATGAAGCTCGGCAAGTAGGCCTTTGGTCAGGCTGGGGTGGAGGCATTGTAAGTAAGGGCCTCCAAAGGATCTCCGGTGAAGCTTCCGACTTGGAGATAGCCAATACCACGGGGCATTTCGCCTTACTTTTGCTGCTTCCTTTACGTCCTCCGGGACTTTGTCCTCGGCTAAAAACTCAATTATGGGATCCATCCAACACCTCTCCGCGGGGTGCACTTGTAGTACTTCCTCCTTTTTCCCGATGCTCGGTTCTTTAACCAGTTCGATCCTGACTAGCCGGGGTAGTTCGCTGTCTATTGATGATGCCAAAGTGGCCAAGGAGTCGGCGTGGCGATTCTGTCCTCTCGGGATTTGTTCTACTGTCGCTTTAGAGAATAGGCCCAAAGCCTGCCTCACGATACGTAGGTACTCGGCCATCCGTGGATCTTTGGCTATGAAAACCCCTCGCACCTGGTTGACTACGAGCCGGGAATCCGAGAATACCTCCACCTCTGTTGCCCCCAGATCTGTGGCGACTCTTATTCCGGCCAACAATGCTTCGTATTCGGCCTCGTTATTAGAGGCCCTAAAGCCTAATCTAAATGACTGTTCCAACCTCGTACCCTCTGGGGTTATTACCACGATCCCAGCCCCTGCTCCGGCAGTGTTGGAAGCACCGTCCACGAATATCTTCCAAGGCTTGGCTTCCACTGTACAGACGATATCCGGACACCTCGGTGTGAACTCGGCGATAAAATCGGCGAGCACCTGCCCTTTCACCAAGTTCCTTGGCCGGTATTTGATGTCAAAAGATCCTAAGCGAGTCCCTCATTTCGCAATTCTTCCGGTGAAGTCCGATCTCCTCAAAAGCGACTGAAGTGGATACTCCGTTAGAACGTAGACGGTATGGGCTTGAAAATAGTGGGGTAGTTTCCGGGTTGAATGCACTAGGGCCAATACCAGTTTTTCAAGCGGCAGATATCTCTTCTCGGCATCTACCAATGTCTTGCTTATGTAGTAGACAGGGAGTTGTACGCCTCTGTCCCTAAGAAGCACGGCGCTGGAGGCATGTTCTGACACCGAGAGGTACATGTAGAGATCCTCACCTGGCTCTGGTGCCGTCAGTGTTGGTGCTCGTCCGAGGTATTCTTTTAAGTCATGAAAGGCTACATCGCATTCCCTGTCCCACTGGAATCCCTTCCATTTCTTCAAAAGTTGATAAAAAGGGCGGCACCGATCAGCGAACTTTGAAATGAACCGATTCAGGGCAGCCAACATGCCGGTTAATTTTTGGACTTCTTTTGGGTTGCTCGGCGGTCTTAGTTGTAGCACAGCATCTATTTGATCGGGATTGACTTCGATGCCTTTCTTCGTGACTAAGTATCCCAGGAACTTGCCGGAACCTACGCCGAACGTGCACTTATCGGCGTTGAGACGGAGTCGGTGCTGCCTGAGTATTCGGAATATTTCCTGCAGATCGCCGATGTGTTGCCCTTCATGCTTGCTTTTTATCACCATGTCGTCGATGTATACCTCTACCGTCCACCCGATCTTATCCCTGAACATCCTTGTCATCATCCTTTGGTATGTAGCCCCCGCGTTCTTTAGTCCGAACGGCATCACAGTATAGTGGTAGTTGGCATCTGGCGTGATAAACGCCGTTTTCTCCTGATCCTCGGCGGCCAGCGCGATCTGGTGATAACCCTGAAAGGCGTCTAGAAAGCTTAGCCGGGGATGCCCGTACGTAGCGTCCACCAGTTGATCAATCCTCGGCATGGGAAATGGATCCTTGGGACATGCTCTGTTTAAGTCAGTGAAATCGACGCAGACCCTCCACTTGCCGTTCTTCTTTCGTACCACTACAGTGTTGGCTAACCAGTCGGGAAAGAAAACCTCCCATATGGCCCCTGCCTCCTTCAATTTAGCCACCTCCATTCTTACTGCTTCGACATGTTCCTTCGCTGACCTCCTCGGCTTCTGCCTTCTCGGGGTGTGTGTCGGATCCACATTAAGCCTGTGGACTATAAACTCGGGGTCAACCCCCGGTACTTCGTACGTACTCCATGCGAACACATCCACATTTTGCATGAGAAAAAGCAGCAGTTCTGTTTTTTCTTCATCCTTGAGGCCCGTCCCCAAATGAAAATGCTTGTCGTCGTCCGGAAGAATCTTCACCCTCAGCAAGTCCTCGGCACTCCCAACTCCCGCTCTCGCTTGGGGTTGCTGTAATTGCTACAAGGAGGTATCCTCGGTAGTATTTGTTTGATCGGTCACCTTGTTCGCGGCCGCCACCAGACATTGTCTCGCTGCCAGTTGGCAGCCCTTTACTTCCGTGACGCCGCCCTCCGTGCGGAATTTGACCTTGACATGCAGTGTGGACGGGACGGCCCCCATCTCGTGAATCCAAGGTCTTCCGAGGATCGCCGTGTAAGGTGAATAAGAAGCGACCACTATGAAAGTTACCGTCACCTCCTTTCCCCCCATGCTGATGGGGAGTGCAATTTTCCCTTCCGGGACGACCATGTGGCCGTCGAACCCCATGAGCGGCGTGTCGTACCTGGACAGATCCTCTCTCCTCAATCCGAGCCCCTTGTATAGGTCAGGTTACATCACGTCCGCCCCGCTCCCCTGATCTATCATCATCCTTTTCACCACAAATCCTCTTACGCGGGCCGTGACTACCAAGGCGTCGCCGTGTGGTTGGATGGTGCCCTTCATGTCCCCGTCATCGAAGGAAATGGGCGGGGTGGCACATCTTTGTTTCTTTTCCGGAGGGCATTCGCCCGAGCTTTCTTCTGCCGAGGAAATGGCCAGGACGTTCCTTGTCGGGATTCCCTTCGGGACGACGTGGATGACCTCTATTACCCCCACGGGGGGTGGGGGGGTTCCCGTGGCTATGATCTCCGCGCCCCGACCCTTGGTTCCCTGCTGCCACAAACTCCTTTAGGTGCCCGGCATTTACCAGCTGCTCCAAGTGGTCCTTGAGCATCCTGCATTGCTCTGTCGTGTGCCCCTTGTCCTTGTGGTACGAGCAGAATAGATTTTGGTTTCTCCTTGACGGATCGCCGGGCATTCTGTTCGGCCATCTAAAGTAAGGCTCGTTTTTTATCCTGTCAATAATCCTGTGGACTGGCTCTTTGAATGTTACGTTGACCCCCCCTACTGCCGGCCCGAGCTCTAGAGCTCTGAAGTCCCTCCGGGGCCGGGGTTGGAAACCGCCACCTCGGGGGTAACTTACAATCGGAGCCTTCCCCTTGTTTTGCAGCCGATCATCTTCCAGGCGCTTGAATTCTTCGATGCGTCTCATCAGTTGCCTCATATCCTCGGGGGGCTTCCTCGTCAGAGATTCCCTTAACCCAGATTCTTCGGGTAGTCCCATGCGAAAGGTGCTTGCCGCGATCTTCTCGTTCCCTCCGCCGATTTCGTTGTACAGCTCCCAATACCGACCAGCGTAACTGCGAAGGGTCTCTCCAGCCCCCATCTTCATTGACAGCAAGGCGTCCACAGGTTGAGGCACTCGGCTGCACGTTATGAACCGTATACCGAACTCCTGAATCAATTTTGAGAAGTTGTGGATCGATCCCTTTTTTAGCCCGTTGAACCACCTCAGGGCCGTCGGGCCGAGGCTCGACGGAAAAACTTTGCACATTAACACGTCATTATGGGCGTGTAGGGACATCATCTGGATGTAATGGCTTACGTGTTCTACCGGGTCAGTCTTCCCCGTGTAGGAGTTGAACGGTGGCCTCGCGAATCTGCTCGGCATGTGGGCGTTCTCTATGTCCCTCGAAAACGGAGATCGGGCAACCTGGTGCAGTGCTTTACTCATGGCGTCCATGGCTGCGTTTCGTGGTCGCCCTTCGTCTGTGGATGCCGAGCCATGGTTCGCGTATTCTCGTGAGCGCTTGCGATGCCGATAGGGTTTGTACCGGGGTGATCCTTCTGCGCGGTGGGGCTCAGGGCTGGTGGACCTCCCCGTGTGGCGTCTATGTTCATTCTGCCTTCCTCTGGCTCTGGTTTCTAACTCCAAATCCCTTACCAATCCACGTAGCCGCTCTAGTTCCCGATCTCTTTCCCTGGGGTCCTCGTCTTCTCTTTCGCGGCCTCTACGCCCTGACTCGTAAGTCGGTGTATGGAACGATCCTTCCCCAAGCCCGGATTCTCCTTCCTCGTCTTGCCGCCGGTCTTCATGTCCCTTCTGTCTCCTTTCCCGCCATGTTGACCCCCGTGACGACCCGCCAGAACCACTCTCGGCATAGCTTCCTCGTCTGCTGCCTGACATTTTTCCGGGGTGCCTCGCAAAAAACCACCGCTGCGCAGGAGGTTCCCATAGACGGCGCCAATTGTGCGCACCCAAAATTGGCGAATGGGCCTTAGGTATGTTGGGCTCACAATCTATTTGTTTGGTGGGCTTTTAGCATTTCCTGCAATGGGGTGACTCCTTGCTGGATTACCCTCAGTATTTCTGTCTTCTTCTTCTTCCTTCTCCTTCTTTTCCTTCTCCTCTTTTTTGTTTTTTCTTTTTCTCCATTTGTTTCCCCTCCCTTTGCCTCTTTATAGCCGCAGCTGGCTGGTTCAGTGGATGGGGAGGTCCAATGCCATCTTCTCTAAGTGGTGAGCAATTATGAGCGTAAAAGGGCACAATGGTGGCATCGGAACTTGGTTCCATTGTCACTTTGTCTCCCGGCAAAAAGCTTCCGAGGTGGTATGGCAGCACGGGCTGATGATCGGCGGGGTCGGAGGGGCTTTAGGCATCAGGTGCAGATGATACGCGGATCGTTTCTGCCGACCATACCTAAGGTGGGTTCGCTATTGGCTTTTGGGGTACTTGATACAAGCCAGGTCGGTTTTAGGTGGGGCCCTTTAAATTGTTCGGTGCCGGTCTTACGAGGAGAGGGTCGTTCTTGTGGGCCTAGGATTAAACGGGCCTGGGGCATGGCCCGTTAGTGCAGTTATTCTTGTGGGCTTGAAGATGGAGGGCCTAGGGGTTCGATGCCCTGTCTGTATCTTATGTTTCATGAATTTTTCAATTATGAAATATGGCATTTATGAGGGGTGTGCATGGTTTGGTCAGTGTGGTTTTTTTTCCAAATTTATCATTGAACCGATGGGGATCAGTTTTCCCATAACTGAAACTGATGCACACCAACAAGGATTGGTTTTTCGACCTACAACAATACGGTTTTTTGCTGTCGGCTTCTTCAGTTTTATTGGTTTGAAATTTTTAAAAAAAAAATGTTAGTCATTACTCAGTCACAATTAGGTCCAACTATAACAATAACATAATAATTTTTTTGACCAAATAAATGTTTTACAATAAATAAATCTTATCAGAAATATTATTTATATTTTATATTATCAATATCTTAAGTTAAGTTAGTATTAGTGCTTTAGCGAGAAAAAATAGAGTCAATACTAGTGCAAGCCAACTGTAAAGTGTAAATTATGTAAACCACAAAAGTTTAGAGTATCGCATCAGTCTGATCATAAATTAATTAAAAAATACCAAATTACCTGTGGGGGGTAAAAGCGTCAAAGCACCATATGGGCCCAGGGCCTGGTCCGAGGACGTGGACTCCGCTAAAGGGGCTGTGAGTCGGGAACCTCCTAAAACTGGGGCCCAAAGGCCCGCCGACCAGACCGTCAGCCTGTTGGATGAGGATCCAAGGAGAAGGTCTCCTCGGACATGAGGGTCAGGGACAGAAGGGGGTAGCACGAAGTTCAAGGAAGAGCTCCTAAAGCTCAGCAAGTCATCCCAAGCCTTAATGAGACGCCGAGGAGGGAGAGAAGGGAGACGTGCACTGCATAAAGCTGTTGTCACCGCATTAAAGGCCTTTCACCTACCTGCCTGGCCGCATTAATGGAAAAATGACTTTTGAGGGGACGGTGGGCAGCCTTATAGGCATTGGGGAGTGTTTTCAGGGAAAAGACAGATGTGAACCAGGAATAAGAGGTATAAATAGAGAAGGGTGGACCATAGGAAAGGGATCCAGATTTTCTCTAAGGAAAGCAGGCTCTCTCTCTCAGAAAACAGAAGGAAAGCCTGGACATAGGCTCCTCGGCCCACGTCCGAGGAGAGGCAGAGGCGCTCCCCCAACTCTTAGCACGCCAGCAACGGACTTAACCCTTACCCCATAGCTTTCTAGAGCCCTAGGAAGTCTAGGCTTTAAGCCCATTCTCTACAAATTCTATTGTGTAGGCCACTTAGGCCGGCCCGGTCACGCATTTGGGCCCAAGGCCAACTTTGTGTCCTTACATTACCTATATATGATAATAGAGCAATAATTCATACTTTAAAGTTATAATACCATTAAAAAAAAACATATATACACAACATTTAACTATTAGTTAAAAAGATTTTTTTTTTTTTTAATTTATAATAAGAAAGAAAAATTTTATACCATGTGTTTTATTGTATATAATTCATATTCATTTAGGGAAACTTAAGGGAGGAGAATTTTTATTATCTTTTTATTTTCTTTTTTGTTAACTATGGACTTATTATAAAAAAAAAAAAAGTGGTTTTCTGTTTTTGTTTTTTCAGATCAATGTGGCACTCTAAGCTTTATAAAATAAAATAAAAATGGTGGATAACTTAGAAATCAAAATGAGGCATGGTAATTTAATACCCCAACTACCCCCATTCTCTTTTCATCATATCTATTTACCTCATTGTTTTTTACTTTTCTTTTCATCAGTTTTAACTTTGACTCTCTCTTCTGCAAATATGGAAGACTGAAGCATCAATGGCGATGCTAAGGTGTAATCTACCTAAAAAATATTACCTTTTGAGTTAGGGGGCATAAGGAGGATTTCTTTCTAGTAATTTACTAAGAATGTTTTTCTCTTTTTCCCCTAATTTTTATCTTAATATATGAATCGTTCGGTACAGTTTGTGGGTCGGTTTTGAAAATCAACTCCAACTGTGTCAGCGCACTGGCCTCGAAAGGGCCATCAAGTTTTTTTCGCCAACATCGGCTCCTTCATTTGGCCCAAAGTTCGGTGCAATTTGGTTGGTGAGGTTCGGTCACTGCTCACCTCTATTTGTGATATTATATTTGGAGTCTGAATTTGGTAAGGTTGACGTGTATGACGTGTAAAACCCATATTTTATACCATTTAGTTTTTTACTTAAAACTCAATGCATCCTACCACATCGAATAACACCATATCAGTCTTTTACTTAAAACTTGAAATATGATATTTATTGAGATGTTAACCTTTACAATCAAATGTATTTATATTTTAGTAATATGATGATATGACGTGTTCTTATTGGAAAGTGTAAACCAAAGGGTTTACACCAAGTTCTTATAAAATTTAATCCCTTATGTTAGGTACCACCACATAATTTTTAACAAATAATGAAATGATCTAATTATGCAAGCTAGAATGTTGAAAAAAAAATATAGGTAGTACCTCTGTTGTCGCAAATTACTGCCGCATGCAAAACAGTTCTCTGAAGCGGGCCATCATAAGCTGGAGATTCGCAGGTGTTTAAAATTTCAAACGCTAGATCTTGAAAGTTTCTCTCAACAGCCATGTAAAGTGGAGTCTCGCCAACATCATTTGCAAAATATGAATAATTCTGGTCAACTTCAAGTAACAGTTTCACTACCTCAAGATGATTATAACGTATAGCCTCGTGCAATGCTGTCTCTTTCTCTTTGTTAGTTATTTGAAGCATTACCTTGGCATTTTTTTCCCCGCTCTCAACGTCTTGAGTGCAACTGTCTGCAAATTTAATTAGTACTTTCACCATGGTAGCATGCCCATGCCTTGCCGCGATGTGCAATGGAATTTCACATTTAGCATTAGCTTGCCATAGCAGTGATGGACACATCTTGAGAATTTCTTCCACAAAGTTTGCTGTTGATGATTCTAGTCTTTTATTTGGGGCTGTCAGTGATGGACACATCTTGAGAATTTTTTCCACAAAGTTTGCTGTTGATGATTCTAGACTTTCATTTAGGGCTGTGAGGTATACATGGAGGACTGTGTTTCCATTTGGGGTTAGTAGCTCTTGAAGGTGAAGAGGACGCGAGGAATATTTTTTGAAGACCTCAATTTCGCCTGTTGTTGCACCATCGTAGACATCCAGATCCATGCACTGATTTGCATTAGCATGGATCTGGATTTCACGTGAACTGGAGGGATCCATTTGTATACTGACTCCTGTATTTTTCTATCCTTTTTAAAAATATCTCTCCACACAATACGGCCCTTGAACCAAATGATAGTTCCTCTGCCTTGCTTTAGACTCTTAACCTGCACTTTAACATGTAAATTAAACTTCATGAGTTTACATAATTACATGCAACATATATACTATTGCTATTGAATTTAAAGAAGGAAAATTTTCATCATAGATACAACTATTCATTTTATGCCGGTTGTACTTTCTGGTGTATCCATGTAGCTATCAAATTTGTAGGAGAAATCTCTTTCTAATTGAATGAGTCAAATTACAAGACTCTGTTCAATATATATGGAACAGAGTATATTATCAAAACTAACAGAAAGCCTACTGCCACTAAGATAATTACACAATCTAATTAATAGAAAAAGACTTTTTTGCTAAACGAAAGAAAAAGACTCTTGTCTAAGCAAGCACATGACACTAATGATTCTAAAGATTACAATAGCAAATACGACTTGTAGTTGCGTTGAATGTTGCATTCAAACAACCTGTAGCTTAAGTCATTTGTGTTGGTGCATCTTCACATTTTCTGTCACTGCATTCTTGCTATCCTGATAATAATTTTTCTAATAATAATATACTAGCTTATAACCGCCACAATGCACGAAATACTTTTATTCATTACAAAAGACACACGGTAAGTGAAAATTTAAACATTTTATACTAAGATAATACCAACAAAAAAAAATTCAAATAATTACTTGCAAGAAAAAACCTAAATTCAGAGTCTTTCATAAAGACTTCAAAAACTAATTTTGAAATTTCGTGCTCGTACAACAAAATTTTAAATAGACCATTTAGAAAAAAACATTAAGCAAAAAATCCATCTTCCTTCACCACCCATGCGCTCAAGCAAATAAAAGAAAGTGTTTTTGTTTTGTTTACTCCATGAATATATTATTTAGAACATGTTCCAAAGGTCCAAAAGATTAACAAAATAAAATTATGGCGGTCCAAGAGAGATTATAGGAGTCTTTGTTTTTGGCAAATTAAACCAAATATAGGTGTCTTCAACAAACAATAATTAAAATATCATGATATTCAAATCCTGTAGTATTAATCCATGAATCGCATCAAACTACAGTACTAAATAGTCTCACATAATCCTACACTAAAAGAAAATGCAGAGCAACAAACAAAGAAATACAAGATAAAGAATTCATTGAGTTTCGCATAGATTGTATAATATCCATTTACATTCCAGATATTATACCTAAATGCAAACCACTGATCCAAGAAATTTAAAAAATGTTGTCAAATTATCTAAGAAAAACTTTCCATGTAATGTAATAAAGAAAAACATGAGAGCACAATTAGTTGTAATCAAGGATCAAAATTAATACTAACTTTCAGGATATATATTCTAAATACAATGAAATTCTAGTAATTCCATGGCTTTCTTCAGTTGGGAAGGACGGGGTTAGATTGGATCATCGTGTGTCTGGCAAAATTAAGTCAATGGAACTTTAGTAGGCAGCATTTATACAAACGGCTACATGAGAATTCTAAAACCTTGGAGATTACCAGTAGAACGAATAAGGGTGGTTTGTTTGTAGAAATCTCCGAGTACCATAATGGTGCAAGAAGTGGCTTTCTACGGGTCCAAAGGGGGAAAAGAAGGGAGGTTGGGCTCTTCTGGAAGTGAGGTTTTAGGATAATTATATCTAATTATATTTATTTAAAATAGATGGAATTCTATTTATGCATATCAGAATTGTTGATATCTAAATCATCCTAAATTAACATTATAAGGCTAATATAAGGAAGCTCAACTCCATGTTTCAATGAATTCTATGAGAGAGTGTCACTACCCTAATGAAGGACGAAGTCCTTACATCTTTCAATCAAATGTCCGAAACCACCATAAAATTGGGTCGTTACTTTTGATAGTTGGAGAAAAACCCTGTTTTGTACACCTAAAGAGTTTTTATTTTTATTTTTTTGAGAAGGAGCTAAAGAGATTGATAATGGGCTAACTACTTTGCCTAGACATGACTCACTATGTGACCTTGAGAAGCAATTGTAGGTGATTTTAGCAATGAAAATATTCACCGTTTGTGTTATAATATATGTACTACATTTTTCAAAATCATCTTACGTAAAAGCCTATATAGCATTATCTGTACATAACATTCAAATACCAAACTAACTTAGCACAAATCAAGGATAACACAACAGCTACCAATTTTCAGAGATCCCACCTACCCTGCAACAAACTTGTGCACGTATTGGATTTGGTTACAGAGGAGGGTGAGACAGAAGGGATTCCTTCCGAGGATGTTTTGGAGCCTTCAAAATGGGTGAGAGGGATGATCAAAGGGATTGGTACGGTTGTGGGTTTTCCTATTGCTTGTTGTGAGAGTCAATGTATTGCTTTCTTTCAACAACTTAAGAAAGATTGTAAAAAACAATCTGCTACTGCCATCACCCGCAAGGCAGGAAACTCAAGTCAAAAAGGGATGAGATAATTAAAAAATTTGAATTCCTCTATTAATTATGATGGGCATTCTAGGAGAATTACCAGAGGTAGCTTGAAATCCTCTGGCTTGGGCTCAGCTCTTTCTCCATGACTTTGAAGCTTTCTATCTTGGAATGTGTGGGATTGAATAATCTGGTAGAGAGACTTGGATGCAATTCACCATGTTCAAATTCTTAGATTTTATTTAGAAACATCATTTGGCCGCCGTTGGTGGGGGTGAGTATACATGGTTTCAAAATCCTGACATTCCTTCCATGTGCAGAATTGATGGAGTTTTGGTGTAAACAGATTGGGAGGAACGTTTCTTAGACGTGACCCAAAGGCTTCTTCCCAGGGTTGTGTCAGATCATTGTCCTCTCCTCGTGGAGGCAGAAGGCATGTCGAGTGGGAAGAGTTCTTTTAAATTTGAAAATTCATGGCTAAAGTTTGAGGGTTTTGTGGATAGAGTTTGTCAGTGATGGAATGGCTATCACTTTGTGGGGCCTCCTAGTTATGTCTAGCTTGTAAGTTGAAGGCTTTAAAAAGGAGTTTTAAAACAATGGAACAAGCAGTTTTTGGGGATGTATCTTTTATGAAAAAATGCCTATTGTTTGAGCTTCTAGATCTTGACATGAGAGAAGGGATGCAGGTTTAGACCTAAGAGGATAGAGCTAGAAGGGTTGTGATCAAAGTTGAAATTGATTATTTGGCTTCTTTGGAAAAGATTTCATGGAGGCAAAAATCTAAGGCCTTGTTTTGAAAAGAAGGGGACAACAACACTCAATTTTTTAGAGACTTGCTACCATTAACAAACGAACCAATCATATTAAGGGTATGGAGGTAGAAGGTATTCTTTATGAGGATGAGTCGGAAATTCCGGAACAGGTGATGGAGTTTTATAAGAAGTTATATCAGGAGCCAGAAATTTAAGGTGAAACTGAATATAAAAATAATCACACAATAAAATTTAACAAAAAGCATCAAGGAAAATTGACTGTATAAAGAGTTTAATTTATAACCTAAAAATTTATGGCAGTAAAATTATAGGAAACTTTATACTCTAATGCAATTAAGATAGAAATATTAAAGATGAAACATGTCAAACTCTAATGATGAACAAAATAATCACACAGGAAAACATCAAGTAAATTTGTACCTAGACTCAAACTTATTGATGTAGCTTATAGCATTAGAGCCGTGTCCAAAACTATTCAAACCAAACAATGGCAAATTCATACTTCCTAGTGCCTGGCTTGACCCAGATTAGTTATTAATTAGAAAGCTCACTGTTGGTATACTTCACTAAATAAACAATGTGGCAGAAGTTTAAGTGGTTTTTTTTTTCTACATGTCAATTATAGAATCATCACTAATAGAAACTAAAATTCCTCAAAACCAACGCAATGTAATCATTGAGCATTTGAGCTAGACTGAACAATAAAATCACACAAACACAATAAGCCCAATTGATTGCAAAGCACAGCGAACAAAGTATAAAAAGAGAACTCTCTAACCATCTATTTGGCTACTGGAAAAAGGGGAAAAAAATAATGGGCACACAACAGTTTTACATGTCAATTCAATGCAGAGCAAAAAATTAATTGGATCTAAATACAAAAAAGGAAAAAAAAAAATTCTGACTAAAATATGCAGGAAAAAAACTAATTCAAACCCAAAGGCATTGAACCAAAAAAATGTAACCTAAAAAACAAAACAGAAAGGAAAATCAGGCTATCCTAACCTTTCAGTTTGTTCACTATCTCTTCTTGCAAAGTACTCAGCTGTCGGATATGGCAGTAAACTGTGTAAATCTGTGCTTCAACAAAAAGTCGGGCAAAGAAGGATTTTTAAAATACAATAAAGAAGATGAAAGAGAGACTACAAAAGAACCTGTAGAATCTCAGATGGCCGTTTGAACATAATAGACATGTTAAAATATGGTGGGAGCCGGTTTTTTGGGTTCGTATTGTAAAAAGAAGAAAATTAGAAGATAAGTTATTATTCAAATGGGGTCACTTTAATCATGGGGGGAATATGTATTGAGCTTTTCTTTTTGTTTCTGAATGGAAAAGTAAAGTGATTATCAAAGGAACAAACACCATGTGATCCAAGTCCCTGTTGTTTCACTGTTGTTTGATGAAAGAAAAAGGAGTATCTTGGACTGGGGGCAGTCAAAAAGAGAAGGAACGAATTCCGTTTTAAGTAAAGCATAATATTTAGTAGAAGATGTGGACATTGTCCGATTCTATGTGTATGCTTTATTTTATTATTATGTGGGTTTGGCTTTTGTCCCTTGATCGTTTTGGGAACATAGTTTATGACTTAAGGTTTCTGATGTGGTGGAACCAAAGATTGTCTTTTTTTTTTGGCTGAATGAACCAAAGATTGTCTTGTTCATAAATCTTCCACTTATGTAATAATTTTGATTTGGATTAAGTGAATCAAGGTTATGATAATATTTTATTACTGAAAAAGCAGAATGACACCCATATTGTCATGAGTGGGATATAATAATGAACATAGGTAAGCCCAATGGGACTAATGCTGAACATGATGTAATACATAAAAAAGTCTTTAAGCATAACAGTGCATAAACATTAATTTGTTATGTTTTCAGCTTAAAATGATGGATGTGTTTTAGTAGTAAGGAGGAGCCAGCCAATACTACCAAACAAGTCTATAGCTGTAGGTTTGGTGTGTGCGCGCTTTTAAAATGTGGGGAGGCCCACCATAAAATGTGATTGAGATTTGTGGAATTTTTTTTTTTTTTTGGTTAACAAGATTTGTGGAAATGGAGTTTAGGCTTTACCTCTTACTCAACTGTCAGATAAGGCAGTAAACTGTGTAAATCTGTGCTTCAACAAAAAGTCGGGCAAAGAAGGATTTTTAAAATACAATAAATAAGATGAAAGAGAGACTACAAAGAACCTGTAGAATCTTATGATGGCCGTCTGAACATAATAGATATGTTAAAATATGGTGGGGGCCGGTTTTTTGGGTTCGTACTGTAAAAAGAAGAAAATTAAAAGATAAGTTATTATCCAAATGGGGTCACGTTAATCATGGGGGGAATATGTATTGAGCTTTTCTTTTTGTTTCTGAATGGAAAAGTAAACTGATTATCAAAGGAACAAACACCATGTGATCCAAGTCCCTGTTGTTTCACTGTTGTTTGATGAAAGAAAAAGGAGTATCTTGGACTGGGGCAGTCAAAAAGAGAAGGAACGAATTCCGTTTTAAGTAAAGCATAATATTTAGTAGAAGATGTGGACATTGTCCGATTCTATGTGTATGCTTTATTTTATTATTACGTGGGTTTGGCTTTTGTCCCTTGATCGTTTTGGGAACATAGTTTATGACTTAAGGTTTCTGATGTGGTGGAACCAAAGATTGTCTTTTTTTTTTTGGCTGAATGAACCAAAGATTGTCTTGTTTATAAATCTTCCACTTATGTAATAATTTTGATTTGGATTAAGTGAATCAAGGTTATGATAATATTTTATTACTGAAAAAGCAGAATGACACCCATATTGTCATGAGTGGGATATAATAATGAACATAGGTAAGCCCAATGGGACTAATGCTGAACATGATGTAATACAGAAAAAAGTCTTCAAGCATAACGGTACATAAACATTAATTTGTTATGTTTTCAGCTTAATATGATGGATGTGTTTGAGGCCTGAGGAGGAGCCAGCCAATACTACCAAATAAGTCTATAGCTGTAGGTTTGGTGTGTGTGCGCTTTTAAAATGTGGGGAGGCCCACCATAAAATGTGATTGAGATTTGTGGAATTTTTTTTTTTTGGTTAACAAGTTTTGTGGAAATGGAGTATAGGCTTTACCTCTTAAAACTAAAAACTCCATAAAAATAAAGGGTAGAAGCTCAAACTCAGAGCTACTGCAGCTACCCAACAGTTATAAAAGGCACTATCTTGTTGATGGATTAAGGAAGCAAAGTTTAAGTTCAGCGAGGGAGGCTTTGGTAGCATCCCCTAAATTTTTACTTATAAAGCTTCACTATATTGAAATTCATTTGAGGTTTATCCCTTGTTCAATCTCCATAATAACTTAATCAAGAACATGTTATATATATAACAAAATAGCTGTGCATATAGACAGTACAGTGGTTATTAGTTGCACAATCCATTGAAGTAACCTGTGAACGTGATTGCTGCTGCATGAAATCAACATTTCACGCATGTAAAAATCAATTACAGACTGAAACTCAGTTGACTACCCTTAATCAACATTTCAAAGGTAAGATAAACAAGAGAAGCTAGGCAATAATATAGATATGAACAAAACAAAGATATTGTGTTTACTTGGATTTGCATTCTTAACCACACTTCTCTTCAATTGGGTAAAAAAGGCTCAAAGTTTCTCTATCAATATGACTATTTGAAGATGCAAAGATATGTGATTGAGAGGAGAAAATGAAGGCTTTTAGCTGTCAGCATGCAGCGTCAAGTAAATTGAGGAGGTTGAGAAAGATGTTGATAACATCTAGATAAAAGACAACTGCAGCCCAGATATAATCATCATAGGAGTAGCGCTTGATCATATTTTCAGTGTCATGAACAAGATAACCGCAGAATATAAGCGATGCCAACCCACTGTAGACCATCACGAATATCTTGCCCAGAGGGATAAAGATCTGTTCATTAAGAAGAGGTTCCATTAGTCCAAATTTGGATGAAGGGTGAGAGGAAACAAAACAAGTTGGGAAGTCCCATTTACCTGAATGAGTCCAAAGACTAGGAGCATAAGGAGAGAAGCAAACAGAAAGGGTCCTAGAAAACTGAAATCTTTTCCTCTCTTCACTGCCCAGAAGGTGTAGAGAGTTAGGCTAACAACCGCAACAAATGTGAGAATAGC
The DNA here is from genome assembly GCA_032878915.1 of Castanopsis chinensis. Lineage (NCBI taxonomy): Eukaryota > Viridiplantae > Streptophyta > Magnoliopsida > Fagales > Fagaceae > Castanopsis > Castanopsis chinensis. Next base: position 1,038,881 of record JAVQMG010000039.1, read on the forward strand.
AGCCTCCAAAATAAATCGTCCTGTTGACAACAAAAATAAAGTTTAGTGTAAAATAAAAAACACACAACTTGCATTGATTTTTAAGTTTGAACATCATAATAGTTATCAAGTAAAGGCTTACACTTTTTTTTTTGATAAAAAGTTAAGCTCTTATAAATTAAGATAATCAGTTTTGAATACACTCTCCAACTCAATGGGTAGTTCTTCTACCCAAACATTTAAACCCGCAGATGAAACTGCTCTTCTATCGAGGGCGTGGGCTAACTTATTCCCCCCTCGACGCACATGAGAAAAACTACAAAAATGAAACTTACGAGCTTGACAACGGGTTTCCTCAACCACATTCCTATATAACGTGTTGTAGCAAACCGGGGAATTTAGAGCCGAAACCACCCTAAGGCAATCACCTTCCATCAACACTTTAGAGAGACTTAGTTCTTGCGCAAAGAGCAGAGCAAGACGAGCAGCCAAAGCTTCCGCCATTTCCACAGAAAAAGGAAGCGGAATCCTCTGAGATAAAACCACAATCATCTCCCTGTCAGAATTTCTAATTGCCACTCCAAATTCTCAAACCAGGCAGCGTCATAGTTCACCTTGAAGACACCCACTGGAGGGCGAGACCAACCCACTTGAACCCCAGGACCTCTCGGCAACACAACTGGCTTGCATAGGTCCAGGAATTCACAAACCAACTTGACAGCCCTCTCACCCAACTCCAGCAGCGATCAAGTGGGTTGATTCTCCCTTAACCTGTTTCGCCTCTGCCACAAATACCAAGAAATCTTCGAGAACAGAGCAATTTGAAAACCCGATGCATTTTCCAGTACTTCCTCTAATAAATAAAAAAAAACTTCTAAATTGCTTCCTGTATAACCGAGCAAAAATAATAGGCGTAAATGCACTTTTAATCTCTATATTTTGACTTTTTTCCATTTTAGTCCTTATATTTTATTTTTACCATTTTTAATCTCTAAATTAATTAACGCCCTTCGTTTAAATCCTTGAAACACTGTTCTGTCACCAAACTAACAGAAAAACTGACAGATTAATATAATATTATTAAAAAATTATTTTGCATTTTTTAAATGTCAAAAAAAAAAAAAAAAAAAAAAATACTCAGGAAGAACACGAAGAAGACATAAACTCTAACCCAGATCAAGAGCACAAAGCTAAACACAAAATTTTCTTCCCTGACCCGTGACTGCCCTCAAATCACAACCACAAATCCAAAACAATAAACCCATCCACTACCCACACAAACCCATCGGAGCAAACACTCAAATCTGAACCATTCCTCTTCGATATGAGAACGAAACCCATCACCAAACTCCAATCTGTGAACGAATCCCACCACCAAACTCCGATCTGTGCCATCACCGAAACCCACCACCAAACTCCAATCTCAGCCACTGAAACCCACCACGCCGTTCAACCAAACCCACATCGATGAACCAAACCCACTCCACCACAGACGCCGATCAACCAAACCCACTCCACCACAGGCGCCGATCAACCAAACCAACACCAATCAACCAAACCCACTCCACCACAGACGCCGATCAACCAAACCCACACCCTTCACCACGCCGATCCACAAACCCGCACCCTCCACCTCATCACGGCAAGTCGGCAACACCATATGCATAGAAACCCACAAAAAAAAAAAAAAATTCAAAGGAAAATCCACAAACCCACAAACCGAGCAAGCAGAGAAATGAAAGCAATGAGATGGCCAAATGACGATAGGGAGACTTCATCTGACTTCAAAGCCTTGATCACGTTCTCAGAGTCCCCTTCCAGCAAGAAAGAAGTGAAGCCAAGGTCCTAAGCAAAAGACATCCTCTGCAGCCGCCATAGCTTCGACTATATCTGAAGATAAAGGAAGACTAGCCTGTTTTGAGAGAAAAGCAATAGCTTATCCTTGACTGTCTCTGAGTAATTAATTAAATTTTTTTTTCATTTTGGCATTGAAAAAATGTAAAATAATTTTTTTAATAGTATTTTATTAATCCGTCAGTTTTTCCATTAGTTTAGTGACAGAATAGTGCTTCAAGGGCTTAAATAAATGGCGTTAATTGGTTTAAGGGTTAAAAGTGGTAAAAATAAAATGTAGATACTAAAATAAAAAAAAGTCAAAATATAGAGACTAAAAGTGCATTTACGCCAAAATAATATTCGACTTCCATACAACCTGGGCATGCTCACACAACCACAAACAATGAAGAAGGGACTCTGACTGCTCATCACAAGTAGGACAAAAAGCTTCCACAGGCACATGGCGTAGTTGGAGGTTTTGCTTGGTAGGTAAAGAATCACGGGCAGCTCTCCAAATGAAATGCCGGATCCGATTCGAGGTTTTGATCTTCCATATTTTCTTCCAGACCTTGCTCTGCCCATCTACTGAAGATGACCCCGGATTGACACTCCTAACGGAAGATTCCAACATACGGTAGGCACTAGACAAAACTAAACAAAATATTATTAGAAGAATGTCACCAACATATTGTTACAAAAATTATTTGATCTGCATATTCTCAAAAATTCTTTCTTTTTTCAACTCTCTAAATTAAGCATGTTAGATTGTCTAGAATAATTTTTGTGGTCAAAACATGAATATTTCAAATAGGAACTGCTTGTTTCAAAGTCCAAAATTTACAACTTGCTAAAGTTATGCCAACTAGCAACAAAGTCCAAATAGTTCATCAAGAGAAACCAATTCCAACCAACTGGTAATAGAGGTCACAAGAGAACTATATTCAGATGGAAGACCGTACCTGCAAGAACATAAGAGTTAATTTCATAATTTCCAAGTGATTGACCAATAGAGGAAAGAAGATCAGCATGAGTTTTGGTCAGTCTACAAGTATAAGTACTTGAGGAGCATGGAGAACAAGAATCAGGATTCAAGTCTTTAGGAGGAAGACTCACACACATATACACTTAGATTAGGCTAAAAGATAATTTTTATCTAGTATAAAAAATAATTAAATAAAAGTTATGTAGTAAAACTTATAATATTTTTAACACTTTCCTATTTGAATTATTTGTGATTAGCAATATGTATATTTGTAAGACCTATTTATTTAAAATTTTCTTATCTCTATTTCTAGCATTACTTTTTTTATCTCTGGCATTACTTAATTTTTGGGCTTCTTAACCGTGGAAAAAAAAAAAAAAAAAGTAAACTAAAATTTTTTAGTATCTCTCAAAAAAAATTTATAAAAAATCCATAGTAGTGGGCCCTAGGCATAGGCCAATTTGGCCATTGCCTAGGGCCGACCCTATTTGGAAGTAATACAGGATGGAGAGATATCCTTTATTCAAAGTTGCAAGTTGATAGTGTGTGCACATAATTCATGCGTGAGTAAGGGTTGTCAATGGGCCGAGTCGGGCTGGGCCAAAAGAAAAAACCCCAGCCCATGACCCTGCCCATAGGCAATGCCCATTTTGTCTTTAGTGAGCTGAGCTATTGGGTTGGACTTAATGGACTACTCATGGGTTTGTGTTAGCATATTATTTTATTATTTTTATAAGGAAAGAATCAATTTTTTATAAGGGAATAATCAATCTATTTTTTTAAAGGAAAGAATCAAAGAATTTAATATTTAATTTAAAATTTTTTTTAACAATCAAATCTATATAATTTTTTGTTTTGTTGACGGAAACCTATTTAATTTTTTTTTATTAAGGCTTCAAATAGTTTTTTATTTATTTTTATCTTTAATAAAAAAAAAATGTCAAATGGTTAATTTAAATTTGCTAGACTACTAAAAAAAAAATATTTAGTAAATTAAGTTTAGCACAATTACTTTAAGTATTTTATTGGTAGGGGGAGTTCTCTCAAGATCAATCCTTCATACACCTCCTATATATTTTTGTTATGAATTATGAGTTATTGGGCTGAGCAATGGGTTGGGCTAATTGGCTAGGCTACTGGGTTATACCACCGAGTACCCATGGGCATAAAAACTAGCCAATGGCCTGACCCATTAGGCTAGTGGGCTAACCATGAGCCTCAATAATAACGGGCCGGGTAGCCCATTAGTTCGGTAGGTAATCGGGTTTCTAGGTCGGGTTATGGGTTATGGGCTATTTGATAACCCTTATGTGTGAGATTGAGAAGAAACATCTTCTCCAAAATTTGCCAGACTTCACATAAATAAGTCAATCCAACAATGTTTGGAAGTAATAAAAAATTTGAGGACCATTAATATAGGTTTGAGGATTCGTTTACATGTAGTAAATGTATTACGTACTCTACAATATTCGGATTATAAGTTAGCTCAACTAGCAAAGTCTCTGATGATTGAATAAAAGATCTGCAATTCAATCTCCACATATTTTAATTATTTAAAAGGTGATGAGATAAGCAGCTTGGGTAGCATCATTCTCTTATCATGTTTTGGTGTTTTGGATTTATAGGTTTGGACAAATTTGGAATGGTGTAAAGCTTACCCATGTGTTAGAATTTTGCTTATAAATAGAGGGTTTTTAAGCGTATATACTTGAGGCAAGTGGTCTATTATAATTTAAAAAAGATTTGCAGTGTCATTTCTTTTGAGAATAAAATCACTCTACATCATACTTTGCACGTGATCTTAATTGAGATCTTTTCTTGTTAGAGCTCTTTTTTCTTTCTTTTTTTTTCTACTACGATTGTTTGACTTTGCTTCACAACAAGTCCAGCTCTTAGAGTTCTAGAGCCTTTCTCAAACATCAACATAGTCACTAGGTGATCAAAAGATGTAGGAAGCCATGCTAATAGAAGTGTAATTTTATCCTCAAGCTTTACCCCAAAATCTGATAATGAGTATTCAACATGTAAACATGTTGAAATGTTCCAATAGATACAATCATTCCTTCATTTGCAATTCACAAAGTGCTTTTTCATGTACAATTTGTTTGTTTGATTCATTTTCATACAGAGACCTTGTAATTTCTTCCAAATTCGTTATGCTTTTTATGCTTCTAGGATGTTATAAATTAGCACACCACGTACATTGAGACAAAATGCGTTGGCTGCGTTCGTATTCATCTCTTCTTGGGCTTCGTCACTCATCTTTTCAAGCTTAAAGTATTTCTAACTCCTTGTAAGATTAAGAGGTCCTTTATTCACCTTTACCAGAAAAATTTTCCTCACCACAAAATTTCTCTACTCTATGCTTGATGCTTATCATCTTTACTATAATCTAACTATCTAAAAGATTTAATCTTAACCTTGCTTTGATAGCAATTGTTGTACAACTAGCACCCACAAAATTCAAACTAGTCATAGTAAAGACTTTTTTTTTTTTTTTTTTTTTTTTTGGTCTTTTTAGGTTAGTGACTTAATGGTAAAGACAAAAATAATTCACAAGTACACTTCCGAAGACCAAAAACACCAAAATTTACATAACTTGACAGTTTAACTATACACAAAATCAGGAGCTAATAACAGTAGCACAAGAGCTCTATTTAGACACCCAAGGCCAAAGCACAAAATGTAGAACTATAGGGACACCATTCTATTGTGGATCTTGAAGAAAGAAAGAAATTGATAACAAAGGTTTGGTTATTGCTTCCATGACCGAGAATTTTGCTCTCCCCCATTCTATTGTGGATCTTGAAGCCGTTGCTGCTAGAAGAGCTTTGGCTTTCTTTCTTGAGGTTGGCATTTTTCAGCTATTCTTGAAGGAGATTCTGCTATACTGATTAATGCACTAAAGGATTCCTCTCCCTCCATAGCTTCTTTTGGTCTTTTGATTCAGAATATTCGCCTCTATGCAGAGCATTGTCGTTGTATTAGTTTTTTTCATGTCTGTGGATATATAAATCTTGATCGATGTACATGGTCTTGAGCATGTCATGAGATTTTTATCACATGGATGATTCTTGTTTCCTTCTTGATATTTTGCAGGGACAACTAAAGTTAGGAACCTTGATAACAACATTGGTTCATTGGCTGTAAAGCTTACAAAAGACGATTTGAAAGAATTTCATGATGCTGTGCCCATTGGTGGAGTTGGTGGACAACGAGAATATGACATGTTTTCTCAATATGTTTGGAAGTCTGCAAATACCCCACCAAAGTAATTGCAAATTATGAACAAATGAAGAGGATCCTTCTATGTAAATGTTCTTTTTTTTTTCCTTACTATATTGGTTTTTCTGGAATAATGATTGAGTGACAAAGTAAATGTCTTGCTGATATGATGAGAGAAGGAATTTTCTTCAGAGAATTGTGGATGAGTGAGAGTGATGAATGAATTATGTACGTATTATCATTTTCATGTTGAAATCTTGGTGTGTACTTGTAGGAAAGTTTCCCATCTGTTTTCTTATCTAAGCTGCCTTATATTTTTTGCTTCCACTTTTTAAAATTCTTGTTCTGTAAATTAAAGACAGCTTTGAGGTAACTTTCTTCTCTGTGAATGATTTTTTGGTGTATAGTAATCCCTTCAATATGCTTTTCATTGTCTAATGTTTCTGGGACTATAATATCTTCCTGTGGCGTAAGTCTTGTGGAACATTTGTAGCCTCTCCAAAACTTTCACTTTAGGAAATAATTGTTAAGGGATTAGTTATACAGGTATTGCAGCTTTAGCTTCTGTCATGCTTAATTAGGCACCAACAGAAACTATTCGAGAGTATTAATGACTTGGTAACAGGACACCGAAAAAGTAGAACTGAAGGTATGCTAATCAAACGAAGGCAAATGGTTTGGGATATTTCAACTACTTTTATGTCCAATTGATCAGGAAGATAATATGCTGGGGGAGACTTACGATCGAGGTCAATGCTAGGGAGATAATACCTTGGTGGAACTCCAATTAATGCCTAAGGGATACCACTTACAAAAAAGATTAAACCTAAGGACTTAGACTCATTTATGTTATATTAACTAGTGTATAGCCCCATGTATATGCATGAATACAATTAAAAACAATCACAATTATACGGTTCAAATTAATATTTTTTTTAGAAGATGTTCAAATCATACATGATATTAGCTTACATTTTTTTTAAATCATACATTTCTAAAATATATAATGGTTTCTTATTATATATAAATGATTTAGAATTTAATTAGTCTTAGATTTTTCAGTTTTGCACCTAATAATTTACTTGGCACAAAAATTAAAAATTTAGATGGACACGTGGCGAAAAATTGGACTCCAATTGAAATCAAATTTAGAATCTAATTGGATTTAAACTCTTTGATTTTTACGATCAATAATTCACTTAAAACAAAATTAAAAATTAAATGGGACACGTGTCCCAAAATTAAGAATCCAATCAAAATTTATATGGATTACTCAAATTATTTGTTTTTCTCCAAGTGGGACTTCTACAACGTGCATCCTCAACACAAGGTGACCCTTTAGACATTGCAAGAAAAAATGTTGTCTCTTAAATTTTGGGATTGTATTGGATTTGATTTGGATGAGCGCGTGTTGTGAAGGTTAATCTATTTATAGAGTACGTTGATGGTGGATTTTTCAAAAAGCTTCACGTCATATTATTCATTTGTTTTTGAAACGAGAAGACCATCTTCCCCAAAAAAAATTCCAAGTCACCACCGTGGCCAGCACCGCAACCATTTCCATAGCTACCAACACCACATTCATGAATTGCTAAGCCCAATTTGACCGGATTCCTTTGCCAGTTCTTTATAAATTTCTCTTTCTTGATTAAAAAAAGAAGGATCATGCTAACAAATGCCCTTTGTGCATTGAATAACAATTTATTTTAGGAAAATTTTGGCACAACTTTTATGAGAAATAAAAAAAGCTGTCAAAATATTAATTGCTTTTTTTTTCCCCATAAAAATTTTTTTTAAATGGATTATTAGAACATTGATTAGTATTTCCCAAAAAAGAAAAGAAAAGTATTGAAATCATTCAATGTCATATAGAATATACCCATCAACTAATTTTGTTTGGTAATTAATATATATATATATATATATATTTTTTGGGTTTCCCAACTTATTTTTACACATTCTCCAATCTTTCCCATCTCTTTTGCCTTTTCATATCCTCACTACTATCTACCTTAATATCACTCATCCTCTACCCCCTTACTTCCTCTTATTTTTTGTTGTGAAAGCGGAAGATTTAATACCAATTTGTTGAGAATAGTAGAAGCATGAATATCTATTTGTTGTGTGTGTATCCAAATAACATTGGGTTTATGCAAAATAGAAATAGAACAACAAAACAAATAATCACACGGGAACACAAAGATTTACGTGGTTCGGCTTTTGGCCTACATTCACGGGCGGTGTCAAGGAGAAAGTTTCACTAACAAAAGGAAGAGATTAAAAAGTAGTACCCAAAACACTCTCACAAATCCCAAGTCCCAAATACACCCAATGAGCTCTTAATCACCAGAAGCACGTGACTAGAGAAACCTGAAAATCTCTATAACAAAGTCACGCCTTAGAACTCTATACTAAATACCAGAGAATACCTATTCTAATATTGCGGCACTCCTTACTTACTCCTCCAATAGCCGCATAACTAGTGTATATATATAGAGATGTGGGCCTTTTGTCATTGAGTGAAATACAACTCCACCTAGAAGTAGAATTGCTTACTTTGTGGGCAAAGCAGTCCTATTAGTACTAGGACTTGGTTTACAAATCCTTCCAAGGCAAGGAATATGCAATCCTTCCAAGGCAAGGACTATGCACTCTCACGTGCACTATTCAAGCCACCAAACATAACAAATCTCCACCTTGGCTTGAATTTGGTCAAGCCCCACAAATGAAACTTCTCCACCGCCAACACCAAAACCCCTAAGGGCCATCACAAACTGCAAATGCCAATCAAGTCCAAGCAATGCTTGAACTTGTGAAAAGGAACCGGCTTGGTCATCATATCTGCTGGATTGTCTGCTGTAGCAACCTTTCTAACTGCAACTATGCCTTCAGATACAGTCTCACGAATGAAGTTATATTTGACAGCAATGTGTTTAGATCTCTCATGATACATCGGATTTTTAGTCAAATGTATGGCACTCTGATTATCACAAAATACAACAGAATCATCTTGTTGTAAACCCAGATCACCAACCAAACCCTTCAACCAAATAGCTTCCTTCACTGCCTCTGTTGCTGCCATATACTCTGCCTCTGTAGTAGACAAAGCAACTGTTGATTGTAATGTTGCTTTCCAACTGATGACACTACCAGATAATGTGAAGACATAACCTGTCAGAGATTTCCTCTTATCCAAATCACCAGCAAAATCAGAATCAACAAATCCAATAACATTGCCACTATCAGTAGAAGCCCTGTCATATACCAAACCAATGTTTGCAGTACCTCTCAAATATCGAAGAATCCATTTCACAGCTTGCCAATGTTCTTTACCAGGATTAGCCATATATCTACTAACCACACTAACTGCATGTGAAATATCTGGACGAGTGCATACCATAGCATACATTATGCTACCCACTGCACTAGAATAAGGTACATGAGACATGTACTCCTTTTCCTCCTTAGACTTTGGTGACAAAGCCGTTGAAAGCTTAAAATGTGCTGCTAATGGAGTACTCACTGGCTTAGATTGCTGCATATCGAAACGTTCAAGTACTTTCTCAATATAATTCTTTTGTGACAGAAATAACTTGCCAGCTTGTCGATCTCTATGAATCTCCATTCCCAAAATCTTCTTAGCTGCACCCAAATCTTTCATCTCAAATTCACCACTAAGCAAAGTTTTTAGCTTGTTTACCTCTATCAGATTCTTAGCTGCAATGAGCATATCATCAACGTATAGCAACAAGTAGACAAAAGAACCATCTGAGAGCTTCCTATGATACACACAACTATCATAGTCACTTCTTAAGTAACCATGCCCAATCATGAAGGTATCAAACCGCTTATACCACTGCCTTGGAGATTGCTTCAAACCATATAATGATTTTTTTAATAAACAAACATGGTCTTCTTTTCCTTGGATCACAAAACCTTCTGGTTGATGCATATATATTTGTTCTTCAAGCTCACCATGCAAAAAAGCTGTCTTGACATCAAGTTGTTCTAATTCCAAGTCAAACAATGCAACCATAGCAAGCATCACACGAATAGAGCTATGTCTCACAACAGGAGAGAACACTTCTTTGAAGTCTATACCTTCTCTTTGACTGTAGCCCTTTGCAACCAATCGTGCCTTGAACCTCGGTGCTTCAACCCCTATAGTTCCTTCCTTTTTCTTGAAGACCCACTTGCAACCAACAATCTTGTGGCCTTTAGGTGGTTTCACTAGCTCCCAAGTCTGATTCTTATGAAGAGACTCAATCTCCTCGGTCATAGCGATACTCCACTGAGCCGAATTCTCACTAGAGACAGCTTCATGATAATTGGAAGGTTCTTGATACTCAATAATCTCAGCCACAGACAAAGCATAAGCAACCAAATCTGCCTCAGCAAACCTCTGTGGTGGTCTAATCTGTCTCCTCTCTCTACCAGTGGCTATACTATATTGTTGTTGCTGCTGTGATACATCCACTTCATTAGTAGAATCATGCACCTCATCTCGAATAGGTTGAACTGAAGTGCTATTATGCACTTTATCCAAAGCTTCAATCTCAAGCTCCACCTGCTTACTAACACCATGGTCTTTTACTGCCCCATTACTCTCCTTTTTCTGGTCAAGAATAGCAGACTCATCAAATTTCACATCTCTGCTGATAATTAATCCAGGGGATTTTGAATCTCTACACCACAATCTATAACCTTTTGTCCCTGATGCATAGCCTAGGAATATGCACTTCTTTGCCCTTGGCTCAAGTTTGCCATCATTCACATGAGCATAAGCAGGGCAACCAAATACTCTCAAATTAGAGTAATCAGCAGGAGCACCAGACCATACCTCAAAAGGAGTCTTACATTCAATTGCAGTTGATGGAGACCTATTAACTAAATAGCAAGCCATATTAATTGCCTCAGCCCAAAAGTCCTTAGACAAACCAGAATTTGAGAGCATACAACGAGCCCTCTCCAATAGAGTTCTGTTCATACGTTCTGCAATCCCATTCTGTTGTGGTGTTCCTCTAACAGTGCGGTGTCTTACTATTCCTTCATTTTTGCAAAACTCATTGAATTCACCTGAGCAAAATTCCAAACCATTATCTGTCCTAAAACGCTTAATCTTTTTACCAGTCTGCTTCTCAATAAGCGTCTTCCATTGCTTGAAGGTGACAAAAACATCACTCTTATTTTTCAAAAAATACACCCAAACCTTCCTTGAATAGTCATCAATGAAAGTCAACAAATATCGGTAACCACCCTTGGAACAGACAGGAGAAGGACCCCAAAGATCGGAATGGATATAATCTACTGTGCCCTTAGTCCTGTGATTAGCTATACTGAACTTGACCCTGCACTGCTTTCCAAAAACACAATGTTCACAAAAGTCCAGCTTTCCAATTTTCTGACCATTCAACAAACCTCGTTTGCTTAATATTGACATGCCTGCCTCACTCATATGCCCCAATCTCATATGCCATAAATAAGTATTATCTGAGTCTGAATCTGAGGATGAAGATATTGCTGCAGAACCTACTATTGTGCTTCCTTGTAGCATATAGAGACCATTCACTATTTTTCCTTTAATGAAAATTAGAGCACCCTTACTGATAGTCAAAACTCCACCTTCACCGGTGTATTTATATCCTTGAGAATCGAATATACCCAAAGACAAAAGATTTTTCTTTAGATCTGGCACGTGACGGACGTCAGACAAAGTCCTAACAATACCATCATACATCTTAATTCTCACAGTTCCTATCCCCACAACCTTACAGGTCATATTATTTCCCATCAGAACTTCACCACCACTAATTGACTGATAGGTAGTAAACCAATCTCTTTTGGGAGTCATATGATAGGAGCAAGCTGAATCAAGAATCCAAGCGTCACCAGAGCGACCAGTAGATACTGTTAAAACTAAATCTTCACCTTCAGAATTAACTTCTGCAACACTAGCTGTATTAGTAGTATTAGAAGCCTTCTCCTTTTTCTCTTTGAGTAACTTGCACTCATTTTTCCAGTGTCCATCCTTTTTACAGTAGTGACACTTCCCTTTTTTAGATCTAGACTTTGACCTAGATTTTCCTCTATTGCTACTAGACCCTTTGTCATTGGGTCTACCTCTAGCAACAAGACCGTCAGCATGATTATCACCCCAATTTTCAGAAACCTTCTTCTTTAACTCCTTAGAGTTTAATGCATCTTTGACATCATCAATTGAGATAGAATCTCTCCCAGAACCATATAACATGGTATCAACAAAGTGATCAAAAGAAGGAGGCAATGAGCATAATAAAATTAAGGCTTGATCTTCATCTTCTACTTTGCACTCAATATTTTTCAAATCAATAAAAATTCTATTGAATTCATTAAGATGATCAGAAATAGGTGTACCTTCTTTCATTCGAATTGTGTATAACCGTTGCTTCATATACAAGCGATTTGTGAGAGACTTGGTCATGTATCGACTTTCCAACTTGAGCCACAATCCCGCAGCTGTATCTTCATCCACAATTTCTCTTAGAACCTCATCTGCAAGAGACAATTGAATTGCACTATGTGCCCGTTCCAAGAGATCTTCTTTTTCCTCATCTGATAACGTTGCTGGCAAAGCATCTTTGCCCTTTAGTGCTTTCCACAATCCTTGCTGCACTAACAAAGCACGCATCTTCACACGCCATAAACTAAAATCATTCTTCCCATTGAATTTGTCAATCTCAAATTTTGCTGCCGACGAAACCTTTGTCGCCATACCCAAAAACGAAGTGAGCCAATACCACAACAATATAGATTTGATGAACAATCTCAACGTGAAACAAAAAACCCAAGGCTCTGATACCAGTTTGTTGTGAAAGCGGAAGATTTAATACCAATTTGTTGAGAATAGTAGAAGCATGAATATCTATTTGTTGTGTGTGTATCCAAATAACATTGGGTTTATGCAAAATAGAAATAGAACAACAAAACAAATAATCACACGGGAACACAAAGATTTACGTGATTCGGCTTTTGGCCTACATCCACGGGCGGTGTCAAGGAGAAAGTTTCACTAACAAAAGGAAGAGATTACAAAAGTAGTACCCAAAACATTCTCACAAATCCCAAGTCCCAAATACACCCAAAGAGCTCTTAATCACCAGAAGCACGTGACTAGAGAAACCTGAAAATCTCTATAACAAAGTCACGCCTTAGAACTCTATACTAAATACCAGAGAATACCTATTCTAATATTGCGGCACTCCTTACTTACTCCTCCAATAGCCGCATAACTAGTGTATATATATAGAGATGTGAGCCTTTTGTCATTGAGTGAAATACAACTCCACCTAGAAGTAGAATTGCTTACTTTGTGGGCAAAGCAGTCCTATTAGTACTAGGACTTGGTTTACAAATCCTTCCAAGGCAAGGAATATGCAATCCTTCCAAGGCAAGGACTATGCACTCTCACGTGCACTATTCAAGCCACCAAACATAACATTTTTAGCTTTTCTTATTCCTGTCCTCTTACTTTAAATTTGCAATCCACTCTCATTCTATATGCATAGTCTTCCCACACACAAAAATTTCTCTCTCTCTCTCTCTCTCTCTCTTCATTTTTTGGTGGATTTTATTCTTTTTCTTGCATCTCTACCTCAAGTTGATGAATTTTTGTGTTCTTTATAACTCTACATAAGGTTGATGTGATTTAGTTTGGTATTTTAAAGTTGTTATATTTTTTTCTTTTCTTTAATTTCATAGATGTTATCTTATTGAATTATAAGATATTATATAAGAAATATAATGATCTTCTATTACATAGCATGACTTAGATAATTTATTGTTTATTACTATATCTTTTAGTTTTACTCTTTTTCTTTTCATCTTATTTTCTATAAATTTGTTTTTCTCTCTTGAAAAAGTGATTATTCTCTCTCTCGATTTTATATTCTTCCTTGCAACTTTACTTTAGGTTGATGAATCATTGTGTTTTTTCAAAACTCTATTTTGGGTTAATACGTATTGGTGTTGTATTTTTGAATTTCCCATCACAAGTAGTCTCTCTCCCTCTTATAACTTTAGTTTGATTTTTGTTTGAGTTAAAACTTAGTTATTTTGGAAGTGATAATTGAATTTATATCAAAACACAATATTGATTATGCATTTGAGTGTGCCTTTATTTGTGTAATATTAAGTGCAATTTTGTTAGGATTTTTTCTTATCATGATAATCTCCTTTAAGAGGAATTGGAATAATTTATTTGAAACTTAAAAAGTATAACATAATTTTGAAGAATCTGTACCACCTCATAAAGGAATAATACCAATCAAACACTCCCAAAATAATTGCATGATATATTGGTAGAGATAGAAAGATGAAATAGTTTAATAAAATGTTTAACGTATTAAAGGTAACTTTTTTTTTTTTTTTTCTCTAGAAATATGGCTTTGTTGTATTTTAGGTTCTGAAAGTAGTTGTTTCATTTTTTTTTCTTAGGCTTATATATTTTTTTATATATGTTTTCTATGCTTTTGATATGAGGGAGAGAAAGTTTGGCTATTGAGAAACTTTGTCAAATTTCTAACAGAGCTTATGTACAAAATTCTGTCAGTAAATATTATATGGGAAAGGATATTTTTATGCTTCACCTTTTAAGTTCTTGATTAATATTGTTTTTTTTTCATTCTTTCTTGCAACCCTACTTTAAGTTGACGAATCATTGTGTTTCTTATAACTCTATTTTGGGTTAATACTTTTTGGTATTGTGTTTTTTGAGTTCTCTATTACAACTCCTCTCCCTCCCTCTTGTTGTTGGTTTAATTTTTGTTTGAGTTAATATTTAGTCACTTTGGAAGTGAGAATTTGAATATATATCAAACCACAATCTTGGCTATGTATTTGATTGTGCCAATCAATTATTTGAGTAATATCAAGTGTAATTTTGTGATGAGTTTTGATTATCATGATAATCTTCTTTAAGAGAATGAGAAATTTGAATAATATATTTGAAACTTAAAAACTTTAGTTGTAAAGAAAAAGAAAAAAAGAAAAGGAAACATATCAAATTGGTCCAGTTTGGTTCACTTCAGTCCATCCGGTCTACTACGATCCATTTCAGTCAAATTCAATCCAATTCTGTCATTTTGATCTATTTTCTTCACTTCGGTCCAAATTAGTCTACTTCGGTCCAATTCAGTCGACTTTGATCTATTTAGTCCATTTGGACCACATCTATCCAATTTGGTTTATTCGGTCCAACTTCATCCATTCTGTCCACTTCGGTCCATTTTGTCTAATTTGTTCAATTTCAATTCACTTTGGCACATTCGGTCCAATTTGGTGCACTTAAGAATGGAAAATGACAAATTTTGGTTGAGAGTATTATCAATTATTTGAGTAATATCAATTGTAATTATAGGATAAGTTTTGGTTATCATAATAATCTCTTTAAGATAATAAGAATTTGAATAATAACTTTAAAACTTTAAAATTTTAGTTCTACCAAAAGAAATTAGGAAACTATAATGCATAATAACAATATTTAGATGAATATGGACCATTTCAAAAAGAATAATAAATTTGATAAAAAAAACATAAAATCATAAAAAAATTATATATTTGTAAAATAGATTGATGAAAATTACTTTTTGAAATTGTTTAATTTACCGGAAGAACAAGTTATATACAATAAAATTTAGAAAATAAATTATACAGAATCAGTATAAGTTTGTTATGAATTTTGATTATCATAAAAATCTCCTTTATTAAGAGAATGAATAATTTGAATTATTTATTTGAAACTTAAAAAGTTTAGTTGTACACAAAAAAAAAAAAAAAGCATAATATAACATAATTTCGAACAATATGGACCACCTTATACAAGAATACTATCAATCAAACACATAAAAAATAATAAAATGATATATTGGTAGAGATAGAAAGATGAAAAATATTTTACAAATTGTTTAATTTTTAGGGAGAACAAAATTCTCTTCAACAAATTTAAGAGAACAAATTATACATTATATTACAATTACAAAATAATTATTTATTTTCACGTATCGTGTGGATTTGTGACTAGTCATCAATCAATCAATATCAATATATATATATATATATATATAAGCAAAAACTTCATGTGGGAGAGCATGAGACTCTACCAAGTGCCGCATTCTTTGAGTCTCTCTCATTTAGGCTTCCACCTCATCAAAGTTTGCATTTATGACAAATTTGTAGTTTGTTGAATGTGTCAATGGAGTAAATGCACATATTAATTACTATAGGTTAGCACTAATATTATATATATATATATATATATATATAAAAGAATTTTATATGGTTTAAAAAAAATTTATATGAGAAAGTAAAAACCTCATGTGGAAGACCATGTAGTTCTACCATGTGGCACTTTGTAAAAGTAAAATTTCATTTAGCTTTCCATCTCACATTTTTTACATATTTTGGATTATAATAAAATTCTATTCGTAGGATATTACTATTTTAACTGAGTGTTTAACTGACCACTATCATACTTCAATAATGTAAACATAACATCATAAATTTTCTATAATATTTTCATAAATCAACTGTACATTAACATTATATTATATAAAAAAATTATGCTAACCCCAATGCATTGAAGAAACAAAAACAATGATTAAATAAATAATCAACTTATTACAATGCATAATAACTAATTTCTAATTTTATGACATTTACTTTATAGTCTAAATTCTTCGTCTCCTTAATTTTGTATTACATCAGTAAGTAGAGATCTCATGTGAGACATTCCTTGAGTCTCACTCATTTCTTGAGTATGAGATTTTGTCGAGTGGCACATTCCTTGAGTTTCTTTCATTTAGGCTTTCCACTTATCAAAATTTGTATTTATGTCAAATTTTTATTTCATTGAATATGCCAATGGAGCAAATCCACATATTAATTATCTATAGGTGTGCACTAATTTTATATATATATATATATATTTTTTTTAAAGTTTATATAACAAATTAAAAACCTCGTGTAGGAGACCATGCAGCTCTACCATGTGGCATTTTGTTAGAATAATTTTTCATTTAACTTTCCACCTCACATCTTTTTACATATTTTGGATTATAAAAAAAATTCTATTAGTAGGATATTATTATTTTCACTAAGTGTTTCACCTACCACTTTCATACTTCAATAACGTAAACATTACATTATAAATTTTTTATGATATTCTCATAAGTCAACTAAACATTAACATCACCCTCAAAGAAAAAAAAAACTAAACATTAACATTATATTATAAAAATATTATGTTGACTCTAATGCATTGAAGAAACAAAAACTATGATTAAAAAAATAATCAACTTATTACACCACCTAATAACTAATTTCTAATTTTATGACGCTTACTTTAAAGTCCAATCCGTCCCCTTAATTTTATATTACATCATTAATTTAACAAAAACTTCTTCATTTTATTGCATCATTACTTCATATTATTACTTTAAAATATTTTAAATATTCCATATAAAATTCTCACATGCCAGCTTACAGTATTATATATTTATATGCGCATCACGCTGGGCCCATTGGTACTTGTTATAAAATTTGGTACGCACAATATCACCTAATGCTACTTGCCAGTGCTAGCAAACGCAGTTCGATTGTCATTCACATCACATGGTACCGGTTCCTATCTAACCTAGTAGCATCTGTATAATAGCACCATTATTGCTACATGTTTTCAACGCACTCTATATCATGTAGCACTGTTTACTTTTAATAAATAAATAAAAAAATCTTTTTTTACAATGTTTTTATAAGAATAAAGTTATGTACAAAATTGGTTGTAGCACTAAGGTACAACCTTAATAAAATAAATATTAATACATATTTTGAAAATCTAACCATTAAATTGCATATTCTTTACACTCTTGATATACATATCAAGTTTTTGTCAATCAGATATTATTTACTATATGATTTATAAGTTTATATTTTATGCATAATTTAAACTAAAAAAACTTGTAATTTAAACAATTTATTGATGACATAGCTATTGATCTTTAGTTTTTTTTAAAATTTTGCAAGTATGGAGAATATAAGAAGAATATGTCATCTAATAGTGGATTTGTTAAAATTCACCTTTAATTAAAAGATATTGAGTAAGTTTGTAACTTAAGGTTGTAACTAATTTTGTAACTAAATTTTGTCATTTCTATAATTCTTTCACAGGTAGTTATAACTACGGGGAAAAAACTATTTTGTTACACATACTTTAGTTATTATATCTGAAAAGGTGATAAGCACTTATTTTTAAATTTTAACTAACTATAATCCTATAACCAAAGTCAAAGAATTTGATACCATTTTTCCTTTCAATTTCTTTTGAGTTTTAAAAATATAAGTAAATTTTTATCCCCTCCTGGGATCTGGGTGGTAGTTTTATTGGCTTAGGATGTGACGTAAACCATACCAATCTAAAGTCAATTTACCACACTATAAATCAATGAAGTTTCTGGGATGTCTCATTAGCAGAGGGTAAAATAGTCAGTTCAAAAGCAAAAACATCACTTATAAATTTTGGTAAACACAGTATACCTTATGCTACTTGCAAGAGCAAGCAACCACAATTTGATAGTCATTCACATCACATGATATCGGCTCCTATCTAACCAAGTATCCTTCTTTTTACTTCTCAAAAAAAAAAAAAGTATCCTTCTTTTAATCATTGGTTGGTGGGAGAATCAGAATATAAAAGTTAAAACTTTTACCAGTGTAAAGTAATCAGTGCAGTATTTAGAAAAAAAAAAAAGAGTAAGAAGTGCAGTAATTTGTTGAGAATGGAGGAGAAGCCTAATATTCAAATTCCAAGAGTAAGACTTGGCAGGCAGGGACTGGAGGTAAGCTTCATTCGGACTAATTTGGTGTACTCACTTAAGAATGGAAAATGACAAATTTTGGTTGAGAGTATTATCAATTATTTGAGTAATATCAATTGTAATTATAGGATAAGTTTTGGTTATCATAATAATCTCTTTAAGAGAATGAGAATTTGAACAATAACTTTAAAACTTAAAAATTTTAGTTGTACCAAAAGAAATTAGAAAAATATAAAGCATATTAACAATAGTTAGAAGAATACGGACCATTTCAAAAAGAATAACTATCGCATAGCCTTGGTGCAATGGTTACTCCACAAGTACAAGTGCTTGTGGGGTGGTTGTGGGGTATGAGGAGCAAAGGCCAAGGTTCAAGTTTCCAAGAAGGAGTTCCACACACATTTATCTTTAAATTAGGCTAGAGTAGAATTTCTATCTTGTATATATATAAAAAAAGAACAATAAATTTAATAAAAAAACATAAAAATGTAAAATTTATATATTTGTAAAAATAGATTGATGGAAATTATTTTTTGAAATTTTTTAGTTTAAAGGAAGAACAAGTTATCTACAATAAAATTTAGAGAATAAATTATATATATTCAATATAAGTTTGTTATAAGTTTTGATTATCATAATAATCTCCTTTATTAAGAGAATGAAGAATTTGAATAATTTATTTGAAACTTAAAAAGTTTAGTTGTACAAAAAAAAAAAAAAAATAGCATACTATAACATAATTTCGAACAATATGGACCACATTATACAAGAATAATATCAATCAAACACATCAAAAATAATAGAATGATATAATGGTAGAGATAGAAAGATGAAAAATAATTTTATAAATTGTTTAATTTTTAGGGAGAACAAAATTCTCTTCAACAAATTTTAGAAAATAAATTATACATTATATTACAATTACAAAATAATTATCTATTCCACGTATCGCGTGCATCTGCGACTAGTCATCAATCAATCAATATCAATATATATATGTATATATATATATATATATATATATTTATATATAAGTAGAAACCTCATGTGGGAGAGCATGAGGTTCTACCAAATAGCACATTTCTTGAGTCTCTCTCATTTAGGCTTCTACCTCATTAAAGTTTGCATTTATGTCAATTTTTTAGTTCGATGAATGTGTTAATGGAGTAAATGCACATATTAATTACTATAGGTGTGCACTAATTATATATATATATATATATATTTGTGTGTGTGTGTGTGTGTGTGTGTGTGAGCCAAGGAGTCGAATACGAATTAGAAACTGGGGGTCTAGCCCCAGGAGGAAAAAAGGAGCCATACACATGTCAGATCTTGACCCAACTCGAGGACCTGAGCCCAAGGAAGAAAATATAAAGAAGATGATCCCCCAAGGAGCCCAAGGAGCAAACATCCCTCAGGAATCCCTAGGCAAGCCCACAATAATATGAGACAAGAAACCCAGTGAGGAGGAAAAGACAAGAAAGCAAAGAGGAGGGGAAATATTTGAATAAAATAACCATCTCCTTCTTGTTAAATGCACTGTAACAACTCAGGTGGCCGCATCAATGAAGGAATGACCCCTTAACAGTGAACTTACAGCTTGCAGTACAGTTTACCACCTCTAGCACAACTCTGATGGGACAAGCATCCAAAAGAGAAATCTTGGCTGTAAAAGTGGAGGGCTAAGATGCAATCCTAAGACCTATATAAAGAAGAGGAGTACCACCAAAAGAGGGGATGAGAAAAAAAAACACTAAACCAAAAGAAATATAAACAGAAGAATAGGACTTTGTATTATAGACTTAAGTTTTTCTTTGATTAATACATCCTCGGCCAAACCTGAGGAGGAGTTGTTCCTTCATCTCTGTATCTCTTTTGTTATCTTTGAAATTCTAACTATACTAGCCCTCTAACTAGACCATAATCACGTGTCAAAGTTGATCTTGCAAGCCATGCTTTAAAAATATTAATTGTACTAAGCCCAAAGAATCTGACTCCACAATTCTAAGTGGATATTATGTTTTTGGGCCTCTCTCTCTCTCTCTCTCTCTCTCTCTCTTTATATATATATATATAAAAGAATTTTATATGTTTTTTTTTTTAAATTTATATAAGTAAAAACCTCACATGGTAGTACAATGATTAGACAAATAATTAACTTATTACACTGCATAATAACTAATTTCTAATTTTATGATATTTACTTTACAGTCTAAATTCTTCATCTCCTTAATTTTATATTACATCATTAAGTAGAGGTCTCATGTGGGACATTCCTTGAGTCTCACTTATTTCTTGAGTATGAGATTTGGTCAAGTGGCACATTCCTTGAGTCTCTCTCATTTAGGCTTTCATCTCATCAAAATTTGCCTTTATGTCAAATTTTTAATTCATAGAATATGTCAATGGAGTACATGCACATATTAATTTTCTATATGTGTGCACTCATTTTATATGGTTTTTTTTTTTTTTTTTTTTTTTTTTTTAAAGTTTATATATGAAAGTAAAAACCTCACGTGGGAGACCATGCAGCTCTACCATGTGGCGTTTTATTAGAATAATTTTTCATTTAGCTTTCTACTCACATCTTTTTATATATTTTGGATTATAAAAAAATTTATTAGTAGGACATTACTATCTTCACTAAGTGTGCGCTTGACAAAAATTATTTTTGCCAACTTATTTTACTATTCAGCTCATTTTTTCTACTATTTATGTGCTCGACTATACTTTTTGGTACTATTCATGGGTTCCACTATACTATTTCAACTAACTTTTACCTTTATCTACAGTACTTTAAGTAAAAAGTTTTTAGTATAGCAAAATAAACGGATCTCAAATAGACCCTAAATGTTTCACCTACCACTTTCATACTTCAATAATGTAAACATGACATTATAAATTTTCTATAATATTTTCATAAGCCAACTAAACATTAACATTATATTATAAAAAAATTATGCTAACTCAAATGCATTGAAGAAACAAAAACTATGAATAAAAAAATAACCAACTTATTACACCACATAATAACTAATTTCTAATTTTATGACATTTACTCTACCGTCTAAATTTTTTGCCTCCTTAATTTTATATTACATCATTAATTTAACAAAAATTTCTTTATGCTATCGCAACATGCTTTGTGTTATTACTTTGAAATATTTTGAACATTCTGTATAAAAATTCTGACATGATAGCCCACAGTATTATTTTACGCCTATTGCCCTGGCCCATTGCTACTTTTTATATAATTTGGTACGAACAACAGCACCTAAAGGCTAAAGCTATTGCCAGTGCTAGCAAACCCAGTTTGATTGTCATTCACATCACATGGTACCCGTTCCTACCAACCCAGTAGCATCTGTATAAGCACCGTTATTGCTGCATGTTTTCGACGCACTCCACATCGCACTATTTTCTTTTAATAAAAAAAAAAAATCACATTTTTGCAATGTTCTGCGAGTAGAAAGTTTAGTACAAAATTAGTTGAAGTATTAAGTTATAATCTTACTCAATAAAATAAATATTATTATATATTTTAAAAATTTAATTATTAAATTGTATGTTCTTTACGTTCTTAATACACATATCAAACTTGTGTCAATCAGATATTATTTATTATATTATCTATAAGTTTATATTTTATACATAATTTTAAATTAAAAAACTTGCAATTTAAAAATTTATTGATGATATAATTATTGATCTTCAATTTTTCTAGAAATTTTGCAAGCATAAAGAGTATAAAAAGAATATGTCATCTAATGGTGAATTTGTCAAAATTCACATCGAATAAAAAGAAATTGAGTAAGGTTGTAGTATAAGGTTACAACAAATTTTGTAATTAAATTTTGTCATTTCTATAATTCTTTCATAAATAGTTTTAACTACGGGAAAAAACTATTTTGTTACACATACTTTAGTTATTATATTTGAAATCGTGATAAACACTCATTTTTAACTTTTAACTAACTATAAGCCTATAACCAAAGTCAAAGAATTTGATACGATTTTTCCTTTCAATTTCTTTGAGTTTTAAAAATGTAAGTAAATGTTTATACCCTCCTGGTCCTGGGTATCTGGGTGGTAGGTTTATTGGCTTAAAATGTGACATAAACCATCTCAATCTAAAGTCAATTTACCAAACTATAAGTCAATGAAGTTTCTTTCACCAAAAAAAAAAAGTCAATGAAGTTTCTGGGATGTCTCATTGGCAGAGGGTAAAATAGCCAGTTAAAAAGCAAAAACATCACTTATAAATTTTGGTAAACACAGTATACCTTATGCTACTTGCAAGAGTGAGCAACCACAATTTGATAGTCATTCACATCACATGATATCGGTTCCTATCTAACATAGTATCCTTCTTTTAATCATTGGTCAGTGGGAGAATGAGCATACAAAAGTTACAACTTTTACCAGTGTAAAGTAAGCAGTGCAGTATTCAGAAAAGAAGAAAAAAGTAAGCAGTGCAGTAATTTGTTGAGAATGGAGGAGAAGCCTCATATCCAAATTCCAAGAGTAAGACTTGGCAGTCAGGGACTGGAGGTAAGCTTCTTTTTCTCCGACTGATGGGTATTCCAGTATTATAAATTGGAGGACTACCTGCAAAAAGTAATAGGCACTAGTTTTTACACGAATCCAAGATTCTTTTTTTTTGGATCAGTTACTGTAGTGTACATGTTGGGTTGAATTGCATCTCTAAGTCTCCTTATTGTTTGTATTTTGAACCTGAAAGCTTAAAAACAAAGAAGTCTCAATGCTTCCCTGTTTGGTGTCCTTATCAGGGTCTTACGATCTGCAATTTCTCACCCATAGTTTGTAAAGAATTGCTTTTGTGTTTGCATTGTTAGATGCTTTAGATATTTACACCAGAATAATAGTATATATGACGATCATCTGCATGCATATGGATGTAATATGACATGTGACTATTCTGTATAGTACAGTGGGTGTGGGTGGGAGTGTCATAGAGTAAACCACAAGTATCACCTTGTCCTACGGGGGTGGCAAAAGAACCTTAGATAGAGAAATCGGACAATTGAAATGATTTAGCATAAGACCTCTACACCGCACTTGTGAATCTCATACGAGATGCACTGCTGTTTCTGTTATGAGAATTGTGGAAACAGATGAAATTTTGTCATTCAGACAGAGCCTTCAGAGTTTGTTGTAACATATGTGAACTTAGAGAGGTAAGGTTTATACAGATAACAGACTAATATTTAGCAAGACAAAGTAAATATTCTTTTAGATTATTTTAGCTTCATGATAGCATCTTCATCTCATCTGTAAGAAGCATGGAAACAGACCAATTGTATTGACCAATTGAACACCCCTCCAGCCTGAAGACTATATAGAAACACAAGTTATCGGACTGGTATGAATTTTATACTTGCAAGAAATCGCCTCAATGATCTTCTTGTGGTTTCCTTTTATGGGTGTAGGTTTCAAGATTGGGCTTTGGATGTGTCGGACTTTCTGGAATACTAAATGCTCCTTTATCGCATGATGCTGGATGCTCTGTTATAAAGGAAGCCTTTCAAAGGGGTATAACCTTCTTTGATACTGCAGATGTCTACGGAAATAACCATGATAACGAGATCATGGTTGGCAAGGTACTTCTACTTTCTAATCACATTGAAATGAAAAATGTCATTTTAGGTCACAACTTGCTTGCATGCCGATATATTGATTTTGTATGTCTAGTTTGGATTTGTGTCTAATTGAACAAAGTAGCCTAGGAACATACATATTCGAACATTAAATTAATTATTTTGTCTTTTTAGGCTTTGAAGCAGCTTGGTAGGGAGAAAATTCAACTATCTACAAAATTCGGTATTACTAAAGCAGAGAAAGGTCAAGTTGGTGTCAAGGGCACCCCTGAATATGTACGGCAATGCTGTGAAGCTAGTCTTAAGTATCTTGACGTGGACTATATTGATTTGTACTTTCAACACCGTGTGGACACTTCAGTGCCGATAGAGGAAACCGTGAGTGTCAAGATATTTGTACTTTTATATTTATACAAACTATTTATTTTCATCTATTTAATGGATGAACTGTACTGGATTTAAACTTCATTTCCTTTTGCATTAGAAGTTATAACCTATTTTGGCATGGTAGATGGAGGAGCTGAAGAAGCTGGTGGAGGAAGGAAAAATAAAATACATTTGGTTAATTCAAAACCTAGTGTAGACACAATAAGAAGAGCTTATACAGTTCATCCCATCATTGCCTTACAAATGGAATATTCTCTGTGGACCCGTGATATCGAAGATGAGATAGTTCCAATCTGCAGGTCTTTTAAATTTTTTATTTTTTAAAAAAATCTAGCTCTGTTATTTGCATTTTATAGCCAATTAAATTCTTAACATAATTTAAAGTTTGTCTTTGTGACCTTAAAATTGGTTATGAATAAGATATTTTTAGAGCAATACACTATCACGAAATTTTCACATCATGCATCATTAAAAGTTTTTGTTAATCTCAGAGAGCTTGGCATTGGGATAGTGGCATATAGCCCTCTTGGTTTTGGGTTCTTAGCTGGGAAAGCAGTCGTTGAGAGCTTGCCTAGTGAGAGTGTGCTGGTATGTGACTACTAATCTATATAATAAAGTGATTCCATGGTTTTTGAACACAAACATATATATATATATATATATATATGGCAGGGTTCAAGTTACACTTTAATGTAACTTTTAACAATGCTACACTACTCAATCACTTTTGATTCGAAGTGTTTATTATCAAATCCACCATTCGATTACATTATATCTTTATGTCCTTTAAGATAACAATGTATACTTATATATTGGTATGTATACCATACACATTGATATTTATGGCATAGGCTATGCATCCAAGGTTCATGGGGGAGAACTTAGAGAAAAACAAACTTCTATATGCACAGCTTGCCAACCTGGCTGCAAAGCATGCTTGCACTCCGCCTCAGCTAGCTCTGGCCTGGCTTCTCCATCAGGGAGATGACATAATCCCAATCCCTGGTATGTATATTTGTCTCTTAATTTCTTTTGCTATCTTCACAAATATGTGATTAAATTCTTTAAGTGGTTACTTGCTCACTTCTAGCAATAGCTCTTTCTTTTTTCCTTGAGAAATGAAAGTATACTTTTTAATTGTATGGTTAGAGAATTATGTTCCTACAACATCTGCAACTTAAAAAACTTACCCTTTCTTGTTAGACTTTGCTTAATTGAAAATTTCTGTTTCATGAACTTGGATTTGAACATGATGTGAAATTCATTGATTGAATGATTTACAGGGACAACTAAAGTTAAGAATCTTTATAACAACATTGGATCCTTGGGAGTGGTTACACAAGAGGATTTGAAAGAAATTAGTGATGCTATGCCCATTAACGAAGTAGGTGGTGAAAGACAACTGGCCATATTATCTGAGTATAACTGGAAGGATGCAAATACTCCATCAAAGTGATCGCAAATTGTAGATATGAAAACTAAAGCACAAACCAACGAAGGGAAGCATCAATTCTCTGCTGTGCTGTTGTCTATGTTTGCTTGGGAGAAATAATGAGCAAAGGATGTAAATATATCCTTATTATGTCCTATGCTGAGGTGACAGTGTCACCAACTTTCTCTTCAGTTGATTAATTAATCACTATGCTTTGTGTTATCGGTATCGCCTATTCCTGTGAGTCCTCCTATGGTGAACAAAAAGATGGACCCTATAGCAAATAACATGGGTGTTTTGTATCATATCAACACCCCCCCCCCCCCCCCCCCCCTTCCTTCTGGTAGCCTCTTCCTTCTGTTTTTTTCCCTAATACGATAAGTGTCATTCATTCCATTCTTACTTTAGGCTATTTTCTTCTTCAGTTTATGAAGCCTTTCTCTTTTCTTTATGTATCAAATTTTCCTCATTTTGAGTTGAAAACGCCCCTGTTCTAGTCCTAATGTAATGCTATTTTGTTTCCCCGGACTCTTCTTGCAGTCCTTCCTTTGCAATCTTTCTAAAACGCTAACAAGCAAGAAAACGGATGCGCTAACGCGAAACGGCTTTCTAAAGCTCAATTCGTTGCTTTGTTCTATAGTAAGGGGCCTTCTTGCAGGATGCCGAGTGCTTTATGCCACCTGAGTGAATGGACATCCCAGGCATTGAAAGCCTGTCATGTCAGGCAATTCAAGTGCTGGATGACTCAGCACATCCAAGTCACATAGCACCTACTCTCCCTATTGATGAGTAATGGGGAAGCTCTCAAGATGAACAATAAAGCTGTTTTCAACCACATCAAAAATATCATCACAATCACATCAAA
Organism: Castanopsis chinensis; assembly: GCA_032878915.1. Taxonomy (NCBI): domain Eukaryota; kingdom Viridiplantae; phylum Streptophyta; class Magnoliopsida; order Fagales; family Fagaceae; genus Castanopsis; species Castanopsis chinensis. Next base: position 1,066,053 of record JAVQMG010000039.1, read on the forward strand.
AGCTATCACTTTGAGCCTTCTTCTATTAATGGTTCATCACATTCGCTTAGATTAGGTTGAAATAGGATTTCTATATCAAATTAAAAGAAAGAATTAAAAAAATATGAGTTTACAATTGAGCTTTATTATTGAGTAAATATTTTTTATGCTGCAATAAATACTCAATTAATTAAATTATTGATTTAGTGAGCATCCAATTACTTGTGCTTAGCTTGGCTCTCGATCCTCAAGAGGCACATGAGCATCCAAGAGCCTACCAATTTGTTTGTAGGGTGGTTATACTTGTCTTAATTTTCCAATTTCTAGTGCAACTATAGGGCAAATATATTAATTATGAATTTCATCAAAACTAAGATTCGCAACATAATTGAAGATGATTTTTTTTTTACAAAATTTTTGATTTTATACATAAAAAGAAATTGCTATTACATCTCTAGTACAAAATCAATCATAGTTCATTGATGATTGATTGATTTCTAGGATTTAAAAAACATTAAATTCCCTTATGAGAGATGATAGTATTTCAATGTTTTTTTTTTTTTTATACAATATAGAAATTCTACTCTAGCCTAATTTAAGTGTATATGTGTGTGAAACTCCCTCTTAGAGACTTGAACCTCGGCTCTTATCTTCCATACCCCACAAGCACTTATACTTGTAGAGTGACCACCGTATGGTTTCTTCAAATGGTGTCTGACTTGATAAGACAAGCCATCTGAGTGGGTCCCAGTCATATGCTCAATTTAAAAAAAAAAATGGTACGACATAACTCAATTCTCAAGTGATCACTTGAAAACAAAGAAAAGTTGTTTTCAGTTTTTGTATCTCAAACTCAATTTTTTAAGTATTGGGTTATGAAAATTAAGTTAAAAAATTAATTTAGACAAAATAACATCGGATGGGACTCATAATTTGAAAAATGAGTTATGAAAATTCAAACTCTCTCTTATTAACTCTTATGTGATAAAAATTCAAAGAAAATTAAACCAAGCCAGTAACTTTTAGATTGGGTTGGTTCAATTCCTTTATTCATGGTTGCTCTCCTAGAGCCATCATGTGTGCTGTAGGTGTGTGAACTTCCAAGTTATTTACACACGGAGAGCTTTGGGTCTGGCTTGCGTGAGAGAGATGACGATTTCAGCCAAGAGGGAGGAGGGGAGGCAGTGCGTGGGGGATAGAAAAGAAACAAAGGAGAACAAAAAAACTAAAAAGAGAAAAGGGAGGAGAGAAGCCGTATGGTGCCCAATAAAAAAATATTTTTTGACAAAAATGTAAAATTGACCCTCTAACTTTTAGTTTTTTTCATTTCAGTCCTCTAACTTTCAGTTTTGTCATTTCAGTCATTTAACTTTCAATTTCTGTCAATTTGGTACTCCATTAAACTCCAGTTATGTCCTGCCGTTAAGTCAAAACGACGTCGTTTTGACTCTTTTTTTTTTAAAATAAATTTTAGTATTTAAAAAAATGATATTAAAAAAAAAAGAAAAAAAAACATTTTTTGTTGATTGAGCAAACCTCGATGCTATCTTTCTTGGTCATCACTGTCGATTAAAGTGTCCTGAAAACTACCAACTTTCTTGTTTTTTCCTAAATGGAATTTCTTTCCTGTTGAACCCAAATTTGTTACAACCTATATTTTGATATATCTAATGAATGTTTGTGAAAATTTTTAGATGATTGATGACAGGTTTGTCGAAATCATGTTGGTTTATCTAATAAGTTTGCTGGGTTTTCCTTACTTTGTGGTTTTATCTGAAAATTATTTATGTTAATTGGTGTTTTGGTTAAGAGGGTATATGGTCTCAGAACTTGGGGTTTGTGGGTTTTGTGTATAAGCAGGAACTGGTTTGAATGGGTTTGTCTGATATTTATTGAATTTTATCTTTTATTTTTTGGTAGAAAGGGATTTGCATAAACGAAAAGTAGAGAACAAGCCTAAGGGGGAAGGGGAGAGTCTGCTATGGTTCTGTCAATGGTGGTGTATGGTTTTAGAACTTGGGGTTTGTGGGTTTTGAGTATTAGCATAAATTGGTTTGAATGGGCTTGTTTGATAAGGTTATTGAATTTGCTCATAGCGTCGGTTTGGCCTCGGCGCTTCATGGCGAACTATCTTTGAGGAGATCGGAAAAAACCCACCTCGAGAAGAGGGTTCTCAAAGCCTATGGTCACCGTTGATGATGATTTCGAGCTTGATTTCCAGGGCCTCAAGGACGATGACAAGTCCAGTAATGATGAGGAAAATGAGATCCTCGATTTTGATTTCAGGGGAAGGTTTGATGAGGAAGATGAGGAAAATGTTTTCTTCTTTTTTTTTTCTTTTTATTTATTTATAGATTTTTCTTTTTTTCATTTAATTCTGTAATGGGGTTTTAACAGAATCTTGTATTGAAAAAAAATGAAAGTTAGAGAACTGAATTGACAAAACTAAAAGTTAAAAGACTGAAATGAAAAAGAGTGAAAGTTAGAGGGTCAGTTTTGCATTTTTGCCATATTTTTTTTATGAGTTTCAGCTACAGTAAGTTGCTTGAGATATCAACTTATTGTAGCTGAGAGTTAATTTAAAAAAAAAAAAATACCTTTGATGTAGAGTATGTTTTAATGTTTTGAGAGCTATAAAATAACATTTTAGCTTTTTTCACATCTTTGATGTGAATTTAGAACTTATAACAATTTTGGCATGGTGTGCATTGGGTTATCGGAACCTAGTGTCGACACTATAAGAAAAGCTCATGCAGCTCAACCCATCACTGCCTTACAAATGCAGTATTCTCTGTAGACTCGTGATATCAAAGATGACATAATTCCACTTTGCAGTGTTTTTTTTTTAGCCCTGATGTTTACATTTCATAGTCAATAGAATTATTTACATTGGTGAAATTTGTCCTCGTGCCCTTTATACTAATTATGAATCAGATATTTTGATAGAACATCATGGATTTTTAACAACTTCATTAGAAGTTTTTATTAGTCTCATAGAGAGCTTGGCATTGGAAGAGTGGTATATGGCCCTCTTGGTTATGTGTTTTTGTTGGGAAAGCAATCATGGAGAGCTTGCCTAATGAGAGTGTGCTGGTACACGCACGACACACCGGTTTAGTCCATACATACAACAAGTTACCAAATCATAAAAAAGATAATAAACGCAACTGATATTTGAAAGGATTAACTCAACATTCATAGTCAAATCTTCAATTGCACGTTTCTCAAATATAAAACACTTCAATTGCATGCTAACTGAAGAAATACAAATTCGACAAAAGAGGTGGTAATCTCTTGGGGGCAATGAGATCGTAAGCTGAATATATTGTATACCATCTACGGACGAATAGCAGTTTGCATATATTTCTGTCAAAAAAAAAAGCAGTTTGCATATATGCCTCAAAAGTACTTACCTGATTCAACAAACTGCTTTGACCATCCAAAAAATACTAAAGCGATGATGACGAAGAAACCTAACCCAATGATACAAGTGGCGACTGCAAGATTCAAAGAATGCGCTAACACAGAGTATGTGCCCGTGACAAACGCCAACACCATTGTTCCCGTGGCAAGTACGGTTAAATGGATGGCCATATTAGAACAAAATCGACGCACTGCAAAAGTAACGCGTGTGGTGTGAAGCCATATTGGCATGATTACGTGGATGAAGAGAGCAGAAGTAGATAATACCATGGCTATGGCATCTATAACAATGAATGCTTTGAAACTATCATTTTTCATCAGAAATGCAGATCCGGCATTTCTACCATCTTGAACGAAACCCCCGAGCACGGTAATGCCTGCTGCAAAGCTCACGGTTGCAATGAGTGCAGCCACTATCGCTTGGGTTTTGGCATGTTTTTCCATCATGGAAATCATTGCCTTGAATTGACTGTCACTGATTTGTGTTTTTTCTGGGAGTCGCTGACATTTTTTAAAATTAAGCCTCTCAAAATGGCTCATAACATATGCAATCTGCAACATGTAGAATAAGTGTTTAAAAAAGGTAAGAGCGAGTATTAGGAGTGCAGAATTATAGCGGAGGAGAAACAAATGAAACTATGAATTCCGAGTTCTTTTTCAATTAATAAAGTAAAACCATGAAAGGAAAATGAAAATGTTAAATATAATAAGAATTTTTTATTAATAAAAAGATACTACAAATTTGAGAAGTCATGTTTTATGTTGGCTTAATTTAGTGATAAAAGTTTATTTGTAATGCATTTTATTGGTGATAAATTGTTTTCTGGGTTTTCATGTAATCAACCGACCCAAATATGTTGTCAACATCATCATCATTGTCTTTTAGTCCTTCTCCTTATTGTCCTCATCCTTATCCTCATCTTTTTCTTTTCTCTTCTTCTACTTGCATTTTTGGTGAAGGAATTTCTTCTTCTTTCTCTCCTTCCTCCTCCTTGAAGGAAGTGTCTAAAGTATCCATCTCTTCCTCAGAAGAGGAAGAGTAACAGAATAGAAGAAGGAAAGGGCATGATAATGGGAGCCTCATTGAAGGAAGTGTCTAAAGTATCCTTCTCTTCCTCGGAAGTGGAGGAGTAACAAAATAGAAGAAGAAGGAGAGGATATGATAATGGGAGCCTCAACCATGGCCATACCAATATTTTGAATATAGGTTGTGGCTTAGAAGTCCTTGCTACTACTAGAGTATTAGAATCTCATATTCAATGTGACATCTTAATATCATAATAATTGCTATAGTTCCATCACTTCTAGTTAGTTAGATAGTTACATAGGCAAAATTTGGTAAATAGTATAATTTCTGGAAAATTTTCGGTGAGTGGTATGCGCTTCAAAGTAATTAGTTAGTTGGACTGATTTTGGAACTCGAGTTCCACGTCAGTTTTTTTTTTTTTTTTTTAATTTCACATCAGATTGCTATTGGTCAGACCTCGAGTATAGCAAAATCAATTTTGAGGTGGAACTTGAGTTTAGCAAACTCGAGTTCCAAAATCAGTCCAACTAACTAATTACTTTGAGGCGTATGCCATTCACTGAAAATTTTCCGAAAATTGTACTATTTACCAAATTTTGCCTAGTTACATATATTGGCCCTTTAGTTAGTTAGTTAAGATTATGATGCATTAGTTAGAATTTGAGCAACATATAGCTCATTGTACATGCAAGTTAGATTTTTAGAATATGTATGACAAATAGCCCTAAACCGTAACCCTAGTACATTTTTAAACACCATTTGTTAGAGCTTCAAAATAGTGTTTCTCTACTACTAAGAACAAGGAGAAAACGAGAATAAGCTAACAAAGAGAACAAAGACAGAGGATTATGTGGAAAACCCCAAGAAAATGGGAGTGAAAAACCACGATGCAGAGCAAGGATTTTGGTGTCCTTACTCCTGCAATGATTTTGTATTCCTCTAGTAAAATTAATACACTGCAACACTGCACTTTTTCTACTACTCTATTCAATGAATGCTTCCATCTTTTTCCTCTCTCTTGTCCTACCTAGTATGACCAATGTCCTTGCTTTTTTAGTACAAAAAGGCACCTGATGTACAAGAACAGATGGCAACACCCTATTAGTGTTCATATACTCCAAAGGACAGCTAATAACAGTACAATGTATTATGCTGCCGAGGAGGAGAGAGAATTTGCTGGAGGATAGGAGCGGGAAAGGAAGGACAATGCTAGCCACAGTCATGGAGGGACATGGTCATGGGCTATCCTTCCTTCAAGCCACAGGGAGGAACTCATGAAGGTGTCATCTTACAACACCTTGATGGCAAGGTGTTTTGAAAGGGAGTAAAATGTTAGGAATCTCCCATTCAATGTAATATCATAATATCATAATAATTTCTAAAGCTCCATCACTTTTAGTTAGTTAGTGAGTGTGCAACCAACCCACCAAATCCTACCAAACTTGCCAGGTTGGGTCGGTTTTTAGGGGTTGGTGGGTTGAGTTGGGTTCTAAAATTTGTTTTTACAGTGGGTTGGGTTGGGTTCAAGTCAAACCATATCCAACCCACTCAATGTGGGTTGGATTGGGTTGGGTTGAATTTTTTTTGAACCCACCATGGTGGATTGGGTTGAAAAAACCCCTCAACATAGTAATACTTTGTATACTTCCCTGATCATTATTTTCATTTCTCTCTCATTTGTCTCTATGTGGGTAATTTCCTTCTCTCTCTCTCGTTTTTTTTTCTTTCCTCGCTTAATGTAAAATTTAGAGGTACTCACTAATGAAAGCAAGTGTAAATGCGAAAGTATTGGAAGCAAATGATATAAATGACAAAGCAAATGATGTTTACCAACATAATTTTGGTCACCATCCCTATCAGGTTTGCCTTTTCCTATTTTTTGTTAGAAAATACTACTTCTGCCTTTTATTTTGCTGTCAGAAGTACAACTTATCAACATAATAGGCACCCTAAAATATTGTACTTGCACTTTTAGTATTTTTGTAACATTTTTGAAGTTAAAATTGTCTTCCTAATTGGATTTAGTTTTCCCTTTGTTCGTGCAAGTTAGATTTTTAAAACTATGCAAGAGTGTGGGTAATGGATCTAACAGTACATTTAAGTGAAAAAGCCTAAGAACACTAAAAATGAAAATTTTAACACTTTAAAGTTGAGAGAAAAAGAAAGCATAACATGGAAAGTAAAGAAGACATGGGAAATACCTAGAAAACCCTTTGGAATGGATGAAAATCACAGGTGAGCAAGGGGAATGTCCCTTACTCTCTTTAGCATTCTATTATGTAAAGATAATGAAGGTCTTTGTACAATGGTGACGTTCTTTCCCAAAGAATGCCTTTTCTCTCTACACAGCTCTTTTACCTATCTCTTCATGTGTTTTTTCTTTTCTCTCTTTATGCACATGCTTTTTTTTATTTGTATGCAATCTTTTTATTTTTGTTTCACACTAAGATGCCGTGATGAGTTTTGTTTAAAGTGTTTCAGAAATACAGGTTGTCAAAGTCTTCCTTGCCATGAACTCTCTTCTTACAAAATTTTTTAAGAGTTTGTGTTAGGATAGATTTTATTGTATTCAATGAGTATGAGTTGAGTGATTTATGACTTCTCTCATATGTTCATTTATTTATTGTGGTTTTGTCACGAATTGCCAAAGGAGGAGATTGTTAGGACATATGTGATTCATGTTAGGAACATATGTCATCATGCATTGACTAATCCTTTAACAAAACGCACTTGTAATTGGGTAGATCTAGGATGTGTTTAATGCTTCAAGAAACAAGGTTTTGAGTTTAAATGTTAAAGCCATGTGAATCTGTCTAAGAAACAAGTAAAGAAGTGCTAGTTTTTAAATCTCGATAGCTAGCTTGATAGCTAGTATCTATCGAGGTTTAATAAGCTATTTAAGCTTGAAACTCGACAATTGCTCGATAGATAAGGTATCTATCGAGATTTAAGAAAGTCAATTTTTCATCTAATCTGTGAATAGATGTTTGGGCTTTCTTTTCTCGCACCCCTAAACATATATAAGGATTGTTATAAGGGCCGTCACAATGGATCTATATCAATGCAAAAGTTTTTCACAAGCATATTGTGAACCAGAGACATATGCCTTAGTTCATCTTTCTCTTGAAGAAGCTGCTGTATTTGTACACCGTACGGTTTTGTCATCAAGGAGCTTCATGATCTTCATTATGTGATGAACTGAAAAATTATGCAGCCAACATCCTTCTCAAGTTGGTGATTAAGTCGCGTACTGGAATCCGCGCATTTATTGGTTAGTCACGTACTGGGAGTCGTGCATTAAAAGGAGAGATTGTCACTACAGAACAAGTCCAATTAGGTATCGGGGTAAGGGTTCAACTGTAGGTTGGTATAAGGTACTAGGATTCCTTTACTTGTAACTAGTTATTGTGATAATAGTGAATACTCGGGAGTGGTGACTTTAAAATCACCTGGTGAGGTTTTTTCCTAGGAGGTTTTCCTCAATCGTAAACAAATTACCGTGTCAACTTTAATTTCTGCTACATTTTATTTTAGTTGGTGATTTATCTGTACTACCATATGTGTTGCATGTTAATTTGATTAATTAATAAATTTAACTAATTAATCAATTAATTCATCACAAGGGGTCAATATATTTTTGACATATCAAAACATAATTAACATTATTTTACTTTTCCTTATCTAGAATAATAATTAACATCACTTAGGATTTACAAAATCATATACTATATAATAAAAGTTGGGCTTAGACGCCGTGATTGTGCCAAGTGGCTTTACCAAATTGCAGAATTTTTTTTTATAGATTTTTAGATTTTTTAAAAAAATATATATATATATATATATATAAATATAATTTTTCTTCTCCTATAATTTCTAAGTTGATAAAAATTTTAATTTGATTACAATCCACATTATTCAACTAATCCATCTAATCCTTCTTCTTTTTTGACGTGTAATGTATTATAAAAAAAAGCAACAACTTTCTTATTTTCTTAAAAAGAGGATATAAATTCATTGTCTACTTTTTTTTTTTTCAAATATATTTTGTTTTAATTTATTTTATTGGATAAATACCAAAATTTTGGATTAAAAAAAAAAGGCTAATAACAACATGATATTTACTGTATAATAGAAAAAAAATTGTAATTAACGTTAACAACTTGATTTTTATGGTATTTTATTTTAAATAAATTCCTTCTTTTTTTGATTATTTCAATTTCATCACAACTTTCATTGAGGATATACACAAGGGGAATTTTTGATAATAAATTTGTAATCTAATTTTTTTTCAAATATTTTTTTAAATTATTTTTTTGGATAAATATCAAATTTTTGGATAAAAAAAAAAAGAGCTAATAGCATTAATTAACAACATGATTTTAATGTATAATAGAAGATAAAAAATTGTAATTAACGTTACAACTTGACTTTTATGGTATTGGGTTTTAATTTAAATTTCTTCTTTTTTTGCTTATATCAACTTCTTCACAACTTAAAATTATTATTTTAAATAGAAAAAACTTATCAACTTTTGTTTTTTGGTTGAAGTTTAATTTTATTTGTTGGATAAATATAGGAATGATTATGGATAATAGTTTATTATACCATGACTCTCAACCTTAGAGTTCCCAGACCCTATAAATAATAAGGTCAGATTCATGATTTTTTTTTTATTAATATTTTGAACATCCAAGTATCTATCATTTTTTAGGATTAATTTTTTTAATTTTTTTTTGTTTTTTTTATTATTCATTTTTTTTTTCAGGGAGTTTCCTTGAGGTTTTGAAGCACTTGATCAAAAAATACTCTTGGTATTGAGTTTTTCTCAAAAAAATTCCTTTGGGCAAGATATCGTACTTAAGGAAGGACACTATAGGATCCATCCAACTAGGCCCCACCCTAACTTGATGAATTCGGATGATGCTACCACTCGTCCCCGTGGGTTTACACAGATCTTCCATGAGGATGACTCGAGGTAGACCTTGCGCCGAGGATGTCACAAGTGTGGCCAAAGAATCAGCATGGGTATTCCCTTTCTTGGATATATGTTATAAGGTAAAAGATTTGAATTTGGACCGTATGTACCTGACTCGGGTTAAGTATCCTTGCATTCTTGAATCTATAGCCTCTAGTTTTCCTTCCACTTACTCTACCACTAATTGTGAATCCGAGAATATCTGTACTGTTTTTCCACCCATTGTCTGAACCATATCCACCCCTACCAGCAAAGTTTCATATTCTACCTCATTATTTGTGGCCGAGAACCCCAGTCTCAAGGATTTCTCAATGGTAATTCCCTCGGGGGACATCAGAACTAGCCCTACACCAGATCCCCTTTGATTTGCTGCCCCGTCAACATACACTTTTCACATCGGAGTTTCCTTGCACGAGATCATGCCAACTGATTTTTCATCCATGTTCTATTCCTTAATATTCTCTTCTAATGAAGGCTCAGCAAATTCTGCCACCAAATCTACCAGGACTTGTCCCTTACAGAGGTACAAAGCATATACTTGATATCCTTCTTGTGTAGTCAGCACTCTGAAGTATAGACTTAAGAGGGAGCTGCGTCAAAATAACAACTGTATTAGACTGGAAGTAATGGGGAAGCCTACGCGTAGCATGCACCACTGCTAGGATCGCCTTTTCCAATAGTAAATAATGCACCTTGACTTCATGTAGGGACTTGCTCATATAATAAACCGGCCTTTGCACATCGTTGTCAACTCATATGAGAACCAGACTAACAGCATGATTAGCCATCGCAATGTATGCAAGCAGAACCTCATCAATTTCTAGCCGAGACATAATAGGTGGTTATGAAAGATATTCCTTAAGCTGTTGGAAAGCCGAAGCACACTCCTCGGTCCATTCAAATCCCTTCCACTTATTCAACAACTGGAAGAAAGGTCTGCACCTATCCGCGGACCGAGAAATAAATCGGTTAAGGGAAGCGGTCATCCCTGTCAGCCTCTAAACCTCTTTAGGATTCCAGGGTGGGTGCAAGTTGTTAATTGCCTTGACTTGAGCCGGATTAACTTCAATTCCCCGATGAGCTACCATGTAACCTAAAAATTTACCTAATCCCACACCAAAAGAATATTTAGAGGTATTAAGTCACAACTTGTACCTCCTTAGCATCTGGAAAGTGTCATTCAAATCTTCCACATGCGTAGACACCATTTTACTTTTTACGACCATGTCATCCACATATACTTCAATAGTCCTTCCCAGTTGTGGCTCAAACATCCTAGTCATCATCCTTTGATAGGTAGCCCCTGCAATCTTCAAATCAAAAGGCATTACCTTATAATGGTAATTTCCCGTAGGAGTGACAAAGGCAGTTTTCTCTTGGTCCTCTAAGGCCAAAGTTATTTGGTGTTAACCTTGAAAAGTATCCAAAAAACTCATTCGAAGATTCCCAATAGTAACATCTACCAACTGATCTATACGAGGCATTAGGAAAAAATATTTAGGACAAGCTTTGTTTAAATTTGTGAAGTCCACACATACTCTCCACTTCCCATTCTTCTTTTTTACGACCACTGTATGAGCCAACCATTCAGGATAAAACACCTCTTTGATAGCACCAGCCTCTTTGAGCTTGAGCACCTCTTCTTTGACTGCCTTGGAATGCTCTTTAGAGGATCGTCGAGGTGGTTGCCTCCTTGGCACTATAGCTGGATTGACATTCAAATGATGACAAATGAAACTCGGATCAACCTTGGAGGCCTCATAAGCGTTCCATGCAAATACATTTAAATTCTCTCTCAAAAACGCAACCAGCTTCTTCTTCTCATGAGTTGGCATCTGAACTCCCACTTGAAAGAATTTTTCAGGGTCATCATGTTTTACAACCCTTTCTAACTCCTCGCACACATTCTCTCCTACCACTACTACGTTGGGCAAAGCTAGAGATATTGATTGCTATGATCCTCCCTCAGTTAGGGCCGAGGACTCTGGCTCAGGCTGATGCAGAATTGCAGCCACCATACATTGTCTAGCCATGGATTGACTCCCAACTATCTCCTCGATTTGACTCCTAAATGGAAACTTCACCTTGACATGCAGAGTTGAGAAAATGGCACCTAGAGTATGCAGTCAAGGTCTCGCCACAATGGCCGTGTAGGGAGAATAGGCATCTACCACAATGAAATCCACCTCTACTACTTCTGGACCTGATTGCATAGGTAACCTGATTTGCCCCTTTAGAATGACAGCCTTCCCCTTGAAGCTTATCAGTGGTGAGTCATAAGCCATAAGATCCTCCAACTTCAAGTTTAGCCTTTTGAACAAGTCAGGGTACATGATATCTGCACCATTACCCTGGTCAACCATCACTCTTCTCACATCTTACCCCCTATCCTTAGAGTAACCACTAAAACATCATCATGTGGTTGGATAGTCCTGATTTTGTCTTCCTCTGAGAAACCTAAAAATGGCAGGAAGTTCCTTTTACTTCTCTTTGGCTTAAAACTAAAATCTTCGACAAGAGTTCTTACCACAGTCATCACCTTGGAAGGACAAGAACCAGTCCTCCCTAGAGCGGCGAAAATGATATTGATAGTACCTAGAGGAGGCCTTAATGAAGTGTTGCCTAGTTCACCAAACCTAAGTGATTTCCTTGCCCATTGGACTGATATAAAAACTGTTTTAACCTCCCTTCTTTAGCCAACTGCTCTAAATGATTCCACAAGGTCTTGCAATCCTCGGTAGTATGACCCCTCTCACGATGATACTGGTAGAGAAGATTCTGATTATGCCTCATAGGGTCCCTGACCATCTTATTGGGCCATTTGAAGTATGGTTCATTCTAGATTTTCTCCAACAGCAAATGTACTGGCTCTCAAAAGATAGTGTTAACCACCTGGGGAATGATAGGGTCAGTTGTCTGATGAAATCTCTTCGGGCTCTGTTGTTATTGCATCTGTCCAACCTGAAATCCCTTCTCTCTTAAGGGATTACCTTCGCCTTTCCTTTCCCTTACTGTTGGTCCTACTCAACCTATTTATACTTGCCTATGCGGTCCATGAGTCGACGTACACTTCTCACGGGTTTTTTGGTTAAGGATTTTCTTAAGTCATGCTCACTAGGCAAGTAGACCTTGAAAGTCCTTATCGCCACAACGTCAAAATCCCCCATCGATCTCGTTAAACACCTTCCAATATCTATCCGAGTACGTTTTCAGGGTTTCCCCTTCTCGCATGGACATGGATAATAATGAATCCAGGAGCCAAGGAACTCTACTACATGTAATGAAGCGAGACCCAAATGCCTAAGTAAGCTTCATGAAGGAATCAATAGAACCTGTCCTCAAACCATCAAATCACCTCATCGCCACGGGTCCCAAGCTGGATGGAAAAACCTTGCACAGTAGAGTTTCATTCTTGGAATGTACAGCCATCTTTTGATTGAAATGGCTTACATGCTCCACAGGGTCTGTTCTACCATTATATATAGTGAACGTAGGTTGGGTGAATCGATGAGAAAGTTTACCCTTCTCGACCCTACGTGTGAAGGGTGACTTAGAGATTTGATGCAATGCCTTACTCATAGTATCATTTCCTAAACTCCTAGAGGAAAAAATCCTAACCCTCCACCCATGTAGATTGTCCTCCTCACAAGAGAAAACCTCATCCGGGGGAGTTTGCGACCTAAGCCTGTAACTGTCGTCCTTGGTATCCTCAGAAGAAGGATCAGAAAAGGAGTGAGTTCGCCTCTACCTTTCATGACACAACTTTTTCTTTAGGTGGTCAATCTCTTCCTACATGGCCTGAACGTTTTCTTCAAAAATAATTCTACTTCCTACTCGTGAATGAGTTCTACCGGTGTGTTCCGTGTGCACGCTACCCCTTCGTTCCCTTTCTTGCTCAAGAAGCATGAAGTGATCTTCCTATTTGGATCCCCTCGATTTTGCTTGATGTGGACCTGAGTCTGCCATAATACTAAACTTCCTAAAACACAAGATTTTCCACAGACGGTGCCAATTGTAGGATCACAGTTTCGTGCTCAAACCCAACCGTGAGAAGGGAATAGGCCCAAAAGGTCCTTTACAATGAAATTTGTAGAGAGTAGGCTTGAAATTTAGGTTCTAATGATGTTGAGTGACAAAAGTGGTGGGCTTAATCACAACGTTACACACAAGAAAATACTTATGTGACCAAATGAGTCTTCGGACATAAGCCGAGGATGATTTGTATTATTTCTCTTGATTTCTTCCAAAAATAGGTTAGAATTCCCCTCTTTTTCCTCTTTTTCTCCCCCCTGTGTACGGTTCTTTTTCTCTTTTTATATCATCCTTCTTCTTCTATCTCTCCTTCACGTTTAGATTGTTGGTCTCGATGCTTGTTCCATCCACCTTCTCCCCCCCTTTCAAGTCTTTGGAGGCAGGTGTCAACTCCTTATGCTCAGGCATCACTTCCCCATTAATGCGGCCAAGTAAGCAGTTGTTGAACGTTTAATGCGGGGGCGATGGTAACAGCTTTATCTTAGATATTCCACCGCCCTTTTTCTTATCTTCTACATATACCACCTCTACCCTTACCTATAGAATCTTTTATAATAGTGTCTTTGAATGTTAACCGCCCCTTTCTCTTACCATGGCCTTGCATAGCCGAGGACATACTCTTGTTCGGACCACCTTCTTGGATATACTTGATCAGACATCATCTCTTTACCTATTAGTATTGCTTCCTGGGTTGACTTTCTTAGATCCTCGGACCATTCAGTGTTCTCAGATTGGGCTTTTAACCCAACAAATACCATTGGGTCAACCCCACACATATTCTTGGGCCCATTGACACTACATATTTTGTTTTAATTTATTTTATTGGATAAATACCAAATTTTTGGATTAAAAAAAAAAAAGCTAATAACAACATGATATACGGTATAATAGATAAAAAAAATTGTAATTAACGTTAACAACTTGATTTTTATGGTATTTTATTTTAAATAAATTCCTTCTTTTTTTGCTTATATCAACTTCATCACAACTTTCATTGAGGATATATACAAGGGGAATTATTGATAATAAATTTGTAATCTACTTTTTTTTTCAAATATTTTTTTTTAAATTAATTTTTTTGGATAAATATCAAATTTTTGGATAACCAAAAAAAAAAAGCTAATAGCGTTAATTAACAACATGATTTTAATGGTATAACAGAAAATAAAAAATTGTAATTAACATTACAACTTGACTTTTATGGTATTTGGTTTTAATTTAAATTTCTTCTTTTTTTTTTGCTTATATCAACTTCTTCACAACTTAAAATTATTATTTTAAATAGAAAAAACTTCTTATCAACTTTTGTTTTTTGGTTGAAGTTTAATTTTATTTGTTGGATAAATATAGGAATGATTATGGATAATAGTTTTATTATACCATGACTCTCAACTTTAGAGTTCCAAGACACTATAAATAATAAGGCTAGATTCATGATTTTTTTTATTGATATTTTGAACATCCAAGTATCTATCATTTTTTAGGGTTATTTTTTTAATTTTGTTTGTTTTTTTTTATTATTCATTTTTTTTTTCCAAGGAGTTTCCTTGAGGTTTTGAAGTACTTGATCAAAAAAAAACTCTCGGTATTGAGTATTTCTCAAAAAAATTTCTTGAAGTTTATATTTACACATTTTGTTTTGTTCATAATTCTTAACTATTACATTAAGGTTACCACTTAAATATGCTTTCAATTATTATTTTTTAATTATTGAATTTAGGGTTTTTCATTTAAATATGCACTTGAGATTTAATTATGCAAACTCTCTTTATATTTTTTTAGGCATCTCCTTTTATTTTAGTTGCATAGTTATCTACCATATTCCATTCAATTAATTTTGGACTTATATATGATTTTATTTATTTATAGAAACTAACCTTACACAATATGCATTCACTATATAACTTAAAGTAAAATGTTACTTTGTTTAAAAAAAAAATAGAGTAAAATATTACTTTATTTTTGTTATCTATTTAATTTTAATTAAAATAATTTTTTTTATATTCATTAATTTACTCATGATTCTTGATTAAGCCGTGTATCGCACGTGCATAATACTAGTGCTTTATGAAATTTAGAAAATTCTTTCAGGAACTACGATTCTCCTTACGTAGGAGCTCCCTCTCTCGCTTCGACGAACTGTTCCTCCCTTGGGCTTACCCAAGGGCATTAGATTTCATTTTGTTTTTTGCCAACAATGTTGCTGATCCCGCTCGTCAGAATCATGGCAGACGAGATTATTGATAGTATGGAAAATATGAAGTTGACAATAGAGGAAGAAGAAGTCATTGAGATCTCAGATGAAGGAAGACTAACATAAATTGAAGGATGCACTCTAAGCTTAAATGGACAGTTCCTTACGTGTAAACCATTCAATAAGAGGGCAGCAAAAAATACATTAAGAAGGGCTTGGGGTTTGGATAAAGGTTTGCGTCTGAATTTGATATGGAACGAGTCCTCTGTAACGGACCTTGGACCTTTGACAATCAACTTCTCATGCTTAAGTGGTGAAGCAAAGGCATGACGTCAAAGAATGTTCATATGGAGCATGCGTCTTTATGGGTGCAAATTTAAGGAGCGCCATTCGACATGGTTTCGGCCACAGTAGCAGAGAAGGTAGGCAGCAGGCTGGGTATTGTGGAAGAAGTGGAGAAAAGAAAGAATCAAGACGATTAGAATTTGTTTATGCGAGTTCATGTTGCATTACCCATCTCCAAACCGATTCGACGAGGGAGTTTTCTAGTGAATTCAGAAGGTCAACGCACGTGGTGTACTTTTAAATATGAGAGATTACCGATTTTAAGCCATTACTGTGGTATCCTTGGGCATGATTTGAGACACTACGCAACTCTTTTTGCGGCGGCTAAAAAAGACGGTGAAGTGCAGTGCTAATATGGGGATTAGCTGCTCACTTCAAGTGGGTGACCACGCTCACCAACTAAAAGTGACAAGGCAAAAACATCGAGAAAAACTAATGGAGGAAGTGATGTGGAGAGTGTAGATGGAAGGGAAACCAGTGGAACATAAGAACGGAGAAAATCACCGGCGGCGGCGGAAGGAAACCAAGGAAACACATTGAATGTGGGAAATAATGGTAGAGGCGAGATGCTAGGGTCTATCTCGGATATTTAGCTAAACGGCTCCCTTATTCTCAGAGATACGATGTCATACAAGGAAAGTGCTCCACAAAAGGAAATGAGAAACGTCTTCAGCTTTTCAAATTCAAAAACCGGACTTGATCACGTGCCGACTAATACTAATCAGGTGCAAGATAATAATGGGTCGGTCATACCAAAAGCAAAGCCCAAATGGAGTAGGATAGTTCGCATGGAAGATGGCCCAAATACTAAAAACTATAGTAGCCCATTAGTGTAACTCGGCAAAAGAAGGGGCCTAAATGGTGACAGAGAAAAGGAAACTTATGAAAGACTAGAAAAACAACACAAAACAGGGGAGGGTACGACGTTGAAGGATGTGTGTAATGATGAAGAATCGGTAGGGGTGGCTGGCCACCCTTGCCGAAAGCAATGAAAATTTTAAGTTGGAACTGCCAAGGGCTTGGGAACCCTTGGACAGTTCAAAATCTCTGCAAGCTTGTGGAGGACGAAGCTCCTATGGTGTGCTTTTTGATGGAGACCAGATTAGACAAGGAAGGTTTGGAAAAATTTTGTGGAGACTTGCCTTTTCCTAATAAGATTGTAGTCAAGCAACCAAACTCAGGTGGTGGCTTAGCTCTGATGTGGAAGCGAGAGGTGCAAATGGAGCTAATCAACTTCACGGCATACCATATTTTGATGAAGGTTAGGGAGGATGATGGACAAGATTGGTTCTTTACCAGTTTCTACGGATGGCCAAAAACCAACCAACGTGGTAAGTCCTAGCAGTTACTCAAAAATCTGAAATCTTTTGTGAATGGACTGTGGGCATGTGTGGGGGATCTTAATGCCATTTTAAGTTCAACGGAGAAGCTTAGCCAAACACCACCACAACAACGGATTATGGATGATTTTCGTGAAGCTCTGAAGATGACCAATTTGATGGATTTGGGTTTTAAAGGATATCCATACACTTGGAATAATAGAAGACCAGGGGCAGCAAATACTAAGGAGAGACTTGATAGGGCAGTGAGCAATGCGGCATGGAGACACAGGTTTCCTCTATCAACGGTCACACACTTGTCAACCTATACCTCATATCATATCCCAATAATTCTCCATAAAAAGTCAGTTGGGAAGTGGCGAGCAAAAGGAAGCCATGGATTCAAATTCGAAGAGTCCTAGTTACTTTGGGAAGATTGTGAAGAGGTGGTTAAAGCGGCTTGGGAGAAAGGGAACTATGAAGCAACGGCTTTGAAGACCGCAAAGCAGAAAATTGCTGCGTGTGGAATTGACTTGTTGGCGTGGGGAGCATCCAAAACCCATCTGGATATAGAGGAGGTCAAAAGGCTTCAAAAAAAGATTGAGGAGTTGAATTGTGCATATTATACAGAAGAGAAGAAGATGGAATTTTTAGAAACTAGCAAGAAATTGGATGAATTGTTATGTAAACAAGAGATTTACTGGGCACAAAGATCTCGAATTCAATGGATGAAACATGGCGATAGGAATACTAAATTCTTTCATTCAAAAGCATCACAGAGGAGAAAGCGGAATTACATACAGAGATTAAAGGACACTAATAACAATTGGGTTGATGATATTTGAGACATTGCAGGGGTGGCAACTAGCTACTTCCAAAATCTGTTCAAGGCAAGTATATGTGATCAGATGGATGAGTGTTTAAATGCGGTCCCACACAAAATCACAACAAAGATGCATTAGTTTCTAACCAGTGCGTATAGTGAGGATGAAATCAAAGCATCGGTGTTCCAAATGGGACTAACGAAGGCTCCTGGACCTGATGGTATGATGCTCTCTTTTACCAAAAATTTTGGCACATTGTTGGTGATAATGTTACTGCTGCCGTTTTAGACTTTCTAAACTTTGGTAACATGGTACCTGAAATTAATTATACCCATATTGTGCTTATTCCAAAAGTCAAGACCCCTAAAAAAATGGCTGACTTTCGTCCTATTAGTCTCTGTAATGTCATATACAAAATTATCTCTAAAGTGTTAGCTAATGGAATGAAGTGATACTGCCCCATCTAATTTCACCTACTCAAAGTGCTTTTGTACCTGGTCATTTAATTATAGACAATATTTTGGTGGCATATGAAACGTTACATACTATGCATTGTAAAAAAAGGGAAAAACAAGTTCTCTAGCTTTGAAATTGGATATTAGTAAAGCCTACGATCTAGTTGAATGGGCTTTTCTCTGAGGAATCATGCATAAAATGGGTTTCCCACTCATTTGGATTGATAGGGTGATGACTTGTGTATCTTCATCTTCCTTTTCTATTCTGATTAATGGCAAGCCTTATGGTATGATTAATCCCTCTAAAGGTCTCCGTCAAGGGGACCCTCTATCAACTTACTTGTTCCTTTTATGTACAGAAGGTTTCACATCCTTACTTGAAAAGGCAGAAAACAAAGGAAAAATTCATGGAGTCTCTATATGCAGGAAAGCACCAACAATCTCCCACTTGCTTTTTGCAGACAACTCATTACTGTTCTGCAAAGCATCAAAGAACGAGGTGCAAGTGGTAAATGAGATACTGAGGGGATAGGCAAACGCCTCGGGCCAATGCATTAATATGGAAAAGTCATCTGTGTATTATAGCAGTAATACCCCAAGGCGGATGAAGGTATGGACTAAAGAGATGCTAGGGGTGGAGGAGGTGGAGCGCTTTGAAAAATATTTGGGCTTGCCCACTTTGATTGGTAGAGCAAAATACCATGCCTTCTCTTATCTTAAAGATAGGGTGTGGAAAAAACTACAAAGATGGAAGGGCAAGTTACTATCCAGAGCAGGAAAAGAAGTCTTAATCAAAGCGGTGGCTCAATCAATTCCTACTTATTCAATGGGAGTCTTTCTTACCAGCAAAACTATGTGATGAGCTTAATGCATTATGTGCTAAGTTCTAGTGGGGGCAAATGGGGAAGGAGAGAAAGATTCATTGGAAAAGTTGGAGTACACTAACTCAAGCCAAAAAGGTGGGAGGCATGGGCTTTTGAGATTTGAGACCTTTTAATCTTGCTATGTTAGCCAAACAAGTATGGAGGTTCTTGCACAATCAAGAGTTGCTTGTTCACAGGTGCTTTAAAGCTCGTTATTTCCCGCGTTGTTCCCTTTTGGATGCTGCTGACTCACCAAACAGCTCATATGTGTGGAAGAGTATATTGGCTGGTCAACCGATGCTGAAAAAAGGTTGTTGTTGGAGGATGGGTGATGGAGCATCCATTCGTCCTTTGCAGGATAAATGGATTCCCAATCACCCTTCAAATATGGTTCTCTTTCCACCAATTGAGGAGCAATGGGAATGGAGAGTAGTAGACCTCATTGACCCATTCTCAAGGTGTTGGGATAGGGAGAGTGTGCTGCAAAATTTTCATAAGGAGGATGCAGAGGCTATTCTAAGAATCCCTTTGAGCCGAAAGCACATTCAGGACTCGGTAATGTGGCTGTATACTCAGGATGGGAAATACACAGTTAAATCAGGTTATCATGTGGCATCTGAAATTTTAAAGGTTGAGAAGAATTGGGCAGAAAGTTCTAGCAACCCACCGAGCAATAAGGTCTGGGGGAGGATATGGAAGCTTAGGATTCCAAACAAAATTAAGGTGTTTGCGTGGATGGCTGGACTAAATATCTTACCTACACGGGATAATCTGTATAAGCGCAAAATAGTGGAGGATAACATTTGCGAGCTGTGCAGGTCTGTTCCAGAATCGGGGATTCATGCACTATGGGAGTGCAGCGTTGCACGTGATATATGGGCAAGTAGTGTGGTGAAGCTGCAGAAGTTTATTGGGGGACAACAGGATGTCATCCAGCTGCTTGAAGAGTTGCTGGTACGATTGGAGGTGGAGGAACTTGAATTGTTCTTGGTCCAAGCCTGGCTCATCTGGAACCAAAGAAATTCAATGACACATGCAGGAGTATTGCAAGCACCGAAACTGTTGAACAAAAGGGCAGAGGACTTCTTAGTTGACTTTCGCCAAGCACAAGAACATTTGGGAATGAGAATAACTACAGCAGGTGCAAATAATTGGCAACCTCCACCTAGTTCCAAGTTTAAACTCAATTTTGATGCGGCTGTTTTTAGAGACCTGGGATTCTCGGGTATAGGAGTGATTATACGAAACGAAGAGGGAGAAGTCATGGGAGCAATGTCAGCTAAAGGACTAAGAGTAACAGACAGCTTAGAGGTAGAAGCACTTGCATGCCGCAAAGCACTAGAATTTGTTGTGGACATTGGCTTTGCTGAGATGGTTATAGAAGGTGACTGTGTACAGGTGATCAATGCAATCAATGCAAGCGGGGTCAACTTATCTCGGCTAGGCCATGTGATTGAAGACATTCAGGTGCTAATCTCGGGTCTTAGATGGATAGAAGTTCGTTGGGTGAATAGAAATGCAAATTGGTCGCCCACACTAGCACGCTTTGCAAAAAATATCTCAAATGATGTAATCTGGTTGGAGGACTCTCCACAACCAGCTCTAGAATCTCTGTATCATGATTGTTTAGCTATTATGGAATGAAAGTTTGGTTCCAGAGTCAAAAAAAAAAAAATTCTTCAATCTCTTTCTTTTTATCAATACTATTCAATGTCTGTGACTATGCACCGATTACAACATAGATTAGAAAAGTCCTCTTAAAATTGTTGAAAAAATTGTTGCCTCGGAGCCCAAAACCAGCCATGTGTCTTCTATTTTATTTCTTTCATTATGGCAAAAAATGTATGGGTAGTTCTTCTAATTTAAAAACCAGTGCCTAAAATCTATCCCAATTAAGTAACTACCACGTACACCTATCAATGTAATTGAAAAAATGTTAACAAACTCCTACCATGTATTCTCTTTGTTTCTAGTTTTTCTATAGAAAATGGAAGGATTTTTTCTTTCTTTCTTTCTTTTTTTTTTTTTTGAAAACGTCCCTCTATATTATGGAAAAGAAAAAAAAAGATGTCTCCATAAAATAGAATAAATTATTTTTTTGATGCAAGTGTAAAGATTGCATTACCTTAGTTCTTGGTAATTTGTCACTGGATAGAGCGAGATCATAAGCGTTGAGGTTTTCTTTGTTGAAGGCCATTTTATCGACTTTAGAATGACGCATCAGAGATAAGTGGTACCAAAGAGCATCGGTATAGAGATGGAGAGGTGTGTTCCCTTTGTCATCCTTCTCATTCAAGAGGTTTCCGAACCTTGAAGATCTAAGTAAAAAATTCACTGTACCCCTGGGCCCAGGCCCAGGAACAGAGGTGGCCACTGCAATATGGAGTACATTCCGGCCTTCGCTGTCAACAAGTTCAAAACAATCCGGACACCTTGACAAAATCTCTTGAATTACTTTTCTATTGCCGCGATGAGCTGCAATGTGAAGAGCGGTCCTACCGTTTTTATCTTTTATGTATGCTACATCTCTATCAAATGTCAGTAGTGGCTCTATTGTGCGAATAGAATTGAAGTGTGCAGCCAAGTGAAGTGGAGTCCAACCTTCTTGATCTGCTTGTTTAGCCAAAGCCTTTTTTTTATCCAGAATTGTTCGGGTCATTTCTAAGAGAATTCAAATATGTTAATTAATAATTTGTAAATAACACAAGGTAGACTTTTAGGAGATGGAAAATTAAGTTCATGATGATGAGTGATGTCTCTACTTGCTTTGTAAGTCAAATAAACAACAATCTCACCTCCACGTTGATTAGTTACAAATATATATACATAGATTTTACATAAGTTGAACAAAAAAAAAGTCAAATAGAAAGAAGAGGAGATTGATTACAGGAAGAACCGGAAAAGTAAAAGAAAATCAATGAAGAATCCCCTCTCCCTCATGCAAAGCCTTCACCTCTCACCTCTATCTCCCTGTCAGTCCCCTCAAATCCTCCCACACTAAGCTTTGGGGCTCTCTTTGTCTCTGAAGAACCACAAACTAAAAACCCTAAAACCCACACGAAGAAACTTGCAACCCCCAGTTTCTTCTCGCAAAACCTAAACCCACAGCATCAAACTTCTCCTCTACCATGAAATCCACTCCTTCCTCCGGCAACGTCTCCATCTGCTCCTTCTCCTCACCTTTCTGGCCTCCGTTCACCAGGTTGAGTTTTTTACTGGTTTTAAGTGAACTTGTGGCTTTTGCATTTTAAGAGTTTTGTGTGTTTGTGGAGGAAATTTGAGGTTTTTAATTTAGTGATTTACTGTTTTTGTGAAGGAAATCTAAGTAGCGTATGAATGAAAAATTAGTTCATATGAATCAGATTTGATCTAAATCAGATCGGATCATGTTTGTTTTGTAAGTCCCTGCTTACATTATTGATTTTTGTGTTTATCTCCTTCTCCTAATTGATTTAGTATTTGCTCTTTACTACCTCTTTATAGCATCTCTCAACAAATTTTGTATCTTTAATTACCTTTTGAATTATCCTTTAGAAAAGATTGCTTGGCACTTTCAATGGTAGTTATGCAATTCATAAAGGTAATTTGGTTTTATCAAAATGATTTTGTGATTTACATAAAAGAAGATTATTTTATTTATCTGGATTTATCAAAATTAAGAGTTTCAATTTTAAATGGTTTTAATATTCTACATTAACTAAATTTTGTTTTCTCTATATATGATGCTTTTCTGTAGTTCGATTTTGACAGTGTCGTCTCTCTAGAATAAGCCTAGAGAAGGAGATTAGGGAATCGGCTGGGTATTTGTTTGTGATCATATGATATGATCAAGGTTTTGAAATTCAGACCTGACTGTACGGTCCGACCCAGTTAACTATGAACCCCTCTTCTTTGCGATTCTTTTAGCCTTAAGAACCTCTCTATACAAGAAAAGCATAGACCCGTGCGAACTGCAATTGAACCGCACGGTTTTTAAAACCATGAACGGTTTTCATGGTTCCTTTTTTTTCAGCAAATACTGGTTGAAATTAAAGATTTGGCCGGCATGCACTTTGGATTTTTTTCAGATTTGGAATCAAAAGATTTGTGAGGGAAAAAGAAAAACAAACTGAGAAGAAGAAGATGACAAAGTAGGAGCTGTGCCAAGTTGAAGCAGCAAGCTAGCAACCCAACACAGATCGCCAGTCATGGCCTTCATCTTCATCTTCATCTTCTGCTTCTATTTCTTCTTCTTACTATTTTTTCTCCTTCTTCTCTTTCTTCTATGATTCTTTCCGTCTCCACTGCTGTGGTTTTCGTTTCCCACCTTGTCTCTGTTGGTGTTTGTGTTGATTCTTTTGATTTCTTTTTTATGTTTCCAAATTCCAAAGCCCTTCACATGACTTGCATTAGGAAAGAAGAAAAATTTTGATTTTTGAATTAAAGAATAAAGATGGCAAAATATTTCAGCCATTAGATTGATTCTTTTGAATTCTATTTATGTTTCCAAAGCCCCTTCACGTGACTTGCATGGGAAAAGAAGATTACTTTTGATTTTTGAATTAAAGATGGAAATTTTTTTTTTCTTTTTTGCTGAATAATGGCAAAATGTTTCAGCCTTTAGATTTTTGCAGTTGAGCCCGTGACGTGCCTATTGATAGATTGATATGTAACAAATAAAATATTATAATTACTTTTAACTAATATTTATAATTGTTTTTAAAAGAGAAAATTTAGTGTTGCAAAATATTTCACAATTTAGTGTTGTAAAATATTTCACAATTTTTTTGTCACAATTATGACGTAGCAAAGTTTGAATGGTAGAGGAAAAATAGTGAGTCAACACAAACAATTAAGTATATAATAATTATTAAATAATTATTTTAATTTAAAATTACTAAGTGTCCTTCTAATTCCTATAGTATTACAATATTACTATCACGAGTTTAACTAATCAACATATATATAACTAAAGAAATAATATATCTATGTATGATTAGGATATGACATTTTTCCGTGAAAGTTATGATATGAAAAAATCGATTTGAAAGATAGATTTTTATATTTAATTGGGTGATTTAATTTAATTTAATTTTTCTATTTATACTAATTTAATATATTTATTTATATTTAAATAATTATTAAATTAATTATGAATTCATCACGGTTCGACTCCGGTTCAACCTCGATTCCACCTTAAAAATTTTAAATCTCTCCCTTTTACAGTTTAATGAATGGTCCGAGTCTGAAAACCATACATATGATAGGTAAGAGGCTTCTCATGTAAGGGTAATTTTCTTAAGATTTTGAGCCAATTTTCACTTGAGATATTAGGCTTTTTTTTCTCCCCAAGGTTGCAAGAGACATGAAATAGAATATTTTGCAATATTTATACATTCTACAGCTTTGGATAATGCTACTATCAAGTTTGGATGTTATGCTATTTACTTGGTTTGTGATAAAGTTCATAAACTAGGATTGTCAAAGCCTAAAAATATTATAATAATTGCCCACTTTCATAAGGTGAATATATCACAAAGAAATCCAAGCATGTCTATCAAAAACTAAGGTTTGTTTTCATAGGTGAGTCATCCTATCATGTTTTTACACTTGGCATTGCAAAACTAATGACTGATTTGACTAAATGAGACAAAGAGTTTGCTGTAGTATAATTTCATATTCTTGATGTTATAATTCCTCAAAAGTGATGATGTGTTTGTTATTGCATAGAGAATTTGGCAATATTTAGCAATATTTTTATTTTTTTAAGATAAAGAATTCTACTACTTTATTAAATGATGTGGGAAGTACACGTGCCGAAGACCAATCTTGGAGATTTAGAGTGGGTTTGGATCCAGCTTATTGCTGGCACGTCCACGTTTTGCAATTTTTTTTTTTTTTTTTCGGTTCTGCTGGGGACAAGAGGCAGTGTGCGCACTGTACGTGCACTGTGCGTGCACTGTGCGCGCACTGTTCATGTACTTTTTTAGCATTTTTTTATTAAAAATGGGTCCCGTAGTACTATTCACACATTAAAAAATTATTTTGCTACAGTGATTTCAGTTTCAGTTTTTAGTTCAGCAACAATAAGCTGTATCCAAACGGATCCTTATTAACAATCTCAAATAACGGAGATTTTGTATTTGGTAAAATACGCTCAATATTTTAAATTGACAAATTAAAATTGGGAGTATAATGCAAAATTAAGTTGTATGCCGATCTATCTCAATTCTCAACAAAGAATTAAGTAAATGTAATTATATAAAAAAATATTAATTAAATGTTTTTTTATAATTATTATGTATTGTTAAGTGGTTAAATATTTGTGGTAAATTTGGCACAATTTGTGGAGCTAATTTTCAATATGAATTGCATATTTTGTAATATATTCATGGATAACGCATTTTGTTGTATTTGGTGTAGAGAAGTTGATTGTATTGGTTTGGGAACGTAAATAAGCTTGAATATTGCAATTTGCAGGGTCTAAATTTGCTGGATTATTAGATTGGTTGCAATTGATGTCATTTGAATTTGCCATACTTTTTGCATATAAGCTTTGTGTTTGCAAAAATTCTTTTATGTATGGACCCTCATTTGCCTATTTTGATTGAAAGAGGAGGTTGGCATTGACAAGCTTTTACTTGCTAATTGGAAGAATTAAAGCCACAATCCTATCTGGTCATTGTCTTTTTTTTTCTGGTTTGTTAAATCTCTTTAGAATATTTATAGAGATCTTTGTGATCTCTGCAAAGATCTGAAATGTTAAATCTAGGTTGCTGGCCTGGTATCTATCTCTATTTGCGTTTCGGTATTTATATCTCAAATTGTGGTCTCTGCAATAATAATGTTATTTAAGGCTCAAGTTTTGGTTTCTCTTTTCATTAGGCTGATGAGTTAAACTGCTTAAATTTTGTGCAAATGTGACTTTTACTTGAAACCAATTATGAAAAAATAAAAAAAAATAAAAAAATGATTTTAATATTATATATATAATTTTAGTGTTGATTCATAGCTCAAT
This sequence comes from Castanopsis chinensis, assembly GCA_032878915.1. Classification (NCBI taxonomy): domain Eukaryota; kingdom Viridiplantae; phylum Streptophyta; class Magnoliopsida; order Fagales; family Fagaceae; genus Castanopsis; species Castanopsis chinensis. The sequence goes on from JAVQMG010000039.1 coordinate 1,092,486, forward strand.
AAGTTAGGATTTTAGATGTATATGTCAAATTCATGATTTTATAGGCTTTATTTAGTGACAAAGTTTTACGTATTTCTTCCCATTTTAATGTATTTTTCTAGGCTTAATTGTATTTTGGGTAGAAAATACTTGAACCATGTTGATCTTGTGAAAGCTACATCTGAGCCAACTTGTGACCTCTTGTGTCCTAGTCCATGAGTGACACATGACAGAAGATCCAATGAGACTACTGACTAGGCATGTCGCGAATTACACACTTGCAAACTACTCTGTTTCCTAATCTGTTTTTTGCTCACCTCATATAATCCAACACACACACTATATGCATGTTGGATGTGGCCATAGAGAATGATCTGAGTATAAGCTCATCTCAAGTCCTCATTCTCATCATCCCACTTTGTAGAAAAAGAGAGAGTTTTTGCCTTTGAGCCTAAAAACTCTCATCCTCTCTTTTCCTTTTCTCTCATCTTTAACATCCTTAAGAGAGATATTTGTTCCCTTCATCTAATACACACACAGGTGACCCTTATGAGATACGAATGAAGCTATGATAACTTAGGGTGCCATCTCAAATCCATTCTTATTGGCAGTTATTCATTGGTGGTCCAACGAAGGTGTCTCCAAGAAGTTAGGTGGGGAAAAGACTTGGCGTAATCAATTGCTAACTGGAGCTTGGAGAGCTCAAGTATATTAGGGATATAGGCTTAGACTTAAAGGATTCATAGTGTCTATTGTACTACATTTATTCATCTAGTGGAGATTTTGCAATGGTATGGTCAGGGGAGAGATTTTCGATCGAAAGCTCGGGTTTTCCTCTTCCTAAACATTTTCTTGTGTTTAGCTTTGTTTTGCATTTATTTTCCGCATTTTCATATTCTTATTTACTTGCTTTAGTATTTATTTTCTTTGTGCTTGTTATATGGAACTTAGTTAATCACTTACATCTGGCTAATTGTTAGTTTTAGAATAAAAATGATTAAATATTTAAAATGGTATTTAGGGTTCTAAATATGTGCTATGGTGTTATTAGCATTTATTAGTATATTACAAAAGCTTCTAATTGGCAACTAATGAGACTATTTTATCAATTTTGGCAATGACCTTTTCATAAGGATTTGAACTCAAATATCATCCCCTTTTAAATACTATATATATAATAAAAATAAAAAAGACATTTTTAATTGAACCCATAAGAGTGAAATGATTTACGGTGAGACGTAAAGTTGATCATTACAATATTATGGAAAAAATGCCCACACACCCCCCTCAACTTTTATAAAGGCCAATTTAGTCCTTAAACTATTTATACCTACTAAATTAATGCATCTGTTAGTTTGTTATTAAAAAACCTAACGCTCAAATCACGTGAGAAGCACACAAAACTTACGAAGGTGAATCAGCTTAGTTCTTTTTGCTTATTACAAGAACTGAAGAAAAAAATGCAAACCAACTCGTCGTCGAGCACCGTCACCGTGAACACCATGTCCACCTCGCCGTTCAAGTCGCAACTATTCCATCCAAACGATGTCGTTTACAGCTCTCTCTACAGCTCTCCTCCGGCCTACTCGTCTGACTCGCTGAATTCGGACTCGGTCTACAACTCGAACTCCAACTCCAACTTCAACTGCCTGTACCATTCTCGGACTGTACAGCAGCACCAGGAGATTGTGAATCGGAATTCACTATACCTTACTCGCCTCCGCGAGGCCACCAGAGAAGTGGAGGCTCTTCGCCAGGAGAACAGCCACCTCCACATCGTCAACCTCGAGCTCAACAAGCAACTCAACCTCCTCATCCACGCTTTGCTCCGCTCCTCCACCACCTCCAACGACTTCACTACTGTGGCGTCGTTCTCTGCTCTTGACTCCGCATTTCGAAGGTTGAGAATTGGAGGAGCTGGAGTTGGAGGAGGACGAGGAATGAGTGAAGGAAGCGATCACGATCACGATCAGATCCCCTGGGATGACGTGGCGGTGGTGCCAGATCTGATTGAGAGTCCGACGAGCGTGATCAAGAGCGGAATGCTCCAGAACGCTGACGTGGAGCGCTTCTCGTTACCAGAGAGTATCTCCGTTAGGTCCAATCGTCTTCCTCTCTGAACCTGGCTTTTTCTTTCCTTCCCAACTAAGTTGATTCACCTTTGTAATTTTTGTGTGCTTCTCAAGTGATTTAAATGTTAGCTTTTTAACACCAAACTAACAGATGTATTAATTTGGCAAATATAAATAGTTTAAGGAGTAAATTGACCATTATAAAAGTTGAGGGGGTCTTTTAGCTAGTGATTGAAAGTTAAGGGATGTATGGGCATTTTTCCCCAATATTATTATACAGTTTTCTCAAATACAAGTGAGTAATCCAAAAACTCGGTATTAATAATCACTACGAGGTTATCACTATCATTTAGTTCGAAATTTTTGTGGTTACAAAGTTAAAAAAAAAAAAAAAAAAAAAACAAACAAACAAACAAACAAACACACACGCACAAAGTTATAAAGCTACTTATAACTCGGTATTAATAAAGTATCTTACGTTTCATGAATCTTTCAAGTATGAAATGCAGCATTTGTGAGGGGTGTGGGCAATTCGGTTGGTGCGGTTTTTTTCCAAATTTATCACCGAACCGATAAGGATCGGTTTTCCCATTACCGAAATTGATGCACACCAACAAGAATCAAGTGTGGGTTTTTGCTGTCAGTTTCTTTAGTTATATCGGTTTGAAATTAAAAAAAAAAAAATGTTAGTCATTACTCAATCACAATTAGGACCAACTATAACAATAACATAATAATTTTTTTGACCAAATAAATGTTTTACAATAAATAAATCTTATCAGAAATATTATTTATATTTTATATTACCAATATCTTAAGTTAAGTTAGTATTTGTGCTTTCGCGAGAAAAAATAGAGTCAGTATTAGTGCAAGCCAACTGTAAAGTGTAAATTATGTAAACCACAAAAGTTTAGAGTATCGCATTAGTCTCATCACAAATTAATTAAAAAATTCCAAATTACCTATATATGATAATAGAGCAATAATTTATACTTTAAAGTTATTATACCATAAATAAACAAATAAAACATATATACACAACATTTAACTATTAGTTAAAAAGATTTTTTTTAAAAAAAATTTATAATAAGAAAGAAAAATTTTATACCATGTGTTTTATTGTATATAATTCATATTCATATAGGTAAACTTAAGGGAGCAGAATTCTTATTATCTTTTTCTTTTCTTTTTTGTTAACTATGGACTTATTATCAAAAAAATGTGGTTTTCTCTTTTTGTTTTTTCAGATCAATGTGGCATTCTAAGCTTTATAAAATTAAAAATAAAATAAAATAAAATAAAAATGTTGGATAAGTTAGAAATCAAAAGAGGCATGGTCATTTAATACCCCAACTACCCCCATTTTCTTTTCATCTTATCTATTTACCTCATTGTTTTCTACTTTTCTCTTCATCAGTTTTAACATTGACTCTCTCTTCTGCAAATACAAAAGACTAAATCATCAATGGCGACGCTAAGGTGCAATATACCTAAAAAATATTACCTTCTGAGTTGGGGGGCATAAGGAGGATTTCTTTCTAGTAATTTACTAAGAATGTTTTTCTCTTTTTCCCTTTATTTCTATTTCTATATATGAATCGTTCGGTATGGTTTTTGGGTCAGTTTTGAAAATCAACTCTAATTGTGTCAGTGCACTAGCCCCGGAAGGGCCATCAAGTTCCGTTCGCTGACATCGACTCCTTTGATGGACCCAAAGTTCTGTGCAGTTTGATTGGTGAGGTTTGGTCACTGCTCACCCCTATTTGTGATATTATATTTGGAGTCTGAATTTGGTAAGGTTGACATGTAAAACTCATGTTTTACACCATCTAACTTTTTACTTATAACTCCATGCATCCTACCACACCTAATAACACCACATCAGTATTTTACTTAAAATCTGAAATATGGTATTTATTGAGATATTATTCTTTACGATCAAATGTATTTATATTTTAATAATATGATGATTTGACATGTTCTTATTGAAAAGTGTAAAGCAAAGGGTTTACACCAATGTCTTATAAAATTTAATCCCTTATGTTAGGTACCACCACATAATTTTTAACAAATAATTAAATGATCTAATTATGCAAGCTAGAATGTTGAAAAAAAAAAAGGATAGTACCTCTGTTGTCGCAAATTACAGCCGCATGCAAAACAGTTCTTTGAAGCGGGCCATCATAAACTGGAGATTCGCAGGTGTTTAAAATTTCAAACGCTAGGTCTTGAAAGTTTCTCTCAACAGCCAGGTAAAGTGGAGTCTCGCCAACATCATTTGCAAAATATGAATAATTCGGGTCAACTTCAAGTAATAGTTTCACTACCTCAAGATGATTATAACGTACAGCCTCGTGCAAGGCTGTCTCTTTCTCTTTGTTAATTATTTGAAGCATTTCCTTGGCATTTTTTTCCCCGCTCTCAACGCCTTGAGGGCGACTGTCTGCAAATTTAATTAATACTTCCACCATGGTATCATGCCCGTGCCTTGCCGCGATGTGCAATGGAATTTCACCTTTAGCATTAGCTTGCCATAGCAGTGATGGACACATCTTGAGAATTTCTTCCACAAAGTTTGCTGTTGATGATTCTAGTCTTTTAGTTAGGGCTGTGAGGTATACATGGAGGACTGTGTTTCCATTTGGGGTTAGTAGATCTTGAAGGTGAAGAGGACGCGAGGAATATTTTTTGAAGACCTCAATTTTGCCTGTTGTTGCACCATTGTAGACATCTAGATCCATGCAAGAGATTTTTGTTTCCTCGGGCTGATTTGCATTAGCGGATCCTTGGGCTTCACATGAACTGGAGTGATCCATTTTGTATTCTGACTCCTGTATTTTTCTATCCTTTTTAAAAATATTTCTCTCCACACAACATGTAAATTAAACTTCTTGAGTTTACATAATTACATGCAACATATATACTATTGCTATTGAATTTAAAGAAGAAAAGTTTTCATCATAGATACAACTAGTCGCTAACCCATGCATAGCTATTGGATGAGTTTCAAGCCAAAAAAAAATGTTGTTTTATTTATAAGTTTTTTATGAGAATAAATAAGAGACATAATGTTGCATTTTTAGTTTAGACATAATGTTCTAACTAGTCAAATTAGACATACCAAAAGGTGCCTATTGAACCCAAAGGTGCCTGTTGAACGAAAATGTGCATATTAATCGAAAATGTGCCTATTGAATAAAAATGTGCTTATTGACCAAAAATGTGCATATTAAATAAAAATGTGCCTAATGAAGGGTCATAATCTTTTAGGTATAAATAATAGTTCATATTCATCTGGCAACTTTTTCTCAACTTCTTCTCTTTCATCTTTCATCTTTATTAGAAACACAAGAAACCTGTAGGTATTCTTTAGAATTGCTATTTGTAAGTCAGGTTTTTTTTTTTTGTTAAATGGTGGAAAGGTCCAGGAATCAAGCCACACCAACAATAGCAACAATAATAATAAACAATTTCTTCATTTGGTAACTTCTTCTCATTCATCTTTCTTAGAAAGACAAGAAACTTGTGGGTCTTTTCCAAAATTGCTATTCGTAAATTGGTTTTTTTTTTTTTTTTGTTAAATAATGAAAAGGTCTAGGAATCAAGCCACACTAACGATAGTAACAATAATACTGAACGATTTCTTTACACGCCTTATGAATGCTATTCTTCTCAGATTGCTCATTTTCTTCCCTACGCCTTACGATGCTTTTCTTCTCAATGACATTTTTTGTTTTAATATATACATCTTATGTGAAATGGTAAGTAGATACTGAAACTTAAAGGGAAAATTGAAAAGATACAACTGTTTGGCGTTTTTAAATGTATACGTGGCATAAATTTGTATAGCCACGTGCCACAATGAGAAGGGATTAACAAAAAGTCAAATGCTTCAGTTTTAAACTATAGGGGTAATTACACATAACCCACCTGTGGTTTGGGCAAAAATTACTTTGCCTATCCATGGTTTGAAAAGTGTCACTTAACCCACCTGAGGTTTGTTCCGTAGCCCACTTTTGTTAAAATCAAGGGTAAATAGGTATTTTTGTTCAAATTTTATGTCTCTTTCCTCCCAAAACAAAAATAGCACAAAAATGCAAAAGAAATAAGATCAAAACGGAGGGCTTTGTGAAAATTTTATGTCTCTCTCCTTGTATTGTTGTACTCGAAGCAAAACGTCAAAAAAATCCTTTTTACCACTTCTTACACCTTGTTCCTTCACATGTTCCTCTATAATTTCTTCGCAAACAACTCGTAAATCTTCTAAGTTCTTGCTCAACCTTTTCGTGTACCCACTCAGTGAGTCAACCCAGTCCCAACACGGGAAAAAGTCGCCCAAACAAAACCCAGCAAACAAGGCCTGTGTCTCAGTCAAAACTTCAACCAAATGACGCTTCTGCCCTTCGTCCTCCCCACTCTCCTCCTTAAACCTCTTCCCAAATGCCACGCGACACAGCACATCGCTTGCCAGAGCGAAAAACATCTTACCCAAGTCGAGTTTGGACTCGAACTGAGCTGACATGGAGCCTAGCAACTGATTCACCTCCTCGTCTCTGGCGAGTTGGAACGAGCTGACCTGTTTCGAGCTAAGCAACTTAGTGATGCAGTAAAGAATGTAGGGAGATAAAGTGACGTCTGAGCAGTTGAAGGAGAGATATTGAGCTGAGAGGAGGTTTGATTTGCTTGCGAAAACGTGGTCATGGGTTTTAAGGATGAGTTTGGCCAGGTGAGCTAACTCTCTCTTCAGTTCCTCACTCTTACCAACCTAAGCCGTGGGTTTTGCCGTGTTCAATGTGGGTTTTGGCCATGGTAGTGGGTTTGTGGCAGTGGTAGTGGATTTTGGCCGCAGTAGTGGGTTTGTGGCAGTGGATTTTGGTTGGTTTTGTGGTGGATTGTGGGTCAATGGTGGTGTGGCTGGATTTTGTCTAGGTTTCGTGATAGCTGGGTTGTTGGATTCGCTGCCGTGCCTCCCCTCTTTAGGTGGATTGTGGTCGTGGTTTAATGGGTTTTGTTTTCTATTTTGTTTTTGATGGGTGGATGATGGTTGTGGTCTGGGTTGCTAGATTTTGTTTTTGATTGTTTTCTTGTTAATGGGTTTGGTAGTGGATCATGGTTGGGGTCATGGTGGTCGATCGGTGGTTGATGGTAGCTGAGTTTGTGATGGTGGATCATGGATGGTGGCAGATTGGTGATTGATGGTTGGTAGGTTTGTGGTGGTGGATTGTGGCTAGTGGCAAATTGATGGTGGGTTTTGCCGTGCGTTGGTTCTGAGTTGGTGGTTGGGTTGGTTTGACACAGCAATGAGTGATGGTGATGGTGGTGGTGTCGTGAGGGGTTGTGGGTCAAAGAGAGGGAAGAGAGGGAGAAAATAGAGAGATAGAAATGCCATGAGGGGCTATAGGTGTTTTTTTTTTTTTTTTTTTTGGGGGGGAGGGGGGTATGTTCTTCATGTTCATCATGAAATACCACATTTTGATCTTGTTTCTCTTGTATTTTTGTGCTATTTTTTTATTTTGGGAGGAGAGAAACATAAAATTTGCAAAAATACCTATTTACCTCTGATTTTAACAGAAGTGGGCTACGGAAAATAAACGAGACATATTTCAAGTGGGTTAAGTGACACTTTTCAAACCACGGAGGCAAAGTAATTTTTGCCCAAACTACAGGTGGGTTTAGTGTAATTACCCAAACTATATATAGATTAAAAACTAAGAGTCTTATTGCAAAATGGTATAGTTCATTCTTCTTAATCAAAGAATTAGGGTATATTTGGTAAATTATAATAAGCATTGTAATGTAATAGTTATTCCTATGGTTTAGCTATTTTTTAGTTGATTATGTTTTTATTACAATAAATAGTCATTCTTTATGAATAGTTATTTTTCAAAATGGGGAATAACTATTTCCCTCTAAAAGAGTTGTAATAGTTGTTCATTAGTATGTGCAATAATTTCTAAAATTAATATATTTCCAAATAAACAAACTTTTCATATATACGTAACAATTATAAAAATAAAAAATTATAAAAAATAACTCATCTCTGTCTCAAATTTTAAATATATTATTTTTTTAAGGAAATATAATTGAATGAGTAAGATATTTCTTAAAATAAATCTTAAATTTTTTTATAATGTTACAACTCACAATCAAACTTATAAATGTGTTTAGTTATTCCATTATAACGTTTTTTTTATTTATAGTAATAAAGATTACAATTCTTATCATAATCTTCATTTAGTGTACCAAACATGCCCTTAAAATTCAAATTCCCTCTCCACCATTATTTTAACCATCAAATTACCAAAAAAATAAAAGTGGAAATCTCATAAAATAAACGATTGGAAGTCTACAAAATCATATGTAAATTGTGATAAACAAAGTACCCAAAAACACAGTTGACATATGGAGTGCAGAGAATTCAATTAACTTTTCCATGACTTATATTTTCCATATTGTACCTCTTTTAAAAAATGTGTTCTCATCATCTATGTTAGCAAATTGGATCAAAATAAGTAGTATTAATCAGACTATTAGCTTTGAGGTGCCTTTTACTTTTCAATGCCCAAAAAATACTTAGGTACTCTTGAAATAGAGTAAAATTGTGCTCTCTTCTCTCACACTCATAGTATACCCCACTATAAATTTTATGAGTAAATCTTACCATGAATGTGAGAGAACGGAGCATCATTTACTATGCTCCAGGGATATCTAAGAATTACTCTATATGCCCACTCTAAAACAGTTTGCTAAATGGTTGTTAGAGACTATTTTGTGCAAGGTCCCATGTCAACCAATGGAAGGCTAGAATTGCTAAAATCGGATTTTATTTGGGAATTGGGAGTCAAGTTTGGAACTCTACACTGGCCAAAGAAGACCGATGGCTATGAGGCTATCAGTGCACTTTTAAGACCTACCACCAAAAAAAAAAGAAAAAAAAAAAAAACAAGGATCAAAATTAATACTAATATTAATATTAGTAATCAAGGATCAAAATTAATACTAATATTCAGGATATATATTCTAAATACAATGAAATTCTAGTAATTCCATGGCTTTCTTCAGGTGGGAAGGACGGGGTTGGATTGGATCATCGTGTCTCTAGCAGAATTAAGTTGATGGAACTTAAGTAGGCAGCATTTATACAAACGGCTAAATGAGAAATCTAAAACCCTGGAGATTACAAGTAGAACGAATAAGGGAGGTTTGTTTGTGGAAATCTCCAAGTACCATAATGGTGCAAGAAGTGGCTTTCTACGGGTCCAAAGGGGGAAAAGAAGGGTGGTTGGGCTCTTCTGGAAGTGAAATTACATGAGTTCTTTTTGGTGATCAAGGCTCCTAGGCCTGGGAAAGAGGTGGCGGTGGGTTTGAAGATTCCACCGACAATCAAAGTACTCAAGTTTGGCAAAAATGAAAAGGCAACAAGAATTTAGGAAGAGATTTAACATTTTGAGAATCAATTTCCAAAAATTACTGGCCATTTAAAACAGAATGAGGGGACTTTTTTTATCTCTCCTAGATGGCGATGACTCCCTTTTTTGACCGTTGCCATAAAAATAACACTAAAAAAAAAAAAAGAGGGATTTGGGGGATCTGATTTTCTCAATAAGTCAAATATCTCTACTCATTTAAAAAGTGGCAGTCCTTTATGTGCATCTACGTTGAGATGGACCCAGGCCCATTTTGGGTTAAAGATTTCGGCTATTTCGAAGGGGGAAGGCAAGCGATCTGTTTTCTAGGCTAATAAACCGAAGCTCATTAGCGTTGTACCTAACCCACTTCCTTGTTTGAACTCTAATAAAGTGGATGGGCCTTCTGTGGTTGTCATAACCCAACTCAATGCAGCCATTAAGTGTGGGCATCCTGAATTAACCCAACCCGTTGGTCCAGTTTTGGGTCTTTCGAGCGAGGGGTGTGTGGGTGCCGTGCATCGGTCTAGCTCTTGGGAGATTGGTAAGGCTCGGGCACCCACGACGCAGAAACGGAGTTGCTAGAGAGTCTCCGAGTCCCGACGTGGATGTAGGCTGGATTTCTTAGGTGGTTTTGAGCTCCGATGGTTGTTCCAATGGGCCGACTCACCATCTGTGGATTTTTCGAAGTCACTTTCAGTGGTTGAGTTTTCTGACACGCTTCGCCGAAATAATATGCTAGGTTCAACTCGGTTTTCTCCTCTCTCCGATCTGGATTCTGATTCAAACGTAGATGAAGTCCTCATGCTGAGGAAGTTTGGGAAAAACAATCTGCTACTGCCATCACCCGCAGGGCAGGTAACTCAAGTCAACAAAAAGGGTTGAGATAATTACCAGAGGTAGCTTGAAATCCTCTGGCTTGGGCTCAGCTCTTTGTCCATGACTTTGAAGCTTCTATCTTGGAATGTGTGAGATTGAATAATCCCGTAGAGAGACTTAGATGCAATTTTCCATGTTCAAATTCTCAGATTTAATTTAGAAACATCATTTGATCGCCATTGGTGGGGGTGAGTATGCATGGTTTCAAGACTCTGACATTCCTTCCATGTCCAGAATTGATAGAGTTTTGGTGTCAACAGATTGGGAGGAACGTTTCTTAGATGTGACTTAAAGGCTTCTTCCTAGGGTTGTGTCAGATCATTGTCCTCTCCTCATGGAGGCAGAAGGCATGTCGAGTGGGAAGAGTTCTCTTAAATTTGAAAATTTGTGGTTAAAGGTTGAGGGTTTTGTGTATAGAGTTCGTCTGGGATGGAATGGCTATCACTTTGTGGGGCCTCTTAGTTATGTTCTAGCTTGTAAGTTTAAGACTTTGAAAGGAGATTTGAAACAATGGAACAAGCAATTTTGGGGATATATCTTTTATGAAAAAATTCCTGTTGTCTGAGCTTCTAGATCTTGACATGAGAGAAGGGATGCAGGTATTGATCCAAGAAGATAGAGCTAGAAGGGTTGTGATCAAAGCTGAAATCAATTATTTGGCTTCTTTGGATAAGATTTCATGGAGGCAAAAACCTAAGGCTTTGTTTTTAAGACTAGGAAACTCTGGAACAGGTGATGGAGTTTCATAAGAAGTTATATCAGGAGCCAGAAAGTTAAGGTGAAACTGAATATGAAATAATCACACAATAAAATTTAACAAAAAGCATCAAGGAAAATTGACTGTATAAAGAGTTTTATAGCCTAAAAATTTATGGCAGTAAAATTATAGGAAACTCTATACTCTAATGCAATTAAGATAGAAATATTAAAGATGAAACATTTCAAACTCTAATGATGAATAAAATAATCACACGGGCAAACATCAAGTAAATTGTACCTAGACTCAAACTTACTGATGTTACTTATAGCATTAGAGCCGTGTCCACCTATTCAAACCAAACAATGGCAAATTCTAACTTCCTAGTGCCTGGCTTGACCCAGATTAGATATTAATTAGAAAGCTCATTGTTGGTGAACTTCACTAAATAACCAATGTGGCAGAAGTTTTAATGGTTTTTTTTTTTTTTCTACATATCAATTATAGAATCATCACTAATAGAAATTCAAATTCCTCAAAACCAACGCAATGTATTCATTGAGCATTTGAGCTAGACTGAACAATAAAATCGCACAAACACAAATAAGCCCAATTTATTGCAAAGCACAGCAAACAAAGTATAAAAAGAGAAGTCAAACCATCTATTTGGCTACTGGAAAAATGGAAATGAAATAATGGGCACACAAGCATCTCTAACATTCTCTCTAAATTTTTGTGCTGCTTGAAGAATTTTTGTGCTGCTTGAAGAATGAACAGTAACTTTTTCCTTTTACCAATCCACTTTTTCAAATACATTTTTCTACAAACTCTCCATCTCTTTCTATATTTTATTAAAATATTATTTCTTCATTATTTCTTTATTCTTTTTTTAATATTTCTTCATTCATCTATATTTTTCAAATTTCAAACAACATTAACAATTATATTGTTTTAATGAGAAATGTTATGTCTATAACATTTTTTCATAATACTTTCGCGATAAAATCTTATATGGTAAGTTGTAACTAATTCTAATTTAAACCCACCATTTAAATTATTTTTTTACTCACCAATATCAACTAATAACAATTTGTCACTTAAAATTTATTATGAAAATATTGTAAAAATATCGTGAAAATATCATAGTAATGTTACTCAATTTTGATTTCTTATTCCTTATATTATTTTTCCTTTCTTTCTTTCTTTAGTTTTTTTTTCATCCATACGGTTTTTTTTTCTTATTTTTTCTCCTCCACACATGTACACCTACCCCTATATCTATCTTCACTCTTTGTTTGACTTTTTGTTTTTCTAGTTATCTCCAGAACGTATCTCCACTTCTCCCTCTCTCTTTCATTCTCTTCCTCTTACACACACACACACACAAATTTCTCTCCCTCTATGGCTCTATCTCACACAAACAAATTTTCTCTCATACACACATAGATCACTGGCAGAGAACAAAGATTAGAGTCCTTCCCACTTCTAAGAACATGCAGCTTAATCACCATATTGGTCAGATCGGCGTTCTACATGTTTTTTTTTTTTCCTAGCTCGATTAGTTTTATTTTACTGTTCAGATTTCATTAGGCTTATGAGAAAGATCGTTTTTTTGTTTCAAATTTTTTGATTGGGTTTTTGTTTTGATTGTGGTATGTTTTAGTTTGTAACTGTTGAGATAGAGAAACACGAGAGAGTGAAGATTGAAGAATGAAAGAGAAAAAGGATGAGAGTGAAAGAATTATTTTTTTATTCAACCGGATATTATTTTAAGCGTGAATATTGTTTAGATGTGCTACAGTACTCTCCATGTTAAAAGAGCTACTGTAGCAAATCTTAAAAAAAAAAAATTGGAGGAGAGGCCATTGGAGGGTTTTTTTTGTGCGTTTGCTCTCCATATTTGGCTTTAGAGAGCCTCTTGGAGAGCAAACACACCCAAAAAAACCCCTCCAAAGGCCTCTTCATCTCTAATTTTTTTTAAAATTTGCTATAGCAGCTCTCTTGAGTCTTGACATGATGATCACTGTAGGAATTACTGTAGCACTTCTAATAGACAATATTCACTCTTAAAATGATACTCAGTTGAATAAAAATTAATTCTCTCTCATCGCTTTTCTCTTTAAAAAAAGTAGAAAACAACGTTGAAGCACAAAATCGACAGAGCTCTCAATCAAAATACAAACTCAAATCACAATTTTAAAACTAATCAAATTATGAGGGAAAAAAAAAAAAAAAGCAAAGCTGACCCATCTGAGCCTTGGTGGGGAGGAGGACATGCGGTGGTGGGACAAAGTGCTAGAGAGAGAAAAAAAAAAGGCGAAGATAGAGCTTCGGACGAAGTGCTGCTAGGATAGAGCTCCAGACGAAGTGAGCTCAAACAAAGTGCTAGAGAAGATAGAGATAATTGGTAAGGGAAAGGTGTGGAGGAGAAAAAAAATAAAAACGTGCGGATGAAAAAAAAAAAAAAGGAGGTAAGGGAAAAATAAAATAAAGAATAAGAAATTAAAATTAAGAAATACTACAATATTTTCACAATAAATCTTAAGTGATAGATTATTGCTAACTAATATTGATGAAAAAAATATTTAAGTGATGTATTCAAATTAAAATCAGTAATAACTTATTACATATGATTTATCATGAAAATATTGTAAAATGTTAAGAACGTAGTATTTTTCATTAAAATTAGATATAGATGAATGAAAGAAGATTAAAAAAGAAATATTAAAGAAATAATGAAGAAATAATATTTAAATTAGATAGAGAAAAATATAAAGAGTCTGTTAAAAAGTGTATTTGAAAAAGTATATAGGTAAAATGAATTATTCACTCTAAACAGTACAAAAATTTGAAAAAAGCCGGAGATGCTCTAACAATTCTAAAGGTCAATTTAATTCAGAGCAAAAAATTAATTGAATCCAAATACTTAAAAAGAAAAAAAAAAATCTGACTAAAATATGCAAGGAAAAAAACTTTATTTAAAGGTAAAATAAGGTGAATGAAAAACTTTTAATAAAAAAAAAAAACTTTCTTCAGTTGTGTTTGGTTAGATGAGAAGAAAAGAAAATAAATAATATGACCCAAATATTTTTTTCTTAACCTACTAAAAGGTTTTATCTCCAAAATAAAGAATAAACCGAAGAAAGAAAATATTTAAATTTATAAAACTAGCTTTTTTTTATGTTGCATATTATATATATGTAAATTTATACAAACTGGTTTTTTCATTTTTTCATACCTAACCAAATTAAAAAAAAAAAAAAATTCACCCGCCAACTTTTTCATCTGATCATTTTTTATCGTCTCACTTTTTCACCTCTCTCCTCGCTTTTCCGCTCCTTCGACCAAAGGGAAACTAATTCAAACCCAAAGGCATTGAACGAAAAAATATAACCTTAAAAAAAGGAAAAACAAAAGGAAAATTAGGCTATCCTCTAACCTTTCAGTTTGTTCACAATCTCTTCTTGCAAAATACTCAACCGTCGGATCTGGCAGAAAACTGTGTAAATCTGTTCCACAAAAAGTCAGGCAAAGAAGGATTTTTCAAATACAATAAATAAGATGAAAGAGAGACTGCAAAAGAAACTGTAGATCAGGAAATTACGGTTGCGGCGATCTGGTCGCCACACCCATGTCGGACTCTTGGAGGCACGCATGCGGCGTGCGACACGGCTGCACGCGCGTCCCCTAAGAATTTTTTTTTTTTTTTTTTTCAGCTGGGATCTCCCAAAGAATTTTTTTTTTTTTTTTTTCAGCTGATATCTCTGTATCGCTCTAGCACAGAGGAGGTGAAAAAAAATTAAAAGAAGAAAAAAGAAGATGATGATGATAATAGGAATCAGAGAAATGAGACTCACGGTGTGATACTCTGATGAGTAAGGAGCTGAAAGTTTGAACTTGACTCAGAGTGGATGAGTAATGAAGAAAGAAAAGACTATACATATTAATGGAGAGTAGGAGATGAAAGTTTGAACTTGACTCAGATAGAGTCTTTCCCCCGTAGTAGGAGATGAAAGTTTGAACTTGACTCAGATAGTCTTTCCCCCGTAGAGGGGCTGTGAAATGACATAAAGTTGCTAAAAGGCTGGAAGTTTCCTTGATTACAAATTACAATTACCCAAAATGGTAGTTGTATTTTCAAAAAAAAAAAAAAAATCATAGAAAATATATTTTCACTCACAATTTCACTTTTTTGTGTTTTTTTTAATAAAAAAACTATACATATTAATTTATTGAAAATATTTAGATACAGTATCTAAATGTTGTTTTTTTAAATTTCTTTATTAAAATTATGCGATGTAGATGCTTTCTTATAGGATGAGAGTACATTTAGTGTAAGTACAGATAGCACGTTTATGCGTTCCATTGTGCGTCTACGTTTTTTTGACTATGTCTCGTGCACTGTTCACAAGAGAAAAAAACACAAATCTAACTTTAAAACTAGGTCCTACGGAATTATACGCACCTTTAAAAATTATTTTGATACAGTGTTTTCAGTTTTCAGCAATAAAAGTATCCAAACAAACCTTTAAAGTATCACATCATGTTTTTGGAGAATTATATAATACATTACGCACTCAATATGGCTATGAGAGTAGTAAAGGAGTTCGCTTGGAAGAGTCTGTGGCAATTACATTGGTGATACTTGGTAATGGTATGTATAACAGAATGCTTCAGATAGATTTCAGCGTTCAGGTGAGATAATAAGTTGATACATGAAAATGGTAGTTACATTGTTAGGCAATATTATGTCATCAAACATTATCAAGCCTGCTGATCCCGCATTTCTTAATGTGCCACAACATATTCTCAATTCAGATAGATATTGGCCACATTTTAAGATACTTTGTTATTTTGGTATATTGATTTAATTTTATTCAATTTATCTTTATAATGAAAACACATTGCAAATTTCACATGGTATTTTTATGGAAATGATTAATATTGCATTGGTGCAATTGATGGGGTTCATGTCCCCATGGTCTTACTAGTTGATAAGCAACATACATATAAAGGAAGGAAATGGAAGCCAACAATCAATTACATGTGAGCTTGTAATTTTGACATGAAATTCACATTTGCATGTGTTGGATGGGAAGAGTCAACACATGACACAAGAATATTTTTAAGTTGTCTCAATAATGAGAATGACAACTTCCCAAAACCTCCACTTGGTATGTATTGTTGCATTTTAATTACTATATTAAAGTATGTGTTATGTAGTGAAAATGCTAAGGTAATAAACATTCTCATTTGCAGGAAAATATTATCTAGTTGATTCAAGGTACCTTATGAAGAAAGGGTTCCTTGCACCACTTAAAGGGAGAGAGGTATCACCTCCCCGATTTTCAGCAAGGTCGAACACCACAAAATCTAGAGGAAAAATTTAATCATCTCCATTCATCACTTCGTTCTGTCATATAACGAGCCTTTAGAGTTTGGAAGAATAGATGGAGAATTTTGAAGATTATGACATCCTTTGATATATGCATTCAAGAACGCATTATTGTTGCTACAATGGTTCTTCATAATATTATTAGAGCAAATGGAGACAATGACCTTGGACAAGGGCTTTCTAGGGTGGCACATATCAAAGTAGCGAGAAAGGTTATTACGATAAAAATGAAACATGTGATCTCTTCTTTAGATGAACCTGAGATGAAAGTGGTTCGGAATAATATTATAGCATCAATATGTGGGATGCCTCCATCCTAGGACTTCCTTTATTGCTAATGTTATAATTACCATTCATATTATGGTATTTTTTTTTTTTTATTCAAAATCTAAAAACTTGTGGTTATAATTTCCATTAACATTATGGTATTGTTTTAGGTAACCATAATTGATGGCTTTGATGAAATATGTATAATTATGATACAAAAATGACAAGCTCCTCAAAAGGGATCTCAAAATTCATGATTGCATCACATGCATTAATATATTCATTGCATATCATAAAACCGATCTTGAGGTTCTAACGGTCTTGATGGTATGCAAGATTTTCAAATTAGATCGTCGGATTGAAAGATATCGTATGATCAAATTTGCACGGTTTGCATGCATTGTGTTTAGGTAGAACCAACGACACATGAATAATTTAAATTAATTCTGATTGACTAGACAATTAAAATTAATTAAATAATTTTGTGATTGGTTGTCAATTAGTATCAAAAATAGGCTTGCTTGCTGGGAATAAAGGAGATAGTCAGATAACAATAAAATAGTGGATAATCAAGACTTTTGGGGATGTTTATCTACAAGATAATTTTTGCCGAAGAGACCTGAATCATCAAAAAGTATATTTTTTAGTTAAATAGTCACATGACTGAATCTTAAA
The DNA here is from genome assembly GCA_032878915.1 of Castanopsis chinensis. Lineage (NCBI taxonomy): Eukaryota > Viridiplantae > Streptophyta > Magnoliopsida > Fagales > Fagaceae > Castanopsis > Castanopsis chinensis. The sequence goes on from JAVQMG010000039.1 coordinate 1,109,856, forward strand.
AGATGAACCTAAAGAACAGCACCCAAGGTACTTTACCTAAGATTTATCCTTAATTTATAATATAATAGTATTAATACATTAATATGTATTTTATGTAATATAAAAAAATAGTTAACAATATATAGAAACTATAGATAAAAATATATTTAATAATTGAATAATATGCATATCCCATTGCACTTGTATCTTGCTTTTTCAAAAATTGTTGTGTCGCCACATAGCATCCGCACTTACACCCACACCCGCACTCGAACCCAAATCTACACTCGTACTTCCTACTTGTAGATATATGCAAACATTTTAATTTGGATTAAACAACAAAAATGCATAAGATTAATCACACATAAAAATTTTATAAAAAATAAAAAGATATTTCTAGAGATCCACAAAATAATCTAACATTAATGCATATACCATACAACAATCTAAACATTAATGGGAGGAGGGAATGGAATAGAATGAAAAAAAATATTTTTCAAATATTCTTCCCTTCCCTTGTTGGGGATTTTAACGAATGGAATGGAAAGTTCATTCCCTTTATTTAGGAGTTTAAGTGGGAGAAAATGCAATGATTAGAAGGAAACACCCATTCTTTCATTTTTTATTGAAACCTCAAATTTTTGTTCCCCCCAAAATTAGGAGAAATGTGAGCGAATGAATTTAGGTTTAATGAATTTTTTAAAAAAAACTCCTGGAATACCCCTTTAATATTAGACCTTTTTACACATCACGACAACTTTGTTTCCCAATCAGCAGTAAAAATAAATAAATAAAATAAAAAAACAAAAAAAGGAACATAGCTATGGGTGTCAAAAACTACTCTTCCCAGGGAATAAGGTAGGTCTCCTCAAAAAATAGTTTGATTGACAAACAATTCACTTGTAAAAATGCAAAAAGGGAATTAACACTCTACAATGAGAGACTCGAACAATTGATCTCATCAACACCATTTATTTCATATAAAACTAGAGTATTACAACAGGAATTTCTCTCTTTTCCCGTGGTGTCACTCTTTCTCTCTCTCTTTGACAGACCGATATTCTTTCCTTTCCATTTTATCCCTCTCTTTTTTGTCACCCTTTTCTACTTGCTTCCCTCCCCCCTTATATAGACACGTGCCTTGTTCTTAACTTTAAAGCGATTCAGTCTCCAATTAGGCTTTCAGGGATATTTTCTCCCCCTTTATCGGTTTCCACCCTTCCCTTATCTTGAAATTTGGACTTCTGGGGGTGTTTGTGTTGGAAAATCTGGTAATGTATCTCATACAAAACACACAGCGGAAACAATAAATTAGGATCTATTTCATTCATAATTGATACACATGCACTATGTAAATTTCAGAATTTAAGAACAAGATAGCGTACCTTGGTGCAGTGAAATTCAAAACAAAATATTAGAAGTACTCGGAAATACTTTTAATCTTCACTCTAATTCGACTTTACGCCTAAGATGTGTGATTTCTCAATCAGTTTTCAAGGGAGAATGATAGAGTGTCTCATTCTTACATACACACCATTTCACAATGACGTTTCTCTTTTTTCTTATTCTCTAATAAAAATTTTTGTATATTTCTCCCTTTATAACTAACTAATTATCTAATTGGGCTGACCTATTTGGCCTTTCTAATTGGAGTTTCTAATTGGACTTTAGTGTGTGACTTTAAGTGAGACCAAAAGGGACCAATAAGACACTAATTTCAATGGGCCTTGGGCATTTCTCTCAACTCTTGACAAGTCCAAAGTTACCATTAATTATATTTAATACCACTATATAAATATAATTGCACTCTAGGCCTTATTAAAAAAGTATATCCCAAGAATTTATTATACATGCAACCCTTCATAAAATATTCGTAGTAACACAAAGTCATGAATATAGACTATCACTTTGTAAATTTACATGCAACCCCTTCATAAAATATTCGTAGTACCCGGTTTAATCATTTAAAGTTATTCATCATATATTTATGAAATCCAATTTCATAAATATATACTTTAGTCACTTCTTACCAAAGTGGTTGGGCCTAACACTCTGAATAACCAAACTCATTAAAGTTATCTCAAGGGAATATTTTATATCTCCTTTAAGAGATTATGAATTCCATCTTGAGAATATATGTTCCATCAACACTAAATGTAACTACCCAACATACTGAGATTTTGACCGATACTTTAGATCTCACTCTTGATATATTAAAGCAATCTACACCTCATGATCAGGTTCGTTATTCTCTCAGAATTAAGAGTTTATACAAATAGAAGTCGTGAAATTTATTATTCACTTGACAGTTGTTAGGAGAATAATAAATCTTACAGCGGTCCAGTTCAATATGTCTTAACTCTTAAAACATATCAACATATCAACTAGAAGTCTTCACTTCCATGATCAAGACAAATTATCTTAGTTGATACGTTATAATCTTTGCGGATGAAATGCCCAATTTTATCACCGACTACGAACTATAAATTCTGAGTTTACAAAGAACTTGTGATTTATATCTTCTGCGACTTTTTACATAAATCACATACTATGCATCTCATGAACTATATGATAATGTCTCGATATTCATGTTATCATTAATTTAAATAATAATAAAACAACTTTATTTATCATAATATTAAGTCATACATAATGTCATATATAGCATCATACAATAGGATTTAAGGGCACACATCTTAACAATTTCCCACTTGCCCTAAAGACTATTGTGCACTATTTTAACTCTCATTCTCTCTAAATGTGACTTAAAAGTCCTTTGAGACAAGGCTTTGGTAAAGAGATCTGCTAGATTATTTGCACTTTCAATCTTTGCTACCACTACATCTCCACGAGTAACAATGTCTCGAATGATGTGGTACTTCCTCTCAATGCGCTTTCCTTTCTTATGATTCCTTAATTCTTTGGATTGTGCAACTGCTCTAGTATTGTCACAAAACAATGTGATGGGAACTTACTCTATTCTTATAACACCAAGATCAGAAAGGAATTTCTTAAACCAAACAGCTTCCTTTGCTGTCTCACAAGCAGCAACGTACTCAACTTTCATGGTAGAGTCCGCAATACAAGATTGCTTAGCACTCCTCTAATTTATGGCTCCACCTCTCAAGGTGAAAACACATCCTAAAGTGGATTTTCTGAAATCTAGATCCGATTAAAAATTTGAATCTGTATAGCCAATGGAAATCAAATCCTCACTATGGTAAAAAAGCATATAATTTCTCGTTCTCCGTAAATACTTGAGAATATGCTTTACAGCCTGCCAATGTTTAAATCCTGGATTTAATTGATATCGGCTGACCATGCCAACTAAATAACAAATATCTAGTCTAGTACAAAACATGACATACATGAGACTTCCCACTGCAGAAGTATAAGGAACTTGTCTCATCGTATTTTCTTCCTCTTGAGTCTTAGGTCTTTAGTCATCAAATAGAGGAACTCCATGTCTAAAAAGAAGCAATCATTTCTTGGAATTTTGCATGCTAAACCGTTTTAGAACCTTATCTATATATCCAGCTTGTGATAAGCCTAACATCTTATTCTTGCGATCTCGCCAAAGCGTGATCCCTAGAATAAAGTTAGCCTCACCTAAATCCTTCATATCAAATTAGCTTGACAACCAAACTTTTACTGATAACATTACCCTTACATCATTCCCAATGAGTAGAATATCATCAATATAAAGCACTAGGAACATTACTACTTTGTCTCAATGTCTTTTGTACGCACATGGTTCATCAAGATTTTGTTCAAAACCAAATGACTTGATTGCTTTATCAAATCTGATGTTTCATGACCTAGATGCTTGTTTAAGTCCATAAATGGCCATTTTTAATTTGCATACCATATGCTCTTAGTTCTTTGCTATGAAATCTTTCAGTTGCAACATGTATATTTCTTCTTCAAGATTGCCATTAAGAAATGCAGTCTTGACATCTATTGTCCAAATCTCATAATCATAATGAGCAGCAATGGATAAGAGAATTTTGATAGACTTAAGCATGACTATTGACAAAAAAGTTCATCATAATCAATATCTTCTTTTTATGTATACCATTTCGCCACTAGTCTTGCTTTAAAGGTTTAAACCTTTCCATCTATGCCTCTCTTCCTCTTGTAAACCCATTTGCAACTAATAGGTTTAATGCCGTTAGGCGCCTTTACAAGATCCCATACATGATTGGAATACATAGAATTCAATTTAGATTTCATAGTTTGGACCCAATGATGTGCATCTATATCATTTATTGCTTCATCATAAGTGTAAGGATTCGATTCAGCATCTTCTGAGATAGCTTCATAAGTTTCTCCCCAACCTATAAATCTTATAGGAGGTCGAACAATTCTCCCACTACGACGAGGCACCTGTGTACTAAAAATCTCATAAGTAGTACCTTGTGGTATATTTAATACAGTCACATCGTTCCTAGTTTCATCTATTAGTTATTCAACTACAGGTTCATCTATTTCAACCAATACAACTTTACTTCTAGAATTAAAATTATTCACATAATCATCTTCCAAAAATTTGGCATGAGTGCTAATAAACACTTTGTTATCCTTATGATTATAGAATGAATAACTCTTGGTTTCTTTTGAATACCCTAAAAACATGCGTACTTCCATTTTAGCTTCCAACTTATCAGACTTCCCTATCAACACATATACTAGACATCCCTAAATGTGGAGATATTTCATACTAGGCTTGCGTCCACGCCACAATTCCTTGGGTGTGTTAGGAACAGATTTTGATGGAACCAAATTCAAAACATGCATGGCAGTTTTTAATGCATATCCCAAAAAAAAAAAAAAATGGTAAAGTTGAGTAACTCATCATGGATCTAACCATTTCCAAAAGAGTCCTATTCTTTCTTTCCGCTACACCATTTTGTTGGAGAGTTCCAGGTGCAGTCAATTGGGATACAATCCCATTTTGAATTAGGTAATCCTTGAAATCCCCAAGAAGGTATTCGCCGCCTTAATCAGATCGAATGACCTTTATGCGTTTACCTAATTGATTTTCAACTTCAGCCCTAAACTCTTTGAACTTTTTAAAGGTTTTGGACTTCCATCTCATTAGATATTCATAACCATATCTTGAGTAATCATTCGTAAAAGTGATGAAATACTCATAACCTCCTTTTTCTTGGGTTGACATAGGACCACATACATCTGTATGAACTAATTCAAGCAACTCTTGGGCTCTTCTACTTTTTGCACTAAAATGTCGTTTGGTCATTTTACCCTCCAAACAAGATTCGCAAACTGGAAATCCATCAAAGTCCATGGGCTGTAAAAGTCCAGCTTTGATTAGTCTTTGAATCCTATTCGAATTAATATAACTTAAACGCAAGTGTCATATATATGCATCACTAGTAGAAGGAAACTTTCTCCTTAATGATTTTACATAAGAGTTATTATCTAATTCAGAATTGTATAATTCATGCTTGTCAAGAGTTAAAATATAAAGACCATTCATAATATTGTGAGAACAAATAAACATTTTATCCTTCTTTACTACAACATTGTCTTTGAGGATAACACAATATCCATGTTTACTTAAGTAAGTTGTAGAAATTAAATTCCTACGAATATTAGGTATATATAAACAGTCTTCTAATATTAAAACTCTAGATTTAAAGTATAAATTAAACACTCTAACAGCTTCAACCAGAATCTTGCTCCTATCAGCCAAAGTAAGAAATAGTTCTCCCTCATTCAACTTTCTGGTCTCCTAGAACCCCTACAAAGAATTGCAGATATGATTAGTACAACCTGAATCCACACACTAAGAATCCGTTGGATTCTGTACCAAACATATTTCAAGAAGAAATGAACTTTTCATACCCTTATTATTGGCAACCTTGAATGTTGGACAATTCCTCTTCCAATGTCCTTTTTCACCACTATGGAAACACTTTCCTTTAGTTTTCTTTCCTTTGTTGGCAACTCCTAAGGCAATTTGTTTACCATCTTCCTTAGTGAAGTCCGTCTTCTTCTTTTTCTTACCCTTACCTTTCAACTTAGGTTGAGAAATAGAAGCTTCACCAATATTGGCTTCAACACTAGAAGTACTAAGGATGCCTTCCGCCTCCACTAACTCATTCATTAATTCAAACAAAGAATAAATCTTTTGATTCATAAAATAATTAAGTCTGAATTCTTTGAATAAATCCGGTTGTGACTGGAGTATCATATCCACTTGGAATTCTCCATCAATGTGGGCACTTAAAACTTTTCTAATGTATTTAGATTAGCAATCATCCTAAGACAATTCTCTCTCACTGAACTTTCTTCAGCCATTTTGGTATTATAAATTTGTCTCATAGTTTCTTGCCTTGCAGAACGACCTTGCTCACTAAACATCTCCTTCAGACTAGGCATTATGTCTGAAGCAAGTTCTACATCCTGCATTTGATACTGTAGAACACTTGAGATAGATGCTAGGATATAGCACTTGGCCATATCATTAGATTTCTACTAATGATCATATTGTTGTTTTTTCTCAAGAGGAGCATCTAATGAAGGAAAGTTAGGACATGGTTGAGTAAGCACATATTTATGCTTTTCAGCAGTGAGAACAATGCCCAAATTTCTTTTCCAGTCAACATAATTGGATCCAGTCAGTTTATTTTGGTTAAGAATAGCAATAAGTGGGCTGAATGATGTCATGATTTAAATATGAAAATAATAAACATAAATATAATAAGTAAACTGGATATTATCAATTTAGCATATAAGCATATAATATGGAACCTTAACAAAACCATAAAATAATATATGCAATAACAACTCAATCCATGTCTATAATTCCTTGGTAGCAAGTTTATTATAAACACATTAATTGGTTGAGAACTATTCTCATTCTTAGTGCTATCATGATAACTCTTATAAAACATTAATAATAAGCCGTATTACCTTTAGCCTCTAAGTAATAATGACATACCTCATTTGAAAGGTGGTTAACATTACACTTAGTCTAGTGTACACCGTTATCTAGAATCTTGTGTAGCTACATTATCTCCCTTATGATGTTTAAACTTGTAGTACCATGGAACAAAACACCCTCCTTTGGAATTGCGAGGCATATACGCCAAGACGAGGTGTTTGTCCACACTATTTTAAGTAGGTAAGTTCAATCTTATAGTACTATGAAGTAAACACCCTCCTTTGCGATCGTGAGGCATATACGCCAAGACGAGATGTTTACTCACACTACTATGAACCGATAATGGAGGCCGTGAGATCCAACCCTTGTATCTCTCTTCCACTAGATATTTTAAATTAAATGTTTTTAAGATCAAGAACCATAATAATGCTAGAAATCTTTGAAAAACATAATCCTAATCTCATTAGGAATAAATTTCATTAAACTAGCATTAACATATATAAATATATATATATATATATATATATATATATATAACGTAATATAAACTCATATTGCATTATAAAACTATATTATATTATATATATAATATAATATATGGATTAATGTATGTAATATAAGATTATTACATTACAATATATATATAACTTACGGCCATCAAGAACCATAATATGATAACCACATGCCATATAATATACGGCCATAAACAATTCCCACTCCAAGCCAAACGGTGCAAGGAATGAGAATAACTACCCCATTTCAATATAATATGTAGTTATCATATTGAATGTTGCCGTACAATATTGTAATGGCTATATATATATATAAATCATTTTGAAGTTTATGAAACTTCAATCCATATATCACATAAAACAATCATGGCATATGAATTCCAAAGCTAATAATGTAAATTCATAAAACAATGATTATCAAACTATGTCTACACAAAGATAACAGTTTTCTTAAATTCTAAAACTCAATCACATGTTATACAAACATAATATGAAAACTTGGCTCTGATACCAATTGTTGAAAAATCTGGTTTTGTATCTGATACAAAACACACAGCGGAAGCAACAAACAAGGATCTATTTCATTTATAATTGATAACATGCACTATGTAAATTTCAAAATTTAAGAATAAGATAGCGTACCTTGGTGTGGTGAAATTCAAAACAAAAGATTAGAAGTACTCGGAAACACTTTTAATCTTCACTTCAATTCCACTATACGCTCAAGATGTGTGGTCTCTTAATCAGTTTTCAAGGGACAATGATAGAGTGTCTCACTCTCACATAAACACCATTTCACAATGATGTCTCTCTTTTTTCTTATTCTCTAATAAAAAATTATGTATGTTTCTCCCTTTGTAGGTAACTAATTATCTAATTGGGTTGGCTTATTGGGCCTTTTCAATTGGTCTTTAGTGTGTGGCTTGGAGTGAAACCAAAAGGGACCAATAAGACACTAGCTCTAATGGGCCTTGGACTTTTCTGTCAACTCTTGACAAGTCCAAAGTTACCATTAATTATATTTAATACCATGATATAAATATAATTGCACTCTAGGCCTTATTAATAGGTTATATCCCAAGACTTTATTATACATGAAACTCCTTCATAAAATATTCGTAGTAACACAAAGTCATAAATGTAGACTGCTATTTTGTAAATTACTACATCTTATCCTTGAGTACCCGGTTTAATCCTTTAAAGTTATTTATCATATATTTATGAAATCTGATTTCATAAATATATACTTTAATAAATTCTTACCAAAGTGGTTAGGCCTAACACTTTGAATAACCAAACTCATTAAACTTATCTCAAGGGAATATTTTATATCTCCGTTAAGAGATTATGAATTCCATCTTGAGAATATATGTTCCATCAATATTAAATGTGGTTGCCCAACATATTGATATTTTGACCAATACTTTAGATTTCACTCTTGATATATCATAGCAACCTTCACCTCATGATCAGGTCCATTATTCTCTCAGGATTAAGAATTCATACAATTAGAAGTCGCGAGATTTATTATTCAATTGACAGTCGTTAGGAGAATAATAAATCTCACAGTAGTCTAGTTCAATATGTCTTAACTCTTAAAGCATATCAATATATCAACTAGAAGTCTCCAATTTCATGATCAAGACAAATTATCGTAGTTGATATGTTATAGTCTTCGCAGATGAAATGCCAAATTTCATCACCAACTACGAACTATAAATTCTGAGTTTACAAAGAACTTGTGATTTATATATTCTGTGACTTTTCACATAAATCACATACTATGCATCTTATGGACTATATAATAATGACTCAATACTCATGTTACCATTATTTTAGATAATAATAAAATAACTTTATTTATCATAATATTAAGTCATACATAATGTCATATATAGCATTATACAATAGGATTTAAGGGCACACATCCTAATAGTTTGTATTGTTCAAACTATCTTACTTGCATTCAATGTAGCAGGAGTTAGGTGAAAACCCCTTCATTAATGTAGAGGTAAAGATCTTCACCCTTCTTGCAGGTTCTAGAAGACTCCCCGAGGTTCTAGGTACCCTCTAGAAGCAAAAGGTGGGATTTCTCGTGCTTCTCGCCTCAAATGTAGTTTGGCTCAATTTAACTTGTTGCTCCCTCCATGGGTGTGATTTACAAAGGCTCTTTCCTTCCTCAGGTTGCTCGGGTTGGCCCTATATCCTTCCTTCAATCCTTACAACTTCATTGGCCCATATGTGTAGGGCGCAATTCACTTCATGAGTCCCGTTTGACACCTAGGCTTTAAGCCTTAAAAAGGGGGAAGGACCTTTCCACTCCCCACAACAATAGCAATCATTTTGTGTCTCAGGTTGCTACTGCCGTTCTCTGCAAAGCTGCTGTTGTTCATCAAATATTCGGTGAGATACAAGGATAGAGCCAAAACTTTGAGTTAGGGGAGGTAGTTTTATTGTTAGCTATGTGCAGTAGTTTCAACCTTTGAGTTTACTACTTAGTTGTTGAGTTTTTTTTTTTTTTTTTTTTTTTGCGGACAAGAACAAAATTATTTTCGTTTAGAATTTTTTTAAGGGTAAAGTTATTTATTTTGGATAAAATTAGTTAATTGTGTTTAATTTTTTTTAAAATTTTATTGTTAATTTTTGTTGTTGAGCTTTTTTTTTTTTTTTTTTTGCTTGTATATTTTGTTTTAAAATCTAGATCTATAAATTTTTTTATGGTCACTAAAATGAGGAAAATGCTAGAATTACAAGTTTTTTTTTATTATAAATTAATGATGTGGAAAGTAAAAAAATGATGGAGCGATGTGCCCATATGCAAACCAATAAAAATTTGCTACGAAAATAGTTTATAAAAAAGTTTCTAAGTACAGCATTATTCTTAAAAGAATCAATCATATTATTAAAGGGAAACAAAATTTAATTTTATAGAACAAAATTACTAAAATTAGTACACATATATGTAACAATATTAAAAAATAAATTAGGGGCCATTGCCCCTAGTCCAAGGGCAATTCCGTCCATGGCGAGACACCTATTGACTACAAGTATTCCTTTTTGTTTTCTGTCTGCCTGTGTTTTACATTGACTACAAATATTCGGTGGGTCTTTCAAGTCAGCTTTATATTTTCTAGCCACGAGGATTCTGCCATGAATAGTTGCATATATTCTCTTTTATATTGCAAGTCTTTTCTTCCGTTGTGTGGTAGCCTCTCAACTCTTGCTTTTCTGCTACCATGCCAGTTTTGTTTGTCTATTTGTTTGCCAGAATATGTCTATTATTGAATACGCTATGTATCGGTCTATTAGTCAACATGCTATGAACTTTCCTAGCTTCCTCCTTATGGATTACTTGGAGGCTTCCACTCTTTCAAAGTTAGGAAGAATGGAATCTGTTTAGCAAATGACACGTTATGCATTTTTTCTAAACTGGGTTGTCCTGTATATCTGAAACATCCTTGGCATAAACAGTGTAGGAACTCTATCAAAGCATATTGATGATCATGAAATATATTCAATAAATTACTCTTATATTATATATTTTTTTCAAAAAAAAAAAAGTACTCTTATATTTGCATTTTTAGCTGCACTCTTATGCTATTTTGTAGCTGATTATAAGTTGTCTTTGGTTTATAGGGAATAAATGTTTTACATGCAAAGTGGGATCAGGCCAATTGTCCAGCTAACTTAAGACTCAGATGTGAAGCATGAAGGAAAGATTCAGCCCAAAGCAAAGATACAACCCGACCGTGAATTCAAGAGAAGAGCAAAAACAAAGAAAGAAAAAAATAAAATAAAAAGAAGCCCAAGGTTCAATACAACATGGATAAAGTGTGCCAAGGAAACAAAACTCAATCAAGTAATTCCTACACAAATTCAACGTTTCGGTTTTAGAGTCCAAATCACTAATTGTATATTTGTTGTGGGCCTCCTATTACTTCACCAAAACTAGTACTTGGGGGTTATTATTTTGGGCTAGTTCCGTGTTGGCTGCGCACAACTTGAAGTTTTAGTGCGGGGGTTGAAAACCAGGGCTCCTTGTTCTACTTGTATTGGGATTATAGAATAGTGTTATGCGGCCCTTTCCTTATAAAAACCTCTAGGTCAGTTTGTAAAAGAAGATAGACTACCAGGGCTAGAGCGCAGGAAGCAGGCAACCACACGTACCTTTCTCAGCCTTCTTCTTCTTTTTTTTTTTTTTTTTTTTTTTTTTTTTAGCATTATATTTTATTTGTCTAGTTGAATATTTAATATTTTATTTTTGTGGTTTCTTTCAATTACTATGAGCAGCTAAATTTATAATTAAAGTTGAAGATGAAACCTTATTAAATATTATCAGTATTATTTATGTGATTTAATTTTTCTCACAATACTTGTTCTTTAAATATTTAAATTGTTTTTGTTTCATATCAATTAACTAAGGTAGGATTCTAAATATGAGTTCAACCATTATTTCACATGATTTAGGATTTATCTTAATTAATTGAGTATTTGTTTTATTATTTCTTGATTTTGAAATTGGATATCTCTTGTAATTTGTTTATCAATGGACACAATTGAAAATTTGATTTAATGTGTTGGAAGTGAAAAAGAGCATGCTTTAAATTTTTAAACATAAGTTTTAATGATACTATTTTTCATGTTAGTAAGATTGATTTCTAGATTATCATATAGTGATTAGGAAAAATTAATGATCATGAATATATGCTAATATGAATTAACAAGTCAAATTCCAAAACCTTAATTCCTTTCTCTAGATTGTTTTGTCTCTTTACTGCTTTATTTTATAACTTTGCTTAGATAAATTTCTTATTTAGTTTATTTAATTTCAAAACAATCAATTTTTATTAAACTAGATTATGATTAATTTGGTTAAGGTTTAATTAAATTTCCTACATTCATACAAGTCCCTATGGGTTCGACTTTGATCTTGTCAAATTATACTTCAATACAGTTCGTACACCTGCAAATATTTTAAAATTTCACAAGTTTTTAGCGCTATTGCTCATTTGATTTGAAATTCACGTACATTTTACCAAATTGGGAAGGAATTGTTTTAGATTCGAGAATAATAAAGAGTGCTTCAACTAGAAATGATAATTTGAAAATCCTATAAGATAAATTTAATTCAAATACGTATTAGGATGCATTCTTTATAATTAAAAAAATTTATAGTATATAATTAACAATAGTTATTGTTTATTAGGTAAATATTATCTTGTTGATGTTGGGTACATGAATAGAAGTCGTCTGATTGCACCTTATAGGGGAGTGTGTTATCATTTAAAAGACTACTCTACTCGACCCCCTAAAAATGCCAAATAATTGTCTTATTTGTGTCATGTGTCATTGCACAATGCTATTGAAAGAGCATTTGGTGTACTAAAAAGAGATTTCCTATCATAGCAAGTACTACAGAGCCTATTTATTGTGTTGACACATAAAATTAAATCATTTTATCATGTTACATACTTTATAATTATTTAATGGGTGTCGATCCTGATGAAAGTCTTATTGCTGAAATTGATGAAGAGATTTTACATTCTCATCGTGAATGTGCAGCCCCTACTCCTAAAGAAGATGACGAGGAAGCTAGGCAAGGAGATATTATAAGAGATTATATAGCATTAACCATGTGGTAAAACTATGTTCAAATGTGATAGCTTTTGGATTTATTGTTGTCATGTCGTTTAAAATTATGTTTCAATTACTTAGACCTAAATGCTATGCAAATCTCTCTTTTCATTTTGATATCGCTCTCTATGTTTTGATAATTAATATTAATATCTACACAATATTTTATATGTGTTTTTTGCCCTATCAATTATAGCATGGATAAGATATTAAATAAAATTGGTGGAGATCCAAGCAAAAAAGTACAATGAAGTAGAGGATACTGTTAGTGTCAAGAGATATTTTCATTTTTAAAATTTTAAATTTCTTTATATTTTCAATGTACTGTACTACATTTAAACTTCATTTCTTTTGGCATTAGAAATTATAACCAATTAGTCGCAGACTCGCGCGTTACGCGTGATTTTTTTTAAAGTTGGTTTCATTATTATCATTATTTTGTAATTTGAACTAACTTAATGAAGAGAAATGCATTCATAATCATATTTATCACAAAATAATTTTTTTTATTATTGTAGAATTGTTTTATTTAAATTTTGAAACCTTAATTCTACCATAGTTGGTTGACTAATTTGTACATCTTGAAGTCAATTAAAAACATTTTGATGCTATATGTAAACCTTCTTTTCCATAAGGGTTGAAATAATGTGGAAAATATTTGATTCTATGGAAATTTAAAAACTATTCTTATATCTTGTCTTAATGTTGCCTAAATAATGTTAAATGAAATATAAAAAATGAGATTTTGAAATTTTCCATATTATTGAAGAACATCTTGTTTCTAGTTTTGATAAGAAATATGGTTTTCCATATTAGATTTTGATTAGTTTTAAGTTTAAATTTTGTACGATTGTATTTAATTGTTGATTTTATGATTTAATTAAGTGAATGTAACAATTGATTTTATTGACATTCATAAGATCATCTTTAATTAATTTTTTACTCCTCCTGCCAAGCTCTTTGTTTTCCAATTAATGGTTACTAATTGACATTTGATATTTTGATGATAACTCTAATGTACTAAATATGCACTGTAATGTTTATTTATTTTTTATTCCATTTTACTGCCATTAACTTAGTGTATTCATAACTATTAGTTTGTTTATGATATGTTTGATTTGATTTATTATTATTATTATTAAAAATTAAGTGTTTCTAAAATAGCATGTGTTTTGTATTCCATTTTTTAATAGATGCATTGTAGTATTTCATGGGAAGACTTTATGAGAACAATTTTTATTTATTTGAATTTAAGTAAAATATTTTATGTTTAATTATTTAAAATAAAAAATGATAGAAAATATATATAATTTAATAATATGGAGGATATGGCTGAATTTAAATTGTGAATAAAATAAGATAAAAAGAAAAATAGTAAAAATGAAATGTATAGCAATAAACACCAAATTATTTTAGTTATGCTATGTAATAGAATAATATGATATTATTTATAATGTAATAGGATAAAATTAAACAGCCAAAGAGAATAAAAAAGAAGCAACTTGAAACACAAAAATAAATCATATCAACCCCTTAGAATTTTGAAGAATACAAAATTCCATTATCCTAAAGTAGAGATGCAAGGAAAAAAAAATCCACAAAAACTCAAAAAAAAAAAAAAACAGTGTGAGAGAGAGAGAGAGAGAGAGAGAAATAACATATTTTTGTTTGAGAAAATAGAAAATTATGCATAGAATGGGAAAGGGAATAAAAAAAGCCAAAATAAATGTAGATAAAGAGTTAGATGAATAGTGATATTAGGGTAGAGAGTAGTGGAGAGATAAAAAGGTAAAAAGAAATGAGAAAGGTTGTAGAAAGTGTAAAAATAAGTTGAGAATTTAATAATAAGAAGAATAGTTTTAAAAAAAAATGATATTTTGATTATAATATAATAGATTTTTTAATTCATTTTAAATGTTACAAAATTATAGAAATATTTGGAAAGAAAAAAAATATAATAACAAGGTCAATGGCGTGACTACACTGGAGTGTAGTAAAAATAAATGCTACCATTGATTTTCTTATATTATAAAGTTGTTAATGTCCTCCTTAAGGTCATCTTTTTTTTTTCTTTTTTTCTTTTTCACTCCTCCTGTTATGTACTCGTCAACCTCTTTATTTTCTAAATAACGGTTACAAATTGACATTTAATTTCTTTTTTTTTCTCTCTCTACTCTTTATTACCTATAAATCTCTCTCTCTTTTTGTTTATCCGTTGGCATCCTATTGTTTCCCCAAATTTGATGATAATTCTAATGTACTAAATATGCATTGTAATGTTTATTTTTATTTTTATTTTCATTCCATTTTGCAACCATTAAATTAGTATAGCCATCACTATTAGCTTTTTCATGTTATGTTTGGTTTGGTATTCTATTATTATTATTTTTAATTTAGTGTTTCTAAATTGATATTTGTTTTGTATTTCATTTTTCCATTGTTGCATTGTAACATTTCATGGAAAGATTTTATAAGAACAATTTTTATTTATTTGAATTCAAATAAAATATTATATGTTTAATTTTTTTTTTAAATGAGACAAAAAAAAATAATTTAATGATATGGATTATGGAAGATGTTGCTGAATTTAAATGATGAATAAAATAAAATGAAAGAGGTAATGACTCTCTATCTCCACTATCTCTCTCTCCTAGTTTGGTTGTACTGGGTTTTAAACTTTCAATTTGGATAATAATTCATTGCTGATGATTTAATTTATTAGGATTTGATTGCAACCAACAGTTTTAGTGTTTTCCTTCCTGGGGGTGAGCTTCCAAACTAGTTTGAGTACAAGAGTAAGTGATCAATTTTATATTTTGTTGTGCCCCCACTAGTAAAGCAAAAGATATGCAGATGGTATTTATGTGCGATATTTGCAAGCAGTTTTCATAATATTAATGGATTCACTATAATCTATGAATTAAAAAATTATACCAAGAAAATCACATGGCAGCATTGACAAAAGAATTTTCGTGTAATACCATGTTAGGAACATCTGTGGTTGCACTCTATTGGAAGCCGGAGATGAAATGGAGTACTCAATAATACACATAAGTGGAGGTTTCCAAGTGAAGAAGTTTGGGGTCAACCTGAATTATGACAATGATAAAAAGAATTACCAAACCAATGATAAAAAATGCATGTCTTCCTTGCAATGATGATTATATACTATTTTTATAATACAATAAGATAACATTTTACAATCAAATAAGAATGAAAAAGATAATAACATAAAACACAAAATTAAATCGTATTAATTCAAAGTAGAATTGTAAAGAATAAAAAAGTTCAAAATTAAAAAAATACACCAAAAACTGGAGAGAGAGAGAGAGAGAGAGAGGAGAGAGAGAGAGAGAGAGAGAGAGAGAGAGCTTTTTGTGTGTGGAACAAAAGAAAATTATGCATGGAATGATTGAGAAAATAACAAATTTATAGTAAGAGATTAAGAATAAGAAGAGACAAAAATAGAAGAAGATAAAGGGATAGGAGAATAGTGATATTAAGTTGGAGAGCGCTGGGGCTATAAAAAGTTAAAATAGAATGAGAAAAGTTGAAGAAATTATAATAATAAATAAGAATAGTTAAAAATAAGATAAATATGATATTTTGATTTTAATATAATTGATTTTTTTAATTCACTTTAAATGTCAAAAAATTATAGGTAAAATTGAAAAAAAATAAATAAATTATGACATGGCTGTTGATGTGGCTCAACGGGAGTGTAGCAACATTAAATGTTACGCTTCAGCTTTTAAATATATATAAATTTTGGCATTGTAGATGGGGGAGCTGAAGAAGCTGGTGGTGGAAGGATAAATAAAATACATTGGGTTATCAGAAGCTAGTGTAGACACAATAAGAAGAGCTCAAGCAGTTCATCCCATCACTGCCTTACAAATGGAGTATTCTCTGTGGACCCGTGATATTGAAGATGAGATAATTCCACTTTGTAGGTTTTTTATATTGCTCCGTTGTTTGCATTTCAAAGCCAATTGAATGTTAAACATTGGTGAAAGTTTGTCTTCGTGCCCTTAGGATAGGTTATGTATCAGATATTTTAAGAATAATATCATCATTAAAAGTTTTTGTTTATCTCACAGAGAGCTTGGTATGGGGATTGTGGCATATAACCCTCTTGGTCATGGGTTCTTTGGGGGGAAAGCAGTCGTGGAGAGCTTGCCTAATGAGAGTATGCTAGTATGTGGCTACTTGGTGTAACTTTTGACAATGCCATGCCACTCAATATCTTTTCATTTGATGTGTTTATGTCAAATCCACCATTAAATTTCATTGTCTCCTTATTCCCTGCAAGATTACAATCTATACTTGTATACAGGGATGGACCCATGTTAGGGCAGAGGGGGGCCATTGCCCCCCCCCCCTCCAATATTGAAAAAAAAAATAGCACTATATTAAAAAATTTTCCCTAAAAAATATATTTTTGGTCCCCTTCCTTCAAAATTTTACATTTTAACCCATGAAAACTAAAAAGAAACTTGCAACATCCTTTTGCCTATTGCATATTGATCCAAAAATATGAAGCCCGTGGGAACTATGATCAAATGTGTGCAGTGGATACTAATATTTGTTTGTAGGTTTATTTTTATGAATTATTAACTATTTTTAGAAAATATTTTATTAACATTAATGTTGTTGTAGCTGTGGGGTATGTTTGTTTGGCTTATTTTTTTGGACTAAATTTGGAAATGATAGAGCTATATAATATGGAAATAACGAAACTTTTACTTGAATTGTTGATGATGGGAAAATTATCTATAATATTTGATTTTTTTAAAGAGAAAAAAATACAAATAATTTGAAGCTGACAATGCAACATTGCCTCTAGTGTTGATGTCCCAATTCATGAAAATTTTCAAACAAAATTCCAAAATATCACTACCGATTAAATTTGTATTCGGTCCAAATTGTGAAAATATGATATCATAATGCTAATGAATGTGATGAAATTCAACAAAGCTAGAGTAGATGTTAGTTTTGATTTTTATAAACTTTTTTGGGTTTATACTTTGGCCCCCCTCAACTTCGAATTTTGGTTCCGTCCTTGCTTGTATATTGGTATTTATACTAATATTGATTTTACTGGAATAGGCCAGGCATCCAAGGTTCATGGGGAGAACTTAGAGAAGAACAAACTTCTATATGCCCGACTTGCCAACCTGGCTGCAAAGCATGCTTGCACTCCCCCTCAGCTAGCTTTGGCCTGGCTTCTTCATCAGGGAGATGATATAATCCCAATCCCTGGTATATTCATCTCTTAAATTCTTTTGCTACCTTCACAAATATGTGATGAAGTTATTTATGAGGCTGCTTGCTCACTTCTAGTAATAGCTCTTTCTTCTTTCCATAAAAAATTGAATTTCGCTTTTCAATTGTATGGTTAGACAATTATATTCCTACTAAATCTACAACTAAAGAACTTTGACCCCTTTTTAGAGAGAGAGAGAGAGAGAGAGAGAGGAGAGAGAGAGAGAGAGAGAGAGAGAGAGAGTACTCACATTTATTTTACGGGAAAAATATGGATTAAATAGAAGAAATGATATCAAATTTATACAAAATAAAATGAGGAGAATAAGAGTCAAAATGTAAGAAAGAGAAAGGGATGAAGGAAATGTAATGGTACAGTAGAGAGTAGTAGGGAGATAAAGAAGCAAATAGGAAAGAAAAAGGTTGGAGGAAGTGTGACTGTGATTAATAGGGAGAAGAAGAGTGTTTTTTTTTTTTTTTTTTTTTTGAAAATAGGTAGAATTAAAAGAGAAAAAAAAAATGTAGAAAATAAGTGGATGATGTAGCCCAAATAATAGTTACATTCGTAGTCTTACTCATCTAGATGTATATGAACATACCATAATATGGAGTCCACAAGTATAAGAGTAATATTCAAGCGCACAACAATTTACATGAAGATTTGTTTGCTCTTCATTTCCTATTTTTTATTATTATTCATAGTATGCTAATTTAAATTCATTGTTTTTGTAAAACCATGTTTACTCTACACTATTTAATTATAAAGTTTCTAGGGTACATCATATATTTGATGGTTGGTTTAAATGATTTCTTTAATAGATTTTGTTTGAATAATTTAATATGTTATGCTATATATCTTTGGTTATTTTTTTTAGTAATGGTAGTTTATTAACTTATTTGTAAATCATTTTCTTTGGCTATTCACAAAATTATTTTTAATGAATTATTATTATAAATTTTTTACTTTAAGTTTAACAATAAAATGATCAATAATAATATTCCTACATATCGCGTGAGTTTGCGACTAGTTATTATAAAAAAACACACTCTTACATTTTAAACATTTCTTCGTGTTCTATTAACATTGTCCTAGCCAATCTATTCTAGCAATTTGACATGATTACAGGTAGAAAATTGTTCTTTGCTTAAACTCTGAAAACAACTAAAGTAAATAGCTAGATATCTAAAAGTAGAACATTATTAATTCAATAACAAAAAAAAAAACATAAAGTGTGGACACACTACAATAATTACATTCACATGAAAGGGAAAAATGGAAATGAAAAAGAATGATCAAAGTTTTCAATCCATGATCAGCAACATTGCTTTCAAAAAGAACTCTTATTCTTAGCCATAGAAAAAAAAAAAAGAAAAAAAAAAACTCCTATTGTTTAGGCATATATATATATATATGCCTAAACAATAGGAGTTTTTTTTACAACCCTTGATATTTAAAGGGTATCTTGACCCTCAAAATAAGATTTTATTTTATTTAAAAAAAAAAAAACCACAATCATGCACAACATATATATATATATATATATATATATATTCATGTTGAAACTACCATTTTGAAGAAGCATATTAGTGCAAACAGATATCAAAAGAAAAATGTCACCCAATTGCAACAATTAGGAACCAAAGCTGGGTCTTTCCCATAAAGCACCAAATCTTGTATGATCAAACAATCATTAGGGGAGAGAAGCATCTATAAAATCCCCTAGGAAAATTTCAATTTACCATAGCTTTAACAAATTTTCAGGACTATAGATTTTGCATATCATCCTTGATATCAACTAAAATTTGTACAAAACCTGTATGTCTAGTGGCAAACAAATTTATTGGCTGTGCATCTAATTGTTCCTTCCCAGTAACTTCTGCTACATCCACTGCACAATGAGAAAGCAGAACAAGTTTTAGTTAGTACAACTTGTATCAAGCATATGGAGACCAAAGTAAAAATCCATAGGCAGTGAATGATCCATAGTACAACTTGTATCAATTAAAAATTGTTCAAATGCTCAGTGAATGATCATTAATTATGTGGATAACAAAATTGATAAAAGAATAAACAAACATCAAAATTGATAAAAAAAATTTCTTAATTGTAAGTCATATACCCTTCCATTTTTGTATAAACTATATATTATTTCATTTATTACATTTGATCTTGAGATATTTGCAATGCCCCCTCATTCACTTGAGTAGTAAGATTCCTCAATGCCACCTAAAAAGAAAAGTAACTTGCAACAAAACCACATAAAAATATACTATCTATATTAATATAATTAGAAGATTTCATACCAATGCATCTTGTGTTGATTCATTTACTGCTTGCCCATTAGCTTGCACATGGGTGATGTCAAATAATTCAATTCTATTAGGGCTACAACCTGTCTTCTCTTTCTACCATTTGACAAAACAAATAGAAAGTGTATGTTAATATCTTACTAAAGAAACAAATACTCTGTTGTTCTTACTATGCTTCTACTCAGAAACAGAATAACTAGTTAAAGCAGAACAAATTCACACAAGAAGCAGAAAATACTACTCGTCTTCTACTAGTATGACACATTAGATGCTTTGTTAACTACAATATGAAAAAAAAAAAAAAAACACAAATAATAGTCAGAGGAGACGGTAGCTAATAAGATGAGAAGACCATTTTATATGGATTGTACAAAAGCTAAGGATTTCGGGGTCATAGACAGAGTAAGTTGGTAAAATTACAAAGTTTTTTCCTTATAGTACATTAGAATGAAGTGACATTCTTTATAAATTTTCACTTTCCTTTTGTGCTACATCTAATTAGCTTGGCTCATTTTTAGTCAGATTAATAGTTTTTTTTTGGGGGGGGGGGGGGGGCTGAAAACACGCAGTATTCACAATTTAGGAACCCTTCATAGCACTAGGGAAAATAGAAAATCAAAAAGACATCAACCTTTGCTATTGTAATTCAACACACTATTCTAACTCCAAAGTTTCTCTACAACTCTACCAAAACCCAATAGCTCGCTTACTATTAGGAAACCAACAAAATGGAATTTCTTTGTTTAGTGTAAACTCTATTAAAATAAGCATATTCAAGGGAGGGAGAGAGAGAGAGTTCTACCCACAGCCTACCCCTACCATCACAACAACCAGCAAAATCAACCCACGACCACCCATGAAAATCAACAAACAACCACAAAAATAAAACCCACAACAACATCAAAAAATAAACCACCACCACAAGTCAAGAAAATCAACCCACAACCACTCACACACACACACACACACACACACACACACAAAAAACCCGCCCCAACATATTTCTGTTATCTAAATAACTAACTTCCCGCTAGTCCAACAGAATCCAAGTCAATCTTTTACCGTCCCAAATTTCTGATTAACTCCATCAAAAGGATCAACGACCTAGATTAAAAGAACCTGCACAACAAACAGTATATAAGCAAGCAACACTAACAGCTTTTCCCTCCTAAATATTCAAACTCTTCAAATTCTCTCTCTCCTTCCTAAAACAGGTATTTATGGATGTAGTGTAAGACACACACACAGACAAAAACATTGTATATCACAAGAATAGGGATAACTCACCTACCCAGAATGAAAGATATAATTCTCCCCGGCCAATTTTGTTGGTTTTGACTGATAGAAGTTGTAGCAAGTCCAAACAAGCTGCAAAAGAAGAAATAATAGAATCTAGTCAACTGCCAGAAAAATAATTTTTAAGATACTTGAAAGGAACAAGAGGATATGCAGAAGGGAATACAGGGGGTAAAACTTTAAATGAAAAGGAGTATAGAAATATATCAAACAATATACATTAAATAAAAAAACAAGTAGCTTCTGTAATACAGCAAGGAGTGAGACAAAATCTATTACTTGGGGACATTTTAAAAATAAATACCATGAGCCAAAGAAGAAAGGTAGACTACGAGAGAGAGAGAGAGAGAGAGAGAGAGAGAAACAGTGAAAGAGGTTCACAAAAAAAAATAGTATTGCCATGCCCTTCCCTTCCCCTTGAAGGCAAAAAATATTAAAAACAAAAAAGGATTGTCACTGAAGTGGTTCTCATAGACTGGTATAATGACTCAGTGCAGGCATCTAAGGACCAGTTACCCACAATTGAAGAAACATGAGCAGAAATTAGATCCTTTCTATGGCCAGTTGATTACAAAGGATAAATACTCATTATTACCCACCCAGCAGTCCCAAGACATTGGTCTCTAACTAGAAAAAGTAAATGCTTGAGTTGGAGAAGCTTCTAGTCAAGCAGGCGAGACAAAGTCACACACATGACAAAAGTGTTGGAACATACACATTTTCACAATATAAAAATGAGGCTTACAAATCCGAACAGAAATGTGACAACATAGGCTGTTGCACTTAATAAGAAACAAAACTAATCTTACAAATAAACCCCCCTAGTTTCATTCCCTTACCACTAACCTCCACTATCAGTAATCTCCCTCTCAATTTCCACAACCCAAAGTTGGGACCCATGAACCTAACATTCCCATAATCCCATGGCAACACCCAATCACAATCCCAGCAAACCTATGACCAAAAGCTCCAAAACCAAGTCTACATCGAATAACCAGCTCTGCCATACCCAAACAATCTCACCCTCAGACAACCACACACACCACACATTAAACACAAAAACTGCACACACATATAGTGCAAATGATGAAACTTGTGGTCATAGACATGACAACTGAAAAATACAAGAAGCTTACTGAATTTCCCTAATATACAAGAAGCTTACTGAAGCCTCTGATGTAACTAATATTGAATATAGCAATTCGGAGCAGATTCCTCGTCTGTTTCAAATTTCAATTAGCATAACACAACCATTAAATTTCTCGATCTTAAATCTCTAAGATCTAGCAAAAAATTAAATGAGAAATAATTTCCATTTGTTTGAACCAAATTTTACATGGAGTACTCAAAACAGAGTATGAAGTAACGAAAAATAATTCTATGGATTTTCTAAAAGAAAATTGAATTTGATCACATAAACAAGGAAAATATGCTCAGATGTAAATTTCTACTAAAGAAATTCAAATGCGATTGTCCGTAATTGAAGTTGAAAGACAAAAAAATTGGAATTCTGATGATGATTACTAGAAGAAGCAAGTCCTGCTTAGTGATTTCAGCTTCCTTCACTTTCTGTGCTACAACCTAAGGAAAACGATTACGTTACAGTGAGATTCTAAAGCGAATGATCAATTAGAAGTCAAAATAGGAAAATCGATGATGAGCTCAGTTTTCTGAGAAATGTGAAATGAAAATCATGGGGAAATTGATGAAAAAGTGTGGGTAAACCAAAAAAACAAAAAAAAAATCAAAGACGAAACTAGGGTTTGTGATTCATACCTAATCGGAGCTGAGAAACACAACGCCCTAGGGTTTGTGATTAGAGATGAAGAGTCACAAAACCGAGAAATTAGGGTTTGTGATTACGTACCAAATCGATGATCGTCGAGCTCTATGAGATCTCCACGATCGTCGAGTCCATGAGCTCTGTGAGATTTCTCAGTTTCAGGCTATCTCAGTTTCTACTATGAGAGTGATAAGAGTTGAAGATAGGTTGGTTACGTTTTGGATTATATATTTAAATTTTGTTGTGGGCTTTTTTCAAGGGATGAAAATTTTGTTAGGGGCTTTTTTCAAGTGCTGAAAAGTTTGTAATATTTTACCAAGGGTTGTGGGCTGAACAAACTGGCGCATTTTTTTTTTCACATTTATTTCATGGATGTTCTAACTTATTTTGAGGGACCAAATAACATTTGAAATAAAGTTGAATGATATAGCCTGCTGCATTTTTATTTGTAAGTTGTATTGACAGATTTTAGTAAACCCTTGATAAAAGAGGGTTGAAATAACTAAAATTTGTTGTAGTGTATGCATCCTTGAATTTACCAAGCTCTTTTTCACTCTATACCAAGTATATTCGTTAATTTTGTTTTTATTTTGTAGAATCTCTCTAATAAATTTATTTTCTTAAGTGTACATGACAACAAATAAATTTAGAAACAACATTTCAAATCCAATGTTTTACTAATATTTGAAAAAATATTTTACTTCAAAACAAATGGAGCGTCTATTACACACAATTTTACACATATCCTAAAAAATAGATTTCAGTGCGTTTCAAGGACGTGTGTAAAATTGTATGTAATAGAGTGTGTGGGATGTATTTTCCCATATAAAAAAGATCACTACTTTGTAAAAGTAGAGAAATTTATTTTTCTTTTATGTGGGTTGAGGAGAAAAGACCAATGTGAATTAATCATGTACCGCATGGACTTCATTGACCAAAGATAGCTCTCCAGCTTCTTTTTAAGAAAACAGTAATAATAATATAAAATTCTATTGGACTAAACATTATTGTGCTTTGAGCATCTTTTATTTGGTTAGGCTTTCATCTACTCTTTTAGTCTCTTGTGTCATTCATTAATTTTCCATTTCTAAGTACTTTCTGCTATAGTGGAGTAGCTTGGTTCTTTCATTTCCCCAACATCTAAGCGGTGCTCAATAGTGCAGAGAAAAGGCAACGGTGCTTAATGATCTAAATTTTCATCACGAAGGATAAAGGGTCAAAAAAAAAAAAAAACTATGTATTAACCAAAAAAAAATGTTCAAAAAAAAAAAATCAACCATAATCAGAATTATAAGAAAGCCCCATAAAAAAAATTATAAGAAAGAACAAAAATCCACCAAGAGAGAGAGAGAGTGCTCATAGTTATTTTGTGGGAAAAATATGGATTACATGGGAGAAATGACACCAAGTTTATACAAAATAAAATAAGGAGAAGAAGAGTCAAAATATAAGAAAGAGATAGTGATGAAAGAAGTGTAACAATTAAGTAGAGAGTAGTGAGGAGATAAAGAGACAAAGAGGAAGGATAAAGGTTGGAGAAAGTGAAACAGTAACTAATAGGGAGAGGAAGAGTTTTTTTTTTCCCCCTTTAAGCTTCCCTCCATGTTACAATATTCAAACTCTCTGTCTCCTCACGTTTTTATTTGGTCACGCAAAACCCTGAAGGCTTCAACGTTTTTTATTTTTTATTTTTTTTTTCCTTTAAGCTGAACTGAAAAGGCCTTGGGTTGGGCTTGATAGTGGAACTAAATAAATAAGAGGTGGGTTGGATTAATTATACAGATTTATTATAGGGTGATACTGGAAGTAAATAAATAAGTAGTGAGCTGGATTTATTAGAGGGTGATAGTGGAAGTAAATAAAAAAGTAGTGGACTGCATTTATAAAGCTGGATTTATAGGGCTAAAAATAGTAAAATCCATTTCAAAATTGTAAGACAAATTATATTTATAAAAAAAATGACGTAGCAGCTAATATGGCGCAACGTGAGAGTAGCAGCATTAAACGCTACGTTTTAGCTTTTAGTAATATATAGATGTAGATTGGACTACCTGCAAAAAGTAATAGGCACTAATCATCATAACCCCTTTTCACCAATCCAAGATTTATATATTGGATCAGTTACTGTAGTGTAAATATTGGGTTGAATTATGTCTCTGTCTCCTTATTGTTTGTATTTTGAACAAGAAAGCTTAAAAACAAAGAATAAGTCTCAATGCTTCCCTGTTGGGTTTCCTTATCAGGTTCTTACGATCTTCGATTTCTCACCCTTGGTTTGTAAAGAATTGTTTTTGTGTTTGCATTGTTAGGGGTTTTAGATATTTACACCAGAATAACAGTATATATGACAACCATCTGCATGCATATGGATGTAATATGACATATGTTCTTAAGAAAAATGACAATTTAAGTACTGCTTCAGTTTTAAATTCTAGCTCCTTGAGATTTGCTTCATAAATCCATTTTTTTGGGGCCTTAGAACAGGATTCTCATCCTACTTTTTGACATAGGAAATTATGAAGTGTGTAAAGAAACGCTTATTTTGGACAAATGTGGACATGGAAATTCTATAAACTAAATTATATTACCCTAAATTGTAATACACCCATAGAGAATAACCACAGATGACTATTCTTTATAGTACAGTGGGTGTGGGTGGGAGTGTCATGGAGTAAACCACAAATATCATCTTGTCCTAAAGCAAACTGGGGGTGGCAAAAAAGCCTTAGAATAGAGAAATCGGGCAATTGGAATGATTTAGCATAAGACCTCTACACCGCACTTGTGAATGTCATGTGTCCTAGTGTCGACATAATAAGAAGAGCTCATACAGTTCATCCCATCACTGCCTTACAAATGGAATATTCTTTGTGGACCTGTGATATCGAAGGTGAGATAGTTCCACTCTGTAAGTCTTTTAAAAAAAAAAAAATCTAGTTCTGTTGTTTGAATTTTAAAGGCAATTGAATTCTTAACATAATTGAAAGTTTTTCTTTGTGACCGTAGAATCATTATGAATCAGATATTTTTAGAACAATATTTTGGGTTAAGATAGCTTGACTCCAGTAAATTAATTCAATTAACCAAGTTAATTAATTAAGTCAAATTATATGCAAATCGTAGAGGCACCAACAAATCACCAAATAAACTAAATGCAGGGCAAAAACTCCACTAGGTGAATTTAAAGTCACCACTACCAAGAATTCACTAATTAATAATCAGGCGGTTACAAGTATGATAAATCTTACCACTACCCTTACCGATTCCAAATACCAACTTACTGTTGAACCTTTACTCCAATACCCAATTAGACTTGATCTTGTAATAGCTTTCTTTCCTTTGATGCACAAATTTCCAATTTGTGACTAACTCTTTGCACAGATCCCAGTACATGTCTAACTCCAACAACTTGAATGATTGTTGTTAGTTGTAAAGTTCTTCACTTCATAAGGGATGAAGATCAAGAATCTCTTGATTACAAAACCTTATGATGTACAAATGCAGTAACTTCTCATAGAAGAAAATAAATTCTTGGTCTCTATATCCGTGTGTGCCGGCTCTTAAAATAAGCCTTATATATGTATAAGGTTGTGAGAAAAGAAATCCTAAACAAATACATTAAAATGGGCCGAAATTCAAATCTGGAAATTCTAAATTCCTAAAGCTCGATAGATTGAGCTAGTGTCAAGCTGGTGTTGAGCTTGCCCAATAAATTTCGATAGATGCCTTTTGTCGAGCTATCTATCGAGCTTCAGTAAAATAGCTTTTCTTCACTTGTTTCTTGGATCAATATTCATGTCTTTAATACAACCACTTGATATGTAGTCACATAAATCACTACTGTCCATACTTCAAAATTGATTCAAATTCAATAATATTTTTCAAAGCTAAATCATAGCTTTTTAGTTGTGAGGGATATATAACATTTTATTTCTTAGAATTTAAGTGTTTTGCAATAGCTCCAATAATAATCTATTGGTAACAATTAGCTTTTGACATAATTATAATTTATAAGAAATCATGATACCTATTATACTTTAATTTTATGCAAGCTTTCAAGTTGATAAACTATGTAGTAGGAAAATCTGGTGTGAAGTTTTGGAGAGAAATGCAGAGACACTTGAAAGCCACCAATTATTTCAGTATAATTGGATCCTTTGAAAAGGGTTGCACTTAATTTGGTTGTGTAGGACAATGCTTATGAGGTTGTTTCCTCTATTATTTTGAGTTTCGTTAGGTTAAGATGATGCAAAACTAACTCTCTTTATAACAATGGTACATTTCGAGGCGTGCAACTGGAGAGAAGTTGGGTTTAATAAATACGTGGTGTTACTTCCCTAGGTTTAATCAATCTCTGCATCTTGAAATTAAATGATCTGATAGGTCTTGAATTGCATCTTGAACTTGTAATTATTCATTTACTACAACTTATATGATAAACATCTACATGATCCAATGTTATTCCTAAACTTGATTCTTAATTGCCAAGAGTCGTCCTCAATTAACATGGTTGCAAAAAGGAGGGAGCATTTTCAATATATATATATATATAAAAGTTCTATTTAATTATCCCATGCATCGCATGGATTAACGTCTAATATTAATTGTAGTTTCAACAATAGCTGCCTGTCTAATATTTACTGTAGTGTGAATACTGCAAGTGTTTAATGGAATAACACGAACATCACATGTTTTCAAGTAGTAAATTTTATTGTAAAGGTGTGCACTTCGTAGAGTCTATCTTATTTTAACTTTTTCAATCATAGTTGTAAGATTTGCTTTCCAGGATTTATTGGGTTGCTATAATCTTACTCCAAAACTGTATCAGCCAAAAAGAACAATATTACATGACAATTAATTTAAAGATTGATTCTTCATCCGCCGCCATTTGCATTTTTTTTTTCTTTTTATAATACGATAGTTACAATGGGAGAGAGGGGATTTGAACTGTAGACTTCTTAGTTAGGAAACACCAACTAAACCTTCACTATTTTCCTACACCTTCCAATAATAGGTTTTGTAATTCAATCAAGGCCTTTCAGAGTCATCCAGCATAAGAAATTTGGTAAAGAAATAATTGCAAAGTCACTTCTAGCAAGGTATTTTTTTCCTATTAATTACAAAAAGATCATGTTGAACCATGGGATTACAATTTAGGATCCTGCCTTTAAAGGAGTAATCTTGAACGCATTACCAGCATCAGGAAAGTAACTCCTTGTGTAAGATCTAGAGAAATTAATTGATAAATAGAGCTGACCTTGGGGACTAAGTGTTAACTTGACCTACCAAAAATAAAGAAATCCAATGTTTTGGTTTTGTAGCTTCTCATCACTATGTTCACTGCATTTGAATAAGACTAATGTTTTCTCTTAATGTGTCCTTCTCTGCTTTGTAGGTTTCTAGATTGGGCTTTGGATGCGCGGGGCTATCAGGAGTATACAACAATCCTCACTCTCATGAATCTGGTTGTTCAGTTATTAAGTATTGTGGGAAGGTATTGTTTTATTTTTGTTTTGAAGTATGATGCTGAGTTGAGCATACAAATGATCATGTTGCATTAGTTTGATTACTCAATTTTTATGTTCAATTTACCGTCCCCCGGCCCCATTCTTCCCACTGGGGGTTGGTGGGAACTCCTTTCTTTCTTAATAAAATGAGAAATATTAAAACATGGAAATTGAGTGAAAATATGAATCAAGGTAAATGCAGTAAAGCACAAAAAATGATATGACTAGCTGACTTATGCTTCAAAAGTGGCAAGAATGTGATTGTTTGTGCACAGCATATGCAATACATTTTAACCAGAATACTTTTTCTCAGATATGAATCTTTTGTTGGAATCATTTGGTGGAAAATTTACATCCCCAAAATGATTGCCGTATTGTTGTTATTCTCAGGCTTTGAAGCAGCTACCTCGGGATAAAAATCAACTGGTGACAAAATTTGGAGTCAACCGTATTAGGGGAGGGTAAATATGGGGCAAAGGGCACACCTGAATACATCAGGAAATGCTGTGAAGTTGGTCTTAAACGGCTTGATGTCAGCTACATTGATCTTTACTATCAGTGTCGTGTTGACCTTTCAGTGCCAATTGAGTGTATTGTAAGCATAAAGAGATTTCTTATTTCTCCTCTTAAATGTTTTTCTAACTTTCGATCTATTATTTGAACGCACAAGACTATATTCGAAATTGCGACGGCTGTATACTTCTGACTTGCATTCTATAAGGAAGATGGGAGAGCTCAAGAAGCTGGTGGATGAAGGGAAGATAATATACATTCGGTTATCAGAAACTAGTGTAGACAGAATAAGCAGAGCTCATGCAATTCAACCCATCACTGCCTTACAGATGGAGTATTCTGTGTGGACACGTGAAATTGAGGACGAGATAAGATAATTCCACTTAGCCGGTTTGTTGATGTATCAATTGGGAAACATTAACAAGCACGGGCGGTGCTTGTTTAAGTTTCCTTTTTTGTGTTTCACTTAAAAAAAAAAAAAAATTTAAAAATTGTCAAAAAAGGTAAAAAAAAAATTGCTAAAAATTAAAAAACTGCAAAAAATGAGCTTACGGTGCCCATTAACACAGCCTATATCTATTTAATGTTTGCATTGTTAAACTAAATTTGTAACGTACATAGGTGAAAGTCGTAGCCCTTGCAATCTTGGGATTGGTTCTGATTTAGATACACTGAGAGTATTTCAAAATCTGAATGAAGAATTTATCATTTACTTCTTGAAGCTTCCACCAGTTTATTACAGGGAGCTTGGTTTTGTGATAGTGGCATATAGTCCTCTTGGTCTAGGAGTTCGGCCCATCTTAGTTGAGCTTGTACCGAGAGCTTCAAGACAGAGGGGCCCATAAGTGAGAGCCATCTCACGGTGGCCCGTGGTGGTGGCTTGTGGTAGCGACGAGTGGTGGTTTGTGGAGGAGCCGGTGGAGATTTGGTGAGGAGAGAGCTGTGTAGAAAAAAAAAAATGAAGGAGAGGAGAGAGAGCACGAGTTAGAGAGAGAGGCCAACTGATTTCTTCGAATGGGGTCTGACTTGATAAGACAAGTCATCTGAGCGGGTCCCAATCATTTTCTTAACTTTACAAAAATGCCACTATAACTCAATCCTCATCACTTGAAAACAAAGAAAATAAGGAAAAGTTGTTCTCAATTTTTGTAACTCAAACTCAATTTTTTGAATATTAAGTTATGGAACTTGTGTTAGAAAACTAATCTATTAACAACTTCAGGTGGGACTCACAAAATTTGAAAAATGAATTATGAAAACTGAGTATCAGATGATGAAAACACATAAGCCAAACACCTCACTAACCCAATGTGACAAAAATTCAAAGAAATTTGAACCAAGCCAGTAACTTTTAGATTGGGTTGGTTCAGTTCCTCTGTTCCCGGTTGCTAACCTAGTGCCATCACGTGTGCTGTAAGTGTGTGAACTTCCAAGTTATTTACACACAGAGAGCTTTGGGTCTGGCTTGGGTGAGAGAGATGATGGTTTCAGCCAGGAGGGAGGAGAGGCGGCTGTGCGTGAGTGATAGAAAAGAAACAGAGAGGAGAACCAAAAAAAAAAAACTAAAAAGAGAAAATGGAGGAGAGAAGATGTACGGTGCCCAATAAAAATTTTTTTTTTATAAGTTTCAGCTATAGTAAGTTGCTAGAGATATCAACTTACTGTAGTTGAGAGTTAATTTTTTTTTTTTTTTTTTTTAAATATAACACCTTTGATGTAGGACATGTTTTAGTGTTTTGAGTTATAAAATAACATTTTAGCTTTTTTCACATCTTTGATGTGAATACTCTTAGAATTTATAACAATTTTGGCATGGTAGAGGAGCTCAAGAAACGGGGCAGAGGAAGGAAAAATAATATACTTGGGTTATCGGAACCTAGTGTGGACGCTATAAGAAGATCTCATGCACAGTTCATCCCATCACAGCCTTACAAATGCAGTATTCTTTGTAGATCGGTGATATCGAAGATGGCATAATTCCATTTTGCAGGTTTTTTTCTTCCTAGCCCTGATGTTTATATTTCAAAGTCAATATAATTATTTACATTGGTGAAATTTGTCCTCGTGCCCTTTAAATTAATTATGAATCAGATATTTTTATAGAACATTATGGATTTTTCACAACTTCATTTAAAGTTTTTATTAATCTCAAAGAGAGCTTGGCATTGGAAGAGTGGTATTTGGCCCTCTTGGTTATGTATTTTTGTTGGGAAAGCAATCATGGAGAGCTTGCCAAATAAGTGTGCTGGTAGACGCACACCGGTGAGTCCATACATACAACAGGTTACCAAATCATAAAAAAAAGATAATAAACACAACTGATATGTGAAAGGATTAACTCAACATTCATATTCAAATCTTCAATTGCACGTTTCTCAAAAAAAAAAAAAATCAATTGCATGAAAAGAGATCGATGTGGCTAACTGAAGAAATACAAATTCGACAAAAGAGGGGGTAATCTCTTGGGGGCAATGATACCGTAAGCTGAATATATTGTATACCACCTACGAAAGAATAGCAGTTTGCATATATGCCTCAAAAGTACTTACTTGATGTAGCAAACCACTTTGGCCATCTAATAAATAATAAAACGAGGATGACGAAGAAACCTAACCCAATGATACAAGTGGCGACGGCAAGTTTCAAAGAATGCGCTAACACAGAATATGTGCCCGTGACAAACGCCAACACCATTGTTCCCGTGGCAAGTAAGGTTAAAATTATAGCCGTATCATAAAAAAATCGACGCACTGCATAAGTAACGCGTGTGGTGTGAAGCCATATTGGCATGATTAGGTGGATGAAGAGAGCAGAAGTAGATAATACCAGGGCTATGGTATCTGTAATAATGAATGCTTTGAAACTATCATTTTCTATAAGAATTGCAGATCCGGTATTTCTACCATCTTGAACGAAACCCCCGGGCACGGTAATGCCTGCTGCAAAGCTCACGGTTGCAATGAGTGCATCCACTATCGCTTGGGTTTTGGCACGATTTTCCAACATGGAAATCATTGCCTCGAATTGACTGTCACTGAATTGTGCTTTTTCTGGGAGTCGCTGACATTTTTTAAAATTAAGCCTCTCAAAATATCTCATAGCATTTCCAATCTGCAACACGTAGAATAAGTGTCGTAAAAAGGTAAGAGCGAATATTAGGAGTGAAGAATTATAGCAGAGGAGAAACAAATGAAACTATGTATGTTGAGTTCTTTTTCAATTAATAAAGTAAAACCATGAAAGGAAAATGAAAATGTTAAATATACTACGAATTTTTTATTAATAAAAAGATACTACAAATTTGAGAAGTCATGTTTTATGTTGGCTTAATTTAGTGATAAAAGTTTACTTGTAATGCATTTTATTGGTGATATATTGTTTTCTGGGTTTTCATGTAATTTGGGGTAGAGTACTTGAATCTCTCCTTGAAGACTTGAAGATGCATCAACCAAAGATTTCGCAACGTATTCGCGACCAAAACACAACCTTGCTTGCCCTTGAGATCCACGTGGTAGGTGTTTTGGCTAAGAGTGCCATCATGCACATCGCAACCTCAAGGGGCAATTAGGTTACGAGTTGCATTATCTCGGTATACTACAATTGCACCTACCACTGCCAATCTGCCATCACACACACGTATAGCTATGAGTCGTGACAAGAGGCTCCAGATAAGCATTGAGCAAACCCTAGAAACCCTAAGAGTGTTAAGAAAGAGAAGTCAATCCTCTGTATGAAAAGAGCTTTTTCCTTAGAGAAAAATCAAGTTCCCACCTCTCTTTTCCACCTCTTTCATTCCATTGATTGAGATCCTGTAAATACCTTTCTCATCCACAAACACATACCTGTGAGTGAGAGAATGGCTATGAAAATGTGAAAAGCCACATCCAATCCAATCTTCATTGGTGGTGTTTCTATTGGTGCTTCAATGGAGGTTCTCCGGTAAGTTAGGAAGAGAAAGGACTTGGAGAAGTCGGTTGCTAGCTAGAGCTTGGAGGGCTCAAGTACATGTAGGCTTTTAGGCTTGGAGGGTTCATAGTGTCCTAATGCACTACAACTATCATGCCTAGTGGAGATTTCTAACAAGTGGTCGGGGAGAGGTTTTTACATCTAGGGCCCGGGTTTTCCGCTTCCATAACACTTTCGGTGTTATGTGCGGTTTCGTTGTTTCTTTATTTCCTGTAGCTTACTATATTTCCATGCTTATATAGTGTAGTTAGTTTGAAATTTGCTAAGTCACTTACACTTTGACTATTGATTAGTTTAGTGTTAAAATCAATTTAGTCGTAAAACCTTGTGTTAAGGATTCTAAATATTGTGCTTAGGTTAATATAGCATATTTCAATTAGTATTAGAATGGGTACACATTTGTTAGAGATTCACATCACTTTGTGTGGTCCTTGAATCCTTGATTCTGTCGGTTTCCCTTGTTTGTGTGTTTTGTCTTGTTTTTGTTATGTTCCTTTGGTTGATACCATCATGGAATGTGGCTAATCACTAGCTATTGCCCCACTCTTTGATGGGAGCAATTATGCTTTTTCGAAGAGGCACATGCATGCTTTCCTCTATTCCATTGATGATAGCGGAAAGCATGCATAGTAGATTCCCAAGAAGCTTAGTGCAGTCAATATTAGAGATTTTCGCCCAATTAGCCTGGTGGGTAGTTTGTACAAGCTACTTTCTAAGGTATTGGCACATAGACTTCGTTGTGTTTTGGATAAACTTATTTCCAACTCCCAAAATTCTTTTGTTGGGGGAAGATAGATACCTGACTTTGTTCTTATTGCAAATGAATACTTGGATAGTAGATTGAAGAGTGATATGTCGGGTGTGTTTATTAAATTGGATATTGAGAAGGTTTATGATCATGTGAATTGGAGTGCCTTATTTTATCTTATGGAGAGGATGGGTTTTGGGGAGAAGTGGGGGAGATGGATGAAGATGTGTATTTCTACTGCTCGTTTTTCAGTGCTTATTAATGGGTCTCCAGTTGGTTTCTTTGGCAGCATTCGTGGTTTTCGTCAAGGGGATCTCTTATCTCCACTCCTATTCTTATTGGTAATGGAGGTATTTACTAGGTTGTTGAAAAGGAC
The DNA here is from genome assembly GCA_032878915.1 of Castanopsis chinensis. Classification (NCBI taxonomy): domain Eukaryota; kingdom Viridiplantae; phylum Streptophyta; class Magnoliopsida; order Fagales; family Fagaceae; genus Castanopsis; species Castanopsis chinensis. The sequence continues at coordinate 1,144,655 of JAVQMG010000039.1, forward strand.
AGAAGATGGAGGATTTCTTAGTGGATTCCAAGCAAATCCCAATGCATGTGGAGGTTTGCATATCTCTCATCTTTTGTTTGCTGATGGTGCTATTCTCTTTTGCGATGCTTCCAGGGAACAATTATTACATATTTGTATGGTTCTAATTTTCTTTGAAGTTATCATAGGATTGAAAGTAAATGATGGTAAGAGTGAGATCGTGCCGGTTGGTGAGGTTGGGAACTTGGATGCATTAGCTCGTATTTTATGTTGTAAGGTAGGCTGTGTACCCATGTCTTATTTGGGGATGCCCTTGGGGGCACATTATAAGGATTCCTCAATTTGGAACCCTATCATTGAAAGGATGGAAAAAAAAGCTTGCAGGTTGGAAGCAGTTATATTTGTCAAAAGGAGGTAGACTTACTTTATTGAAGAGTACTTTATCAAGTCTTCCTACTTATTATTTATCTTTGTTCACTATTCCACAACATGTGGTGAATAGATTAGAGAAAATTTAAAGAAATTTCTTTTAGAGGAGATCTAATGATGTCTTTAAATTCTCACTTGTTGCTTGGGAGAAAGTTGTGTGGCCAGTGGAGTCTAGTGGCTTGGGTATCTAGAAAATTGGGCTATTTAACCAAGCTTTACTTGGGAAGTGGCTCTAGCGTTTTGGGAATGAGGTCACTCGTTTATGGAGGCAGGTTATAGCTTCCAAATATGGGGAGGCCAATGGGGGATGGTGTACTAGATTTGTTTAAGGGACATATGGGTGTGGTATGTGGAAGAACATTAGGAAGGGGGCAGAAAGTTTCTTTGGTCATGTGTTGTATGCGGTAGGTGAAGGTTTTCATATCAGATTCTAGCATGACCCTTGGAGTAGCCCTACTGCCTTGAAAGATTTATATTCGACACTGTTTGCTATTATTGGGAACAAGAAAGCTATGATTTCTGAAATGGCTGATTATGCTTCGGATAGGGGTGGTAGAAGCTGGAATTTACTTTTCGTCGTGCATTTCAAGACTGGGAGTCAGGGATCTTTTATGATTTATTTGCGCATATCTCTTCCAAGTTACCAAGGGGGAGGGGGGGTGATGATACCATGGTATGGCAATTGAATCGTAGTGGTGTTTTTGTTGTACGTTCTTTTTATACTTCATTGCTAGCAACCTCGTCGGTGTCTTTTCCTTGGAAGAGCATTTGGTGTGTTAAGGTACCTAAAAGGGTAGCTTTCTTCTTATGGACAACTTCTAGGGGTGGGCTTCTTACTATAGACAACCTTGTTAAGAAGAAGATACCTCTTGTGAATTGGTGCTACCTATGTCGATGTGAAGAGGAAACTATGGATCATTTATTGATCCATTGTAAGTATGCTTATACCTTGTGGAGTGAACATGGTTTTAAAAACCGAACTAGGCATCGAACCTTTTTTTCAAAATTTTCGATTCAACCCCAATTTTTTCCTGGTTTTTTCCTGATTTTGGGGCTTTTAACCGAACCGAACTGAACCGATTTTCCAGGTTGGACCAGCCAGTCTGGTCCAGTTTTTAAAACAGTGAGAGTGAAGTCCTTTGTTTGTTTGGGGTTCAGTGGGTGATGCTGAAGAATGTTGTTTTTCTTCTTACTGCATGGTGGAATTGGTTGGGGAGGCACACTTCAAAAGTGTGGAATATAGTTCCAGCATGTTTTATGTGGTTAGTTTGGAAGGAACGTAATGGCCGTACTTTTGAGGAAACTGAGAGACTTGTAGACTGCGTGAAGTCTATACTTCTTAGGATTTTGTTTGAGTGGTCCCGAATTTGGGGGTTTATGCATTGTCTTTCTTTGCTTGACTTTCTTAATTCTGTTAGTCTCTCTATTTGATTGGTTTGTACTCTTTTCAGTGCAGTGAGTTTCATATTGTAAATTCATTGTGCTTTCTTATCAATAAAGTTGTTTTTACTTATATATATATATAAAAAAAAAAAAAAAGCATTACAAGTTAAGAAAATTTGGTTCTGAATATTACTGCATTGTCTATATGTCCTCCAAAATTAAATTTGATGTATTAAATAGTGTAGCTGCAAATACTCAGAAGTAAATCAACAAGAATTTAGCTTTTTCTATTCAAATTATGATTAATCCCTCATCAAATAGATCACTGGTCTAGCTTTATTGTCCATGTCCTAATTTATGAGAAGTGGGAGACCATGTGCATTCTGTATATAACAATATTTTATAAAATATAAAACCTACAATCTTTTTATATTGAGTTCATGTAATATCTACAATTTCTATAGGTTGGGAATGGCAAGTGTAGCAGCGGGAAAAAAAGGAGCTGCATGGAAGACGCCAACAACAAGAGGGAGAAGAGGAAGGAAAGGTTAAAGAGTATTGTGAAATTGGCACACACTTGAAAGGGTATCCAGAAGATGTCAAAAAAGCATGGAGAATGGTTTCAAGCTTCATCAGAGCTGCTGAAGAAGTGGTAAAGGTAATCAGAATATACATTATCAAATCCATTGCCTCATAAATTGCTTAATCTGTCAAGATATTGGGGCTTTAAAATTATGAGAATGTGTGTACTTCTAAAGATTGTAATCTGTAAATAGAGCTTGATAGAAATCCTTTTGAAAAGTAAAAGCCCTTTCCTTATTCTTTTTTCACTGCTATTCTTTTCATTACTAAGGGAGAATATTTGTACCATATCTAAGGACATCCCATTTCATTGCTGTCCATTTTCATACATACTTTGCATGTTCCATAAGTGGTAATCTGAGTCAAAATGTTCTTGTAGGATAATTGTTACTATTGATTAACTTTCTTATATGCAGGAAATTGAGGAAGCTGCTGAGAAAGGAGAGCTCATCACACTATTTGTGGGTCCCATACCTATCAATCGGTGCATTTTTTTTCCTCAGTACCCTAAACTCGAACCCAATGAAGAAAAAAAAAAAAAAAAAAAAAAAACCCAGAATTGAAGACCGAACCCAGTGAAGAAGGAAAAAAAAATGGTCAAAAGTTGCGACTGTGGGTCTCCTATGTGTGTTTAATTACAAAAATGCCATTGAGTTATGAGTTATGAAAACTGAAAACAGCAAAAATGTGTTTTCAGTTTCCATAACTCATAACTCAAAAATCAGAGAATTGAGTGATGGAAACAGAGTTATGGTGCTCCTAAACGGACTTCTCGCTATGGGTCCCACCATTTTTGAGTTATGAGTAATGGAAACAGAGTTATGAGTTATGGAAATTGATGATCCAAACAGCCCCTAAGGCATCCAATGTCAGGAGGGGCAAGATGTTGGTAAAGGCACCAGTATCCACTAAAGCCCTATTAATTTGGGAAGCTCCCAAGAAAGCAGTGACATACAAGAGCCTCTTGCCATCCACAGCTAGGTTGGCTAAATCCCTGGCAGAGAAGGTCACTAATTCCATGGTCTCCTAATATGCCACCTGCAATAAGCTCCCCTCGAAAGCAGCTATTCCCTAGCTTCTTTCTACCACTTGGGTCAGGGCTTGAGCTGCCTCCCTTCTAGCCAATGGCCTGGGACCTATTCCTTCAAGAAAGGTATGAATTTATCATCTTGCTGGATTCTCAGCGTCATTTCTTCATCTTGTAATGGCGTGGATGCAGCACTACTACTAGCTGCATTCCCAGCCTCTTCTTCCATAGGGTCCTCACAACTGATGAAAGGTCATTGCTATCTCGGGTCTGTGCACTTCCCATTCTTGATGACCAAATCACCATTGACCACTTTTTTATGAAATATGTTTCTCAAGGCATACTAGTCCATGGTGTGGTGGTCACTCCTGTGATACCTACAGTAAAGTGCACCTTGCTTTTCCTCCTCTGTTGGCTCATGTTTGCACTCAAGCAGTACCACCACGTGCCATCCTTCACCTTGGCTTCTAGGATGCTGTATAGCTCTTCCGATAAGACAGAAAAAAGGGGAGAAATACCACTTTTCTCTCTTTCTGCCTTTGCTGGCTTTCTTTGGCTCCTTTATCACAGCTACCTCCACATTTTTACTCTCTTGCTTCCAAGGTTGTCTAGGAGCACTTGGAGTTTGTGAAGTCGAGCCCTTGGTAAGCTTTCTCACCGACATGCTTGTCCTATTAGATGCTTCCACCAGTCTTGTGAAACTTGGGATCTACAGATTCTCCAAATAAGGGCGGTACTCATATAACACGCCAGCGATGCAAATATCCACCAACCTTTCTTTCTCTATAGGATCATAGCATATCAAGGAGAGGTCCCTGAACCTACGGATGTAGTCCAATAACCCCTCGAATACCCTCTTCCTCTCTTGTTGCAGATCTGATAGAGTAAGCTTCTCATCCAATGCTAAAAACTTCTTCATGAACTGGGTAGCCATATCATTACAACTCATAACCGACCCTTGCAAAAGGCTGGTGTACCAAGTAAAGGTTCGACCCTCTAGGGATTTGGAGAACTCCCTAAGTCTCAGCTCATGGTCATGAGAGTGAGCCGCCAAGGCATCCACATACCTCCTGATATGCTCCCTAGCATTCCCAATCATGTCATTGTACTTAGGGAAGATAAGAGGTGTGTAGCTGACATGATAAGGCTTCCAAGCCATCTCTTTAGGGTAAGGAGGCCTGGTGTCTATATAAGCAGAACTTTCTACTTTGCTAGTCTTAAGCAGAATGGTTGCGATGTCCTCCCTAATTAGGTAAGGGTCCCTTGGGCTGTAGAGATGCCCTTTGGTTGAGAAATGGATCTTGGTTCTGGGGTGGAATAAGATTTGACTACAAGATTAAGCCTTTCGATCTCTCCTCCAGGTCCTTGGCCTCCCTGTGGGTTTTGAGGGGTAGCTATCCTTTGGCGTAAGGACTGGAACTCTTCCCACATGATGGCCTGAGAATGCTGAAGGTCCTCAATGGCTGCCACAAGGTCTACCCTCAGTGTGCATGGAGACATGGTTTACACTCACTTTTGCTTGCTAATTTTCTCCTGAACTAGCCTGAGCACCTGTGTTTTTCTTTCTCGGAGGCATTGGATGGCCAATGAAAAAGATAACTAAATATAGGTCTAGAAGAAGGATAAACAAGGTATAACTAAAAGGGAAGATAACCAAAGATTCTCCCCAGTGAAGTTGCCAAAAATTTATGTGCAAGTTAGATTATCAAAACTATGCAAGAGTGTGGGCGATGGATCTAACAGTAGATTTAAGTGAAAAAGCCTAAGAACACTAAAAATGAAAGCTTTAACACTTAATAGTCGAGGGAAAAAGAAAGCATAACATGGAAAGTACATGGGAAATACGTGAAAAGCCCTTTGGAAGGGATTAAAAAACCATGGGTGAGCAAGGGAAATGCCCCTCACTCTCTTCAGCTTTTTATTATGTAAAAATGAAGGTCTTTGTACAATGGTGATATTCTTTCCCAAAGAGTGCCTTTTCTCTCTACCTCACTTTCCTACCTAAACTTTCTGGCTTTTCTTTTAGTTTCTTTAGGTTCTTGCCCTAATGGTTCAGCAACATGTTCCTCTTATAATACAAGGAATGTTGCCACATACACAAGGATAAATGTCAAACCGTGATTCCTCCATTTGAATCCTAATACAGCTATTGTACTATGTAATGGCTAGAGGAGAGAGAAAGCATGCCAATGTCAGGGTAGTGGAACTGAAGGCGGTTCTACTACTACTTGGGGAGCAAACCTTGGACAAGGAAAGGGACATTAGGGATGCTAAGAGTGACACATGTCTCCAATAGTGGTTCAACACAAGCTCAGCCAGTAAAGAATGTTCTATAGCATCTGACCATAGGGGTCGCTATCTCCCTTTTGTGCAAGTGCTGGGTGTCCATGTTAGATGCAAATCTCACTCTTCTCCAAGATGGTCACACCATTGGCAGGGGTTGAAGATCCTCTCATTTAGCCAGTGTTCCCTCTCTTTTGCTCATAGCTACTCCACGTGTACGGTCTATATCCAGCCACATCAACACTCTCACGTGCCTTGGCTGGTGGAATGTACACCCTTTAAATTTGTTTGCTTTCTAGCTTCATTTGCATTTGGATTTGTGTATTATATAAGGTGAGGAAAGAAAGTTTATGATTTTGGTGGTGAAGAAGGGGTGGTATTTTGGTTTTTCATTAAACATAATTAACATTATTTTAATTTTCCCTATCTAGAATAATAATTAACATCATTTAGGATTTACGAAATCTTTATGAAATTTAGAAAATTCTTCGATCTCTTTCGTTTTATCAATACTATTCAATGTCTGTGTTTATGCACCGATTACAACTTAGTTTAAATAATAGAAAAGTCCTCTAAAATTGTTGTTTAGAGCCCAAAACCAGCCATGTGTCTTCTATTTTATCTCTTTCATTATGGCAACAAATGTATGGGTAGTTCTTCTAATTTAAAAACCAGTGCCTAAAATCAATCTCAACTAAGTCTACCTACCATGCACGGACACCTATCAATGTAATTGAAAAAATGCTAACAAACTCCTATGTCGGCCTTAAGTGCCAAACCACGTGAAAAACTGTCATGTATTCTCTTTGTTTCTAGTTTTTCTATAAACAATGGAAGGAAATTTTTTTTTTGAAAACTTCCCTCTATATTATGGAAAAGAAAAAAAGATGTCTCCATAAAATAAAATATATTATTTTTTTGATGCAAGTGTAAAGATTGCATTACCTTAGCGCATGGTAATTTGTCACTGGTTAGAGCGAGATCGTAAGCGTTGAGGTTTTGTTTGTTGAAGGCCATTTTATCGACTTTAGGATGACGCATCAGAGATCTTCGGCTCCAAAGAGCATTGGAATGGAGATGAAGAGGTGTGTTCCCATTGTCATCCTTCTCATTCAAAAGGTTGCTGAACTGTAAATATTTAAGGAAAAGATTCACTGTACGCCTGGGCCCACGCCCAGGAACAGAGGTGGCCACTGCAATATGGAGTGCATTCCGGCCTTCGCTGTCAACTTGTTCAGAACAATCCGGACACCTTGACAAAATCTCTTCAATTACTTTTATATTGCCACGATGAGCTGCAATGTGAAGAGCGGTCCTACCGGTTCCATCTTTTATGTATGCTACATCTCTATCAAATTTCAGTAGTGGCCCTATTGTGCGAATAGAATTGAAGTGTGCAGCCAAGTGAAGTGGAGTCCAACCTTGTTGATCTGCTTGTTTAGCCAAAGCCCCTTTTTTCTCCAGAATTTTTTGGGTCATTTCTAAGAGAATTTAAATATGTTAATTAATAATTTGTAAATAACACAAGGTGGACTTTTAGGAGATGGAAAATTAAGTTCATGATGATGAGTGATGTCTCTACTATCTTTGTAAGTCAAATAAACAACAATCTCACCTTCACGTTGATTAGTTGCAAATATATATATATATATATATATATATATATTTTACATGAGTTGAACAAAAAAGAGTCAAATATAAAGAAGAGGAGATTGATTACAGGAAGAAAGAAAGGCATAAATGTACTTTTGGTCCTTATATTTTGGGGCCATTTTTATTTTGGTCCCTACATTTTCATTTCACCAGTTTTAGTTTTTAAATCAATTAACGCTTTCCATTTTAGTCCTTACTGTTACTCACTTTGTTAAGTGGTTAAATATTTGTGGTAAATTTGGCAAAAATTGTGGAGCTAATTTTCAATATGAATTGCATATTTTGTAATATATTCATGGATAACGCATTTTGTTGTATTTGGTGTAGAGAAGTTGATTGTATTGGTTTGGGAACGTAAATAAGCTTGTATATTGCAATTTTCAGGGTCTAAATTTGCTGGATTATTAGATTGGTTGCAATTAATTTCATTTGAATTTGCCATACTTTTTGCATATAAGCTTTGTGTTTGCAAAAATTCTTCTTTGTATGGACCCTCATTTGCCTATTTTGATTGTAAGAGGAGGTTGGCATTGACAGGCTTTTACTTGCTAATTGGAAGAATTAAAGCCACAATCCTATCTGGTCATTATCTTTTGTTTTCTGGTATGTTTAATCTCGTTAGATTATTTATAGAGATCTTTGTGGCCTCTGCAAAGATCTAAAATGTTAAATCTAGGTTGCGGGCCTGGTATGTATCTCTATTTTCTTTTCGGTATTTATATCTCAAATTGTGGCCTCTGCAAAAATAATGTTATTTAAGGCTCAAGTTTTGGTTTCTCTTTTCATTAGGCTGATGAGTTAAACTGCTTAGATTTTGTGCAAATGTGACTTTTACTTGAAAACAATTATGAAAAAATAATAATAATAATAATAATAAAAATAAAAAAACAATGATTTTTTACTTGAAGTCTCTAACTGAAAACTTTCTCACTTAAAAGAGATGGGATTCTAGGAGGATGGTTGGGTTAAGACTATTTGGTTAAATTCCCTTAGCATTTATATTTTTGGCTGATAATTTATACTGCAAAATAATTATAGTTTGTGCATACTTATATTAAAATTTGGATGGCTCTTTGTTAGTGTATAATGCTTGCTTGTTTTTTTTTTTACATGGAACATTGGACTATTGAGTATAAAAAATGCAACTGGAATACATATAATGGTGGACTTGATTATTTATGCAGGTAAAATGTTGGATGCGTACCTGTGGTAAATAATTTGTAGTGTATTTGTTATTTTGTGATGACAATTTGCTTTTTGGGTTGTTACAAAATTGTGAAGAACTAAAAAAGGTTGCGGTTCAAGAATCGAAACAATAAAAGCCAAATTCCTACCATGAATTTTTTTTTTTTTTTTTTTTCCATAAGTAAATTCCTACCATAACCTAATTAATATGTGTAATTTTTATTTACAAATCAGCCACTTTTTTGTTGACTTTATAAGAGTTGCTTTAAGGTTCTCACAATTTTCCACGTCACCATTATTTTCTATTTATTATTCTTTTAAATCCAACCTTTCAAGATTAAAACACAACCTGTCCCCTCTCTCATTTGTTCTCCGCTTCAACTTGCCTCTCTCATCCGTTTCAAACTTGGTTTAACGCAAAATAATGCAAGGGCACGAGCATGGGTGCCATCATTTTTAATCTCCGACTCAACCTCCGTATTGACTTAACTATTCATTGTAACTGAAGCACAACCAAACAACTAAGTAAGTATTCCTATATAATAACTATTACATTACAAAGTCTATTACAGTGTAGTAGCTATGCCACTACATTTTTTATTTATTTTATAGAATCGTTAGATATGCCACTTGGTGTAACCTAAGCCATTCTAAAATTTCAAAGATCTATGTTTCTCTTAATTTTAATATTATATATATATATATATATATATAATTTTAGTGTTAATTCATAGGTCAATAAGCTAGGATATTAGATGTATATGTAAAATCCATGATTTTATAGGTTTTATTTAGCGACAAATTTTTACGTATTTCTTCCCATTTTAATGTATTTTTCTAGGCTTAATTGTATTTTGGGTAGAAAATACTTGAGCCATGTTGATCTTGGTGAAAGCTACATTTGAGCCAACTTGTGACTTCTTGTGACCTAGCCTATGAGTTACACATGACAGAAGATCCAATGAGACTATTGACTAGGCATGTCGCGAACTGCACACTCACAAACTACTTTGTTTCCTAATCTGTTTTCTACTCACCTCATATAATCCAACACACACTATATGCATGTTGGATGTGGCCATAGAGAATGATCTGAGTATAAGCTCATCTCAAGTCCTCATTCTCATCATCCCACCTTGTAGAAAAAGAGAAAGTTTTTGCCTTAGAGCCCACAAACTCTCATCCTCTCTTCTCCATTTCTCTCATCCCTAACATCCTTAAGAGAGATATTTGTTCCCTTCATCTAATACACAGGTGACACTTATGAGATATGAGCGAAGCTATGATAACTTAGGGTGCCATCTCAAATCCATTCTTATTGGCAGTTATTCATTGGTGGTCCAACGGAGGTGTCTCCAAGAAGTTAGGTGGGGAAAAGACTTGGTGTAATCAGTTGCTAATTGGAACTTGGAGGGCTCAAGCGCATTAGGGATATGGGCTTAGAATTAAAGGATTCATCTAGTGGAGGTTTTGCAACGGTATGGTCAGGGGAGAGATTTTCGCTTGGAAGCTCGGGTTTTCCTCTTCCTAGACATTTTCTTGTGTTTAGCTTTGTTTTGCATTTATTTTCTGCATTTTCATATTCTTACTTGCTTTAGTATTTAGTTTCTTTGTGCTCGTTATATGGAACATGGTTAATCACTTACATCTGGCTAATTGTTAGTTTTAGAATAAAAATGATTAAATATTTAAAATGGTGTTTAGGGTTCTAAATATGTGCTATGGTGTTATTAGCATTTATCAGTATTTTACCAAAGTTTCTAATTGGCAACTAATGAGACCATTTTATCATTTTTGGCAATGACCTTTTCATAAGTATTTGAACTCAAATATTATCCCCTTTTAAATAATATATATATATATAATAAAAATAAAAAAGACATTTTTAATTGAACCCATGAGAGTGAAATGATTTATGGTGAGACGCAAAGTTGATCATTACAATATTATTATACAGTTGTCTCAAATACAAATGAGTAATCCAAAAACTCGGTATTAATAATCACTACGAGGTTATCACTATCATTTAGTTCGAAATTTTTGTGGTTACAAATTTTTTATGTGTTTTTTTAAAAAAACAAACACACACACACAAAGTTATAAAGCTACTTATAACTCAGTGTTAATAAAGTATCTTACATTTCATGAATCTTTCAAGTATGAAATACGACATTTGTGAGGGGTGTGCGTAGTTCGGTCGGTGTGGTTTTTTTCCAAATTTATCACCTAACCAATAGGGATCGGGTTTCCCATAACCCAACCGGTTTTACAACAGTGCGGTTTTTTGCTATCGGTTTCTTCAGTTTTATCGGTTTGAAATTAAAAAAAAAAAAAAAAAAGTTAGTCATTACTCAATCACAATTAGGTCCAACTATAACAATAACATAATAATTTTTTTGACCAAATAAATGTTTTACAATAAATAAATCTTATCAGAAATACTATTTATTTTTTATATTATCAATATCTTAAGTTAAGTTAGTATTAGTGCTTTAGCAAGAAAAAATAGACTCAGTACTAGTGCAAGCCAACTGTAAAGTGTAAATTATGTAAACCACAAAAGTTTAGAGTATCGCATCAATCTAATCACAAGTTAGTTAAAAAATACCAAATTACCTATATATGATAATAGAGCAATAATTCATACTTTAAATTTATAATACCATAAATAAAATAAAAAACATATATACACAACATTTAACTATTAATTAAAAAGTTTTTCTTTTTTTTAATTTATAATAAGAAACATGTGTTTTATTGTATATAATTCATATTCATTTAGGTAAACTTAAGGGAGGAAAAGTCTTATTATCTTTTTATTTTCTTTTTTGTAAACTATGGACTTATTATTAAAAAAAAACGAGGTTTTTTTTTTTTTTTTTCCTTAAGATCAACGTGGCACTCTAAGCTTTATAAAATAAAATAAAAATAGTGGATAACTTAGAAATCAAAACGAGGCATTGTCATTTAATACCCCAACTACCCCCATTTTCTTTTCATCTTATCTACTTTTCTCTTCATCAGTTTTAACTTTGACTCTCTCTTCTACAAATACATAAGACTGAAGCATCAATGGCGACGATAAGGTGTAATCTACCTAAAAAATATTACCTTCTAAGTTGGGGGGCATAAGGAGGATTTCTTTCTAGTAATTTACTAGGAATGTTTTTCTCTTTTTCCCCTTATTTCTATCTCTATATATGAATCGTTCGGTATGGTTTGTGGGTCGGTTTTGAAAATCAACTCCGACTGTGTCAATGCACTGGCCTCGAAAGGCCATCAAGTTCCATTCGCCAGCATCGGCTCCTTCGGTCGGCCCAAAGTTCGGTGCAGTTTGGTCGGTGAGGTTCGGTCACTGCTCACCCCTATTTGTGATATTATATTTGGAGTCTGAATTTGGTAAGGTTGACGTGTAAAACCCATGTTTTACACCATTTAGCTTTTTACTTAAAACTCAATGCATCCTACTACACCTAATAACACCACATCAGTCTTTTACTTAAAACCTGAAATATGATATTTATTGAGATGTTATCTTTTTACGATCAAATGTATTTATATTTTAGTAATATGATGATTTGACATGTTCTTATTGGAGAGTGTAAACTAAAGGGTTAACACCAAATTCTTATAAAGTTTAATGCCTTATGTTAGGTACCACCACATAATTTTTAACAAATAATGAAATGATCTAATTATGCAAGCTTAAATGTTGAAAGAAAGAAAGAAAAAGATAGTACCTCTGTTGTCGCAAATTACTGCCGCATGCAAAACAGTTCTTTGAAGCGGGCCATCATAAGCTGGAGATTTGCAGGTGTTTAAAATTTCAAACGCTAGATCTTGAAAGTTTCTCTCAACAGCCATGTAAAGTGGAGTCTCGCCAACATCATTTGCAAAATATGAATAATTCGGGTCAACTTTAAGTAATAGTTTCACTACCTTAAGATGATTATAACGTACAGCCTCGTGCAAGGCTGTCTCTTTCTCTTTGTTAGTTATTTGAAGCATTCCCTTGGCATTTTTTTCCCCGCTCTCAACGCCTTGAGGGCGACTGTCTGCAAATTTAATTAGTACTTCCACCATGGTAGCATGTCCGTACCTTGCCGCGATGTGCAATGGAATTTCATCTTTAGAATTAGCTTGCCATAGCAGTGATGGACACATCTCGAGAATTTCTTCTACAAAGTTTTCTGTTGATGATTCTGGTGGAATTTGACATTCAGCAGTTTGCCGTAGCAGTGATAGATACATCTTGAGAATTTCTTCCACAATGTTTGCTGTTGATGATTCTAGTCTTTTAGTTAGGGCTGTGAGGTATACATGGAGGACTGTGTTTCCATTTGGGGTTAGTAGCTCTTGAAGGTGAAGAGGACGCGAGGAATATTTTTTGAAGACCTCAATTTTGCCTGTTGTTGCACCATTGTAGACATCTAGATCCATGCAAGAGATTTTTGTTTCCTCGGGCTGATTTGCATTAGCAGATCCTTGGGCTTCACATGAACTGGGGGGGATCCATTTTGTATACTGACTCCTGTATTTTTCTATCCTTTTTGAAAATATTTCTCTCTCCACACAATACGGCCCTTGAACCAAATGATAGTTCCTCTGCCTTGCTTTAGACTCTTAACCTGCACTTTAACATGTAAATTAAACTTCATGAGTTTACATAATTACATGCAACATATATACTATTGCTATTGAAATTTAAAGAAGGAAAGTTTTCATCATAGATACAACTATTCATTTTATGCCGGTTGTACTTTCTGGTGTATCCATGTAGTTATCAAATTTGTAGGAGAAATCTCTTTCTAATTGAATGAGTCAAATTACAAGACTCTGTTCAATATATATGGAACAGAGTATATTATCAAAACTAACAGAAAGCCTACTGCCACTAAGATAATTACACAATCTAATTAATAGAAAAAGACTTTTTTGCTAAACGATAGAAAAAGACTCTTGTCTAAGCAAGCACATTTCACTCTAATGATTCTAAAGATTACAATAGCAAATACGACTTGTAGTTGCGTTGAATGTTGCATTCAAACAACCTGTAGCTTAAGTCATTTGTGTTGGTGCATCTTCACATTTTCTGTCACTGCATTCTTGCTATCCTGATAATAATTTTTCTATTAATAATATACTAGATTATAACCGCCACAATGTATGAAATACTTTTATTCATTACAAAAGACAGAGTGTAAGTGAAAATTTAAACATTTTATACTAAGATAATACCAACAACAACAAAAATTCAAATAATTACTTTCAAGAAAAAACCTAAATTCAGAGTCTTTCATAAAGACTTCAGAAACTAATTTTGAAATTTCGTGCTCGTTCAACAAAATTTTAAGTAGACCATTTAGAAGAAAACATTAAACAAAAAATCCATCTTCCTTCACCACCCATGCACTCAAGCAAATAAAAGAAAGTGTTTTTGTTTTGTTTACTCCATGAATATATTATTTAGAACATGTTCCAAAGGTCCAAAAGATTAACAAAATAAAATTATGGCGGTCCAAGAGAGATTATAGGTGTCTTTGTTTTTGGCAAAACCAAATATAGGTGTCTTCAACAAACAACAATTAAAATATCATGATATTCAAATCCTGTAGTATTAATCCATGAATCGCATCAAACTACAGTAGTAAATAGTCTCACATAATTCTACGCTAAAAGAAAATGCAGAGCAACAAACAAAGAAATACAAGATAAAGAATTCATTGAGTTTCGCATAGATTGTATAATATCCATTTACATTCCAGATATTATACCTAAATACAAACCACTGATCCAAGAAATTTAAGAATGTTGTCAAATTATCTAAGAAAAACTTTCCATGTAATGCAATAAAGAAAAACATGAGAGCACAATTAGTTGTAATCAAGGATCAAAATTAATACTAATATTCAGGATATATATTCAAAATACAATTCTAGTAATTCCATGGCTTTCTTCAGGTGGGAAGGACCGGGTTAGATTGGCTCTTGTGTCTAGCAGAATTAAGTCGATGGAACTTTAGTAGGCAGTTCCAAAACTTACTGGCCATATTTTGACTGTGGCCATAGAAATAACATTAAAAAAAAAAAAAAAAAAAATGAGGGATTTGGTGGATGTGATGTTTTCAGTAAGTCAAATATCTCTACTCATGTAAACAGTGGCAGGCCTTTATGTACATCTACGTTCAGATGGACCCAGGCCCATTTTGGAATAAAGGTTTCGGCTATTTTGGAGGGGGAAGGCAAGCGATCTATTTTCTGGGCTAATAAACCGAAGCTCATTAGTGTTGTACCCAACCCACTTTCTTCTTTAAACTCTAATAAAGTGGATGGGCCTTCTGTGGTTGTTATAACCCAACTCAATGCAGCCATTAAGTGTGGGCATCCTGAATTAACCAATTTCAAAAGTTTTACTGGCCATTTAAAACAGATTGAGGGGACTTTTTGGTAATATCTCTCGTAAAATTATTTATATTTTTGGTGACGTATGAGTGAATTTTGACTGTTGCCATAGAAATAACACTAATAAAAAAAATAAAAAATTAAAATGAGGGATTTGGGGGATCTGATTTTTTCAATAAGTCAAATATCTCTACTCATTTACAAAGTGGCAGGCCTTTATGTGCATCTACGTTGAGATGGACCCAGGCCCATTTGGGGTTAAAGATTTCGGCAATTTCGAAGGGGGAAGGCAAGCCATCTGTTTTCTAGGCTAACAAACCGAAGCTCATTAGCGTTGTACCTAACCCACTTTCTTCTTTAAACTCTAATAAAGTGGATGGGCCTTCTGTGGTTGTTATAACCCAACTCAATGCAGCCATTAAGTGTGGGCATCCTGAATCAACCCAACCCGTTGGTCCAGTTTTGGGTCTTTCGAGCGAGGGGTGTGTGGGTGCCGTGCGTCGGCCTAGCACCCACGACGCAGGAACGGAGTTGCTAGACGTGGATCTAGGCCGGATTTCTTAGGTGGTTTTGAGCTCCGAAGGTTGTTCCAATGAGCCGACTCACCATCTGTGGATTTTTCGAAGTCACTTTCAGTGGTTCAAATCGGTTTTCTCCTCTCTCCGATCTGGATTCTGATTCAAACGTAGATGAAGTCCTCATGCTGAATTGGGAGGACTCAGTTTTGTCAGGTAAGGGCGATGAGACTAGCAATTTTTTGGATTGTGTGCCTCTGGTTTTGTGGGATCCGAAATGTGGGTTGGATTTGGTTACAGAGGAGGTGAGACAGAGTGGATTCCTTCCGAGGATGTTCTGGAGCCTTCGGAATGGGTGAGAGCAATGATCAAAGGGTTTGATACGTTTGTGGGTTTTCCTATTACTTGTTGTGAGAGTCAATGTCTTGCTTTCTTTCAACAACTTGAGAAAGTTTGGGAAAAACAATCTGCTAACTCAAGTCAAAAAGGGTTGAGATAATTAAAAAATTTGAATTCCTCTATTAATTATGATGGGCACTCTGGGAGAATTACCAGAGGTAGCTTGAAATCCTCTGGCTTGGGCTCAGCTCTTTGACCATGACTTTGAAGCTTCTATCTTGGAATGTGTGAGATTGAATAATCCGGTAGAGAGACTTGGATGCAATTTGCTGTGTTCAAATTCTCAGATTTTATTTAGAAACATCATTTGGTCGCCATTGGTGGGGTGAGTATGCATGGTTTCAAGACTGACATTCCTTCCTTGTCCAGAATTGATAGAGTTGTGATGTCAACAGATTGGGAGGAACGTTTCCTAGATGTGACCCAAAGGCTTCTTCCTAGGGTCGTGTCAGATCATTGTCCTCCCCTCATGGAGGCAGAAGGCATGTCGAGTGGAAGAGTTCTTTTAAATTTGAAAATTCGTGTTTTAAAGGTTGAGGGTTTTGTGGATGGAGTTCGTCAGGGTTGGAATGGCTATCACTTTGTGGGGCCTCTTAGTTATGTTCTAGCTTGTAAGTTTAAGGCTTTGAAAGGAGATTTGAAACAATGAAACAAGATCTTTTATGAAAAAATTCCTATTGTCTGAGCTTCTAGATCTTGACATGAGAGAAGGGATGCAGGTTTTGACCCAAGAGGATAGAGCTAGAAGGGTTGTGATCAAAGCTGAAATCAATTATTTGGCTTCTTTGGAAAAGATTTCATGGAGGCAAAAATCTAAGGCTTTGTTTTTAAAAGAAGGGGACAACAACACTCAATTTTTTCATAAACTTACTAACTCAAACAGACAAACCAATCATATTAAGGGTATGGAGGTTGAAGGTGTCCTTTACGAGGATGAGTAGGAAATTCCGAAACAGGTGATGGAGTTTTATAAGAAATTATATCAGGAACCAGAAAGTTAAGGTGAAACTGAATATGAAATAACCACACAAAAAAATTTAACAAAAAGCATCAAGGAAAATTGACTGTATAAAGAGTTTTATAGACTAAAAATTTATGGCAGTAAAATTATAGGAAACTCTATATTATAATATAATTAATATTTTACCGTACATTTTTGATATCTGGTCTCTCTACAATATAAATCTGATAAAATAGGGCAAATCAAATTTCTCTCTAAAGACCCATTCACACACATATACACTAGATTAGATTAGACTGAATTCTCCCTCTTTCAAAAAAAAAAAAAAAAAAAAAAAAAGAAAAAAGAAAGAAAGAAAGAAGAAGAAGAAGATAGAAATATTAAAGATGAAACATTTCAAACTCTAATGATGAACAAAATAATCACACGGACAAACATCAAGTAAATTTGTACCTAGACTCAAACTTATTGATGTAGCTTATAGCATTAGAGCCGTGTCCACCTATTCAAACCAAACAATGGCAAATTCAAACTTCCAAGTGCTTGGCTTGACCCAGATTAGATACTAATTAGAAAGCTCATTGTTGGTAAACTTCACTAAATAAGCAATGAGGCTGAAGTTTTAGTGGTTTTTTTTTCTACATGTCAATTATAGAAACTCAAATTCCTCAAAACCAACGCGGATCCGGATTCTCTCCATTTCCCTTTGAAATGGAGAGTGTCCATTTCAGGGTCAAGATTTGTTTTAAAATCATCAAGGGTCAAAATGATGCCACCTCAATTAAAATGTAAACTCACACTTAACCATGGTTAAAGACTTAAACTAGAGAGTTACCAAAGCTACTGGAAAACCAAAAACACCATTTCAAGAGAACCTGTCCGTGCACAAAACAGAGCCACATCTCTGTTAACTCACCGGACAAGCTACTGGAAAACAAAAAAAAAAAAAAAAAAAAAAAAAAATTAGGAGGGGAAACTGAAAACAAAATGTGCACAAAACAAAGGCTCAAAGAACAACCACATCTCTGTAACCTCATCTCCGTTTTTTGTAGATTGATTCAAAGAAAAGTGTGTGTGTGTGTGTGAGTTATATACCATTGGAGTAATTGTTGTTGTTGTTGTTGTTAGGGAGAGAGTCTCTGTGATCGGGTGGAGGTTTAGGCATGAAAACGGACTTATCCTTGCAGTTGATCAACAAAGGTCTGGAGGTGGACGATGAGGGTCACTCGAGCTGCTTATGAACCACCCAAACCTGCTGCCGCCGGTCTCTATTCCTTTCTTAATGCCGACGAGATCTCTTCCTATCACCATGCCACCGATTTCTCAACCCATCTTGGTGCGAAAATTTTGGGTGGTTGTGGGTTGAGATTTTGTGGGTTGCTGGTGGGTTTTGGGTGGTGCAATGGTGGCATGGAGGTAAAGATATTTGTGGGTCACATGGGTTGTGGGTTTTGTGCGTTTGCATGCTGGGTTGTGGGTTTTGTGGTGGTGGTGTAGAACAGAGAAAGAGAGGTGGCCGGTTGTGGGCTATGGGGTTCGGTGGGAGTACGGCGCTGTAGATCGGCCTGCCTGGTGTAGCTCGGCCTGGAGAGTGGAGATCGGCCTGCCCAATGTGGTGGTTTGGTGGGTTTGGTGCAATGATCGGTGGGTTAGGTGGTGTTTGGGTCAGATTTAGGTGGTGGGTTTCAGTTCTTGTTGGTTTGGTTGCTGGATCAGTGCTTGCTCGAATTGGGTGATGGTTGTTTGGGTGGTCATGATGGTGGTTGAGAAAGAGCGAGAAGGTTGAACATCGGAGAAGAAAGTGAGAAAGAGTGTTTAACCATAGTTAAGTGTGATTTGGGTTAAATTATGACGTGGCACTTTTTTAGCGTTAATCTTTCTCCAAAATGATCTTTCCGTGAAATTTTTTTCTCCATTTCAAAGGGAAATCAGAGGATTTTTAAACCAAACCAACGCAATGTAATCATTGAGCATTTGAGCTAGACTGAACAATGAAATCGTACAAACACAAATAAGCCCAATTAATTGCAAAGCACAGCAAACAAAGTACAAAAAGAGAAGTCAAACCATCTGTTTGGCTACTGAAAAAAGGGAAAAGAAATAATGGGCATATAACAGTTCTACAGGTCAATTTAATGCAGAGCAAAAAATTAATTGAATCCAAATACTTTAAAAAAAAAAAAATTCTAACTAAAATATGCAAGGAAAAAAACTAGAGATGTTTTTGTTTGAAAGTGAAATAGGGTGGATGGAAAATTTTTAAGAGAAAATGGAAATGAAAACTTTTAAGGTATGTTTGGTTGGGTGGATTTTAGGGAGGATGAAATAAAAAATAATAAAAAAATAAAAAAATAAAAAAAGTGGAAGATAGGAGAGAAAATGAGTGGGAAGGGTTAGGCCTGTCTACGGGTTGGTTCGGGTCGGGTTTGTGCCCAACTCATAATCGACTCACTCACTTCAGGTCTCTGATGAATGGACCTGCCGCTGACCCGCCGAAGGCAACAATTCGAGTGGTCAGATATGACCAGTTTTTGGTTGGTCTCGATCGGAGTCAAAATACGCGAATCGTCACCGAAATTTGCAAAAATCAGCTGGATTTTGCCAAAAAATACTGGTTTTTGTTGGATTTTACCGAATCTCTAAGAGATCTTGGTGGATCTCAACGAGATCAAGCTAGATCTCGATGAGATCTCACCAAATCGGACAAAATTAGACCAGCGAACCCTCTAATCGGCGATGAACAGCAACTTCTGGTGCATTTTCCCGTCGGATCGGTTGAAAATCGGGTTTTCATGCTCAAATCCGTCAACTGACTCGCCAGTCTTGGGTTTTGGAGGCTGAGATCCGCCGTCGACGATCACCGATGTCGGGTCAGATGGTTCTTAGGCTGGATCGGTCGGGTTGGACTGGTTGATCGGGTCCCGGGTTTGGCTAGACACCCCTAGGAAGGGTGTTTGGTTAAGAGGGGGAGGGGAGAGAAAAGTGGTGGGGCCCACAAGTTTTTTCTCTTCCCTCTTCAAAATACAATCTCTCCAAATTTGAGTGAAAAGTAGAAAAAATATTTGGACAAAATTGCCCCCACCTCTTTTAACATTTTTTTTTTTTTTTTTTATTTTTTTTTCTTTCTTTGGTTTTGTCAAGTGGTGGGTTCTTCTTCTTTTCATTCTGCTTTTTCTTAATTTTATTTTTATTATTTTTTTAAGAAAACATTTTTAGATGATTTCTTATCCTATTTTTTGAAATGTCCACTTTCATCTATACACAATTTTTAAAAAAAATATATAATGTATTAATTTTTATTTTATTTAAGAGGGAAATAATGATAAATTTATACAAACATTTTCAGCCAAACCAAAAAAATTTTCATCCCTCCACTTTTCCACCCTCTCAACCAAATACAAATGAGTAAAACTAAAAACTTTTCTATCCTTCCACTTTTTCATCCTCCCTCTATTTTCTATCATCTCACTTTCCCATCCTCCCAACCAAATGAATCCTTAAGAAAAAATGAATAAAAAAAGCTTTTTTATAGTATGTTTGGTTAAGTGGAGATGAAAAAATATAAATAATATGACCCAAATGTTTTTTCCTTAACTCACCAAAAAATTCTCTCAAAAATAAAGAGAAATCTAAAAAGAAAAAATATCTAAATTTATAAAACTAAGTTTTTTTACAAGGCATATGCGTAAATCTATTCAAATTTACTTTTTTTATCTCTTTATTTTTCTATTTTCAACCAAACAAAAATTAAGAAAATTAAAATCTTTTTTATCCTTCTACTTTTTTATTCTCCCCTCATTTTTTTGTCCTCTCACTTTCTTACCTCTCTTCTCACTTTTCCACCCCTCAACCAAACCAAACCAAACCATATAGACTCTAATTCAAACCCAAAGGCACTGAACGAAAAAATGTAACCTAAAAAAAAAAAACAGAGAAACAAAAGGAAAATTAGGCTATCCTCTAACCTTTCAGTTTGTTCACTATATCTTCTTGCAAAATACTCTAACTGTCGGATCTGGCAACAACTGTGTAAATCTGTACTTCAAGTAAAAGTCAGGCAAAGAAGGATTTTTAAATTACAATAAATAAGATGAAAGAGAGACCACATAGGAATCTGTAGACCAGGAAAGTACGGGTGGGGCAATCTGGTCGCCACACCCGTGTCGGACTCTTAAGGACACGCGTGCGGCGTGCGACGCGGCTGCACGCGCGTCCCCTAAGTTTTTTTTTTTTTTTTTTCAGCTGGGATCTCCCAAAGAATTTTTTTTTTTTTTTTTCCAGCTGATATCTCTGTATCGCTCTAGCACAGAGGAGATGAAAAAAAATTAAAAGAAGATGATAATGATAATAATAGGAATAAGAGAAGTGAGACTCACGGTGTGATACTTGTGATGAGTAAGGAGCTGAAAGTTTGAACTTGACTCAGAGTGGATGAGTAATGAAGAAAGAAAAGACTATAAAGAGAGTTGGAGCTGAACAGGAGCTGTGAAATGACATAAAGGTGCTAAAAGGGTGGAAGGTTCCCTAATTACAATTAGCAAAGAGAGATGGTACTTCTACAATATTTTCAAAATAAATTATAAATAGTTAGTTGTTATTAATTCAAATTTAAACTTAAGATTAAGATTATTTTTTTGTCCTAATAATAACAACCAGTAACAACCTGTCACTTAATATTTGTTATAAAAATATTGTAAAAATGTTATGGACATATTATTTCTCTTGCCGAAAGTAGTAGCTATATTTACAAAAAAAGAAACCATAAGAAATATATTTTTACTCACAATTTCACTTTTTTGTGTTTTTTTTTATTATAAAAAAATATACATATTTATTTATGGGAAAGATTTTGATAGAATATTTAGGTGTTGTTTCTTAGGTTCCCTTATTAAAATTATGCGATGTAGATGCTTCCTTATGAGATGAAAATATATTTAGTGTGTGTTTGAATAGCGCATTTGCACGTTCCATTGTGTGTTTGTGTTTTTTTTGTTGGGTCTCGTGTACTGTTTACGGGACCCGCAAGTACGAAAAAATGTAGATCTAACTTTAAAATTGGGTCTTACAGCACTATACATACTTTTAAAAATTATTTTGTTATAGTGTTTTCAGTTTTCAACAATAAGCGACATCCAAAGAGACCCTTAGAGAATCACGTCATGTTTTTGGAGAATTGTGTAATAAATTACGCACTCAATATGGATATGACTTATGAGAGTAGTAAAGGAGTTTGCTTGGAAGAGTCTGCAGCAATTACATTGATGGTACTTGGTAATTATATGTGTAACAGAATGCTTCAGGATAGATTTTAGCGTTCAGGTGAGACAATAAGTTGACACGTGAAAATAGTAGTTACATTGTTAGGCAATGTTATGTCATCAGACATTATCAAGCCTGCTGATCCTGCATTTCCTAATGTGCCACGACATATTCTCAGTTTAGATAGATATTGGCCACATTTCAAGATACTTTGTTATTTTGGTATATTGATTTAATTTTATTAAATATCTTTACGATGAAAACACGTTGCAAATTTCACATGGTATTTTTGTGGCAATGATTAGGATTGCATTTGTGCAATTGATGGGGTTCATATCCCCGTGGTCTTACCAGTTGATAAGCAACATACATATAAAGGAAGGAAAGGGAAGCCAACGATTAATTGCATGTGTGCTTGTGATTTTGACATGAAATTCACATTCGCATGTCTTGGATGGGAAGGGTCAACACATGACACAATAATATTTTTAAATTGTCTCAATAATGAGAATGACAACTTCCTAAAACCTCCACCTGATATGTATTGTTGCATTTGAATTACTATATTAAAATATGTATTATGTAGTGAAAATGCTAATGTATTAAACATTCTCATTTGTAGGAAATTATTATCTTGTTGATTCAGGATACCCTAGGAAGAAAGGGTTCCTTGCACCATTTAAGGGAGAGAGGTACCACCTCCCCGATTTTCAGCAAGGTCGAACACCACAAAACCTAGAGGAAAAAATTGAATTATCTCCATTCATCACTTTGTTCTGTCATATAGCGAACTTTTGGAGTTTGGAAGAATAGATAGAAAATTTTGAGGAATATGTCATCCTATGATATATGCATTCAAGAACACATTATTGTTGCTATAATGGTTTTTCATAATTTTATTAGAGCAAATGAAGACAATGACCTTGGACAAGGGCGTTCTAGGGGGGGCACATGTCAAAGTAGCGAGGGAGGTTATTACGATGAAATGACACATGTGATCTCTTTTTTAGATGAACCTAAGATGAAAGAGGTTCGGAACAATATTACAACATCGATATGTGGGATGCCTCTATCCTAAGACTTCCTTTGTTACTAATATTATAATTACCATTCATATTATGGTATTTTTTTGTCAAAATCGAAAAACTTGTGGTTATAATTACTATTAACATTATGGTATTTTTTTGGGTAACCATAATTGATGGCTTTGATGAAATATGTATCTTAATTATGATACAAAAATGAAAAGCTCCTCGAAAGGGATCCCAAAATTCATAATAACATTACATGCATTAATTTATTCATTGCATATCATAAAACCGATCTTGAGGTTCTAACGGTCGCAATGGTATGCAAGATTTTCAAATCAGATTGAAAGATATCGTTTGATCAAATTTGCGCGGTCTACATGCATTGTGTTTAGGTAGAATCAACCATACATGATTCATTTAAATTAATTCTGATTGGCTAGATAATTAAAATTAATTAAATAATTTTGTGATTGATTGTTAATTAGTGTCAAAAATAGGCTTGTTTGCATGGGAATAAAGGGGATAGTCAGATAAAAATAAAATTGTGGACAATCAAGACTTTTGGGAATGTTTATCTACAAGATAATCATTGCTGAAGAGGCCTGAATTATTAAAAAGTATACTTTTTAATTAAGTAGCCACATGGTTGAATCTTAAAAGATGAATCTAAAAAACAACACCTAAAGTACTGTACCTAAGTTTTGTCCTTAATTTATAGTATAATAGTAATAATACATTAATATGTATTTTATGTAATATAAAAAAATAGTAAACAATATATAGAAAATATAAATAAAAATATATTTAATAATTAAATAATATACATATCCCATTGCATCTGTATCTTACTTTTTCAAAAATTGTTGTGTCGCCACACCGCATCTGCACCCGCACCCGCACCCGCACCCACACTTGAACCCAAATCTACACTCGTGCTTCCTGGTTGTAGATATATGCAAACATTTTAATTTGGATTTAACAACAAAAATGAGTAAGATTAATTGCACATAACAATTTTATAAAAAATAAAAAGCTATTTCTAGAGATCCACAAAATAATCTAAACATTAATGCATATACCATACAACGATCTAAACATTAATCAGAGGAGGGAATGGAATGGAATGGAATGAAAAAAAAAAATTAAAATATTCTTCTCTTACCTTGTTGGGGATTTTAACGAATGGAATAGAAAGTTCATTCCCTTTATTTAGGAGTTTAAGTGGGGAAAAATGAAATGGTTAGGAGAAAACACCCATTTCTCCATTTTCCCTTGAAACCTCAAATTTTTGTTCTCCCAAAATTGGGAGAAATGTGAGCCAATGGATTTAGGTTTAATGAAATTTTTGTTAAAACTCCTAAAATACCCCTTTAATCTTAGACCTTTTTACACATTATGACAACTTTTTTCTTAGTCAGTCGTAAAAATTAAAAAAAAGAAGAAGAAGAAGGTTATGGGCATCAAAAGCTACTCATCCCAAGGGATAAGGTAGGTCTCCTCGGGAAATAGTTTGATTGACAAAAAATTCACTTGTAAAAATGCAAAAAGGGAATTAACACTCTACAATGGAAGACTCAAATAATTGATCTCATCAACACCATTTATTTCATATAAAACTAGAGTATGACAACAAGAATTTCTCTCTTTCCCCGTGGTGTCACTCTTTCTCTCTCTTTTAGATAGACCGATATTCTTTCTTTTCCCTTTTCTCCCTCTCTTTTTTGTTACCCCTTTTTACTTGCTTCCCTCCCCCTTTATATAGGCAAATGCCTTGTTCTTATCTCTACAGTTGTTTAGTCTCCAGTTGGGTTTTCAAGGATATTTTTTCCTCCTTTATCGATTTCCACCCTTCCCTTATCTTGAAATTTTGACTTCTAGGGGTGTTTGTATTGTTCAAACTGTCTTACTTGCATTCAATGCGGCAGGAGTTAGGTGAAAATCCCCTCATTAATGCAGAGGTAAACATCTTCAGCCTTCCAGCAAGTTCTAGAAGACTCCCTAAGGTTCTAGGTATACTCTGGAAGCAAAAAGTGGGATTTCCCATGCTTCTCGCCTCGAATGTAGTTTGGCTCAATTTAGCTTGTTGCTCCCTCCATGGGTGCGATTTACAAAGGCTCTTTCCTTCCTTAAGCTGCTCAGGCTGGCCCCACATCCTTCCTTCAATCCTTATAACTTCATTGGCCTATATGTGTATGGCGCAATTCACTCCACGGGCCCGTTTGACACCTTGGCTTTAAGCCCTAAAAAGGGGGAAGGACCCTTCCACCCCCCACAATAGCAATCATTCGGTGTCTCACGTCGCCACTGCCGTTCTCTGCAAAGTTGCTATTGTTCATCAAATATTTGGTGAGATATAGGAACAGAGCCAGAACTTTGAGTTAGGGGAGGTAGCTTTATTGTTGGTTGTGTGCGGCAGTTTCAACCTTTGATTCTGCTACTTAGTTACCTGAGATTTTTATTTTTTTTTTTTTTTTTTTTTTTTTTTTTTTTTTTTTTTGCGGATAAGAACAAAATTATTTTTGTTTAGAATTTTTTAAGGGCGAAGTTATTTATTTTGGATAAAATTAGCTAATTGAGTTTAATTTTACTGTTAATTTTTGTTCTTGAGCTTTTTTTTTTTTTAGCTTGTATATTTTGTTTTAAATTTCAGATTTATAATTTTTTTTATGGTTACTAAAATAAGGAAAATGTTAGATTTATAAGTTTTTTTTTTTTATAAATTACTGATGTGGTAAGTAAAAAAATGATAGAGTGATGTGTCCATATGCGAACCAATAAAAATTTACTATTAAATAGTTTATAAAAAGGTTTGTAAATATAATATTATTTTTTAAAAAATTAATGATATTATTAAAGGAAAACAAAATATAATTTTATAAAATAAAATTACTAAAATTAGTATATATATATATATGTAACAATATTTAAAAAAAAAATTAGGGGTCCATTGCCCCTAGTCCAAGGGTAATTCCGTCCATGGCGAGACACCTATTGACTACAAGTCTTTTTTTTTTTCTTTTTCTGTCTGCCACCTATTGACTACAAGTCTTTCCTTTTCTTTTTCTGTCTGCCAGTCTTTTATATATATACATATATATATATATATATATTTTTTTTGAGATTAGCCAGTCTTTTATTTTGACCACAAATATTCGGTGAGTTTTTCAAGTCAGCTTTATCCTTACTAGCCAGTAGCCATGAGGATTCTGCCATGAATGGTGGGATATATTCTATTTTATGTTGCAAGTTGCAAGTCTTTTCTTCCTTTGTGTGATAGTCTTTCAACCCTTGCTTTGTCTGCTACCATGCCAGTTTTTTTGTCTATTTGTTTGCCAGTATATGTCTATTATTCAATATGTTATGAATCGGTCAATTATTCAACATGCTATGAACCTAGGGTATTCCTGGTGCAATTAAAAAATTGTTCACTCTCTCTCTCCAATTTTTTTTACTTTTTTTACTTTTTAACTTTAACTTTTTAACTCTTGGATTGGTTGCTTTTCAATTTTTCCACTTAATTGCACTGAATTCATCAGGTGCAATACCCTAGGTATTGCACCTGATCCAAATCCTTCAACATGCTATGTACCTTCCCAGCTTCCTCCTTATGGATTACTTGGAGGTTTCCACTCTTTCAAAGTTAGGAAGAACAGAATCTGTTTAGCAAATGACACGTCATGCATATCTGAAACATCCTTGGCATGAACAGTGTAGGTACTCTATCAAAGCATATTGATGATCATGAAATATTTTCAACAAAGTACTCTTATATTATATATATTTTTTTTAAAAAAATACTCTTATATTTGCATTTTTAACTGCACTTTTATGCTATTTTGTAGCTAATTACAAGTTGTCTTTGATTTATAGGTAATAAATGTTTGGGTAAATTCCACAAACTACTCTTAAGGTTTGGGTTAATACCAACTAGGTCCAAGACATTCGAAAATTGATCAATTTGATCCGTAAAGACTATTTTGTCCCTAAAGGACACTAATACTGTCGGTTTGCCATTTTATTAAATAGATTTTTTTCTTTTCTTTTCTTCATCTCACCCACGCTGAGCTTTCCATTTTCTCTGTCTTTCCAATCTGGAGCTTTTTCCAGAAACCAAAAACCAGCCATGATTGAGCCTTAAAAGACAAATTTGTCCCTAATTAGTCAAACCCTTCTCATCTCAGACCCAAACACTTCTCCTCTCTCTCTCAGACCTTTGGTTCTCTAACCCACACCCACGGCAGGGCGGCTCCCTCTCTCACCCACACCCACGGCACGGTGGCTCCCTCTCTCACCCACACCCACGGCACGGTGGCTCCCTCTCTCTCACCCATAGCCACGGTGATTGAAGACTCTTTCATGGCCGAATCCCATTTTTTTGTCTACCATCTTCCACTCTCTTCTCAAATCAGTGCCATGGAGACATTTGGCTAGGGATTTTCGAGCTTCACATCACCACCACTGCTATTGTTCTATACCAATAGCTTTGATCTGGTGCCAAACGTGTTTGTGTCTTGTTTTTGGGTTTGGATCTCTATTTCTGGGTTTGGGTCTCTATTTCTAGGTTTGGGTCTTTGTTTGTGTTTGGGTTTGTGTTTCAAATGTCAAGGAAACGTTTGATAAAGACCCACGAGCTTTGCCACCACCATCGGCGACGCCACCACTGGTGGCTGTCGATCTCCATCTTTCTTTGTTCTAATTTTTTTTTCCTCTGTTGGTTTGGTTCTTTGTTGGTTTCATGGTTTGGGTCTTGGTCAATTTCGATTGGTTTTCTTATGTGATATCTTAATTTGGTGAATTTGGGTTTGAAAGGGGGTTTGGGTATGGTTGTTTGCAGATTTGTGGGTATTTTTGATTTAGGGTTTGTCTCAAAATGACTCTAATATGGTGATTTTGTTAGTGAGTTTTGATTGTTGGTGAGTTCAAGCATTTTTGTTGTTGTTTGTTTACTGAGAAACAGAAGAGAGAGAGAGAAGAGAAAGGGATGAGACGTGACTTAACGAGGTTAGGAATTAAAATGCCTTCAAGGACAAAATTGTCTTTTTAGGATAAAATTGGTAGGTTTTAAAATGTTATGGACTTAATTGGATATTATCACAAACCTCAGGGGTGATTTGTGGAATTTACCTTAAATGTTTTACATGCAAAGTGGGATCAGGCCAATTGTCTAACTAACTTAAGACTCAGATGTGAAGCATGAATGAAAGATTCAGCCCAAGAGAAGACCAAAAATAAAGAAAGAAAGAAAGGAAAAAAAAAAAAAGGCCCAAAATTCAATACAACATGGATGAAGTGTGCCAAGGAAACAAAACTCAATCAAGTAATTCCTCCACAAAGTCAACGTTGAGGCTTTAGAGTCCAAATCACTAATTGTATTTTTGTTGTGGGCTTCCCTATTACTTCACTAAAACTAGAACTTGGGGGTTAGTATTTTGGGTTGGTTCCGTGTTGGCTGGGCACAACTTGAAGTTTTAGGGCCCGTTTGGAAGATGTGTTTAAAAACTGAAAATTGTTGTTTGCAAATATTTGTGAAAATACGTGTGGGTGAAAAAGTGTATAAAAATGCGTGAAATGCTGTTTAAAAACTGAAAATTGTTGTTTGAGAAGGGTTGCCAAACACCCCCTTAGTACGCGGGTTGAAAATATGAAATCCTTGTTCTACTTGTATTGGGATTATAGAATAGTGTTATGCGGCTCTTTCCTTATAAAAACCTATAGGTCAGTTTGTAAAAGAAGATAGAGAAAATAGACTACCAGGGCTAGAGCGCAGGAAGCAGGCAATCATACGTGGCTTTTTCTGTGGCTTTTTTTTAGCATTGTATTTTATTTGCCTACTTGAATGTTTAATATTTTATTTTTGTAGTTTTTTTCAATTACTATAAGTAACTAAATTTATAATTAAGGTTGAAAATGAAGTCTTGTTAAAAATTATCAGTATTATTTATGTGATTTAATTTTTTCCACAATATTTGTTCTTTAAAGATTTAAATTGTTTTTGCTTCATATCAATTAACTAAAATAGGATTCTAGATATGAGTTCAACTGTTTTTTCTCATGATTTAGGATTTATCTTAATTAATTAAGTACTTGGTTTATTATTTCTTGATTTTAAAATTAGATATCTCTTGTAATTTGTTTGTCAATGGATACAATTGATGATTTTATTTTTAAAATTGGATATTTCTTGTGATTTGTTTGTCAATGGACACAATTGAAGATTTGATTTAATATGTTGGAAGTGAAAAAGAGCATGCTTTAGATTTTTAAACATAATTTTTAGTGATAATATTTTCCATGATAACAAAGATTGATTTCTAGATTATCATGTAGTGATTAGGAAAAATTAATGATCATGAATATATGCTGATATGAGTTAACAAGTCGAATTCCAAAACCTTAATTCCTTTTTCTATTTTGTTTAATCTCTTTACTGCTTTATTTTTATATCTTTGCTTAGATCAATTTCTTATTTAGTTTATTTAATTTCAAAACAATCAATTTTTATTAAACTAGATTATGATTAATTTGGTTAAAGTTTAATTAATTTTCCTACATTCATACAAGTCCCTGTGGGTTCGATCATGTTCTTGTCAAATTATACTTCGAGATTCGTATATTTACGAGTACTTTAAAATTTCACAAGAAGTTTTTAGCGCCGTTGCTCATTTGATTTGAATTTCACGTACATTTTACCAAGTTGGGAAGGAATTATTTCAAATTCGAGAATAATAAAGAGTGTTTTAACTAGAAACGATAATTTGAAAATCCCACAAGGTAAATTTAATTCAAATACGTATTAGGATGCATTCTTTATAATTAAAAAATTTATAGTATATAATTAACAATAGTTATTGTTTATTAGGTAAATATTATCTTGTTGATGTTGGGTACATGAATAGAAGTTGTTTGATTGCACCCTATAGAGGATTGCGTTATCATTTAAACGAGTACTCTGCTCATCCCCCTAAAAATGTTGAATAACTATTTTATTTGTGTCATATGTCATTGCGCAATGCTATTAAAAGAGCATTTGGTGTATTGAAAAAGAGATTTCCCATCATAGCAAGTACTACAAAGCCTAGTTATTGTGTTGACACACAAAATGAAATCATTTTATCATGTTGCATAGTTCATAATTATTTAACGGGTGTCGATCCTGATGAAAGTCTTATTGCTGAAATTGATGAAGAGATTTTACATTCTCATCATGAATGTGCGACCTCTACTCCTAGAGAAGATGACGAGGATGCTAGGCAAGGAGATATTATAGGAGATTATATAGCATTAACCATGTGGTAAAACTATGTTTAAATGTGATAGCATTTGGGTTTATTGTTGTCATGTCGTTTAAGATTATGTTATGTTTCAATTACTCAGACTTAAATGCTATGCAAATTTCTCTTTTTATTTTGATATTGCTCTCTATGTTTTGATAATTAATATTAATATCTACACAATATTTTTTATGTGTTTTTTGCCTTATTAATTATAGCATGGGTAAGATATTAAAGAAGAATGGTGGAAATCCAAGCAAAAAAATACAATGAAGTAGAGGATACTGTTAGTGTCTAGAGATATTTTCATTTATATATTTCTTTATATTTTTAATGTACTGTACTACATTTAAACTTCATTTCTTTTGGCATTAGAAATTATAACCAATTTTGGCATTGTAGATGGGGGGAGCTGAAGAAGCTGGTGGTGGAAGGAAAAATAAAATACATCGGGTTATCAGAAGCTAGTGTAGACACAATAAGAAGAGCTCATGTAGTTCATCCCATCATTGCCTTACAAATGGAGTATTCTCTGTGGACTCGTGATATTGAAGATGAGATAATTCCACTTTGCAGGTTTTTTATATTGCTTTGTTGTTTGCATTTCAAAGCCAATTGAATGTTAACATTGGTGGAAGTTTGTCTTCGTGACCTTAGGATAGGTTATGTATCAGATATTTTTATAGCAATAGAATATCACGAAATTTCACATCATCATTAAAATTTTTTGTTTATCTTATAGAGAGCTTGGTATTGGGATTGTGGCATATAGCCCTCTTGGTCATGGGTTCTTTGGTGGAAAAGCAGTCGTCGAGAGCTTGCCTAACGAGAGTATGTTGGTATGTGGCTCCTTGGTGTAACTTTTGACAATGCCATGCCACTCAATATCTTTTTATTTGATGTGTTTATGTCAAATCCACCATTAAATTTCATTGTCTCCTTACACTCTGCAATATGACAATGTATACTTATATATTGGTATTTATACTTATATTGATATCACTGTCATAGGCCATGCATCCAAGGTTCATGGGGGAGAACTTAGAGAAGAACAAACTTCTATATGCCCGACTTGCCAACCTGGCTGCAAAGCATGCTTGCACTCCCCCTCAGCTAGCTCTGGCCTGGCTTCTTAATCAGGGAGATGATATAATCCCAATCCCTGGTATATTAATCTCTTAAATTCTTTTGCTATCTTCACAAATATGTGATCAAATTATTTATGTGGCTGCTTGCTCACTTCTAGCAATAGCTCTTTCTTCTTTCCATAAAAAATTGAGTGTTACTTTTCAATTGTATGGTTAGACAATTATATTCCTACTACATCTACAACTAAAGAACTTTGACCCCTTTTTGTTAGACTTTGCTTAACTGATTATTTAATTGGGCCGGCCTATTAGGCCTTTCCAATTGGGTTTTAGTGTGTTTTTAAATTCAACAAAAATTGGACCAACAAGACACTAAAGCTTCAAATCTTTGGGCTTTTGTCAACTCTTTACCAAAGTTAATTAATTATATTTTACCCTAATTGCACTCTAGCCTTATTAATAAATTATATCTTTATTATACACAACCCCTTCATAAAATATTCGTAGAAGTCATGAATTTGACTTTGAAAATTACTACATCTTAATTGATTTACTCGGTTAAAGTTATTCATCATATATTTATGAAATCCAATTTCATAAATATATATATACTTTAGTAATTTCTTACCAAAATGGTTGGGCCAAACTCTCTGAATAACCAAACCCATTAAACTTATCTCAAAGGAATATTTTATATCTCTATCAAGGGACCATGAATTCCATCTTGAGATTTGAACATGGGGTTAAATTCAACATTGATTGGATGATTTACATGGATAACTAAGGTTAAGAATCTTGATAACAACATTGGATCCTTGGCAGTGAAGCTTACACAAGAGGATTTGAAAGAAATTTGTGATGCTGTGCCCATTAATGAAGTAGGTGGTGAAAGATTTCCAGCCACCTTATCTAAGTATACCTGGAAGTTTGCAAATACCCCATCAAAGTGATTGCAAATTATAGATATGAAAACTAAAGCACAAACCACAGTAGGGAAACACTGATTCTCTGTCGTCCTATTGTCTACATCGATTGCTTAGGAAAAATAATGAGCAAAGGATGTAAGTATATCCTTATTATGTATGAGGGGAGAAAGAAGTTCCTGATAATGAAACTGTGAATGCATAATTAATCAGTTTTTATTAGACAAGCCTTATCTTGTGGGTTGAGGAGTCAAAATGGATACCCGTGGAAACTATTCTTCTTCTTCTTTACTCAGTATTTTTAACAAGAAGGACAATAATCTCAAGCTTACCTTAAGGAATACTTTTATTTTTAGGTAGCTCTTCTTTTCCCAATTTTATCTATGAAAATAATCAATGATGTTGGTCGACAGTATAACCTCATTCATATTTAGTATTTACCTGCAAATAATCGATGATGATGGTTTTGTGCGAGAATTTTTTTTAGGCCTGTTTATGTCACCAACACTGGAATTAACCCTTAAAAATAATTGTTAAGGGATTAGTCATACATGTATAGCAGCTTTAGCTTCTGTCATGCTTAATTAGGCATCAACAGAAACTATTCGAGAGTATTAATTAATGACTTGGTAACAGGACACACAGAAAATGTAGAATTGAAGGTATGGAAATCAAACCAAGGCATATGGTTTGGGATATTTGAACTACTTTTATGTCCAATTCATCAGGAAGATAATATGTTCAGGAAGACTACGATCAAGGTCAATGCTAGGGAGATAATACCATGGACGGAGCTGTTATTGGACCCTAATTTTTTTTTTAAAAAAAATATTATTATATTAATAGATACTAATTTTAACAATTTTGTTCGATTATTTTAAGAGTAATCTTATAGTCAAAAATGTTTTTACAATGTTTATACAAACTATTGAGATAGCAAATTCTTATTGGTTCGTACACTTGCATAACTTTTTACGTATCAATAACCACTCATCACACTAGCAATTTGTAAAAAATTTGTAGTTTTAGCATTTTTCACCTTTGAAAGGACATAAAAATTAATAGATTAAATCTAAAACAAAATATACAAACTCAAAAAAATTAGCTCAACAACAAAAATTATCAATAACAAAACTAAAAAAATTAAGTTCAATCAATCTATTTTACCTTGAAAAAACTATTTGGCCAATTAAAAAATTTTAAACAAAAATCCTTAATAGTAAAGCAATAGACTTAAAGGTCAGAGCCCCCACACATAACTAGCAGCAGAGTCGCCTCTTCCCCTAACTCCAAGTCCTGACTCCGTCCCATAATACCTTGGCGAAACTCCAATTAACGCCTAAGGGACACCAATTACAAAAAAGATTAAACCTATGGACTTGGACTCATTTATGTTATATTAATTACTCAAATTCTTTATTTTTCACCAAGTGGGACTTCTATTGTCACATGCACACTCAACACAAGGTGGCCCTTGAGATGTTGCAAGAAAAAAAATGTTGTCTCCTAGATTTTGGGATTGTATTGGATTGGATTTGGATGAGTGTGTTGCAAAGAGGGGTGTCCCAATCCTACATCGAACATATACTAGATTAATTTATTTATAGAGGACCTCGATGGTGGGTTTTACAAAAGGCTTCACATCATTCTCTTTCTTATATATAAAAAAAAAAGTATTGGAATCATTCAATGTCATGTAGAATATACTCATCAACCAATTTTGTTTGGTAATGATAATATAAAA
The DNA here is from genome assembly GCA_032878915.1 of Castanopsis chinensis. Classification (NCBI taxonomy): domain Eukaryota; kingdom Viridiplantae; phylum Streptophyta; class Magnoliopsida; order Fagales; family Fagaceae; genus Castanopsis; species Castanopsis chinensis. The sequence continues at coordinate 1,178,768 of JAVQMG010000039.1, forward strand.
GTATAGTTGTTAAAAAAAACATATGGAATCAAATCCGGTATTTATATTATAAAATAAAGTTGTTACATTGAAATATTTATACAGGAACTAATCCGGAATCAAAATATTTTTTTAACATTTGTTGGTGGGGGAACGAAAACATAAAGGTCACAACTTTTACAAGTCATCAAAATTGTGAAGTGAAGCATTTCCTTATACAAAGTAGTATCTTTTCAAGTAGAGAGTAAAGTAAGCTGTGCAGTGGTTTGTTGAGAATGGAGGAGAAGCCCCATATCCAAATTCCAAGAGCACGACTTGGCAGTCAGGGACTGGAGGTATGCTTCTTTTTCTCCGATTGATGGGAATTCCAATATTATAGTAATTGAACTACCTGCAAAAAGTAATAGGCACTAGTCATCAAAACCCCTTTTCACCAATCCAAGATATATATATATTGGATCAGTTACTGTACTGTACATATTGGGTTGAATTACATATCTCTATCTCCTCATTGTTTGTATTTTGAACCAGAAAGCTTAAAAACAAAGAATAAGTCTCAATGCTTCCCTGTTGGGTTTTCTTATCAGGTTCTTACGATCTTCAATTTCTCACCCATGGTTTGTAAAGAATTGTTTTTGTGTTTGCATTGTTAGGACTTTAGATATTTACACCAGAATAATAGTATATATGACAACCATCTGCATGCATATGGATGTAATATGACATATGTTCTTAAGACAAATGACAATTTAAGTACAGCTTCAGTTTTAAATTCTAGCTCCTTGAGATTTGCTTCATAAATCCATTTTTTTGGGGCCTTAGAACAGGATTCTCATCCTACTTTTTGACATAGGAAATTGTGAAGTGTGTAAAGAAACGCTTAGTTTGGACAAATGTGGCAATGGAAATTCTGTAAACTAAATTCTATTACCCTAAATTGTAATACACCCACAGAGAATAACCACAGATGACTATTCTTTGTAGCACAGTGGGTGTGGGTGGGAGTGTCATAGAGTAAACCACAAGTATCATCTTGTCCTAAAGCAAACTGGGGGTGGCAAAAAAGCCTTTGAATATAGAAATCGGACAATTGAAATGATTTAGCATAAGACCTCTACACCGCACTTGTGATTGTCATGTGAGATGGACTGCTGTTTCTATTATGAGAATTGTGGAAACAGATGAAGTTTTGTCATTCAGACAAAACCTTCAGAGTTTGTTGTAATATATGTGAACTTATAGAGGTAAGGTTTATACAGATAACAGATTAATATTTAGCAAGACAAAGTAAACATTCTTTTAGATTATATTAGCTTCATGATAGCATCTTCATCTCATCTGTAAGACGCATAGAAACAGACCAATTGTATTGATCAATTGAACACACCTCCAACCTGAAGACTACATAGAAACACAAGTTATTGGACTGGTATGAATTTTACTTGCAAGAAACCGCCTCAATGATCTTTTTGTGGTTTCCTTTTTCGGGTGTAGGTTTCAAGATTGGGCTTTGGATGTGGCGGACTTTCTGGAATGCTCCTTTATCGCATGAAGCTGGATGCTCTGTTATAAAGGAAGCTTTTCAAAGGGGTATAACCTTCTTTGATACTGCAGATGGCTACGGAGATAACCATGATAACGAGATCATGGTTGGCAAGGTACTTCTACTTTCTAATCATATTGAAAGGAAAAATGTCATTTTAGCTCACTCCTTGCTTTCATGCTGAGTTATCAATTATGTATGTTTAATTTCGATTTGCATCCAATTGAACAAAGCAGCCCTAGGAACATCCATATTCGAACATTGATTAAAAAAATTAATTATATTGTCTTTTTAGGCTCTGAAGCAGCTTGGTAGGGAGAAAATTCAACTAGCTACAAAATTTGGTATTACTAAATTAGGGGAAGGTCAATTTGGTGTCAAGGGCACCCCTGAATATGTGCGGCAATGCTGTGAAGCCAGTCTTAAGTATCTTGATGTGGACTATATCGATTTGTACTATCAGCACCGTGTGGACACTTCAGTGCCAATAGAGGAAACTGTGAGTGATAAGATATTTGTACTTTTAAATTTTTACAATCTATTTATTTTCATATATTTGATGGATGGACTTTACTGGTTTTAAACTTCATTTCCTTTTGCATTAGAAGTTATAACCTATTTTGGCATGGTAGATGGAGGAGCTGAAGAAGCTGGTGGAGGAAGGAAAAATAAAATACATTGGGTTATCAGAACCTAGTGTAGACACAATAAGAAGAGCTCATGCAATTCATCCCATCACTGCCTTACAAATGGAGTATTCTCTTTGGACCCGTGATATTGAAGATGAGATAGTTCCACTCTGCAGGTGTTTTTTTAAAAATAAATTCTAGCTCTGTTGTTTGAATTTTAAAGGCAATTGAATTCTTAACATAATTGAAAGTTTGTCTTTGTGACCTTAGAATTGGTTATGAATCAGATATGTTTAGGACAATAGACTATCAGGAAATTTTCACATCATCATTAAAAGTTTTTGTTAATCTCATAGAGAGCTTGGCATTGGGATAGTGGCATATAGCCCTCTTGGACATGGATTCTTTGCTGGGAAAGCAACTGTTGAGAGCTTGCCTAGTGAGAGTTTTCTGGTATGTGACTACTAATAAATAATAAAGTGATTCTATGGTTTCTAAACGCAAACATATATATTTATATGACTAGGTTCAAGTTACACTTGAATGTAGCTTTTAATAATGCTATACCACTCAATTACTTTTGATTTGAAGTACTTATTATCAAATCCATCATTGGATTACATTATCTCTTTATACCCTTCAAGATAATAGTGTATACTCATATATTGTTATACTATACACATTGATATTTATGGCATAGGCTATACATCCAAGGTTCATGGGGGAGAACTTAGAGAAGAACAAACTTCTATATGCACGGCTTGTCAACCTGGCTGCAAAGCATGCTTGCACTCCGCCTCAGCTAGCTCTGGCCTGGCTTCTCCATCAGGGAGATGATATAATCCCAATCCCTGGTATACTTGTCTCTCAATTTCTTTTGCTATCTTCACAAATATGTGATTAAATTCTTTATGTGGTTGCTTGATTGGGTGATTTACAGGGACAACTAAAGTTAAGAATCTTGATAACAACATTGGATCCTTGGCAGTAAAACTTACACAAGAGGATTTGAAAGAAATTGGTGATGCTGTGCCGATTAATGAAGTTGGTGGTGAAAGAGAACTGGCCATTTTATCTAAGTATAGCTGGAAGAATGCAAATACCCCATCAAAGTAAAGTGATTGCAAATTGTAGATATGAAAACTATAGCAGAAACCACTGAAGGGAAACATCAATTCTCTGTTGTCCTATTGTCTATGTTTGCTTGGGAGAAATAATGAGCAGAGGATGTAAATATATCCTTATTATGTGTGACCTTGTCCTATGCTGAGGTAACACGTCACAAACTTCCTCATTACTGGATTAATTGATCAATATGCTTTGTGTTATCATTATCGCCTCCAAAAAGTGGGAAATGTTAGAAAAAGCGAGACACCAGCTTTGATTTCATGTTGTCTATAAAAAAGCGAGACACAGTCACGCAAGCTTTTCAGCCAGTTTGGCAAGTCGCGCATATGGTAGTTTGTTCATCTCTAAGTTCTCCCCCATGAACCTTGGATGAATAGCCTATGCCAGATTCATCAATATAAGTACCCATATTTGAAAAGAGCGCATGCGCACACACATTTATACTTAAATGGCTGCATCTATGGGACGGGTAGGTGTGTGTGTGTGTGCGTGCTTGCGAAACATGGAGTTACTGAATTATTTATTTGTAGTCGAATACCAGCATACTCTTATTATGCAAGCTCTCCATTACTGCTTTCCCACCAAAGAACCCGTGACCAAGAGGGCTATATGCCACTATCCCAATTCCAAGCTCTCTGTGAGATTAACAAAAACTTTATAATTATGTTAAAATTTCATGATGTTCTATTGTTATCAAAATATCTGATTCATAACCAATTTAAAGGGCACAAAGACTAGTTTTGACCAATGTAAATAATTCAAGTGGCTTTGAAATGCAAAGAAGGCTAGATATCAAAAAACCTGCAAAGTGGAATTATCTCATCTTCAATATCACGGGTCCACAAAGAATACTGCATTTGTAAGGCAGTGATGGGATGAACTGCATGAGCTCTTCATATTGTGCCTACATTAGGTTCTGATAACCCAATGTATTTTATTTTTCCTTCCTCCACCAGCTTCTTGAGCTCCTCCATCTACCATGCCAAATTGGTTATAACTACTAATGCAAAAGGACATGAAGTTTAAATGTAGTGCGGTACATTGATATATAAAAATAAAAATAGTTTTTATCAATTTAAAATTAAAAGTAAATATCTTGACCCTCATGGTATCCTCTATTGGCACTGAAGTGTCCACACGGTGTTTATAGCACAAGTCAATATAGTCAACATCAAGATACTTAAAGACTAGCTTCAAACCATTGCCGTACATACTCAGGGTATCCTTGACAATAAATTGAGCTTCTTTTGACATAGTAACACCGAATTTTGTAGCTAATTGAATTTTCTCCCTAGGAAGCTGCTTCAGAGCCTAAAACAAGACAAAAGACAATTAATTTTGACCATCAATGGCAGAATATATATGTTCCTAGGGCTACTTTGTTCAACTGGATGCAAACTGAAACCAAACATACACAATTAATTACTTGGCATGCAAGCACATGCAAGCAAGGTTTGAACTCAACATCATTTTCCTTTCAAGGTGATTAGAGAGTAACAGTACCTTGCCAACCATTATCTCATTATCATGATTATCTCCATAGACATTTGCAGTATCAAAGAAGGTTATACGCCTTTGAAAATCTTCCATTGTAACTGAGCATCCAGATTCATGCGATATAGGAGCATTTAGTATTCCAGAAAGTCCGAGACATCCAAAGCCCAATCTAGAAACCTAAACTCAGAAAAGTAAACCAGAATAAGAACATTGAGGTGGTTTCAGACAAATAAAACTAGTGCCAATCCAATAATTTGGGATTCAATGTATTGTCCAAGTTAGAGGTGTGTTCATTTTATTGATACAATTTGTCTGTTTCTATGCTTCTTACAGATGAAGATGCTATCATGAAGCTCATACAATCAAAAGTTCACATAAGTTCAACAAACTCTGAAGGCTTTGTTTGAATGACAAAACTCCTCTGTTTTCACAGTTCGCATAACAGAAACAACAGTCCATCTCACATTAGATTAACAAGTTTTCCGTAGGAGTCTTAGTTGTCCAATTTCTGACGGCTTTTTGCAACCCCTGGTTTGCTTTAGAACATGGAGATACTTGTCGTTTACTCTATGACACCCACACTCAGTACTAAAAGTAAAGAAATTAACCATCAATGGCTATTCCTTGTCAAAGGGAAGGATGATAAACCTTCTCTAAAGCCCAAAAATGGACTTCTGTGCAAACCTAAAGGAATTGGAATTTAAAACGCAAGCAATACTAAAATTGACATTTTCCTTTAAGACTATTATGCAAATGGATGATTGTCATATATACTGTATACTATTATTTTGGTGTAAATATCTAAAGCCTCTAAGAACCTCAAATCCCACGAGTAGTCCCTTCAATCCACAAGGTGATAAATTTGGAATCCACCAAAGAAAACAATTGAAAAAAAATTTGTATTTTTATTGATAATAAGTTGATTTGCCTTTGGAGGTTACAAAACATATAAATAATGACAACATAAAACCCTATGATGATTAGGAAAAGTCTGAAATCTTAATTCGCATTAATTACAAGATTAATTGGCAAAATTCCGAATTCTACAACAAAAAAAAAAGGTAAAATTGAGTTAAATGCAAAATTATAAACTATTAACATTAGGGACTATTCCAAAACAAGCGAGACCTTATCCTGGATTGAGCAAAAAGTGATTAAGGAAACAAAATTACTAAAAAGGTAAAATCACTGTTTTCAGGGGCTAAATAGAGGAATTTGCCAAAATTAGGTGCACCTCATGACAAAGCGATGACTATTGATTAGAAAACCGTTTCCCTTCAGCTTGCCAATTTCATACAATTTTGACTCGGTTGCTCAAATGATTTCTATTTGTGCCCCTTTTTGCCTTTTTCATACACCCTTAAGAGTTTAGGAAGTCTATAGTGGTTTGTTCTACATCACTGACAATGCAAACACAAAAGCAATTCTTTACGAACCATGGATAGGAAACCGAAGTTCATAAGACCCTCGAAAGGACACCCAATGGGGAAGCATTGAGTCTTTTTCTTTGTCTTTAAACTTTCTGGTCCAAAATATAAATTTCAAGAAAACACAGAGGTGCAATTCAATCCAATGATTCTAATATGTACACTGCAGTCACGGATCCAAATATATATATATATATATATATATATATATTCGAATGCCGTACCAAAAAATTTACATGCATAAAGTCGAGTTCCATAAAAATAAAAAACAAAAACTCTGCCCTCGCTGTCATGAATCTATATAATGACTAATAGTCAAAACATTTGATTTTTTGTTAACCGCTTCCCATTGTGTTACGTGGTTACATAAATTAGAGCATCCACATTCATTTTTTCTAATTTTATTCTATTTTACCATCCAAAAAACTACTTTATCAATTATATAATACCAATTTTCAATACCCCAACATCAAAACTTCTATTTTTTTATCCTACTCATTAAAATAATATATTTTTACAATAAAATATATTTTTTCCTTTTTTTTCCCCAACTTTATCCTCACTCACTGAATCTCAGTTACTTTATTTTTCTCATTCTTCTCTTCCAGTCTCCTCCTTCACACAACTCCAGATTGGTGAAACTGAAAAAAAAAAAAAAAAAAAAAAAAAAAAAAAAAAAAACTGATCAACCACCATCCTCCATCAACCACAACACCGATCAACCACCATCCTCCATCAACCACCACACTAATCAACCACCACGCCGATCAAAAACCATATCAACCCAACTCCTCCACACAACCATCATCCTCCATCATTCCAGATCGGTGAAACCCACATCGATCAAAAACCATACAACCCAACTCCTCCATACAACCACCATCCTCCCTCATCCCAGATCGAAAAAAAAAAAAAAAAAAACCACGCCAATCAAAAACCCGCACGCCGATCAAAAACCATACAACCCAACTCCTCCACACAACCACCATCCTCCATCATCCCAGATCGGCAAAACTGGAAAAAAAAAAAAAAAAAAAAAAAAACCTAGCGGAGCCATCTCAAGTGCAGAGATCAAATGAGAAAGAGAGAAGGAAGAGAGAGAAAAGAACAGAAATAATGAGAGAGGAGAGAGAAATTGCCGGGAAAAGGGGAGAGAGAGACTTAAATTTTTTTTTTTATCCCATTAGCTACAGTACCATCTTACATTTAAAATGGTACTGTAGCTCAATTGTATTTTTTTTTACCATTGTTACAAGATACAACATTCAATAGAGCAAAAAATTTGGGCTGAATTGTAAATAAATTGCAGAAAAGGGCTCCATTTTTCATTTACCATATTCATTGCTGATGCTCTTACAACCACATTTACATTTTAAAATACTGAATAGTTGTGTCTTTTCAATATGTCTATTTACAGATACACCTATTCCGAACCAGTGTCAGTGTGTTTATAAATAGGCATCCCTCATTTCATTTAAAAAAGTTAGTTTTTTCATTCATTCATAAGAGTCTTCAAAGAGAAAGAGAGATAGTTCCATTTGTTGTGCATGGAGATTGTAGTGCTTCTTCTACGTATTGTTCATCATTTTATCTTGGTCAGTTTTACATCAACCATTCTGTATTCATTTGGTTTGTAAGTTTTACTTTATTTCTCTCATACGTTCACACACATATTTGTACATATATTATTTATTGGCTACATAAATTAATGCTACATATATGCTTTAAAACTCTGAACATTTGTGATTTTTCGTTTTTCCGTTTAGTTTCAGTTTGTACCTATTTATTTTTTCATTTACAGTTTAAAACATCGAACAGTTGTATCTTTTCAATATGTCTATTCACAGTTACATCTATTCCGAACCAACGCCAGTGTGCCTATAAATAGGCATCCCTCATTGCATTTTAAAAAGTTAGTTTTTTCATTCATTCATAAGAGTCTTCAAAGAGAGAGAGAGACAATTCCATTCGTTGTGCACGGAGATTGTAGTGCTTCTTCTACGTGTTGTTCATCATTTTATCTTGGTCAATTTTATATCAACCATTTTGTATTCATTTGGTCTATAAGTTTTACTTTATTTCTCTCATACATTCACACACATATTTGTACATATATTGTTTATTGGCTACATAAATTAATGTTACATATATGCTTTAAGACTCCGAACATTTGTGATTTTTATTTTTTCCGTTAAGTTCCAGTTTGTGCCTTTTTACTCTTTCATTAAATTTCAATATCTACTCATTGTTTCATATAAGATGCATATGTTACGATAAAAAACTGTCATTCAGAAGAAAAATACCTAAAAATTGTAAAAGAAAACTAAAGTAAAAAGAAAGAAGTGAATGATATATCAATATCATGCTTGAATATGAAATTCTAGTTATAGTGATAGGTTCCAAGGGTTAAGTGAATGGTATATGGGCATGTGGCTTGATTTTTTTTTTTTTATTTATAAAAAAATGCTTTTCTGTCAATTATGGAATACAAAGAAGCAATTTTTATAATTTTTTTTAGTAGGTACTGATTACGTTTAATACAATTTAATATCTTTAATGCTATCCGTTGGTCTTTATTCATACCTACAAAATTATTTGTCACGATTTGGGCGGGGTCGGGGGCAATTGCCAAATGAAGAAGTTAAGAAAGGTGAAAGAGAGAAAGTTGAAAAGAGGTTATCAAAGGTGGTTTGATTTCTAGACCTTTCCACCATTTTTAAGCCAAAAAAAAAAACCCAACTGACAAATGGCAATTTTGAAGCATACTCACGAGTTTTTTGTGTTTTGAAGAAAAATTAAAGACAAGAAGTTACCAAATGAATATTAACCACTATTTAAACCTAAATGATTATGACCTTTCATCAAGCGTCTTTTTGGTCAATAAACACATTTTTATTTAATAGGTACTTTTTCGGTCAATAGACACTTCTTCAGTCAATAGACACATTTTCGCTCAATATCGCCTTTTGGTATATCTAATTTGAATGGCTATAACCTTTCAATAGGCACCTTTTGGTATATATTTTACAATTTATCTTGCATACAACACAAACTAAACTAGAAACATAACATCATATCTTTTATTCATTTCCACAAAAAACTAATAAGTAAAACAACATTGCTATTTTTCTTTTGAAACTCATCCTGTAGCTATTCTCGTGCATTGCACAGGTTAGTGACTATCAGATGCGAAAAAGTTTTTCCTTCTGACAAATGAGATTTGTGTTAGGTTGGGGGCCTAAACTGACATTCAACGATGAGCTCGAAGCACAGCCCAAAGGCTATCGGTGAAGATCCGAAGAATTCACCTTATTTTATGCCTTGGGCTTAGGTTGAGACTGACAAGGATGGCCTATAAACAATTCCTACAGTAGACACGTCAGCATGATTAAAGAACATTCTGCAGGAAATAGCCTAGCAGTAAAATATCCTAGCGGTAAACTGTCCCAGCAATAAAATAAGACAAAACAGAATAAACATCCAGCTATTAGCTATTTCACAGATTAAGGAACGTATCTACATGTTCAAACTCATTATCCATTGGCTCTAAAGAAGAGTCTTCTAACACAATAATATGAGGGAAAAATTTTATAGTGACAGTTACATCATAACCTTCAATAATAAATGAGTAAAAAAATATTATGAGTTCCATTATAACAAATAATGAGGAAAACTTAGTGTGAGATGAAAGGAGAGAGAGAGATTCCAACTAGTGCAACAAGATCATTATGGTGCCAAGGTATACTCATGGGTATAGTATAAGTAGTGAGTAATGAGAGACATTTCAAGTAGTATGAGTAGTGAGAGAGAGTGTTTAGTGAAGTTGCTGGGACTTTCTGCTAGGGACGAGCAAAAGCTTATAAGTAGATGTGTGAGGGGTATTTGTGACTCAAAACCTGACTAAGAGCTTTTAGATAATTAAGAAGAAGAGAGTAGAGTAGTTTTCAGAGAGTTCTTCCCTATTTGTGTCTCTTAGTGTGTGTTGGAGTGTTGATGGAGAGCTTCCATTTATAGTTGAGTTTTAAGGGGTGATTATCAAACAAATCAGCCTCAATCTTCAGAAAATCCTTAGAGAATCGTTCCTAGGATTTGGACCAAGAGTGGTAAGCTTAGCTTTTAGAATGTTCTTGCTATTTTGAGTATTAACAGCTGGGGTTCTAACTTGGTATTAAATATTGATTTGTCTTCAGCTAATGAGATTAAGGCATATGTTAGGCTAATGATCTTGGTTTTACTGCTACTAGAATTAGAGCTCCCTATGGCAGATTATATGACCCCAAGCTAGGTGTCAATCTTAGAGCCTTTTGATGGAAACTCTGTTGGGGATCTCTTTGATGCCCTCAAAACCAAATTTCCCTAAGTTTCCCCATTTGGGTTCATGTGCTTGGTCCATGAACCAGAAAGTACACTTTTTAGGCAAGACAATGAGCTATTTTTAAGTTGTTGCAGGAGCTTTCATGGCTTGGTTATGGCTGCCCTTAGCTCTTGACTGAATGGGTAGGAGAAGAAAGGAGAGATGGCTGGCTAAAGCTTCCCAACTTTATGTCATGTCATGTCAGCTTTGTGTCACATGAGAAATGATGGAAATCAGCTTGTCAAGGAAGGGTTTAACCCCTACTAAACATGTGTCCACTTCTGATCTGATTGGACAAGTTGGAGCTGATGGCAATAGGCTCCAGTTGTTAGGTTGTGCTGAAACTTGGCTGGTCAGCTCACGTGAGCTTCAACTGCTAGGATTTGTATGTGAGCTGGGCTGCATTAGCTGGGCCTTGTAATTGAGCTTCTTTGGGCTTGGTTATCTCTACAAAATGAAGAGTTTTGCCATGGGTAATATACATAGGCTTTTGTAAATTTTGTAAGAGAAGTATTTTTGAGAATGAGTAATTATATTTCCCATGAGTTAGGGATTTTTGCATATGAAAATATGTTTTTGCCTAGTAATAATTTTGGGCTTTAAGCATAATGTGATTATTTTTGCCAAAATAGTATTTGGACTTTGTAAATATGTGCCAAAATAATATCAGGCTTTTGTAAGGTGTCAAAGTAATATTAGCCTTTTAGAAATATTTGCCAAAATAATATTGGGCTTTATGAGTAATTGCCAAAACAATATTTGCACTTTATGGATAGTTGCCAAAATAATTTTGGACTTTATGAGTAATTTCCAAAATAATATTTGGGCTTTATACATAGTTGCCAAAATAGTATTTGGGATTTGTAAAATAGGTGCCAAAATAGTATTTAAGTTTTATAAAATAGTTTGAGATTTTGTAACAATTTTGCCGTGTAGCAACGGACTTAGTAAAAGTGTCGTACAGCAACGAGTTTTGTAAAGGGTGTCGTATAACAACAAGTTTTAGAGGTGCCGTGTAGCAATGAGCTTTGTAAGAGTGCCATGTAGCAACAGGTTTTAGAGTGTCATGTAGCAACGGGTTTTATAAAGATGTCGTGTAGCAACGAGCTTTGTAAAGGTGTCATGCAGCGACAGGCTTTAGAGGTGTCATGTAACAATGGGCATTATAAATGTGCAGTGTAGCAACGGGCTTTGTAGAGAGTTTTGTTGGGATTTTTGAGTTTTGCCCGCAAGTTAAATGATTTTGGGCCTTTTGTGGAGGAAGTATAATTTTGTAGCCCAATTTTAGTAGTAATGTGATGAGTATTTCTGTGAAAATCCAAGTTGGATAATATGTGGGATATAATGAGTAATATTTGTGAGAAGGCCCAAGGTAATTTATGGGGCTTATATAGGGAATATTTGTGGGAGCCCAAGTTGGGCAATAATATAAAGAGTATTTGGGCAATATGTAGGAAATATTTATATGGCCTCAAAATGGTTTATGGGCCTATGTGGGTATTTTTTTAGGGAGTGGGCTAATGAAGTTAGGGCCTGAAAATTTGTACCTCAACAGCAACTAGTATATACTAGTCGAGTTTCTGCACGATGTGCAGTGCAACTTATTATTAGTTTTCTCCAATATTTCAATAAATTTTACCAAAAATCTTATAATTTAACTGATTGACACCTCATTTTCCAATAGAAACATTTAGAATTCATATCCCTACTCTCAACTATCGATGTATTAAAAAGATATTTCAATAAATTTCATTGTAAAAAATTGTAATCTTTAGTTATTATATATATAAACAAAATAGAATTACACTAAGAATAGTATAGTGATTTGATTATACTATATGTGTGTGTGTGTGTGTGTGTGTGTGTGTGTGTGTTTTCTTTTTTTTACAAATTGAAAATTACATGAAATAGTAGCTAATATAGATAGGCAAGTTTCATGCCTACTAAATAATGCATATATCTTTTAATTATTTTTTTTTATATTCTTGATTGCATGTGTGTTACTAAAAAAATTTTCCCCTTTTTGTTGGACATGGTTTCAATTGTTTAAAAAAAAAACTAAATTTGAGTAAAAATGTCAAATTTCAAATCAATTGTTTCTCACATAAAAAAAAAAAAAAGTTTCTCATATAAATCTTAGAAAAATGATATTAAACTTTAATTATGTTTAAAATAATTAATATAACAAAATGAACATATTTATTATATTAGTAATCTTTCTAATTACATAGAATACATATTATAGTGCTAGTTCTACACACACACACACACACACACACACACACACACACACACACACACACACACACACACACACACACACACACACACACACACACACACACACACACACACAAAGTAGTTAGGAAATTTAAAGGATTAAGATTAATTTTAGTAAATTCACAAATATTTAATTTTTTTTATGGCTTTTGTGACAATTGTTGTCAAAACAACTAAACATGAGTAAGAATTTCATATTCTGAAATTATTATTATTATTCCAACTAAAATTTATTTTCGACGTCATAGATTGAAACTTCAAAAAAAAAAAAAAACTAAAAATTATTTTCTATATAGAGTTGATAAAAAGAATCATATAAATTCATTTAATATAAATAATTAATGCACAAAAATAGATAATTAATATATGCATTTACTCTATTGGCTAATTCAATGAACTAGTACTTTAATATAAATGCAAACTTTGTTGAAGTAGAAAACTAAATAAAGAGAAGTTCAAAGAACGTGTCACATGACACAACTTCATACTCTCCAACATGAGGTTTTTGAAATTTTATGTAAGATATTTTAGATAATGTTTTACATATATTATAAGACAAAGTAAGCGAAATTACAGTAAAGAAACATATACATTTGGAGATATTAAAAATTAGTTAAGTAGTTTCACTGCATATTTGTAACCTTCTCAAGGTAAGATTAATTTTTTAAAAAATCATGAAACAAAAGATAAATGCAAAAGAGTAACGGGATCATGAAAATTAACTAATTTATGTTATTTTTACATATTTCATACCATGAAATGAAAGCATATCCAACTCTCTCACCGTATTTTGCTCATTGATAGTGTAACATTAAACCATGATATTGGCGAGCGTGTGTGCATATATCTTGTAGATATGCATTTACTCTATTAGTTAATTCAATGAACTAATGCTTTAATATAAATGCAAACTTTGTTGAAGTTGAAAACTAAGTAAATAGAAGTTCAAGGAATGCGCCACATGACACAGCCTCATACTCTTTAACTTGAGATTTTTGATATTTTACGTAAGATAGCTTTGGATAATGTTTTACATATGATGAAGCCCAGAGCACTCAGCATCAACATATATTATAAGAACAAGTAAACTAAATTAGAGTAAAGAAATATATACATTTTGAGATACTAAAAATTAGTTTAGTAATTTCACTGTATATTTGTAGCATTCTCAAGGTAAGATTAATTTTTAAAAAAATCATGAAACCAAAGATAAATGCAAAAGAGTAACAGGACCATGAAAATCCACAAATTTGTATTGTGTTCGCATATTTCATACCATGAAATGAAAGTATGTCAAACTCTCTTACCGTTTTTTACTTATCGATAGTGTGACATTTAAACATGATATGGGCAAGTGTGTGTGCACATATCTTATATATGCACACACACTGCATACTCAAAACAAAAACTAACCAACCAAATTAACCAAACCTAAATCATATTTAAGCCCCTCATTTTAAAAAGAAAAAATTACCCGTAGGAGTTTTGGTGTTTTGATGGAAGTGGGAGACCTGTATAACAGAGGTAGTGACCCCTTAGATTCCTTGTTATCTCTTTCAAATGTTTTGTCAATCTCAGGTCTTTTATTTTGGTAATATATAGTGAAACAGTGTGTTTTATTTAACAATTAATTCATAACATTTTTGTGTCTCTCTATCTCTTTTCAGGGCCTTATTTAGTTAGTTATTACTATTAGTCCTTAATTATTATTATTATTTTTTTAAATACTAAAATGGTGGGTATGCTAAAAAACATGAAGAAAGAAGAGTAGAGAAAGATGTGGTGTAAGTTTAGACAATTAATGAGACATTAATGAGATAACAATAAAATAAGTTAATGTGAACTTTTGGGTAGCAATAAAAAGAAGTTAATAAAAGAGGTAAAAAAAAAATGCTAAATGCAAAATTAGAGCGCCACTTGGTAGGATCTCATGCACTCCTACATGAGGTATCTGCTTTTATATGTACTAGCATATAACTCCATGCAAACACATTGATGCATTTAAAATTAAACAAAAACTTTATTATAAAATATAAATAATTAGTCAAATTAATTTTTTTAAAGCATGTAACACATGTATTCATGCATACATATAAATACATTTAAAATAAAACACAATTTTTATCATAAAATATAGATAATTAGTCAAATTATTTTTTTAAAGTAAATGTAATTAGTCACATATTAAAATTTTTACCAAAATTAGATTATAATTTCAAATTCAAATTCAATTTTCTCTTTACCTTTTATATATTATATATATATATATATATATATGACTTATAAATTTAATTTTTTTTAGTTATATGATTATATTTTTTATAGTTTATTATATTAGAGTTTTCGTTTTCTACACTAAATTTAATAATTTGACACAAAAATTTTAAAAATTTAGATTAGATGAGACACGTGACGCAAAATTAAACTCTAATCAAAATTCAATTTTTACCTATCTGTTTTTCCTAAAATTCTAAAATTCTAAAATTTATATTAGATAAAATATATGATGTAAAATTTGACATAAAATTCTAAAATTTATATTAGATAAAATATATGATGTAAAATTTGACTCTCATTGAATTCTAATTTAAAATTTAATTTAATTACCTATCTGTTTTTCCTATTATTATTATTATTATTATTATTATTATTATTATTGATGGTGATTCATTAGGAGCCGAGGCATATGTTTTAGAATATTTACAAGAGGAATGGTCATTGGTCCCTACTCCCAAGTATTTACAAGAGAATATTTTCCATGGAAGCTCCAGCTCCTGCTCCTGTGTCGTCGAGAATGGAGGAAGAGAAACAAATCCCAAGAGTCAAACTTGGCAGTCAGGGGTTGGAGGTCAGCTTCTTTCTTTCTCACTTCCTTCTGTCTCTCCTCTCAATATCGTTCACCAGTCACCGCATATGTATTCTTCACTTATTTAGATTTCTTGGGCTCTCTTTCCTAGTTACAACACGAGTGCAATTTTTGTTTATTTATTTATTAAGGTTTGGTTTTTCAGGTTTTATTGGGTTACTAGAAATTTTACTCCCAAGTTACATAATAATAATAGTAATATATATTAGATGACATTTTATTTACTGGTTTAGTAGTCTCAGATTTTAATTCTTTGGAATCTGACATGCAAATCTTTTTTTACCCAATATTGCTATAGATTATGAACCATAGGGCTTTGTCTTTTCTTGCTGTGTGTTAGATTAGATGCATTCATTTTGTCCATGCTCATATCTTTACAATGCTTTCAATGTTAATCAAAATCAGTCCTCACCCTGGTAGACTTTTGAAAGGAAGGCAAGCATATAGTGAGTCATTTGGAATCATGAAGTTGAATGACATGGGTGAGATTCTTCATCATGATACAGAGGAACATCTTACCTACATAAATATATGAACAAAGATACATATGAAGAGATATCAGTGGTGATAATCTTAGTACTACACTGTAATTGTCAAGTCTTTTAAATCAGAAGCTGCAGGTTCTGTTTCTACAATCACAAAGGCAAATGAGAGCCCCTAATTTCCACACAAATTGCAAGACTAGGTTTTGTAATTCAGACAAGGCCTTCAGAAGCATGGAGTATATAAATTTTTTTATAATATAATTGCAAGTCCTACTAGCAAAATTAATCTCTTTTAATTTAATTAGTATTAGAACATTATGTTAGCAGTGTCCCATTGGATTGGAATTTAGGATCATTCTGCATAAAAGTAACTGTGGAAAAAGACCACCATCTTGAAAATAACTCCATGTGTAAGAACTAGAGATATTGACAGGTTCTGATGATAAATTGAGAAGATCTTGGGGACTAAGTGGAAATCCAAATTTTTGGTTTCATAACTTCTAGTTATGGTGTTAAATTCATTGGGAAACTATTGTGTTCTCCTTATGCATCCTTTTCTGGACTGCAGGTTTCTAGATTAGGCTATGGATGTGCTGGACTATCATACAACTCTCCTCACTCTCATGAAGTTGGTTGTTCAGTTCTTGAGGAAGTATTCAATAGGGGTATCACCTTCTTTGACACATCAGATATCTATGGAAATAATCATGATAATGAAATCATGGTTGGCAAGGTACTGTTTTCTGTTTATTTTGAAGTTTAAACCTGAGTTGAGCATATGTATTACCAAGTTGAATTAGTGTAGGATCAAACGAATACCCAAGTTTGTTTGGTTATTCCCGTCAAGGTTTGTGGGAACTTCTTTCTTTCTTAATTTAATAAGAGGAAATACAGGACATTGGCTATTGAGTGACAATATGACTATAAGAGGCTCTGAAGAACAAAAATAATAAGACTAGTTGAGCATGTGCTTCAATTATCTGACAAGAATTAACTGTAGTTTCGTGACAAAATGAGTACAATTGAACACAGATAATCTCTCCTCTCTCTCTCTCTCTCCGTCTTCTGCTTCTTCTTTCTTTTTTTCTTTTTTTCTTTTTTTTTAAGATTTGCAACATTTCTAGAAATGATGTGGTGGAAAATTCACATCCATGCATGGATTGACAGATATATCATTGGTGTTATTATTATCACTATTTGTTTTCTCAGGCTTTAAAACAGCTTCCTAGGGAAAAAGTTCAAGTGGCTACAAAATTTGGCATTATCAGATTAGAGGATGGTAAATATGGGGTAAGGGGAACCCCTGATTATGTAAGGGAATGCTGTGAAGCTAGTCTTAAGAGGCTTGACATCAACTACATTGATCTTTACTATCAGCACCGTGTTGACCTCTCAGTGCCCATTGAGGATACTGTAAGGATCGAGAGACTTTGTCCTCCTCTCAAATGTTTTTTTACCTTTCAATCTATTATTTAAAATGCACGAGACTACATTCAAGTCATGGCTGTTTACTTTTTTCTTTATAGATTGGGGAGCTCAAGAAGCTAGTGGAAGAAGGAAAGATAAAATACATTGGCTTATCAGAGGCCAGTGTAGACACAATAAGGAGAGCCCATGCAATTCATCCCATCACTGCCTTACAAATGGAATATTCTTTGTGGACCCGTGGAATTGAAGAAGAGATAATTCCACTTTGCCGGTTTGTTATATATAGTCCTAAATTTCTAGTCTTTGCATTGTTAAACCGTGTTTTCAAGATTCATTCGTGAATTGTATTGCCTTTGCAATCTTAGAATATTTTGAATTAGATACATTGAGAATATTTCAAAATCTGAATGAATTGTTAAACCATATTAGTTCATCAAGCTGCCACCATTTTGGAACAGGGAGCTTGGTATTGGTTTAGTGGCATATAGCCCTCTTGGTCGAGGGTTCTTTGGTGGGAAGGCAGTTGTTGAGAGGTTGCCTACCGGTAGTAGGTTGGTATGTTGCTATGAATAAATATTAAGTAATTTCATGCTTTCTATTACAAACCCATATGATTATTTTCTTGAAACAGGTTTCCGACTCCCCCACCCCCTACCAAACACAAATGTCTTAAGTAATTCCATGCATTAACAATGTTTTAAATCGATACTCTAACAACAAAATTTGGAATTTATGTTGATGTTAATATTCCTGGCAGGCTATGCACCCAAGGTTCTCAGGGGAGAATTTAGAAAAGAACAAACTTCTGTATGCCCGATTTGCCACCTTGGCTGCAAAGCATGCCTGCTCTCCTCCTCAGCTGGCTCTGGCTTGGCTTCTCCATCAGGGAGATGATATAATCCCAATCCCTGGTATATTAGGCTTTCTTGTGCTATATTCACACACACACACACACACACACACACACACACACACACATACGATTGAATTCTTTATGCAACTGCTTGTTCACATCAATCAGTAGCTTTTCTGATTTCCATGAAAAATGAAGTTCTCTCTTCAATTCTGTTCCTACTTCTTACTAATATATAACTTAAGAATTATGCACTTAATTGACAATTCTTGCTTTGTTAGTAGAGCATGATGTGAAACTTATTGATAGGATGATTTACAGGGACAACCAACATAACAAATCTTGATAACAACATTGGATCCTTGGCAGTGAAGCTTACACAAGAGGATTTGAAAGAAATTTGTGATGCTATGCCCATCAGTGAAGTGGCTGGTGAAAGAAATACAACTGCATTATCTAAATATGCATGGGAGGTTGCAAATACCCCATCAAAGTAATTGCAAGTTATAGATTTATAAACTAAAGTGCAAAATTTGATGTGAAACATTTCTTCTCTGCGGTTACATTGTAGGAAAAATAAGTGAGAAAAGAGTATAACCATATCTTGCTAATGTATGGTTAGGAGAAAGAAATCTCCTTATAAGGGAATTGTCCATGCATGATGAATAAGTTATTTTGCTAGATTTAGTGTGAGATTCATAGTTAATACCTGTGGCAACATCATTTTTTCTATTTTTTCCATATGAAATAGCTGTTATTAATAGTTGCATGCTTCATTATCATTATCCCTTCTGGATGGTGGGAACTGCCACATCTTTCTCTGTTTTTTCTAATTTGTGATAGTTGTTTTATACTTTTATGATTTCATGCCTTTTGCTTCATCTCTGTGGTCTTTAGAATTCTTCAGTTTTGCAATGCATAGAGGAGTGTTGTCCAATTTTTTGATTGAGATGCTGCAATCTCTCAATGTATAGCTTGGGGGCTTCTGCATAGAGAGACTGGTAATGTTTTGATTTTTCTATTTCTAAACTCTGCTGTAAATGATAACTTTTTCTTAGAAAAGATTTTTTGGATTTAATGTGCATTTTTTTTACAGGTGATTTAATGTGCATTTAGATGATCATATGTTGTGAATTATGATATTATGGTGGGAATGTTTAATTTACAAGTTGCATGTTCGAGGCTTCGAGCAGATGATATCTAGTCATTCTAGATCCTCTTTTCTTCTTCTTTTTTCGTTGTATTTGAATACATTGTTTGGTGGGCTTCAAATTTTGATTGGTTTTAATCTAATTTTGATTTATTGGGCTGGTTTTTATTGAGAAAGAAAAATAAATTTATTGCAAATTTTAGAGAGGAAAACAATAGTCTACTCCCCCCAACACAAAAATGAAAAATGTCTCTTTGCGATAATTATAAGTTCAAATTAGGGGTTACATAAGTCAGATTGGGTCGAGTTAAGGAGTTTTTTCAACCCAGCTTACCATGGTGGATTAAAAAAATGTAACCCAACTCAACCCACGTGAATTAGGTTGGGTTGGGTTGGATTGAACAATTTTATTTAATTACTATTATTATTATTATTAAATTGAGCCTTAGAACAACACCATCACAAATAAGAGCAAATTTATAATCAAATAATTATAAGCATAATTATTTTAAAATTATATATTTTTTAAAATATAGCTAAATCGGGTCGGGTTAGGCGGATTTGTAAATCTTATGATTCAAACACGATTTGACCCACGGTAAAAAAAAAAAAAAAAATCATGACCCAACCCAACTCACTAGCTCAAACAATCAAATTTGACCTTAATTTGAGATGATGTCGCATTATGGTAAAAGGAAATGATACTAATTAAAATTTTGATCTGAGTTTAGCCACAATTAATAATTAAAAAAAAAAAGTTGAGTTCCCACGAGATTTTCCTGTCAAACAAACGTACTCAAGAAAATATAATTATCTTTTTTATTTTACCTTATTAGAGAAAGATGCAAATAGTCCACGTTGCTTGTTTAACCGAATCAAATGGTATATCTTTTGAGTATCAAAGTTTGGTAGTGAAAGAGTAAAGAACCGTGGCATAATGTGAGAGGGTGAATAGTACATAGCTAGAGAAATGTGGAATGGTCTAGACTCTAGACTCTAGACTCTAGACTCTAGTCCCTTCCCTTCAAAGTGAAAACCTGGGAAGCAATATGGGCCTCAAACTCAGTGGTAGAAAGTTTTGGTGATGGTGAGTGCCACGTCTATTGCTTACACCACCATGTGTGGACAAATGAGCCCACGTGAACTAATGTCCTTTTGAAAATATATATGGAACGACGTGGCTCCTTAAATATCCACTGCTCTCTGCCCTAGTGCTTTCCCCTCCAACACATTCTCTATATAATGTCACTTCCAGGCCTAACATTAATGCCACAACAACCACTTTTAGTACCTCATTTCCTAGTGCTTTCAGCTTCTTAATCATCCACATCCTACTCCATTAAGCTAGCTCTAATTGGCAATGGCAGCCTCATCTGCAATGCAATCCATCTTAGCAAGACCACCTTTGAATCGTGTAGTTTCAAACAGATCTACTAATAGGGTGAACCAGTTTCTAATTCCCACTAGTTACGTCCCACATTTGCCCAGATATGCTAGTAGTATGCGTGTCCGTTGTATGGCAGAGGTAATGAAAAGTCTAGTTTGTTTTTCTTTTCCTGGAAATCTCAAAAAGTTTTATAGAAATTATTTAATAAACATGATCTGCTAATTGATTTCTATGTAAACATGATTCTGACTGTATGATTCCATGGCATTTCATCGCTTTGCAGGAGGACCAGCAGGAGCAGCCAAAGCCTGTAACAACTTCACCTTCACCACCTCAGCCACAACAAACCCCTCGGCCTGCACCCAAGGTACCTACCCTCAACCCAAAAGATACTTCTTTGTTGTTGTTGTTGTTGTTGTTGTTGTTGTAGATGTTTTTTTTTTTTTTGGGAATTAGAAACCCTAAATATATATGATTATGTTTTCTTGAAGATTCATTTTTTACCAAATAGTAAAAGCACACAAAATTATTCTTTATTCATGAACTTTTTTGACCTTTGTTCAGAAAATTATAATTAAAGCAAAATTACTTTCACATAAATTTGTTATTATTGATCCTAATTCTATTATGCACAACTTAAAATATCTCACCTTAGTTTTGTGAAAAAAATTGTATCAAATTTTTTCATTTTAAACTTTTAAAGTAATGTCTAAGGTTTAAATAATATAACCGTTAATCTAAGATGTAGAGGTATCTTATCAAAAAAAGAAAAGAAAAAGATGTAGAGGTATCTCTTCCACTAAACGGTAGAGATACGTCTACAGGTACGGGTTGGCTATAATATGCATAATTATTATTATTTTTTTTAGAGAGATGCAATCTATAGCATTGTGCTGGTGATAACTTTTTATTACCAAATCAATATATCAATCAATTTTTAGCATAGATGATGATTGAATTTCAGAATTTTTATCCAACCATTTGAGATTTTACGAGTTGAGATAATTGGATTCTACAATATTTATAATTATTTAAATACTAAGATACGTTACAACGTTCCCTTAAATTAAAACAAATACAATATTGTATGAATTAATTAATTATTAAATACATTTTAATATACTATATTTTTATGGGTAATTTAATTTGAGAGGAAAAATGAAAATAAAAAATAACATAAGTGGTCATCATCCACTATGAGAAATTGGAAAGTATTGAGTAGAAAAAGTATCTGCCCTCTCTAGCTATTGACATGACATCTTACCACAAAGTAACATAATTTTTACTTGGTTCACTAAAGATAGTACTTTTATTATGCACAGATCGTGGTAATTGTTGTGAGAAATATTGTTTTACTTATAGCTATGTTTTACGACATTGTTAAGAGTATTTTGACACTTTACACTATTAGCAGGTGAGCACAAAGTTCTCCGATGTATTGGCATTTAGTGGGCCTGCACCAGAGAGAATCAACGGCAGGCTAGCAATGATTGGTTTTGTTGCTGCATTGGCGGTGGAATTATCCAATGGCCAAAATGTGTTTGACCAGATATCCAATGGTGGAATCCCATGGTTCTTAGGAACAAGCATTGTGCTCTCTTTTGCATCCCTGATTCCTTTGTTCCAGGGAGTCAGTGTGGAGTCCAAGTCAAAGGGGTTGATGACTTCAGATGCTGAGATGTGGAATGGGAGGTTTGCCATGTTGGGTTTGGTTGCACTAGCCTTCACCGAGTATGTTAAGGGTGGTACCCTTATTTAGGTCTCTGATGTGCTAACTCAAGCTAGCTTGTGTAAATGATAATTTTAATTTCCATGTAATTTGGAAAGAGTAACTCATGTAATCCAATTTTCAGTGAATTTGATTTCAATTTTATCAAGAAGAAATGAAGAATTGTCTACAAACGTGTCTATCAAAATTAGTGGTCCTCGTTAGAAAGATCATTTTGAATTCAATCTTATATTTGTCTACTCTCGACGTTGCCATAGCCTGTGGAAAGATTGGAAAAATTTAAGCAGGTTCACATTTATTTAATACAGTGAATAAGATTGTATTTTAGATGATACTTGCAATTTGCAAACCTTTCGTGGTAGATATTTACAACCATTTTAAAGCGAAGCGAATAAATGACTTGAATCCTAGCATTTGTTGTTTTTACAAAGCCATGTCAATTTAGCAATTCAGTTCATTCAGGCTATTTTACTTCAGTCTAATGTGGTCTACTTTAGTCCATTTGATCTATTTGGTTCATTTCTAACTAATTAGGCCTTAAATTGCTTTTTTTTGTGGTCTCAAAATATTATTTTTCTTATTTATTAGGTTGAAAAGTATGAAATTTTATTTTATTAAGAGCGAACTTTTTAGTTTTTTACTAAAAAAGACAAATCATTAGAAATTAGAAATTTGAGTACTAAATAAGCAATAAAAATGATAAATATTCACAATATTACCTTAAATTTCAAGTTTCAATGATATAGGCATTATACTTATATTTTGAAAGAAAAAAAAAATGCTACAATTCTAAACCTTTTTTTTTTTTTGGTTGAAATAAACACACAAGAGAAAGGAAAAGACGTTCTAACACAAAAGCATATTACAACTCTAATTCTAAATTTATATAATAATTTAAATTTAATGTTGCATGTTGCATGTGTTTCATAGAATATGGGTGTGTATATATATATATATATATATATATATATATATGGATAGGTTCAAATTAGTCAATCGATTATAATAATTTTTTTTAATAAAAAAATCATTTTAATAATATATTCTCCATTTATATAAAATAACATTATAATTATGTAATTTAAATCTTTTCATTAAATTATATATATTTTTAATGCAAAATATATTTTAGGTTCCATTATATAAAACTTATAAAAATAAAAAAAATACTTTTAAATAACACATGCACTATTTAACCTACTAATTTTACATTATATTCTTACAAAATAACTATATTACATTTTCCAAGGCATCACTTGAGTTTGCGACTAGTAATATGTAATAGGCTTGTTTTTAGTAATACAAGTGCAACCCATGTAATACAAAAGGACTTAATGGCTGCATACATGATAGTGTCCTTCCCTTATTTGAGCACCTCACAAGCGCGAGAATCATTCCTATATGTATTCTATGTAAGTGTTGCATAATAAATTGCCTCACAAACCATGTTAGAATTTTCGGCCTTGCGAGATAGGTTATCAATGATAGAAGACATTGGAAATAGGTTTTCATTTAGGGCTGTAGATGAGTTGATCTGTGCTGGGTAGTGCATGTTTGAGCTTGGTTCGTTAATAAAAGTCAAAAGCTCAAGCTTGTAACAAGCCTAAAACAATATTTGAGCTTAAGCTCCTGGGAGAGCTAAAATACTTGAGTTTGGGTTGGGCCAAGCTCAGGTCAAGCTTTTGAGCTTTGAGATTTAACAAAATTACATTAACAAATGCTTAAATCTTCAAAAATAAAGTTAAAAAAAAATAGCATATTCATTTTATCATGCTTGTAGTCCCACATATTATGAGCTATTGTTCAACTTACAACTTTACTAATTAAATCCATCCATTCATCCTTCCTTGTCTATAATATCAACAATTGTTCAAAATATCATTTTTGCATTCACATTAGATGGTGAAGAACTAGAAAAATACTTGTTTGTACTATTATGAATGGAAAAGGACTAACATGTTTCATAACTTTGCATCAAATGATTGATGGGAAAGGACCATACATGGCTTACTTAAATTTAAAGAAAAAATAAATGTAACTAAAGTCTAAAGTGGTGCTTGGTCAGTTTAGAGTGAAGGGAAAAATTAAAATAGTAGATAGTGGTCCCATGTTAGCCATGTCATTATTAAGACGTGTAATGGGTAATTACACATAACTTGTTTTGTATCGAGTCTTATAGCTCATGAGCTTGTTTATGAACAAATTTTTTTACTTAAGCTTAGCTTGTTTATTAAACAAGTCTAAAACTAAGGTTCAAACTTGATTTATCTATAAACAAACAAACATGAATGAGCAAATTAATCGAGCCGAGCCCAAATTTATTTATGAACTGCTTGATTCAATTACAACCCTAGTCATTTGGCTTCTTATTATCAAATCTAAGAAATTTCTCATTAGCCCCTTTTATTGATGGTTGTATGGTCCTTTAATCGTTTTGAGAGATTTGAGCAAGGATTGTGAACAATTTGAATCTTTGATTACGCTTCCTAGCCTGCTGGACATTGTAAAAGTGCCACGTCCTTTAAGTACTGAAACCACCATGTGTGGACAAGTGAACCCATGTGAACCAATGACCTTTTTGAAGACACACTGTATCTAAAGTCTAAAGACTAAACACACGTACTTTATCAAAAAAAAGTCTAAACACACACGAACACTGCCTATTGCAAGTTGTAACAAAAAACAATCTTGATGGGCAGTAAACACTAGACACTGCCATAATATGCAAGTCGTGGATCTTAAATATCCACTTCTCTACAAGCTTGCTCCTCCAACACTCTCTATATATATCACTCCGAGACCAAACATAAATGCCACAACCACTTACTACTTCATTTTTTACTACCTACTTGATCAATCATAGCCTATTAGTAAGTCCTATTTATAAAAGGCCTTTGATATTGGCAGCCTCATCTGCAATGCAATCCATCCTGGCAAGCCCTTTGACCCGTGTAGTTTCAAACAGGTCTACTAGGGTAAAACAGTCTCTAATTATTCCCACTAGTTATGTGCCACATTTGCCAAGATATGCTAGAATCCAAGTGCGTTGCATGGCAAAGGTAATGAAATCTATGCATCATGAGATTTTTATTCCTATTTTTGTGAAAAATTCAAAGTCTGATGGAAATAATTTAACATTCATATTATTATGATATGCTGATTCATTTCTAAGTAATGTTCATGACCATACGATTTCTTGTCTTTGCACTTTGCAGAAATAGCAACCAGAGTCTGTGACAACTTTACCACCTCAACCAACACCCAAGGTAACTACCCTTAATCCAGGAGATACTTCATCTCTTATTTTCGCTCATTAACCCTAAATATACAATAACAATATTTCTTGAAGATCCATTTTTTTACCAATTAGTTTAAGCACACAAAATTATTCATTAATTTTTTTCACAATTTGCTTAGCAAATTATAGCTAGAGCAAAATTACTTTCACATAAATTTATTATCAATCCAAATTTAATCATGCACAATTTAAATTATGTCACCTTGATTTTGTGAAAATCTTTTTTTTTTTTTTTTTAAGTTTATCTATTTTTTACTTTCTAAGTAATACTATAGACACAATTATAACCAGTAACATGACTTGTTCATATGGAAGTAACATAATTCTTACTTGAGCCTACTAAATTATCCTACTTTAATTAAGCACCAAGCACATCAAGTTATTTCAATAGTTATGAAAAATGTTGTTGATGGTTATGTGTATAACATTAGTTAAGATGAATTTTTTACATGTGTTTCATTATGATTGACTAGTCAACACAAACTTCTTTGACTTGTAGGTGTTCAGTGGGCCTGCACCGAAGAGGATCAATGGTAGGCTAGCAATGATTGGCTTTGTTGCTGCAATAGTAGTGGAGTTATCCAATGGCTAAGATGTGTTTGCCCAGATATCCAATGGTGGGATCCCTTGGTTCTTAGGAACTAGCATTGTGCTCACTCTTGCATCCCTAATTCCTTTGTTTAAGGGAATCAGCGTGGAGTCCAAGTCAGATGGGTTGATGACCTCAAATGCTGAGATGTGGAATGGGAGGTTTGCCATGTTGGGTTTAGTTGCACCAGCCTTTAGTGAGTATGTCAACAGTGGAACCTTTATTTAGGCTTTTGATGTGCTAACTCAACCCAACTTGTGTAAATGAATATTTAATTTCCATGTAATTTGGAAAGCAGCTCATGTAATCTATTCTAAGTAAATTAGTTTATAAAGGAATAGAAACTTATATGCAAATAAGTCTATCAAAAGTAGTGGTCCTCTCTCAGGGACGAAGCTGGACCCACTCCCCCCCCCCCCCCCCCCCCCCCAAATTTTTTTTAAATTTTTTCACTATATATATAATCTATTATTTTTAGCAATTTATTTCAATAAAATTGCTCTTTGCCACGCAACAATATTATTGATATTTTTAAAAGCTATAAATATTAACCCAACAACAAAAATTATGCCTAAACAACAGCCCAAAAAAAAAAAAAAACTCAAAGTGGATTTTAACTAGAAGGGAATTTCTAAGCCAACTTAAAGCAAGACACACATATAATAAAAGGGAAAAAACAGGGGATTTCTAAGCCACTACCAAAAAAAACCTAACTTACAGTAGAAAACCTCAAAACTAAGGACTTAGGCAGCGGCACTGCAGCAGAATAGCAATGTAGAAAAAGCAAAGGTAGAACAGTGCACCATGCCTGACAACACCGGCCACCACTAGTCCATTGCAGCAATTAGCATTGCCCAAAGGCCCCAAACCTGGTAACATTTTATCCCTCTCCCATATCTGAATCTCTAATGCTTGGTTAGTTGGTTGATTAACTTAGATTTAATCATATGTGTTGACAGTGTTGTGAAGAAAATAGAAAGAGAAGCAGAGCTGAGAGACTCCACCACATCCGACAATAGAAGAAGAGACTAGAAAAAAAGAGTCAGAGAGAGAGGTATACTCTGACTTGACTCCATGTTTGATCTCTCTCTTTCAATCTTTAATAAGGCCAAAGTTTTATATATATATATATATATATATATTAATAAATGGTGGTCAGGTGGTGTCTTGTCTCTATTTTAGTGACTAACAACTGTGAACTATGTAAAACAACACAATGTCCATGTGAGGTTCTGACAGTTCTATGCACTTTAGTGTAGATTTGTAGTTTTGTTTGGCAGTGTTGTTGTCTATTAGTGTTTTTTAAAAAATTTGAAAGATAAGATCTTTTTTTTTTTTTTTTTCAAGTAAATAATTAAAGGGATTATTTATCACTTTAAAATTTGTTGGTTATTTGTTGACTACTTGCGTGTATAGTATTTGCTTAATGTGTGTAATGATTATAGATTATTGACCATATAATAATATGATAATTTTAAATTATATTTTATCTGTAAATTATAAAAGAGTCCATTACGATATTTGATTTTTTCAAAATAAAAACTTCAAATAATTTAGAAGCTAATAATAGTGGTGCAACATTACTAGCTACTAATGTTGAGGAAAATTTAATGTCTTATTTTCATAAATAATTGCATTGTAATATCTTAAAAAACAAAAATTTTGTGTATTTTTCTTTCTTAATGGTTTATAAAATGAATATTTATTTGAAGTTTCAATTTTTTATTTATTATTTTTTTTTTTTTTTGGTTCATACTTTTGCCCTCCCAAACTCCAAATCCTAGCTCCGTCCTTGTCCTCTCTAAATATGTTTGTCTACTCCCGTCGTTGCTGTATTACATTGTCAAATGACTTCGTCTAACTTGTGCCTCATTAACCATATATCATCACTTAAATATAAAAGGACAACCCAAATTAATTCCTGGACATGGTAAAGTTGTGGTTTTTCTTGGAAAATTATGGTATAAAAATAAAATTGAGCATCGTCTCTTATTCATTACATTGAATATTTCATATTTATGTGTGGGAAGAACTCTACAGTGTAGCAAACATATGAACAGAAAGAATTAGAAGAATACATTTACTCTTTCATATATTTACATATGCACCAAGAACATGAATCTCTCTAGTTGTAACATGATGCGCTGCACCCATTATGGATCAAGGAGAAGTCCATGCATGCTCAAATCACCATTGTGGTGCTTATGGGTTACCCCTCCATCAGTGTCTTGTTTCTGCAACCAAGAATTGTGTTATTGGAAATAATAATCACTTGATTAATGAAGGAAATAAATTAGCTTACATTAGAGAAAATAAGTCACAACAACAACTAGTTAGACATAATTAATACCAGCCAAAACATAATGCATCACACTTCCCTGCCTACAAACTAATTGAAACAACATATTTCTAGAGCTTTTTGATAAGAGTGGATCAGGAAAAGGCAAATGCAATTGCCTCCTCAACAATAAATGACTAAAAACTGCAAGGTTGGACTAAACTAATTTTACAAGTTTCACAACAAATGCTGCATCAGAAAATAAGAGGGAAAAAAAATTCTTTGCACTTTGCTTGAAGCTTCTAAAGATATAAGGTTAGGAGATAAAGAGCATTTTATCAGATATGACTGGCAAGAAATACATCTTTTGTGGCAGTTTAATGCCCCCAAAATGGAAAAGAAGAATAGTGAAATGAGTTATAGGCATGATCTCTGGACAACTAATGTTTTAGTATTTTTTTCACCTTGAATCGGAAAGATCCGTTTGGTCTTATACCAGTATTACATGAAATTCACCAGAAATTGAAAAACTTGATTTAAGAAGGGTGCACAACCAAACCACAACTCCATAAACATGTGACTCAACAGCCTCATTCTTATTAATAAGTACTATTTGGACCCTCCCTCCCTCCTTCCTTCCGAACCTTGGAAAGTTCACAATTTCAGGCGAGGAAAACAAAACCAAAAATACATAATGGGTGAGAAGGAGAAAGTGATTGTTGAAAAGTGGACAGTCAATTTGAGGGCTGGAGTGCAATCAGGGCAGAGAGTGTCCTGCCCATGTCCAAAATTATATTAAAAAGTAACAACTTAACAAAAATATGATACTACATACACACACACGTATACATTCACCCAACACATAAAAAAGAAAGTATTTTATTAGATTAGCTATGATTGATCAAGCGTCTTCTTCATAAAATGTATCAGATACTTACTTCTACAGGTGGATCAATTGGAAACAAATTTATGGCTCCTGAATTGAAGCTGAATCCACTGAATAAAGAGGATCAGAAAAAACAAAGAAATCAGTAACACATATAGGAACTGCATATCACAGACAAATGGAGAAAAAAAATCATTAAAATAGGCAAGTGACCTTCAATTTATAAGCAGAGTGATATGACCTCAGTGATAATAATTCAAATAAGGTTAAGAAGCTCAAAACCAACATGATAATTCAGCTAATGCGAATTAGTTGGACATTGGCTTTGGTTGAGTAGAGTTCTATAAAATAATACTTGAGGAGAAAGGGGAATGCAAGAACAATACCATCGGGATAAGACTAGCTGCCACACATATGGAATGAAGAACTCTTCAGGATGAGACTCTTGTTCATAAGTGAAGCGTAATTGCGTAAACATCTGACAGATCAGAATAGTAGACCGTGAAAACAAGGGAATGTTAATCCTCTAAATAATATTCACAATGTAAAGTGGACTACTTATTTTATGATTTTTTTTTCATTTCTTTTACCTTCAACCCATCACCCCGCCAAGATCGGCAGTTAATAATAATGACTTGTAGTACTTTCTCTACCGACCATTCACCATCCATTCTCTGGGCATCCATGCGACTATTAAAAAAATCTAATACCTACAAAAGACCAAAGAGACCATAGAAGTCAAACACACACAGGACACATAGCATGAAACAGATATATAAAGAATCTTACAGATAATTTGACAGCCACCTAACCTATAACAATTTGCAGAATTGCTAAGCAAAAGAAAAAAATGAATTTACAATAAAGACTCTGGGGCATACAGTATAAATGTTTTCAAGTAGTTCATTGAAGCGTGGATGATTCTTGAATGGCTGAAAGACCTCCTGCCTATGCATTATTGCATATACAACCTGCTCAATTTCATAGATATTGAGAAAACACGAAAGGCGTTAATGAGAAATTAAAGAAAACAATCTATGTCACTTAAATCCTTTCTAAACCAAAAGATGATACCTCAGGATTCCGTGGCAACGCATATGACAGAATTGCATTTAAAATTTCAAGAACAAGTCTCAGGAAGTCGGTGTATATATGCAACTCAGTCGACTGCAACAAAAATAATCTAAATTAGCAAAGAAATGTAAAATAGAAAGAGAGGTGCCATCCAAATAGCATAAAATTTGAGAGTTGTAAGTGTTTCAGACCACATCGTCTGAAAGACTGTTTCCTTCTATTGAGTTGCTTTTGGCTAGTTGCACCTTGTTCTCTCTTAGATCTGCCAATTTGTTATACCTAAATACAGTGTTACATTAGGGTCAACAAGTACAGGATCATTATGCATGAATATGAAGAAACAAGATATAAAGGTTGGAAAAAATAAAATGAACATGGGTGACCTACTTGCGTGAGAGCATAAAGAAAAGGCTGACCAGCCTCTGTGATGCATATGCACTTAAACGGTGGACATGAGGTGCCATGTTTGCCAATGTTGCCAAACAAGTTGTGTGGAGATAAACATCCTGTACGTTTAAGTATTTAAAAATGATAACGGTAAGAATTTGCTAAAAGTAAGTAGGTATCCTGCGTATCAACAAAATCTTAATGTAAAATGCTCATAAGAAAATCATCAATGAACAGCTATTTTTTCAGCTACTTTTGTGAAACATCAAATTGTCAATTAACTGACAGATATCAGTGGTTATCTATTTTCACCTTCACCTTTACATATATCAATGGTTATTTATTTTGACCTTTACCCTTAAGAAAAGGTAAGTCAAACAAAAAAACACACACACCATTAAGGTACTGAACCTATCAACCCTTATTTTTAGGGGTGGGTGTTTGGTTTAAAGACCATTGACCAACAAAGGTAGGTTGGGTGGAATGGGCTGTTGATATATTACATTTTCACAATAAAGAAATTAAATTTCGTCGGAAGTCTGAGGCTTTAAATGGCAGAAATTTTAAAAGGAATTTATCATAATTGGCATCATCAATTTTCAAGTTAGATATGCAGCATGCTATAGCACTTTTGCATAAAAATTTCAACAAAGTAACCATAAATGTAGAACATATGCAGACAATTAAGATGGTTCAATGAAGTATTACCCGTAACTTAGACAGATTATATTGCACAGTCCTTATGAGAATAATGACCATCAGGGAACCAAGAGATGTCTGATGAAGGAGGCGTTCTTTGTACCATGGAACACCAGGCAGTATCTGTCCGCACAATCTATGTCAAATACAATCTTAATGTAAAATTCAAATGGCAAACAGTTGTAATTCTTACCATCTTATGAATGCTAGCATTGAAGGAAGAATCCTGGCTTAGTATCAGAAGTATAATCAGCAACATGTAGATTTGATTAGCTGACCTCCTAGGAGCATTATATAAAGCTTCCAAAATGGGCATCAACTGTTAATTCATAGTAAAAACACAGATCAGAATTGAGCTGTGGTGCAGCTATATGCCACATTGGTAGTTAATATGCACCAGCTTGCTTGATTAAAAACAATTTAAGAAATTAATTGTGCTCAATGATGAGAAAATTACACATATGGTATATCTTAAATTGATGTTTCAACAAATTCAAAGTCACAAGACTAATTTTACAAGAAGATTTTTGCACCAATTATATACAATAGATATATGGCATTCTTTATTTCATTATGACTTAAAAGAAAAAACATAAGCTGCTGCTTCATACCAATGTATCCAAATCAGTTCGCACCAAAACATACTCCAAAAAGTTAGAGTTTCCCTGCAGCAATGAATAAAGCAATAGGACAGCAGACTCATCAGCCAAGCACCTGCACCAAAAGGAAAAAGGAATCATTATACTTTCAGTCAATTGGTATATAGCCCCAAAAGGAAAGGGGGGGGGGGGGGGGTGGGGGGGGAGCCAATATGACTCTTAGGAGCTACCACAATGCAGTGAAATGTTTTTTTTTTTTTTTTTTTTTTTTGATAAGCAATGTAAGAATATTATTAATAATAGAAAAAGTGCCAAACCAAGTACATTGGGAATGTACTATGGGGCCACAAATTAGGAAACAAAAGTACAACGATCAAGAAAAATAGGAAAAGAAGAACAAGAAAAATGAGAAAATAACACACTCCATTCAAAGAGAGTGTGCAAGAAAAAAGACTTAAGCTCTAGCAAAGAACATTCACAACCCTCAAAACTTCTAGCATTCCTTTCATGCCAAATGCACCATATCAAGCAATGAGGCACTAATCTCCAAGCATCAATGTGACGATGTCATGCAAACTTTCCTTGCCAAGTCTCAAACAGTTCAAGAACAGTATGACGCATAACCCATTGAATATCAAACAAGCAGAAAACCAAAGACTAC
Source organism: Castanopsis chinensis (assembly GCA_032878915.1). Classification (NCBI taxonomy): domain Eukaryota; kingdom Viridiplantae; phylum Streptophyta; class Magnoliopsida; order Fagales; family Fagaceae; genus Castanopsis; species Castanopsis chinensis. The sequence continues at coordinate 1,211,974 of JAVQMG010000039.1, forward strand.
AACTCCCAAGCTATGAGGTAGAAGATGATCCACCGACTCCCCACATCTCTTACACATATAGCACTAGTCAAGCACTAATACACATCTTTTACGAAGGTTGTCTATTGTTAAGATCTTACCTAAGGAAGCAGACCAAGAAAAGAAACTACCCTTGGAAGAACCTTCGATTGCCATATCATTCTCCATGGGAAGGAAACAAGAGTAGGAGGGCAGAAGGAGTTATAATATCCTCTAATCTCAAAACCTCTATTCCTTGCAGGCTTCCAACAAACCTTATCTAGACCAAACCCTTGCACTATCGAAGAATAGACCAACCCCATAAACCGATGAAAGGCTTCTTCTTCCAAATCTTGTGGTGGACGACAAAATTGCACATTCCAGTGAAACCTCCCAGCAGACCAACCCATAACTTAAGCCACCAAGGAATCCTTTGACCTACTAAGACAAAAAAGCTCTGGAAAGGCCTCTTGAAAAGTACAATCCCCACACCACACATGCTTCCAAAATTTCACTCTAGTACCATCCCCCACGTCATATACAAGGAGTTTAGAGAAGTTCAGCCAACCACTTCTAATGCGTCTCCACAGGCTGACCCCATAAGGACTTGTCACATTTTTTGTACACCAACCACCCCAAATATTCCCATATTTTGCCTCTATAACCCTCCTCCATAAAGCATCAATCTCCATGCCATAACTCCACAACCATTTTCCTAGCAAGGCAAAATTAAAGCTTCCCAAACGTCTTATACCTAACCCCTTAACCTGCAAAGGCTTACAAACCTTGGCCCATTTAACTAAATGAATTTTATGTTCACTACCAATCCCGTTCCACAGAAAATCTCTCTATAATTTCTCCTTACGCTTTGCTACCTTACCCGGTAAAAGGAGAAGGGAAAGGAAGTATGTAGGTAAAGTCGAGAGTGAGCTTTTAATGAGCGTCACCTTACCCCCTTTAGATAACTATAGTCTCTTCCAACTTGCTAATCTCCTCTCCATGCTCTCTAGGATAGGATTCCAAACAGATAAATCCTTAAACTTAGCATCTAATAGGAGGCCCAAATATTTCAAGGGCAGAGAAGTTTGCCCACACCCCAACAGACCCACCAAAGCCTCCAAATTGTGCACCACAGCAACATGTACCAACTTAGATTTCCCCAAATTAATACGAAGCCCTAATACCTCCTCAAATCTAGCAAGAATCGCCCTCAAATTAGCAATTTGAGAAGGTTCCACATCACAAAAAATTAGAGTGTCATCGACAAATAAAAGGAGAGACACCATCACTGATGGACCAACCGTAGTACCCACAGAAAAGCTTGAGAATTGCCCAGTGGAGATAGCCACATCCAACATACGACTTAATGCCTCCATCACAATATCAAACAACAATAGAGATAATGAGTCCCCTTGCCGAAGCCCCCTAGAACTTCCAAAGAAATCAGATGGACTACCATTGATCAGAATGGAAAAGTTTCCGGTTGAAATGCAATACCGTATCCATTTTCTCCATTTCTCTGAGAAACCACAGTGCTGAAGCATATACATTAAAAAATCCCAACTCACATGATCATACGCCTTCTCCACATCCAATTTACACAACACACCTGGAATTCCTGACTTCAATCTATTATCAATACATTCAGAAGCAATCAAGACGGCGTCCAAAATTTGTATGCCCTTCACAAAGGCATTTTGTGAATCCGAAATATGCCCATGTGCCACCCTACAAAGCCGATTAGCCAGCACCTTAGAGATAATCTTATAAATCCCACCAACTAAGCTTATACTCCGAAAATCCTTTACCTCAACAACATCCACTTTCTTGGGAATAAGGGCAAGGAACGAAGCATTAAGACTCTTCTCAAACACCGCCTAAGTATGGAAAATTGTGGAATACAGCCATAATTTCTATTTTCAAAACCCACCAGCAAGACTGGAAGAACACCATGGAAAAGCCATCCGGGCCAGGCACCTTATCACCATTAAAATCATTGATTACCCCAAACACCTCTTCCTCCTCAAAAGGCCTATCTAGCCAACCTGCATCTTCCACCGAGACACTAGAAAAGTCCACATCATCTAAGACAAGTCTATGAGCCACACCCTCGAAATAAAGTTGCCTATAGAACTAGGAGATACAATCTGCTATAGTTGCCAGGCACGAAGACAACTCCCCATCCACCATAAGCCTATCAATAGAATTAACTCTCCTGTGAGAGTTAGCTATACGATGGAAAAATTTAGTATTCCTGTCTCCTTCCCTAACACAAAGAACTCTAGATTTTTGCCTCTAACATATTTCTTACAACAGAGTAGCTTTTTCTAACTCCTTTTTCTAACTCATCACGAACTCTTCCCACTTCTACCATTTCCTCCACTGATAAACCTCGACTATCCTCAATATTCTCTAGAACACTCAGGTCCTTCCACAATTTTTTAATCCGATCTTCAACATGACCAAACACCTCCACATTCCATCTTTTCAAATCATTTTTTAAAAGTTTTAATTTATTGGCCAAAACAAAACTCGATGCACCTTGAAACTAATAGGATTCCCACCAAGACCGAACCCTATCCACAAAACCCTCAGCCTTAAGCCACATATTCTACAATCTAAACGGCCTACTCCCTCTCTGAAAAGATCCACCCTCAAGGACAATTGGAAAATGATCCAAGCACAACCTGGACAACTGTCTTTGATAAATTGATGGATACTTATCCTCCCAATCTGCAGAAAACAAGAATCTGTCCAGCCTAGCCTTCGAAGCAACTTCTCGAGAATTTGACCGAGTAAAAGTTCCCTTCTTGCAATGGCAAATCAATGAGACCCTGTTCCGAAATAAAATTGGAAAACTCTCGCATAGCAGCAGTGAAAGAATTAGACCCCAATCGTTCAGAAGGGAACCTAACCACATTAAAATCACCACCCACACACCAAGGAATACTCCACCAGCTATTCAAACCACAGAGTTCCTCCAAAAAAAAAAAAAACATCCTGTCTCGATGTAAATTAGGACCAAAAACATGAGTAAACGCCCAATCAAACTGATCTGACACACTTGTAAACTTACAAGAAACAAAAAATCTCCCCACTACTTCCTCCATTTTATTCACTACCCGAGTGTCCCACATCACTAACACCCCTCCAAAAGCCCCACAAGAACCTAAGTAAAACTAGTCAACATGTTGGCCACCCCACAAGCTATGAACCACCGCTTTATTAATCAGCCCCATCTTGGTTTCTTGAAGACAAACCACATCTGGCCCCCATTTCCTAAACAAATTTCTAATTCTGAGCCTTTTATCCTGCTCATTCAACCCTCTAACGTTCCAAGAAATAATCTTCAAACTGATTAATAAGGCACAACAGCCCACTCGATACTTCCACTCCTTGCTTTATTTGGACCATACTCAATATTCAAGGATGACAACAAATTTTTCAACTGCCGCTGACCTTTCTGGCCAAACTTGACCAACTTCATCTGGTCACCCACCACAAGTTTCTGCTTATATTTTTTTCTGGCCTCTATAGCTAATGACCAATGTGTTACTCATTACAACACGTACAACAAAATTCTTATCTCTACAAGTTATGAGACATTTTTCCTTTCAATAATACAAGAAAAAATTTCATCCAATAACTACTAAATCAATTTTTTTATTGGTAAGCTACACACACCTAGTGAATCTTGATTCCAAAACCTCACCCTTACCTAGAACTTATCAGCGAAGGAGGTAGCAATTGAACTAGAGCTCATTGGCAAGTACCAAATAATTTGAGCTTCATTGTTATGGCCGCAATATATCCAGGTACTACTAGCAGTAAGAGCAGCCAAGTAAAAAAAAATAAAGAACATAGTTTACCCTTCTAGATGCTGATAAATTAAACAAGATTTTTTGTTGTTTAGTTAGAAGAATATTGGATATATTATATAACAAAAAGCTGAGCTTGAATACTTTCGAATTTTCAAATATTGCACATAAATTTGTCTCAATATCCATGTATGTTATTTTGTCTGGGTGCTAGGTTGTTTTTTATTATTTTTACTAGGTAATACGAATTGGTTTTTTTTACTTAAAAGGATATTTTTGATAATTCGATAGTTAGGAGTAGGGATTTGAACCCTAGACATTTCCGTTAGAAACATCAGAAGTTGCCAATTGAGTTACAAGGCTCTTGGCTTTTTAGTTAAAAGAATATTGGACATAAAACTGCCTCAATATCTATGTTATAATTCTATTTTGATTGTGTTTGGGTGTTTCTTCATTTATTTTTACTTGGAAATACTAATAGGCTTTTTACTAAGGATTTTACTAATGTGTGCCCTTAGGGCACACAATAATTTATCATTTTTGGAAAGTTTTTCTCGGAAATTGAAAAAGTTTTGACAGCTTTTTCAATTTCCGAGAAATTTTTTCTAAAAATGGATGAGTTAATGTGTGCCCTAAGGGCACACATTAACCGGACCCTTTTACTAAAAAGGATATTGAATGTTAACTAGATAATTAATATCAATTAATTATTCCTACTCTCATAATACAGTAAAATGATGCTTCCTTCTCTTACATTCATGGTAGATCAAACTAATTAAGTTTATGGTGAAATCCACTATGAATATGAGAGGAGAGAGCACTATGTTGCCATACTCTAGGAGAACCTAATAATTTTCCATTAATATGACTTTAATTTCATTTGTAAATTATGGCAAAGCCAACTATGATATCTGACATTTTCAAATTAAAATAAAAATTGAAAATAACACAAGTCAATGATGAAGCATTGGCAACCTCTAAAATTGATATCCCAATTTCTAAAAAAATCTTCATAAAAAATCTCAAAAAACTGAAATCAATGAGATTGATATTAGTTTGTTGAAGCATGATCCCAAATTTCGTCCACAAATATGGGATTAGCATGCTGATCAACGTGATTAAATGTATTGATAAACAATTTTGTGTCTTTTCTTTTGTTGTATTTAGTTAATAATAATGGTTTTGTTTTTCACGTATTAATTTAGATTTTAATCTTAATCTGTTTCTCATTCTTGAATAGTGAAATTTTTTTGGTTTATTCTTTGGCCCAAAGAAGAAATCCTAGTTCCTTCCTGAACCCTGGATCTCATATGTTTGACTTTGACCCTATAAAAATTACTCATACCTAAAATTTTGACCCCCCCCCCTTTTTTTTTTTTCGATAAATCTAAAATTTTGACCACCTAGATGCAGGAAAACAAAGATGTAATGTGCATTTGGCATGGATTATTTTTGTCAACTTATTTTACTATTTAGCTTATTTTTGTACTATTTATGAGTCCCATTGCACTTTTTAGTATTATTTATAGGTCTCACTATACTATTTTAGCTAACTTTGATCTTCATCTATAGTATTTTCAGCAAAAAAATTTCAATTTCAGTAAAATAAGCGAATCTCAAACGGACACATAAAAGAGTTTAACTACTAATAAGATAATGATGATTACTAAAACCAAGAAGAATGCTGAATTACATTGCTAATTGCTAAGCATAAAAGAAAAATCAAATAGATTGGCAGACATATTGCACAGGGTATTATATAATTAAAAATTCATTTAGTAATTGGTATTAATAAAGAAAACAAAGGAAATTGATCTAATTTAGTCCAATATACTCAGCCGATCAGCCTAAATGATAGGTGAATCACAGTACACTACATTCAAATGTAAGAATATGCCCTTTTTATCATACTGCATGCTATATCATCTAAATCTTAACACATAGAAAACAAGTGAAACTTATATAGCAAAGCTTGCATCCAATTTCAACCCAAAAATAAATCCTAGAGAGTAGAATCAATGTGCCCTCACATGATCAAATAACTTGAGTAAAAGTGTAAACTTTAAATACTGATACAAAACAAAGAATTCATACTCACAGGCCAAGAGTATCGAACAGAGCAGCAAAAGGTAACCTCACAAGTGGACCACTATGTGCATTCCCCTCAACATCTATACGGTCAACTGCAAGCAGGGCATTTCTTTACCAACGCCAACCTTGGCATTCAAAAAATAATAATAATAAGAGGTAGCATCTTACATTCAAAATCTGTTGCATTTTGCAAGGCTTTGCAGTAAGGGTTGTCATAAAAATATGTATTTTCTTTCATAAGAGAATCTGAAGTAGCACTATCAATACTTCTATCTGTCATGTACTCATTGTTCACAACACATTTATGAAAATGAATGAGAACAAGAAGCACAAGGAGACTGCAGTCTGACAGTGGACTTTTTGAGCCTCCACCGCTTGAACTGACCAAATAACTGAATGGCAACAAGACAATATTTGCTGCAGGGAAAAAGAATACAACATCCACAGAAGCTTCAGTAAATTATGTAAGTTGAGCATTGTCAAAAAGCTATCTTGCACTTCTGAAAAGAGCTTAATAACATTCTAAAGAAGCATAAGATGTGAATCCTTAGGACAATTGATGGATGGCAAAGCATAAGATAATGCAATTTCATCTATTACCAATAACACACCCAGTGAAAGCACATAGGAGCAAAACAGACATAATATGAGCTGACATACCAGCTGCAGAACCAACTCTTTGCAGAACACTAGGTCGACTTCCTTCAGAAAATATGGAATAAGATGCACTTCCTAAGGGGACACCAGGTCGGGTGATGTAATTGAGCAGCAGTTTCCGCACAACCAAACTAACCAAAGAGCTTTCCTGAAAATTGAAGCGGCAATCTAAGACACTAACAACAAATTTAAAAGATCTGAAGATTTGAAGTGAACTCATAAAGCCAAAGTTTAATCTTGCAACCTGAACCATTGCTGCGTCAATGAATGGGTTCACATCTTTTGGTCCTGGAGATGGCCCACAAAGAAGCTGAGTTGACATTGCAATCAGCATGAAATTAAGCAGCTCCAAATGTAGGAGGTAAGTCTTGGGACTTGCGAAAAAATAATCAAATAATCAGGGCAACAAAGAATATATTATCTTTTTTTTAATAGGTAAGAAAAAATATTATTGAAAATGGAATGGTAGGAGAAATACGCAGGGTTCAAGATATTGAACAGAGGAAAAAGAAGCAAAAAGTAACAAAGAATATATTATCAACAATCAAAAACCAGAAGAGGGGCCTAACATGTACCTCACATCCACTGAGCTGATAAAGCTAAGCATACTATGCATAACCAGATTCTCAATGTTTTCATCTGCATATAAAAAGCACTAATGTGAGGCCGATAATGCTTTTTACTGAGAGCTAAAAACATAGCCTTCAAAAAAGCAGCTAAACTACACAGATAAGGCTCAAACCAAAACACTGAAGAACATAAATGATAAAACAAAGCCTATCCAGAAGACATGTGCCAATCACCAAAAAAAGCTAGGAAAGCACCAACCCAAATGACAGGATATGTTCAAGTAAACCAATATCTATCATGTAGTAAGATCGTCACAATCCAAAATTTCCTTCAAACATTCATTAGACTTGAGGTCCTTTTTTGCTTCTTTGTAAAGGGCTGAAAATTATAGCCATCAAACCCAGAGGAAAGGAATAGAAAAGCAGCTTTTTTTTTCTTCAACAATTTGCCACTCCAGCTCACTAAAAATCCCCCAATGACATTTCAAAACCCCAAAAAAGGAAAACAAAAGAGATTCAAAAAGAAAACACTATGATGTCACACGGCCAACTATTCTTCTTGGGAAGGCTATTCTTTAGGCCACAGCACACTGAAGTTGAGAACGAAAAGTTCTATCTCTCTCTCTCTCATTAATAGTGCCACCAAAATAGATAAGGATATATAATTATATATGTCACACCCCAACTCTACATAGGCATGATATTGTCCACTTTGTTCACAATGACCTCATGGTTTTGTTTCCCCCTTGTGACACCATGGCTCAAAGGAGAAACAAAGCTGAAGTCTTTGTGACCAAAGCGGACAATATTATGCCAATGAAGAGTTGAAGTGACTATGGTATCAGAGCAGACGCCTATGAGACGGAATGGTGGGTAGGTCCCACACAGAGACGTCTTGCCTTTTAAGGGGGTAGATCGTGGGGACCCAAAAGACCTCTTAAGTGGGGTGAGGTGAGGGAGAACCAAATCTTGACCACATTGCCTAGGTAGGGGAAATTCCTAAGCCTTATATGGAGGGGCCTTGAACTCTAATTGGCATGAGGCCTTCTCCCTAAACAAAACTGCGAGGTCTTTGTGAACAAAGTGTACAATATCATCATGCAAGTGAAGAGTTGGGAATTGACAATATAAGATTAATATACAAACAACTTAACTACCAAACTACCAACCAACTAGGATCAAAAAAACAATACCCCCCCTCACTGATTTCTCATAAGCTAATTCCTATAAGGGAGGAGGTACCAGTTGAGCTCAAGGTCACTGTTAACACTAGCAATTACATAATAACTAATAAATAAAAGATAAGAGCGAATTTACAAAACAATTACCTAGGACAAAATCCTTTGGTATAGGTTCGTTTTCATCTAGAGACAAATACAACTCCTCAAGGTTGTCGTCTTTCGCATTTTCGATCAAGTATTTTAAGAACACTGAGGAGATGTAGATGGCATTCATAGCCTTGTCATGTGCATCATTGGAAGCATCAGAAGTCGATATACACTCTTGTAAACACCATGAGAGGTGGATCAAAATCTTTGCAAGATGCCTTGTGTATGAATTGTTTTGTGCTGCACAGATAAACAAAAATCAAAATAGCACATAAATCAGTGAATTCCGTTAATTCGTAGATCCACAACACACATATACACAATGTCATGTATAGCAAACGCTTTAGGCGTGAAATTCTTAGGTAACAGTGAGAGTAAAGAACAATTGAGGAATACGTGAACGCAATGAAAGCAAAATTGAAGAGAAGAATAGGAGACAGACCGAAGAGTTGGCAAGCGTGGTTAACACGGTGAGAGGGCCAGTGAAGATTGAGAGGGAGCTGGAGGAGTTTGTTCCAGAAATCGGAGGAGATAGGGAAGGATTTCTCGGCGACGAAGGTTCCGATGAGGTACTCCGCCGTTTCTGGCGGTCGCTGGCTGCTATCGCTGCCGCGAGGCGTTGACGGCACGGCCCCCATTCAAACACAGTCACTATAACCAAAAAACACAATTCCTTTTGAATTTCAACTCCGCTCGCACTCTGCGTGCACTCAGTTCCAGTCTCTGATCTCCGACTTGGAATTGAAATGGCGTTTATGGCATTATTTACACAGAAAGAGAGAGAGAGAGAGAGAGGGATGAGAGGTTCAGAGAGCTTGGATCGGTTGGCTTTGACAGAGACTGAAAATGAAATTCTATATGTATATGAGAGAGAAATTTTTTTTATTTTTTTTAATTTTTATTTTAAAGAGAGAAGAGAGAGCTTGGGAATGAAGGTTTATAAAGGGGGCTTTAGAATTACACTGTTGTGGAGAGGAGGAGGAATGGAAGAGGACTCTTTTTTTATTTTTTGCGTAATTTTTGTGTCGGGCACCAGAGGTCTTTAGACCAATTTGTCCTTCACTTCGATATATATCTCTCCTCACCATGTCAAAAATCTTGTCCTTTTTTTTTTTTTTTTTACTTCAAATTATATTTTATAAATATATTAAATATTGCGGCATTTTTTTTTATGCTTCTAAATCCAAAAAAATAAAATCCGAATCATAAAATAAACAAAATGAATAGAATAGGGCGTAAATTAAAGATGATTGGTATGATGGAAAAATCTCTATATCTATGTTCACCTTTGTCGAATCTTGAAGTCACTTCAACTTCTCGATTAAAACACTTTAGGAATTAGATTTTCATGTCACTAAATTTAACACTCGACTTAAAATAATTGTGTTTCAGAGAATTCCTCTCATCACTGCCCTCCATAGACATAGAAATCAGTTATAAGTCATTGAGTCAACTTCGATCAAGCTTGTGGGTCACATTTCACAAGTGTTTGGACAATCCTAATAGTCACATCCATATTTATTTACTCTATATTGAGTCATATTTTGGTTTTAGTAATAGTGTTAAATGGTCAATATAGGATTTGAGGTGGTTATGACTTATGAATATTTTATCGATGAGAATAATAAGTATATCTTAGTATAATTTTAATTTGTTTTATTAAAGCTTTTTTCGCATGTGTAATGTCGAAGAAATTTTTAAGTAAATTAACTAGTATGGGAAGGAACAATGCAAACCTTTAAAACAAAATTAAATTAGGAAAATTTGAATCAAGGTATTCAATGTATAAAAGCTTTGGTGCAAATGAATTTTATAATTTGAATGAAAATGTTATTTAGGAAAAAAAATGGTAGGGGGAAGTAGTAAAAAAAAAAAAAAAAATCTATTATACTATCATATAAGAAAAAAGGAGTGTATGTATTCATTAATGTATATATTTGATATAATTATATACTTTTAAAATATTGGTACCTATGGGCTTACCCAAATGTACCATGGGGCGTGGGACAATGACTGTCACACGCGAGTCCTTTTTTTTTTATCAATATATTTATATTTTTAATATATATATATATAGTTATATACTTTTTTTTTTTTTTAGTTATGAGAAATATGCAATTATCCAAGATGAACTTAATGAATAATTCATTCTCTTTTGTAGTAAAGGTCTCATTTTGAAGGTGATTTTGTTTGAATATTTTTAATAAGTAATCATATATTTTTAAAAATTGAACATAAAGCTTTTACTTCTCAAATATTGAGGCAAACAGAAAGGAGGAATTGAATTTGCTAGGAGGAGAAAAACTCAAGAATACATGGTACATACACAACAGTTTTAAATTTATTAAAACATCAAGTGCTTTAATAAATTATAGATCGTCAGCCAATGACGTTATTAGCTTTAAACAATTTTAAAAGGTAAATGTTAAAGTTACTTTAAAAACTAATTCACATGTTAGTTATGCCCCCAAAAAATATTAAAACATTGTTAACTTTACAAACTAACATGTGAATATCCCCTCCAAAAAAAAAAAAAACTAATTAACATGTCAATAAATTTTAAAATATGCACAATAAAAAATATACTTAGGGTCTGTTCGGTTGGAAGAGTGGAAAAGTGGGAGGATGAAAAATTGTGGGAGGATGGAAAAGTGGAAAGATGGAAAATATTTAGTTTTTCCTCTTGTGTGTCCAGTTGGAAGGGTGGAAAAATGAGAGGGTGGAAAAGTAGGAGGGTATAAATTGACTATTATATCCTTGTTAATAGTAATGTTGAAATGAAAAAAAAAAAAAAAAAAGTATAACGTTGAAATTGAAATGAAAAAAAAGAAAAGAAAAAAGAAGTTCAACTTTAACGTTGAACTGAAAAAAAAAAAAAAAATCAATGTTAACGTTGAAATATCAAGGTCTTCAGTAACGTTAAAAAAAAAAAAAAAAAGTGGAACACTACTGTTCAGTAACGTTTAGCCATCAGGTGGGAGCACCTTTATTTGAATCCTTGCCACTTAGAGCAGTAAAGTGAGTTTGTAAATCTTGTTTTCTCCCCTCTCATTTTCCTCCCAATTTGGGAGGAAAATTTTTGTGGGCTCGGGAGGAAAATTTTCCTCCCAATTTTCTACCCCTCCTTCATTTTCTCTCCAAACGAACAGTGAAAAATGCTCATTTTCCTTCCTTAGTTTTCCATCCTCCCTATTTTCTCTCCAAACGGACGCACCCTTAATAAATAATTTGTTAGTTATATTTTTGTTTTGTTTAACAAGTTAACATATCAATTTGTAATATTCATATTATATAATTTGTAATATCTATTCTGCTTGAAATATTCCCTCAAATATATATATATATATATATATATTCGTGGAAAGAAATCAAAAATAAAATATCACTCCATGAATTTGACCAACCACCTCCAGCCAATAGAAAAGAAAATAAAAATCAAAAACAAAAATAGGCATTAAAAACCAATGGCATGGCCAGCATGCCTGAGTCTGACCATGCCATTGTGAACGATAAAAAGTCGTCTTTGTACTTTTGTTGACCTGTTTGGCTCATGGTTTAGGGGTTTAAGGTTTTGTTTGGGAGTATCAGAATAAATAAATACATAAGTAGGCAAAGCTAAAGACAAATAAGAGTGCTAAGCCACAACCAAAAAAAAAAAAAGTGCTAAGCCACAACAAGAAACTGATGAGAGAGAGGAAGAGCCTAAATGTGAAATGAGTAAAATGAGACAAAAAAATAAGTGAGAAAAATTACAAAACATTTCATTCGGTTTAATTCCTTATACTTTTGAGTGATATAATTTATAGGGAAAGGTAGGAATAAGAATTATAGGAGTTTCCTACTACTCATGTCATTCCCTCATATATATATATATATATATATATATATTCTTTTTTTGTGATAACATTAGTCGCTCCAAATTTAAATTTACAAATAGAGATTGAATACCTTTAAACATTCTTTTCATTTCCACTCCTTTTCTCCTCTTAAATGGCTTATAAATCTCTTTTTGTTCACAAATATACTAATACTTGTTTTTCAAAATGACACTTGATGTCCATTAATTTCAAGGATGAAAACCTAATTCTCAAAAAATAAATAAAATGAAAACCTAATAATAACGATAATAATAACAATAACAACAACAAAAACAATTATACAGACGAATATTAACTATAAATAATAATAATTATTAAATAAACATTGATCATTAATTAAATTAATCATAATCAAATATAAAAATACAAAGCACTTTTATTATGTCATTTTTTTTTTCATTTTTCACATCTAAAAGCTCTTTATTAATTTCATTACTAATTGGATGTAACAACTTCGAAATATTTTATTACAATAATTTACCAAACTCAAAAAAAAACTTTTTAGTAAAATCTCTTTATCGCAAAATCTATTTACAGCTCTACTTTCTATAGATGTGGCATTTTTGGTGTTTTGTTATTTTACTATTTTTCATATGTTTAAATCAAGCAAATTCTAGGGTTATTTTTGTTTGGTAAATAAAATGAAATTAATAAAATTAAGAAGTTGAAAGAACAGAAATAGTTCTGGTTAACACCTTCTAATACATCATACATCAAAGTCGACAAAAGATTGAACTACAACAAGAAAATAAGACTAGACAACAAAATCTTTAGAGTTTGTTCACACCTTATTTTTACCATTAATGTTGGTTTTCTACCATTCACCTTCTGCACTCGTTTGCATCACCGCACATGTTGACTTCTCTTAAAGCATGTTTCATCTTGTTACGGTAAAACTGTTAAAAATAAAATATGGCAATCATCAATAAGAATTAGAATTTGCTAAAGAGAGAATAGAATTTCTAAGTACTATCAACTTTCAACTAGCTAGTAAAGGAATCCTAGTTTTTTTAAAGGAGATCCTAGTTTTGTTGTCACATTTACAACTACTATTTGCTTTGTAAATAAGCGGCCGCGTATAGACTTTCTAACTTACCAATAAAAGAGAGCATAAAGCTGTAGCAAAAGAATTTCCATAAGCAATTTTTTTTTTGTTAAGATTCTATAAGCAATTTTCTATGTCATTAATGTTTCTTAAAAAAAAAAAAGAAAAACTAATTGATTATAGATTAGCTTCCTAATGACAACTCTTTGTTTACACGGATGTCACACGTTTTGTGCGTTCTATTTGTTGCTTAGTTACTAAGATATATTCTTTATAATTTTATCATAATAATTATAAAACTTATAGAATTTTTTTTTTAAAAAAAGGACATATAATATTAATTATAGGCATGAAACTTTATATAAAATTATTGTGTAAATTACATTTTCCCTTCTTTCAGGTGATGATTTTAGAAGTTCTCATATAATAATAATATATTGCCAATGAATTGAGAAACTAATTAAAGTACCATATTCAAAACCATTTAAATCAAGTTATAAGGGATTCTAGTCTATTAAAAAAAAGCAACAAAGAGCCCATAAAAAATAACTAAAAGGAGATAAATTAACTTCTACATATGCGTGCCTTTTGTTGTATTCTTAATCTTAATGTTCTTATACAATAATCTATTAGACTATTTAATAGTTTTATGAGTTTTATCAAATTTTGTACCTTTTTTTTTTTGCTAATTTTGTACTCCTACCTATGACCCGTAGCACCCGACCCACCCGCAGCACCCGACCGGACCCGACCCGCCGCCGACCGAATCCGATTGCGGAGAAACCCCGGCCGTCGGCGACGGGACCCGCCGACCGAATTTTTTTTTTTTTTGAGAGATAGAAAGCTCTACCTATGAAATTAATGTCCAATTGTCCACCATGGATTTCATCACCATTGACTTATGATATTTTAAGGTTACTTGACCTAGATTATTATGCTATGCTCTTACCCAAATAAATGATTTTTTTATTTATTTTTTATTTTTTATATCAAGGGCATCGAAGAACGTGGCATTCTTTGATCCACTCCCTTCAGGTAAAAAAAAAAAAGAAAAAAAAGAAAAAAAAAAGAAAGAGCAAAAGACACAAAATGCCACAATTAAAATTATATACATATAAAAAAAATAAAAAATAAAAAACCAAATTCATGGTGAGTTTGAATGGTGAAGAAAGCTTGATGAAGGGCATGGAGAGAGATTCAAAAGTTTTGGATACTTGGCGGGACAGAGTAGCCTTTCCTAGTGGATTGAGAAAGGAGTTGGGCTGTCGGTGGATAGAGATAAGACTTTGAGGCTTATCTAATGCTGGGTCCTATTTTACCCCTTTTTATGGGCTGTTGGACTTTGGAAAGCTCACTATCAACCATCTCTATTCTTTTTTTTTTTAAATTTGAATAATGATAATTTAACTGACATTTTTTGAATATATCAATGTAGATAATCCAGGGGAAAATGAAGAATATGCTAATTTAATAAGGAACATTTTAAATTATTCAACCTCTTTGATTAAAGGTTGGACTATATACATATAAAGAACAAAAATTCATATCGTTTTCCAACCCCACCGTTACTCCCAACCTTACTCACCAATAAGACATTATTTTTAAGCTTGCAGCTGAATTTTTCAACTGTTTTGCCCAAGTTGATTTGGTATATTGGGTTTTTGGTTGGAGAAAGATGGTGAAAGGTTTCGAAAGTTGAGCCATGACTCAGATTATTCTCCCTCAGACTCAAAGTTCTTAACTCAGATGATGAGATGGAGACAAAATTCAACTCCTGGTCTTTGTTGCAATGCTAATGGGCCTTTGAAAATTATAAAACTTTGCACGAATTTATTATTCTCGAGAAAACATTGCAAGGATTTAATATTCTTAAGAAAATATTGTATACATTCATTTGTTTAATCAATGATCTTGAATTGTTGCCTTGATCTTCAAGATAAATAAACCGAAAATAAATACTGCTCTAATAACTAAATTAATGATACAATTAAGTCCCTGTTGCCGGAAATAAATTTAACAAGCTTATAAATGAATAGTGCAGAAGTTAATGAAAGAAGAAATGACTGAGCAGAAGAGTCCTACTTTAGTGTTGTTTACACCATGAAAGTAATTTGACTTACATTTCAAAGTGACAAATGTAAATAATGTTGTTAATTTTCTAATTTGTAACTATAATATTTGCCTATGCCAATTCAATAAATCTAGTAAAAAACCTTATTTAATATTCAATTTCAAAACTTGTTGAAGTGATTCATCACTATTTTTACTTGAACGCATTACTTGCTGTCAGTCACTTCAACAAATTGTGAAATTTGATACAGTGAATAAACTTATTGATATCCATTACGTTCACAACTCACTTTGTTGAGCTTGGACTTGCAGCTGATTAAATGGTTGGGCCTGCCTTACATCTAAACATGGGTTCATAAGATTCAATTGGGCTCATCCTAATTTGCCTTCCTAGTCCAGCTGCGCTTCAAAAGGATCATGTGATAATGCAAGCAGCCCATTCGCTACATTTAAATCATTTGCCTCCTTGTTCCTCAAAAAAAAAAAAAAAAAAAAAAATCATTTGCCTACTTTGTAAGGAGATATAAATGAGACAGTTTTGAGACAGTTTTATATCCAATATAACATAGATATTGAGACAGTTTTATGTCCAATATTTTTTTAAGTAAAAAGTCAAGAGTCTTGTTACTCAATTTGCAACTTTTAATGTTTCTAACGGAAATATCTAGAGTTTAATTCCCCACTCCTAACTATCAAATTATTAAAAATATCCTTTTAAGTAAAAAAACCAATTCATATTACCTAGTAAAAATAATAAAAAACAACCTAGCACCTAGATAAAATAACATACACAGATATTGAGACAATTTTATGTGCAATATTTGAAAATTTGAAACTATTCAAGCTCATCTTTTTGTTTTGTAACTAGTTTTGAAGCACGTGTAAGAGAGCACGTGTTAGCCAGTAAAAAAATTACAATTAAGATTAGAAATAAAATTTATTTACAATTATTTAATTATTTAATTGCTTAAAAATTATATTATTAAATGTTTCAAAATATTCAGATATATTATCAAATCTACATGCAAGATGAACCCATATATATGCAAAAGCTACATCTACATGTGATAAATGTATTTTCATAAAAAAAGAAAAAATTAATGAGCTAAATCAAAACAAAATCTCTATCTTTCTTTCTCTCTAATCTTTTTCTTGTTCTTCTCTTTCTCTCTGTTATGAACTTATGATGGAAGCAGTTGACTTTTGGATCATGGCTGACCCCCTTTTTTTTTTTTTTTTTTTTCTTTGTTCTTGTCTCTCACAGGCTCACTATTTCTCTCCCTTACCGTGTTTGTGTCTATCAGTGAAGTTGATGGGTGTCAAACAGGTCAAGCAAAGAGATAAAGTCAAGAAAAGTAGACTTAAAATGACGAAACTATCCAGGCTATCTCAGTATTCTGATTTAAAGTTATAAAGCATGAAAACGTCAAAGTACCGACAATAAAAGGACTAAAAATGGCCCATTTTTATTTGGCTCACAAATGAAGATAGGGGCAATTAAGTAATCTCTGTCAAATGTTGATGTTTTTTAAAGTTCCAAAGAATCTGCACTTCTTTTGCTCGGCTAGCCGCTTTAACCCTTTGAGAAGTAACTTGAGAAGTGACAAAACTATTTACTTGTCAAAAGACCAAAAAACCTTACAATGCTTTGTACTATACATATATGTAGGGGTAATAAAGTAATTACAGTCATATCAAATCACGTCCAATCACCCATTTTTTTACACTCTCTCCCCCCCTCTCACGGTATCACCGAACTCATCCATAAAATATTAAAAAAAACTGTCAGTGGTATTGACTGACTCAAAAAAACCGTGATCGTAAAACAAGATTTTGTTAACGTGTGGTTTATGGGTATATAATAATTAATTATTTTTAAAAAATATATTTTTAAAAATTAAAAAAATATTAACAATTTTTTTAATTTTTTTAAAAATATTTTTGAAAATGAATGGTTTAATATGTGTTTTAAGACCCATAAAACAATATCACTCAAATTCTCTTTTTTATTTAGAGTATAGATATATCCAATATTCTTCTAACTAAACAACAAAAAAATCTTGCTTAGCTTATCAGCATCCAGAAGGGTAAACTATGTTCTTTATCTTTTTTTTTTTTGTTTTTACTTGGCTGCTTTTACTGCTAGTAGTACCTGGATATATTGTGGCCATAACAATGAAGCTCTAATTATTTGGTACTTGTCAATGAGCTCTAGTTCAATTAATACCTACTTCGCTGATAAGTTTTAAGTGGAGGATAAAATTTTTTGGAATAAACTATGTTCTTTAGACTTTCACCTAAGTCTGGATATATGCCATAACAATGAAGCTCTAATTAGCTTACCAATAAGTTTTAAAAAAAATGATTTAGCTTACCAATAAAAAAAATGATTTAGTAGTCACTGGATGGAATTTTTTCTTGTATTATTGTAAGGAAAAATGTGTCAAAACTTGTAGAGATAAGAATTTTGTTGTATGTGTTGTAATGAGTTACACGTTACACTGTTAAATTTACATTACAACTATTTATACAAGATAATGCTTAAGTTATATTATCAAATATTTTAATATAAAAAGTTTGCATGTTGACATTATAACAGATGTGCTTGATGTTATACTGAAAATAAATTAAATGATAAGTTTTTTTAATTAAATTTTTTAGTGATATTAAAAATATTATAAATTTTATTATATTAGTCTTATAAAGTTTCAACTTTTTAAACACATGTCAAAGTATTTAAAAATTATATTTATTATTTTGACATTAATCTAATTTATCGAAAATCTATAGCCGACCATAAATTTTTGAAATAAGACTTTGTTATTGTTGTATGTTTCACTAATTACCACATTCATTATTATGTTTGTAAGTTTTTTTTATAGTAAAATTGATAATAACTATAACATTCTTTTTTTTATTATTCTTTTTATTATACAAAGAAAAGAGTTTAAGGGAATTAAAAGGTCTCTCTCTCTCTCAGATTAGTTTGTAAGCCCAACCTCTTTTTTGGTTAGATTGTAAGACTAACTACCCAGCAAAAAAAAAAAAAAAAGAGTTTGTAAGACTAACTAAATAAAAATTATAAGTTACTGGCTCTTGTACAAGTTTTTTTTTTTTTTTTTTTTTTTTTTTTTTTAACACAATGGAAAGAAAAAACTCTGGCAGCTCTTTATTACACAATGCTCGAGCACAGCATGTGCAACCTTATCGCTTCAGCTGATGAGCAGACATTGCAGCATTCTATGCCATTTAACTCAATTTCAGGCAGGGTGGCTGCACTGACAGTAGGACCATGAAAATCTATGCGACTTAAAGGAAGCTTTTATACCAGCTTTTCTCTTTTGCCCATAAAAAGATGAAAAAGATTACCAAACCTTCTTTAAGCACAATAATATGCTCCATTTGTGTTATGCGGTGTCGTTGGTCCCAAGTCCCAACCGCAAACAAAATGATACAAAGAGTGCTGGACCATTTTTTTTTTTTAAATAAACCATTAGTTCATGGCTTAATATCTTTAGAGGCCAAGAATAATTAATGCTTGAAAGAGATTAAGATGGAGTGGTTTTTCGTAGAATTTGCAAAACTCAGCTGTTGTACTAATGTATAAAATATTCAGATAGATAGACTCAAGTGGGGATAAATTTACACGTTCACACTGGAATTAGGATCTCTCTCTCCATCGCTGTAAGTTGTAACCCTAATTCACATAAAAAAGAAAAAAAGAAAAAAAAGAAAACCCTAATTTGTCATTGGCTGGCCACTGGTCTTTTCAAAATAGAAATTGACGCTGTTAACACTTTTTGAGTCTATTTTGACCCCCGGAATGTCCTAGATTGTGAAGGTTGATAAACACAAAATTAATAATCCTACACAGCCGACGAGAATAATGATTTTATATTACATAAAAAACCCGCACCTGATTAAGTCCAAACACTTCTAGTCTTCTACCGACTTCTCTTCAACGTGTTTTGAAACGCAACTAATTAAAAATTTGCTTTTAATCATTTCGCTGATCGAGACCCCACCAATCCATAATCCACAACCTTCAGGAAACTGATTGTTAGAAAAAGTGATTAGCAAAAAAGAAAGAAAGAATTTATTAGAAGAGCGTAAAGTGCGAAAAAAGAAAGTAAAATATTACCGACAACACCGTCGGCTGAGACAAAATGTTCCGCATGATCTTAAACGTGTCGTGTGAGCGCCTAAGGGTTTCTAGCCAACCCTCCTCAAGTTGACAACTCTATATAGCTGCGTACTCATCTAGTTTCATCCTCATAAAGATCTCGTCAAATTGATATAGTATTTGATTATTTTTGGAAGCTTTGTGTTTTTTAAGATAAGTAGTTCATACGTAGCTTTAACCCTATTTCAGAGAGGTTGTTTTCCTGCAATTATACAAACTAATTCAAGAAAAAGAAAACCAAATAATAAAGTATTAATGTGATATCATTGTGAGTGAAAGAAAAAAAAAGGAGAGAGGGAGACGGCTTAACTATACAACAAAATTTTTTTGAAAGATATATTTTTATTATTTGAATTGTATGTTGCAAGAAAGCTAATAGAATTGACAAAAAGTGAAGGTTGATGAAGAGCAATGATTTTGATTTTAATATCATATTAAAATTGTTGTTGGGATTTTGAATAAAAGAAAGACGAGATAAAGTGAAATAAGAATTAACATGGTTTGACTTAACAACCAACGATTATAGAAAAAGATCTTTGATGTCTATATCGTTATTATTACAAATTGTATTTTATAAGTAACTCAATATATGATATATATATATATATATATATATATAAATACATTAGATTTAATATAGTAACCCTAAAATAATATTATAATACAAATTATGACAGTTCATTATATTCTACAAAATCATAGTTACTTATTTATGAGAATATACCATAAATAATAATATCCTACTCTATTATAACATTATATATATTGCATGCAAAGTTTACAGTATGCTCATTGAAAATTTTTAATAATAATAATAATAATAATAATAATAATAATAATAATAATAAAATAATTTTAGAATAATTATTAAATTAAAATTTCTAAAACTATAAGCTTTTTGGAGTAGTAATTATTAATTAATAGTATTTTTTTCATGATATCAAATCATGGGATTGCTCCATAACAAAGTTACAAAAACTAATATAGACAAAAAAAGAAAAAAGAAAAAGAAAGGAGTGAAAAGGAAACACATTAAAGAATAAAGATTAATATGGTTTGATTATGGTGGCTTATATCGACGTGATGTATAAAGCATAAATGACTACGTCTTTAACATTTACTTATGTTTTTGCAACATACATACTAAAGGCTAATATATAGGAAATAAGACGAAGCATACATAGTGAAGCTTTCGGAAATTACAAGTGTAATATTAATATAAATAGAAATAGAAATCTTTTGTCCCATTTGTATAGATAATATAAATAGAAAGCACGAATAATACCTGTAATGGTAATAAGTACTGTACACTTGTAATACAGGTAATACCAATACAATTTAGTACGGGTAATACTCTTAACAAATCGCTTGCATAGAAGTAATTATACTGTTATTTGAGTGTCATATCATATGTAATCAAGTAATTAATCTATTTACTGAGAACAAGAATGACAAATCAAGATAGCAAGCAATTCGAACATACTAATCACCACCAGCAAAAACATGTAATTATTTTAGAAAAAAAAAAAAAAAAAGAGAGAAAGGAGACAAATAGACATGATGGTCAAAGGAACCTAAATGATATAAAATTGTGGATAATTCCATAGAACAAGCAATGGTTGAATGGCATTGTCTCTGCTTACTCCAATATTGGAGAACATTCTACAAACTGTAAATGAATTGGCGTTCCATATCGAATTTATCATGGATTTTGCGTTCAAGACCTAAATAAACAACAAACAAGAAAATGGATAGTGAGATTAGATAGCTAGGGAGGACTCCTACGACATCTAGCTCATTGGAGCAACAAATAAAAACAGCACAATTATTGAATCTCTGAGTAGGCAATAGTTATCTCATACATAGGATATATGCACTTTCCTTCTCAAAGTATGCGACACTATAATTATATGAAAATCACACATTGTGAGAGGAAGAATGCATATATTCAATATATGAGATACCCTTTCCTATTTAGTAATTAGGAAATAGTTATCTTATGTATAAGATATATATGCATTCTCCCTCTCAAAGTGTGTAATTCTACAAATGTATGAGACACATTTTTTAAAAGGAAGAATACAAATATCTGATGCAGGACAATAGTTATCTCATATATAAGAGAGAGAGAGAGAGAGAGAGAGATATATATATATATATATATATATATATATATAAAGGTAAAGGAAGAAGGCATATATCTTATATATGAGAGATATCTTTTACTACTTAGGATTAGATGCCAAGTATCCCATATGCTCAGCCAACACATCTACATCTTCTTGATCAATACCCACTAAACCAATTTCTTCTTCAATACCCTCGTTGAACAAACTTTCCCAAAACCCCTCATCAAGGTCCTTAATCATATCTCTACTTTCATGTTCCACTTCTTTCTCTATATGTTCTTCCTCTGGGTTGTTTTGGATTCCACTTAGTCCATGCATGTCCATAGCAAGTCTGTCCAGCTCTGAAGCTTCAAATTCAGACATATCACCAAAATCATGAGGCTCAACCTTAACAAAGTTTCCTTCTCCACCTTGGCCTAAAACGCCAATTTCAAGGTCACTAGGCCCTTGATCAATAGGTCGCCTTCTCTTCTTCGTTATTGCTTCTTCGAGTTCCTTTCTTCTTTCCTTCTGCTGAACTAATTCTTGTAAAAAGTTGGGATTCTGCATTGCTCTTGCCAAGAAATTCATCATCTGTTGCTGTTTCCCTTCTGTCTTTCTAAGTCTATCCTCCATTGATTGGATGTAAGCTCTAGTATTTTGTTGTTGCTGTCTAAGCTTCACCAGTTCCACCATTAGAACCTGCTTACCACGCTTCAACCGATCAACTTCTCTATCTAATCCAAACCTTCCGACTTCAACACAAGAGTCCAGAGCCTGCGCCTGAAGTTGAAAGTTCTTCCTCCTCCTAATATGCTTTAAAAGATGCTTTTGTCCTCTAAGAAACCCTTCATTAGCAAACTCCCATCTATCTGGATCAACCTTCCTAAAGCCCTACATAAATCAAAGTCCTTCTTCATGGTCACATTCATAGAGAAGCTCATTGTAACATTCAATGGCGAGTTGTACTAACTCTAAGAGCCTTCAAGAGTTACACATAATAAGACTGAAACATCTAAGTTTTTAACAACTTCTATGAGGCTGCAATGACCATATGCTAAATCAGCTTAATAATACTTTGCTTTTAAAGTCATTAAACAATGTTTCTCCAAAAAAAAAGTCATTAAACAACCAAAATATCCAAAATAAGTAACCCATTAAACAAAGAGAAAAAGGAGAGACCAATCGAATGATTCAAATCTATCACAATATCACCAAAAAAAAAGTTAAACAAAAGTCAAAAATAGCAGATTCATTCTAGTTGTTTGTGAAGATAAATGAAAAAGTAAAATTATTGTAACACTCCTCAAAAAAGATAACTTTATCATTCATTCTTGGTTAAAAAAAAAAATCTTACATAAGTGTTGAGCTGCCTGACAAAGCTAGAGAAATTGTTGTGCTTGAAGTATCTGGGAAGAAGAATCATGGCAAATGCCTGAGGATCCCACACAACAAAGCTGTTGTTCCCTCTACTCCATGAAACAACATGATTTGTGGTTGAGTCCTCAACGATATCATAGGTTTTGGTAAGAAAAGGAGCAGGGCCGGTTTCATGAATTCCCTCCAGCGGTTGAGGAGGCTGAACCATAGACGAGGACGGCGCGCCCGAAAAAGATGAGCTTGCTGCTCTAAATGCTACCTTCACTCGGCCCTGAGGATTCATGATTTAAATACCCACAAAGAGGATAAACTATGATCTGGGTTTGATTTGATTTTTGGTGCCTAATCACTATATATGCAGGTGGAACAAGAACAATGCGCGCAGTTGAATCTCAACTTCTCAAGGTAAGCTATTTATAGATCATAAAATTGTGTTTCTACCAAATGGGGTTCTTGGAATGAAGGTTGAGAATGATGACAGCTAGAAAAAAGAAAGTATTGATTTATATATAAGGAGGCATCAGAATATATAGTACTATATCAAACGACATATGAAGTAGAAGCAATAAATATGAACTGACCTTGTAGAACAAAGCCTGGAAAGAAGAAGGGTAAGGAGTAGCTTATGGAGGCTAAGATTAGATGAGAAGGCGATGCATAGATAACGGAAAAAGGTCTTTTTATCCCTCCTCAATACCTCATTTCTTTCTCCTTTGGGAAAGCCATTTGGGCAGCGACACTCTCACATTTATTTAGTCTAAGTGCCCAACCACAAGGACAAAAAGGTTGTACAGTACCTCAAGGACAAAAAGGTTGTAGACTGTCCTTGTACGTAATAAGTGTGTATTTGGAAGAAAGATTATTTTCATCCATTTATTTTGTTTTAAAAATATATTGCAAATTTTTTTAACAAAATATTTAGACCGGATGATAAATATGATTGGTGTTCATTCAAAAACTTGATATATGAATATTTGAGGGCTTTTTTTTAATGATTTGTGATATATTAGTCTCTAAGGCTACCTTATGTAATAAAAGCTATAGTATCCCTAACATTACATATATGTTTATAGTGTGAGAGCCTTTAGAAAGATGATATTTTACAAAATTGTACATTCTATTTTGAGATGAACACAAGTTCATCCAAACCAATATTAAGAATCTCAAAAATAGGTCAACGATCTAATTTTAAGGCAATTTCCCACCAAAGAAAGCACATCATATATGCTCAAAAATTACTCCTCCATTATGTTGAATAAGGTATGCAACCTCGCATTTTAAGACTACCATTTTCATTTCTTCTTCTCCTATTATAGTTTATATTCTTTACCATCAGAGCTTCCTTGGCTAACCCAGTCTGCTCAAGTTCGAATTGAGATTTTTTTTCTCAGCAAAATGTATGTTGGGTTGTAAGGATTTGTCATTATTTGGTTCAAATTGAAGTCCTTGCATGTTGTGCTTTCACAAGCCAGTCTCATAACTTCAGCTTGAGTAATCAAGAAATATCTTAGTCCGAGTATTAGAAACATTAAGTTATATATATAAAACTATCACACTTAGTTTTTACTTCAATGAATTTATTGTTTTTTTCTCAAATAAATTATTAAGATGACTTATTATGGCAATATGTTAAAAAGGAATAGTTAATTTTTTAGAACTTGCTAAAATTGAGTATAAAATTTATTGATTAAGTTTATACTTGAATTGATAATAAGTTTTGATAAGAACATCGTGAGTAGTTTCAAATAGATTAGAAGTAGTTTTAAATAATTTTGAAATATAAAGTGCTAAAGTAATTAAGTTTTGATTAGCATAATACATAGCAAAAAAATTTGAGCACGTAAAATCTAATTGAATAGCCCTTGGCATAAAATTAAAGTACAATTAAAAACAAATTTTGATAAATTTTGATTGAATATTCACTTGAATATATATATATATATATAGCAAAAGAAAAAAAATAATTTAATTTATCTAAAAATCCATTGAAAGTATTGAATCAATAAAATATTAAAACATCGACTACCATAGAAACTATTAATTGAAATCTCTAACCTTTGGAGGATCTCAGCATCATTGGATTATTTCAAGGTTACTAATATTTCTAATATTTAAGATCTTAGAGTGTATTTGGATGATGAGTTTAGTTTCATTGGATTATTTAGTGAAAAAAAAAATTGTGGATAATACAAACCTGGCCTAACTAGCTATTAGTTAATCCCCTTTTCTTTTTTTTCTTTTTTTAAATAATAATATAATAGTTACAATAAGGGAGCTAGAGAGATTTGAAAATACTAAAATGTCTCAATCGGTGAGTTGATAGCAGGGGCGGAGCCAGAGGGGGGCGAGGGGGGGCACCTGCCCCCCCTGACTCCTAATGTATCATTGCATTTGTAGTACTCTAAGTAACTCCCTGACATAGAGGGGAAAAAAAAAGGAAAAAGAAAAAAAGATCTCCCACTTGAAAGTGACACAGGAAAAAGAAGACCAAGCCACGTACCTTTATTCTTATAAGCAGCTTTTGTCTGCACAGTGTAGCACCTATTTCACTAATTTTTTTTTTATTTAATATCATCATTTTCACAATTTTCACCGTGATATTTTTCACAACATTTTATTATTGAGTGATGTTAGAGATATTACAAATTTTACTACTTATATCTTACAAATTGGCATCTCACCAACCACAAAAAATAATTTCAAACATATATTCATTATATTGTTTAAGTAACACTAATCACATTTTTACCACGTCAGTTTGTAAAATTTGTAGTAGCTATGATTATGAATCGGTTAAATTTGTTTGTTTATTTATTTTAATACTATGAAATATATTCATATTTTCTTGCAGTTGTTTATATATTTTATTATTATTATTGATTAATATTTTTTAGATTAAATTTACTTTTAATATATTTTTTTTAATTTTGCCCCCTCTGAACTAAAATCCTGGCTCCGCCACTGGTTGATAGTCATGTATTAATATATATAAGTTATGTCAATAGTGGGTTGATGATGGCAGTTATTAGGCAATCCTAAATAATATAATATTTTAGGATTTTCTTTCAATTAAATTTTTTGTCAAAGTTTAATAGTGGGTTGATGAATAATAATATTGCTTTAATCATAAACTATTGCCTTAATAATAATGAAAAAAAAGGATACAAATTTTTGTATCCCTAAATAATTACTATATTGGATTGAGATTTTGCTTCAAAAAAGAAAAATGCTGGATTGAGATCTGTTACAATAGTTATTTCACCATACTTTACCACAATTACTACCTTTAAGAGTTTGAGATTGAAACTTGAAAAGTTCACTTTTAATTA
Organism: Castanopsis chinensis; assembly: GCA_032878915.1. Taxonomy (NCBI): domain Eukaryota; kingdom Viridiplantae; phylum Streptophyta; class Magnoliopsida; order Fagales; family Fagaceae; genus Castanopsis; species Castanopsis chinensis. The sequence continues at coordinate 1,238,427 of JAVQMG010000039.1, forward strand.
TAATATTTAGATAATTTTTTTTTTTAACTTTTAAAACTTTTACCGTTTTACTTTTTTACATTGATACTTTAAATCTCTGAAACTAAAATGGTGGTTATATGTTGCAATATTCCTAACTATTACACAAGATTCGAACCACAGAAAGTGAGAAAACTGCCATGTGTTAAAGCACAATCACGGAACATTGGAGATTTGTAGAGTTGCAGCTTAAATGACTTTTATATGGTGGGTGCGGATGGAAGGTATGAAGTAAGGAAGATTGTCGACTTAAATATCTTAGCATCATAATATTATTTATATATATATATATGTGTGTGTGTGTGTGTGGATAGATCACACATCAACTTGTATTATAATATTGTGCCATTATGTCATGCCAGTCATGGAGTTTTTATTAGACCCACTTCCAGTTCCAGTGAACAAACTCATGAAGAGGACGTGAGTCTCACTCAACGTTTAACATATTAACTAATTAGAGAGCCTCAAGTGAGACTATTGAAATCTGATGCTATGTAAAAAATGAAAGAGGGAAATTTTGGTCAATTCGTGATGTTTCTAATTTCAGAATTAAACTTTAAAACTTCTCCTCTATTGTAATTATCAAATTATCAAAAAAAAAAAAAAAAAAAAAAAAGGAAAGAAGGACAAAAATAACATTCATAGAAGTGTAAAAAATGACATGAAAATAAGAAACTAACATAAAATGTGACTCAAACAATATAAAATGTTGGAAAAAATACATGTGATCGACTTTGACTAATCTAATGAGGATTTATAATTGACCCTTAAAAATTTAGGACTAGTGCTTGGTGATTGTTAAGGAGGTGTACTGTAAATCTATGATTAGTGCTAACATTGTTGCTTACCGATTAGGTAATCTGATGGGAAGTCACAATTTAGAAGCGTGGACATTTAAACATGGACATAGTTTTCATCTAACCCACTAATTGACAAGTGAAATGTACATCCATTATGTGTACCTCATTTATAAAATAATTAAAAAAACATTTAAAATATATGTAAGTATTAATAAAGAGCTTTCTTTTATAAAAACAAAAGCTCTGTTTTATTTTAAATTTGGAGAACAAGGTTGTTAAGGTTTTCTTCTTTGCCACTGGACAATAAGCTGATTTTTGTGTCCAATAGTTTGGAACCCTTTAAATTTTTTTGTTGAAATGTAATGATTATACATAATTAAAATATAGTTCACACTTCACTAATTAATTGATAAAAACGTCTTAAATTATGTATAAAAAAAAAACACTTTAGTGTAGATTTTTTGTTGAGAAAATAATATAATAAACTAAATTAAAGATGTAGATAGTTGATAAATATGATTCAAAATTTTGCTAGTGTTTTGGGTTCCAATTAGCTTAATTGGTAAAATCTCTTATAGTTGAATAAGAGATCTTAGATTTAATCTCTGTTTACACACCAAAAACCGATTGATGTCTTGATATGATGATAAAGAACACAATTATTATAAGCGAATACCAAAAGTTGAAATTCTATTAATTTTTTTTATACTAATTTTAGGCATTAATGTTCTAGTAAGGCCAATTGATATGAGGTCAATGACAGAGAATAAGTTGGCACGACACTGAAAAGTGAGGGACCAAATTGACACAATTAAAAAGTATAAAATAGTTTTTTTTCCTCTCATTCTCTCTTATGTTTTTTTTTTAATTTAAAAATCCTAAATTTCAAATAATCAATTTTTCTTAATTGTCTCCCATAAAACTCTTTTACTCACAACTTTTTTTTATTTTAATTTTTAAATTAAAAGAAAAGATAGTACTAAATTTAAACCTCTCATTCGTTATTCTTATTCCTTAAAATTAGGAACATACTAGATATCTTTATTTGGTTTTAGCTTACCTCTGTTAAAAACCTAGAGGTTTCAAATAGAAATGGGTATAAATTGTAGGGGGATTGATTGGAATTAAGAGAGAGAGAGAGAGAGAGAGAGAGAGAGAGAGAGAGAGAGAGAGAGAGAGAGAGAGAGAGAGATGCACTAATGCACTAAGAAACTGGTTTATTCTTCAATTGATCTCTAATGTTGAATTACAATCATATATTTATACGAGACTAGCTCTAATATCATTGGCTCGCATGGCTTAAGATAACTGGCTAGTTAATTCAACATGTGCTCTATGAATTAAGTCATGTGTTAAATGAGTTACATGTATTCTAACTAACTCATCCTAATCTTAATCTCAACCTACTAGCTAACTATCTAACTAAAAGGATTATAACAATTATTTCGTATTCCTTACATTTTCCTCTCCTTGAAAACACCTTGCACACAAGGTATTATTGTGAAATGACACCTTCATTATGGATCAATACCTTAATGACATTTTGATCACCATATTCATGCATTTCTCTTTGACAAGCAGTCTCGTGCACATGAAAGTTCCTTTTTTGTAGATCTTCAAACTTTGCTCGAATTCTTGAGCCTTCAATAGTTCTTTAATCTTCAAGGTCTCATTAGTTTTGTGAAACTTAGAATGTTCTTGTATCATCAAGATTTCATTTGATTCTAAAACCATTAAAATTGTTGGTGCTTACATCTTGAATTCTTGGATCACCGACACTTGGATTGCCAATTCTTGAATCTAGACTCTTGAATGGAAGCCTCCATTGGTACATCAAAAATTGGTTCTAGGAAGATCATCATTACCTTCTTTGTTGGTTCTTTGGACTGAACTTGAAGGGCAGTGTGTACATGGATATCATCATCCACTTTAACACAAAAATCAACGTCCCAACTTGCAATAACAATAGTAGATTCTTGGAACTTAATTTATTCTTCGAGTTCAATTGAATCAAGAGATTGTAACTCCTCTTCCATCATATTCTCTAGATTCTCTTGCAATCCTGATAGCTCTTCTTTCATGGTCTTTTTAGATTTAGCCAAGGTCTTGACTTTCTCTGAAACATCCTTGACATCCTCTAAAACTTTGTTCACCATTTGTCGTATTTTTTTCTAAAGTTCTCTTCAGTCACATTCGCTCATCTCAAGATCAACGACTCTGATACCAAATGTTAGGAAGATTCCTAATGGGGATGGGTATGAATTGTAATGGGGTTGATGGAAATTGTAGAGAAATTAACTTAATTCGAGGTAGTCACCCTTCATAGAGAAATAGAGATATTAAGAGAGAGAGAGAGAGAGAGAGAGAGAGAGAGAGAGAGAGAGATGCAATAATCCACTAAGAAATTGGTTTATTCTTCAATTGATCTCTAATATTGAACTACAATTATGTATTTATAGGAGACTAGCTCTAATGTCATTGGCCCACATGGCTTAAGATAATTGGCTAGTTAATTCAACACGTGCTCTATGAATTAAATCATGTTTTAAATGAGCTACATGTGGCCAAATATTAACTAACTCATTCTAATCCTAATCTCAACCAACTAGCTAACTACCTAACTAAAGGGATTACAACAATATTTCATATTCCTAACAACCTCTAGTACTTTTTCAATTAGACATGTCCTTTTATTTTAAATATATAGTGACAAGTGATAGTAGGTTTTAATCTCCACATTTTATTTAGTTAGTGAGTGATGTGGCAATCCCTCATTAAAATAAAATGAGATTTCTTTTTTAAAAGTATTGAAGATAAGTCAAACCTTCTTTATTTTATCAATCTCTAGTAGAAGTGCGAATGGCAAAAATTTCATCTCAAATAAGAAAATGCAAAAGCAAAGTTTCTCTCTCTCTCTCTCTCTCTCTCTCTCTCTCTCTCTCTCTCTCTCTCCACTTCAAATTTCCTGAATTTTTTTTCTACTACAAAAACATTGATGGTTACGCACATAGTTTGTTTACTTTATTAAAATAAAATTCAAATAATCCTTCCTTTCTTTTTGGTTAGGAACTAGACCTCATAATATTGAAATAGGCCCCAAGAGGAAAAGAACATATTTGACAATGATTCCAAAATGCTTTTTGTCCTTCGCATAAATGGGTGAGTTATCAGCATTTGTGACTATTTTCTTCATTTTATCTACTGTTAATTTTTCCTCACTCTGATGTCTCTATTTGTTTCCCAAGAAGAAGGAAATGCATCCAAGGACTAGGAATCTCTTATACAACTCGACATTGAGGAAAATCTTCAATGGTGTCTTTGTTATATGTGCTTGGATTTTCTTAAAAATAGTTTTAGTGACAAAAACGTTCGTCACTATCTGTACCCGAAAATAGTTTTAGTGACGAAATTGTTTGTCACTATTTATGATTTAATAAACTAAAGTGTTTTTAGTGACGAAATATTTTCGCCACTAAATAGTGTTTTTATCGAGGAAAACATTCAGCGACGAAACGTTTTCATTGCTAAAAGTTTTTTTTTTTTAACAAATCGAACTTTTACCGATGAAATTTTTCGTCGTTAGGACTTTTAGTGACGGGGTTTCAGTAACAAAATGAGTTTTGTCGCTAATTAGTAAATTTTGTCGCTTAAGGTGGCGACGAAAAACTGAACTTTTAGTGACAAATCTTTTTGTTACTAAAAATACATTTTGTTGTAGTGTATAGCAAATGAATTTATAATTGAAAAACAGTGGAGCCTTATGTTATCTATGGTTAGGAGACAACCTTTTCTTATTGCTATGCAATAAATATAAACACCCCATCTCACTATCCTTATCTATTAAGCTTCTCTATCTTTTCTAGAATGAACACAAAATTTACCAGAATTTTCATAGACGCATTTGGGAGCTACATAATAATACATAAGAACTAGTCTCATTGCATGCCTTCACATGCCCTCTAAACCTCTTTCTTTTTCTTTTGGAGGTTAGTGTCATAATCCAAAAATTGAGGTAATGAAAAATTATGACACAAAGTTAAAAAATAAATAAATAAATAAAAAACCTCATCCGCAAGATGAGGCTAGTTTTAGTATGATAGGTTCGACATTATTAATATTTTATAATAGGCTATTGGATCAGTGTAGAACCGCACCCAATATGTCCAACAGAACCAAATTTCAAAAAGATATCAAACTTGAAAAGAGTGATTTGGGTCCAAATTTAACTTTATTAGTAAGACGTATATATTTTGTCTAATGTGAGACCTTTTTCTTTTTGGGTGAGAATCTACCATAAATTCTAAAAGCAAAATTATTTTGCCCAATGTCTAAAAGCAAAATTAAAAGGCATAATAGACGAAAGTCCCTGGTCACCCAATTTGGCTTCACACTCACAAGTTGAATCAATCAATGATTAAAATCAATCAAGTATTGTAAGAAAACCGAAGAGATGTAGACGGCATTCACAGCCTTGTCATATACATCATTGGAAGCATCGGAGGTCGATATACACCCTTGTAAACAACATGAGAGGTGGATCAAAATCTTTGCAAGATGCATTGTGCATGGATTGTTTTGTGCTGCACAGATTACCAAAAACACACACACACACACAAATCAAAATAGCACATAAATCAGTGAATTCCGTTAATTCATGGATCCGCAACACACAAATACACAATGCCATATATAGCTAGCTAACACATTAGGCATGAAATTCTTAGGTAACAGTAAGAGTAAAGAACAATTGTGGAATATGTAAACGCTATGAAAGCAAAATAAAAGAGAAGAAATGAGATAGACCGAAGAGTTGGCAAGCGTGGTTAACATGGTGAAAGGGACAGTCAGGGCCGGCTCAATGCATGATGCAATTAAGGCAACCGCCTAAGGCCCCTAAGTTTCTAAGGGCCCCAAATTTAGGCAATAGAAATATCTCTTTGTCATTGTGTGATTAATTAGGCTTTAAATATTAACCAATAAAAGTTCCGCCATGACCTCAAATTTAAGTAATAGAGATATGCTTTACCATTGAGAGTATGAATTAAGCTCCAAATATTAACCAATAAATTGAAAGTGTTATTAATTTTTATATAAAAAACCACAAAAAAAAAAAAAAACATTCAATGGGCAAAAGTGTTCGATTCTCTATGTCAAAATCAATCTCAAACCTCAAGTATTTGTAATGAATTGTTGGAGAGTGACTTTTTCATAGGTTTCTTAGCAGCGCATTGGACCCTCCTCTCCATTGAGTGTTGCCCTCCTTTACGTTTTTGCACTTCTCTAAAATGTCTTATTCTTGCTTACTTATGTCATTGTTTGGTTCTTGCTACTTTGTTCTATTTTCTCAGGGTGTTTACTTGATTGTTTGATACTTTTACTTCACTGTGAAACTTTAACGTTCTGACAAAGCAAGGGTGCGTCAAATTGGCTTGGGCTAGGGTCGTTGGGACGTGGTAGCATAGTAATCTCCAACCACTCATCACTACATACTTATCTCTTAGGATTCTTTTTTAATTTTATTATTATTTTAATCAAAAAAAAGTTTTTATTTTTTAAATAAAATTTTACGTTCAATTTGTTCTTTGTTTCTATGTATATATGTATATATATATTTTCGGTTTTTTATTATAATATTCTAATTGTTAACAAAAAAAAAATAATTTTGCGAATAAAAAATGTATATATAATCAATTATGGCACAAAAAAAATAAGTTGACTAGTTATATTGAAGAAAATATTAAGGAAACTTGAATACAAATTTTTTTTCAATAACTTTGTATCTTAAGAAGTAGAAAAAATATATTTAAATAAAAATTGATATAAAAAGTTAAATAAAAATTTATTAAGAAAATGCCCCACAACATTTTCGCCTTAGACCCCACAATGTATTAAGCCGGCGCTGGGGCCAGTGAAGATTGAGAGGGAGCTGGAGGAGTTTGTTCGAGAAATTGAAGGAGATAGGGAAGGATTTATCAACGACAAAAGGTTCTGATGAGGTACTCTGTCGTGTCTCGCGGACATTCGTTGCTATCATTGCTGCTGTGAGGCGTTGAAGGCACGACCCCCATTCAAACATAGTCACTATAACCAAAACCAATTCCTTTGAATTTCTACTCCGCTCGCTCTGTGTGTGCATTCAGTTCTAGTCTCTAATCTCCGATTTTAAATTGAATGGCATTTATGGCATTATTTGTAGAGAGAGAGACTGAGACTGAAAATGAAATTATGTGTGTTTGAGAGAGGGGTTTTTTTTTTTTTTTTTTTTTTGTTGTAGAGAGAAAGAGAGCTTGGGAATGAAGGTTTATAAAGGAGACTTCAGAATTACTCAGTGTGGGGGGAGGAGGAAGAGGAGGAGGAGGAGGACATTTTATTCTAAGTAATGCTAAAGACATTGACTTTGACATAATTTTGTATCACAACTCGCCATATGATGAGTTGTAATCGGTAATAGTATGTCAGTAAGCCATGTGGGAATACACTCGTACTAATCACAACTCGTCATATGGTAAGTTGTGGCACAAAATTGTGCCAAATTTGGGCACTATATGAATATGATCATCCGCCCTTAATTATGCCACAATTTAGACCAATTTGCCCTTGACTTCTATATGTCTCCTCACCATGCCAAATCTTGTACATTTCATTCTTTTTTTTTTTTTTACTTCAAATTATATTTTATAAATTTAAAATCCAACAAATTGTTACTTTATTTAAAATTTCAAACACTGTCGCATTCTGTATGTTATTAAATCCAAAAAAAAAAAAAAAAAAATTGAATCATAAAATAAACAAAATTAATAGGATAGAGCTTAATATTCTCAAGAAAACATAGCAAGAATTTAATATTCTTAAGAAAACATTGTCTACTTTCATTTGGTTACTCATCAATTAATGATCTTGAATTGTTGCCCTGATCTTCAAGATTAATAAACCGAAAATAAATACCGCTCCAATAACTAAATATAATGACACAATTAAGTCCCTATTGCTGGAAAGAAAATTTACCAAGCTTATAAATTAACAGTGCAGAAGTTTATGAAAGAAGAAATGACTGGAACAGATGAGTTCTACTTTAGTGTTGTTTACACTATGAAAGTAATTTGATCTACATTTCAAACTGACAGATCTAAATTAACAATGTTGTTAATTTTCTAAATTTGCAACTATAATAGCCTATGTCAATTCAATAAATCTAGTAACACACCTTATTTAATATTCAATTTCAAAACTTGTTTAAGTGATTTACGATCATTTTTATATGAACCCATTATTTGCAGTCATCACTTCAACAAATTGTGAAATTTGATGCTGTGATCAAACTTATTGATATCCATTACGTTTACAACTCACTTTGTTGAGCTTGGATTTGCCAAAACCCCAAATTGCAGCTGATCTTAATTTGTCTTCCTAGTCCAACTGCGCTTCAAAAGGCTCATATGATAATGCAAGCAGCCCATTCGTTACATTTAAATCATTTGCCTACCTTGTTGGGAGGTATAAATAATTTTTTTTGAAAGTGGAGGTATAAATAATTCAACATGCAGTATTTTATTATTATTTTTTTAATAGAGTTTCAACCTATAACACTTGCTTATGATGATTGTGCCTTTATTATCAAACCAAAACACTAATTAGTTCTTTAGTGTAGATATAAATTTTTTATTTAATCATCAAAGACCTTAATAGTTGAGCAAACTAGAATCTATAACATTTATGAATACAAATATGAAAAATTATTGTTTAACACTTTTTTATATACCTTCCATACACAATGCACATACTTTTATATAAGACATGTACGTACAATTTTTAAGAATGTTCTCACTCCACACATGATATATATAGACAATCTATAAAGAGAGTGTGAGACAATCAAGGTCTTAGAAATATTATGTCTTATTCTTAATGTTCTATTTTATACTTCATCGACTATAGTATATATCATCTCTCTTTTTTTTGAAGCAATACTATATCATTTGTCTAACTTTTTTTCCCACTTCCTTATGTGTGTGTTTGTTTTTAAAAATTTTTTTTTTCTTATTTTAAACTTTGGTTATCTATACTACATACACATACATTTTAAATAGAAGTGGCGGATTTAAAATTTGAACATCTCCATTGAAAATATTTAGAGGTCTCATATGCCTTAGTTGATTGTTAAATTTACATTACAACTATTTATACAGGATAACGCTTAAGTTGTATCATCAAATTTTAATGTAAAAAGTTTGCAGGCTGGCATTATAATTTATGTGATTGATTTTATATTGAAAATAAATTAAATAATTAGTTTTTTTAATTATTTTTTGTTAGTGATCAATGTTAGAAAATTATAAATTTTATTACATTAGTCTTATAAATTGTCAACTTTTAAACACATGTCATAAGTATTTAAAAAAAAATTTATTTATTTTGCTGATATTAATTTAATTTGTCGAGAATCCATAGCCAACCCCAAATTTTTGGGAAAATTATTAGGCTCCCGGAGTACTATAAATTAGTATTCTCCTCTCTCACATAAATGGTAGATCACATCATGAATTTAATTAGTAGGATTCACCATTCATGTGAGAAGATGAAGTACGCATTTATGATACTCTGGAAGTACGCAATAATTTCCCAAATTTTTAGATAAGTCTTTAATATTGTTGTATGTTGCACTAATTACCACATTCATTATTGTAAATGTTTGAAAGTTTTTTATAGTAAAATTGATAATAACTATAACATTCTTCTTTTTATTATACAAATAGAAGAGTTTAAGGGAATTAAAAGGTCTCTCTCTCAGATTAATTTGTAAGCCTAACTTCTTTTTTGGACTACCTAAGTAACCCAACAATTTTTTTTTTTTTTTTCTTTTTGTAAGAATAACTTTTAAAAATTTTTAAGTTATTGGCTCTTGTACAATGGAAAGAAAAAACTCTGGCAGCTCTTTATACAATGCTCATGCACAGCATGTGCAACCTTATCTCTTCAGCTGATCAGCAGGCATTGCAGCATTCTATGCAATCTAACTCAATTTCAGGCAGGGTGGCTGTGGCAGTAGCACCATGAAAATTTAGCCAGCTTTCTCTTTTGCCCATAAAAAGATGCAAAGGATTACCAAACCTTTCTTTAAGAGCTGCACAAGCACAATAATATGCTCCATTTGTGTTCTGCTGTGTGGTTGGTCCCAACCGCAAACAAATGATAATTAATGATTAAGAGTGCTGGACGTATTTATTGTTCTTAAAAATAAACTATTTTGAAACACTGAATATAAGTTAAAGATAAAAATAATTAAGTTGACTATTTAACTAAAAGGGATACATATACACAAACCATTATTAGCTTATGTAATCATGGCTTAATATCTTCCGAGGTAGGCCAGAAATAGTGCTTGAAAGAGATTAACATGGAGTGTTTTTTTCCTAGAATTTGCAAAACTCAGTTGTTGTACAAATGTATAATATTCCGATAGACTCAAGACAAGTGGGGACAAATTTACATGTTCACACTAGAATATTTAGGATCTCTCTCTCAGTGTAACCCTAAGAGCATTCCCATTGGGACTGCCAAATGGGATATGTAGGGATGATTTAGCATTAAACTCAAAAACCACCCAACATTCCGACTTGTTGTCCTAAAAAAATTTACAATTGTGCTACAGTATCATCACAAATTTGTGACGGTACTGTAACACAATTGTAAAACTAAGGGTACGTTTGGTACACTGAATGGAGATTATGGTAGGAATTGTAATATTTATTATTAGGAATAAAATGTGTTGTAATGTAATAACTAAACCTATTCATTAGTTTGGTTGTGAGTCATAACATTAGAATGAAACTTAACATTTATTTTAGGAAATATCTTACTCATACAATTATATCTCTTTAAAAATTGTCATTTTTAAATTTAAGAGAGATATGTGTTTTTTTTTTTTTTTATGATTTTTTAATTTTATATAATTGTTAGATGTATATGGAAAATTTGTTTATTTGAAAATATATTAAGTTTTGAAATTATTGCACTTACTAAGTAATAGTTAATACAACATTTTAAAGAGGAATAATTATTCCTCATTTTGAAGAATAGCTATTCATAAATAATGAGTATTCCTTGTAATAAATAATCAAACTAGAGAATAACTAAACTATAGGAATAACTATTATATTACAGCGCCTTTTACAGTTTATCAAACATGCCCTAAATAATATTTTTTTATTCACCACATGTATATTTGATTCTCTCTCTCACTTTATTTTTTCTGTTTCTCATCTCCTTTGTCTCTCCACAACAGCCTCTCTCTCTCATCACATCTCTCTCATGGTGGGCTATTTTGGCGTGGGTTGTGGGTCTGGCAGCGACGTGGATCTAGTGGCGCCGTGGGTCTAGTGGTTTTGTCGATGATGAGTGGCCAAGCTTGCTGATGATGGGTTGCTCAAAATCGCTGATGATGGGCTGGATGTGGTGCGATGTTGGCGGTGTTGATCTAGTGGCACCGTGGGTCTAGTGGTTTCACCAATGATGGGTTGTGATTACTCGCCGACGATGGGTTGCCAAGCTTGCCAATGATGGGTTGCTCAAGGTCGTTGATGATGGGCTGGATGTGGTGCGATGGTGGCAGCGTTGGTGGCGGTGTTGATCTAGTGGCGGCGATGGCTGGATGTGGCAGTGATCTGGGTTTTGTGTGTGTGTGTGTGTGTGTTTAATCTGGGTTTTAATTTAGCGGCATTGATCTGGGTTTTGTGTGTGTTTTGCAGTGAGGCATGGATTGATTTTTATCTTTTGGGTTCAAATGGGTTGGATGTGGTAGTGAATTGGTGGTTTTTTTTTTTTTCCCCTTAATTTGGGTTTTTGGTTCCGGTGGGATTTTGGTGGGCAATGGCCAATGGTGGTGTGGTGGGCGTGGTGGTGGTGTGATGATGATTGGGTTGTTTGGTTGTTGAGAGAGGGACAAAGACTCAAAGAGGCAGGGATAGAGATGAAGAGAGAGAAGTGATAAATAATTTGTTTATTATTTTATTGTATAATTTATATTATTCTAGTGTGTAGTATTGTTAAATAAAAGTTAAAATATTAAAAGTATTGTAAAATAATATGGTATAATTGATAAAGTAACTTTTTTATTTTAAAATGATAAAATAGAATATGGTAAAATTTTTGGATAAAAATCTTCCAACAGTGGGACGTAAACAATGAAATGTCAGTACTGGACTTCAAAATAAATAGACATTGACGCTGTCAACACTTTTTGAGTCTATTAACTATTATGACCCCCCGGAATGGCCTAGATTGTAAAGGAACAATTTTTATATTTTATAATTAAACACAAATTATTAATAATCCTACACACGTACATTTACATTAAAAACACGCACTTAATTAAATTCCAAACACTTCTACCGACTTCTTCAACTCGTTTTGAAACGAAACTAAATTTCAAAGCTAACTTTTAATCATTTTGCTGATCGAGCTCCACCAATCGATAATCCACAACCTTCAGGAAACTGATTATTAGAAAAAGTGGTTAGCAAAAAATCTAAAAGATTATTAGAAAAGCTTAAAGTGCTTATGGTCTGTTTGGGAGTTAAAAAAAAAAGAAATTGAGTTTTTTAAAATATTAGGGGTTTGGAGGGGACAACACTTAATTCCCCCAAATTGGAGAGATTTGGAGGGAGAGTGGAGAATAAAAATGCTTGACCAAATGAATTACCAAATTTGCCCTTATTATGCTAACAAAATTATAAATGAAAAGACTAATTACTCCCCTCCCCCTTACTGAATTTTAAAAACATCCAAACAAGGTGGAGGATTGCCATTCCCCTCTACTCTCCTTCCCACTACTCTCCTCCCCTCTACTCCCCTCTACTCTCCTCCCTCTCTAAACTTCCAAACATGCCATTACCGTCAGCTGAGACAAAAAGTGCCGCATGATCTGAAACGTGTCGTCCGAACGCCTAGCCTATGGGCTATGGTTTTAATATACTATTTTCATGCCAACCCTCCTCAAGTTGGCAACTCTAGCTGCTACTTTCATACTCATAAAATGTTTCGTCAAATCGATATGGTATTTGATTATTTGAAATTGTAGTGTTTGAGAATGAAGTAGTTCATACATAGCTTTAACCCCATTTCAGAGAGGTTGAATTTCCTACTATTATACAAACTAATTCAAGAAAAAGAAAACCACATAATAAAGAATTAATTTGATATCATTGTGAGTGAAAGAAAAAAAAAAAAAAGAGTGAGAGAGGGAGTTAAGAAAAAGCAAGGAAAAAAATTAACATTTTGGTCTGGCAAAAAATATATCTTTATTATTTTGAATTGTGTGTAACAAGAAAACTAATAGAAAGTATATATAAAAATAAATTAAGTTTAGTATATTAACTTCAAATTAAACTACACAAGATAGGTTTAGTATAGTAGCTTTCAAACTACACTAACCAACACTATTATACAAAACCATAGTTGAATTAAGCGGGAAGCACAGAGAAGTGCTTGAAGAAAAGATCATTGTTGAATATGAAGATGTCTCTGAATTGCATGATGCATGTGAAAGACTCCGTCTTGTCAAGTATGTGCAAGAACGGTTTTAGAGAGCATTTATTGTATGTCGTTTAGGTAAAGAAGGACACGTAAAAGAAACTTGAATATAGAGACTCTACACAACAGTAGAAATTTAAATATGGCTCGTCTCTAGCACATGTAATGTGTTGAGCAAGGATATATGGAATTTAGCTAATAGAGCAGATTAATGCATCTCTAAGATAAAACTAACATACGAGGGCTCTAAGTGCATTTGAAACACATGAAAGGTGTCTTCACATCAAGAAACAACGTGTGTAACCATAATGAGTCACATAGTTGGGATTGAGACAATGCTTAAAGGCATGTACAACACCTAAACGACAATTCTAAGAGGATGCACTAACACAAATCTGAAATGTATAGATTTATGGGATTTTCATGGACCTAGAACTTGGGTGTGGGCTTTGACGTGGACAGCAAAAGTGACCAAAAATTAAGGTTGATGACTAGGAAAGATTGTGGTTTTAATGAAATATTAAAATTGTTGTTGGAATTTTGAGTAAAAGAACAACGAGATAAAATGAAATGAGAATTAATGTGATTTGGCTTAATAATACAATCACAGAGAAAGGTCTTTGATGACTACATCGTTATTATTATGCTTTTTCTTTTGATGAATTATTATTATGAATTGTGTTTTATATATATATAACACCTAAATGACAATTCTAAGAGGATGCACTAACACAAATCTGAAAAGTATAGATTTTGATGGGATTTTCATGGACCTATAACTTAGGAGTGAGCTTTGATGTTGACAGCAAAAGTAACAAAAAATTAAGGTTGATGAATAGCAAAGATTGTGATTTTAATAAAATATTAAAATTGTTGGTGGGATTTTGAGTAAAAGAACAACAAAGATGAAGTGAAATAAGAAATAATGTGATTTGGCTTGACAACCAACAATTATAGAAAAAGGTTTTTGATGACAATATCGTTGTTGTTGTTATTATTATTATTATTATATAAGATAGAATTCTACTCTAGCCTAATCTAAATGTATATGTATGTGAAGCTCCCTCTTAAAGACTTGAACCTCGGTCCTTACCCCTCACACCCTCACAAACACTTATACTTGTGGAGTGCACTAAGGGTGTACGGTGGTTGTTATTAATTGCATTTTATAAGTAACTCTCTCTCTCTCTCTCTCTCTCTCTCTCTCTTACCAATTGGTGTCGTAGTCTGATAATAAAGAACATAATTATTAGAAGCGGGCGTCATAAGTTGAAACTATATCTTAAAAAAAATCTTAAATAAATAATATCCTATTATATAATAATAATAATAATAATAATAATAATAATAATAATAATAATAATAATAATAATAATAATAAACAAACAAATAAATAAAGAGATAATGTTAGAATAATTATTAAATTAAAATTTCTAAAAGTATAAACCTTTTGGAATACTAATTATTAATTAATTGTTTATCATGATATCAAAGCATATGATTGCTCCAAAACAAATTTACAAAAACTAATATAGACAAAAAAAAAAAAAAGGAAAGTAAAGGAGCGAAAAGGAAACACATTAATGGTTAATATGGTTTGATTATGGTGGCTTATATCCATGTGATGTATAAAGCATAAATGACTACGTCTTTAACATTTACTTATATTTTTGCAACATACTTTCTAAAGGCTTACTTATAGGAAATAAGACGAAGCTGATTCTCAAAAAAAAAAAAAAAAAAAAAAAGACGAAGCATACATACTGAAATTTTAGAAAATTACACGTAATATTAATATAAATAGAAATATTTTGTCCCATTTATATGGATAATATATAAATACAAAGCACAAATAATACTAGTAAGAGCATCGATCCACACCAGTATGTGGAAAAATTTTTCCATTTTGTACATCTAAAACTTACTTTTTCTATTTTACACACCTATTTTTATAAAACACCCACAGTAGTTTGTCTATTATACACATTTATTCAAATAAAATATTCATTTCTTTACACGGTAAACAGTGTAAAATATTCAAATAAAATATTATACACATTTCTTTACACGGTGAGGTGAGTCAGAGGTAGAGAGAGGAGAGAGAAAAAAAGAATAAAAAATTCATTTACACGATAAATAGTAACCACGCATATATGCATAATTACTGTTCATTTACACAACTGTGGTGTATATTTGCACATTTTTACAAAGACTGATGTGGGTATTTTTTGGGCTACATTATCTAAAATTAGTACTTTTTTCTGTTTTAGAAGGTTATAAATGAGTTGTGGTTGCTCTAATGATAATAATAATACTATACAGTATATAAGTGTAATACAGGTAATTATACCAAAACAATTTAGTACGGGTAATACTCTTAACAAGAATGACAAATCAAGATAGCAAGCCATTCGAACATACTAATCACCGCTAGCTAAAAATATAATTATTTTAGGGGAAAGAGAGAGAGAGAGATGGAGATCCAAGAGACATGATATTGAAAGGAACCTAATATTTCATGGATTTTGCAACCAAGACCTAAATAAACAACAAACAAGAAAATGGATAGTCAGATTAGATATCTAGGGAGGACTCCTACCACACCTAGCTCATTGGAGAAACAAATAAAAACAACCCAATTATTGATTCTCTAATTAGACAGCAGTCATCTCAAATATAAGATATAAGATATATTTACTTTCCTTCTAAAAGTGTGTGAGTTTACAGTATATTGTATAAGACTTACACATTGCAAAAGAAAGAATGCATATGTTCAATACATGAGATATCCACATATTGTAAAGCCACACACTTTAAAAGAGAGAATACATATCTCTAATACATGAGATACATTTTCTTATTTAGAACTAGATGCCTAGTAGCCCATATGCTCAGCCAACACATCAAAATCTTCATCATTTTCTTGATCAACACCCATTATACCAATTTCTTCTTCAATACCCTCGTTTAGCAAATTTTCCCAAATCCCCTCGTCAAAGTCCTTAATCATATCTCTACTTTCATGTTCCCCTCCTCTCTCTATATGCTCTTCCTCTAGGTCGTTATTTTGGCTTTCACTTAGTCCATGCATGTCCATAGCAAGTCTATCCAGCTCTGAAACTTCAAACTCAGACATATCACCAAAATCATGAGGCTCAACCTTAACAAAGTTTCCTTCTCCACCTTGGCCTAAAACGCCAATTTCAAGGTCACTAGGCCCTTGATCAATAGGTTGCCTTCTCTTCTTCGTTATTGCATCTTGGAGTTCCTTTCTTCTTTCCCTCTGCTGAGCTAGTTGTTGTAAAAAGTTGGGATTCAGAGGTAGAGAGAGGAGAGAGAAAAAATAAAAAATTCATTCACACGATAAATAGTAACTATGTATATATACATAGTTACTGTTCATTTACATGGCCATGGTGTATTTTATTTTACACACCTATTTTTACAAAACACCCATAGTAGTTTGTCTATTATACACATTTATGCAAATAAAATATTCATTTCTTTACACGGTGAACAGTGTAAAATATTTAAATAAAATATTACACACATTTCTTTACACGGTGAGGTGAGTCAGAGGTAGAGAGAGGAGTGAGAAAAAAAGAATAAAAAATTCATTCACACGATAAATAGTAACCATGCATATATGCATAGTTACTGTTCATTTACACGACTATGGTGTATATATGCATATTTTTACAAAGACTAATGTGGGTGTTTTTTGGACTAGAATATCTAAAATTAGTATTTTTTTTTCTATTTTAGAAGATTATAGATGAGCTTTGGTTGCTCTAATGATAATAATAGTACTATACAGTGTATAAGTGTAATACAGGTAATTATACCAAAACAATTTAGTACGGGTAATACTCTTAACAAGAATGACAAATCAAGATAGCAAGCAATTCAAACATACTAATCACCGCGAGCTAAAAATATAATTATTTTAGGGGAGAGAGAGAGAGAGAGAGAGATGGAGATCCAAGAGACATGATATTGAAAGGAACCTAATATTTCATGGATTTTGCAACCAAGACCTAAATAAACAACAAACAAGAAAATGGATAGTCAGATTAGATATCTAGGGAGGACTCCTACCACACCTAGCTCATTGGAGAAACAAATAAAAACAACCCAATTATTGATTCTCTAATTAGACGGCAGTCATTTCAAATATAAGATATAAGATATATTCACTTTCCTTCTAAAAGCGTGTGACTTTACAGTATCTTGTATAAGACCTACACATTGCAAAAGAAAGAATGCATATGTTCAATACATGAGATATCCACATATTGTAAAGCCACACACTTTAAAAGAGAGAATACATATCTCTAATACATGAGATACATTTTCTTATTTAGAACTAGATGCCTAGTAGCCCATATGCTCAGCCAACACATCAAAATCTTCATCATTTTCTTGATCAACACCCATTATACCAATTTCTTCTTCAATACCCTCGTTTAGCAAATTTTCCCAAATCCCCTCGTCAAAGTCCTTAATCATATCTCTACTTTCATGTTCCCCTCCTCTCTCTATATGCTCTTCCTCTGGGTCGTTATTTTGGCTTTCACTTAGTCCATGCATGTCCATAGCAAGTCTATCCAGCTCTGAAACTTCAAACTCAGACATATCACCAAAATCATGAGGCTCAACCTTAACAAAGTTTCCTTCTCCACCTTGGCCTAAAACGCCAATTTCAAGGTCACTAGGCCCTTGATCAATAGGTTGCCTTCTCTTCTTCGTTATAACATCTTGGAGTTCCTTTCTTCTTTCCCTCTGCTGAGCTAGTTGTTGTAAAAAGTTGGGATTCTGCATTGCTCTTGCCAAGAAATTCATCATCTGTTGCTGTTTCCCTTCTGTCTTTCTAAGTCTATCCTCCATTGATTGGATGTAATTTCTAGTATTTTGTTGTTGCTGTCTAAGCTTCACCAATTCCACCATTAGAACCTGCTTGTCACGCTTCAACCGATCAATTTCTCCATCTAATCCAAAACTTCCAACTTCAACACAAGCATCCAGAGCCTGCTGTGAACCCTGATGAAGTTGAAATGTCCTCCTTCTCCTAATATTCTTTAAAAGACGCTTTTGTCCTCTTAGAAACCATTCATTAGCAAACTCCCATCTATCTGGATCAACCTTCCTAAAGCCCTACATAAATCAAAGTCCTTCTTCATGGTCACATTCATAAAGAAGTTTATTGTAACATTCAGTGGAGAGTTGTACTAAATCTAAGAGCCTTCAATAGCTACACATTATAACACTGAAACATCTTTAACAACTTTTACGAGGCAGCAATGACCATATGCTAAATCAGCTTAATAATACTTTGCTTTTGAAGTCATTAAACAACCAAAATGTCCAAATTAAGTAACCCATTAAACAAAGAGAAAAAGGAGAGACCAATCAATTGATTAAAATCTATCAACATATAACAAAAAAAGAAAGTCAACAAAAATAGCAGATTCATTCTAGTTGTCCGTGAACATAAATGAACATGTAAAATTATTGTAACACTACTCAAAAAAGATAACTTTATCATTCATTCTTGGTTAAAAAAAAAAAAAACTTACATAAATGTTAAGCTGCCTGACAAAGCTAGAGAAATTGTTGTGCTTGAAGTATCTGGGAAGAAGAGTCATAGCAAATGCCTGAGGATCCCACACAACAAAGCTGTTGTTCCCTCTACTCCATGAAACAACATGATTTGTGGTCGAGTCCTCAACGATGTCATAGGTTTTGGTAAGAAAAGGAGGAGGGCCCGTTTCATGAATTCCCTCCATTGGCTGAGGAGGCTGAATCATAGATGAGGACGGGGTGCCTGAAAAAGATGAACTTGCTTCTCTAAACTTTTCCTTCACTCGGCCTTGAGGATTCATGATTTAAATACCCACAGAGAGGATAAACTGTGATCTGGGTTTGATTTGTTTTTTGGTGCCTAATCACTATATATGCAGGTGGAACAGCAACAACGCAGCTGAACCTCAACTTCTCAAGGTAAGCTATTGATAGATCATAAAATTGTGTTTCTTCCAAATGGGGTTCTTGGAATGAATGTTGAGAATAATAGTAACAGCTATAATATAAGTAGAAAAAAGAAAGATTGGATTTATATATAAGGAGGAATCAGAAGATATAGTGCCATATATACCAACATAGAAGAATAAGCAATAAATATGAACTGACCTTGTAGAACAAAGCCTGGAAATAAGAAGAGTAAGAAAGAGCTTATGGAGGTCAAGAATGGGGAGAGGAGCTAGAAATCACTTAGAAATAAGGAAGTAAAACATAAGCAGGACGTCTTGAATTTATAAATAGTTGGTGTAGGGATAAAGGCCTAAATATGGGTGTTGAGCCCAAATATGGGTATTGGCCCTTAGGCTGTGTCCAAGGACATTAAGTAGTTTGAGGATAGGCAATAGTGACGGAGCCCTACAGGATAGTGGTCTGTGAAAGGAGTTCTGTCACGAGGAATTGGAAATGTTATCCGAAAAGAAGTACCTCCTCGATTAAATAGAGTAAAGGTCATAAGTCTGACCTTTCGTAAAAAACAAGGCACCAGACGATCATAATGATAAGGATAAATATCAGGTGGGAATAAAACAAAAGAGAGCTAAGAAATATTTGAGTAAAAATATGCTACCATCACATAGAATGTTCTGCAGCTAACTTCCTGGACGTATTAATGTGGAGGTGATACTTGAACAGTAACATTCAACCTTATATCTACCCACAAAGATTTCAGAAAGGTGCTGATGGGACAAGTATCAAAGCCAGCAATCTGATCTACACATGGAGTGCTGATATGGAGTGAAGAAGGGGAATATAAAAAAGAAAAACCCCATTACAAGAGGAGGATCAGAAAATCTAAGGGGAAATCACTGTACACTGAAGAACTATAATTTAGTTAAGTTTAAGAGAAATATATAAGAACAACCTTTCTCAGACTTTGCCTAGAAGGATTTTCTTGCTTAAAACTGTTTGTTTCATGCTTTCCAATAGCAACTAACCTATTATGATCATTATACACTTAACTCATTGAAAGTTTAGTTTCAAACCCACTCTCTACAAATTCATTGATTTGGACTCTTTAGATCATTGACATATTTTTTGGGCTTTGGGAGCCAAATGTGCCCTTACAGTTGGTAATATTTTTATCTTTTTTTTTTTTTTTTTTTTTGGCTTTCATTTTTTAAGACAGACACGACAAGATTAGATGAGAAAGTGATGGTGCAAAAAGTAACATCCGTAGTTAAGGTGGTGTACTGCAAATTTGTGATTGGTACTAACATTATTGTTTACTGATTAGGTAAAACCTAATGGGAAGTCACAATTTAGAAGCATGGACAATTAAACATGGATATAGTTTTCCTCTAACCCACTACGTGACAAGTGAAACGAACATCCACTATGTATACCTCATTTAAAAAAAAAAAACATTTAAAATGTATATAAGTACTAATAAAGTTACTACTTTTATATAAACAAAAGCTCCATCTTATTTTAAATTTGGAGAACAAGGATAATAAGGTTTTCTTCTTTGCCACTAGACAATATGCTGATTTTTGTGTCCGAGAGTTTGGAACCGTTACACACAAAAATAATTGAAATGTAATGATTATACATAATTTAAAATAATAATGCTATAGCGACAAACTATTTTATAATATTTTTATAAACTATTGATATAACAAATTCTTATCAGTTCGAATTTGGACCCATCACTAATATCATATTTTTATTTACCAATAATTATTTGAAAAATGCTAAAGCCGCGTAAGCAGTTTGTAAACATGTTGTAAAATAGTTTGTCTGTAACATTACTCAATTTAAAATATTGATAAAAAAAAATCTTAAATTATGTATAAAAAAAACACTTTGGTGTAGATTTTTTGCTGAGAAAATATAGTAAAAAATTAAATTAAAGATATAATTTTATGGTTTTCAAAAAAAAAGATAGTACTAATTTGTGTGTGTATATATATATATATATAATGTTTTATTTATTTTTATATTAAAAGTTTGTTATATTTAACTTTCCTTTGCTCCTATATTAGTGAAGCATCATTCCGTTTGGATTCAAACTCGTTGAAAAGTGAAGAATTGATAAATCTAATTCAAAATCTTGCTGGTGGCAACATTTATTCCCAGTTTCCCACCGATTGGGATTCTTTAAAGAAAAAAAGGGATAATTATAGGAAACCCACCTGTGATATGGTCCTGTTTTTATTTTGTCTACCCGTGTTTCAATCATTTACACTTTGTCCACCTGAATTTCAATCTGTTACCCATTCGTTACCCACCTCTCCCTTTGCCATTAGAAAAACACATTTTTAAAGAAAAACAAACATAACAAAAATAAAAAAGTTAGGGTTTTGATTGCTTAAGAACTTTTATAAGAACAAAGCGGAGAGAATAACATTATAACACACAAATCCCACTTTGATCTTGGCTTCTCTCCCCAACCCAATTAGCTGCCTTATACTTGCCGCCATGTCCACTCCCAGCTTCTTACTGGCCCACTAAGGAAGGCTACAAATAGGAAAAAAGTGGGAGAGGAAAGGGGTTAGAAACTTGAGGGAGAGGAACTAGAGAGTGAGAGCAAGTAAGAGAAAACCTAAGAACAAGACTGCTCGGTAGGTCCAGTTAATTGCATTTTCAGTGAGGATTTTCACCCTTAGGAGCTTAACATTGTAGGATATCCATACACCCACTAAAATAAGTAAATTGTGAGCCCAACGAAATAGTTAACCCATTAACAGGATCCGAGCACGCACAAAAACTTATCCAAAAAACTTTAAAAAAAAGGAAATTATGACGCTAGACCAAAAAAAAAAAGAAGCCTTGTCGCAGCACAAAGCACGTGATGAGGCTAGTATTTCAATAAAGCCTTTGTTTATGCACCCAAAAAAAAAAAAAACTTGAGATTTAGGAAAATCTTCAATGGTATCTTATTTATAGTAAATGAATTTATAATTGAAAAGCTGAAAAAAGTGTAGCCTTATGTTTTTGGGTAGGAGACAAAACCTTTTCTTATTCCTATGCTGTAAGTATAAACACCCCAATCTTACTATCCTTATCTATTATGTCTTCCTATTTTCTTTATAATTATGTAGTAAATATAAGCATCCCAGTCTTACTATCCTTATCTATTATGCCTCCCTATCTTCTTTATAATGAACAAAAAATTCATCAGTCTCAAGAGGTTTTTCATAAACACATTTGGGATTTACACAATGATATTAAGGAATTAACCTCATCTCATAAACACATTTGGGATTTACACAATGATATTTATGAATTAACCTCATCTTAAAAATTATGATACTAAACTCAAAATAAAAAAAGAGTTTCATCATAAGCGTGTGATGAGGCTAGTTTTAGCATAATAGGCTTCAAAATTATCAAAATTTTATAATAGGCCATTGGATGAGTCTAGTTTTTTTTTTTTATTATTTTTTTTATTATTATTTTTTTTTATGAACGAAAAGGGGGGGGGGGGGGGGCGACCATGTGTGACTCACCCCTTTAGACGTGACCATAAGGGCACCCCTCAAAGGAATGTTGGATTGAGCAATAGATACTGTGACTAAGGTGCCATAGACCTTACCCCAACACCCCAAGAGAGCTAGCAGCAAGGCTCAACGCATGAGTGCTTCCACCTCCCATCCTCGGTACCTGCCAGGGTTTGAATGAGGGATCATTGCGCAGGTGCGCGGGATGAGTCTAGTTTAGTATAATAGGCTTCAACATTATTAATACTAACTTGTAACTCCATGCATATGCATAACTATATTTAAAAGATACATATTAAGATGTACAATATAATTCTTACATATATAATTTAAATATTATTGATAGTCATTCTTATATTTTTTAACTTTTAAAAATGTCTCATAAGAATGTTATTAGGTAGAAAATGTAAATTGTCCATTTTTTAAATTTTTTTACGTTAATTAATTCTAAACTCTTTGGTTTTTGTATACAATAATTCACTTGAATGGATATTTATGATATGGTCCCATATTTGATTCAAAAATTAAGAAATAAAATTCTCTCTAAAAATAAATAATTTAGGACACATGGCGCAACATTGGACTTCAATTATAGAATCTAATTGGATTTTCTCTAAACTTTACCTAATAATATATATATATATATATATATGACTTATAAATTTCAATTGTTATTAGTTATAAAAAAAGGTTCATAAATATAAAATCATTTAAACTCTCTCTTCCTCTAATTTTTTATATTGCGTTAGATATATGATTATGTTTTTTATAATTTATTTATATTGGTCTTCTCATTTTTCTACTCTAAATTAACTTATTTGACATAAAAATTAAAAAATTTCGATTAGACAGGACATGTGCCGTAAAATTACACTTTAATTGAAGTCAAATTTTTACACTGAACTAACTAACTTGGTACAAAAATTTAAAAATTTTAATTAAATTGGACACGTGACGCTAAATTAAGCTTTAATTGAATTTCAATTTGAAATCTAATTAAATTTTTTCTCAGTTTTACCTATTAATATATATATATATGACTTATAAACTTGAATTGTTTTTAGTTCTACAAAAAAAAAAAAAGATCATAAATATAAAATCATTCAAAAATTATATTTTTTATGGTTTACTTATATGAGACTCTTCGTTTTTTACACTAAATTAACTCATTTGATAAAAAAATTAAAAAACTTAAATTAGATAAACCACATGTCGCAAAATTAAATTCTAATTGAAATTCAATTTTTACATTGAATAGACTCACTTGACACAAATATTTAAAAACTTAGATTAAATGAAACATGCGACGTAAAATTAAACTTTAATTGAATTCTAATTTGAAATTTAATTAAATTTTTTATTAATTTTACCTATTATTATATATATTGATTTTATAATAGGGCAGTGTAGAACCGCACCAAATATGCCCGCCAGAACCAAATTTCCAAAAACATATCAGGCTTGAAAAGAGTGATTTGGGTCCATATCTAACTTTATTGGTAAGCCGTATATATTTTGTCTAATGTGATTCCTTTTTCTTTTTGGGTGGAAGTCTACCAGAAATTCTAAACCAAAATTATTTTGCCCAATATCTAAAAGGCCTAATGGACGAAATTCCCTGGTCACTTAATTTGACTTCACACCCACAAGTTGAATCAACCAACAATTAAAATCAAGAATCGTGCTACATGTACGCAATGTATGTTCTAAAAATACCGAATCGGACCAGCCAGTTCAACAAAGAACTAAATCTAAATAATCTAGTAAAACCAAGAAAATCGGTAGTTAAACAGTGACAACCACCGGTACTATGAGTTTTAAACTTTCTTTTTTATTTATTTTTTAGGAACGGCCTTTTTAAAAAGCACACTTTTTCAAAAAGCTAAAATACAACCAGCAATACAATTCTTATTCCATATTTCCATCTATATATAATGTCCATCAGTTTATATTTTTAATCCATATACAGGAAATGACAGGTAAAGATACAGTTTATATTTGTAAGTAAGCAACTGCATACTACAGGAGCATAGTAGATATAGAGGCCAGCCAAGGTAACCATACATCCATACCATACCATACACAGGTAAATTTATTTAAACCAAGACATGTTTGTTTAAGCCAATTTTAGAAGCAACTGAAGATATTAGGCAGCTGCATTAACAGCGCGATCACCAACTTCTTTCTCGACAAAATTTTTAAGGTATTCCTTCCTGCACAAAAGAAAACCACTGTAATCAAGGAGGCCTTTTGAATGCCTTATTGGCCACAGGATACAAGTGGGTGCTGTTCATAGAGTAGAGAATAGATGACAACATACCTTGCAGGCAGATCATCATGAGGACGATTGAATGGAGTCCAAATTGGATCACCAATAAAGAGCCGCATTGCCTGAATAAACAAATTTATAAGAGAGATCTCTCATTTATAAGAGAGTAAGATACCTTTCTATTATAAGTATAAATAATTTTATTGAAACGAGACTGCCTAGTGAAATAGACACGAAGTAGCCTAGAGAATTATAAGAGAGTAAAGATACCATGAGAAACGTGAGATAATAATAAGATACGAAGAGAAACATTCAAATCATTAAAAGCATGCCCACAGGGCCAGAGTGACCCATCCAAGGCATGTAACCAATGCCTTTGGAGATTATAAGAATAATTAATCTTTTCTTAATTTATTTGATTGCTAATTTATACAAGCAACCAATGGGTCTAGAACACCTGACAAAAGGAGGGAGATCATATTTGAACTACAGCTCATCAGCTATATAATGTGCAGCGTCCAAAGTCTTGCTGTGTCTGTCCCAATGTTGTGCAGCATAAGGACTTGGTCAATAGTAAACTATGATTGACTAAGATACATGAGTTTTAATTTTTCAAACTACTGAATAGCTAAAAAAAGGGGGCAGCATAAGAATTTAAGATAACAAGACTACTCAACAATATTCCATGTTAAGAGATACAAATGTCTCTTGACATAAGTGTAAACATATTGGCAACAATGGTGAATTTGCTAATGCATGTATTGAAAAACAAATAAGAATTACTGGTAATAAAGGTGTACTGATAGACAGAAGGGAAGAATAATGGAGTATGCTTGGGGGTTCATTGGTAGATTCTAGGTTGTTGTCAAACTGTTTTTTTGTCAGAACAAGCAGAAGCTAATTTTTATGCTCACGCGTGTATCATGCCAATACCTTGATATAGTTGTCTGAATCCAGAGTAAATCGGTGATAAATTCCAGCAGGCAAAACGATCATGCCCCCCTTCTTTACCCATACACGAATCCATTTTTCATTACGATCCCTGACATCAAAATAACCTTCACCAAAGAGCAAGCAGTGAACAACCTGAACCTTTTTGGTAATGTAGAAATTGTAAAGCATATTAAAGAACAACTAATCCTACCACTTCCCGCCACAGCATAGCGGATCTCCTCATCAGTGTGAAGATGTTCCTCAAAAAAGCTTTTGATCTTCTCTTCATAGTTAGGCAGCTTTTCTGGGGAAACCTCACAGAAGTCCTGTAGAAGAGGTTTATCTAAATAAAATTTATTCGAAGAGAGGTATTTTCAATCTGTAAGTTTATTGGCAGATACCCAATTATGAGCATTCAAATGGAAGAATGAATGGGACACATATTAACACCCTTGTTCCATAGGGCCAACAGGTTCTTAAATGCAATGTGTGGTGTTTTACATCATCGAGCTAACAAATATATATCTTTAATAATTTAATTAATTTTATCAAATAAAAAAGTAAACTCAAATACATAGGTAGTGTATTAAAATCACTCCAAAAGATTCACATATCAAATTCTTGGATTTATATAGAATAACTTTCTGTATTTCTCTTCAACAAGTCAGAGTGATAGACCATGTAGAAAATCAACATATGATTCAAGCACAATATTGTCTTGCAAGAACACTCAACACACACACACAACGTATAAAAAATGTATGTCAGTGCGACAAACTAAACAACTATAGTCACAAGTTATTTTGACAAACCATGTAGGAATAACCACGATCTTCACGAATCTTCTTTAACTCCTCATCAGTTTCATAGTTATCAGCATCTAGTCTCCAGCTGAGTACGCCAAGTTCTACAAGTCAACATAATGGCTTCAGAAGTCAGAGACCCAAATATTAATAATTGAATGATTACCCCATTCTTTAAAGATGCTCACCAGCAAGTTGGTCTAGGGACACAAATTCCTTTGGCTCCTTGTGATGGGGGAGTCTCTGGTCTTCATCACTATCATCCATGTACCATGCCTGGAGAACTTCCTCTCTAGGATCCTGTGGATATTTAGAGTTAGAGAAGATAACTTATGACAGCAAAAGGGGGCCATGTTAAACAATGAATTCAAACAATTTTGTCTAACATGAAAGTTGTGCAGTTCAAAGAACCACGAAAAAAACCATCTGATGCAGGGACTCCTCAGTCCTCATTCTGATGAAAACCCTTTGAATTAAAGCACTGTATTACCATTCATCATAACAAGTCATTGTGTTATGATGTGGTACACATTTAGGAATGCTTTTGAGCATAGCAGGATAAGAATTTTAGTCACGGAATTAAATGTTTTGAAGGTTTAACTCAAAAGTTCCAGGCCTAGTTTGCTGCAGGCAGCCAAACAGGTTTAGGTTCAAATGCTTCAAGACAAAAGAAAAATAGAAGAAAAAGAAAGCAATTACAAATAGGTTTTCTTATGCAAGCACACCTACAAGAAGCTTCAGAAAAAACTGCTGGAATTAAAAAGAATGAAGCTATGACCTTAAGAAATCACTTATAAAAATATGACCTTAAGAAATCACAATGTAAATAAAAATTTTAAATTCCTTCAGTCTATGTGCTTGCAATTACATGAGCTTCTTGCTGCCTGTATTACCATCAATCCTCACATAAAACATCTCACAGCAAAACTTTCCCAATCAGTTTGTTCTGCCCATTCTTTCTAAACAACTCATCTCCAAGCAAAATTTGTAGTAATATATTAACAGAATTAGAGACCACAACTAATGCCAAGATTAAAAAGCTATAATTCCATTGCATAAACCAAAAACACCATTTATTAGCAGTATCAACAAAATACAGTGATTGATACTTATAAATTTAAAACAACAAATACACTGCTAATATGTTTCTGCACATTATATTGGTTGGGATTTATTTGACCTAAAACCTGACATTCTCGCATAAAACAAAAGAGTTTTCAAGTCCAATAACACCTGATTCTGAACTAGGTGTACCTAACTTAAAACTACCTTAGAAAATTAAAACCTAATAATTTTCATTAATATCTGTCAAATTGATTGTAGTAGTAAATTATAGAATATCTTAACCTGCTGATCAGGTTAAGGACCTAAGATGTTAATTTTGAAGTACGAAGACAACCAGTGTTGATAACTACATAGATTTAGAAAACTAGACAAAGAGTACTCTAGGAAGGGGAAACGAAGAAGAAAATGAGGGAGGTACATAAGGTTTTCTTTGCGTTCAATATGGAGATTCTAGATCACATAGGGGGTTGATAAATCAAATCCAAACCATCCATGTTGTCCTCGTCCATTGTAACCAGGGAAGAGGATTGCTCCCCTGTTCATTTCAATCTTACATCTCACCATAACATTTATATGAATGCCAAATGTTAAAAGATAAACATGTAATCCTCCCCACTATTGCATTAGGACTCTTGACATGAGAGAAATGCTGGCCATGAAGTTCTGACTATGGCCAATAAAACTAAGTCAAATGCGACACCTATCCCAATGACCTCATTCACATGAAAAGTTTGTTTGGATGGAGGGGTAAAAGAGGAGAGGAGAGTAGAGTGAATGGGAGGGGTATCGTTTAATGAACCTTGTTTGGATGTCAATTTATAGGAAATTCCCCTCCCCACCCCTCCCCTCTCTCTACTTAATTTTTTAAACATTCAAACAAGGGGAAGGGATATCAATTCCCCTTCCCCCCTACTTAATTTTTAAAACATCCAAACAAGGTGAAGGGGTAACCATTCCCTCCACTCTCATTAGTCTCCTCTCCTTTCCCCCCTTACACCCTCTACTCTCCTCTCCCCCCTTACACCCTCTACTCTCCTCTCCCTCCAAACTTCCAAAAGTAGTGGTAGTGCAGACTGCAGAGAGTGAATCTGCTGTTGCGTTTGGCAAGCACTCCTTCAAATACAATGTATATGGAAAAGGAAAATATTTCACAAAACTACGGAAAGGCTTTAGATTAACAATAACCTTCCAAACACAACCAGCATCGTCGTATGTGACCGATTTTAACTTTCAGATTTACTGCACTTCAAAGACAACCAAATAACTTCAACAACAATATTAAACAAATAAATAACTAGGATTAAAAAGCTGTCTGCTTGCACACTTATAGATAAAGAAGCTGTCTTTTATTATATCCAAAGTTACTTTCTTTTGTTAATATTCTATCATAATTTAGTTTCTAAATTTCCAATTAAGCAACTTGTCATGCATGCTCCATCAAAGTTAATCCAATGCCAACTTTTTAAAATTTCCCCCAAAAACTAATCCAAGCTGTTCGCTTGAAACAATCCCATAATTTGACACCCAAGAAACACAAAATACCCATAATCAAGTAAAGAATCCAACCTTGTACAAACAAGCATCTCAACTATCAAACAAGTTTCACAGCAATAATGAGCTGAAACCAGAACATTTGAAATCCTAATAATACAGATTAAGCACTATAATTCATCAACTAATCACTTGAATAAAAAGCATAAGCTAAAAAACTATATGGATTTTTGTACTATTTCCAAAAACACATCAACCCCAAAAAAGATTTAAAAAAATTAAGCCCAAAAAGCCATTTACAAAACACAATTCAACCAATTCACACAATCCTACATAATTCTCAACCCCAATAAAGTAATTCCCAGATACCAGATGTACCAAAATCATCTAAAAAGTAATGATCAGGAAAAAAAAAATGTATATATATATATATATCACTCTATTTAAGGTACAAATTCAATTGAATGCAATTAAGATTATATTTACAAAGAGAAGGTTTTTCTCGGAAAAAATTAAAACTTTCTAGAGAAACAAACAGAAAGATATGAACTTTACAGAGGTTACCTTCTCTGGGACACCCATAATTTGTAAATTCTTTTGAAATCTTTGTGAGCTTTGTTTTTTTTTATTATAATCTCTTCTATGGGCTTTGTGGTTGTGGGTACGCGAGAAGCTGAGGCGGAGTTATAAATATTGAGTGGGAATTGTTAGAAAGACGAAGTTGTTTTCGAAATGTGAATGCCTGTGGTTGTGGGCTCGTCCAGGTGAATTGAATCGAGGGTGGGTAAGTGGGGGTATTATAGTCATTGTGAATTGAAAGAATGCTATTGAGTTTGACTCGTTTAAGGCTATGACTAGTAAGGCCCACTGAATTAAGATTATCCTAAATTCTAATCTTTGGTTTTATTTTAAATAATCTGCCTGCAAAATTGCAAAAGAATCTTAAGTAAGCCTCTCACGTTGACATTAGGATCTCTCTCTTTTTTTTTTTTGAGGAATATATATTCTCTCTCTGTTTTGTTTTGACTTTATAGGCAGAGGGATTTATAAAAAAAAAATTTTGAGAGCTGTAGGTATAAGTATAGTTTTAAAAATTGGACCGGTCAAAGAAGCGAAAAGAAAAATAGTTTTCAGTTATCTAGTTCAACTGGAACTAGGGGAAATTTTTGTATATTTTTAGAGTACCATAAATGCGTATTCCCTCATCTCACATGAATGGTGGGTCTCACTAATTAAATTCATGGTGGGACTCATCATTCATGTGAGAGGAGGGACTACGCATTTATGGTACTCTGAAAGTACCTAATAATTTTCCTCGAACCAAATATCCAACCAGTGACATTATAAATAATTTAATTAATAAATTTAAAAACTAAATAAATGTATAATATTAATAACTCATCATATTTAATATATATATATATATATATATATTTAAAAGAGTTTTCAACTATTCGTACCTTATGCTAAATAAGTATAAACAATAAATGAACATTAGAAAAATGATTAGTATTTTATAACAATTTTCCCTTTATGATCCTTTACAACAATTTCCATGCCTTCTTTTTATAAATTAGTTTGCTCTTCTGATTTGTCAAATGTTTACGCAACTACGCTTCACATGTTATAAAGAGCCTCACCTGGAAGAGTTTTGTATTTCATACATGTGGCAGCTAGTTTTATCTCGACAGGATTACTCTTGCATCCGTAGAGAAAGTGAGGTTTTGCCCCTTTTAGCAAAAACAAGTAACAAAATGTCCATATTTTGAAACTATTTAGCCATATATACCCCTGTTTTGAAACTTGATTTTTTAAAAATCAAGTTTCAATGAAAAACTCTATTTAATGAAAATTGAGTTACTTGCAAAATGTTACATGAAACTTGAGTTCCATGTAAATTTTTTTAAAAAAAAAGTTTTTTGCTTATAACTCGATTTTCTAAAAACCAAGTTTTTTATTGAAACTCGATTTCAGAATAGGGACATTTTGCTACTTGTTTTTGCTGAAAGTGGCAAAACCATTTTGGCCTTGCATCCCTCTTGCTCAAGTATTATTTTACGAAACTTTACTCAATCAAAGCCAATATCCAACTAATTCGCATTAGCTGAATTATCATGTTTGTTTTTGAGCTTCTTAACCTTATTTGAATAATTATCACCAAGGTCATTTCACGTTGCAGATAAATTGAAGGTGCTATTTTAATGAATTTTGTTATTGATTTTAGGGTTTTTTTTTTCTCCATTTGTCTGATATTCGGTTCCTATATTGATTTGTTCTTTCTCTAACTTGTCTAACACTCTAACTTGTCTCTTTCTCTCTTTTTTAAACTTTTGCTCTTAGTCTCTAAGACTCCACTCACTCCATCACTCAGCTCAGTTAGACTCAAACAAGTGGTTTGTAATGGGTTTTAATATTTGGGTTTGTGATGGGTTTTGAATCTTTTGATATTTAGATTTGATCTAAGTCTTGTTTGTAGTTTGAATCCTTAAGTTTTCTATGTTTAATTTTGGTTTTAGAATTTAGATATCTCTTCCTATCAAAGTCTGTGAAAGACGGGTGGACATTGACCATCACGCCAACTGAAACTGCCACCGAAGTTATCGAAGAACCGTTCATGAAGCGCAGCAGCGGCTTGGGTTTTAAAGAAACCGAGGATTCCAGTGCGGTGCAGAAACGGCCACAAAAACCAGCAGCATCGCACCGTGTACAGCCCTAATTTTTTTTTTTTTTGGTAAAGAGGGAAATTTTATTAAACTTAGTAAGCCATGAAAGGCATAGTATTGGCTATAATTGTAACCTCTAGTTAGGAGTCTAGCCTTGTTAAGGGTGCGTTTTTTGACAAGGAACCCGTAAGTGAGGTCTATGTCATGTTGTGCTTTTGGTTGAAGGCAATCTCATTCCATTAAGAGACAGTTTGGTTCAACCTGAGGAGAAAATACATGTTGTTTTCGTTGTGGATACTATATCCTCCCCCTCAAAGGGGAGTGAACCCTAAAAGTGTGGGCCAAAACACCACAAAAACTGCATGCTTGTTAGTGGGGGAGGCCTTTAACAAGTCTTTGATATTCTTCTAGCAGAGAAGTTGCCTGCTTGAAAATTTCCTCTAGGCGGGTCTGCAATTAGTAGTGTGAAACAGCACACATGTATAGCAATTATGCTTCACATATGAACAAGAGTCTCATCCGGAAGAGTTCTTTATTCCATATGTACGCAACTAGTCTTCTCCCGATGGTATTGTTCTCGCATTTCCCTTTCTCCTCAAGCATTATTTTATAGAACTCTACTCAACCAAAGCCAATGTCCAACTAATTCGCACTAGCTGAATTATCATGTCGGTTTTGGGCTTCTCAACCTTATTTGAATAATCATCACGTACTGAGGTCATTTCACATTGTTGATAAATTGAAGGTTATTTTCTATTTTGAAATGAAGAGATGATTTGTAAGCAAGGATGCCCATGATTTATAATTAGTACCTTGAGAATTATTGATATCGTTTTTTGTCCATTAAATCTCAAAAATGGTGAAAACCATGATTTTTAAAGCCAAAAGTGGAGAATAAATTAAAATATCTACCAATATCACATGATTATACTCAACTGAGGATAAGAATGCTTCAAATTAAAATTTAATAAGATCGGCTAAAGAGTAAGGCGAAGCTAGGGTGGGGCCAAGGGGGTCGTGACCCCCTAGTTTTTTTCAATTTTCCGTTAGAGATGGTATTCAAATCACAAAAAAATTAAAATTACAATAAAAATGTAATTATTGGCCCCACTTAGATTTTAAAATTTAGGCTTTAGCTCCTCTAAAACCTTTTGAATTAGTCTAGAAAAACCCAATAAGATAGTACTCAAAAATTTATAATTACTTTTCAAAGTATTGAATTAGTCCAAAAAAATCCCAAAATTAATAAATTAAATTTGTAAACAAAAATACCCATTAACCCATTTTCAAAAGTTAGCCCATCCGTGGCCCCTCCTCTTAGAAAACCCCTTTTCTCCTTTAATAAGTAAATAAATTGAAAAAAACCCTAAATTAGTCTTACAGATCACAGAGATTAATTAAATATGCAATTATTGTGTATATGCACTAGTGCCCCACCGCCCATTGTCGTTGATGTCATTTTTTTAATTAGCTATATAAGGGTCTGTTTGATAGGAAGATTTTTGTTTTTGTTTTTAAAATAGTGTAAACATAATTTTAAAAAAGTTGAGAGTGAAACTAGTTTTTAAATAATAATTTTTACATTAGTTGTGTTTGACTCTCACTTTTAAAAACAATTTAAAAATTATTTTACAAGTAATGTGCAAATGATGATGATGATGATGATGATGATGATTATTATTATTATTATTATTATTATTATTATTATAAGCATTAAAATTGAAGTGTATGAATAAAAATAATGTACCTGTCTTTGTTTCTTTAGTTTTATTTTTTTATTTTTGGATAATGTTAAACTTCAAATTTGAAACTTGAGAATATTTTTATGATAAAAATAAGCTCTTTAATTTACAAGATAAAAGATTTTGGACAAATATGTGGAGTCCTTTATTTTCAATTTATTTACAAGTACGCCATTAAAAATATTTTTTGTATCATGAATACATTTTCTCAACCTTTTTGAACATGGAAAATAAGAAATGATATTCTGAATAATCTATTTATGGTTTCCAAAAAAAAAAAAAATTGTATTTAAATCCTCTTACCAAATATGGCTTAAAAATAAATCTAAACATCCCTACCAAAATAATATGTTTTGAATTATGATAAGGGTTGATCATTGGTGAGAGCTAAAAAATCAACAATTTATGTACTTGTTGATAGATTAATTAAACTTGTACTTACTCTAGTTGTTTTAACAACAGCTGGAGTTGTAACATAGCAGCTCATGTACTAGCAAGACTTGCTTGTAATGTTTCTGATAGTATAGTTTTGGTGGAGGATACTCCTCCCATGATTTCGGATCAAGTTTGTATGGATGCATTATCTTTAGGTTTAACCCCCATTTAATGAAATTTCCTTAGTCTTGATTATCAAAAAAAAAAAAAAAACCATGAAATATGTATTTTCAGCATGAAACTAATCAAACCGAAGATTCTTACCAAGATTGAATTAAAATGCATTTCAACTTATTACTTAATTGTGTATATAAAAAGAGGAATTGCTAAAAAATCCCTTACTTTGGATTGACGGAAAAAGAGGGAGAGTAGAATAAAATTAGTTAAAATTAAACTAATTAATTTTGAGCCAAATCTATTTTATTCTACTCTATTTTCCTTTTTTCTCCTCAATTCAAAGGGACTATTATAGTTTATATTAGTATACGACACAAGTTGAAGATAACTTATAAAAATTCAGTCTATGAATTTTTTTTTATTCAAAATTTTTTTGTTATATCTAGTTTTTGTACCCTATGGAAAACTTTTTGTGCTCTGCCACTAGCTAAAATATGTAGGTCCTAACCAAAAGGAATTTGCTATCCGCTGATACACGCAAATATTCATTTGGAAGCAAATCAACGCACTCACCTCTCCTAGCAAAGCCAAAGTCGGATAGCATGACACATAAATAAAACTCCAAAACAAAGTAGACATCTTTTTGCAGTAAAAGAATATTAACGGACATAATTTTTTTTTTAAGATGAACCGACTTAATGGCTTGAAATTTAAGCGAACAATATATCTATATAAGGGATCCTCGCTCAAACACACAAAAAAATAAAAAATTCGACCCACTCGATTCTTCTCTGAAAAACCCTAATTACAATATCCTCTTCCTTTAGATAATATCTGCAAACTGCTTCTTCTAAGGCTATCCCTATCTGCCAATATGGCGGTGAAGGAGTCAATCACAGACCTTAGTTTGGTTTCTCGCAGCAATACAAGAAAAAAAGATGATCGGGATGAAGAATCGGAATCGGAACCATTGAATGAATACGAATTTATCAACAACAAGCTTCCCGATGCTATGTTGTTGGAGATCCTTTATCGACTTCCTTGTCGATACGCTGTACAGTGCAAATCCGTCTCAAAGCACTGGCTTTCTCTTATTTCCGACCCTTACTTTATTCGCGGATTCATCTACCACCGCCACCAGCTCTTCGGCAACGACTCACAGTCATGCTCCTTTGCTCATGTGTTACAGTATCCAACTGAGCCTGACAATCCCAACGAAGATGATGTCCGAGTTCTTTCATCTGATAATTCTTCACTGTTCAAATCCGATCGTAAGGGACTCGGTTTATTGTGTGTGTGTGTGTATTTTATTGTGTCATTTACTACTAAAAATGAGGTGTTGAAAATTTTAAAATGCGATGTCCCATGTTTCTCAAATTGCTTAAACGACTAATTACAAAAAACCTAACAAAAATATTATCTTAGAAATTGGAATTACACTACACGACTAATTATATATAATAAAAAAATAAAATAAAATCTTCCAAACATATTCCGTTTGGAATTTGAAAGGTAAACTACATACAAACAAACAATCAATCAAAATATGTTACTTTACTCTTCTAGAAGAAAGTTAACTTTATAGTAATTATGTAGTTATGTGCTTACCCATTTTTTTTATATTTGATAAACACACACACATATATATAGGGGAAGGGGGATGAGATAAAGGAATATACTCACACGCCAACACTAACAGCAGTTAGTGTCACGGAGCAAGTAATAAACTTCTTCTCAATATCACACCTTATTGATATAGGATGACTCGACAACACTGAGTATTTTTTTTTTTTTTTTTGATAAACACACACATACACACACGCGCACATATAAGGGAAGGAATGAGATAAATGAATACACTCACACACAAACACCAAGGACAGTTAGTGTCGCGCTTACCCATTGTACATAGGAGTTAAGTTTAAGGGGTTGTCTTGGGGATTAAACTCCTAAACCGTAATTAACCACTAGTACATTTATATTATCATTGTTTTAATTAAAAATGGCATGCAAATAAATCGGAAAAGAAGTTAAAGATGAGATCAATGCACAAGGATATACGTTGAAAACCCCTAAAAAACCACGGTGAAGTAAACTTTCACAAGGTATTCCTTTCTTTTACAAAAGCTTTTTATTCTCTCTTCTATTCTATTGTTGTTTTCCCATTTTCCAAAAAAATCCTAGTTAGCCTCCCTTTCCAAGAAATTATTGGTTCCTCCAAGTGGACCTCCCAACTCCTGCCAACCAATAGGAGAATGGCACCTGCCCATTTTTTTTTTATTCAGCTCCACATCAGCACTTACCCATTACCTTAACTCTTGTTAGCAACTAAAACCATGGTTAAAACTAAACCAAACTCAACAACGCAAACCTTCTTTCTCATCGTGTTAACCCAATTTCTGAAACCCAAAATCAAAATTTCTCTCAAACACTGAAACACATCTGCCTCTTTCTTTCTCTCTCCCTCTAGCTCTATTTCCCCAATATTTCTCTAGAGAAGATATTCCCCATCTCTTTCTGTATTAAATTGAAATTCAAAGAAGTGTTAAGCCATGGAAGGCTGCCATTTTCAAAAGAATTCCAGCAGTGACACAGTCAGTGGAGGCCCAAAGGGAAAACCAACAATTTCCATGGCAGCGGGTTTTGGTATCGAATTTGGTGGGGACGTGAGAATTTTGGGTTGCAGCATCTTTGCCAAGAAGCAAAGATTGGACACAAAGCCCACAAGCTTCGATCGGTTTTGGTATTGGATTTGGTGGTCATGGGAATTTTGGGTTTTGATTTTAAGACTCATGCTCATTCAACCTTAACAGGGATATGGTTAACAGGGATGTGGTTGATGAGATGAAGGCATACAAATGTTTTAAGTTTTTTTGAATTTGTAATGTTGGGTTTCATGGTTTTGAATTTGAATGTTGTTGTTGATGATGCGAAATTGATGTTGCGAAATTGATGTCCTAAAGTTTTGAAGAAATATTGTATTAGTGGCTTTGAAGAATTGGTTCTGATGTGATACAAGGCCAAAATACTGAGGCACGTGCTAAGGCAATGGGATTAAGGTGTGTTGGCTGATGCATAGCTGTGTGCATTGAGGTGTGAACTAGGGTGCGTGGGCTACTACTGTGTTGTGCACGGGGCACTGTTGTGAGGTGCGTGGGGGTGCTGCTGTGTTGTGCGTGGGCTGCTGCTGTGCTGTGCGTGGGGTGCTACTGTGAGGTTCGTGGGCTGCTGCTGTGTTGTACCAAGGAGTTGAGCAGTTGGTTGGGATGGTCAGAGGTAGTTAGTTAGTTAGGCTACTGTGTTTTGGTATGATTGTTTAAATTTGGAGTTGTAATTGCTATTTTGGTATGTTTTGGTCAGGGCTGCTCTTTAGCTAGTTGGGCTGTTGCTTCTGTATTGTATTTGCAAATAATTTTTGTGTTTATAGATGAGGTTGATCTTTGTTTTTGGTGTTTGGATCTCATTGCAAATTTTGTTCATTTTGGCAATAAAATTTCTCAATTGTTAAGCAGGTTGTTGTTGAGTTTGAGCTTGTTGTTCCTAATTATACGAACTGTTTTTGAATAATGCTTCTCTCACTGAGTATCCGAGCAAATTATTGGTAATGTTGTTGAAAGGACAATTTCTCATTGAGAAGTGTAAGTATTTTGTTTTGATGGATGAACTCTTCAAAAAAATAAGGTGCTGATTCATCTTTTTTGATACCATTCAAAGGGATACACAAAAGTTATACAAATGCTGGGTTGTACCAGCATATTTTATGTCTTATGTGGTGAATTGCATACTAGCTTACTTTGAAAAGTTGTGAAAACCAGAATATGTAAACTCTCTTGCAGATTCAGTAATATCTATAATTGTCTCTCATTTTGCAGCCCATAGAAAGGATCAGGAACAATTTTGTTCTCTACCAAGGTTGCCAAAACACTGTCAATCAAATCACCACTAGCCCTCACTGATTGAAAAATATAACTATCATTTTCTTTTTCTGCCCCAAAATTCTCTTAGCAGCTATAACATAACCATTTACAAGCCAAACTATCATCAAGCTTAATTATCCCCAAATCCAAAAAATAAAATGTCAGCTATTAACAAGCCAAACTACTATCCAGAACACCTCCAGGAAATTCACATGCAATCTTGAATTTTTTTTAATTTTTTTTGATACCATTGAATGAAAGTTCAAAGTCTTACATAGTAGTTGGAACTATCCAAAAGTGATGGATTGGCATTAAAGTTGCCTGAAAAGCTAGATTACATGTATCACAAACTACGAGCCTAGGAACAAACATAGAATGGACAAAAAGACCATTTTGATACAAAGACAAAAGATACTCCTTCATGTTCTGCTCCTGCCAGCAAGGACTTCTCGTAAAGTTGACCATTTCCATAGCTCTCTTGCAATTGGTTAAAACTTGAACATGGCTAAAACCAAGGCTCCTAGCTTTGACAGCTACTTCCACCATCGCTTCCTGCATTGCCTGGGTGGCATTTGCTGCTCCACAGCTTGAGACATCATTGAAAAATGAGATTCCCCTGCCTGTCTTTGGCTTCATAGGCATAACCAGTCCTTTTGCTCCTCCTTAACCTTCCACTCACCATTTATCACCGTAAACCGGATACTAGCTTCACAACCAGTCTTAGTTTGTATTCTTTTGAATTTCTTATCATCCCAATGGTTACTATCTCGTCGAAATCCTTCTTCGAACACACATACTCTCGTTGTTTTACACCATTTTTTGCATATCTGAGTTTTTCTTTTCTAACACTAAACCTAATTCGTATAGCATAATTATTATACAATTTATATGCTTCCTTCTCACTATGCACCACCATTCCAAGCAAATTTTCAACATCTTGTAGTTCTTCACCGGCTCTAATATCTATAATTAAAAACATCACGAAACAAATTTCGAAGGAAACTCAAATCAAAATGATAATAATAAAAAAAAAAAAAATTTGTTAGAATGGTGTGTGTGTATAAACTATTAATTGTAAGAAAAAATATTGAACTATTTTTACATTTTGGACTTGAGGTTCGTTTAGAACTTGTGTTCTGTTTCAAAACCAAAGAAATAGAGAGGCATTTAACAAACCCATAAACAAAAAGTAGGTAGGGGTATGGAATGGGTTCTAATAATTCACACCACAGACTCATAAAAATTTAATTTTTAATATCTATAAACTAGATAGAAAGAAAACAACACATAAAAATTTCATTATTTTAATTCTTTCTCATCTTGGGCTTTTATCAAACACGTAGAAGACACCATATTTATAAACTACATAAAAACAAAACAAAGCTAACAGAATGATACATTGAAGAGTGAAAATGAGTCTTTGTAACATACATACCTTGATCAATCTTGGTTAGTTCCAATGGTGGTGTGTGGATTCTAGCAACCACTTTAGCCATAGTTTACAGTCAATCGTATTTACTATTCATCCAAGGGAGAAGAAAGAAAGCCCAGCATACGATTGTTTGAAAGACTCGTCCAATGATGCGGGAAGGGAGAGGGAAGAGGATTGAGCGGGTAAAATAAAATTTTGAGTTTCAAAAATTAGGCGAGAAGGTTTGGGTTGCTGAGTTAGAACTTGGGTTAGAACTTTGTTTTAGGACATATGTAGTTCAAGTAGTTGTTGACATATGTCGCTATTTTATGTAATTGGCTTATCCTTAGACAAAACGCACTTTACTTGTAATTGGGTAGATTTAGGATGTGTTTAACACTTCAAGAAATAGTGTTTCAAGATTCAGTGTTGAAGTCATCAAGTCTGTCCAAGAAACAAGTAAGGAAGTGCAAGTTACTAAAGCTCGACACCTGGCTCGATACCTGCATCTACCGAGCTTTAAGAAGCTGTTTTAGCCCGAGCCTCGACAGCTTCTCGACAGATCCTCAACACCTCTATCTGTCGAGAATTAAAGAAAATAGATTTTCAGTTCTGTTTTAAGTCCAATCCGTGAATGTGTCTTTGGGACTTTTTTTCTCCTAACCCTAGACATATAAAATGATTGTTTTAAGGGCCGTCAAACAAGATGCAAGTTGCACAAGTATTGAGCAATCCTTGTTCATGCAATTTGTGATCAAAGACAAAGTTTGTGCCCTAGTTCATCTCTTGTGAAGAAGATAGCTGTGTAATGTGCACTGTAGGGTTTTGTAACCGAGCATCTTCTTGATCTTCATCGTGTAGATGATCTGAAGAATTTTGCAGCCAACAACTCTCTTTCTAGTTGGTGAATTGAAGTCGTGTACTGGGATTCGCGCATCTGGTTAGTCACGTACTTGGGAGCCGTGCATTGAAAGGAGAAACTGTCACTACAGAGCAAGTCCAATTGGATATTGGGGTAAGGGTTCAACTGTAGGTTGGTAAGGTACTTGGGATTCCTTGCTTGTAACCGCTTGTTGTGATAATAGTGGATTTTTGGGAGTGGTGACTTTAAATCACCCGGTGGGTTTTTGCCGTCAGGTTTTCCCCTTTCGTAAACAAATCACCGTGTCATTTATTTTCCGTTGCATAACTTAGTTTTGGTGATTTGTTTGTACTGCCACGTAATTTTGCATGTTAACTTGATTAATTAATAACTTGGCTAATTAATTAATTTAATTTATCACAAGGGGTCAACGCATTTGTGGCCTGTCACTTTGAAGTGTACACGGTGAGAAGGTTTGCTCCTGCTGAGTTTTTTTTAGTGTTAATCATGGTTTTAGTCGCTAACAAGAGTTAAAGTAATGGGTAATTGCTGATGTGGTAATGGGTAAGTGCTGATGTAGAGCTGAATAAAAAAAAATGGGTGGGTGTCATTCTCCTATTGGCTGGCAGGAGTTGGGAGGACCACATCAGTGGTCCTCCCGGAGGAACCAATAATTTCTTCTCCCTTTCCCATGACTCTATTGGATGCTGAATATGCCAAAATGCAGGTACATTAGAGGTCGTGTGTCGTTGCCACCAAGGGAGTGCAATGTCATGCCTAACCCTATTGTCCTTGTCCTATGGTTGTAGCTGATGAGCCAAAGAGATTTCTGCACACATGGTACTATTCTATCCATGCAAGGAGGAAGTATACCCTCTTACGGGTGTATGCTTCCTTCCTCTAGCAAGCTGGTGGGTCCCACTAGCTGTGAAAGGAGAGAAACATACACTTGTAACAGGGTATATTTTCTCCCATGCAAGGGACTTGCCAATGCGGGCACGAGCTCAAAGTCCTTTAATAGCTATACTTAGAACATGGTATGCATAGATTGGATTGGTCGACTTGAGATGTTTTTTTAATCTGACTCACCATAGTTAGGTTGAAAAAAATTAAACATGGGTCCCACTATGAGGCCCACCTTCTTTGTGAGAGTCCAAAGCATTACTCTGAGACTATCTAAGTATTGTCGCTGACAAAGAAGTGATAAACAAAGCTTGGCAAGAATGTTTTGAAGGATTCCAATGTTGTAAAGTATAAACTAGTTATAAAAATTCATATTAGTTGCACCATATCTGCGGTAGCCACTTGGAACTTGCATTTTGCAACATTAAGTTGCACTTGAAATTCATTTTAATTTCACAAATTTGAATTTCAAACGAGGCTATTTAAAAATAAACAACTTTCAAATGATTTTTTTTTTTTTATAAAATAATTTTGAAACAATGCATTATTTAGCAAAAAAATACCTTAAATCCACCTATGTACTCTCTCATTTTACAAAAAGCAATCGTTTTTATATATATATATATATATATATATATATTATACATACAAGAAATTTGAG
Organism: Castanopsis chinensis; assembly: GCA_032878915.1. Taxonomy (NCBI): domain Eukaryota; kingdom Viridiplantae; phylum Streptophyta; class Magnoliopsida; order Fagales; family Fagaceae; genus Castanopsis; species Castanopsis chinensis. Next base: position 1,280,563 of record JAVQMG010000039.1, read on the forward strand.
TTGACATCATGATGTCTCCTTTATTTTATTTTTTTTATCATCATATTAATATATTAATTAATTTTTGAATCTAGGTTCTTTATTCTACAATAAAGGACTTTATCAATTAGCTATTGAGGTCAAATGACATTTATTTTTTGTGTGCTTTCTTTCTCTAATCTACTCTTTATTTCTTCTTCTTCTATAACACAAATCATACTGATTAATTAATAACAATTATTTAAATAAATAGAAGGAGGAAGCAACCACACACCTTACAATAAAATAAATAAAATTTTAACCTTAGGAAAAACATTTAATTTGACTAAGGAAGGAGGAAGCAACCACATCTCTAATTATACAAATTTGAGCCAAAATGAAACAATAAAAAATCAAGTTACAAACAACTCTATTTCTCAAGAAGAAAAAAGTTACAAACAACAGATAAAATGAATAATAATTACGGAATACTAGCCTCATTGTATGTGCGAAAAGGTTTTTTTTTTTTTTTTTTTAAGTTTAATGTCATAATTTTTCATTTGTCCCAATTTGAGATTTACACGTTTTTCCATTGATATTATACATTTAATATTACTAAAAAACTAGAGGTGTGATAAGATATAACACAAAATTTATTTCACTCGTAAAAGTATAATATGAGTAGTGTTATTTTTTAGACTATCAAGGTATATTATAATAATTTGCATAAAGTGAAAATGAAGTCATAATTTTAAAATACCTTGCACAAATATTTATGGAAGTCATTATTATGAAGTATAGAAAATGATATACCGTTTGGTATTTACAAAAAATGATATACAGTTTGGACTTAACATTAATTTTCAACAATATCAAGTTTAAAATGACGCCGTGTTAACATTGGTTTAAAAAAAAATCATGGAGCAACATCATTTTATCCCAAGTTAAAATTGTACCTCTCTAATTTATATCAGACATACTCTCTCTCTCTCCCTCTCTCTCCTCGTCCTCTGCCGCCATTCACTAAGTGCCCCCTTTCCTCTCTCCATTTTGTCACAACAATTTTCTAAAAATGGTTTTGATTCTTAATTCCTAGGGGCTAGGGCTAAGGCTATAGGTTACTATGCTTCTCCAATTCTCATTTGCTACTAGGTTTGTGAATTTATTTGATGCCTACTATGTTTTTTGGTTTATGTGATTATGAATATGTTTGTTTCGTAATCTAACATTTTTCAGTCAGACCACCTGAAATGCAGAGAAAAATTCTTGCTGTTAGCAGAGAACTTCTATTAATTATGATTTTTAATGTTTCTGTTTTACTAAAGATTTGTCCTTCCCCCCCTAAAACTACACAGTAAAATAGAAACAGTCAAAGGGCAGAAAAATAGACATCTGCTTCCTCCATTAGGGAGCTTGAAGAAGTTTGATTTTTAAATTTGATTGTGATTGTCAATTTGTCATGTCTTGTTGTGATGAAAATCAAATACTTTAGAGGGGTTTTCAAACTTGGGCTACTTCCTCAGAGATTCTAGGTTTTGGATTTACATTCTGGATATGCATTATTTTGTTATAATTATTTTAATACGTGATATGTAGAATTGGATCATAGGTGAGTTAGAAATTGAATTCATAGATTGATGGGTTTGAATTTGTACGAGGTTTTTATAATTCAAACTATTAGAAAATTGAATTGTTATGTTCCTATTTGTGTTGTGATTTTGATTTATGTATGCTTGTTACTTTGGTTGACTAAAAATATTGTGAATTTTATATCATCCAATGAATTTGGAATTTCACATATAGAATTTGCAACCAAAAAAAAAGAACACAATCACAAAATCCAAAGTATCGCAAAAGACATTCTTGGAACACGAGTACAGATATCCCAAAATTATGGAAAGGCTTAAGATTAACAATAACCTCCCAAACACAACCAGCATCATCATATGTGACCAATTTAACTTTTAGATTTACTACATTTTATAGACAATCAAATAACTTTGTTAAGTTATGATATTTCTCATAACATTAGTGTTGGCTTATTCATTGACAAAAAATGTTGTAATTGCATTAATTTATTTTCTTATATTTTTGTGGGATTTATTTGAAATGAGTTTAGTATTAAGTGGTGAAAATTTGATCATGACAGCTAAAGGTCACATGAGAAGTACATGCAAGAAGGTGAACAATCAAGCCAAGTGTCCAACTTAGTACAGCCTATCCAGGAGGTTAACTCGCGACTCGGATTTGCGACTTGCCCTAGTTGCAAGGTTACACAAAGGGGTTCATGACTCATTGGCAAGTGAGACTTCTAGTTGAGAACAACACTTAGAAATTTTTCAAAAATTCTGGGTTTTTGTCATTTTCGCGACTACTTCGCGAGTAGAAGTCCAGTCGCAATGTTACTCAGAGAGGTTCGCGACTCATTAGCAAGTGGAAGTCCTAGTCGCGAAAAAGACCAAGTCAAAATTTTCAAAATTTTGTATGGGGGATTTTAGCGGCTAGTTTTGGCAACTTGCTCGCGAGTCATTGGAGTCGCGAAAAATGAATGTTTTGCATAAATAGGGTTAAATTTCAGACAGTTTTCAAAAAAATTTCAGTTTCCCTCGCATTACATGTATAACCCTTTGTCTTCTCCACCTCTCCATCTCCCAAAATAGCCATTTTCACTCACAAAATCTCCATTTTCTTCTTCAATCCTCTCTCAATCTTCAAGAAAAGATATGGGTTTTCTCTTATTTTTACTCTATTTCAAGTTTATAGCCTTATGTTTCTTGGATTTGTTGTTTATATTGAGATATTGATATATGGTTGATGAATATGGTTTTTGATCCCCCATGAGTGCTCCATCACTTCCCATTCTATCCTTGGACCACCTCACTCCTCTGGTTGTGGATGCTCCTTCCAAAGAAACAACTAAAGGCTACAACAGTACTTCCCCTCTTCGGTCCTCGGGTCCTCATAATAATAATAATAATAATAATAATAATAATAATAATAAAATGAGTGTAAGTACTAAAGGTAGAGAGAAGTTCACCACTTTGCTGCCACCACAGTTTCTAGGATCCAACTTTTATTATATAGTATATAATATTGCCACAAATTTTCATGCACTAGCTTCACAATCAAATTATTTATCAATATCACATGATTAGACACAACGGAAGATAAGTATGCTTCAAAACAAAATGGGGGAGTTTTTTTGATGATGTAAAACTTCACTAAGGTAGAGGGCCCTTCAAACCCATTCCTGTGGTATAAATCCTAAATACACGACCCTACCCACCACAACCATGTATCAAATAATCTAGAGAAACTCCTAGTGGGCATTCAAATCCAAGATATCTAGGTTTATAACTCATTTTCTATATAACTGAGAGAGACATATATAGTTCCCTTATCCTTCTTAATAAAGATGATTTTTTGCTTACAAATAATGCAAAAGACACCTAGCTAACATATTGCGAAGAAGTCATGCAGACCAAAAACGAAAGTCTAGAATTCTAGACGATGATCACTGAAAAAACTATAGCAAGCTTTGGTATTTAAGTATGCATTGCAATTGCAAAAAGCAAATTTTTATGCATATCAAACTTCACATGGAGTTCATTTGATTTGTGGTGGAATAAATTATAGATTATTTGTGAAGTTGGAGGTAATTGTGCTTATGAAATAACTTTATTTTCATTATCGGTTTTATTAATTAATTTTAAATTAATAAAATATTTTCTTTTAGCAATCGGTATAGAAAATTGTAATTGTGTAGGTTTAGTTTCTTAAAGTAAAATTTTACATGGAGACATAGTTGTCAAAATGAGAATTGTATATATCTTGAATTACTTTTTAATTTTTCTGTATTGTTCTATGAAGTACTAGTGCGTTTTCAGATTCAGGTACAGGTGCGGGTGCGGGTGCGGGTGCTGGTGCTGGTGCGGGACTCGGCAATTTTTGAAAAAATAGGGTGCGAGTGCGCCAATTAAAAAATTATTAAAGATATTTTTATTTATATATTTTATATATTGCTAAGCATAATTTTTTTATATAATAATAATAATAGAAAACTCATATAATTATAAAATAAATAGATAGTCATAAGTACACAAAAGTTTTTGATACTTGAATTATTGACAGAGGTATTAAAATAGATGAGACTTTCTATAAATAAAAAAAGAATGTGGCTTAGTGGCTCATGTATTTAGTCAGCCTAAAGGATATACGTGGCAGATAATAAAATAGGTGTAGCTTCTCATTAAAAAAAAAAAAAGGGAAGATGTGGGCCATGTGGCTCACGTGTTGGTCAGGCACAAAAAAAGCAAAGCCTTTTATGTTAAGGCATTTAACAAAACTGATCAAAAAAGAAACAGTGCTCATCAAAAAAAAAAAAAAAAAAAGAAACAGCGGCTCAAGTGAAATAAAAAAGGAAGAAGATGAAGAAGCAACGAAGAAGAAGAAGAAAGGGGTTACTTAAGGCCAGTGAAATTGTGATGGTGATGGGGACAGTGGCTATTTCCACCAGTATTTTTAGTTTAAGGTTTCTCTCTCTCTCTCTCTCTCTCTCTCTCTCTCTCTTATCAGCCAATTTCCTTTATCCAGCCGAAACACATCGATATTTCGCCAATACGATCCAATTCAGCCAGAATCGGTGCACGTCAGAGTCGAATCAGCGCAAGTCAGCACGAATCCGAAAAAAAAAAAAAATCAATATTAGCATCGATGTGCGGACAGCGGCGTCGGTGGCCGCACCTCACATCGAACGCCAGCGCGGCACCTTCCCAGCCACGTCAGTGCTTCATCGATATTGTTTATCATATCTTATCTTATATCATAAGATACACAAATAAGTAATAAAATTTATAAATATAAAAGATATATTCAACTAATGTCTACGTTGATCCTCACATCATAATAATAATAATAATAATAATAATAATAATAATAATAATAATAATAATAATTGATGGGGATCAAAAAGGTCAACTCATCCTAAGTAGTCGTCCATAACCAAGCCATGACCAAGACGCCTTAAGAGGAGAAACCCAACAATGACACCGTGTGTAGGAATGATACCCGTCCCTTAATAATAAGACCATCAAGTCTTAGGATAGTTGTCCATGACACAAAGGCATGGACGACCAAATAACACTTGGTGAATTCTACAGGAGTTTCTCATAAGGTTCCATATGATTTGACCATGATGTACTACATGGAGGGAATTCCCCATAATCTGCTCCACATGTCCGATTTACCAATTTTCTCCATTAACTACTCACATCACCCATGATAGCGGTGGATCTAAACAAGTAGACCAACTTCAAACTCTCTATAAAAGGAGCAAGTCTCATTTGCCTGAGATAATTTCTACCATCCACTATTTCTCATCCTTGTATTTCGGAGAAAAAACTGACTTAACCATCAAAGGATTCTTGGCCGGGTCACTCTTGACAGTTCCTTCTTTCTTTTCAGGACCTACAACCATCACCATAACGTAAAACATTCCACTTACTGATTTTCGTGCATCAATAATAATAATAATAATAATTGCTGCTACCACAATTTCTAGGATCTAACTTTTATTATATAGTATATGATATTACCACAAATTTTCATGCATTAGCTTCACAATCAAATTATTTATCAATATCACATGATTAGACACAAGGAAAAATAGGTATGTTTCAAAACATAATGGTGGAGTTTTTTAATGATGTATAACTTCACTAAGGTAGAGGACCCTTCAAACCCATTCCTGTGGTGTAAATCCTAAACACACAACCCTACCTGCCAAAACAATGTATCAAATAATCTAGAGAAACTCCTAGTGGGAATTTAAATCCAAGATATCTAGGTTTATAACTCATTTTAAACCTCCCACCACTAGGCTGCACCTTGACCGATCATAACAACAATAGAGTTATAAGTAAATACGCATTACTAATTTTTTAAATAGAGATCTATCTATATTGTCAAGTGCATTACTCAATTATTTGCCAATGCAGGAACGACTTTCCAAATACAGTACATACACAACAAATCATGCACACGTCACAGTTACACTCGTAAATAGCTAGGCTCCCAAAATAAAAATAAAATGAGTGTAAGTACTAAAGGTAGAGAGAAGATCATCACTTTGCTGCCGCCACAATTTCTAGGATCTAACTTTTATCATATAGTATATGATATTACCACAAATTTTCATGCACTAGCTTCACAATCAAATTATTTATCAATATCACATGATTAGGCACAATGAAAAATAGGTATGCTTCAAAACATAATGGTGAAGCTTTTTGATGATGTATAACTTCACTAAGGTAGAGGACCCTTCAAACCCATCCCTGCGGTGTAAATCCTAAACACACGACCCTACCTGCCAGAACAATGTATCAAATAATCTAGAGAAACTCCTAGTGGGAATTCAAATCCAAGATATCTAGGTTTATAACTCATTTTAAACCTCCCACCACTAGGCTGCACCTTAACCGATCATAACAACAATAGAGTTATAAGTAAATACGCATTGCTAATTTTTTAAATAGAGATCTATCTATATTGTCAAGTGCATAACTCAATTATTTGCCAATGCAGGAAGGACTTTCCAAATATAGTACATACACAAGAAATCGTGCACACATCACGGTTACACTAGTAAATAGCTAGGCTCCCATCTTCCTAGCTATCCACACATATAAGTAGATGAAAAGTAACCTAAGACATCAGATGCCTAATGAGCTTCCAAAAAAGTTACAAAAGAAAGTTTGGTAGAGGAGTTTAAGCTAAATAAGGAAAAACGGCCAAACACAGTGGCCTGAAACACCCATAAAATCAAAACAAGAGAAAAACAAAATCAACGAATGTGTATCAGCCAAAGCACCACAGAAAACACAGTGGCCCGAAACTCCCATAAAACCAAAACAAGAGAAAAACAAAATCAAAGAATGTGTATGGGCCAAAGTACCACAAAAACCGCATGCAGCATGCTTATCGGTGGGGGAGGCCTTTAGCAATAGTGATGGAGCCAGAAATTTTGAGTTGAGAGGTTGAACTATTCTGTCAGGAAAAACTCAAATAAAAAATAGACACTCCTCTAAAAAATCCACATAATATATATATATATATATATGTGTGTGTGTGTGTGTGTGTGTGTGTGTGTGTGTGTATGAAAATATAAAATATATAAATTGTTTGTAAAACTTCATCTATGTTTGACAAATCAATATCATAGTGTTATAATTACATTATCATATGAGCTTCTTTTTTTTTTCTTGATAAAATCTTGAGAATATGAAATTTCAACCAAATTGCATATATTATCAATATTGAATGTTTTGAACGCATTAATTGGATTCGAAATTGAGCTAAAAATTAGGAGTTCCACACTTCCACTATTTACTCACAAAACTTACTATCTAATTATTTCATTCTATTATAATTGTATATCAACTCTAAACTCTCTTTTTTTGAGAAAAATTACTAAATTATTTGATCAATGCTTTCTTTTGGGAGGGTCAACTCTTTTTTTTTTTTTAATACAGCCTTTAAATATATAAAATATACCTAAATTATAAAAAAAAAAATTAAAAATTTTGAAGGGGCGAAGGCCCCCCAAGCATACATGTGGCTCCGCCACTGTTTAGCAAGTCTCTGATATTCTTCTAGCAGAGAAGTTGCCTGCTTGAAAATTTCCTCAAGGTGGGTCTGCAAGCATTTCCCTTTCTCCTCAAGTAATAGTATTATGTTATAGAACCCTACTCAATCAAAGCCAATGTCCAACTAAATCGCACTAGCTGAATTATCGTGTTGGTTTTGAGCTTCTGAACCTTATTTGAATAATCATCACTGAGGTCATTTCACATTGCTGATAAATTGAAGGTCATTTTGTATTTTGGAATGAAAAGATGATTTGTAATCAAGGATGCCAATGATTTATAATTGAGAATTGTCGATACTGTATTTTGTCCGTTAAAACTCAAAAAGGGTGAAAACCATGATTTTTAAAGCCAAAAGTGTGGAATAAATTAAAATATTTATCAATATCACTTGATTATACTCAACAGATAATAGGAATGCTTCAAAATAAAATTTAATAAGATAGGTTAAAGACTAAGGCGAAGCTAGGGTAGGGCCAAGAGGGCCGTGAACTTTCAATTTTCCATTAGAGATAGTATTTAAATCACAAAAAAGAAAAAAGAGTACAATTACAAAATAAAAATAATAAAAATAATTACTGGCCCATTTAGATTTTAGAATTTAGGCCTTTAACTCCTCAAACCTTTTGAATTAGTCTAGAAAAACCCAATAAAATAGCCCTTAAAAATTTATAATTACTCTTCAAAGTTTTGAATTAGTCCAGAAAAATCCCAAAATAAGTAAATTAAATTAGTAAACAAAAATATTCGTTAAACCCATTTTCAAAAGTGTTACCATAAAGACTAGCACTCTTCATTGGCTGTTACATCATTTTTTTTTTTTTTAATGAGAAGAAAGTGTGACATCATTTAATTAAATTAATTTGGACTTTGTTGACTCGTCAAGTATCACCTTGCCGTAAACACAACTCTACTTAACATATTTTTGTTATCTTTAAATGTTATTATACGATATTAAGGAAATATGAAAAGATTGTTGTTGGGGCTTGCTCGTGGGCCAATAACTGTCCCCATTCCACAGGTATGCAATTACTCCCAGGCCTTCCAATTAACAGAAACCAGATAAAGAGGCCCATCCAAGTCACATTAAAGCCCTTCGACCAAAATCTTTTTGTTATATATATATATATATATATATATATATAACTGAAACTTCTGAAACTCCCACCATTTTTCACGTCAGTACAATATTTAAATAAAATTTTAATTTTATTTAAATAAATTTTTTTTTTTTGTTTAGTCCAAACTTAACAATGAGTGAAACTCTATCTCTCTAACAAATCCAACTTAAAATCGAACTCATTATTATCATTTTTTTTAACAAAATTATTTTTGTTTAGTTCAAACTTAATAAAGAGTAAAACTCGATCTCTCTAACAAGTCTAACTTAAGCTCAAACTCAAATGTTGATAAATTAAAAAAAAAAAATTGAATAAATCATATATTAAGATTATCCTAAACATGGCTTTATTTGGAAAAATAAAAAAATCATCAACTATTAATAAAGTTCAACTTCTTTGGATAATGAACAATTCTACTGCAACTTCTTTAAAAATTAATTTTCGTACATAAACCACCAAACTATTTTTAGCTGTTTTCTACAAGATAAAAAAACTTGCAATAATTGAAATTATTTTTTTAAATGTAACTCATCTTTCTTATATAATTCTCTATTGTTTAGTCATATATATATATATATATATATTTTGTTTTGGTCTTTTAGAAGTTTTAATATCTAAATTATGAATTAGACCTCATGTTAGATTTTTTTTTTTTTTTAAAGGACTCACTTTAGGTTTCAAATTTTTTTGAGAGACTTACATTAGAATTAGGATTAAAAAATAATTATAATTTATTTAATTAGACTTCATGTTAAAATTTTTTTTTTTAAAAAAATCACTTTAGGTTTCAAAAAAAAAAGAAGAAGAAGAAAGACACATGTAAAAAAAAAAACTTTAGAATTAAAGAAAAAGGAAAGAGGGAGACTCTTGTTAGGACTCTCCCTTTTCTCCTCAAATTTTCTGCAATTTGGTGCTATAAAATCGATTAAATTCTATATATAATATAAAACCGAAGTCTTTGACTTTTTGAGAGACTTCATTAGAATTAGGATTAAAAAATAATTATAATTTTTTTTAATTAGACCTCATGTTAGAATTAAAAAAAAAAAAAAAAAGTACTCACTTTAGGTTTCAAAAAAAAAAATACTCACATGTTAAAAAAAAAATTAGGATTAACGGAAAAAGAGAGAGACTCCTCTTAGGACCCTCACTTCTATCCTCAAATTTTCTGCAATTGGGTGCTATAAAACCGAAAAAATTAAATCAAATTAAAATAATATAAATAAAAAAAGCTGATGTGGAAATTTGTGGAGAGGTTAATCAAAAATTAAAGGGGTCCGACACAAGTTGATGATAATTTATAAAAATTTAGTCTATGAATTTTTTTTTATTGAAATTTTTTTTGTTATATTTAGTTGTGTACCTTCTGGACAAATTTTTGTGCTCCGCCGCTGGCTAAAAGATGTAAGTCGTATCCAAAAGGAATTTGCTATATGCTGATACAAATATTCATTTGGAAGCAAACCAACGCATGAGTCATGACACATAACTAAAACTCCAAAACAAGTAGACATCTTTTTGCAGTAAGATAACATTAACCGACATATTTTTTTTTAAGATGAACCGACTTAATGCCTTGAAATTTAAGCGACCAATATATATATATATATAAGGGATCCTCGCTCAAACACACAAAAAAAAAATTTCGACCCACTCAATTCTTCTCTGAAAAACCCTGACTACAATATCCTCTTCCTTTAGATAATATCTGCAAACTGCTTCTTCTAAGCCTATCCCTATCTGCCAATATGGCGGTGAAGGAGTCAATCGCAGACCTTAGTTTGGTTTCTCGCAGCAATAGAAGAAAAAAAGATGATCGGAATGAAGAATCGGAATCGGAACCATTGTATGAATATGAATATATCAACAACAAACTTCCCGATGCTATGTTGTTGGAGATCTTTTATCGACTTCCTTGTCGATACGCTGTACAGTGCAAATCCGTCTCAAAGCACTGGCTTTCTCTTATTTCCGACCCTTACTTTATTCGCGGATTCATCCACCACCGCCACAGCTCTTCGGCAACGACTCACAGTCATGCTCCTTTACTCATGTGTTACAGTATCCAACTGAGTCTGACAATCCCAACGAAGATGATGTCCGAGTTCTTTCATCTGATAATTCTTCACTGTTCAAATCCGATCGTAAGGGACTCGGTTTTCTCAACTTTCTTCCTGGTGTAAGATTAAAATACCCAACTCACATCGAGGCATCGTTTGACGACTTATTGCTGGTATGCAGCCAAGTTCCAACCAATAGAATGGAGGAAAGAAGTGGGTTTTACAAAGAATACTACGTCTGCAATCCGCTTACAAAAGAATGGCTCAAGCTCCCTCGTCTTCCAACTAACAACAACGCCGCAATGGTTACGGTCGGGTTTGTATGCCTTCCAAATAGCTGTGACAAAGAGCAAGGATGTATTATCAATGCCCATTACAGATTTAGGGTGGTACGCATTCGTTGTCTTTCCAGTACTACGCAAACTCAATTACAGGTGCAGATCTTTTCTTCTGAGACTAATGATTGGAGCAACTCAGTCCTTTCATCCCCACGAGGTTTGAACTTGAATCCCTTCCTATCTTTGTCTTGTCAATCTGGTGTTATTGCCTGCAATGGGATGTTGCATTGGGTTTGGGTGGAAGGAGAAGGAGAAAACCAAACTATTAAAGGACTTGTGGTGTTTGATCCATTCCACAGTTCAGAGCAATGCCATTATATTGATCCACCTATTGACCTTTCGCCTCAACACTCTGTCATCTCCTTTGGATCCTTCCAAAAGCGTCTCAGAATATTCCAGAAATCTCGCTACTCTCTAGATGATGCAGGAAGTTACACTATTTGGGAACTCAACGATTGCAGTGATTCAGGTACATGGTGCATGAAACACAAAGTTCACTTCAAGGACATAGTTTTAGAAGAATTTGGGGATCCATTTAAGATACCTGAGAGATTGAAGTTGCTCTTTCCGTTTGTAATTTTCCTAGCTTTCCACCCCAATGATAGCGAAATTGTCTTCTTACGATATGCCCCTCTATATAGACGTGTCAACTACATTCTCTCGTGCAACATGCGGACAAGGGTGTTAAAACTGGTCGACATTGGCAAGCGCATTCGGCCTATACCTGCAACATCTGTATTTCTACTCGTGCAACAGTTGTGGCCAACTCCAGTTCCTCCTCTCCCATTGAATGCCTTCCCGATATCAAACTCGAAGCTGGATTGCATTGGCTTAAGGGATTTATAACTCTTGGGCTAGTTCCACTTCACAACGTAATGATCTTCTCATTTGTTAGCCTGCTTTTCAAAGCACCGTTTTCCTATTCTTCTCGAGTGTTATTACTGTGTTCTCCATTTGTCTATGAGTTTTCTTTTAGGCGTTTATATATATGTTTATTTTTTTGATCGTTTTGTGTATAAATGAGAAGACATATAGTGCTCTTTTCCTTCTTAATAAAGATGATTTTTAGCTTACAAATAATGCAAAAGACACCTAGCTAATAAATTGCGAAGAAGTCATGCAGACCAAAAACGAAAGTCTAGAATTCTAGACGATGATCACTGAAAAAAAACTAACTTAGCAATCTTTGGTATTTAAGTATGCATTGCAATCAGAAAAAGCAAATTTTTATGCATATCAAACTTAACATGGAGTTCATTTGATTTGTGGTGGAAAAAATTATAGATAATTTGTGAATTTTAGAGGTAATTGTGCGTATGAAATAACTTTATTTTTATTATAATTTTTATTAATTAATTTTAAATTAATAAAATATTTTCTTTTAGCAATCGGTAAAGAAAAGTGAAACTGTGTAGGTTTAGTTTCTTAAAGTAAAATTTTACATGGAGACATTGTTGGGGGCTTTTTTTTCGTCACCCTTATGATGTTAGGAGAGTCAAGATTGAGACTCAACTTTTAGCTTGAAATATGGTTTAAAGGCTATTTGTAAAGTGTGAAAGGTCCATTTTGCTCAAGGTCTAAGTTGCATCAAACAAAGATTATAATAAAGCTCAAAAATACCTCCTGCAAAGATAAGCTAGCACAAAGGGTGACCTACCACAACAAATGCTTAAATAATAGTCTAGCGATAAGTAAGAAAAACGTTCAACGATAAATACTTGGAAAATTAATAAATGTATTTGCATAGTAAAAATTATACATTTCCTCCATAGCCAATTAATATAAAAGTGGGTATGTTATAACAAGTACACAAGAAAGAAAAAAAATGATCTAGCAATGAATATGATAGACCTCCAACGGTAGACATGAGGAGAGAGAGGAGAGAGAGAGAGAGGAGGAGGAGGAGGAGGAGGGAGGAGGAGGAGGAGGAGGAGGAGGAGGAGGAGAGGAGAGGAGAGGAGGAGGAGAGAGGAGGAGGAGGAGGAGGAGGAGGAGAGGAGGAGGAGGAGAGAGGAGGAGGAGGAGAGAGGAGGAGGAGAGGAGGGAGGAGGAGGAGGGAGGAGAGAGGGAGGAGGGAGGAGGAGGAGGAGGAGGAGGAGGAGGGAGGAGGAGGAGGAGGGAGAGGAGGAGGGAGGAGAGAAGAGGGGGGGGAGGAGGAGGAGGAGGAGGAGGAGGAGGAGGAGGAGGAGGAGAGGAGGGAGGAGGAGCAGGAGGGAGCAGGAGGAGGAGGAGGAGGAGGAGGAGGAGGGAGGAGGAGGAGGAGGAGGGAGGAGAGGAGAGGAGGAGGAGGGGGGAGGAGGAGGGGAGGGGGAGGAGGAGGAGGGAGGAGGGAGGGGAGGAGAGGGGGGGAGGAGGGAGGGGGGGGGGAGGGGGGGGAGGGAGGAGGGGAGGAGGAGGGAGGGAGGAGGGAGGAGGGGGGAGGAGGAGGGAGGGAGGGAGGGGGGGAGGAGGGGGAGGGGAGGAGGAGGAGGGGGGGGGGGGGGAGGGGGAGGGAGGGAGGGGGGGGGGGGAGGGGGAGGAGGGGGGAGGAGGGGGAGGAGGGGGGGGGAGGGGGGGAGGGGGGGGGGAGGGGGGGAGGAGGAGGGAGGAGGAGGGGGAGGGGGGAGGAGGGAGGGGGAGGGGGGAGGGGGGGAGGGAGGGGGGGAGGGGAGGGGGAGGAGGAGGGGGGGGAGGAGGAGGGAGGGGAGGGGAGGGGAGGAGGAGGAGGGGAGGGAGGAGGAGGGAGGGGGGAGGGGGGGGAGGGGGAGGGAGGAGGGGGGAGGGAGGAGGGAGGGAGGAGGGGAGGAGGAGGAGGGGAGGAGGGGAGGAGGAGGAGGGGGGGGGGGAGGAGGAGGGAGGGGGGGGGGAGGGGAGGAGGGAGGGGAGGGGGGGGGGGAGGAGGGGGAGGAGGGAGGGGGAGGGGGGGGGAGGGGGGGGGGGGAGGGGAGGGGGGGGGGGGAGGAGGAGGGAGGGGGAGGGGGGGGGGGGGGAGGGAGGGGGGAGGGGGGGGAGGGGGGGGAGAGGGGGGAGGGGGGGGGGGAGGAGGAGGGGGGGGGGGGGGGGGGGGGAGGAGGGAGGGGGGGGGGGGGGGGGGGGGGGGGGGGGGGGGGGGGGGGGGGGGGGGGGGGGGGGGGGGGGGGGGGGGGGGGGGGGGGGGGGGGGGGGGGGGGGGGGGGGGGGGGGGGGGGGGGGGGGGGGGGGGGAGGGGGGGGGGGGAGGGGGGGGGGAGGAGGGGGGAGGAGGGGGGGGGGGGGAGGGGGGGAGGGAGGGGAGGGAGGGAGGAGGAGGAGGAGGGGGGGGGGGGGGAGGAGGAGGGGGGGGGGAGGAGGAGGAGGA